>CM062818.1:1927686267-1929057934 GCA_031772625.1 Pinus tabuliformis | reverse complement strand
TACAGTCTGTTCAGCTGTAATCTGTTTACTAAAAGGTATCAAAATACACATTTTGCTAAATCTATCCACAACAACATATAGATAATCATGACCCTTCCTATATTTAGGCAGTCCTCCAACAAAATCCATGGAAACACTTTCACAAGGGTGAGAAGGAACTGGCAATGGAGTGTACAAGCCTAGTTTTCTATTTCTGGGCTTGCTTTTAGCACACATGGCAAACCATCTTACATATCTAGAAATTGTCTCATTCATTTTCGGCCCATAGCAGAATCTTTGCAGTTGTGCAACTGTTTTATTTACCCCAAAGTGACATGATATAAAAGAAGTGTGTGCTTCCCTAATTATCTTTACTCTCTCGGTTTGTGGAATGCAGAGTTTCCCACAATGATATAAAATTTGGTCCTTTATGTGATAGTCCAATTATTCTACTCTTTTGTCTTGACTCAAAGTTGCGTATACATCTTTAAAGTCCATATCCTGAGCATATTGTTCTATGTAGCTTTCATGTAGCATAGAATTATGCTTAAGTATGGTAGATGCATTTATAATAGGTCTAGATAACATGTCTGCAGCCTTTTTATGTATTCCCTTTTTATATCTGATGACTAAGTGAAACTATTGTAGGAAACCCATCCATTTGTAATGTCTTGATTGCTGCAACTTAGTTTGGGAGTGTAGATATTGAAGTAGCTGATGATCAATATGTATTACTATCTCTTTGCCCATTAAGTAATGTTTCCACTTTTTCACACTCTGAACTAATGCATACAACTCTTTATCATATGTAGGATAGTTAAGTATTGCAGGATTAAAAGTCTTAGAACGATAACATATGGGTTTACCGTGCTATTTCAACACTGCTCCCATGGCATAGTCATTGGCATCAGTTTGGATCTCAAATGGTCTTTGTAAATCAAGTCGTGCTAGTACAGGTGTTGTACTAATTTTCTCTTTCGAGGTGTAGAAGGCTTTCTCATGTTTGCCTCCCCACTGAAACACCTTATTCAATCCTGTTAAAGCATGTAAGAGAGCCGCAATCGAGGAAAAGTTAGAAATGAACTTCCTCCAATATTGTGTTGCTCCTAAGAAGCTTCTCACTTCTGTAGCAGACTTGGGTTTAGGCCATTTCACAATGACTGCCACTTTAGATGGATCTATTTTCAATTCACCTCCACATACTATATGACCCAATTAGTTTAGAGATGTTTTGCCAAATTCACATTTTGAGAGTTTAACATAAAGTTTTTCTCTTTTCAAAACATCCAATGTATGCTTAACATGCTTTAAATGTTCTTCCCGTGTTTTACTAAAAATTAGAATGTCATCCAGATACACAATAACAAAATCATCAAGAAAAGGTCTGAGTACATCATTCATTAATCTCATGAAAGTAGCAGGAGCATTAATTAAGCCAAAAGGCATAACCGGCCATTCATACAATCCTTGCTTTATTTTGAAAGCAGTCTTCCATGCATCTTGCTCTGCAACTCGGACATGATGGTATCACTATGCAAATCTAGTTTCGTGAAATAAACAACTTCTTTTAATTGATCTAGATGATCATCTATGCGAGGAAGGGGATAATGATTTTTTATTGTTATCTTATTCAGTTCGTCTGTAATCAATGCACATTCTCCATGAGTCATATTTCTTTCTCACCAAAACAATTGGTGATCCACATGGTGATGTGCTAGGCCTGAGGAACCCTTTCTCGAGCAACCCCTACACCTGCTTCTTGATTTCATAATTCTCTAAAGCAGACAACTTGTACATCCCAATGTTAGGCAAAGAAACATCTTGCTACAAAATAAGATCATGCACTATTCCCTTTTTGGGTGGCAAACCTTTAGGTTCTTGAAACAATACATCATACTCTGAAACAACCTTTTCTATATTAGCTTGTTGTTCAGCATTACAGCCATCAAATGCATTGGTTTTATCAGGTTTCTTTTCCTTTACAACCATTAGTAAGAAATGTTTGCATGAATTAATCATTCTTTTCATCTGTCCTGAGTTTATGAGAGTATAACTATTATTGAGCTTATGAGCTCTTACAAAGTATTTGATTCCATCTTTAACAAGTAGATACTTGTTCTCAACTCTATAGAAAATAGCCTTTCTATCAAAGAAGTAAGGGCTTCCTAAAATAATTCCACATATATCCAAAGGAATTATGTTTAACTCAACCTCATCTACAAATTCTAACCCAAAAGAAAACTTGAGTTTGCACTGTCTAGTCACTTGTAGTTGTGCTTTATCATTCAACCATATTAATGGGTATGGTTTCTTGTGAGGTGTAGATGCTAATCCCAATTTCTTTACAATTTCTTCAGAAATTAGATTTACTTGTGAGCCACTATCAAACAAAGTATCGATCTTTTGATTTTTGGAAATAACTTGAATATGGAAAAGCTCATGTCTTTTTCTCTCATTTTCTTCATCAATAACAGATTGAGCTGAATTACTCGTAGGTGCTTCAGAATTCTTACCTTCTACACTTGTGGCTGCTATAGTTGTTTCATCTCCCAATTCTAACCCTAAATATTCTGAATAGTTGCAGTTGTCTTCTTCTTCTTGCCCTCAAACTTCTTAGGTCTCAACTCTGGATGCAGAATCCAACAATGCTCATCATCATGCCCCTCCTTTTTATAGTGAGTGCATGAAGCTTTGGCTTTTTGTGCAGTGTTAGCCTTCCTTTCTTTCCACTTCTGCTTTCTTTTCTCCTTGGTCTTGCCTACAATGTGTTGGGATGGTCCCCCAACTTCTGGATTTCCATTCTTTCCTCTAGCTTCTAGATGAGTAGCTTGTATAGATACCTCATCTATACTAGTGGGATTAAACATGAGGATGGTCTGCCTCATGTAGCTGTGTAGACCACCAATGTACTTCAAAAGAGTGTCTGGAGAGTCCAATGAGATACCCAATATCAATGCTCTCTTTCTGAACTCTTGAGTATACCCTTGCACACTTTTCCCTTTCAACTGCCAGAGAGTGCCAACTCATCATGGCTTGTTGCATGTAGGCTAATTGATAGAACTGCATTTTTATTGCATAAATAAAGTCACTCCAGACAGAGATGGTATTACCATGTCTTTTCATATTAGCTTGGGTTCTGTCTTCCCACCAAACCAAGGTAATGCCTCTTAGGCATAGGCTTGCCAGCTGAATTTTACTCTTGTCTGAGTTTATGTTCTATACCCTGCAATACACATCAATTTGTCTAATCCAATTGTCCAACTTTTTAGCATTTAGCTCTCCATCATATATGGGCAAATCAAATTTAACATCTAGCTTAATCAAAGATGCTTTCTTATTATGCACAGGGCTATTAGGAGGTGTGAGAAAGATTTCCTCTTTCCCCTTTACTTTGGAGTTGTCGTGGAAGTGAGACTCATCTTCTTCTTTCTCTTGCTTAAAGCCTGATGCATCTTCCACCTTTTGCTTTCTAAAGTCTCTATACATTTCTTCAACCATAGACTGTATAGCTAGGAAACTCTCTATGAATTGAGGGTCTGGCCCTACAGAACCTTCTTCTGACATTGTCTTTCAAGAATAGATTGTCCCAATTTTAGGATTAGTTTCCACCAACTCTCCTTCTACTAATTTGAGCTTTGATCTTGTGAGCATTCACAGCTAAACCAACACAAGCTTGTCTAACCTTACAGACTAAATCTCTGATACCACTTGATATGATATTCACCCTATGAGTGACATCAGTTAAATATTTATTAAACTAAGGTATTACAGACTCATGTGTTGGTGTGTGTTCTATGTTATTGAAGCAATGGATCAATCAGATTGCTAATACACAGAAAATAAAATGGAAAGACAACAGAGAAATACAGTAAGAAACACAAAGACACAAGCAATTTTAATAAGGAGTTCACCTTATTCTCCAGGGCTACATCTCTGATCTAGCTTTCAATGGTGGCCTTGTTTTATTGTGCCTTTGGGCAAAGAATTTACAATACAAGGACTCAATGTGACTTCACCTGAAGCAGGGTTTGCTTGGCAGGGTGGTCCTTGGATTCCCCAAGCCACTTGAGTACATAGACTCTTCTTCTTCCTACCAGCTCTATGACCTTCTGGTCTACAGTGGAAAGAGCCAAATGTGATGCTCAGTTTGGACAGATTCCTCTATGGGATGGATTAGATCTTCAAGTTCTCTGGTGCTCAATCCTGCTGCTAATTAGAGGCCCTCTATCTCTTCTAATATGCTTTACTATTCTCTGTGTTTTGTCCTCCTCTCGGGATTCTGGTTCCTTTCTCTGTCTCTCAGTCTCTTGGACTTCGACTTACTCAACTCTACCTCTCATTTGACTATCTCTATTCATGGCTTTGGACATTTGATCCCTATGGCTATTTGGTTCCTCTTCCGCCTTTGTCAATTCACCTTCTACAGCTGCGCTTGGAGTTCCCTATTCGACGTCATCATCAGTGGTTAGGGAGTTGCCACTTGTCTTCCTCTAAACGGAGCTAGTATGCTTCGTCGGTTCATTTCTTCAGTTACATCGTGGATGCATTCTTCCTCCATCGTGGCGATCAAATGGATTTCAAATCCCTTTAAAACGAAGCTTAATTCCCTATTGATTCCACTTCTTCCCATCGGGCGTGATCTCAGTTGTCCAATCTGGACCCTCGAGATCCAACGCCATATGCACTTTTCGTGTGGTTGACTTGCTCGACCGATAGGATGTGATCAACGGCAGTTTTCTCTCACCTCCACTTGCCATGCATTGATTGATGTATGGAATTGCTCCACTCTCGCCCAAAACCTCTTACCATTTAAGGGCACCTTGATCAAGACCGCGGATTTCCAGAGCACGAGTCTCGCCTTGTACGATTAACATTTTTTCCTTTTTCTGCCCACGGTCCTCTAGTTCCCCCACGCGACCAAGTGCTTCGGCTTTTCCATTTTGGCCCTGTTCGCCCAGCCTAGGCGCTAATCGTGCATCAAAAATCACCTCCATTTCCAGATCTGGGGCTCCCAGGGGCTAATTCGGCCTCCTGCGGAGTCTCCATGGGCCTCGGTCAGCGCGCTTTGACCAAGGTCCTCATCGTTCCACGTTGGATGCCATTTCCACGGGTTCAAGGTGTTTTTGATTGCCATTTTGGAATTCTTTAGAGATTTTTTCGACCTTATATAGTTATGGTTCTTTGACAGTCTTCTATGGATCCAATTCGGATCACTTCCACTCCCACATGTGGGTAAAGGGCTCCCTGCTATAGCTCATTGTTGACAGTGGGAGACAAAAGAACCTCATTTTGGCAGAGGTCGTGAAGTGGCTGGGCTTATTGACCACAGCACATCCACAACTATACACCATCGGGTGGCTTCAACAAGGATGGGATCTTCACGTGAGTCAATAGTGTTGCCTTCCATACAACATCAAGCCCTTCACGGATGAGGTATTGTGTGACGTTTCTCCCCTTGATGTTTGTGACGTATTATTAGGACAACCATACTTGTGGAAGCGACATGTTGTGTATGAATCAAGGAACCATGCTGTTATTGTTACTTTCGGAAATAAGTTGTACAAGATACCGGAGGTAGCACTGCCTACTGCCATCTCTTTGGTTATTGGAAAACAATGCAATAAGCTCATTTCCAAAACTAGGAAATTTGTTTTCCTGATGATGCGCCCTCAATGAAAGAAGAAGATGGTGACCATGACCTCCTAATAGGGCCCCTCCACATGACAACTGTATATGGACAAGGTCATGGAGAGTATGAGGACATCTTCACCTCCCCCGTAGGGGTTTCTCTACACTGTCAGGTCAAGCACTCCATCGATCTGACCCTAGGTGCACCGCTACCTAATGGACCAATCTATCGGCACCCCATTCTGGAGAATGATGAAATCAAGAGGTATATTGAGGAGCTATTGCAAAAAGGTCACATCCGTTCAAGTTCATCACCCTGTGGGTGCCCGATCATGTTGGTACAGAAGAAGGATGGGACTTGGAGACTATATATTGACTATCGGGAGCTAACCAAGATCACTGTCCATAATAGGTACCTCATCCCACGAATTGATGACCTCTTGGACCAAATGAAGGGGGAAAATATTTTAGAAAGATCGATTTGAAGTTAGGATATCACCATGTACCAATCAAACCCTCTGATGTGTGGAAGTCTGCCTTCAAAGCCAAGGATGGCCTTTTGGAATGGTTGGTTATGCCTTTCGGATTGACGAATGGTCCTACAACCTTCATGAGGCTAATGGATGACATCTTGTGGCCATTCACCAACTCATTTGTAGTGGTATACTTGGATGACATCCTGATCTTCAGCTAGAGTTGGGAAGAGCACCTCCACCACATCCGATAGGTTCTCCAAACACTACAGCAACACAAGTTATGTGCCAATTTGGATAAATGCACTTTTGGCATGACCCAAGTTCAGTATCTAGGATACATTATTGATGAATGGGGGCTTCACGTGGATCCTTTGAAGATCCAAGTCATTCGGGATTGGCCATCTCCAACCACTTTGATAGAGCTCTATAGATTTCTAGGTCTTGCTCCACATCTATCAAGGTGAGAGGAGCTCCACGCTCCCTCTAACAAGCAACCGTGCCCACTCCTGAAACACTATACTTTCCATCATCACCCATCTCTATGTGCATCTTGAGGTATTTCTCCTCCAAGGTCCTGAATAAACTTTTATCGCCAGTCATGTGGAATGAGGCTTCACTGTCAAGATACCAAACACAACCCACCATCGATGAAACCATACATGCGATGAGCGTAAATTCCATTTCGAACTGAGAGGCTAATGCCTCACCTTCCGATCCTTTTGTGCATCCCTTCTTGGACTTCTTTAATCAGAAATTAGTTGCATAATGTCCCATCTCGTGACAATTAAAGCATCTCACTTTAGATTTTCCACCCTTCTTCCCTCCATGAGAATAATTTGATTTGGAATGAAGCCTTCCCTTTCCATTTCCTTGCCTTACTTGCTAAGGCCAAATTTTCTTCATCATCATTCTTTGATGAAGAACCATCTTGAGTGCTCCTCCTAATCTCCTCCTACATGAGATCCGACCACAGTCGTTACAAATCCGATAGTTTCTCTCTTCCATTCATGGAGTCTTAGTAGCTATTCCAACTCTTTGGAAGACCAAGGAGAGCAAGGCTCACCATATCATCATCGGTAGTAGTTATTCCCATACTACCAAGCTCATCTCTGTAGGTGATGAGCTTGTTTAGATATGTAGAAATAGTATCACCCTCTTCATCTTGATTTTCTGAAGCTTATTTTTGAGCGCCAGTTTCCTTTGGTCACTACTATTCTGATAGAGGTCCTTCAATGTCTTCTACATTGAAAACAAAGTATCCTTCCCATGGATACTCGATACAATATGGTCTCGAAATCCCTCTAGAAGAATCTATCTCGCCTTCGCCACACATTTCTTCCATTCAACCAATTCTTGTGCATTAGCTACAACTAGCTTGGGGATTTCTTGCTCAATGAAATCCTTCAAACCATTGTCTTCTAATATAGCTTCCATTATATATTTCCATGCTATATAATTTGAGCTACCTTCCAAGGCATACTCGAGCCTCAAGTTGTAGAATGCCATTGAGCAACCTGAAGTATGAGATGAATTCGATTTGTACCTACATTCCCAAACTTCAAACTTAAAATTATCTTCTCTGTATACTATTCACAACTCCGATAACCTTTGCTCCGATACCATGTAGAAATTCTAACTTTAGATTAACCTGACAATGCAATATAACTAAAGAAAAATACTTTAATCTACTTCTACAATCAAACTTGCGAAATCTTAATAGATTTGAGCAATATCAAGCAGAACACATATAACCAAAAGAAGAATCAATGAACATGAAACACAGAAGAATACTCTAGGGAAAGCCTTAGATAGAAACCCCGCTATCTGTATTATCATACAAGTGGCAATATATCAGGATTACACACATCTTTATCTCTCATAGCTAGCCAGCTGTCAGTACAATCCCTCACTAATGCTCATAGAAAAAATAGACTACTCATATGCCTTCTCCTCTACCCTCCAAGCTCTGATTTCCTTGTGATACTTTTCCTAGGTGATCCAGTTGTTACCATTTGTAACACTGATCACTCACATTGATCTTACACCCTATAAAACTATGCAAATCTCAAGGAATGTATTCCTTCTACATGCAAGAGCTTTCCCTATAGGAAAATTCTTGCAACTGATAGTACATTATCCCTGTCTTTAATCTCAACAAAGTCTTTCTATGAATATACATGCATGAGTTATTTATGAGATATGTTGGCTTGTAGGGCCTTGACCCAAGTTCAGAAGAGTTACTTAGCCAAACAAATCCCGCAGTTACCGGCCCTTTTGGCAACAGCCCGCAGAGCGCAGATTGAGGTCGCACCCAAGGTAGCAGGGGAGGGTGCTAGAACCAGGTTTCCGCACCCTTGGGATATCTTGATGTGGTCTGGAGGGATTGCACACCGTTCTGTAGCCTCGCGCCACTCTGCTTTCGTGTAGATCTAGAACAAGGCAAGTTCTTAATACTTATTATTAATGAGTTGTTATAGATCAGATCTACTTTTTACAGTCTTTAAGCAAGCATTTATCAGAGATAAAAAGTGCGCGCACTGAGAAACGTTATAGATTTGCATAAAATCAGAACATAAGTGTGAGCTCACAGATCAAAACAGATATATCAACCGTAAGTTAACCAGATCCACAATATTCGAAATCAACACAGTATTTCCGAACCAACTTATCTTTACTCAATTATTTCACGAATACAACTGAATCTTCCCTGCACGGTTAGCTATAGGGGTCCACGCACATAGTTGCGGACTCTACCAGGCCTCTACACACATAGCTATAGAGCCTCTATCCCCTGCCCAACACCCTTGACTAGGACTTACAAATTCTTCCAGACTTCTTGTTTCAGAAACCCATTACATTTGAGCTCAAAATTACATACCAAAAGACTAACTTCTAACCATAGAGCCTTGCTCTATTTATACATTTCCATGGTCCGCGGATCATGGGTAGGCCGACTCACTTCCTATTATTTTACATTATTTTTGGGTGGACAACCCTTTCACTTGACTGATTACAATTCGCACTCCATGCACTTTGTGGATTCCTTATCATACCTTTCCCAAAATTGTGGGCTTTCTGCCCAAAAACCATTACGCAAGCCCTCTGCTACACAACAGTCCCCCAACATAATCATCGTGACTCATCCCGAGTCACTCGGCTGGTACAGTTCTTTGCGCGGAGGTCAGTCAGCAACTTCTATGCTTCGCTTGTACTTGTAGCAAACTCTTCCGCCATCCACTGTACCTGTTCGACACTGGCCGTTGGCACCTCAGTCTTTGTTTTAGTTGCTTCGTTGGGTGCATATTCTACTTGCATGTGTGCCAGCTTACTCTTGATAATGGTGGAAACCGTGAATGCCTCATCAAGCCATGGCTGGATACATTCTTTAATCACTTCTTCTTTCTGTCGAACAACATCAGCTTGTATCTTCAGGGCCTGGGCCTCCCTCATCTTGGCCAAGCGTTTCATGATAGCAACCATCTACACGGTTCCCCGGACATTATCATAGGCTTATTGGAGCTCCCTTGCCTCCATTTCCAATCACTGTAAGGTTGGATCTTCATAGAGTGAAGTGACTGTAATAAGCAACTGAGCCAACAAGTCGGCGCACTCCTTCATGGCACTGTGATTGTTTCCCGCCGAGATTTAATGATGCCTCTACACTGCTCGGTGAACTCTGGTGGCGTTGAAGGTTGTACTTGGAGTTTCAGTTCTGTGATTTGCAAGTTGAGATCCAACTGAATCCTCATGGCTTCCTCATTTGCTTCACGGAACCCGCTAGCTAGCTTGTGGATTTGTATGCCAACGGCAACTCGGCCGTAATCTCCAGGTCAGGGTCCCATGAACATGCTTCCCCTACAGGTTGCTCCAACTGTTGACTTTGTGCGATGGCTTCATCCCGTTGGAGGCTCAATTGTTCTATATTAATTCTCTATTTGCTGAGGACATATTCCACCCATCCTTCCCTAGTGCAGAACTCCATCATTGCACTGTCCTGGAGCTCGTACAAGATTTTGTGCAGGAGGGCAGCCAAATTTAATCCAAGCCCCGTAAGCTAGCCCACCACAGCTCTGTCCGCCGAATTTTCTGTTATGAATGCTCCTGCTGGGATCATGATAGCATGAGTCATTTGGGCCTCTAGCAGTTGCTCAGTGGATGACATACCCGTAACTTCAGGAGTAGCGATGGTTCCCGGCTGTGATGCCCATGTCCCAAGTTCCTAAATCTACGCGCGGAGCACTCCCAACACAATTTGTTTCTCCAACATGCCCTCGTCTATTGTTTCCTGGGTGGCTTCACGAAATTTATTCTCGATGTCACCTAGGTCACCCTCAGTCAAGGTGGTTAGTTCTCCATCCCATTTAGACACCTTGGTCTTCTTCGGCTGCTTCGTCTGTTCTATCAGCGACGACCATTTTAAGGGCGCACCTATGGTGGTTGGCAGCATTCCTTCCATCCCTGTATTCATGGCTATCTCTGTGGTCACCTTCAGACCACTTTCATACTTTGTCATTGCAGCCCCTCCTACTGGTGCCTTTCCTATCGAAGTCTGCACCGCCTCCCGCACCCTCAAACCTCCACAGCATGTTGTTCATTTCGCTTTTGTTGTGTTGCGCGCTTAGCTTCAGCCTTCTTGTTATAGACATATTTGTGCCCTGCAACCCCAATAACATATGTCCATAAACCAAGGGCTTCTAAACCCCTAAAAGTGTTGTTTCATATCCTAAAGAAACAAGGTCAGCTGATTACATCATCTCCCAGAAGTTATCCATGAAAAACTACTTAGAACTGGTCAAAAAAGGACCATATAGACTGCTCCATGCATAGGGTGTGATGCATCTCACCTATTACACATGGGGGGTGTGATGCATACTGGAAAGCCCTTCTGTGGGGTGCGATGAATGAGAGCAGACAAATGGCAGAAGCAGTGTGCTAGGTGGAAACCTAGAGAATCTTCTAGAAACTGCTCATATGACACTTGCCTTTCTAAGTTTGCCTAGGGATGAGTAAGAGATCTAAGATCTCCAAGTGGAACCAAGAACTATCAGTGAAATGACACTAATCAAAATCCCAGAAGCTGAGTCACTCTCCTGAAAACATCTATATATGGATCCCTCATCCAAGAGATCCGGAAGCAGGAATTTTGTAATTCGCAAGGAAGTGTTGTTGGTTTATCTTTAAAGACATCTGGGTGATCTTGCTTTGTATGAGGTGAAGAGTGCTTTCATGCTGGGAGGATGATGTTGGATCAGAAAACCTGGTTGTAATCCTCTCTTCTACTACTTCTATCAATAAAGCTATTTTATTTTTCCTCCATATGCTTGTATATCTTTGAATCTTGTTTATGTATGCATTTATATGGTTAATGTACATCTGATCCTACGTTATTTATGGTTATAGATCTCTATGCTTTGATGGTATTTTTCTACCTTGACTCTATGGGTGTTCTTTGAAGCGGGACAAGTGAGAAAAGAACAGTGAAAGCTTCATCAAAGGATAGAGGAAACAAGCAAGGAGGATAGCAAAACTGAGGTTGGTGCTCTCTGCTTCTCTCTCATCTATCTCTCATAAAGGAAAACATAAGTAACTTTAATCTGTTTCTTTCTAAGATAGCTACCTGTCTTAGTGGGACTAGCAGCTCTGAATGGACACTAGTTTTCCCAATAACAAAATGGCGACTCCGCTGGGGAGTGAATAGTTTGTTTGTTTTGTTACTTTTGTTTGCTTTATAAACCACAGATGGAGCCTGAAGTCAAGCCAACTATCCTTCGAACTACTTTTTCTATGCAACTACAACATAGATCAACGCTGCTTTAGTCAATCTCCAGGTTGGTTTAAGAACTGAACATCTAGCTTGCAAACATCCTAATTTCCCTGATGGTAGCTCAAATAACCTTATTAGATCAGCCCCTATACTTTGTGTTTACTAACAATAATTAGCTCAGCCTAAATCCTTGAACTTAGCTGCAAACTGTGAGAAAAAACAAAGATCAGTCTCATCCCTAGACCATCGCACTGTCCCTTCTTGACAGTCTGGATGCATCGCACCTCCCGTGTGCTGTAGGTGAGATGCATCCCTATTTCCCTGTGTTACAGGTGCGATGATCAAATGAGACTTTTTTTTCCTCCAGATTTTGGTTTTTTCTTCATTGTCATCAGCTTTATTCAGTAGTTTTGTTGTCTATGATCAGTATATCTCTATTGAAACCATCTTCCTTTGCATTATTCAGCCTCCATCAGAAGGAATTGCGAAAATTTTTTTATGTATTTTTTCATCATTTACAATTCTCCTTTGAAAATAGTAGCTTAATCAAACTGTTGTCTTTTGATTTGAAAGTATCGCAAGTGTCATTTTCAGTTAAGAAAAAGAGTATTACAAAGCATTTATCTTTTAGATAGTCAATTACACTTTTTCCATTGTATTTGATTTGAATCATTAGTATTTCAAGTGTCGAAAGCAGTTTGAATTTGAAATCGCAAAGTGTCATCTTGGCTTGACTTTCGTTTTTTGAAAAGAAAATTGGTAGTAATGTCGCTTTGAAAGAGAATAGTTCAGATCTATACTTTGTTTTCTTTTTGTCATTCTCACATTAAGGAAAACTGAAAAACAATACATGCATGTGCATTTTCATTAAGACTGCATGCTGAAATTGATTTGGGAAAAGTGCATCTAATGTGTGCTCTCTGCTCTATGTTGAAAGAATTCATTTCTCTTTCCTTAGTAGCTAAGATTTTCATTGAAAAAAGAAAGTAAATGGTTTTTTATCATATTAGATTGCATATTTGGGAATCGTATATCTACATCACGTGGTGAACCTTAAATGAAAACTTCTTAAGAAAGATCAACTGTAAAATAAACTTCAATGAACATAAAAACTCTTTGGAACCTAACGCACAACATTTAGAAGTCTAGGCTAGAGATGTATTCCAGCATCATAAAGCCTAGTAACTATCGCTTTCATCGTAGGTTGGGTGATTCCTCCTCTTTGAGACGACAAGTGCCAGTAAGGACTTGTGCTCCCACGTACCATCGAGTATATATTAGGAGACCACAATAGGCTACATCCTTTATCGTTAGGAATTTTTGTCTGCCACCCTATCGATCGCAATGCACTGAACAAAACATTCAGGAAGATTGACTGTCGTACCGTAAAAAGTATTCTGCAATTTTGTGATTGGTTTGGTAATCCCTATGTCTAGATTTATAGAGTAGTCACTTTCGTTCCTTTTTAGAATCCTTAAAAGAAA
Source organism: Pinus tabuliformis (assembly GCA_031772625.1). Classification (NCBI taxonomy): domain Eukaryota; kingdom Viridiplantae; phylum Streptophyta; class Pinopsida; order Pinales; family Pinaceae; genus Pinus; species Pinus tabuliformis. Next base: position 1,929,044,603 of record CM062818.1, on the reverse strand, counting down.
AGGTCCATCTGAGCACTTGTCACCTCAGGCTCATTAAAAACCGAAGGCGACTAGAGTCATCTTTATCCTTTTCTCGACTCTTAAAAATTGAAAAAGCAAGTTGTGTCAAAGCATCATAAAATTCATTTAGTTCGGAATAACATTTTCCTCTTTTTATTTTTAGTTGATCAAGTAGTCCGCATTGTGGAAGAAAGTCAATCAAAACCACGTCGTTTGTGGAGACTAGCGAGTCAGTCATCTTTGACTCCAGAAACGGAACCATTCTGGGCCAAGTGATCTCATTTAACTGGATCAAAGTCTCCTGGTTTGTTTGAAACTTGTGTTTCAACATCCTCAAAAACTCTAGTTACTCCAACTATTTCTGGTATCCCTGCCTCTACAGAAGAAGTTCCCCAGTTACAAAGGGACACTAGAACTAATCCTACTGTAACGGTAAACACATCTATTACTGAACCAGTTCCATCTAGAACTGATTTGGAAAGTGTTAACCCTCCAACATCTGTCTCTAGAGAGTGTGCCCCTTCTTCGGCACCAGAAATATTTTACGGACCTGACAATCTGCCTCTTCCACCTGGACTGATTGTGATAGAAGAGATTGTGGATGATCTTCCATCCAGTACACCATTACATTTGGTAACTGGGATCCACCTATATCCTTCTAATTCTGAAGATATTCAACCTTCATCGCAAGTTCTTGTAGAATCACTAGGAAGTCTTTTGGATAGACTCAATATGTTTGAAAAACCATCAACATCTAGGACTATGTCATCCGATACAACAGTAGCAGAACTTCCTGCCACTACTCCGAGAATGTTCATTGGTGTACCATCTGTCCCAACTAGCTCTCAACCGCTCGATGGAGTCCACCGAGGGACTGTTTTGACAGTGTGGTCTTTTCCTGTTTGTTCATCCAGAGTAATATCTAGAATTTCTTATGTTGAGCCTCAGCAAATGGATCCTCCACAACAATATCAATTTGGGCAGTCCAGTCTACAAGGACCATTTTTTCCTTTGAACAATGGATTACCACCATACGGGGAGCAGTATGCCTTTTCATTGTTCCCTCCAGGAGAACAACCATATGAGACTTCACAACAAAATTCAGGTCAGGCTGGAATTGCATAGAGTGGTTGGGTGCCAATACTGCCTCAACAACAAAGAGTTGTATATTCAATGCAACCAAATCTACCTGTGTCGAATATCCCCACTACACCAGGTATTGTAACAGTGTCGCAAGTACAAGCGTTGCCTATTGTATGACAACCTCATGTCTCTTAGATCGTAATACAATAGCCTCTTGTCTCAACGACTCAACCACAATCGTCGATTAGTGTCTCCTTAGCTAAAGCGACTCAGGCTCAAACAAGTACTATCATCCCTCATCTTGGTTAAGCATCCAATATTGGGCAACAACAAATGGCTTCCCAACCATGGCTGGTGTAATATCAACAACCGCAATTCCAGCGAGCTTACCGAGGACCTGAGCAACAAAGCTTTGTGGGTAATGGCCAACCGTATATTCAAAACAGCTACCATCAATCATATCATAATGGCTATGCCCATCAACCTTATCAAAGCTACCAGCATCAAGTACATTATGCTGGTATGCAAAGACTAACTACTCAGGTGATCCCATCTTATCCTGGGTATGCTTCGCCAAACTGAATCAACAATTTCCCTTTGTCGCAATGTTGGAATTACCATATCTAAATCAGCTAACAAATGATCCAATTGATTATGCCCCTTAGTGGTCAGCAATTCCTCATAAACTTTCGTTAGATATTCCTAAGTTCAATGGAAATCCGGGTGAAGATCTGTCAAATCATGTGATGAATTTTCATCTGTGGTGTTCATCCAACACTCTCAATGATGATTCGATTAGGCTTCGTCTTTTTCAGTGAACGTTAACTGGTCCAGTGGAAAAATGGTACATCGAATTTCCTAGAGATTCATTCGATAACTTCAGTACCCTTGCCACAACCTTTTTAACCCATTTTCAGTTACCATTAAGGTACGAAACAAGAACAAAGCTTCTTACCAATTTTAAGCAAACGATAGCCACTCACATATCTGATCATATTCATGAGTGGTGACGTCATCATTGAATGGTAAAAAGCTATGTTCTTGATCAACTACTAGCTGAATGGTTTATTAAGTCATTGTTACCTTCTATTACAAAAGATGTGGCTAAAGTGAGGTTGTCACTAAAGAGCAAGTCATTGCTCATGCGCAATATCTAGATTTGATTTATACTCAGTCTGGCATGCTCTATGACAAAATCCCTGATGCTCCTAGACCAGATTTTTATGTTCCTCCTCCTCCTAAATCAAACAAAGACTCTCATGCCGGTGATGGCATGATAGATACAACCAGCACAAAAACCGCCAAGGCTACATCTAAGAAAGCCCGCATGGTTTCTGGTCAAAATGAAAATGAAGAACTTCTTGCCTCAGAGGTTAATGTCGTGTCAATTGACAAAGGAAAAGAACCAAAGTAGTCAGGGGGCAAGAAGAAAGGGAAAAGCAAAAATAAGAAACAGGGCGATTCGTCTCCTGAAAAATCTTCTGCAAACCATTCTGGGAAAAAAGGAACCTCCTTCACCATGTCACATTTGTGACGAAGACCATTGGACGATTGATTATCCACATAGAGCTAAGATTAAGAAGTTCTTTAAGACCTAAAAAGCCTCAGGAGTCTTAACGGATCTGTTTGCAAGCCCAGAAACCAATCTAGTTGCTAGCAACAATGCTTCCCCATCCCAAGTGTTGATGTTTTCCATTTCAAAACAGCAAAACGATGCTTTGATATCGACAAGAAATAAAGATTATGGGAATCCACAGCTGTCAAACAACAAGGCTATAGCTCAATCTAGTAGTTCGACAACAAATTCAACCAAAGTTGTGCCACCCATCATTCCTGAGCTAACAATAAAGCTGCAAAAGGGAGTAGTACTTAAATTGACAATTAATCCTCATGCCCAAGTAGCACAAAATTATAATATAGTAGAGGATCTGGCCCAATCGTCGTCTGCTATGTCGACACTTGAAGTACTACAAAATTGCCCCTCCCAAAATCAGGCTCTATTATCATCAATAGGTGGGATTGACCCAGCGGATTCCAATCTGGTGTCCTTTAACCATAAAGGATTTGAACCTTAGTTACCAGCTCAACTCACTTTCCTCATCCAAGTGAAGGCCCTCAACAAAACTGTTCATCAAACAATTATTGATGACTGGGCAACTGCCTACATTATGTCAATGAGTTGCTGGAAAACTTTAGGATCACCACCCTTCTCAAGATCATCAATGACATTCGATGTATAAACATACACCCCGTACGGGATTTTAAGTAACTTACAAGTTGAACTAGGGGGCAAAACAACAGAAATTGACGTCGAAGTTATCGAGGGAAACCTCGATTACAATATCTTACTAGGAAGCCCCTGGATTTATGCCATGGCTGTTGTTGTATCAACATCCTTTAGAAAGATTTCCTTTCCTTTCCAAGGAGGAATTACAATCATTGATCAGCAGACCTTTCTCCCCAATAGTTCACAAGTTACAAGAAGCATTCCAATGATCCATGGAAGCACTCATTCGCTTCAAAATGTTGGAGTAGGTCTACTAAAATACCCTACCTTGATGGGTAGTTTTTCCCTACCACCTCCTAATAATCTGACAGAAGTGGCAATAGTAGGAACCTGCAATATGATATCTTCCATTCAGAATATTTCCGAACATTTTGTTAGCATGGATCATCAATAGGTTTTGCCTCCAAGCCGAATAGAGATTTTGTAGTGATCAATTTTGTCAACTTGGGTGGAAAACCCAAACCAATTCTCATTGAGTGTTTGGGTGGATAGGTCAAAGGAATATGGCACCTCTTCAGATCCTTGGTCACATGTACATTCTACAAACGAAGGAATTATTCAGTCGATGATGATAGGAGAGGCACCATGGGAAGATTACCACCATCGTTCCCATCTTCCAAATTACAACGAAGATTATTCCAACGACCTTGATCACCCTTCAGTTTTTGATTTTCTATCAAATATTGTAAATACGGTGGATTTAGAGTGAAATCTGTCCAATATTGAAGAAACTATCGCTATAAATATCTCGATCAAACATAACGTTGTAGAGAATATTCATGTCGCAAAATCTTGTTCTCCTTCAAAATTAGAAATATATTGCGCTCTCTTTCACAAACTCAGAGATGTCTTTGCATGGTCATATGAAGAAATTCAGGCATTGACTCGAGCATAGTTGAACACGAAATCAAGATGTATCGAGATGTCAAACCGGTACGACAATGGCTTCGACAGGTGCACCAGAAGAAAGTTGCTGCCATTAAGGCAGAAGTTGAAAAACTTTTACATGTTGGTTTCATTTACCTGGTTCCTCTAACTGATTGGGTGTTGAACATTGTTCCTATGATGAAAAAGTAGGGAAGGATTAGAGTGTGTGTTGATTACAGGGGTGTAAATGAAGCTTGTCCAAAGGATAACTACCCTACACCCTTCATCGACCAGATAATTGATGAATGCGCCAGATGCGAAATATTTTCATTTATGGATGGATTTTCCGAGTATAATCAAATAAATATCTACCCATAGGACCAGTCGAAGACTACATTTATATGTCCGTGGGGCACATTCACCTACCACAAATTACCTTTCGGTTTAAGAACGCAGGGGCAACTTTTCAGAGGGCTATGAATTATGCCTTCCATGACATCAAGAACATCGTTCAACCATATCTCGATGATCTTTTGGCTCATTCACGAAAGCGAACTGATCATCCGCAGCATTTGAGAGCTATATTTCTACATTGCCAGCACTACAAGATACGACTTAATCCACACAAGTGTGTGTTTTGTGTCGGTTCTGGTCATTTACCTGCCTTCGTAGTTTCTAAGGACGGAATTCAACTCGACCCATGTAAGGTTCAAGCAATCATCGATATGCCTCCACCTTAAAATTTGCTTCAGATTCAGAAAATCCAAGGCAAAGTGAACTTTCTGAAGAGGTCCATTCCAAATTACACTGAACTTGCCAAAGGTTATACGCGTCTTTTGAAAATAGAAGTACCCTTCAACTAGGATCAAGTTGCACAAGCTTCCTTTGATGCTCTAAAGGAATCCCTAATAAAAGCATCATTAATGTATGCTCTTGATTATCAAAAAGACTTTAACCTGTATCTAGATGCAGCAGATACAACCATCACAATGGTTTTAGTTCAAGAAGAAAATGGAATCGAACATCCTATCTATTATTTAAGAATTTTGATCCATGTTTATGTAATGCATTTTTTCCATTATTTTCTCTTCCTACGTCATGCATTAGGAGGGATCTTTTATAACCTTATTTTAACATCCTCTACGGTGAGAGAGACCTTACTTCAACTTAGCTCAATTGTTTTTTAGAAAACATACCCTTTCACCTCATTTTTTACTTATATGTGTCTTACACAAAAGTTGTAGGTTTTAACCCCATATAGAAATTACCTGCATACGAATTCTAAAACATAGAAAATAAACAATGCGAGAGTGTAACACATAAAACACATATACACAGAGATTTCCCTTGGATCCCAAAACTAGGACTACCAGCTTGATTTTTCATTACGTTCCTTTTAATGTTATAGTAAATATTTATACATGCCAAAGCATCCAATACCATGGACCGAAAACCATCGTGTCCAAAAAAAACATGTGTGAAAATCATGCACAAAACCATAGGTGGGTTTGCCCAACCTAACATAGCATCCAAAACCAAAATTTTCTGGGGCACTGCCCTGGACCCCATAAAGTGGGGCTACGGGTACACCTCATACCCCCTGTGACCCCCCCTCACTACACAATCAGTGCAACGAAGGGGGTGCTCTGCCCCCCCTCTAACCCCTTGGTTAACTATGTGGGCTAGTCATGGAAAGAATATAACACAACCGAACATTCTCCCACTTGTTGTTTTCTTTCCACAGGGGGCCACAAGAGAGCTTAGTCATTTTTCCAGCCCTGAAATTCCCATTGTTTCTCTACACCAAGAGAACTTCTCAGAGCTCACAGATTCTTTCAATGCATTTGCAGTATTCTTCAAAGTGTCCACCTTTACTAGAAACACCTTTTTGTCTTCTATCATATCCCTCACAATGTGATACTGAACATCAATGTGCTTTGTTTTTGAATGGTATGCAGGGTTCTTTGCCAAGAAAATTTAACTTTGGTTGTCACAGTCTATCCTTATAGCTTAATGTACTAACCCCATACTTGAACACAATCTCTGCAACCAAACTGCTTCCTTGCTTGCATGAGTGGATTCCATGTATTCAACCTCTGTAGTTGATAGTGACACTATAGATTGTTTCTTACTCATCCATCTGACTGCACCTCCAAATAGGTTAAACACATACCCACTTGTAGATCTTCTCTGATCTAGATCTCTAGCCTAGTCTACATCAACAAAGCCATGAATATTCAACACTTTTTCCAATCCTGGTCTTCCTTGGTAGCACAAACCATAATCACTAGTGCCACGCAAATACCTGAAAACCTGCTTCACTGCTATCCAGTGATCCTTCCTTGGTTTTGACATAAATCTGCTCAATACTCCCATTTCATGTGCAATGTCTGGTCTAGTACAAACCATTGCATACATTAGGCTACCGACTACACTTGCATATGGAACACGAGATATGTCCTCTTCCTCTTCTTGTGTCTTGGGACACTGTTCAGCAGATAACCTCACACCTACAGGAATAGGAACCTTCACTGGTTTACTACCCTGCATATTAAACCTCTGCAGTATTGTCTTGACATACTTCCTATGGTTTAACCAGAGCTTCCTCTTTGTACAATCTCTTTTAATTTCCATGCCCAAAATATAGTTTTCAGCACCATGATCTTTCATGTCAAATTTGGAGGACAATTGGGTCTTCAAATCCTAGATAATTTCTTTGTCATTTCCAACCAGCAACATATCATCCACATACAAGACCAGATAAATAACATGATCACCAATTCATTTAAAATACACACAGTGATCTGCTTTACTTCTGGTGAAGCCAAGTCCCCGTGTAAATGTATCAAATTTCTAATACCACATCCTTGGTGACTATTTTAACCCATACAGAGACTTATTTAACTTGCATACTAGTTCTTTCTTACCCTTCACCGCAAAGCCTTCAGGTTTATTCATGTATATTTCCTCTTCCAAATCCCCATGAAGAAATGTTCTCTTCACATCCATCTATTCTACCTAAAAATCAAAAGCAGCAGTAACAGATAAAAGTAATCTAATAGAAGTTACCTTGGCAACAAGAGAAAAAATATCACCAAAATCAATTCCCAGCACCTGGGAATAACGTTTTGCTACCAACCGGGCTTTGTATTTCTCCACGTTTCCTTCTGCATTTGTCTTCTTCTTGAACACTCATTTGCTGCCAATGGGTTTCCTTCCAGCCGGTAACTCCACCAAATCCCAAGCCTCATTTTTGTGCAAAGATGCCATTTCATCAACCATGGCCTCTTTCCAGAGTTTTCCATCCTCTGAATCCACTGCTTCCTTCATAGTTCTGGGATCATCATCAATAACAGACAAAGTAAAATTTGAACAGAAAGAAGATGGAATATACCTTTCTGGTTTCCTTCTTTCTCGGACTGATCTTCTCATAGCTGGAGTTTGTGGCTCTTCATCTTCTGATTCCTCCTCCGTTATAGAGTCTGACTCTTCCTCCTTTAGCTCAAACTCTATCTTCTTAGGTTCCTTTGGTTGGACTTGATGTTTGAATAACATCTTTCACCTCTCTGAACACCACATCTCGGTTGTACACAACCTTCCTTGTTACTAGGTTCCAAAGCTTATAACCCTTTAAACCATCCTTATACCCAATAAAGATGCACTTTTCAGATTTACTATCCAACTTGGTTCGTTTCTCCTTTGGAACATGTACATATGCATCACATCCAAATACCCTTAGATGTGAAAGAGAGGGTTTCTTACCAGTCCATACCTCTTATGGAGTCTTATCCTCCAACACTGATGAAGGTGACCTGTTGACCAGGTAACATGTAGTATCCACCACTTCTACCCAGAATTCCTGTCCTAACCCGGCACCACTGAGCATGCTTCTTGCCCTTTCCATCAACGTCTTGTTCATTCTTTTTGCAACTCCATTTTGCTAAGGTGTATATGAAATAGTATTCTGCCGTGATATACCACACTTCTTACAGAATTCTTCAAATTCCTTTCTGCAAAACTCTCCACCATTATCTGTCCTCATCACCTTTATCTTCTTCTTTGTTTGGTTTTCCACCAGAGCCTTAAATTCTTTAAACCTGTCAAAGACTTTAGATTTATTCTTAAGGAAATATATCCATGTATTCCTTGAGAAGTCATTGATAAATGATACATAGTACACAGACTTACCCAGTGATGGAACCTTCACAGGTCCAAACACATCACTGTGCACAAGCTCTAATATTTGTTTCGCCCTCTTATCACCAGAGGGGAAACTCACATGATTCTACTTCGCATATACACAATTTTCACAGAAATCAAAATCCAGAGAGCCATTACTCATACCTTCTACCATGCCTTTACCATGAAGTATTCGAAGGCCCTTCTCTCCAATATGTCCAAGCCTTTGATGCCACAGCATGGTCTTCTCTCTAGAGACCACTAGATTTTCTGCTCCACTTTCAGGAACCATAGAACTATTGCACCCATCAATAATAGTGCTACCTTGTAGCATGTACAAAGTTCCAATCCGAACTCCCCACATCAATACTAGTGCTCCCCAAACCATTTTGTAGGTATCCTTCTCGAACACTGGTTTTACACCTACATCATCCAGCTTGCTTACAGAAATCAAGTTTCTAGCTAATGCAGGAATATGTAGAACACCTGGAAGCGTTCTAACCCTTCCACCTTGCAACTTCAACTTTACTTTTCCATAACCAATGATTCTAGCCTTCCTATCATCCCCCAAAAACACGTCACCACCATCATATTTCTCATACTCACAGAACCACTCTCTATTGGGAGTGAAGTGAAGGGATGCACCTGAGTCAATCAACCATGCCTCATGATCTACATGTGTACTTGAAGAAGCGAAGTACACATCCCCACCTTCATCTGAGGTGGTTTTTGCCTCTGCAGAAGGAGCCTCATTGGATCCCTTTCCTTTGTCAGGAGCTTTAGATTTACAATCCCTTTTAAAGTGGCCTTCCTTTCTGCATTTCCAGCACACCACCTTTACAGGTTTTCCTGGAGATTTAGATCTCCCACTCGATGACTTATTTTCGTTTCTATTCGAGGACCGTCCTCATACAGACAAGGCATCACCATTATGGCTCTCCATATTTTTCCGTCCCATCTCCTCTGTCAGCAAGGCTGAGACTATTTCATCAAACTGCAAGGTAGTTGCATTGCTACCTATTGCAATAACCAGACTATCCCATGAATCTGGTAGAGAACACAACAAACTAATGCACTTATATTCATCGAAAATTTTAATATCAACAGATGCTAACTAACTTACCATAGTTTTAAATGTGTTCAAATTCTCTGTCACCGAGTCTCCAACTTTCATCCTCAGGTTATACAACTTTTTTCGCAGGAACATTTTATTCACCAGAGACTTAGATTGGTACAAAGTCCCTAACTTGTCCCACAAAGCCTTCATCGTAGCTTCTCCTGATACATCGAGCAATACTAAATCTGAGACACACAATCGTATTGTGCTCTTTGCCTTCTGATCCAACTTCTTCCATTCTTCATCGGACACTCCCGTTGGTTTAGTACCCAAATATACCATGATCCACTGATCTTTATCCACCAACAGATCCTCCATCTTGAGTTTCCATAACTCAAAACTCTGACCATTAAATTTCTCGATCTCTATCTTTCCACTACTCGCCATCTTATTTCACCACTAGAATCGATCTCGCAGATCTCCCACTGAACATGGTCTACCATAGGTCCGAGCAAAACCCCTAAGCAAGAAAGGCGTCCCCTTGAAGCCAAATATGCTCTAATACCAAATGTAGGTTTTAACCCTATACAGAAATTACCTGCATATGAATTCTAAAACAGAGAAAATAAACAATGCGAGAGCGTAACACATAAAACACATATACACAGAGATTTTCCCCTAGATCCCAAAACCAAGACTGCTGGCTTGATTTTTCATTATGTTCCTTTCAATGTTATAATACATATTTATACATGCCGAAGCATCCAATACCATGGACCGAAAAACATAGCGTCTAATACCATGGGCCGAAAACCATCGCATCCAAAAAAGAAAACATGTGCGAAAATCATGCACAAAACCATAGGTGGGTTCACCCAACCTAACATAGGGTATAAAGCCAAAATTTTCTAGAGCGCTGCCCCGGACCCCATAAAGTGGGGTTATGAGTACACCTCAAACCCCTTGTGACCCCCCCTCACTACACAATCGGTGCAACGAAGGGGGTGCTCCACCCCCCCTCTAACCCCCCGGTTAACTACGTGGGCTAGTCGTGGAAAGAATATAACACAACCCAACAAAAGTTATTAGATGTTATAGGATAAAATTGCATAAGTGACTTCTCATAATTATTTTTTCACACTTTCATAATTGTGAAATAATAATTATTTCATAATTGAGAAGAAGGTTCTTAGTGAGTTGGGAAAAGCTCATAATTGAGCCTAAAACTTGTGCATGCCTTGTAATTTCTTGGTTCACATGACTTCAAGTCTATCCATGACCTATATTCACATAATTCAGTTGTCATCAAGCCTAACATCACCTGGCCCTATGCGTCTAGATAAATCCTCCTATATTTAGGGAAGGCCTATATTCTGAAATTAGGATTTTTGTTGGGGCAACATAGTTCCTGTAGAAGTTCATAGTTTAATTTTTAGGATTAGTTTCATAAATCCATGCCATAACAATGAGTGGTAATATTACCTGGTAGGGGAAGAACTAATAGAACAATTTTGGTGAGTTGAGAGTAAAAATAAGTCTAGAGCTAGTTATCACATTATCAAACATGTAGAATCTCTTCAAAGTGGATATGGATGCGAGTGGGTATGCCATATGAGTGGTATTGATGCAAGGAGTAATATATGTATGCTATATTTTGAAGTTATTCATGGGAAAGTTATTAAATACACTACCTACAATAAGGTGCTCTAAGCCATAGTACAAGATTTCAAAAAATGGAAACACTATTTGATGGGAAATGAGACTATCATCGACACATATCACCAACTTTTATAGTATATGTATGCCGAGAGTAAGCTATAGTAGAGAAAATGGTACTAGTGGATGGGGTTCTATGTTAGCATTATGATGCATGTGTTTTCCTTGATGGTGACTAACTTGTAATAGAACAAGAATATGGTAACTAGATGAATCCACAGGTTAGTTCAAAGGTGACAAAATGATGAAACATAATACCATAATGATGGGTCAAGGGTTTATAGATTATAATCGCAAGTTTGATACAGGGAGATTGTTGGCATTATGAATTAGGTGTTGTCCTTGATGGAAATTTACCTATTGAGTTGTCCTTGATGAAAACCTATTTGATGGATGGAATCCTACTTGATAAGTTGTCACTTGATCAAAATCTACTTGTTAAAGGTATAAACAGGATGTGTTTACAGATGTGATAGAATGCATGGAAGTTCAAAGGAATGATAAAGTTGGAAGTTCAAGAACTATACGTGAGTTTTGTTAAGCTAAGTCGCGTATGTGTGGACGTTTAATGAAGAAAAGTAGTATACGGTTTTTACACCATGGTATTCTAAATACTAGGGGTTCTTACCACAGTATTGGCCCATAGTAATCAGCGTGACAATATGACAATAGATATTGATTCCATCAAATATTACCACCGACACTAGTGTTGTTTTGAACCGTGGTATTGGATAAGGGCTAAACCATATAAAGAACTAAAGATCAAAGGGTTAAGGGTGCAAGTGATGGAAATCTTATGAAGAGTTAGATCAAAAGAAAATATGGATGTTATGGGTTTTTTATGCTTTGCTTCATCTAAACTAAGTATGCACCTGAGAGTTTGATGATAGATGAGATCCAATAGATCTAAAATAATTATGCACTAATGAATACAATGATGGATCATGATCATGAGACCTGAAATGACTTTTCATTGTACAATCTGCTCATGGATTCGATAGATTTAAGTACAAATGCATGTTTTTATCTCTGAATATTATGACTTGGGTCTTTCTGAAGTTCTGAAGAGATGTGCAATTTTTGGTCAAAATTTGTAGATCTATATGCTAGTTGGTCTCGGGAAAGTGCGTACACACGCGGGTTTTCTTCTTCAAAGTAGAATATAGAAAGTAAGGGTTTATGTTCATAAATGACTTACCAATCTGATCAGTGCTGCTACTTCTGTAATGTTTTTCTATGATGTCCTCATGATTGATCTGGGTTAAGTGATAATGTATGAAGTAGAAATGATTGAATGATGAATTTGAATGTGGTTATGCATTGATTGAAGAATGTTAAGATTACTTGCTAATTGTGATTGAAGATCAGAGACAGTTTTCTGATTGGATCATAGTGTTGCATTAGATATGATATGATTCAATGTTCTTTTCAGAATTGCAGTAGTCAAGTTTTTAGTTTTCAGTATATTAAGATCTATATGCGGGTTTCTTTATAGAAAAGCGTGTATGCAGACAACTTTCCTTAAGTGAAGTAGCGTATACATTTTTGCATTTGAATGATCAGGACTACACTTGATTCTATGTGTTGATGCAATATTCTGGGTTCAGTTCTATGTACTGGTTACAGTGATCTGACTATTCAAGTTGATTGGTTGAGTTTTGATTAATTGTCAGTTGATTGGGTTTTCAGTGATTGGTTAATTCAATTGTGTCAGAGATTGATGATTTGGTTTTAGTGATTGGTTGATTCAATTGCGTCAGAGATTGATGAATTTATTTAGTTGTGTCAGAGATTGATGATTTGGTTTCAATGATTGGATGATTTAGTTGTGTCAGAGATTAATGACTATGTTACAAGGATGAGTTACAATTTGATTATTGATTTTGAGCTTAACTGTTGATAATGGGTGTAGTTTGAAAATTTGATGAAACATGGCCTACAGGTTATGATGTGTTGTAGCAGGGGGATCGAGTGTGAAAATTTATGAAACGTGGTCCATGGAGGATGTTGTGGGTTGGAGCCTTCAGTAAGGAAGTGGAAGCTTCATGCTAGTAGTGATTGGTAATCAAATCAGGGGGTTGGAGCTCCCTTCTAGTAGCAGCTAGAGAACGAGTGAAGGTTGTAGCCTTCTGCAGGTTGGTGCCCACGTATTGATACAATTTTACGCTAGTACAAGAAATAGGGAGTTGGAGCTCCTTTCCACTAGGAGCTCGAGAACAAACAAAGGTTGTAGCCTTCTGTAGGTCGGGTACCTGCATACTAGTATGAGTTTGCACCAGTACAAGATTGTAATTTTTTTCTTTATATTAAAAAGAAGAAAAAGACGACAAGAGTAGGTGGTTTTTTTACTGCATTGGGTTTCCACCTTAAATCCTGGTGTTCACATGTGCTTCTTATGTTTGATGGTTTATTTTATTCTTACATCACATGGTTATTGTTTATCTAATGTTTAATAAAGTATTGATGCACTGGGTGATGACCAACATATGAAGAATTAATTGAACCATTAGTTCACGGGATGTGCACTCGTTATCTTAAGAATAGTCGTGTACACACCCAGGTTCCTTTTAGTAAAGTCACGTATGGAAATCTGAATATGAAATGTAAAAAGTTATTGATTTGAAAATATTGATCCACCCCCCACCCACCTCCCCACAAGTATTTTTACCAACATTCTTATAGTATTTTCATTTTCTATCAACTATAAGAAGAGTAGCATAAATAATTTTTTAGACATGCTTTCAAATCCACCCACTAAAAATTATATACTTGGAAACTCTGATGCACATGGATCCTTTAACCTATGATGCATGTAGACATGCGTACATAGAATACGAAGACTTCAAGGAGGTGTGTCAATAGCTACAGGGTCATCGTTGTGTAGAAGATGGTGACAAAAAAGATAAGTATCATCTCTAGAATTGGTTACTTTACTAGCTAGCTAAGATTTGTCTTCTTAAAGGTGGGAAACTGTAGCTTATCAAAGAGGCTCACACTCAAAAGTTGGATGGACTTTTGGTGTTTAGAAGATATTTTCCAAGTTACAAAGGTATGTGTGCTACAAAATAGTGAAAGGATATGCAGCATTATACATTAGAGGATATATGCATTGTTTTACAAACAATCCCAATAGTGGGAAGCAAGGGCTATACCATCCTTTATCTATATCCACTTATCCTTAGGAATTCATAATTGTGGATTTTTTGGTATGTTTACCAACAACCAAGAATGGAAATGACTACCTACTTGTGGTTGTTGATAGGTTTAGAAATATCTGCATTCTCATTCCCTATAAAGATATCATTAAAGGGAAAGAAGCAACAAAATTATTCCTTGAACATGTATGAGTGCACTTTGAGATATCAAGGAGCATCATTTCAAATAAGGAAACTAGATTTTTCAGTGCATTTTTTACTATGTCGTGGGATAATATGGAAACAAAGTTGAAGAGGTCTACAACATTCCATCCATAGCCAAATCTACAAATAGAATAAGTTAATAGGACATTGGTGCAACTTTTGGTAGGTTATAATAAAAATCATCCAATGACTTTAGCTGGAATTGGACCTACATGCAACATTCTTATAACATAAAGATCCACACTTCTATTGGCAAGTCAACTTTTGAGGATTGATTTGGATATTTATCACCTTCTCCCTTGGATTTTGTATATGGATAACAAGGAGGAGTGAGGGAGCACATCATAGGAGATGCATTAAGAGAAAGAAAAATTTATTGAGAATATTAGGCAAATCCATGTGAAAGTAGAGGATATGTTAAATATTTCACAAGAAAAATATAAAGTGAGTCATGATCAACAGAAAATAGAGAAGTCATTTGTAGTGGGATACATAGTATGGTTATAGTTGAACAAGGAAAGGTTGTAGGGACTTGGTAAGAATATCAAGGATATATGGTATACTCATTTTGAGATATTGGAAAATGTGGGAGATAACACATATAGACTCAATTCACTCCCATATGAGCATTTACTCCATAGTAACTATGGAGAATCTCAAACTCTTTAAGTCCTCCAAGTTGGATCAATAGGTGGAGAAGGTCCTACCTTTAATAGAGTAATTATCACCAGGTGCTCAAAAAAAGTTGGAAGAGGAGATAATGTTTCGTAGGAGGTATAGAACTAAAAGATAGGGGAAGCATTACCTTTGGTAGATTAGGTTGAATGTACAACTTTCAAGAAAAACAAAATAGTTCTCTAGGAAGAAAGTAGAGGAAAAAATTTTGTTAGGGTCCAACCCGAACCCCCTTATTTATGTAATAGGGTCGAGTCATAGTTATAGTTAGTTAAAGAGTCAATAAAGCCCATATTAATAATTGTAAGTGGTTGACCTGCATTTAAAGAATGGACCATAGTTAGTTGCAAATGGGCCATGGTATTAGATAGATGGTATTAATAAGAACCATGGTACTGACCCATGGTATTGCATGTATGAATCCTATATAAAGGATAGAGAATCCTCTTGAGTAGCATCATGTCTTATTTTGTAATTGAGCCCAGCTCTATTGGAGGTTGCCCCCTCGAAGAGACAAGTGAACATTGTTTTCCTTTCTCAATAATAAAATACATGTTGTTATTTATTATTATTTTGTGTTCTGGGTATATTTCTTCGCATATTTGGTATTCTAGTATCTTCTCGTAGGTTAAGAGAATAACAAGTGGTATCAAAGCACTTTCCAGGGCTGATGGGATCTCCATTTTTACCAGATTTTTTTTTTTGCTAGAGACGTGTTCCGGCGTCTTTAAACCACGGGATCTATTGTTGAGCGCATAAACCTACGGATTTGGGGAGGCATGCACGCAGGAAATACAAGAAGTGGTCACGCTTTTTGGACTCCCTTGTAACCCCTATGGGTACCCCTTCGAGTAGTAGTGCATTAGACAGAACTGCGCACAGACTGTCTTCCAAGTACCCTCTGGGTATATCAGAATCCCCATAGGCTGTCTTGAAACCTCGCCATAGATAAATAGACGGTCATCTTACTGCTACAATACACTAAGAAAAACACTCGGGGAGATTACTTATGCGTACAATAGGGTAGTCAAGTTGTACAACTAAGGGTACAGTTGATCCTCCTTGGTTAGTGCCCTAAAATATTGGGTTGAGTACTACTGTTGGACCCTTATGTATATTGCGATCTATAGCACCTGACACTCCTTGAGACCATAGTTCCCTTGTATCTCTCTAGATCAAACATCATATTTTCCAAATCAAATCTAGTACGTTGGGTTTTGTTGCAGCTGCAGCAATCAGATCCACCTTTTAGATCTATCAGATTTGCCATTCAGATCTATCAGATCCACCATTCAGATCTAGCAGATTGGGTTCTGTAGCAGTCACAACAATCAGATCCGCATTTAGATCTAGAAGTAGGGGTTCGATCACTGCCACATTCCTACTCATACTCTGCAATTGAGTGTTTTGCCGACAAGTCTGACTATTTTTGTGGCTCCTATACCTGGGCGTGATTATCGTAGGACATTGGGCAGAATTAACTTTTCTGGGAATCGACTACTGCAGTATTTCTAAGCAAGGAGTAAAACTCCTTTCAGAGTATGAAAAAAAAATGTTTGAGATGCTCCCAGGATGCTTATAGGAGTCTTAGCCCATAAGAATTAGGTCAACAGGCTGAGCAAGGTGGTACCATTCACTTGTCAGCATCAAAATTTCAAGTAGCCCCAATTTTTATTTTTTTTCACAGTAACGACAAGTGCACCAGATCTGTGCATGGTATAAACTAGATCTCAATCTATGGCCAATGAGAAGATAGATACCCTTGAACAAAATTTGGAAGAATCAACGAAGCAGATCCACTCCTTAAATGACACAATCACGTGGGCAAGTCGAGGGAACTGTTATCACCCCAAGAAACTATCCTAGGTTGTATATCAGAGATGCCCGAGAACATTACAAACTCAACAAAAATGTTGGAAAATGGTGGATGAATGGAAGGAATGATGCATATTTAAGCCAGATAACCACTTCTACTAGGCTTAACCCCAGACATGGGTGAGCACCTCCAGACTACAAGGCTTTAGACCACTAATTGCTCACAGTTTAAGGAATAGGTGAACATGGAGAATACTAACCACACCATCAGATGCACAAGACCATGTGATGGCCGACTGCAACTAGTAGAAAGGTCTGTAAAGCTATTTCCTAATGCACAGACAGGATGACAGCTCTCTGGCACCAAGACAATAGAAACCTGCATACACCTTCAATAATACATACTAGATTCTAACACAGAGGTGGGATGATAGCCCCTCTAATGTTAACATCAAGAGCACATGAGAAATGCGTAACAGACACAGCCTGGAACAAAGAAGAAGTGGAAAGTGATCAATTAACAGCAAAAGAAGCTTGCATTAGCTGAAAATGAAGACCAGACACTGCAGGTATCACAGTAGTTACAGTCTCCAGAAGTTGAACTTTACATCCAAACAATATCCATCAACCCTCATTACATATTGTTTTTAGGTATATATAGAGTTTGTTTACAAAAAATATCTACTATCCTATGCATGGAGGGGTCATAATGGACCACCAACCACATTAGCTATTTGATATGGGTCTCTGCTGCAATCTGCTGTTTCAAATGAGTGAATTTGACATTCTCTGGTACTTTGTTGTCCTTCTTGGGAAGCTGGAGTCAACTATGGACAAAATTCCATGCCTGATAAATGCTTTAACTACTCGAGGTTGTCCTTTCCTTCTTCGGCTACACTGCTCTTGAATGCAGTAGTTGAAATATTAACTGCGCAGAGTACTTAGTAGCTGATCGCTTCATCCTTCAGGTGAATGATACAGGTCAGAGACACGAAAACAACATGGAGGATGTATGAGTAGGATGGGAATAAACACTAGTCGTCGGATCTTGCAGATGGACGATGGAGATTAAATTGGAGGGAGCTATCGGAGAAAACAGGCAGAGACAAATGTGGGCCATTGGATCGTGGTCAGGTAAATCCGACGACTTTGGGAGCGGGAGCTGTGAGGGATTTAATCGGCGGGGATGATGGTAAGTGGTTTCCCCACACTGCTTACGGGGATGGGTGGTAAACATACGCAGAGGAGCGATCCAATCTTTGCACGACACACGGCTAAGGAAAACCGCTTTCCCCGCGGGTTAACGAGCATGCAGGTTGCAGTGTCGGGAGGAGAAATTACTGTCAAATCTGGAGGTGGACGATTAGATGGTAGGGAGATGAATGATGTTTAACGTGTGGGGGAAAAAGGCACAGACCGTTGGATCGGGACGATCAACGACTACGAACACAGGATGTTATATGGGCGCGGTTTCGTGTGTTAAGAACCCGGACTTAAGGAAATGCAAGTTTATGGGAGAAATATGGATTCACGCTGAGTTTTGAAAGAAAACAAGGCTAGTAGGGAAAGAAGAGGTTTAAGGAGACAAAACAGAGAAATTGGGGCTCATGCAAGCATAGGAAAAATAAATGAGAAGGAGGAAACGAACTATTGCGGGCTCCCTTCTGAGCATAACACACGGCCAGACCCGTCTTTTACCCAACAAATACCGAATTATGTAGCAAAGCTAACACTGGCTCCTTATGGGGATGAGATCCTCCTTGTGAGGTCTCAAGAACTGCAGACCAATGCCTTCATACAAAACCCTTAAAAACAGTTGCCTAGTATTCATTGGGCATGGAGTCAAACTAAGTCTACACTAAAACCTGTAAAAGAAAATGCTTACAATCATTAAGGCCTAAGGACCTTAAACAACATAAATATTCAAAAACTGGCCAACAGATGGGCCATCAAAATTGACTCTCCTCCTCTTGGTCAGTTCATCATAGAGATGCAAAACTGGATTGATTTGATCCTCTACCTCAAAAGGTTTGGGGAATTTGACCGTAATAGGCAGATATGGATCAAATTTCATTCCCTCTCTGTGTGCTCTCATCCTTGGATGTTCTTCATGGGAGCCTTTGTACACCTGCTGAATAATGATGGTTTCTATTTACTTATCTTTGTCACCTGTGGCTTGCACAATTAATATGAATGGTGTACCAATGTGTTCATGTGTGGAGGACACGGAGACCTCATCTACTCCTTCATCTTCTTTAGAACAGTCTACATCCAAGGAGGAGTCCCAAAACTGTGCACCCTCATCCTCTGTCACCTGGCAAGCTACCTTTTCAATTTGTGTGGAGGCCAACTGGGCAGGCTCTGGGATATCAAGACAGATATTATCCATATCAGCCTTGGGCATTGAATTTTGTCCTGCCTCAGTGTTCAAGGGGCAACTTTGATGGATTGTCACTTGAGCAGATAGAGAAACATAATATGATGCGGAGCTTTCCTCTCCCTTATGGATCACTAGGCTGGGGATGATAGCAGGCTGGCCAATTTGCAGATCTGCATAATCATGGGAAGATGCACTGGCTTCAGGCTCAGATTCTTCGAGGATGAAGGGATGTGCTGCTACTTGCTTCTGCTGACGAGCTTGTTGTTCTGCAGGTACAACAAACTGATGAGCATTGCCTTTGGATAATGCTTCTTCATAGGTAGCTCTAGTTAGGAAAGGGGCACTGCCTTTGTCTTCCAAACCATGGACCTCCTCCTCTTCTTCAAGTAGCTCTTCTTCTGTGACTATATTCTGAAAAAGGGTTTTCACCCTTTGATCTTTGTTTGCACCTTGATTTCTCTGCAAAATATGCAACTGCTCTTGTGCTCTTTTATATGGGTTTGGCTTTGGAAGAGTAAAGGAACAAGGAGCTCCTGCTTCCTTTGAATACTGCTCAGCTTTTAGTTTGGAAACTTCAAAGGTCAATAGCTCTTTCATCCTGGCCAATTTATCGATCTCAGGATCTGAGGATGATGAGGACTCACCTCCCTGTCTTCTCCTTTCAGCATCACCTTCAAGTCATTCTGCAGCAATGATGTTTGCTTCTATTTCAAAGGCTGCATCTTGCATATTAGCCAAAGAAGCAGATCGTCTTTCTCTTAACAGTAGGTAGAACTGAGAATCGAAGGCATTAGCATAAGTGAGCATGGCAAAAGCAGGGGTGGGTCTTACTTCAGCTGGAATTCTGCTATACATATGATTGAATCTGATGTTGAAGTCAGACAGCAGCTCACCATCTTCTCTTTGCAAGTTCCCAAATTCAGTATGATAATAGAGCAGATCTTTATTATCCCCGCAATGCTTTAGGAACACATCATCTAAGGCCTCAATGTTTGCAATACACCTAGGGGGTAATTCTCTAAACCACTGTCTAGCCTCCCCATCTAGGCTTTGGACAAAAACCCTCATCCACACATCCTCTTCATTGATATTCAGGTTATCAGCATAGCTATAAAAATATTCAAGGTGCTCTTCAGCTGTTACTCCTCCTGTACCAGTAAATTTAGGCATATATTATTTATAATCTCCTGCAGGCATGGCATTCAAAGAGACAGGCAAGACCAAGGGTCCATACCTAGCAACAATGATTCTTTCTATCTTTGTAAGGGCTTGTTGACCTACCATGACTAGGGTATATGAAAGGATACGAGCAGTTTGAGCAGTATGAAACAATGAAATGGATGTTAGAGATAAACGGATGCTTTGGACTGAAAGGGAAGCTTTCTTTGGACTGAGATTCAAAGGGGAACTAGATGGACAAGGGCTGTATTAATCTCTGAAGGAATTTCCTTATTAACAGTGTTGGGCTCTAAATCTTCAAACTGTATTTCTTCAGCTACAAATTTATATTTCAGAGATGCATGAGATTTCTTAGGCTTACCTGATCCTGATGCCTCTTTCTGTGATGCTTTCTTCGATTTGACAGTCCTCTCAGGGTCAGGCACTAGAACAGCTGGTGATTTCCGAGGATTTCTTCGAGTATGTCTTACAAACTGAGTCAGAACATCAATGTGGAGTTGCCAAATGTTGGTTTTCCTCAAATGGAGTTGCCAGATAGATGATTACAACTAGAAATGTGCCCAAACCTTGTCTATCATCAAAATCTGGAACTATGTCATTCTCCCAGGGAAGCTGAGCTTCAATCTTCGATCCCTGGCAATAGCGCCAATTAATGTTATCACCCCAAGAAACTCTCCTATGTTGTATATCAGAGATGCTCAGGAACATTACAAACTCAACAAAAATGTTGGAAAATGGTGGATGAATGGAAGGAATGATGCATATTCAAGCTAGACAACCACTTCTACTATGCTTAACCCTAGACATGGATGAACACCCCCAGACTACAAGGCTTTAAACCACCAATTGCTCACACTTTAAGGAATAGGTGAACATGGAGAATATTGGCCACACCAGTAGATGCACAAGACCATGTGATGGCTGGCTGCAACCAGTAGAAAGGTTTGTAAATCTATTTCCTAATGCACAGACAGGATGACAACTCTATGGCACCAAGACAATAGAAATCTGCATACAGCTTCAATAATACATACTAGATTTTAACACAGAGGTGGGATGATAGCCCCTCTAATGCTAAACATCAAGAGAACATGGAAAATGCGTAACGTACAAAGCCTGGAACAAAGAAGAAGTGGAAAGTGAGTAATTAACAACAAAATAAGCTTGCATTAGCTGAAAATGAAGACCAGATGCTGCAAGTATCACAGTAGTTACAGTCTCCAGAAGTTGAAATTTACATCCAAACAATATCCATCAACCCTCTTTACATCTTGTTTTTTGGTATATATAGAGTTTGTTTACAAAAAATATCTGTTATCCTATGCGTGGAGGGGTCATAATGGACCACCAACCACATTAACTGTCTGATATGGATTCTGCTACAATCTGTTGTTTCAAATGAGTGAATTTGAGATTCTCTGGTACTCTGTTGTCCTTCTTGGGCAGCTGGAGTGAAGTATGGATGAAATTCCATGCCTGATATATTCTTTAACTACTCGAGGCTGTCCTTTCCTTCTTTGGCTATACTGCTCTTGAATGCAGTAGTTGAGGTATTAACTGCGCAAAGTACTTGGTAGCTGATCACTTCATCCTTTGGGTGAATGATACAGGTTAGAGGCACGAAAACAACATGGAGGATGTATGGGCAGGTCGTAAATAAACAACAGCCGTCAGATCTTGCAAATGGACAGCGAAGATTGAATCGGAGGGAGCTATCGGGGAAAATGGGCAGAGACAAATGTGGGCCGTCAGATCGTGGTCGGGCAGATCCAACTACTATCGGGAGCGGGAGATGCATGAGATTTAATCGGCAGGGACGGCGGTAAGTGGTTTCCCCGCACCACTTACAAGGATGGGCAGTAAACGTACGCGGAGGAGCGATCCAATCTTTGTGCGACACGTGGCTGAGGAAAACCGCTTTCCGCGCAGGTTAACGAGCGCGCTGGTTGCAGTGTCAGGAGGAGCGACTACCATTAGATCTAGAGGTGGACGATCAGATGTCGGGGATATGAGCGATGTTTAATGTGCGGGGGAAAAAGGTGCAGTCCGTTGGATCGGGACAATCAACGACTAAGAACGTAAGATGTTATATGGGCACGGTTTCGTGGGTTAAGCACCTGAACTTAAGGAAATGCAAGCTTATGGGAGAAATATGGATTCGCGCTGAGTTTTGAAAGAAAACAAGGCTAGTGGTGAAAGAAGAGGTTTAAGGAGACAAAACAGAGAAAGCGGGGCTCATGCGAGCATAGGAAAAATAAATGAGAAGGAGGAAGCGAACTGTTGCGGGCTCCCTTCTGATCATAACACACGGCCATACCTGTCTTTTACCCAACAAATACTGAATTATGTAGCAGAGCTAATAGGAACAATTGGAGGCATATGATTTTAATGAAAACCTTGAGGGTGAGTCTAGCCATTCTCTTCACTTCTATGGAAGCCACCAATAGTCCCAGCCTCGACCACCCAAGTTAGACATGTATAAATTTGACGACTCCCTTCCAGCCATATGGATAGTACAAATGGAGCAATATTTCACATTGAATCACATCAAAGATGATGTGACTAAGCTAAGTTTGGGAAGCCTGTACTTGGACCAAGAAAGATGGCAATGGTGGTAGTGGCATCAAAACTGCTATGCAAGGCCAATGACTTGGCAGATATTCTCAAAAGCCCTTTCTGATCACTTTGACCATGAACCTAACTTTTTGGGTCATCTTACTAAGCACCGATAGATAGGCACAATGCAAGAATATATTAAGCCTTTGAAGCATTAGCCTTCGGCACTATAGGTCTAGCAGATGAATTCTACTTGGAATGTTTTATCAGTGGATTCAAAGATGGCATACAAGCCCACGTCCGAATGCACCACCCAGTCTGATGGCTGGCAGCTTGCAAGATAGCTCGGGGAGTAGAACACGCATTAACGGAGCAGTCGACTCATCCAAATTTCATAGACAAGGGACGCCCCACCCCACACTCTGAGCACTACCCAAACACTTAAGGTTCAAAAGGTGTCACCAGCGGAAATGGAAAAAAAAAGAAAGCAAGGATTGCGTTACTACTATGATGAGAAATACTCCCCGAGACATAAATGCAAGGAATCAAAATTCTTTCAAATTGATGCTACTAATCATAGTTCATCTGAGGAAGCCCCACCATTTTAGGGACCAGAGGAGGAAGATGAGGACAACCAGCGGGACAATGAGCTCCCAGCTACACCTGAAGAACCAGTTATCTCACTTCATGCTTTGGCAGGAACTTCTTCTCCCCAAACTCTCAAAATCAGAGGTTTTATTAAGCATCGCCCTGTAGTAGTGTTGATTGATAGTGACAGTACACATAACTTTATCCATTAAAGAGTTGCCAAAGCAGTGCATTGTTTTGTCAGAGCAGTCTCTAATTTCCAGGTCCAGATTGTTGATGGGGGGACAATGAAATCTGAAGGCCACTATGAAAATGTCAAACTTCAAATGGGGGCTTATCACCTAAAGACCCACATGTTTGCCTTCAACATGGGTGAGTGTGACATTGTCTTGGGTGCTAAATGGCTCCGCACACTCAGCCCAATCACAATGGATTTCTAGGAGTTATATATGATCTTTAAACAGAATGACCACATGCATACCCTCCATGGACTCCAGGCAGGTGCTCCTTCTCTCATCAGCTCGCATAGGATGGAAAAATTGTTAAAAAGGGCCACCATGGAGTTATAGCCCAATTTAATGCCATCCAGGCCTTCAGACCCACTTATCTTCATATTCATCCTGAGATGAAATAGGTCTTAAACAACCATCTACAGATATTTGACAAGCCTCATGAGCTTCCACCCTCGAGAGGGGAACATGATCATAGAATTGCTTTGGTCCCAGGGGCACAACCACCAAATGTGTACCCATATAGATATCCTTTCACCCAAAATAATGAAATTCAAAAAATCATCAAGGAATTCCTGGAAGTTGGTGTCATTCGTCCTAGCATTAGTCCTTATTCATCGGCTGTGGTCATGGTGCTCAAGAAATATGGGGAATGGCATATGTGTCCAAACTTTAGGGCCCTCAGCAAGCTAATGGTCAAAGATAAATTTCCCATCTTGGTTGTTGATGATTTGTTTGATTAACTAAATGGGGCTCAATTCTTTACTAAGCTTGTCCTTCGCTCAGGCTATCACCAAATTTGCATGAAAGAAGTACACATTCCGAAGGCTGCTTTCCAAACTCATGAAGGCCATTATGAATTCTTGGTCATGCCATTTGGTCTCTGTAATGCCCCATCCACTTTTCAAAGCCTCATGAATCACCTACTCAAACCATATCTCAGAAAATTTGTCCTTGTTTTCTTTGATGACATCCTTATCCACAACCTCACCTAGGAAAAACATCTTCAGCATGTAGATCTGCTCTAGCAACTGCTCTGGAAGCATAAATTACTTGTCAAAATGTCCAAGTGCTCTTTTCGCATGGAAGAAGTTGAGTATTTGGGCCACATTGTGGGGCGGGAACGTGTTAGGGTGGATCCCAAAAAGATCCAGGCAATGCAGGATTAGCCTCAACCAAATACCTTGAAGAGTTTGAGAGGATTTTTGGGTCTCACCAGCTACTATAGCAAATTTTTCCACAATTATGGTCGCATTGCTAGGCCCCTCACTCACCTTCTCAAGAAAAATTCATTCCTTTAGAATGATGAAGCGCAAAAAGCATTTATAACTCTCAAACATGCCATGTGTTCCACTCCTGTATTGGCACTAATTGACTTCACCAAATATTTTGTGATTGAATGTGATGCTTCAGGTACGGGTATTGGGGCTGTCTTAATGTAGGAAGGTCGACCCTTGGCCTTCACTAGCCAACAATTAAGTGGGACAAATCTGGGACAGTCTACCTATGAGAAGGAGATGATGGCCATCTTACATGTAGTGGATACCTGACAACCATACTTATTCGGGTCGCGTTTCCAAATCCGCACAGACCATCAAAGCCTTAAATATTTTTTGGAGCAACGCCTATCCTCGCCACAACAAAATAAATGGCTAGCCAAAATGTTGGGATATGATTATCAGATAATTTACAAGAAAGGGCGTGAAAATGTCGTAGCGGATGCTTTATCATGCCAATTTGAGGAGGAAAGCACCCTAGTAGCAATCTCTCTTCCCATTCTAGAGAGGATTGAAGAGGCTCACTAGGAATGTTTTTCACATCCTTCACTCTCCCAACTCATTAATAAATTGCAGGTAGATCCAAATTCCATAGTGGGCTACTCTTGACAGGATGAGATTCTTCGCTACAAGGACAAAGTAGTGATATCACCAACATCCACCCTAAAAGTTGTATTTTGGCATAGTTGCACTCATCTGCCACTGCAGGCCATTTAGGCTTTCAGAAGACTTATGCTCGCACTCGACATTCATTCTTTTGGATAGGCATGAAAAATGGCATTCTTACTTTTGTAGCTGAGTGTGATGTGTGTCAGCACCACAAAGGAGAAACAGTCAAATCCCTAGGCACCTTACAGCCATTGCCCATCCCCGCCTCAATCTGGATGGAGGCTTCTATGGATTTCATTACTGGTCTTTCGAAGTCAGGAAACAAGTCAGTCATCATGGTGGTTATGGAAAAACTTTCTAAGTATGCTCATTTTTGCGCCCTACCCCACCCTTTTACACCTGCTTTAGTGGCTCAATCTTTCATGGACCAGATGTTCAAATTGCATGGCATGCCCACTTCCATTATGTTTGATCATGACTCGATCTTCTCCAATAACTTTTGGCAGGAACTCTTCAGGCTACAAGGTACCCAACTACAACTCAGTACTTCCTATCATCCCCAAACTGATGGTCAAACTGAAGTAGTCAACAAATTTCTGGAGACCTACCTCAGGTGTTTCACTTCGAAAAAGAAACATCTATGGCTACAGTGGTTACCTCTATCCAAATGGTGGTATAATACTAACTATCATGCCACCACCAAGATGACTCCATATGAAGAAGTTTATGGTCAACTCCCTCCTTCACCTACTTCTTATATCCAGGGATGCTCAAAGGTACAAGCAGTGGATCAACTCCTACAGAACCATGCAACCATGCTTGCCCACCTCAAAGAGAATCTCCATCAAGCTCAAAATCGCATGAAGCAATAGGTAGACAAATATCATTCAGAGTGCCAATTTGAAGAAGGGGATCAGGTATTCTTAAGGCTGCAACCATATAAACAAACATCACTCAAAGACAAGGGTTTTTAGAAATTATTTGCAAAATTCTATGGAACGTACCAAATACTTTAGCGCATCGGAGAAGTAGCTTACAAGCTAGCCTTGCCACCCACTACAAAAATTCACCCCGTCTTCCATGTCTCATGCCTTAAGAAAGTGGTTTGGAACCATTGCAGAATTCAAACTAGTCTACCGGAATTGGATGAAGAAGGTTTAATCTGGCTCCAACCTGAATAGGTTCTTGACACGTGAGAACGACACCTACACAGCCGCATGATCAAGGAAGTCCTCGTCAAGTGGAAAGACACCTCTCCAGAAGATGTGACCTAGGAACCAGCCACTGTTCTTCAGTAGTTTCTGTAGCTTCAGCCTTGAGGACAAGGCTATTTTTATGGGTGAGGGCATGTTAGGGTCCAACCCTAACTCCCTTATTTATGTAATAGGGTCGAGTCATAGTCATAGTTAGTTAAAGAGTCAATAAAGCCCATATTAATAATTGTAAGTGGTTGACCCGCATTTAAAGAAGGGACCACAATTAGTTGCAAATGGGCCATGCTATTAGATAGACGGTATTAATAAGAACCATGGTACGGAGCCATGGTATTGCATGTATGAATCCTATATAAAGGATAGAGACTCCCCTTGAGGAGCGTCATGTCTTATTTTTTAATTGATCCCATCTATATTGGAGGTTTCCCCCTCAAAGAGGCAAGTGAACATTGCTTTCCTTTCTGAATAATAAAATACATGCTATTATTTCTTATTGTTTTGTGTTCTGGGTATATTTCTTCGCATATTTGGTATTCTGGTATCTTCTCGCAGGTCAAGAGCATAACAATTCCTCACCTCATTCAATAAATGTTTTGAGGGGAAAAGCCTCCCTCAATGGGGAGCTATGATCTAGATTGGATAATTATATTATTTTTCATCTATCTTGATGCTTTCAACGTGGAGAATTTAGGAGGAATTAACTTACAATGCTATTTTAACAATGGGTCCTAAATTGGAGAATTGAGTTGTGAAACCTTATTGGGCCAATTTCAGGCATTAAACCATGTTTTTTAGGGTCAAAATTCTCTTCTTTATGTAATAGTTTCTCGCATTGTTTTATGCTCAATGAATTTTTCGATTGTGTAAGAATTACAACAAATAGAGTTCATATGAAAATTTTATTCCTCCCATAAGTTGAGCTACCATATTGAGCACCGTGGTATGAGAAGATCTCATGTAAAACCTCATTACTCATTTATATGGGGCTAAAAACATGTAGGATTTTAATAAGACTCTAGGAGATATAAAATGATAGCTCTAATTGAGGTATGACAGAGTCAAATCTTACCCTTATTTGTCCAATGTTCTATGTTAAATATGAAGGCACAAGGAAGAATATGGGTTCCAATTTATATTATAATATTTTGTTCCATACTTTAGTAAAGAAACTGAGAGCGGGAAGTTAGAGAGCATAACATAAGGGGCTAAGGATATGTAAAATATTTACAAACCGTCAGTCTCAAGTAAATTTCATACAATTTCACTTTTTGTATTTCATTTCTTTCATGTAATTTCATTTTTTCTATGCATGAGTCTACTCAAAAGTATGCAGAGTGGGTAATAGTTGGATGTAAAATTTAACTATGCATCAAATGGGTGTGTACAATTTACATTCGAGTAAATCTATAAGGAAATAAGAGGAAATGCAATTAATAAAAGTAGTTTTCTTATTTTCCCTCTAAAAATGTTTTCCCTTTGAGATGACATCATCATCTTGAATCATATTAATTCTTTTAAAGTCTATTTTGTTAATACATTTTTTTGTTTTGAGATCCATTTTTTAATCTCAAAATGTCGCTAATGTAACATGGCTTTGAAAACTTTTTAGCGCTATGTCAAATCCATCGCAATGATTCAATAATTTCAAAGAAATATTAATTATAAAAAAGATGACATCTTCGGAAAAAAAATTATTTCTTAGCTCTTCAATTCTAGGAGTTTTAAAATTTGACTCAGGTCATCAAGTTAGACAAAACTTGATCCTTTATTACCTTTGTTGATCTAACATCTAGCACAAACTCCTAATTTTTTTCTATTAATTTTCCTCCCTGTTACCGAGAAACATCCTTGGCAACCACATGTGGAACATAAGAAATTATGTTAGAATCTAACATATAATCTTGAAATGTAACATATAATCTTGAAGTTCCTTTGAAGCTTTGACCATGGAAAAAGATGTTTTTCTATGCTTTCGTATTTCAATTTAGCATCTTGAAGGGATTTATTAAAAAGGGTTACTAGCTATTCAAATCATTCTTCATTCTTTTGCAATAATATGTTTCGAAGAAAATAGTAAGTCATAAACTCTTTCAAATAATATGTATTTATAAGAATAAGTGCTTCCCCTAGAGCTCCTATAGTTCTATCAAAAGAAAAACTTTCTACCTTATGCCACGTAATATTAGCTCGTTCTTTAATCAAACTAATTACGCCTTTTACTATTTCAACAAAATATGTTATAAATATTTGAAGAAAATTATTTTATTTAGGAAGACTACACATACTACACCTCTTACTTATGTCTTGGAAAGCTCAATTGGATTGAATTATCTAAGGATCAATTTCTACTCCATATTTATATACCATGTGATGCGAGACTTTCCCATCTATCATGGAAAATAAATATTTTTTAGGATTTAGTGATAAGACATATGGTTTGCTATCTTTTAAAACTTGTTGTAAATTTCTTAAGTGACCTTATTTAGTTTTTAAAAAGATAGACCTATCATTAAATAGATAAATATAAATCTATCATTTTTATCCCTAAAAGAAAATTACCCATTGCTCTCTAGAATGTTGTTCCATCATTCATTAGTCCAAAGGGCATTTTGTCATATATGAATGTATTTTATGGAGTGTTAAAGAAAATATTTTTAAATATATTCTCTCTATTCTTAACCATCTGATTATAACCTATGAAACTAACCATGATAGAAATCCTTTGAGCACCAAATATATTTTGTGAAATGTGGTCGATTTTTAGTAAAAGGTGGTTGTCTTTCAACAAAGTCTTATTAATATTTTTAAAATGCATACAGAAACAAATCTACTCATTATATGGTCGATTTTTAGTAAAAGGTGGTTGTCTTTCAACAAAGTCTTATTAATATTTTTAAAATGCATACAGAAACAAATCTACTCATGTTTTTCCTAACCGGGACTAAATTAACTACACATCCTCAATATCCTAAAGGAATAAAGATAATTGAATCTAAAAATCTCTCAAGTTCCTTTTCTATCAAGGGAAAAAGTATTGGATTGGTCTCCGTTAAATTTTGTTTAAAAGTCTTTACTCTTTCTTTTATGGTAATTTTATTCTCAATGATAGATGTATTATAAGTTTTTAGGTCATGGTAACTCCAAGAAAAATCATCACTAAAATGTTTAAATATTTCAATGTATTTGATTTTATATTAAGAGGGTAAGGATTCAGACATTTTTTATGTAGGAGCATCTGACTAAAGAGCTACAACTGGATGAGTTGGCTACTTTCTGCTGAGCAGAAATGATTTTTTGGTTTAGTCTTTTATCTAATAAGTTAAATTGGGCTGACACAACCATGTTAATCGTTTAGTTATGAGTGATTAAGTTAAAGTAGGTAAAAGTAAAAAAGTTAGTTTTACCAGTCAGTTGCCAACTGAATGGCAGTTTCTCAACCACCTGGAACTCTTTGGGAAGGTATAAACCAACCCAAATTTGTCTAAGAGGGAGGTTCTGCCATCCCGAATAGGAGAGAAATTAAGAATAGAGGGTTGAAATAAAATCTGTGTGTGTGTCAAATTACAGTCAAGTCTTCTTTTAAAGAAAACGAGTTCCTGATACATGGTGTCATTTAATATCAAAATATGCTATGAGTCTTCTGGTTAAATTGCAGTAAAAAGGAAAGCAGGAGGACAAATTTACAGAACCCCAGGTTCACACAGGACGCAGCCCGAGGTGGAGAAAAATAACAACATAACCCATAAACGAATTGCAGGTACTCAAATGAGCATTTTATAAATCGTTTCATAACATTCCTTTCATTTTTTTTCAAGTTATGTATACAAGGATGAATTGAACAGTTCAAATATATATATCTTACAAACAACCATAGAAAATGAGGAAGAACCCTGTAGGGTTTTCAAAAATTTACATCATATAAAGCAACGGTGAGAACCAGCTAGGTTTCCTTCACATTCTATGAAGGAAACAATCAAAACAACCAAGAGAATGTCCATTAACCAGTCGGCCAAAGAATACATCCAAAACCCAAGTGGGGTTTCAAGATAGTAATATATAAATCGAACAAAGGAATTAAGGAAAGACCCTACCCTGTCACACAGGGAAGACCAGGGTCAAGACCAAGGCCGAGACAACAACAGGAAGCCCACACCAAGTCTAAATACCTGCACCCAAAAACAATAGAGACCGGATTCACAATGGGAAATACTCGTTCAAAGGGGAAAAAGAAAACAATAACAGGAAAAGACTTGAAGTAAAGAAAATTTACCTGGAGGGTCGAATCCAAAGGCTTCGCCGAGGCAGAAGAGCCACATCGAGACAGGGTTCCAAAACCAGAACCCTCATTGAACCAGGAAGAATTACTAGGGTTCAAAACCCAATACAAAGTCGAGCCCAAGGATTTGAGAAAAATCGAAACAGTAGTGCCAAGAGAAGAAAACTTGCAGACCAAGGAGCCAACAGGTTAGAAGAAATGAAAATAATCTTGCAAAGTAAAACCAGAAAGAGAAATTACCTAGTAGGAGAAGCCGAGCTGTTCTAGGGTGAGTACTTTTCACTGTTGAGCAAACATAGCAAATATTAGTGGCAAGAACAGTAAAAAGGAGCAAAAACAGGACTGTAAACAAGAATAGAAATCCCAATTTTACCAAGTGAGCCAAGCACTACGCACAAGGATGGGCACGCTGTGAAGGAGAACTGGCCAAACAACATACACATACAATGAAGAACCAGTTGCAAAGTTACAGGAAGGTCACGGGGTCAAAACCCTTCCACTTTTCATGCTCAAAACCCCAACGGAGTAAAACGATGGCGGAGTGAAACAATAAGGGAAAAAAAAACCTAGCTCGAAAGTCAAAGGCACTTTTTCTATCAAGTGTGAAGCTCACGATTTAGCACACGGTCATAGGGGCCGACAACTGTACGAAGAGGGGGGTAAACAAATCATTAAAATCTTTGTAATCCCATTAATCATTGACCTCAAAAAACCCATCAATTAAAGTGGTATAACAAATCACTATAATCCCCTTTAAGGTTCAACATCACGGTCCCATCAATTAGTGGCATTAGATCCATTACTCTTCCTGAGTGAAAAATGGAGGTAGGAAGAAGAGGTCGGGGAAGACTTGCAAGGGGAGTAGTAGACTAAGGATTGTGAGAAGAAATCAGAATTCTATCAGCGCGTTTAGCAGCAGTGAAAGCAAGAAGGCGTAGGGATCCTGAAGGTGGTGATGATAGTGATGATGAAATAGTGGCGACGACAGGTGGGTCAGAAGATGAGGCACCAAAAATCAAATTCTTGAAATCCATTTTGATGGTCAACAACAGACCAAGACCAGAAATTTTTAATTATGATGGCAGCTTGTCCACAGAAGCATTGTTGGACTGGAAAAGCGAGTTAGACAAATACTTCGAGTATGAGGAAGTTATTGAGGCTAGGAAAGTGATATTTTTTGTTACCAAGTTGAAAGGACATGAAACACTATGGTGGGACAGTGTGCAGGTAGAAAGGAGGAGACTTAACAAGTCCTTGATTGAAAAATGGGACATGATGATTGCTAAGATGAAAAGCAAATTTCTACCTAAGGATGGCCAAATTTCTCTTCATAGGCAGATCCAGAACCTGAGACAGGGAGTGATGACTATAAAGGAGTACACAGAAGAGTTCTATAAAGTGAACATGAGGGCTGGGTATGTATTCTAAACGAGATCAGTATTCTTTCCACTAAAAATATAGAGGCATATTAGCATGCTTTTAGGTGGAAGAAAATATTACCAAGAAGAAGAATGCAAGAAGAGGACATGGTTCCAATAGAGGAAATGGATAGTCCTTTGGTACGGGTAAAACTACCAACAGTAGCGAAGAAGGCATCAATTCAAAGACTTCGGGATAGAATGAGAGGGAGGGTAGAACCAGAGGTGGAAGGCCATACCAGCATGGATGAGGTAATGATAGGGCAGAGGAAATTCCTACCAATGCTACAAGTGTCACAAATGGGGGCACGGGTCTTTTGAATGCCCTAAAGGTGAGCAGGCTGGGTAGCGGGGAGCATATGTTGCTCAACCCAATGCAACAGAGGCACCATCACAGGAGGTGGAGAACGTGCCTGAGGTGGAGAAGCCTTAGTGTTGAACAACGTTTTCGTCGAGTGATAAAAGGTGTCTTTTTAACTCCTATTTATCCTACATCAATTATCAATCTGGCTAAGATTTTCTATTTCTAGAGTGTACACAGTATGTGGCGGAAATTTCTTCAAGAGTAATGTTTCTAAATTGTAGTACAGTGCTTTCAAATACAAGAGTAAACAGATGCTTGAAATAAAACTTACTTGCAATTAAAAGAAACTCAATGCTCTAAAACTAAATCATTCTCTCAGGAAATTAACAGCAATTATCAGTCAAGGATACAGTAGCAATAACTCATTCGTCTTTTAATTGATGTAAATGAAATCAAACATAAATAAGATCCTCAATCTAAGAACTCTGATAGTAATAGCCAATGTCTTTTACACTTGTTGAGCTCACACTCCACACTGAATGACCGATTGGAAATGACAATGAATTAAATCAATAATGCTACTGATAGAAATGGGATAACTATGCTAACTGTAACAATGCTGAAAGGAAAAACCAAATGCTTGCAGAAAGGAAATGAACAACAATGCTATTTAGCAGGAATGAACAACGGAACTTATGAAACTGTAATGAAAAACAAAGTTAGTTTACTGGAATGAATAGCGAAGCTCTGTAATTGAGATGGACAACATAACAATATAGTTGCAGAGAATAATGATCTTATTATGACGAGAAGGAACAACAATGTAATTCAGTTACTGCATATATAATGGAAAAATTCATTAAATCTAGAAACAAGAGATAGTAAAGCAATGCGATTCCAATAAACAAAGATCAAACCAAACCATCAAACAACAGATATCATAAAGGAATGGCACAAAATAGCAAGTGGATCCACCAGGGTTGGGCCCTTAGCTACTAGTGAAGCACTGCCAGAATACTTCAGTATAGGAGAAAGAACAGCAACTGGATTATGTATTAATCATATGCAAAAATGGTTACAACCAGTCGTACTCTATTTTAATGAATGAGAATCGATGATCAAAGTGAAAATACAATAGTAAGTTCTGAACAATAATGATTAATTTCAATTCTTTACAAGTGATGTCCCTTTTATAATGGCCAGGCGGATAAAATAGGAATATCTGATAGACTAGTAACAACGATCCCTCAGGATCAAGAGATCCTGAGGGATCCGCTCAATCTTCTAACTCCAGTTAACTCTTTATCTTTTGCACTAATGCTGTGATCTTTTCCGTTCTTATCCTTAACTGTCAATCCAATCTTGACCTGCTGTCTAGATACAGATTCCTGGTGAAGGAACAATAGTTACTCTGTTTTGTCTTTTCCTCTGGAATGGTAATTTTCCATTTCTTCTCTTTCCTGCATGAGAAAAGACAATAATTAACTAAATTGCAATAATCAACAACTCCCTAGTTTTCGCTAGAATTCTTTGATATATTATCATCTTAGAATATAAAGGAGATATGATTAAGGAGAAAGATAAGGAAATAAATGTCAAATTCATACCTTTTCCATTGCTCAACACACTCCCCTGCTTACCCTTTTTCATGCCCTCATGAAAACCATGTAGGTTGTGTGCAAAGCAGTCAAAGAAGAGGTTGGGGAGGGGAAGTCATGAAGTGGTCTAAAACCATGATTTTTAGCTAGAACTTCAAAGATGGGCCCTATCTACCCTTCAGGAAATTCATATAAGGCTTTATACCCTTATACAGGATACCATATAATAGGTCTTTGAAACCTACAAGCTAGCCAATATGGACCTTCCCTCAAGATGAGGTTACTATAGGTAACCAAGAAATCTGTGACTATATTAAAGTTTTGGTAGTTGAATGGCTCTCTGTCCTGGATATTTTGATTGGAAGTTTTGCATCTGAATTTAGCTGTTGCGAAGGAATTGTCTTTTATAGAGAGGAAATATTCTAACCCTTGCTCGACAATTCCTTTGTAGATAGGTCCCAAGGTCTGGATTACTCCCTCCTTTTGCATTAGACTTTTATGTTTAGCTAGCAGTTGTAATGGGTTTTTTGGTTCACCCCTAACCCAAAGGTTTAACCCATTTTCTTGCCTATGGAAAGTGTTGTGGGCTTTGAGCCACTTCAACTGGTTAACAACAAATGAAATGAACGCTTGAAATTGTACATCACCCACAAAAGGACTGGGATTCTTCTCCATTTCTTCTTCCAATATAAAATTATGTAAATAAAATTCACAGAGTAGTCGTTGAACTTTTACTCCATGGTGTTTGCAACAGTTTATAAAATCCTCAACATTTTTTAATTCTATAGGTTTCCTTGCCCTAACAGCCTTAATTTTTAATTGTAAATACCTCTCTAACAAAAAAAATCATAGTTTTTGGCAGGGG
This sequence comes from Pinus tabuliformis, assembly GCA_031772625.1. NCBI lineage: Eukaryota > Viridiplantae > Streptophyta > Pinopsida > Pinales > Pinaceae > Pinus > Pinus tabuliformis. The sequence goes on along the minus strand of CM062818.1, from coordinate 1,929,009,071 downwards.
ACCTGCATGATAAAACATCTGTATATAAGGAATAGAGAGTATCCATTTGACACATGATTGTTTTCAGTCTGTTCTTTATCTCTTTAGCTCTTTCTTCTGTACTCTGATATTCATCGAAGGTTTCATTTTCTGATGCATTGATGTCCCTTAATTGTTGCTGTAATTCTTGGTATTTCTGCTCAAGAACAGTCTCTTCCTCAAGCTTCTCTATAGTTAGCTAAGTTTGTGTCAGGTCCTCTTAGAGTTTTGTTATACCAGGGTTGTTTCCTATCAAAACATCTTTGGGTTGAAGATCTATCTGGCTACTCTTATTACAAGACTGAGTGGCTATAGTGTGCATCCCTTTATCATGGAATGGAATGTGTGAGGTCTACGCTGCATGTTGTTCCTTATTGTTTTGAATGAGTATGGACTCAGTTTGAGTCTCCGTGGCCCTTGTATCATGGAGTTCAGTTTGAATAGATGCATTCACTATTTTTAGGGTTCTTCTTGAGATTTCCCCCCTTTTTAGTGCCCTTATCTTTTGTCTAAGTTGTTTCACTAAATTTTGCAACTTTTGCTGTTCCTTTCGCAACTTCTTAAATTGGCTCTTCTTCTTTTTGAGAGGAACAACTATTTCCCTAATTGTTTCTATTCTTACTGGACTCAACTTCTTAGTTGGATTTTGCTCTCCAAGGGCTGTGCCTTTGCCCTGGCTAGTTTCCATTTCCTCTGTTTGGAACATACCTTCTGTGTTCGCATTATCTTGACTAGGTTCCTCTGGAGAGGTAACCCTAGTTTGGTCTGCCACTTCTTGAGTGGCTTCTGCTCCTACTTCTACTTCATCATTTATTTCTTCTCATATACTCTTTCTGTGGGCAGATTTTTCTTGTGATTACTCTGCTTCAATATTAAGGTTGAGTAGACTTTGGGGCTGAATATATTCACTCATATTGGCCAAAATCTAGGCCAATTCGTCCTCCTGTAATGGGTTTTGTGGTGGACTTGCGCTGGGGGTTAAGGGAAGTTTTGCTTCCTCCCTCTCTTCTTCACTAGTATTCTCTATTTCTTTCTCCAATTCTGATTCTTGGTTGTCTCTTCCTTCCAGCTGTAAGGGTTGTTCATTTTCAGAGCTATGTAATTCTAAGGGTTGGATGCTGCTACCCTTGAGGTTCTCAGATGTTCCCCTGCTTGTTCTTGATATGGAAGGGTGTATATGTTTTTTTGGTCTACTTGCTGTGCTGGTGGTTCTTTTTCTTTTTGGGGCAGGTAAGGCTAATCCCCCATCTATAGAAAAAACCAATTCATCCCAACTGGTCTATTGCTGAGAAACGCTATAACTTACTATCAATCGAATTAAACAATGGTGGCTCACTACAGTATCTATATGGCGGGATTTTTTTATGCTCTGAGCAACATCATGCAACCAAAAATTTAAATATGAAAACAAATTTATGGCACATTTATGTTTCAGAACTGCTAGTAATTTAAGGTGGTGTGGTCTTACCACATCCTTTCTTCTGTTGCATGTAATCTATCTCTGTACTACTCTAGCCAGTTCTTTCCATGGTTCTCTCAGAGATGGAGGCTGGACTCCTTTTCCTTTGACAATCAAGTTCTGTCCCTTGTCCCAAAAGGTGGCCATGGCATCTTGAAGTCTCAATTTTTATGTGTCCATATGGGTCTGACTGTTGGTAGTCCAGAGACCTCAGCAATTACTATATCCGTCATAGTTATTCATCTTCCGCTTACTATGGAATGATCATCCTCCAGATTCTGCAAAAATTCGATAGCCACAGTTTCATGGGGTTGTTGTAGTTGTGTAAAATATGCGATCCATCCAACCCTTACTAAAATTGCTGTGCAGAATTGGAAACTTCTAGTGCCTATGGCTCGCTGTGTACTGATCATCCTCCCATTTTGTCTAAGCTCTGCACACTCTTATTTTTACAAAACAATACATAGAGATAACAATGGAACAAGAAACTGTGCATATCAGATAATACCCTTGTTTTAACATCAATATCGTTAAAACTTGCTATTAAGGGATCTGATGCAGTCTAGTACACCCAAATAAAAGACTGACATGTATGCAGGAGTATTTTGGAAGTCACCCGTGCCCCTATGAAAAATGATAGGTCATCCTTGACCAGTTAAATGGAGGAGTGACGTACTAGACGACAATCATATAGTGTAAAAAGGGAAAGGTGTACATATTCATGACAAGATCAGAAAAAGTATCGAGTTGTTGAAATCAAGGCTTAAGATGAGAATCATGAATAGATATGGAGATGCTATGGAGTGATGTGAAAAAGGGAAAAGGACAGCTGATGTAGGTAAAATGCTATGTGGTTATTATTTCACTTAAACTGCTATGATTTACTTTTTAAAATGATATTTCATGCATAAAAGGTTCAAAGGGAATTGGGAACATAATCTCATTTGAAATAAAGATAAAGAAATAAGAAAAGGGTTTATAATTACTATTAACGTTGAAAAATATGATTCCAATACCATCAACAGAGCTCTGTTGCCCACAGGTGTTTATAACCTTGACAAAGTTCCTTTTTCACCCTTTGGAACCATAATCATTTATGTATGGCTAGGAAAGTGCCTTGTGATGTCATAATGGAGCCTATTGTGCTGGCTTGGTAACCAGATGAATCACAATGGCATTCACCGGGAAGGAGTGAAAGGTGGACAGGCCGGCTCGTGATGAAATTTTGGGTCCCTATAATACTAGTTACTACCCCATTACTATTGTAGTTATACCCCTTATTTATATTGTTGTGCCCCTATTACCCCCATATTGTTATTTCTGTGCCCATATAATCCCTCTATTGTTATTTTTGTGGCTTTATATTATTATTGTTAGGTCGACTGGATTATATTGTGACTCAGACTCCTATATATAGAAAGGAGGTTTTGTCATTTGAATCATCCAAGAATTGTTCATTTATGTAATGTAAAGGAGGTTTCCCCCTCGAAGAGGCTGAATTCTAAGGCGTTGATCTATCTTTTCTATCTTTTCTTGAGCTGGTTTCGTAACATTTGGTATCAGAGCTTTGGATTCTAGGGTTTCGCTGCTCCAAATAGGTCATCGTGGAATTTTTGCTATAACGTTTTTTCTATGACGTTTCAAAAGTCGCAAAAAAAACCCATTTGAGAAGAAATCACGTTGAACCTTGGGTCTGAATTTCAGAGCTTTTCGCGTGATATTTGCGGAGATATGATCTGAGGAAGTTGGTCTTTTTGCAGACTCCTGAATTACATTCAAAACAGGTGACCTGGGGAAAATCGTCATAACTTTCTCTCTGGGGATCAGATTGAAATTTCATAAGAAGGTACAGAAAGAGGACGGACTGTAGTTTCTTGTATGTATTTTTCAGATCCAAATATCAAAACAGTGACTCATGGCACGTCATACAAGTTCGCTCTACTGAACTAGTCTATAATGAAGTCACTGTGGGAGATTTCACATAACTCTTCCTTGGAGAATCCAATTTGGGTCAAAATTATGGCATTGGAAAGAGGACAAAGAGGGATACGGTAGGTCACAAATTTAGAACTAGATGATCGAAAAGTACAGAGATACATCAAAGGAAATATTGAGCTCCTACAAAGTGAAAAAAGGTGTGTAGATTTTCTTAAATTTTTGCTTAAGCTTGGTTTGAAAATTTATTTTGAAGGAATTCAAAGGGCATAATAGAGCATTATTATCGGTAACTGATGCCCTGAGGAAAGAAAATGCAAACACCTAGTAAGGAACCTGAAAGCTCTAGCATGACTCATGAAGAGGAAGAAGAAATGCTATATGATATATCAAAATTACAAGAACAAGTGCAACAAGTGTCACTTGCACAAAAAGCAACAGAATCTAAAATGGATGGTTTAAGGAAAGATGTAGAAGCTAAGATGGATGGTTTAAAGAAAGGTGTAGAGGCTAAGATGGATGGCATGGAAGCTAAGGTGAATGGAATGGACGCTAAAATTGATGGCATGGATGATAAGATGGAAGAATTGAAGATAAATATGAATAAGTTGCTACAAGAAATGGTCACTAAGGGTGAAAGGGTACTAAAGGAAACTCATGATGAGAACAAAAGAAATGTTAATCATGATTCCATAGACTCTAATGTTGGATCAAAGACTCACCATGTTCCAAAAATCGATATGCGGAAGTTTGATGGCAAGGATCCCGCCACATGGATATTACAGATGGAGCAATTCTTCGATCTCAATAATGTGCAAAACACACAAAAGGTACGTATGGCAACTGTATATTTGGAACCAAATCAGTTTGTATGGTATCAATGGCTTTGTTCTCGTAAACAATTTATCACTTGGGCAATTTTTACAGAAGAATTGATAGCACATTATGAGGATACAAAAAGCAACACTTTTTTTAGCCAATTGATAAGTCTCAAACAAAAGGGTTCAATAATGGAGCACATTGAGGAGTTCCAAAAATTGAACATAAGGGTAAAGATATTCCAGAGGAGCATAGGATTGATGTGTTCATAGGGTCTTTAAAGGATAATATCCAACATGATGTTCGCCTTTGGGAACCTGATTCATTAGAGAAGGCATTCAGGTTAGCAAGAAAAATGGAAAGCAAAATTATGGCAACTAGGAAGCATACCACTCACAACTATAAAGATGGAAGTGTTGTTGCCCCTAGTCTTCCACAAACTACAAGGTTGACACCACAACAATTGGAAGAAAAAAGAGCAAAAGGGCTTTGTTACAGTTGTGATAGCAAATACACAAAAGGTCATAAGTGTGCTGAGAAGAAATTATTCTACATAGATTGTGAAGAGGAAGAAGAAAAGGAGCAAGAAAGGTCAAAGAAGAGGATATACTCCAGGAACAAAGCCTAGATGAAGAACAAATAAATCCGACCATATCTTGTAATGCATTGGCGGGAATTACCACTCCTCAAACCATCAAGATAGAAGGACAAATCAAGAAAAAAAGGTAATAGTGTTGATTGATTCAGGAAGCACCCACAATTTTATTCATTGTAGGGTAGCAAAAGAATTGAATTGCTTCCTATATCCAGCACCAGAGTGTCAAGTGATGATTGCAAATGGAGGAACAATAAATTGCTCTGGAAAGTGCCATAATATCAAGCTATCCATGGGAGAATATGTATTGACTAGCCCAATGCTTTCCATTCCAATGGGAGGTGCTGATGTTGTACTAGGAGTCCAATGGCTACAATCCTTGGGTACAATAGCTTTTAATTTTCAAGAACTTTTCATCAAATTTTCTACAGAAGGAAAGGAAGTTGAATTAAGGGGTATTGCAGGGAAACCAGGAAAGATAATCAGCTCTAATGGCATGACAAAGCTTCTAAAAAAGGAGCAAAGAGGTGTAATTGCACAATTATGTTCGCTAGATGTTTCCACATTCGAATCATCTATTTCTCCAGATCTCCAAAAAGTCATGGACAATCATTCCAAGGTATTTGAGACTCCCAAAGGTCTCCCACCTATGCGTGATCATGATCATGCTATTCATCTGATTCCAGGAAGTGTTCCTCCAAACATCAGGCCGTACAGATATCCCTATGTCCAAAAAAGTGAAATTGAACGTATGGTTGCAGAAATGCTAGAGGCTGGTATAATTCAACCGAGTCAAAGTTCTTTCTCAGCTCCAGTAGTATTGGTGCACAAGAAGGATGGATCATGGCGCATGTGTCCGGATTATAGGGAGCTCAACAAGCTCACTATTAAAGATAAGTTCCCCATTCCTGTCATTGATGAATTACTGGATGAATTGCATGGATCAATTTACTTCACCAAGTTGGATCTTCGTTCGGGATATCATCAAATCAGAATGAAGATTGAAGACATTCCGAAAATGGCATTTAGAACTCATGAGGGTCATTATGAATTTTTGTCATGCCTTTTGGCCTTACCAATGCACCTTCAACATTTCAAGGTTTGATGAATTCAATTTTCAAACCATTCCTTAGAAAATTTGTGTTAGTATTTTTTGATGATATACTAATCTACAGCAAGTCTTGGAAGGATCATGTTGAACATGTTGACAGGGTGCTACAACTATTGGAGGAGAAACAATTATATGCAAAAAGATCCAAATGTTTCTTTGGAGTCCAGGAGGTGGAATATTTGGGTCATATTGTATCTCATGAAGGAGTTAAGGTAGACCCTAGCAAAATTAAAGCCATTAAGGAATGGAAAATCCCCACATCCATAAAGCATCTGCGAGGATTTCTTGGGTTGACAGGGTATTATCGCAAGTTTGTTAAGAATTATGGGAGAATAGCAGCACCTCTAACAACATTATTGAAGAAAGATTCATTTTCATGGACTCCAGAAGCAACAAAGGCCTTTGAACATCTTAAAGAGGCAATGTGCCAAGCACCGGTCTTAGCTACACCAGACTTCACAAAAACCTTTATTGTGGAATGTGATGCTTCAGGAAATGGAATTGGTGTTGTTCTAATGCAAGATGAAAGACCCATTGCTTTTGAAAGTCGTCCAATCAAGGGAAAGTTTTTAAGCAAAGCTATTTATGAGAAGGAAATGTTGGCAATACTCCATGCACTTAAGAAATGGCGACCCTACCTAATGGGAAGACACTTCAAGGTAAAAATAGATCATGATAGCCTTAAATACTTTTTAGAACAAAGATTATCCTCTGAAGAGCAACAAAAGTGGGTCACAAAGATGTTGGGTTATGACTTTGAAATCATCTACAAAAAAGGGAAGCAAAATGTGGTGGCAGATGCACTCTCAAGAAAGGATGAGGATGTGGAAGCATTGTTGTGTGCCATTTCTATTATCCAACCAGATTGGATAAACGAAGCAAGGGAGGAATGGAAGAATGACGAAGAAGTGTGGGCACTTATTCGAAAGCTACAACAAGATTCCAGTACTTCTGATACATTTAGCTGGCAAAATGATTCGTTATGGTACAAAGATCGCTTATACCTCTGTAAGAATTCCCAGCTAAAACAAAAGATTCTTATGGAATTGCACACTTCTCCCTTAGGAGGGCACTCAGGATTTTTAAAAACTTACCACAGGGTTAAGAAGGAATTTTTTTGGGATGGCCTTAAATCAGATATTCAAAAGTTTGTGGCGGAATGTTTGGTTTGCCAACAAAATAAAGTTGAAACAATTAAGACACCGGGTCTATTACAACCTTTATCCATTCCAAGCCAATGTTGGGAGGAGGTTTCAATGGATTTTATCACAGGTTTACCCAAGTCTGAGGAAAAGAGTGTCATCATGGTGGTAGTTGATAGACTTACCAAGTATGCACACTTTTGTGCATTATCACATCCATTTAAAGCCAGTACAGTTTCTACTGCATTTATGGAAACAGTTCAAAAACTACATGGAAACCCAAAGATTATTGTAAGTGACAGAGATCCCATTTTCACTGGAAATTTTTGGACAGAATTATTTTCTTTTCTTGGTACTCAGTTAGCTCATAGCTCATCTTATCATCCTCAATCTGATGGGCAAACTGAGATAGTAAACAAATGTTTGGAAGGATATCTTCGCTGCTTTGTATCAGATAAACAGACACAATGGGTCAAATGGTTGCCTCTGGCTAAATGGTGGTATAAAACTTCCTTCCATACAGCAACAAAAATGACCCCATTTATGGCACTTTATGGGTATCAACCACCATCCATCACATCATATTTAAGAGAAAATTCTAAGGTTCAGGCAGTGGAACATCACATTGAACATCAACAACAAGTCCTCCAACTCTTAAAGGATAACCTTGTGTTGGCACAAAATAGAATGAAACAACAGGCAGATCAACATCGCAGTGAAAGAAGTTTTGATGTAGGTGATTGGGTATTCCTACGGCTACAACCATATAAGCAAATGTCCCTAAAGCAAGCTAAGAAGGATAATAAATTATCACCAAAATATTATGGTCCGTACAATGTGTTGCAAAAGATTGGTACTATGGCATACAAATTGGAGCTTCCTGCAGCTTCTCGATTGCACCCAGTTTTCCATGTTTCATGTTTAAAGAAGGTTATAGGTGACAAGCTCCCAATTCAAACAATATTGCTAGAACTTTAAGAGGAAGGAAAAATTATATTGGAACCGGAAGCAGTCACAGAAACAAGAACTTGACAGCTACGAAATCGATCAATTTCAGAGTATCTTATCAAGTGGAATAACTTATCCGCTGAAGATTCCACATGGGAGGATGAGAATTTTATGCAGAAGTATCCAGAACTACTCAAGCGTTGAGCACAACACTTTTTTGAAGGAGAGGGGCATGTTGGGTCCCTATAATACTAGTGATTACCACATTACTATTGTAGTTATACCCCTTATTTATATTGATGTGCCCCTATTACCCCCATATTGTTATTTTTGTGCCCATAGAATCCCTCTATTGTTATTTTTGTGGCTTTATATTATTATTGTTAGGTCGGCTGGATTATATTGTGACTCCTTAGACTCCTATATATAGAAAGGAGGTTTTGTCATTTGAATCATCTAAGAATTGTTCATTTATGTAATGTAAAGGAGGTTGCCCCCTCGAAGAGGCTGAATTCTAAGGCGTTGATCAATCTTTTCTATCTTTTCTTGAGCTGGTTTCATAACATGAAACCTCCTGTTCCAAGGACTTTTATTTTTCTGATGTGTCCATTGGATCATATCCCTAGTGTGGTGGCCATAGTGGGAATGCTACTTCACTGCTCCCTTATGATCATGGTAGGCTGGCTCTTAATGAGACCCCCTATCCTCCATCTAACAAAACATAGAATTGTTAGTAATCATATATATATATATTTTCTTTCTTTTTTCTTTTCTTTCATATAACACTTCCTATTTATATATAGAGGATGACTCAACACTCCTTAAGAGTAGGGATGGTGGAAGAAGTTTGAACATATCAATAGAAGAAAATATGCTCTTATTCTTTTTCAATAATAATAATCAAAGAGAATTATGAAAATTAGGGAAGAACCAACATGATAAAAATAATCAATCAATTTGAGTTTTAGTGAAGATAAGGACAAAAAAATAATATAGATATTTGTGTCCTTTCCTTTTTCTTATCAATACAAAGCAATCTCATTAAAGATGATAATTTTTCTTTAATTTGCTTACTTCAGTAACCTCTAATTTTTGTATCCTTGCATATATTTGTATCTTTGCCTTGAAAGGATCATGAAGAGTGAAACATTATTTACAAAAACTCTCAAAAAAAGGTGTTGTTCTTTAAGAGGAACAACGGAAAAAATGCACTCAAAAAGTGTTGCTCCTTAGATGGAGCAGCTGTTGTTCCTTAAGAGGAACAACAAAAATATAGCTGCATGCAAAACTGTGGTTCCTTTAAGAGGAATGGAAAAAAAGAAAAAAATTGCACACGAAACTGTTGTTCCTTAAGAGGAACAACAACTGTTCCTTAAGTGGAATAGCAAGTAAACAGACACAAAATAAAGTGTTGATCCTTCGGCGAAACAACCTAAAAAACACTCCAAATCGAAACTACTATTCCTTAGAAGGAACGAAAGAAAGTAGAAAACATAGCGAAACTACTGTTCCTTTAAAAGGAACGACAACTGTTCCTTAAGAAGAACAACGCAAATGTAAGAAGGCAATATTTTTGTTCCTTAAATGGAACGACTGTTGTTCCTTAAGAGGAACAACAACTGCTCCTTAAGAGGAACGACAGCTGTTCCTTAAATGGAACAACAAAAATAAAATACATGCGGATTGTTGTTCCTTAAGAGGAACAACAAAATATGAACACACAGATTTGTTGTTCCTTAAGAGGAACAACAAAAATAGAAACACGTGAAGGTGTTGCTCCTTAAGAGGAATGGTTGTTATTCCTTAAGAGGAACATCAGTTGTTCCTTAAGAGGAACAACAAAAATAGAAACACGCAGAAGTGTTGTTCCTTAAGACGAACTGTTTTTGTTCCTATGTTCCTTAAGAGGAACAACAAAAATAGAAACACTGAGAAGTGTTGTTCCTTAAGAAGAACGGTTGTTGTTCCTTAAGAGGAACGAAAGCTGTTCCTGAAGAGGAACAACAAAAATAGAAACATGTGAAGGTGTTGTTCCTGTTAGCTACCTATACCAATAGGTTTCATTTTTCATGATTGGCAGGGGAAGTGCCAATATGATCTACCTTGGTGATGCAAAGATCTCATATTCTTGTGAAAGACACATATCTACAGTTGGTTGATGCTGTCCTACTTCTGAATGGGTGATCCAACAGTCTAAGCTGGGTCATGCCATGTTTCAATTTCTTGTTGTAGATTAGAGAAAGAAATCTCTCCAAACTGTTCAATCTTGGCAGATAAAGTAGTTAGGTAGAGAATGAAGGTTCCCAACTATTTAATCTGGGGCCTTGGAAGTAATAAGGCTAGCCTTAGATAGAAAATCAAAAGGAAAAAGCCAAAGGAAAAGAAAAGGCACATGAGGGTTTGCAAGTCTAAGTGCACCCTCCTTGAAGTAACAAAAAATGCTAGGCAATAGAATGGGTAGGTAGATGGGGTTGCAGAAGCATGATTTATGACATTTCACTGGCCTAAGCAAAGGAAAAACATGGTGTCAGTGTAGATATTCTTATTCAGCAGTTTTGTAGCAGTAAGATGAAGCATGTCTAACTTCCCAATCATCCCCCATCACATTCCTTGCTAACATCCCAATACCACCTTTGTTCATGAGAGAAAACAAACTCATTGATTGATTCTTGTTATATAAAAGAGCCACATTTCCTGTGTACAATTCTTTTCATTTTGATCTACTCTCATAACTAAGTTTGTTCCCTAACAACTTAGTCTTTGCTTCCTCCCATTCCTATTCCCCTCCAATGCTAACTACTAACTCTATCTATACTTAACTCCCTATGTTCCCCTTTCCCTATTACTATAGCACTATCGTGTATAAAACCCAAAAAATATGTATATTCCCTCCCCTTTGGCATTATAGCCATAAGCTCAAATATTGGAAAACCATGCAGAAATAAAGTCTTGTTGTGTGTGGTTGTGTAAAGTCAGGGATTAAACTGACCCCTGGTTGGTTTAATAACCTAAGTCCTACCACTTTTTTCCATTACAACCCCTTCACAATGCTTTACCCGCCCTATTTGCAACAAACCTTGTAAAAACCCACCTTTACCGCCTATCCAAAGTTTTGTTATAATGCGCATTGAACACAAAATACATTGAAAAAACCCATATTTTCTTTGATTTCCAAAGGTCCCGCCAGGCGCGAGTTTCCATAAAAAACAATTGTTTATTCCCCGCCTCGCTGCCGTATCGTCCTTTCATGTTTATAACCCGTCGACCGTCGGATCTGGGCTTTCCCATCCGGCGGCCCATATTGATATCAGACCGCCCCCGATGTCCGGACTATAGCACCCGAAAAGTGTCAGAGGGTGACGTCAAGGCAGTGCCACGCATCGCTCTCAGGTTATATCGGGAGGCCGCCTGCCAATACCACCCCCGTACAATAAGCGGTCTGAAATTACCGCTTACCGCTTTGGTTTACCACCCGCCCACGTCACGCCCACGCCATGCCCACGTCATGCGAACTCAGCGTCGCGTCAGTGCCTGGCCCGCCATCGCTCCGACTTGTCTGCCACATCACCGATCCCCGTGGACCACTCATAGGCCGCCACGTCACCTTTCTGTCCCCGACACCACCCGATGACGTCATGCTGACGTCATCCAAAAAAAGTGCGCCAAAGCCAAAATTGTCCATATTTTGCCAAAATTCACGGTTTTTTCGCATTTTTTAGCGAAAGACTGTTCTGCCTCCTGCATGCGAATTACATCCATTTCGCCGCCAACCTACTGAAACCTACTCCAGAGCTGCTGCCACCTACAAGTCGACTTCAACCAAGCCTCTGCCATTGCTCCACGACCAGTTACTTACCAAATTCTCCATCCGCCTGGTCTATTCCATTCTGCATTTGTAAAAACCGCTGAACTGCCAGTTTCACCTAAGAATTCGACCTGCACTGCCTTGGAATCAATCTAATTGCTCCTACACCGACCAATTGTGCCCAATTGCACCTAAATTATCCTATCAACACTGTAAACCTGCAAGTTTACCTTAACCTATTGCGCAAAACTGCATTTGCCCGAAGTTTGTTATAATTCTGATTGAAAACACATACAGACCATGGAAACACCAGTAACATTGAACATTCCACCCTTGAATGCCCCACACACAGAGCTAGAATGGCAGGCCCTGGGTGATAGAGATTACCAGATGACAGAAACACTCTCAATGCACACCAAATATAATATTCATGTACTCAATGAGCTGAAGGACAAGCACCTCAATGGAACTGATATTCTAGGGATTTGGGACTCCAATTTGCCCATCTATAACCTCCCTCAAGTCAATGTCCTTCCAGATTTAATTCACAGATGCAGTGCCAACTATGACCCATGTCAAGGAGCTGTCCTCAATACCTCAGGTTCAGTTTTGTTCCATGTCACCCCTGAGGCTATAAATCAGATGCTGAACTTTCACTCTACAAAGCCATTGACTCCTCTTTCCATGATGGACTTGCTAGAGAAAGGAGGCAAGCTGTCTAGTGCCCAAATCTTAAAGATTAATCAGCTATTCATTGAATCAGGCTCTCAAACTGTGAGGACCCCTCCTATAGGAAATGTATATTTTAATGAGTTGGGAAAGTTGCTTGTGGATTTGATCAGTTATGTCTTGGGTTACAGATCAGCCGAGGATGCTGATGAAACCATTCTGGCAATGATGTCTATCTTCTCCCCTGGAATGCCCCCTTCTGTTCACTATGATTATGCTGCATACATTGCCAATAAGATTCGTGAGAAATTGATGAATCTAGAGAGGGAAACCGTGTTTAGATACACTTCATACATCTATCACTTGTTCCTATTTTATCAACCTGATGGCTTCCCTATTTCTCTCAAGAAGTTTGATGCTCAGGGAAACCCGAGATCAGTGGTATTTTGGACTTCAGTCTTTCATCACACATCTTATTCACCATACAGCTACTGTGAGTTCATAGACCTCTTTATCCATCCAGCTATGTCCTTGCTATTGGGTACCCCTCCTCCAATATTAACAAATGAGATGCAAAGGATTCTCCAACTCTCAAATGCCTACAGCATTGGGGATTGGTACTTTTACCAAAACCATACAGTGATCAGAATATATGGCTGTGAATTGGCCCCATATAGGCTGCCAAGATATGTCCCTATGAGACTCTTTGCCTTAGAATATTTCAGGAAATTTGGAAATGCAGACATGGTCCATTTCCACAGCAAGAACAAGAAGGTACAACTCAAAATTAGAAACCAGCTAGGCCCATTTCTTTATAATAAAAGGGAAGAAGGATGGAAAGAAGCAGATAAGATCCTAGAGGGCCTCCGATTGCAAACCAGTTTCCTCTGGTCACCCTATGACCCTAATCACTTCATTAGTCTTAGAAGGGTCAAGTTTAAATTGGCTAGCTATGATCATGTCAGGCTGCCCCACATTGAGAAATATGCCAATTTGTTAAGATGGAAAGAGGGAACATTAGAGGAAGCAAGTCCTAGAGAGGAAATACTACATAAAGAAGCAAAGAATCTTGAGAAAGAAGCTGACTTGGAAACTTGTGGGCAGGTTTCCTCATCTTATCAAAGGCAACCTGGAGCAGCTGCCTCATCCTCTACAGCCCACCAGCAAGCAGCTAAAACTACTCCTCATGCAGCCAGCAAGGGTAAAGAAAAGGAGATGGAGCAGGAACAGCCATCCCCTACAACAGAACAGCAAAAAGAGCAGCCAAAGCAGTAAGAAGAAATAGCTGAGGCCCCAATATCTACAGAGAAACAGGCTCAAGAGAGTGTGCCCCCTAGGCAAGAAACATTAGTGGAGGCCTCGGTGCTCCAAACTCCACTGAATGAAGAAAGAAGCAGGAAGAGGGATAGAGAGCAGGAAACTCCCCTCACCACATCAATAAATCAAGGGGAGAAAAGGCAGAGATTAAATCCTCTTTCTGAAGAGGAGATTCCTATTGGGCAATCCTTGGGCATGGGCCCCCTAGCATGGAGGCATCTGCCAGTTCCTTTCAGCAGGAACAAGAAAGAACCCTTGGAGGAGAGGTCAGCTCCTCCAGCCAGCAAAGGAGAGCTGAATCAGGCATAAAGCAACAATTTATTGATATCAAGAAGAGAAATGAGCCAGTCCGGCTCCAACTGTACAATCACTTGCTTAAAATGGCCCCTACAAATCAGCAGAGGCTTATGTCAGCATATGACATAACAGAGGGGAAAATGACTATGAGTCATTTCAGCCCTACTATGCTGCAGCCACAGTCAGCTGCAGATTATATAAGAACTAATCTTGAAGTACTAGCAAAAGACATCCACCCAATGGACCAGATAGAGCTTCACAAGAAAACAGGTGAGATGGTTTACTCAACTCTTGCAGACAAGACCTTCCTTGCGCACAAATTACAAAAAAATCTGCATAATACTACTGCCCAACTTGAGTTGGAGAAGGCATCCTCTCAGGCCAAAGACAACAGGATCAGGTCTCTGGAGGATATTATTATAGAGCTTGGGCATCACCCAAAGGATCCCAAAGCTGTACAAGCACTGCTAAAGGAAAGAGATGCAGATATAGCAGCTTTGAGAAAAATGGTAAAGATTCCAACAACCCTTCACCCTCAAACAGAAGAGGTTGCTCAGTAGAGGAAGGACCAGGATGTAGCAGCCATGCTACTAACACTGCACAAATAACTGGTCCAAACAGAAGGCAAATTAGTAGAAACAGAGGCTGCATTACAGGCAGCCCTGCAGCAGAGAGAAGGAGGCCAAACATCTCAGCCCCCTCAGCCAGTGATCAACCTTGAGGAGCCCCCTCAAATCATCACTCCCCCCATAGTACAGACAGTTGAAACAGGTCCAACAACATCAGCACCAGCAATAACATCAGAACAGGCTCCAAGCCTTGACATGCAGAAGATGATGAAAGAGATTCAGGTTCTAGAGGCCCAGATGGCTGAACTAAATGAGGCCAAGGAAAAATTAGCTACTCTTAATGAAAAATATGATAAATCCAAGCAAATTGTAGCTGAAAAAGCAAGAGAGGTGAAGGCTCTTAAGGAGAAGATAAAAGAACTGGAGAAATAGCTCTCTCTTGACAAGGTTGTGGCTGAGATCAAGAAAGTCTTATGGGCCAATATTGGCCAATCAATAACAGATCAATGGAAGTACATAGAAACTATCCATGAGCACATGGAGCTCATAGGCAGGGCACACAAGGAAATCCAAAGAGCAAGGGCATCTCTAGGAACTATGTCTGAGATAGCCAATAGAATGATCAATGTTCTCAATAACTGCACAGGCCCTCAGCTGGCAGCAATAGGAATCACCAATAGAACTGACACCATCTTGCTGATAAAGAGGGTTCTCACTTTGAGAAATCTGGTGTAGACATTGGATAGAAGGTGCCAGGAGATGCAAACAGAGGTAAACAAATTCACACACAAATTCACAGCATTGCACAGCAGAGGCCTTCCCAGCTTACTAAACAGCGCAGGAAGGATACTATCCCATGAGAACTATGCAAAAAGGGTCAATACATTTGCCACCAATCAGATCACCGCAGGATCAAGTATCCCAGAGGAAGCAGGGCCTGCATCTGGGCAGAGCCTCTATGAGAAAATAGAAAATTTGTTTTTTATCATGAATGAAATCAGGCATCTGTTTGAAGTGCCTCCTAATTACTTCAAATATACTGAGGCAGATGAAACATTAGGCACAATTTTGAGGCATCAGTTGCCTACACAGGAATGGTGGACCAGCATGATACAGATATTGCTGTGAGCCAACTGGTCTTCATCAAGTTTTTTCATAAAAAATATATAAGTCATCATGTTCAGACAGTTGATACATTCACCATGACAGTAAAAGAGTGGACTGAGCCAACTCAGCAAACCAATTCGGCCACCAAAGCAACCCCGACAGATGCAGATGACAGGGTCGAGAAAGCTACAGCACGACAGACCATTAAAGGCACATCATTCAGAATTAATGCAGAGCGCTCAACCGACTCAGTGGCATCCAAAAGTCAAAAAGGTTTCTGACAGAACTAAAGGGTATTCATTGTAAATTTAGAATAACAATAACTTTCTTATCTGCTATTCTGAAAGTTGGTGAGCGCAGTTATTCAACAAATGACTCAGCGATTCAGATATTTTGTAAAACTGATTGTATATATTTCCCCTCGCATAAGCTTGCAGGGGTTGTTGATTTTATCTTCAAAAGAACCTATGCTGTAAATTTCAAGATGTTTTAATACAGAGAGCGGATGGAATTTCCAAAGTTCTGAGTTGTTTGATGTGTTGCGGTGTGATGGCTTACTGCTACAGGATTCCTGTGTATTTCATGGCACAATAAGTTTTCTTGAACTCTTTTGTTATGTATTTCATTCTTTTATAATCTGTTCATGCTCTATATTTCACAGTTTAATAGCACAAGAAAAAGAATAGTTTCAGGATTTGTTCATTAACACCCTGAACTCAATCTATGCTGTTATGAATGTTTTTCTCTAAGTATTAGTTATGAAAGTGTAATTCTTAATTGCTTCACCTTCAGACTAGAACTTCACAGTGACTATTATTCAGGAATTCAAATCTGCTCCTGGGTGATATATCCCTTTCTCACATCACCAGCTTAGTGAAAAACTCTTAATTTCCTTTCACTAGCTAATTATATTTCATCATCACAATTTTAAGTTTGTTTCATGACATATCTAAATGGCCCTGCAGTTCTAAGCAATCTTACTCAATACCTCAAACAACCTATAATCACAGACTCCATTGCCCAATGGACTGAAACTGTCTGAAGATCTTGTTATCACAAAATCGTGTACTAAGGGCTGCTACTTAGCAAGATCTCATGAAACTATTTCAGACCAGGCTTTAGACTAAGGTTTAGCCTCCTTAGTCAGAGAGGGCTCTCTCACAGATTTTTGATATGCATTAAGGACAAGAAAAGATGGCTAACTCTTTAAATAGTAGATGACTTTTAAGCTGGTTGGAACAACAAAATTAGACTTTTTCCATTGGGCTCATGGAGTCATACACTTCTGCAGTAAACTATTAGCTACTCAATCATGGAAGCCAAGGCATATAATGTCTAAAACACTCAGAACATTTCTCAAGAAGAACCTCAACTCAAAAAACATACACAGGAAGTCTGAGCACTAGGTGAATTCAGAGTGATTGCATATTTAGTGAGCTGTAAAACAAGAAGAATAAATACCAAACCACATATACTCTGAGCATTTGAAACACAAGATGAATCTTGGGAAGAAAAAGTACTCTTTCTATTACTGTCAAAGTCTTTTACATAAGCCAATATGAAAACTCTGTTTTTATAAAAATCTCCAACCCTGTTTACATCAGAGTTTCTCCTATATATAGGAAAACAAAACTCAAACTACCTTGAGTCTCCTCCTCCAGCATGAGGGGAGCTCGATATCCTATCATTAATTACCTTATCTAGATCTAAACAAACTTATTAAATACAAAGGTATTGCGCTGTAAATACATAGATTCCTAATCACATTGAAATTCAAATTCTATCTCCTCGTATGCATGATGCCTTTCTTGGGCTTTGACACTTGTATTCTTTCTGTTGTGGCCGAGATATATTGGAGAAGCATTCACTGAATGAGTTGCCTTGGATACTAGCTGTGCAGATGACTCATTAGTTGGTGAAGATGTGTGCCCTGTTTTCACGGTCCCTGCCTTCCATCGGTCTTCATTTCCAAAAGAACATGCTTCAAGCTATTTAATACCTTTAATAACCACGCATAACACCATATGCCTTATGATCTGGATGCTTTGTGAACTGAATAGGTGTCCAACCCAAAATTCCGGTAACCCTACCAGAACCCTAATAATTCGGTCATAAAGTAGCTTTAGGAAAACTTTTAGCAAAAACAAAATATTTCACCTTTTTCTCCAAAACTCACACCTGTCACTCTTTGAATGCTTAGATAGCCTTGTATGGTCTCTTTCCTGCCCTCGAGGCATTCCTTTCAAAATTTGCTGACCTCAACATCAACTTCATTGTTTTCTTATAAAACAGTCATCTACAGCAGTTTCGTAGCGCGCTACGAAACTGCTTTCAACAACCTCTATTTGTTCCGTAGCAAATGAATCTAGAGAATTCCTGTGTGCTCTTAGCAAGAAGTCTGGATGGAGGCCAGCTCTGCAACCAGCTAAAAGGTGGGCATTTAAGCAACCCAAGTCCTTGTATACCCCTCCATACTACTGGAAATTTTGCTTCAGAAGTCCTTCGTACCACCTCTAAAGCTGCAACTTTCAATAGAAAGAAAACAAATTGACCTGTAGTTTCTCTTGTTACTTGTTCAATATCAATGCTACTATGAAGAACGTGGACCTTGAAACACATCCTAGAATGTGGCTTGAGGAAGGTAACACTCTGATTTTCTTATCTTGATCTACTTCCCCAGGCCTACAAAACCAGGGCTCGCTCCACTTCACAGTCTTCATTACTGAACCTCCTCTTTACAATATTACTATATTCTGCATAACACTGGGGCTGGTACAGGTTCTTGCAAAACATAACTTTCACTTAATTTCATTGCAGTTGTAGTATGGGTGTTGTAATGATGTCATGTACTGCCGCATAGTCATTGATCCATCATCATCATTTTAAAGAAGATCGAACATCATAAAATCATAGCTCTGCTTATGAATATGATTGGTATCCTGTAGTTGTCATTGATGACTGTAATCATGTCAGTGCCCTCCAAACAGCCACTAATGAAAACCCAACATGAATTCTAACGACAAGCAACAAACAGAACCAATAGAAGGACCTATACAGTGATCCGTTCAACCTTTGGTGATGCAACTTTATTCATATGTCATTCTATTGGTTCAAACAGCCACTGCTGCTCCAGGGACCGATATGTTGGTAAGAAAACCAATAATGTTATTCTTTAGGTCTTGCTCCTGTTCATGCATATGCATCACCAGATCTCGAATCAGGTAGTGCACTTCATCATTTATATCAACTTCATCACGGCCTTCTTTCTCCCAGCAAATGTCAAGATAGCGCAATGCCTTTCTGTATTTTCTTAAAGCCATCTTATAATCCCCTTTCTTGTAATTTTCATTCCCAAAACATTTCGCAGAATCTACTGCATTCATCCACCATGAAATTTCTGCAGATTTCTCATCAAGATCAGCTGGCCAGTCTGGATACAAATCTCCATCTTTGAAGAAATTAGCTATTCCATCAATTTGCCACCTGCCAATAATCGGTTTCACCAACAGCGGAAAGAAATCTCCACCGGCCCATTTGTATAGACCTCAGCCATAATATGAAAGCGGTGCTCCCATATAAACCCGTGTGTTGACACATATCGCTTGGGAAAAGATCCTTCATTAGCATTGCACTTGTTGAGAGATTTGTATCTTCCCACTTCAGGAAAAAATATATAGGTGCAGATGAGGTAACGCAACTATAAATGCCTATATATATAAGAGAATGAGAAAGAGCCATCCCCAGTTCAAATATAGAGCAAATTTCTAATAATCTAAACATTAACTTCACCCCGACCTTATTTGAACTCTTTCGGTTGAGGAATATTTTTGAATGAAATTTGACTGGCTATGTCTTGATCTTTAGGCCGAGACTAATACTTTCAACTCAAGAACTTGAAGTTGAATGACAACAGGATTTACCAGCCTTTACCTATTAGCCATAGCCAACCAGCAGCAGATCCTCCAAATAGTCCTAATATCGAAAATAGTACTAATAGATTTCCCAGTGCGTTCTGTTCAGGTCCCTTATATCCTTTCGGTGCAGCAGTGAATATACAAACTGTAAGGTATCCATTGGAAACACCGAGCACAATACATAGGAACAACATCCAACCTTGGGTACCATATTTTGCAGTAAAATAGAAACAAGGAATTCAAGAGTTCCAAAGCTTTAGATGCATTCCCTTCTTTCAAGTGACCAGCAATTAGGATACTATAAGTAGTTTGATCAGGAGATAATCCCTTTTCCTGCATTTCATTTAAAAACTTCTGTGCGCGTAACATACGGCCAACCAGGCAAAAGGAACTAACTAGAAAATTGTAAACCACAGTTCCTGGAAATGACCCTTTACTTACCATATCGCCTCCCAATTGTATTGCCTTTTGTAGCCTGCCTTTTAGTCGATAACCAGCTTCTACTTCTTGAGAGGAATTCACACTTATACAAGCATTTTTATCCTGAGAAACGTTCTTATCATTATAAAGAGCCTGAAGAACCTCAGACAACGGTGGAGCTGACATCATCGCCTTGATATCCTCAATCTTATCTGAAAGATCTGACATTAGACCTTTAAGCACATCAACCTCATCCACAGCAGTTGTAGCCAGTGTACAATAGGCATGCTAGGATTTGGGCCTCCACTGAAAACTCGAAAAAATCCCCAATTTCATAGCATGCTACGAAATCACCTAAACAGGTAGCGCTGCGAAACTGCTAAAAAGGATTCATGCACTGCGAAAACGCCTTGTCCTTTAAGCTAGGCTAAAAAATTTTGGCAACAGAATTTTCAGTGATAACAGATCTCATCTTAGATGTTGAAAGACATCACTCAACCAAAATTTTAAACCAAACCTTCACCTCATAACTAGCCTAAGATCCTCAAGAACAAAGTTAAAAACTAAAGAGAGAGCCCTCTCTGATTACAGGTTGGCTAGAACCAGTAATCCAAAGCTTGGTTAGTGGTTACCCCGGCCATATTCCCTCAGGAGTCAAAGGGAACAACCTGGGTGTTAACATAAATGGCGACTCCACTGGGGACCTGAATGAACTTTATAACCCCCTGTCTGATTCTTAATACTATAGATAAAGCCTGAGTGACAGCCAGACAACCTTAGAAACTGCCTCTGCTTTGCATTTGCAGGAGTACATAAAAGCTGCCTCAGTCAATCTTTATTCAGTCTTAAGTTCCATACAGTTTTGCTATGCCTGATCAGTCCTTGTCAAATATCACTATCTCTTAGAAAATTCTCCTAAAGAAAATTACAGAAACTGTCTCCTAAGAAGAAAACTCGCTACACAAGGTCAAACCTAGACCCTGATCCATCACCTGAATTCCAAAATCCAAACTTGATCTCAAGAATCCTTAAGAGACACAAATCAGAAGGGACTCTATCAGATTCAAGTTCTGAAGCAGGTCTTCAAACTAACATTCCAACCCCTGCTAAGGTTTCTCCACATCCTCACACCACTGTTCCACAACCTCCTAGTTCTTCATCCACTTCACAAGGTATCCTTTCAGCCACTCCATCAACTACACATACCCCTCTCATCCCCTTTCCCCCACTTGTTCCATTCGCTCCTGTTATCCATATTGTCCCACTAAACATGGCTAATAGATATGCTCCACTGCAGTTACCTGCCAATCCAGGTCCTATGCCCCAAGATTACCAAAGCAAGATTTCATATTTTGATGGTACTGGCTCTTATTCAGCCCTTCAACATACTAAGAAAATGCAGGACTACTTTGAAAATTATGAAATAGATGATGATGGGGTTAGAATGAAAATTTTTGTTCAAAGCCTAACAGGAGATGTTAGATCATGGTTTAGGTCAATCCCAGCAAACTCAATTGTTGACCCTGAAGCCTTGTATCAAACCTTTATCAACAGATGGGAGAAGAAGAAGGACCCACTTCACATTTTATCTGAATACAATACTATCAAAAGAGGTCCCCAAGAAACTGTCTTGGACTATTGTGCTCGGTTTAACAATGTCTACAATGCTATTCCCCAAAATCTCAGACCCCCACCTGATCTAGCTCTATACACCTTTCCTGATGGGTTTGATTCAGATATGACATACCAATTAAGAGAAAGAGCTCCCTGAACTTTAGCTAAAATGCAAGACATAGCAGTGAGTGTAGAAGCAAATCTGATAGCTAGGAGAAATAGGACTAGAACTGAAAGAAAGACTACCTTCAAGGAAGAGCCTTCACGCTGGGATAAAAAAATTAGATGCAATAATCATTGGTATGCATAGATTAGGTGACAAAGTAGAGTCAGTTGAGAGGAAGTCATCATGGGAAGCACCACAGAATAATCCAATCAGGAATCCCAATTTTAGAAGAAATCAAAATCCCAATGTCGGCAAGGCCAGCCCTGAACCAGAGATAAGGCCTCCGTTCCAAGAAAACTATGCTAAAGAATTTACTTCTAATGAACAGATAGATGATACCCACATCAATTTGATGGGCCTTAACAATGATCAACAGGTCTTTCTGAGTCAAGAAGATCATGAAGATGAAGACATCAAGCAGTTCCAAACCAAATCAGGTGAATCATTTGATTTCAAACAAGGCTATGACACAACGGTTTTTGAAGTACATAAACAATACAAATTAAGAAGCAGAACTGTAAATGTGCCACAACCTGAGAAAAAAAAGGATAGCCTATAGCCTAGGAAAGCTATTGTCACAGAGCCTACTGACAAAACTGATTCAAATATAGATGAAGTAATAGTTGAAGAGGTAACAGAACCATTTCCCTCAAATCAAGAACCAAGGGCTACACCTCCTTTGCAGCACAATCCAAGCAGCACTTTCCAAAAGATGTGCAAAAAAGACAAGCCTCAAGATCAAAATGAGAATCAAGAAGAAAACTCTAAGACCTCAATAGAGAGAGAAAAGGTTGTTAACCAGAACACCAAGATCCAATCTGAAAAACCTTTTGACTTAGAAGCTGAAATCGGTAAATTAAAGATAGCCATTCCTCTTTCAGAGCTAGCCAAGCATGACATTTACAAACAACAAATCAAGAAGTCCCTTCAACTTACTCATAATAAAGATGATGTCAATGTATTGGATGACACCCCAGAACTACTTTTCGGCCCAGAGGTTGATGGAAAGACAACAGTTACAGGAATACTACCTTTTTATGTCAACTTGCATGTTCATGATAAGATATTACACAATGCAATGTTCGACTCAGGCGCCTCTGATAACCTGATGCCCAAATCAGTCATGGAGAGGTTGAATCTAGATATTACAAGACCATATAAGGACCTATTTTCATTTGATTCCAGCCAAGTTAAGTGTTTAGGCTTGATAAAGATCTATGTGTGTCCCTAGTCCAGTACCCAAATAAAACAATCTTAATGGACGTTGTAGTTGCTGATATCCCACCCAAGTATGGAATGCTGTTATCAAGATCATGGGGGGCTAAACTCCAAGGTTCCCTGCAATTGGATATGTCATATGCCACTATTTCTGTTTTTGGGCAGCCAAAGAGGCTATACAGGGAGTCACTTATGAAATACATGGTGAGCAGTGAAGAAAAACCTCAAAATTTCCCTATTTATGCAGTCCATTCAGATATGGATTCCTTTATTCTGTTCAATGATGATATAAGTCAAATGAGTGGTAACAAATCTATCATACTTGAACAAGATCTACACATGAGTGAGCAATCAAGTTCCCAAGAAATCAAGGTTGTGCAATCAAGTGATGAAACTGTCCTAGAAGGCAAACCAGGTGAAAGACAAGAACTCCAAATTATAATCCCAAGGCATAGAGAAAATGTTGAAAATCCCCTAAATCAAGAGATCCTATGGTTTCTTGAGTTTGATGGATCAGTCAACAAATTAGGGGCAGGAGCTGGAGTGTGGATTCATAACAAACAAAGCAATCATGCACAAGGTCGAGCCTATAGGCTTAATTTTAGATGTACTAATAATATGGCAGAATATGAGGCTCTTCTGCTAGGCCTCAGACTGGTAAAATCATTTCAGGCCACAAAAGTTTCAATCATGGGGGATTCAGACCTTATTATCCAACAAGTGAAAGGCAATTTTGTCACAAATGACAAAAGACTAAGATCATACAGGTCTGCTACTATTGAAATACTCAAAGCTTTCACTGAATTTCAAATAACCAAAATACCTAGGACTCACAACCTTCATGCTCATAGCTTAGCTACATTTGCCAGTACATGCAAATTGCCTTTTGAACCCAACCACTGCTTTACAGCTGAGATAAAACACAGACCTTCTGTCCCAAACAATGTCAAAGATTGGCAAGTGTTTAAGGATGACACACAAATAAACAGTTTCTTAACCTTGCAGCATGAATTTTCAAACTTAAACATTGATGTTGATTCTGTGAAAGACACACAGCCATTGAGTGAACAAGACCAAACAGCAATGTCACCCAAAACAACAAATCAAATACTTTGTCCAACAAACTTTGACAAGGAAAAAATACAAGAACTTGAACAATTGCATTTTGATGAAATAGCTGGTACAAAGGCTGAAATCATAGAGCTTAAGGATAACTTTCTACCAACAGGCCTAACTCCATTGGAGGACATTTTTGACTCAAATGATGTTCCTAGAAAACCAAAAATGCAACCCCTTAATGCTGCCGTTGAAGAATGCAACATTGGAACTATTGAAAAGCCCAAGATAATAAAATTGTCTGCATCTTTACCTCTTGACCAGAAGCCTAAATACATTGACCTCTTTAAAGAGTTCCAAGATGTGTTTGCATGGAGTTATGAGGATTTCAAATCCTATGACACCTCTGTTATTCAACACACTATCCCTCTCAAGCCCAATCAAAAGCCATTCAAGCAAAAATTGAGAAGAATCAATCCTATGCTCCTCCCTTCAATTGAGAAAGAGGTAAAAAAAATGTTTAAAGCTGGTATCATAGCACCAATCAGGTTTTCAGACTGGATTTCAAACTTGGTCCCCACAAGAAAGAAAACCGGGGAGATTAGGCTTTGTGTTGACCTAAGGAATTTGAATCAAGTGTCCCTTAAATACAACTATCCCTTACCAAAAATGGATCATATTCTCCAAAGAGTGGTGGGGGCTTCAAGAATCTCATTACTTGATGGATTCTCAGGCTTTAATCAGATCCTAGTCCACCCTGATGATCAGGATAAAACAACTTTCACAACCCCATGGGGAACTTTCAAATATGTTAAAATGCCTTTTGGATTGAAAAATGCAGGAGCTACATTTCAGAGAGCAATGGATATTGATTTTGCTAAAGAGATTCATGAGTTCCTTGTTATTTACTTAGATGACCTCACACCTTTCTCCAAATCTGACCAAGAACACTTAAAACACTTGAGACAGATATTCATAACATGTAGGAAGTATGGAATTTCCTTAAATCCCAAGAAGTCTCTATTTGGTTTGGAAGAAGGTAAGCTATTAGGTCATATCATTTCAAAGGATGGCATTAGAATTGACCTAGACAGAATACAGGCCATCTTGCAAATGCCCCATCCAAGAAACATTAAAGACCTACAAGCCTTCTTGGGAAAGATCAAATTTTTAAGGAGATTTATCCCTAACTTAGCATAATTGATTAGATTACTAAACAACATGCTAAAGAAGGATTCAAAAGTAAAGTGGACAGTAGAAGCAAATCAAGCTTTTGAAGGTATTAAATTGGCCCTTACCCAAACCCCAGTCTTAACAAATCCTCAATTTGACAAATAATTTATCATTTTCTCTTTTGCCTCCCAGCATACCATTGTTGCTGTCTTATTACAGAAAGATGATCAAGGTAATGAAAAACCCATTGCTTTCTTTAGTAGAGCCCTTAGAGATGCACCTCTGAAATATCAGATCATGGAAAAGCAAGCTTATGCTTTGGTCAAAGCCATCAAAGAATTTAGGATCTACATCCTATACTCCCATGTTATTGCTTATGTACCAAATCCCATTGTGAAAGACATACTAACTCAAGAGAACTTAGAGGGCAGAAGAGGAAAATGGATTGCTAGTATTTTAGAATTTGACATTGAAATAAGACCTACAAAACTGATAAAAGGGCAAGGCTTGGCTAAATTAATGTCTGAAACAAACTTTCAAGCCTTGGATATTAACCAACTGGACAATGAATCGGAGCTGGCGACTCCAAAGATCAATGCAGCCTTTGAACAATCCCTGTGGTATTCTGATATCTGTTATATATTGCAAAACCTGTGTGCTCCCCCAGGATTGTCCAGAACCAAATCCAGATTTCTAAAAATGAAAGCTTCAAGATTTTGTGTTATATATGGTAATTTACTATGGAAAAATCATGAAGGTATACTGCTGAACTGTTTGAATATGGATGGGACTAACGATGTTATGAAAGAATTTCATGCAGGAGATTGTGGTGGATATTTGTACTGGAAGTCCACTGTGGATAAGATATTAAGGGCAGGTTACTATTGGCCAACTCTATTCTCTGATGTTAAAAAGTTCACCACTTCATGTCACAAGTGTCAAGTGTTTGAGGGAAAAAGAAAGTTACTACCACTTCCCTTAAAGCTTATTGCAACAGAAAGACCCTTTCAGCAATGGGGCTTGGACTTCATTGGGGAAATTCATCCTTCATCCTCAGGCCAACATAGATGGAGTCTAACAACCACAGATTACTTTACTAAATGGATTGAGGCTGTTCCATGTAGACAAGCAAATGATTCTACTATCATTCAGTTCCTTGAGACTAATATCCTTTCTAGATTTGGTTGTCCTGACAAGATTATAACGGACAATGCTGTTGCTTTTAGATCCAAGAAGATGGTAAATTATTGCTACAAATCCCACATTACTTTGGGCCATTCTACTGCATACTATCCTCAAGGCAATGGGTTAGCTGAATCATCCAACAAAAGTCTTATCAACATCATTAAGAAGATACTAGAAGAGAATAAGAAGAATTGGCACAAGAAGCTTGTAAATGCCTTGTGGGCAGACAGGCTAACAACCAAGAGATCTATTGGGGTCAGCCCATATGAATTCGTTTATGGAATGGAAGCCAAATTCCCTTCATCATTGGGGGTCCCTGTCATGAAGTTGCTTCAGGAAAGTCAAGCTGAACCAAATGATATGCAAAGAAGAATAAACCAGATTATATGTTTGCAGCAAACCAGAGATCAAGTGTATAACAGAGTTCAAATCCTACAAGAGAAGCTGAAGAAAGCCTTTGATAGAAGAACCAAGGCTGAAGATTTCTTCATTGGGGATAAAGTGCTTAAATGGGATTCAAGAAAAGAAGATAAGGGTAAGCATGGCAAATTTGACTCCCTTTGGAGGGGGCCTTTTTTTATTCAAGCACTACAAGGAAATAACACTTATTTCTTGAAAAATTTGGATGGCACTGAAGCTGAAGAGGGCCCTGTGAATGGCCAGATGCTAAAGCATTATTTTGACTACTTCCCATGTGTATAGCATGACTTCCCCTGTACATATTCAGTTGTATATACTGTGTTCTTTCAGCGTATAAATAGTTCAATTCAAGAAGTTTTGTAAATAAGCAAGAAAAAGGCTTTTATCTCATCAAGTTCCACAATGGTGGCAGATTCCAGTTTTGAAGTCCAAAGAGGAAGTTTTCAAGTTTTGAGAAGAAGTCAAAAGCCAAGGCAGTCTGACCTGCTGTTCTTGGTCTTTCAAGTAGAAAAACCATCCCCAAGTGGAGCCACTGTTAGCTACCTATACCAATAGGTTTCATTTTTCATGATTGGCAGGGGAAGTGCCAATATGATCTACTTTGGTGATGCAAAGATCTCATATTCTTGTGAAAGACACATATCTACAGTTGGTTGATGCTGTCCTACTTCTGAATGGGTGATCCAACAGTCTAAGCTGGGTCATGCCATGTTTCAATTTCTTGTTGTAGATTAGAGAAATAAATCTGTCCAAACTGTTCAATCTTGGCAGATAAAGTAGTTAGGTAGAGAATGAAGGTTCCCAACTGTTTAATCTGGGGCCTTGGAAGTAATAAGGCTAGCCTTAGATAGAAAATCAAAAGGAAAAAGCCAAAGGAAAAGAAAAGGCACATGAGGGTTTGCAAGTCTAAGTGCACCCTCCTTGAAGTAACAAAAAATGCTAGGCAATAGAATGGGTAGGTAGATGGGGTTGCAGAAGCATGATTTATGACATTTCACGGGCCTAAGAAAAGGAAAAACATGGTGTCATTGCAGATCTTCTTATTCAGCAGTTTTCTAGCACCAAGATGAAGCATGTCTAACTTCCCAATCATCCCCCATCACATTCCTTGCTAACATCCCAATACCACCTTTGTTCATGAGAGAAAACAAACTCATTGATTGATTCTTGTTACATAAAAGAGCCACATTTCCTGTGTAAAATTCTTTTCATTTTGATCTACTCTCCTAACTAAGTTTGTTCCCTAACAACTTAGTCTTTGCTTCCTCCCATTCCTATTCCCCTCCAATGCTAACTACTAACTCTATCTATATTTAACTCCCTATGTTCCCCTTTCCCTATTACTATAGCACTATGGTGTATAAAACCCAAAAAATATGTATATTCCCTCCCCTTTGGCATTATAGACATAAGCTCAAATATTGGAAAACCATGCAGAAATAAAGTCTTGTTGTGTGTGGTTGTGTAAAGTCAGGGATTAAACTGACCCCTGGTTGGCTTAATAACCTATGTCCTACCCCTTTTTTCCGTTACAATCCCTTCACAATGCTTTACCTGCCCTATTTGCAACAAACCTTGTAAAAACCCACCTTTACCGCCTATCCAAAGTTTTGTTATAATGCGCATTGAACACAAAATACATTGAAAAAACCCATATTTTCTTTGATTTCCAAAGGTCCCGCCAGGCGCGCATTTCCATAAAAAACAATTGTTTATTCCCCGCCTCACTGCTGTATCGTCCTTTCATGTTTATAACCCGTCGACCGTCAGATCTAGGCTTTCCCATCCGACGGCCCATATTGATATCGGACCGACCCCGATGTCCAGACTATAGCACCCGAAAAGTGTCAGAGGGTGACGTCACGGCAGTGCCACGCGTCTCTCTCAGGTTATATCGGGAGGCCGCCTGCCAATACCACCCCCGTACAATAAGCAGTCCAAAATTACCGCTTACCGCTTTGGTTTACCGCCTGCCCACGTCACGCCCACGCCATGCCCACATCATGCCAACTCAGCGTCGCGTCAGCGCCCGGCCCGCCATCGCTCCGACCTGTCTGCCACATCACCGGTCCCCATGGACCACTCACAGGCTGCCATGTCACCTTTCCGTACCCAACCCCACCCGATGACGTCATGCTGACGTCATCCAAAAGAAGCGCGCCAAAGCCAAAATTGTCCATATTTTGCCAAAATTCACGGTTTTTTCGCATTTTTTAGCGAAAGACTGTTCTGCCTCCTGCATGCGAATTATGTCCATTTCGCCGCCAACCTACTGAAAGCTACTCTAGAGCTGCTGCCGCCTACAAGTCGACTTCAACCAAGCCTCCGCCATTGCTCCATGACCAGGTACTTACCAAATTCTTCATCTGCCTGGTCTATTCCATTCTGCATTTGTAAAAAACCACTGAACTGCCTGTTTCACCTAAGAACTTGACCTGCACTGCCTTGGAATCAATCTAATTGCTCCTGCACCGGCCAATTGTGCCCAATTGCACCTAAATTATCCTGTCAACACTGTAAACCTGCAAGTTTACCTTAACATGTTGCACAAAACTGCATTTGCCCGAAGTTTGTTATAATTCTGATTGAAAACACATACAAACCATGGAAACACCAGTAGCATTGAACATTCCACCCTTGAATGCCCCACACAGAGAGCTAGAATGGTAGGCCCTGGGTGATAGAGATTACCAGATGACAGAAACACTCTCAATGCACACCAAATATAATATTCATGTACTCAATGAGCTGAAGGCCAAGCACCTCAATGGAACTGATATTCTAGGGATTTGGGACTCCAATTTGCCCATTTATAACCTCCCTCAAGTCAATGTCCTTCCAGATTTAATTCACAGATGCAGTGCCAACTATGACCCATGTCAAAGAGCTGTCCTCAATAGCTCAGGTTCAGTTTTGTTCCATGTAACCCTGAGGCTATAAATCAGATGCTGAACTTTCACTCTACAAAGCCATTGACTCCTCTTTCCATGATGGACTTGCTAAAGAAAGGAGACAAGCTGTCTAGTGCCCAAATCGTAAAGATTAATCAGTTATTCATTGAATCAGGCTCTCAAACTGTGAGGACCCCTCCTATAGGAAATGTATATTTTAATGAGTTGGGAAAGTTGCTTGTGGATTTGATCGGTTATGTCCTGGGTTACAGATCAGCTGAGGATGCTGATGAAACCATTCTGGCAATGATGTCTATCTTCTCCCCTGGAATTCCCTCTTCTGTTCACTATGATTATGTTGCATACATTGCCAATAAGATTCATGAGCAATTGATGAATCTAGAGAGGGAAAAGGTGTTTAGATACACTTCATACATCTATCACTTGTTCCTATTTTATCAACCTGATGGCTTCCCTATTTCTCTCAAGAAGTTTGATGCTCAGGGAAACCCAAGATCAATGGTATTTTGGACTTCAGTCTTTCATCACACATCTTATTCACCATACAGCTACTGTGAGTTCATAGACCTCTTTATCCATCTAGCTATGTCCTTGCTATTCGGTACCCCTACTCCAAGATTAACAGATGAGATACAAAGGATTCTCCAGCTCTCAAAGGCCTACAGCATTGGGGATTGGTACTTTTACCAAAACCATATAGTGATCAGAATATATGGCTGTGAATTGGCCCCATATAGGCTGCCATGATATGTCCCTATGAGATTCTTTGCCTTAGAATATTTCAGGCAATTTGGAAATGCAGACATGGTCCATTTCCACAGCAAGAACAAGAAGGTACAACTCAAAATCAGAAACCAGCTAGGCCCATTTCTTTATAATAAAAGGGAAGAAGGATGGAAAGAAGCAGATAAGATCCTAGAGGGCCTCCGATTGCAAACCAGTTTCCTCTGGTCACCCTATGACCCCAATCACTTCATTAGTCTTAGAAGGGTCAAGTTTAAATTGGCTAGCTATGATCATGTCAGGCTGCCCCACATTGATAAATATGCCAATTTGTTAAGATGGAAAGAGGGCACATTAGAGGAAGCAAGTCCTAGAGAGGAAATACTACATAAAGAAGCAAAGAATATTGAGGAAGAAGCTGACTTGGAAACTTGTGGGCAGGTTTCCTCATCTTATCAAAGGCAACTTGGAGCAGCTGCCTCATCCTCTACAGCCCACCAGCAAGCAGCTAAAACTACTCCTCAGGCAGCCATCAAGGGTAAAGAAAAGGAGATGGAGCAGGAACAGCCACCCCCTACAGCAGAACAACAAAAAGAGCAGCCAAAGCAGCAAGAAGAAACAACTGAGGCCCCAATATCTACAGAGCAACAGGCTCAAGAGAGTGTGCCCCCTAGGCAAGAAACAGTAGTGGAGGCCTCGGTGCTCCAAACTCCACTGAATGAAGAAAGAAGCAGGAAGAGGGATAGAGAGCAGGAAACTACCCTCACCACATCAAAAAATCAAGGGGAGAAAAGGTAGAGATTAAATCCTCTTTCTGAAGAGGAGATGCCTATTGGGCAATCCTTGGGCATGGGCCGTCCTAGCATGGAGGCATCTGCCAATTCCTTTTAGCAGGAACAAGAAAGAACCCTTGGAGGAGAGGTCAACTCCTCCAGCCAACAAAGGAGAGCTGAATCAGGCATAAAGCAACAATTTATTGATATCAAGAAGAGAAATGAGCCAGTCAGGCTCCAACTGTACAATCACTTGCTTAAAATGGCCCCTACAAATCAGCAGAGGCTTATGTCAGCATATGACATAACAGAGGGGAAAATGACTATGAGACATTTCATGCCTACTATGCTGCAGACACAGTCAGCTGCAGATTATATAAGAACTAATTTTGAAGTACTAGCAAAAGACATCCACCCAATGGACCAGATAGAGCTTCACAAGAAAACAGTGAGATGGTTTACTCAACTCTTGCAGACAATACCTTCCTTGTGCACAAATTACAAAACAATCTGCATAATACTACTGCCCAACTTGAGTTGGAGAAGGCACCCTCTCAGGCCAAAGACAACAGGACTAGGTCTCTAGAGGATATTATTATAGAGCTTGGGCATGACCCAAAGGATCCCAAAGCTGTACAAGCACTGCTAAAGGAAAGAGATGCAGATATAGCAGCTTTGAGAAAAATGGTAAACATTCCAGCAACCCTTCACCCTCAAACAGAAGAGGTTGCTCAGCAGAGGAAGGACCAGGATGTAGTAGCCATGCTGCTAACACTGCACAAACAGCTGGTCCAAACAGAAGGCAAATTAGTAGAAACAGAGGCTGCATTATAGGAAGCCCTGGAGCAGAGAGAAGGAGGCCAAACATCTTAGCCCCCTCAGCCCGTGATCAACCTTGAGGAGCCCCCTCAAATCATCACTCCCCCCACAGTACAGACAGCTGAAACAGGTCCAACAACATCAGCACCAACAATAACATCAGAACAGGCTCCAAGCCTTGACATGCAGAAGATGATGAAAGAGATTCAGGTTCTAGAGGCCCAGATGGCTGAACTAAATGAGGCCAAGGAAAAATTAGCTACTCTTAATGAAAAATATGATAAATCCAAGCAAAGTGTAGCTGAAAAAGCAAGAGAGGTGAAGGCTCTTAAGGAGAAGATAAAAGAACTGGAGAAAGAGCTCTCTCTTGACAAGGTTGTGGCTGAGATCAAGAAAGTATTATGGGCCAATATTGGCCAATCAATAACAGATCAATGGCAGTACATAGAAACTATCCATGAGCACATGGAGCTCATAGGCAGGGCACACAAGGAAAGCCAAAGAGCAAGGGCATCTCTAGGCACTATGCCTGAGATAGCCAATAGAATGATCAATGTTCTCAATAACCGCACAGGCCCTCAGCTGGCAGCAATAGGAATCACCAATAGAACTGACACCATCTTGCTGATAAAGAGGGTTCTCACTTTGAGAAATCTGGTGCAGACATTGGATAGAAGGTGCCAGGAGATGCAAATAGAGGTAAACAAATTCACAGACAAATTCACAACATTGCACAGCAGAGGCCTTCCCAGCTTACTAAACAGCGCAGGAAGGCTACTATCCCATGAGAACTATGCAAAAAGGGTCAATACATTTGCCACCAATCAGATCACTGCAGGATCAAGTATCCCAGAGGAAGCAGGGTCTGCATCTGGGCAGAGCCTCTATGAGAAAATAGAAAATTTGTTTTTTATCATGAATGAAATCAGGCATCTGTTTGAAGTGCCTCCTAATTACTTCAAATATACTGAGGCAGATGAAACATTAGGCACAATTTTGAGGCATCAGTTGCCTACACAGGAATGGTGGACCAGCATGATACAGATATTGCTGTGAGCCAACAGGTCTTCATCAGGTTTTTTCATAAAAAATATATAAGTCATCATGTTCAGACAGTTGATACATTCACCATGACAGTAAAAGAGTGGACTGAGCCAACTCATCAAACCAATTTGGCCACCAAAGCAACCCCGACAGATGTCGATGACATGGCCGAGAAAGCTACAGCACGACAGACCATTAAAGGCACATCATTCAGAATTAATGCAGAGCGCTCAACCGACTCATTGGCCTCCAAAAGTCAAAAAGGTTTATGACAGAACTAAAGGGTATTGATTGTAACTTTAGAATAGCAATAACTTTCTTATCTGCTATTCTGAAAGTTGGTGAGCGCAGTTATTGAACAAATGACTCAGCGATTCAGATATTTTGTAAAACCGATTGTATATATTTCCCCTCGCATAAGCTTGCATGGGTTGTTGATCTTATCTTCAAAAGAACCTATGCTGTAAATTTCAGATGTTTTAATACAGAGAGCGGATGGAATTTCCAAATTTCTGAGTTGTTTGATGTGTTGCGGTGTGATGGCTTACTGCTACAGGATTCCTGTGTATTTCATGGCACAATAAGTTTTCTTGAACTCTTTTGTTATATATTTCATTCTTTTATAATCTGTTCATGCTCTATATTTCACAGTTTAATAGCACAAGAAAAAGAATAGTTTCATGATTTGTTCATTAACACCCTGAACTCAATCTATGCTGTTATGAATGTTTTTCTCTAAGTATTAGTTATGAAAGTGTAATTCTTAATTGCTTCACCTTCAGACTAGAACTTCACAGTGAATATTATTTAGGAATTCAAATCTGCTCCTGGGTGATATATCCCTTTCTCACATCACCAGCTTAGTGAAAAACTATTAATTGCGTTTCACTGGATAATTACATTTCATCATCACAATTTTAAGTTTGTTTCATGACATATCTAAATGGCCCCGCAGTTCTAAGCAATCTTACTCAATACCTCAAAAAACCTATAATCACAGACTCCATTGCCCAATGGACTGAAACTGTCTGAAGATCTCATCTTAGATACTGAAAGACATCACTCAACCAAAATTTTAAACCAAACCTTCACCTCATAACTAGCCTAAGATCCTTAAGAACAAAGTTAAAAACTAAAGAGAGAGCCCTCTTTGATTACAGGTTGGCTAGAACAAGTAATCCAAAGCTTGGTTAGTGGTTACCCCGGCCGTATTCCCTCAGGAGTCAAAGGGAACAACCTGGGTGTTAACAGTTCCTTAAGAGGAACGACTACTATTCCTTAAGAGGAACAACAAAAATAAAGCGTCAAACGGTTGTTCCTTAAGAGGAACAACAAAAATAAAGTGTGAAACGGTTGTTCCTTAAGATGAACAACCATTGTTCCTTAGGAGGAACAACAGCTGTTCTTTAGGAGGAACAACAAAAATATATGGACATGCAAAGATGTTGTTCCTTAAGAGGAACAACTGTTGTTCCTTAAGAGGAACAACAGTTGTTCCTTAAATGGAACAACACTAAAATATATACAAAAAAATAATTTATACAAGAAAAATTAAAGAGAAAATTTTAGATACAAAATTCAGAAACAAAGGAAGTGTTCAGTGAATTAATGCTAAGGAGGGGTTATCTTCCTCAGCAAGAATTTGCATAGTGGAATCTTCCCGTAATTGCTAGTAAAAGGATTCCTTGGTAATCAATTTGTGATAAAGTCGCACTCGATGACCATTCGTTTTGAAAGAATGTCGAGATCCATCAATGGTTGTCAATGTAATGGTGCCATTATCATGCACTTCTATATCTCATAAGGTCCAAGCCATCATGTCTGGAGTTTCCCGGGGAAATCCTGGAACCTTGAATCGTATAGGAGTGCCCAGTCTCCTTCGTGGAAGATTTTCTTTTTAATAAGGGTCTCATGGAATTTTTCTCTCTGTTGTTGAATTAATGTAGTGTGTTGAAGAGCTGAGAGCCTGATTTCATCTAACTCATTGATTTGTTTTAATCTATTATTATGGGCTTCATTTAAATTCAAACACACCTTCTGCGCTATTCTTAATGTTTGAATTTCGAATTCAATTGGGAAGATGGTGTTATAGACATATTTGGGCACTTCAACTCCAATCACATATTTCGATAAACCAAGGGCTTCTAAACCCCTAAAAGTGTTGTTTTGTACCCTAAAGGAACAAGGTCAGCTGATTACATCATTTCCCAGAAGTTCTCCCTGAAAAACTACTTAGAACTGGTCAAAACTGGATCATACAGACTGCTCCATGCATAGGGTGTGATGCATCTCACATATTACACATGGGGGGTGCAATGCATACTGGAAAGCCCTTCTGTAGGGTGTGATGAGTGAGAGCAGACAAATGGCAGAAGCAGTTTGCTAGGTGGTGTGGAGCGATAAAAAGGTGTCTTGTGAACTCCTAATTACCTTCACATTAATTATCAACCCAGGGACGACTTTTTATTTCAAGAGTGTACTCTGTCTGAGGCGGCTATTTACTTAAGAGTAATGTTTTGCAGTATAGTGCTTAAAACCCAAAGGTAAATGAATGCTTGAAAAAGAGTCTAATTGGAACAGCAAGAAACTGAAATGTTCTAAACTAAATCATTCATTCAAACAACCATCAATCGAGGATATGGTAGCAATAACTCAGTCCTCTAGAAATTGATGCAAAAGGAATTAGAGCATGGACCATGGATCAGGGAGTGTGGTAGCATTTGCTGAGGCTCACGACAGCCTTGGACCTTCTCTCACACCAAAGCAATAAATGCAAGTAAAAGGAATGGCAAAAAGCAGCATGAAACGAAATGGACAGCAGTAAATGAAACAACAATTAAAAGAACTAAATCTCGCGAGTTAAAACTGAACTCTCATTCCGCAATCAAATAACAATCGGCAAAAGCAATTCCAATGATCTCTACTTTACGAGAAGATATGTACAAATGAATTATGGAACAACAGTTCATTTTAAAACAGGAACGTCAATCATATATACATTCAACACACTAAGATAGCAATCTGAGAATATTGGATGATATAACTATGTTTCTAAACAGAATGACACTACTCTCAAATCCCACAAATATTCATACCAGTTACTCTGTTACAGAAATGGCTGAATAAAGATACAATTCGACCCAGTGTGAATTCAATTATATAGTGCAGAGTTATTACATGGAGAAATCATTCATTCATTGATCATAACAGAACATAGCGTATCATATAAAGAATATATTAGATTGCTACGTAATAAAGATAAACAATCCACACACAAATCACCGTATAATGATACAAAGGCAAGTGTCCTTCGGAGCCGGGCCCTTGGCTGCCAATGGAACACTGCCTTAGATTACTCCAGACGCAGAGACGGAATGAATACCAAGTCTTTTATATTATTTGCATCAACAAAAGTATAACAAAGTCAGGTCTTAGAGAGACTCAGTAATTACAGTTGGTTCTGAGTTTGAAAATTACAAAAGACAGTCCTCCCTCCTCTGATCTTTGGTTTCATTTAAATAGAGAAAGATCAGAGCATAGATAATTACAACATGATAAATTTGGGTTGATTCTAACCAGATGATCAACAAGAAAATATATTTCCCTTTATCTCTTCAACAAAAGCAAGACGAATTTGGGTTGGCAGCTGAGATTTGGAGGATGGCCGCAACTGCAAATCTAAGAAAAGCGTGCTCAAAGAACCCTGCGTTTCTCCCTGTAAAAGCCGAATTTGGGCAAACCATTCTTCATTAAAGTTAATTGGGCCCGTTCTGGACAAAACCCATGTTCCGGATTTTCCAAATTCGTCTTCATTTGCTCAGAATCTCAACCGTAAAACTGTCACTCCTTAAACCAGCGAATTTCTGAGTTGGCAGATTTAAAAATCAAATCTTCAATCTGGAAGTTACCTTGGAGGCTAAAAATGGTAAATAATGTTAAAACCAACTTATTAGAACTATCATTGGTAAAATAATGCATAATAATCAATTTATTATAAATAAAGTAGAATAAATAATGTAAGAGCATAAATCATCATAAAATGGATTTATATAATAAATTATAATAAATGACATGATGAAGAATGGTAGAAATGGGTGGAATAAACGTTCACAAGTGAAAATAATAATGGCATATTAACGACCCAACACACCCCCACACTCAATATGTTGCATGTCCTCATGCAACTAAAACTGAACATATTGCATGTCCTCATGCAACCCAAAGACAAAAACCATGTGTTAACAAAGCAATAAAAATTTTAGAATAACTGAATGCTTCCTTAATTAATAAATATTCAATTTTAGCAATCTCGATGAAGGCATAACAATTTTTACATTGACATTCAACTATATGTATGAGGTTGCAGCAAAATATGACATAGATAGCAACAAACTTCATTAACCATTTTCCCCAAAAACTACAAACCAGCTTTTGTCGAAATTTGGCAAGTAAATTTAGAATATATGAATGCCTTTATGATCCAAAAATCAGATTGTTTTGATGCATGGATCATGGGATATAAACAAAATGGCTGTAAGCGAGAGTGCATGATTTCCGAAATTTTATGAACCAATATTTCTTGAAATTGTGTGGTTTTGTATTAATGTGTTTTCCAAAAATTACAAGAATTGAGTTCATAGTTTTAAAAATATGGGAAATCAATTTCTGCACTGTGTAAAAATGAAATTGTATGCCTTAAATAAGGAAGAAAGTAGAAAACATCCATCATGCATAGCAATTCCTCCCCCTCTCTGAAAAATTAGCATGTCCTCATGCGATGCTAGAAAACAAAGAGAGGTGGTTGCTACCAGCTGTTGAATTCTATGCTTGGTGTAAAACAACATGAAATAAGGGAGGTGTTGAGAGTGAATAAGAATAGCAATGGATGATAAAGAATATGAATGACGTGGTTATAAGAAAGAAATGAATAAAAGGAACACTTCCCCACACTCGAAAATGATATGCTGCTGAAAAAGGGGAAGTGGTAAAGATGTGAAATGAAAGATGACAACTAATGCTCAAAATAGATTGTCATTAAATTCTCCTAAATTCATAATAAATTAGAAAACTATGCGATTTTACCTCAAGTTTTACCTCCAAAAAATGTGGAATGACATATAAATACTGGCAGTTGTTGAAGCTGATGTAGGCAAAGTTGGTGCTGAAAGTGATGCAAAAGGTGGAATCCAGGGAAGCACATCATGTCTGAAGAGTTGTTCATGTTCGCAAGTTGCTCGAGCCGCTTCTGTTAGTTGCAATAGTGTGGTCATGGTGTGAATAGAATTTCTCCTGCGCACTGGTTGTTCTCCTGTAAACAAATCATACTTGTGCATACAATGTTCTTGAAGCCATAGTGTTGGGTTTGAATAGCAACAGATAAAATGCATGCAAAAATTTCAATTAGAAAAACTTATGTATACATGCAATACTAATATGTTGTCAAATCAACAAGGTATGGCAAAGTGTAGTAATCATATCGCATGCAATCCCATAATGCATACATTCCCCCCTCCAATTGGAAAATGGGTTCCATAACCATAAAGCATATGAAAGGGGTGGTGCTGACGGCAAGGCAATGGAATGAACAATATATCAGTAAGGGAGGCAGAGTACACTTATCAATGATAGGACGGTGAAAGTGATGGTTATTTTGAGAGCAAAGTGTGTAAAGATAGTTATGAATAAGGGATAGGACGCTTTGGAGTGATGATAGTTTATGCAAAACGAAAAAGGATAACAATATGCTAAAAAGATGCTTTGCTGACGGTATTCTAGCTGAAAATGATGTGATTGATCATAAAACAATTTCTCATGCATAAAGGTTCAAACATGGAAAAAGTTAAGGAAATAACTTCTCTGATAAAAAGAAAATAAGAAAAGGGTATTATAATAATAATTGACGAAAAGATATAACTTCAATACCATAAGCAGAGCCGCTGCTGCCAGCAGGCGTCCATAACCTCGGCAGGGTTGCTTTTTAACCCATATGAGCCAGAATCCTCAATTTATAACTAGAGAGTTTCAGTGTTGTTCTACAGAAGAGATCAATGTGCTGGCATGGTAACCAGATAATCACACTGCCATTCACTGGGATGTAGCAAAAGTGATCAGGCCGGCTCGTGATGAGACCTCCTGTTCCAAGGATAGTTTGGCTATCCAATGGA
Source organism: Pinus tabuliformis (assembly GCA_031772625.1). Lineage (NCBI taxonomy): Eukaryota > Viridiplantae > Streptophyta > Pinopsida > Pinales > Pinaceae > Pinus > Pinus tabuliformis. The sequence goes on along the minus strand of CM062818.1, from coordinate 1,928,969,679 downwards.
TCATAACCCTGGTGTGGTGGCCATAATGGGAATGTCACTTTGTTACAGCCTTATGAACATGGTAGGCTGGCTCGTAATGAGACCCCCTATCCTCCATCTGTGAACAAAATTTTGTTGTTATTACACATTTTTATGATAAAAAGAGGGAGACTCAGTACTCCTTAAGAGCAGGGATGGCGGAAGAAGTTGAACATGTCAATATATAAAAAAATATACCCATAATCTCATTTATTACAGACAGAGAAGATTATAACCAAGAAGGGTGGAACCAGCATGGTATTAAGATGATCAATCAGTATCATGTACAACAGAAAACAATGCAGTAAAGTAATATATAAATAATTGTGTCCCTTTTTGAAAAGAATCTAACATCAAGGAGTTGTCCTGTTAAAGATCATAACGTAAATGATAATAACTCGCTTCAAAAGAATCCATAATTCCTGTCCTCATAAAAATAGTGTACTTCATGCCATGAAAGAGAATCAGGAGAATGTGGTTGAGCTGAACTATGAATAATCCCACAAGAGACAAGAAGGGTTGCTCTCAAAAATACTCTCAAAGTGTTGCTCTTTTTTTTTGAAGGAACAACAAAAACACTCAAAAAGAAAGTGGTGTTCTATGTAGGGAACAACAACGAAAATGCATACCAAAAAAAATCAAAAATACACACAAAAACGCGAAACTGCTGTTCCTTTTGAAAAAGGAACAGCAAAAACACGCACTGCTGTTCCTTTTGAAAAAAGGAACAGCAAAAACTCAAATTACTGTTCCTTTTAAAAAAGGAACAGCAAAAACACGCACTGTTGTGCAAAAACTCAAACTGCTGTTCCTTTTGAAAAAGGAACAGCAAAAACACGCACTGTTGTTCCTTTTGAAAAAAGGAACAACAAAAACTCAAACTGTTGTTCCTTTTGAAAGAGGAACAGCAAAAACTCAAACTGCTGTTCCTTTTGAAAAAGGAACAGCAAAAACACGCACTGTTGTTCCTTTTGAAAAAATGAACAGCAAAAGCTCAAACTGTTGTTCCTTTTGAAAAAGGAACAACAAAAACACGCACTGCTGTTCCTTTTGAAAAAAGGAACAGCAAAAACTCAAACTGCTGTTCCTTTTGAAAAAGGAACAGCAAAAACACGCACTGCTGTTCCTTTTGAAAAAAGGAATAGCAAAAAACTCAAACCGTTGTTCCTTTTGAAAAAGGAACAACAAAAACACACCAAATGTTGTTCCTTTTGAAAAAGGAACAGCAAAAACACACCCAACGTGAAAGTGCAAAAATGCTGTTCCATTTCGAAAAGGAACAGCAGCTGTTCCATTTCGAAAAGGAACAACAAAATGAACTGTGAAAAAGGAACAACAAAATGAATGGCTGAACAAACAATACTATTCCTTTCGAAAATAGATAGCAAAACGAAAATGATTTCCCTTTGAAAAAGGAACAGCAGGAACGACAAAAATGCACACAAATGTTGTTCCTTTAGAAAAGGAACAGCAAAATACACAACCATAAAATGCAAACACGCAAAGAATGAATTAGCTGTTCACTGCATTGATGCTTTTGAATGAAGCAACACCTGAAACACAAAATATAAAAGAAATTAGAAAAGAAACAACATTTTATTTAAAAAACAATATGTAAATTAAGTTACAACAGCTATGATATTATGTAAAAAAAATGATCTTTTTGAAAAGTGTTTTGGCAGCAGTGACAAGACATGAATCTTGAAATTGAAATCAATTCTTCATTTTTTCTATTATGAATCTGTTGGGTAATGATTTGGATAAAATTCTTTTGTTTTATAAAAACTTCTTTGAAAAATCACTCGTCCATAAATTGACCTTCTTTATTTTCCCAGGACCTGCAAAAAACGAGTATCTACCTGCAATAAAGCATTAAATCATGAATAAAGAGAGGTGTACGGGCTCCCTTAATCCAAGAATTATGCAAAAAACAACAAGTAGTTATTCTGTATAACAAATCCATAGAGAAAATAACAAAGTAAAATTTATTTGTTACCTGCGGGAGAGCAGTGGTCGACCATACTAACCAGCAGTGTTTTAATCACAACTTCTTTGTTTTTCGTCCAAATTGAGTGATTCCAAAGCCAAATGAAAGCTAATTCATAGATGTATCTCCAATAGAAATAGGTTTTAAGAACTTAATGATATGATATGTCAAATTTGTTTAGAACAACCTGCATAATAGAGTCATTGTCGATTACCCGGCTTAGACCAACAGTTGATATTTCAAGCATAACTTTTTCGTTTGATGTCGGATTCGCATGATTCAAATTGGAAATGAAAATAGATTCATTTATTGATCTCCAATAGAAACATGTTTTGAAGACAGGAAGAATTGATAGGTCAAATACTTTAAGGAATAGCTAGAAAGACATAGTTTCAAGAGTGCTGATTTACGATAGACAGTCAGTATTTTGATCATAACGTCCCCATACGATATCAAAAATGAGTGATTCCAATTGCATTGTAAACTAGATTCATAGGGGAGTCTACCATAGAAACAGGTTTTAAAAATTCATTCATTTAGGCCTCCAAAAACTGACTGTCCCAACTCTGTTCCTGAGCTGCCCGCTAGACATCCGGTCAATGTTTTGGCTCTAACTTTTTCGTTTCAAATCCAAATTGAGTTATTAAAATTGGTTGGAAAGTAGACATCAAGGGCTACTTAGGATAGAAACAGGTTTTAAAAATATGGTCATTTAGGCCTCCAAAAACTGACTGTCCCAACACTGTTCCTGAGCTGCCCGCTAGATAACCGGTCAATGTTTTGGTTCTAACTTTTTCGTTTCAAATCCAAATTGAGTGATTCAAATTGGGTTAGAAAGTAGACATCAAGGGCTACCTAGGGTAGAAACAGGTTTTAAAAATATTCACTTTTGTCCCTCAAAACATGACTGTCCCGACTGTTTTTCCAGAAAGTTCACCAAGCCCGCAAGCCAAAAAAATGAAATTCAAGCATTTTTTCAAATTGGTGATAAAAATGAAAATGAGTGTTTGTAGAAGTTATTATTTCCATTATGATTCATCTACATACACAAATTATTAAAAAAAAATTATCACCGATGTTGATTTGCATGGCATGTTGCAACAAAAACCCTAGTTTTACATGGAAAAACAAAATGCATTTATTTATTCCCTTATTTATTTTATTTTCTACCCTAACCTATTTTGATTTGAAAAATGAATATGACTACGTATATGAGTACTTCCAGTGAAGCCATTTTCGAAATAAGGCTTCATCTATACACATACCCAAATTTGAAAAATGCATATTAATGAAAATTAGGGTATGAGAAGCCATCTTCCCTTGAAAACATGATATTAAAAATTGTTGAAGCATGGAGTGATGTTGCAAACAAATGATTGAGTGAAACCAATCTTCAATGTATCCTTTATTTTCTTGATTTCCCATATCCATCATATCATGAAGTTCTTGAGCTTTTAAAATAGCTTGTTGATGCATAGTAAAAGAAACCTCATTTTCTTCCATAGCTTCTACAATTTTTGCATTTGAAACATTCTGAATCTCATTGTAGGTTTTCTCTAATAACACATGTGAGATAGAATGGGTGGGAAGGGTTGGTAAATTTTCCAGCTCAACATTGTAAGCATGTTGTACTGGTTTATTATGGTGAGGGTGTGGAATTAGTTGAGCAGGAAAATGTGTATGGAATGGAGCATTTTGATGATGTGGTTGATTGGGTTGTGTGAATGGTTTTGATGGGCAAGCAAGGTGTTGTGAAAGAGCTGGTGGAGAATATGGAGAATGTGCTTTTGCTACAAGATGAGGGAGAGTAGTCATGCCATCATAAGATGAACCATGCCCAACTTGTAAACAAGATAGGTGGTTATATTGGAATTGACATGGCTGCCCTAACACATTAGCATTCCATAATGGATTATGCAAGTATGATAATGGAGAAAAAGTGTTTTGAACCATACCTGTAGGCCTTGTTGCAGCTTCCTCACCTCTTTGATATGCTACTTCCATCGTAGATAAGAAAGAGTGAGTATCTATGAAATGCTCCTTTCGGTCATGAGAACAAAACACTTCATCAAATTCTTGATTTTTATGAACCTGCAAAACATCCAATTTTTCATTTAGAGAGCTAATAAAATCAACTTTAAAATGTTCAAATAACACATTGATTTCAGCTCTTATGTCTCCTGTTCTTGTAGCAGATTTGGAAAACAAAGAAAAAACATCTCTAGGATTCTTACCAGCCTTGGAGATTCCTGTTGAATACCTTATGCACAACTCACAAACATCATCATATGATAACTGAAAAACATCACATTTTCCTATCAGATTTAAAAGTTCTAAAAATTCATCTTTGATTACTTTAAGAAGGAGTGTTTTTAAGATCTATTTTTCCAAATGCTTATGCTTTGATTTTTGAAGGTTATAATGAAATCGATCTACATAGTCCTCCAAACTTTCATCTTCCCCTTGTATCATATAGAAAATATCTTCATTGGATTTGCAATAGTCTTTGTACTTCTTCAAGAATATGTTCTTCATGTCCTCCCATGATTGGATGCAATTCCCACCTAGGCTCATGAACCATCAGAGAGATGCTCCTTTTAGAGTAAGAGGAAACACTTTCAATCTTTGATCATTAGTACAATAATCATATCCTCTACAAAGTATTTCAAACTCAAACATAAACGTATGTGGATCTTCATTTGCTAAACCATGAAAATTTGGTAAAGATGGGGGAATTATGTGCATTTGTGTCACTCCTAGATCTTTGATAGGAAATTCAAAAGTAGAAACGTGAGCCATTTCTTACCATAATAGAAGATGTTCTTCATGTATTTCTTCGAGGCTCCTTCATCAATTGTTCCTGTCAATTAGTTAGTGAAATGGGTGGTGCTTACATCACCACTTAAGTGAAATCATGTGAAAAAATTTCTATTTTTCCTAATAATTCACACAAAAATTCAAACATCTATTTCTACTCTAGGGTCTTTAACAGTCCTGCTGGAAAGCGGACGAGGGAGCAGGGCTTTTACATGCTCCATACGCAGGTTCTTACCTTCCGTTTTTAAGATCCAACTCTTCTCTAGCAGGCACTCATCAGATTCACACTACTCTTTAGAAATGGCTACACTCTCCCCGACAACGGCGCCAAAATGTGGAGCGATAAAAAGGTGTCTTGTGAACTCCTAATTACCTTCACATTAATTATCAACCCAGGGACGACTTTTTATTTCAAGAGTGTACTCTGTCTGAGGCGGCTATTTACTTAAGAGTAATGTTTTGCAGTATAGTGCTTAAAACCCAAAGGTAAATGAATGCTTGAAAAAGAATCTAATTGGAACAGCAAGAAACTGAAATGTTCTAAACTAAATCATTCATTCAAACAACCATCAATCGAGGATATGGTAGCAATAACTCAGTCCTCTAGAAATTGATGCAAAAGGAATTAGAGCATGGACCATGGATCAGGGAGCATGGTAGCATTTGTTGAGGCTCACGACAGCCTTGGACCTTCTCTCACACCAAAGCAATAAATGCAAGTAAAAGGAATGGCAAAAAGCAGCATGAAACGAAATGGACAGCAGTAAATGAAACAACAATTAAAAGAACTAAATCTCGCGAGTTAAAACTGAACTCTCATTCCGCAATCAAATAACAATCGGCAAAAGCAATTCCAATGATCTCTACTTTACGAGAAGATATGTACAAATGAATTATGGAACAGCAGTTCATTTTAAAACAGGAACGTCAATCATATATACATTCAACACACTAAGATAGCAATCTGAGAATATTGGATGATATAACTATGTTTCTAAACAGAATGACACTACTCTCAAATCCCACAAATATTCATACCAGTTACTCTGTTACAGAAATGGCTGAATAAAGATACAATTCGACCCAGTGTGAATTCAATTATATAGTGCAGAGTTATTACATGGAGAAATCATTCATTCATTGATCATAAGAGAACATAGCGTATCATATAAAGAATGTATCAGATTGCTACGTAATAAAGATAAACAATCCACACACAAATCACCGTATAATGATACAAAGGCAAGTGTCCTTCAGAGCCGGGCCCTTGGCTGCCAATGGAACACTGCCTTAGATTACTCCAGACGCAGAGACGGAATGAACACCAAGTCTTTTATATTATTTGCATCAACAAAAGTATAACAAAGTCAGGTCTCGGAGAGACTCAGTAATTACAGTTGGTTCTGAATTTGAAAATTACAAAAGACAGTCCTCCCTCCTCTGATCTTTGGTTTCATTTAAATAGAGAAAGATCAGAGCATAGATAATTACAACATGATAAATTTGGGTTGATTCTAACCAGATGATCAACAAGAAAATATATTTCCCTTTATCTCTTCAACAAAAGCAAGACGAATTTGGGTTGGCAGCTGAGATTTGTAGGACGGCCGCAACTGCAAATCTGAGAAAATCGTGCTCAAAGAACCCTGCGTTTCTCCCTGTACAAGCTGAATTTGAGCAAACCGTTCTTCACAAAGTTAATTGGGCCCGTTCTGGACAAAAGCCATGTTCCGGATTTTCCAAATTCGTCTTCATTTGCTCAGAATCGCAACCGCAAAACTGTCACTCCTTAAACCAGCGAATTTCTGAGTTGGCAAATTTAAAAATCAAATCTTCAATCTGGAAGTTACCTTGGAGGCTAAAAATGGTAAATAATGTTACAACCAACTTATTAGAACTATCATTGGTAAAATAATGCATAATAATCAATTTATTAGAAATAAAGGAGAATAAATAATGTAAGAGCATAAATCATCATAAAATGGATTTATATAATAAATTATAATAAATGACATGATGAAGAATGGTAGAAATGGGTGGAATAAACGTTCACAAGTGACAATAATAATGGCATATTAACGACCCAACAGGTGGAAACTCAAAGAATCTTCTAGAAACTGCTCATATGACACTTGCCTCTCTGAATTTGCCCAGGGATGAGTAAGAGATCATGAAATCTCCAAGTGGAACCAAGGACTATCAGTGAAATGACACTAATCAAAATCCCAAAAGCTGACTCACTCTCCTGCAAACATCTATATATGGATCCCTCATCCTAGAGATCCAGAGGCTGGAATTTTGTAATTTGTGAGGAAGTGATGTTGGTTTCTCTTTGAAGACATTGTTGGGTGATCTTGCTTTATATGAGGTGCAGAGGGCTTTCATGCTAGGAGGATGATGCTGGATTAGACAACTTGGTTGTAATCCTCTCTTCTACTACTTCTATCAATAAATTTATTTGAGTTTTCCTCCATATGATTGTATATCTTTGAATCTTGTATTTGTATATGCATTTATATGGTTAATGTACATCTGATCTTACATTGTTTATGGTTATAGATATCTATTATTTGATGGTATTTTTTTGCCTTGACTCTACAGGTGTTCTCTGAAGCAGGACAAGTGAGAAAGGAGTGGCGAAAGTTCTATCAAAGGAGAGAGGAAACAAGCAAGGAGACTAGTGAAAGACTGAGGTTGGTACTCTCTGATTCTCTCTCATCTATCTCTCATAAAGGAAAACACAAGTAACTTTAGTTTGTTTGTTTCTAAGATAGCTACCCATCTTAGTGGGACTAGCAGCTATGAATGAACACTAGTTTTCTTGATAACAAAATGGCGACTCCACTGGGGAGCGAATAGTTTGTTTATTTTGTTACTGTTGTTTGCTTTATAAACCACGGACGGAGCCTGAAGTTAAGCCAGCTAGCCTTCAAAATACTTTTGCTATGCAGGTTGGTTTATGAACTAAACATCTAGCTTGCAAACATCCTAAGTGCCCTGGTCATATCTCAAATAACCTCATTAGATCAACCCCTATACTTTGTGTTTACTGACAATCATTAGCTCAGCCTAAACCCCTGAACTTAGCTGCAAACTGTGAGTGAAAACCAACCTCATTCTCGTCCCTAGACCATCGCACTATCTCTTCTTGGCAATCTAGATGCATTGCACCTCCCGTGTGTTGTAGGTGAGATGCATCCCTATTTCCCTATGTTACAGGTGCGATGATTGAATGAAATTGTTTCTACCTCGATATTTTTGTTTTTTCTTCATTGTCTTCAGCTTTATTCAGTAGTTTTGTGGTCTATGATCAATATATCACTATTGAAACCATCTTCCTTTGCATTATTTAGCCTTCATCAGAAGGAATTGTGAATGTTTTTTATGTATTTTTCATCATTTACAGTTCTCCTTTGCAAATAGTAGCTTAATCGATCTGTCGTCTTTTGATTTGAAAGTGTCGCAAGTGTCATTTTCAGTCAAGAAAAAGAGTGTCTTTTAGATAGTCGATTATACTTTTTCCATTGTATTTGATTTGAATTAATAGTATTTCAAGTGTCGAAAGAAATTTTAAATTCGAAATCACAAAGTGTCGTCTTAGCCTTCCTTTCGTTTTTTTAAAAGAAAATTGTTAGTACTATCGCTTTGAAAGAAGATAGTTCAGATCTACACTTAGTTTTCTTTTTCACATTCCCACATTAAGGAAACTAAAAAACAATACATGCATGTGCATTTGAATTTAGACTGCATGCTGAAATTGATTTAGGAAAAGTGCATCTAGTGTGTGCTCTCTACTCTATGTTGAAAGAATTTCATCTCTCTTTCCTTAGTAGCTAGGATTTTCATTGCAAAAATAAAGTAAACCACTGTTTATCATCTTAGATTATACATTTAGGAATTGTATATCTACATCACATGGTGAACCTTAAAGGAAAACTTCTTAGGAAAGATCAACTGTAAAATAAACCTCAATAACATAAAAACGCTTTGGAACCTAATGCACAACATTTAGAAGTCTAGGCTAGAGACGTATTCTGGCATCGTAAAGCTTGGTAACTATCACTTTCATCATAGGTTGGGTGATTCATCCTCTTTGAGACGACAAGTTCCAGTACAGACTTGTGCTCCCACGTACCATCGAGTATATATTGGGAGACCACAATAGGTTGCATCCTTTATCCTTAGGAAGCCGTGTCTGCCACCTTATCGATCGCAACGTACTAAACACAGCATTCGGGAAGATTGACTACTGTACCATAAAAAGTATTCTACAGTTTTGCGATTGGTTTAGTAATTCTTCTATCTAGATTTCTAGAGTAGTCACTTTCATTCCTTTTTAGACTCCCTAAAAGAAAAGGTCCATCTAAGCACTTGTCACTTCAGGCTCATTAAAAATCGAAGGTGCTAGAGTCATCTTTAACTTTTTCTAGAATCTTAAAAACTAAAAAAGCAAGTTGTGTCAAAGCATCATAAAATTCATTTAATTCAGAATAACATTTTGGCCTTTTTATTTCGAGTTGATCAAGTAATCTGCAATCATGGAAGAAATTCAATCAAAACCCTGTCGTTCGCGGAGACTAACAAGTCAACCGTCTTTGACTCCAGAGACAAAACCATTCCAAGCCAAGCGATCTCATTTAACTGGGTCAAAGTCTCCTGGTTAATTTGAAACTTGTGTTTCAACATCCTCAGAGACTCCAGTTACTCCAACTATTTCTGGTATCCCTGCCTCTACAGAAGAAGTTCCAAAGTTACAAGAGGACACTAGAATTGATCCTAGTGTAACGGTAAACACATCTATTCCTGAACTAGCTCCATCTAGGACTGATTCAGAAGCTGTCACCCCTCCAACATCTGTCACTGCAAAGTGTGTACCTTCTTCAGCACCAGAAGTATTTTACAGACCTGACGGTCTGCCTCTTCCACCGGGACTGATTGCGATAGAAGAGATTGTGGAGGATCTTCCATCCATTACCCCATTACATTTTGAAACTGGGGTCCACCTATATCCTTCTAATTGAGAAGTTAGTCACCCTTCATTGCAAGTTCCTGTAGAATTGCTAGGAAGTCTTTTGGATAGACTCAATATGTCTGAACAACCATCGACATCTAGGACTATGTCATCCAATACAGCAGCAGCAGAACCTCCTGCCACTACTCCAACAATGTTCACTGGTATACCATCTGTCCCAACTAGCTCTCAACCGCTAGATGAAGTCCATCTAGGGACTGTTTCGATAGTATGGTCTGTTCCCGTTTGTTCGTCCCGAATAATATCTAGAATTTCTTATGTTGACTCTCAACAAATTGATCCTTCACAACAGTATCAATTTGGGTAGTCCAGTCTACAAAGACAAATTTTCCATTTGAACACTGGATTGCCGCCATATGTGGGGTAGTATGCCTTTTCATTGTTCCCTCCAGGAGAACAACCATATGAGAGTTCACAACAGAGTTCAGGTCAGGCTGGAATTGCATCTAGTGGTTGGGTGCCAATACTGCCTCAACAGCCAAGAGTTGTATATTCAATGCAACCAAATCTACCTGTGTCGAATACTCCCACTACACTGGCTATTGTGACGGTGTCACAATTACAAGCACTGCCTATTGTATGTCAACCTCAAGCCTCTCATGTCGTAATACAATAGCCTCTTGTCTCAATGACTCAACCACAACTGCCAATTAGTGGCTCCTCAACTGAAGCGACTCAGGCTCAAATGGGTACTATCACCCCCCATCTTGGTCAAACATCCAGTATTAGACAACGACAAATGGCTTCACAACCATGGTTGGTGCAATATCAACAACCGTCGTTCTAGCAAGCTTACCGAGGACCTGAGAAACAAAGCTTTGCGAGTAATGGGCAGCTGTATATTCAAAACGGTCACCATCAATCATATCATAATGGTTATGCCCATCAACCTTATCAAAGTTATGAGCATCAAATACATTATGCTGGTATGCAAAGACCCACTGCTCAGGCGATCCCATCTTATCATGGGTATGCTTCGCCAAAACTGAATCAACAGTTGCCTTTCATCACAACGTTGGAATTACCAGATCTGAATCAGCTAACAAATGATCCAATTTCTTACATCCCTTGGTGGCTGACAATTCCTCAAAAACTTCCATCCGATATTCCTAAATTCAATGGAAATCTGGGTGAAGATCCATTGAATCATGTGATGACCTTTCATCTGTGGTGTTCGTCCAACACTCTCAATGATGATATGATTAGGCTTCACCTTTTTCAGCGAACGTTAACTGGTCCGGTAGCAAAATGGTACATCAAATTGCCTAGAGCTTCATTCAATAACTTCAGCGCCCTTGCCACCACCTTTCTAACCCATTTCCAGTTACCAATAAGGTACAAAACAGGAACGGAGCTTCTTACCAGTTTTAAGAAAACAACAGCCACTAACATATCTGATCATATTCATGAGTGGTGATGTCATCACCAAATGGTAAAAAAATATGTTCCTGATCAACTACTAGCTGAATGGTTTATTAAGTCATTGATACCTTCTATTATAGAAGATGTGGCTAAGGGGGGGGTTGTCACTAAAGAGGAAGTCATTTCTCATGTGCAATATCTAGACTTGATTTATACTCAGTCTGAAATGCTCTATGACAAGATCCCTGATGCTCCTAGACTAGCGTTTTCCATTCCTCCTCCTCCTAAATCAAACAAAGACTCTCATGCTGATGATGGCATGATAGGTACTACCTGTACAAAAACCACAAAGGCTACATCTAAGAAAGCCCATACAGTTTCTGGTCAAAATGAAAATGAAGAACTTCTTGCCTCGAAGGTTAATGTCGTGTCGGCTAACAAAGGCAAAGAACCCAAGCAACCAGGGGGAAAGAAGAAATGGAAAAGCGAAAGGAAGAAATAGGATGATTCGTCTCCTGAAAAATCTTCTACAAACCCTTTTGGGAAAAAGAAACCTCCTTCGCCATGTCACAGATGTGATGAGGACCATTGGATGAGTGATTTTCTGTATAGAGCTGAGATTAAGAAGTTCTTTAAGAGTTCAAAAACCTCAAGAGTCTTAACGAATCTGTTTCCAAACCCAGAAACCAATCTAGTTTCTAGTGACAATGCCTCCCCATCCCAAGTGCTTATGTTGTCCATTTCGAAACAACAAAATGATGCTTTGATATTGACAAGGAATAAAGATTATGGGAATCCACAGCTGTCAAACAAAAAGGTTGCAGATCAACCAAGTAGTTCGACAACAACTTCAACTGAAGTTGTGCCACCCATCATTCCTAAGCTAACAATAAAACCGCCAAAGGGTGTAGTAGACAAATCAACATTTAATCCTCATGCTCGAACAACACAAAATTATAATATAGTAGAGGATCTGGCCCAATCGCCATCTGCTATGTAGACACTTGAAGCACTGCAAAATTGCCTATCCCAAAAGCAGGCTCTATTATCAGTAATAGGTGGAATTGACCCAGCGGATTCCAATCTTGTGGCCTTTAATCATAAAGGATATGAACCTCAGTTACCAGCACAACTTGCTTTCCTCATCCAAGTGAAAGCCCTCAACAAAACTATTCATCGAATAATTATTGATGAGGGGGCATCTACCTGCATTATGTCAATGAGTTGCTGGAAAAATTTAGGATCACCACCCTTGTCAAGATCATCAACGACATTAAAAGCATTCGATAGATGAACATACACCCCGTATGAGGTTTTAAGTAACTTAGAAGTTAAACTAGGGGGAAAAACAATGGAAACCTCGATTACAATATCCTACTAGGAAGGCCCTGGATTTATGCTATGGCTGTTGTTCTCTCAACTTACTTTAGAAATATTGCATTTCCTTTTCAAGGAGGAATTACAATCGTTGATCAACAAAATTTTCCCCCCAACAATTCAAAAGTTACAGGAAGCATTCCAATGATCCATGGAAGCTCTCATTCACTTCAAAATGTCGAAATAAGCCTACTAAAAGACCCTGCCTTGAAGGGTACTTTTTCCCTACCGCCTCTGAGTAATCTGGCAGAAGTGGCAACAGTAGGAACCTGCAATATGATATCTTCCATTCAAAAGATTTCCAAACATTTTGTTAGCATGGATCATCAATAGGTATTTCCTCCAAGTCCGATAGAGATTTTGTAGCAGTCAATTTTCTCGGCTTGGGCGCAAACCCAAATCAATGCTCATCGAGTGTTTGGGTAGGTAGTTCAAAGGAATATGGCACCTCTTCAGATCCTTGGTCACATGTACATTCTACAGACGAAGGAATTATTCAGTCGATGATGATAGGAGAGGCACCATGGGAAGATTACCACCATCGTTCCCATATTTCGGATTACAATGAAGATTATTCCAACGACCTTGATCATCCTTCAGTTTTTGATTTTCTATCAAATACTGTAAATACGGTGGATTCCGAGTGAAATCTGTCCAATATTGAAGAAACTATCGCCATAAATATCTCGACCAAACCTGATGTTGTAGAGAATATTCATGTCGGCAAATATTGTTCTTCTTCAGAACTGGAAATATATTGCGCTCTCTTTCGCAAATTCATAGATGTCTTTGCATGGTCATATGAAGAAATTCCAGGCATTGACTCAAGCATAGTTGAGCATGAAATCAAGATGTAGCCAGATGTCAAACCAGTACAACAATGGCTTCCGCAGGTGCACCCGAAGAAAGCCATTGCCATCAAGGCAGAAGTTGAAAAACTTTTACATGCTGGTTTCATTTACCCGGTTCCTCTAACTGATTGGGTATCGAATATTGTTCCTATGATGAAAAAGCAAGGAACTATTAGAGTGTGTGTTGATTACATGGATGTAAATCAAGCTTGTCCAAAGGACAACTACCCTACACCTTTCATCGACAAGATAATTGATGAGTGTGGCGGATGCAAAATCTTTTCATTTATGGATGGATTTTTCGGGTATAATCAAATAAATATCCGCCCACATGACCAGCCAAAGACTACATTTATATGTCCATGGGGCACATTTGCGTATCGCAAATTAACTTTCGGTTTAAAGAACACATGGACAACCTTTCAGAGGGCTATGAATTATGCCTTCCATGACATCAAAAACATCATTCAACCATATCTCGATGATCTTCCATCTCATTTGCGAAAGCGGACTGATCATCCGTAGCATTTGAGAGCTATATTTCTACGTTTCCGTCACTACAAGATACGACTCAATCCACACAAGTGTGTGTTTTGTGTCAGTTCTGGTTGTTTACTTGGCTTCGTGGTTTCTAAGGACGGAATTCGACTCGACCCATGTAAGGTTCAGGCAATCATCGATATGCCTCCACCTTCAAATTTGCTTCAGATTTAGAAAATCCAAGGGAAAGCAAAAATTTTGAGGAGGTTCATTCCAAATTACGCCGAACTTGCTAAAGATTATGTGCATCTTTTGAAAAAAGAAGTATCCTTCAACTGGGATTAGGTTGTGTAAGCTTCCTTTGATGCTCTAAAGGAATCCCTAATAAAAGCATCATTAATGTACGCTCCTGATTATCAAAAAGGCTTAAACCTGTATCTAGCTACAACATATACAACCATCATAATGGTTTTAGTTCAAGAACAAAATGCAATCGAACATCTTGTCTATTATTTAAGTCAAAACTTAAATGATACAGAAAACAAGTACTCCTATGTTGAAAAGCTAGCTCTTGCAGCTGTTCAAGCAGTACAGAGATTTCGACACTATATCCTCTTTCGCAAAACTACCATTTTGTCAGATTGCAACCCTATGACTTACATTCTGTCACGTCAGTTACTTGGGGGAAAATATTTGAAATGGATAGCTATTTTGCAAGAGTTTTATCTGGAATTCGTAAAATCCAAATCAAAGAAATCTCTAGTTTTAGCAGAGTTACTATGGGACTTCCCATCGTCGTCCAATGATTCAACATCCAAAGCATCAATAGTAGATGAATATTTGTTTCTGATATCGTTGAGCAATCCATGGCATGGAGATATAATCATCTATCTCCAAACCCAAAAATACAAGCCTAATACCTCTCACTCAGAACAACGGCGTTTTTGATACCAAGCAAAATACTACATGATCATCAGTGATACACTTTACTGTCGCAGTATCGATACAGTTCTGCGAAGGTGCCTCACCCATGAGGAGGCCTAAAAAGTCCTAAATGATTGTCATTCAGGCGCGTGTGGGGGGCATGAATCTGGATATGCTACAACACAGAAGATTTTACGAGCAGGTTACTTCTGGCCAACAATGTTCAAAGATTACATAACCGTAGTCAGAAGTTGCCATGCTTGTCAAATCTTTGACTGCAAAACCAGAATACCACCTGCACCTTTGCAACCAGTAGTTGCTGTTGGGCCATTTGCCAAATGGGGCATAGATTTCATGACATGTAACCCCACCTCAGCCCAGGGGCATGGGTATATCATAGTCGCAGTTGACTATTTTACAAAATGGTCTGAGGCGATGCCTACATTAAACAACAGCAGCGAAACCGCTGCTCTTTTATTTTTCAATCATGTAGTCTCTAGGTTTGGTGTTCCACAGGCTATATTCATAGATCATGGATCACATTTCCGCAATCACATGATGGTCGAATTGGCTGCCAAATTAGGATTGTCCCACGACAGTTCTACTCCGTATTTTCCGCAAGCTAACGAACAAGTTGAGGCCATCAACAAAATCTTGAAGCACATGCTGCAAAGGATGATTGGAGTCCATAAACGGAATTGGAACCTAATCTTGTACTCAGCCTTGTGGGCATACAGAACCTCGGTAAGGAATGTGACCGGGTTTACACCCTTTCAGTTGGTGTATGGCCTAGAAGCTGTATTATCAATTCAGTGTGAAATTTCATCTCTCAAGCTCGCAATCGACCTTCTCCCTAGAACTTTAGAGCAAGAGGCTCGTTTCTTGGAACTAATCCAATTGGATGAAACCCGTCGTGACACTGATTTGGCTAACAAATCTCATAAGAAATTAGTTAAGGCACAATTTGATAAAAATGTCAAACCCCGTGTCTTGTCAAAAGGTGACCTGGTCTTGCTTTACGATCAGGAATTCGATAAATTGGGAGTAGGTAAGTTCCAATCTTTATGGATGGGTCCCTACATTGTTAAATGAGTGTTAACAAAAGGAGCCTACAAGCTAGTAGATTACGATGGGATTCCATTGGCGCAACCCTGAAACGGGTTGTACCATAAGTGTTACTATGCTTGACTAAGTGTAGTAATCTCTTTATAATATGCTTTTGTTACATTTTTGTTTTCATCAAGAGTGATCATTTTGGTTAGGTAATCCACTTTTCCATTTGTTGCAGATATCAAACCTATTGGAATCATTTGTTGGATATGCTGATAGAGCTAGTCGTAGTACGCGGAACCTATCTTCTATGGCCTGGGCCATTTTTGATCCAAGCAGCGCGTTAGTGAGTTTTAGAAGAGTATGCATTGGTTGATCAGCGAGCAACATCGCTGAGTATAGTGCATTGATAGAACTTCTCTCTGATGCCATCTCACGTGGCATACGCCGACTTATTGTCAGGCTAGACTCACAACTTGTCATCCTCTAGCTTACTGGCATCTATTCTGTTCGGAATCTAGCTATATATCATATGTTTCTAAGGGTCAGGATTTTGGAAAGGTAGTTTGATTCTATTCAATATCAACACATTTCCAAAAGCTTAAACACATTAACTGATTCATTAGCAAATTATGTGTTAGATAGACATTTGTAACATTTATAAAAGAAAGAGTTTTAATCAACATTTGCATCAGGATCATATAACTTAAACAAAATAAAGCTACGAAAATAAAAAATATATATAACTCTTTATAGTTTGTCAAAATGTTCTCTGTCCAAGACAAAATCAGTGACATGACCCAAAAACACAAAAATGCAGATAAGCACCCTAGGCTAAAGGTGCTGGTGATAACAAGTCATTGGCTGTGTGATCATACGTAAGGGCCTAGTCCATCGAGTCGGCATGCCAATAGTATGACACTATAATCTCAGAGGTAACTCGTCGTTCCTCACGTCCTGAATACCAAGGGTGAGACCCTCGATCTGATCCTGCAATACTGCAAGGGTATCGGCTACGTCCATATTGTGAAGGACAACCCTCCCTACAGCCTCTCCTGCTGGAACAGCAGCTGCTACCTTCTGCTGCACTACTGGTTGCACTGGTCCAATATCTGCACAAATATATGGGTTTGATTAGTCTTGATAACATTTAAAAGACACAAGAACATCATAAAAACAATAAACAGAGATATGGTTAGATCTTTTACCTATAACACCCCAGTGCTCACTAGCTAGTAGAACCAAATCCGGGTCACCCCGGAAACCCATCCCAGCATATGGATACTCGGCAAAGACCATCTGCTAATGGTTGAACCACTCAAAGAAGGCATCAAAGAATTAAATCTGTGATTAACCAACATGTATGGCCATAAGATCAACCCATCTCTGCATCCGTGGTTTTGTCGGTGCTAGCACTCCGAGTGACATGTACTGTGGCTGCATCAGTGGGATCTTTTCAAAGGAAAAAGCTGTCAGAATAGAACCATAACCAAATTTCTTAGATATTTCTTTCTTCACCTTGGTAAGTTGTTCTTTTATAATTAGAAGTACTGCATCACACCAGTTGAATACCTTTGGTTCAAGGCATTCTAGAGCATACTGCATATAGGACCTGTTGGCCAAAGGAAGAGCAACAATACCAGCCAATCTAGCAAAGGTGAATAAGATAGTCCTCAAGGACCGGTCAGTGACATCTCGAATACTGATATTGCCATCCCTGCTTGGCTGAGATCCTTCTATACAGAATGAGTGAATATAATCCCTCACAGTCCACGAGCAGATCCTGATAGTGAGAGAGGGGCACCCCGCCTCGATCAACTGGTCAAGGAGTAGATATCTTCAACTATCAAAGGGATGGATTTACCTTGAATCGGAAACACTTGGTTGGTAGGATCCCATGCATCAAGAAAATATTGCAACAAATTGATTTGTTGCCTCATGCTGGATATGCAGAAGAATTTGAGCAAGCCATAGTTCTACAATGCAGTCATCGTACCCGGATCATGTAAAGCAAACCTGTCCTCTTCTTCATGCTCACGTTCACGCCATGTAACGACCATCTTGATCCGATGAATCTCTGAAAAACAAACAAGAGAAGAATTAGGATCTTGATTCAAGCAAAAACAGGGAAACTTTCCATGAAAAAACATTGCACGAACTTTCCTTTTTGCACCCATCTCACCCCAGATGTGTACTAAGTGGTTTGCATCCTTACTGGCCAATGGCCAACTTAGTATGCATTGCACCTTTCGATGTATACTAGGTGCGATGTGGAGAGAACGAATTGTTCAAACCCCAAAGGCCCAGAAGAACAGTAAAACATGTGTAGAATCAGAAAAGGAAAGAATGCAATTGAAGAGCTTAGGGTTAGCTCCTACCTGGTCTAGATGGCACCAAAAATAGTGCACATAATCTCCCGGAATTAGCTGGTGAAAATCAAGGGGGAAAAAACCTCCAGAGCTCCAAAAATCCCAAATTTGAATGAAATGGTAAAAATTAGAGGTAAAAACTACTTTTATGTTACTATTCAAGTAAAATATTAGTGTTTACATCATTTTTTCAAGCATGTATTTACATTTCTAATCAATTTGATGGAGTAATTGAACAGGCAGTACAACCGTCAGAAGAACATAGTGTTAATGGTGAAATCAACATCTCTGACTATCATCATCAAGCATTTTTTCACAGAGTTCAAGCTCGTTAAAAAATAAACCTAGCAACGAGCAGTTTTACGCGAAGTTCAAGCTCGTTAAAAAATAAACCTAGCAATAAGCAACTGTTCCCCCAAAGTTTAAGCTCATTAAAAAATGAACCCACCTTCAGTAAATAATCTTTGCGATCGCATAATCATCAGCTTTTGAGCCTTGGTCATGTTCTTACCATCACCTCCACTCTTTTTTAGCCGATCATACGCCTCCATTTGATTGTTACCCCTTTTGAGGAACAACTTTGATGAGTGATTCTATTAGCCACCTTCTTTACACTGCCATGATTGAAAAGTTCCAAACCTTACCTAGAACCAGCTGCTATCCAAAAACATGACTCGTTCCTCAAAAAACAAGTCTCCTTTAAGCTCTTTTCATCTGACTTGTAAAATATGAAAAGATTGCCGAGAAATTGGCCTCTCCAACTCGTTAAAGCAATCGGAAGTACCATCCCTCCTCTAGATTTTAATATTTTGAACCTGAGGGATCATTACACAAAAGGATCGAGTGCTTGTCTTGTTCGGCTCATTAAAACTATCGAAAATTCATCCCTTTCATATTATTTTACACTTTTTCAGACTTAAGGGATTACATTATGAAAAAGGGCCACTGGAGTTTCCTTTACGTCTCTTTTTAGACTCTATGAAATTGAAAAGGACTGAGTTATCTTTGTCATTAAACTCATTAAAACAATAGTGACAAACTTGTCCATGCAGACAAGAGCGAGTTTCACTGTCGCTAGGCTCATTAAAACATAGCGACAGGTTTGTCTGAAGGGAAAATTATAGAACAAGCATATGTTATCCTCCTCAGGCTTGACAAAAATAAAGAGGTATTGGTCAACAATGACTAGGGAAAAAGAGAAGAGAACTTGAATAACTTCATTGGCAGTAGGTCACTCTTGAAAATGACACTTTCACTCCGTCACCGTGATTGAGTCGGGTTGGGTTATTCCGTTCACCGGCCATATCACCATTGGTCCGCTGTACCATCCATTTTGGGGTTAACGCTACCAATCCATTTCAATGTCATCGATATGTTCAAGAGAAGTCACTCATAGAATTCACCAACCTAGCTAACGCCTCATCCGTTGCAATACCTTCACTCTCCATTTTTCATGACCGCCACCCTAAACCTTATGTCATCAAATCGTTTTCACCTCCACAAAATCATTTGCTCCATTTTGTGTCATAGATGTTGGATTCACTAAGGCCCTCCTACGATGGGTCACTTCTTATTGACACCAGCTCATTATCTAAGAATTTGACTTAGGAACAACCCTTTCAGTACTTTGAAGCTTGCATGCCTCAATGGCAAGTTTCTCGCTTCTGACAACAGGTTTACATCAATGGCCTTCGACCAAAAGATTTTGCGTGGTGTTCTACATCAACTCATGTATTCACACAACATGAATTGTACTGCAGTACCTTGAGGGTCATTATCATTATCGATGATTTCTCTCGCACCTGTTAACAACTTACATCATTGGTTGGTAATGAGGCGATGTATTTCCAAGTTCGACATCAGAACATCTTCTCACATGGATTGACTTATACTTCGGGAGAAGATTAAACGAGTTTGAAGACCATGGATCTAGTTTCATCCATCCAGGCTATGATATATTCAGGAAAATAAAGACATTAATGTACATCATTGCTGCAGAGATAATCATCCAAGCTAAGGGATGATGGTTCTACCAGAATCATCAATCTGCCACACAGACGATTATTTGTCTTATGTACATGAAAATGAATTTATAAAGTTGAGCATGGGAATTCCCGCTTCAGCTAGATCATGAAAATATTATGAAGATAATGTATTGTATTGTATCTTATTACAGGTCACCTTCCAGTTCGAAAACCTCGGATCCTCATTATAAAGCATTTCACCCCGCATCAAAAGATTTACGACCTCATGCTTTAGGGGGCAACTATTATATACATTTGGGCACTGCAACCCCAATCACATATGTCCATAAACGAAGGGCTTCTAAACCCATAAAAGTGTTGTTTCATACCGTAAAGGAACAAGGTAAGTTGATTACATCATTTCCCGGAAGTTCTCCCTGAAAAACTACTCAGAATTGGTCAAAACTGGACCATACAGACTTCTCCATGCATAGGGTGTGATGCATCTCACCTATTACACACAGGGGGCGTGATGCATACTGGAAAGCCCTTCTGTAGGGTGCGATAAGCGAGAGTAGACAAATGGCATGAAGCAGTTTGCTAGGTGGAAACTCAAAAAATCTTCTAGAAACTACTCATATGACACTTGCCTCTCTGAATTCGCCCAAGGATGAGTAAGAGACCATGAAATATCCAAGTGGAACCAAGAACTATTAGTGAAATGACACTAATCAACATCCCAGAAGTTGACTCACTCTCCTGCAAACATCTATATATGGATCCTTCATCCTAGAGATCCAGAGATTGGAATTTTGTAATTTGCGAGGAAGTGTTGTTGGTTTCTCTTTGAAGACATTGTTGGGTGATCTTGCTTTGTATGAGGTGCAGAGGGATTTCATGCTGGGAGTATGATGTTGGATCAAACAGCTTGGTTGTAATTCTCTCTTCTACTACTTCTATCAATAAAGCTATTTGAGTTTTCCTCCATATGCTTGTATATCTCTGAATCTTGTATTTGTATATGCATTTATATGGTTAATTTACATCTGATCCTACATTGTTTATGGTTATAGATCTCTATGCTTTGATGGTATTTTGCTACCTTGACTCTACAGGTCTTCTTTGAAGAAGGACAAGTGAGAAAGGAGTGGCGAAAGTTATATCAAAGGAGAGAGGAAACAAGCAAGGAGACTAGCGAAAGACTGAGGTTGGTACTCTCTGCTTCTCTCTCATCTATCTCTCATAAATGAAAACACAAGTAACTTTAATTTGTTTGTTTCTAAGATAGCTACCCGTCTTAGTGGGACTAGCAGCTCTGAATGGACACTAATTTTCCTGATAATAGATGGGTTCTTTTCCAAATACTAATTGATATGGTGAATACCCCATGGTGTTTCTCCACGTTGTTCGGTATGCCTACAAGGCTTCCAAAAATATTGAAGCCCAGTCATGTCTGTGTGATGCAACTGTTTTTGTAAGTATTGCCTCAATCACCTTATTAGTGCTTTCTACTTGGCCATTTGCTTGTGGGTGGTATAGAGTTGTAATTTTGTGCCGAATGTGGTAATTTTTTAATGTTGCAGCAATCTTATTACCTACAAATTGCGATCCTCCATTTGTAGTTATGTCCCTCGGCAGGCCATATCGCGCAAATAATTGGAAAATAAAATGTATCATTAAATCCTCTATAACTCTTGGCAGTGCCTTTGCTTTAACCCATTTGGTAACATACCCTGTCACAACGAGTATGTATATTTTTTGATTTGATGATGGGTTAATAGGACCAATAAAATTGAGTTCCCATCGCTCAAATGGCTCGATTACTAACTGTGGGTTCAGAGGCATCTCATTAGATTTTCCAGGGTGTCCTACCCTTTGGCAGCTATCACAGGCTTGAAAAAACGTTTTAGCATCTTTAAAAATAGTGGGCCAGTAATAGCTTGTTTGTAAAAATTTGTGACCAGCCCTGTGGTCTAAAAAATGTCTACCACACGGCCCATCATGGCATGCTTTCAGAATTTCAAATACTTCATCTTCTCATACGCATCTTCTGATGTGCATATCTTCCCCTGTATGAAATAAGTAACCCCCAATCCAAGAGAATTGGGTACTGCACTACATTATCTGTTTTCGTTCATTAGGCGTTAGATGCTTGGGTAATTTGCCTATTGCTAAGTAATTTGCAACATTGGCATACCATGGTGTTCTGACAGTAACAACAAACAAATGTTTTTCCGGAAATTTATCTTTGACTGCTGCTGCATCCACTGGCTTTGGCATTCTTGAGAGAAAATCAGCTACAGGATTCTCTTTTCCAGGTTGATCCTTAATTGTGATATCAAATTCCTACAAGAGAGTCAACCATCTTGTCACTCTTCCATTTGTAACAGGTTTATTTGCTAAATATTTTATGGCAGAGTGATCTGTATATAAAACTACAGGATACCCAGTTATATAATGTCTAAATTTATTTATAGCGTATATTACAGGTAAAAATTCTTTTTCAGTCATAGTATAGTTTAGTTCATCAAGAGATAAATTTTTGCTGATATAATAAATTACATATGGCTTTTTATCTTCTTCCTACCCAAGAACTGCTCCAATTTTTGTGTTTGAAGCTTCAGATGAAATTTGGAATGGCAAATCCCAATTTGGGCCCCTTAGCACTGGGGCTGTCGATACAAGATTTTTTAGATCATCAAAAGCATGGTCACACTTGTCTGTCCAAATAAAATCAATATTCTCTGTTAGTGCATATAAAGGTTCAACAATCTGAGAAAAATGTTTTATAAATCTTCCATAATAACTAGAAAATCCCAAAAAACTACATACCTCTGTTTGTGTGGTAAGAGTAGGTATTAACAGAATTATCTGAATTTTAGCTGGATCTACCTGTATTCCAGCTGTTGAGATATAATGACCTAAGAAGAGTCCCTCGGTCATCATCATATGAAACTTTTCATGGCTCAAACAGAGCCTGGTGGCAATGCATCTTTGCAACACTTTTTCTAATGTTTGTAATGCTGGCTCAAAGTCATCCCCATAAGGTGTGAAGTCATCCATATATACTTCGAGCCCTTCATTTATTAAATCTGAAAAAATGTTGAGGATAACCCTTTGAAATGTGGCAGGGGCATTGCATAGCCCAAAGGGTAAGACCCTATAAGAAAATGTTCCCCAAGGACAGGTAAAAGTATTTTTATCCTGATCTTCAGGGGCAATCTGAATCTGATTGTATCCACTGAAGCCATCTAGGAAAGAAAATAATTTATTTCCTACTAATGTGTCTAATACCTGATCAATGAATGGAAGGGGGAAGTGGTCTTTCTGGGTTGCTTTGTTCAATTCTCTGTAGTCTACACATATCCGCCACTTTCCATTCTTCTTTGGCACCACTAATAACGAAGAGACCCACTTGCTGTCATATATTGTGTAAATAAATTTTACATCTAAAAATTTTTGCAATTAAGCTTTCACAATATCCTTAAGATGAGGGTTTAATCTCCATTGGGGTTGGCGAATGGGTCTAGCATCCTTTTCTGTATAGATGTGGTGCATACATAACTGCGGATCAATTCCTTTCATGTCCGGGTAATCCCTTGCAAAAGCTTCCTTATATTTTCTTAGTAGTTGGACCAGCTTTTCTTCTTGTTCAACAATCAGGTTTTTGTTAATGTTAAAAGTTTTTCCTCACTCAATCTCTATGGTTTTTTTGTTATAAATAGAGGTGTTTGGTCTTGATTGATCATCAGTATCTTTTAGGGGATCTTCTTCTACTTCATTATCAAATGCTGCCTCGATCATGTGACATTGTAGATGGGATCTGGTTTTTGGTTGGTTAATGAAGCTGTTAATGATTTCGTCCTCTGTTTGGTCTTTAAATTCGAGGTCATCTTCTATGGTTAGTAGTGATCTAATGTTTTCAGTTAGGTATGATACAGGTTATTTTTTTGTTTTGATTATTGTTAAGCTTCGCTGAGCTGCAAGCTATAAGGCTAAATTCTTTACATTGCTCCCTCTTTCTATAGTTATGTTGCCTTGTCGACAGCTAATGTAAGCATCATCAGTTGCTAGCCAAGGTCTACCTAGAATTAAAGGGTGTCCATCCCATCGGTTTTTGGGATTAATGATCAAAAAGTCTGCAGGGTACTCCCAGGAGTCTACAGATACCATTACATCATGTAATGTGCCTTCTGGTCTAATTACTGATTGGTCAGCCAACTCCAATAAGGTTGTGGTTGGGTCTAGTGATGTAATTCCAAGATTTTGACAAGTGGTGGTTGTTAGAATATTGATTGCAGCTCCTAAATCAACTAAGGAATTTTGGAAGGAGCATCCATTGATTTGCACGGTGACTATAAGATTTCCTGGGTCCTCATATTTTACAGGTGCTTCCCTTCCTGATAGTAAGTCAGATAGGGTATTGACTACTTGGACAGTTGCATTAGTTATTATTTTCCTCTTTGGCTTTTTTATACATAATTCTTTGATGGTTTTTGTGTAATTGGGATGTCTTGGATAGCCCGGAGGAGTGGAATTTTTATACACAAATTTTTTAGTTCTCCTAGAAGATCAAAATTAGGATGTTCTATTGGGCGAGGTATGATCAGTCATTCTAGGAATGGTGGAGAAGAGGTGGTTGCTTATTCATGAGTTTGTTGTCTAACCAAATTCTCTTCTTGTGGTGTTTTTTCTAAAGGTAACGAATTTTCAACTTGAACATTTTTATCTCCCTATGATTCTATTATATGCCCAGATCTTAATTGAAGGTTTTTGCATTCCCTTAACTCGGTTTCTAGTTCTGGTCCTTTGATTATATGTACAGATTGAACTGGTCTATTGTTGGGGTTCAGGTTGTGTTAGGCTGGGAGCTGCAGTTTTAAGTTGGTCAGGGATTTTGTTGCAATGTATAAAGTGTTGGCAATGTAGGTTGAGGGAGAGGAATAGAGGAATCAATCCAGCTGGCTGATTCATAGGTCTTTGCCAGTTTGACTGCCAGGTTTGACTCTGTGAGGTGGAGGGTGACCATTGTGTTGAATATGCATTATTTTTCCAAAATGGTGGATAGTAAGGAAAGTTCGGCCAATTGGTTTGATTTTTTTGATTTGGCCATGGTGATATGGGGAATGGCTGCTGTGACTAGCTGGGAAAAGGTGGCTAATTCTGCCACATTCCATTATATTACTGAGCATTATACTGAGGAGGCTGAAAAGAAGAGGATGGATCAGTGGGCATACTTGTTTGTTGTGGCTGCCACTAGCAGCGCTGATTTAGTAGGTAAACTGGTTCTATTTCTTCTTCTGCTTCTTTGTGGAATGCTTTCAATCCTAGGAGTGACGAGCAGCTTTCTGTGGAGTGATATTTTTTGCAGATGGCATAGACTTGGATTGTATCCAATGGGCACTCTTTGTGGCTATGTTTCTTTCTGCAGATAGGGCAGAATATCGCCAAATTTTGTTCTTCTTCTGCTTGATTTTTTTAGCTTGCATAATGTAGAGTTGCGTTGTCAGAGTCCCTGGAATATCAGTTTTGAAACCTTCTAGTAGATTGTCAATTTCTGCTTGGGTTATACCTCCATTAGAGATCTTATTATCCTTTGTGATCATGTCACGTTCTGCTAGCTTCAGTCTTATGCTGCCTCTTGAACTCCTGATACACAAATCAATGATGTCAGCAAAATTCTCCTGATATATGTCACCTTTGCCCATAATGTTTAATGTTTCAATCCATTGTTCGTTCATCCCTTTAATTAATGTAGTTTTTAACACATTGTCAGGCAAGGGTAAAGATGCATAAGGAGATCTCTGGAGATTGTATTGAAAGCATTCTATATATTCCTCCAGTGTTTCACTAGGTTTTGCTGTCATTTGAAATATTTCATCCTTTAATTCTCTAGATCTACAATAATCCTGACATTTCTTTAGAAAAGCAGTTTTCATCTGATCCTAGTCATTTATAAAACCTCCACCTAACCCCATAAACCATCGTAAAGATGCTCCTTTTAGTGTGGAGGGAAATAATTTTAGTTTTTGGGGATCAGTGGTATAGTCATACCGGCATAATACATCAAACTCAAACAGAAATGCATCTGGATCGTTTGATGTTAAGCCATGGAATGTAGGAATATTCTAGAGAGGAATGGCCTTCATAAGTTCATTAACTGCAGTGTCCATGATGGGATATTGCAGTGTGGAGGTTTGAGGTGTTTTCTGGTTCTGGGCCATTTGATCAAATATGTGCCAATACCCTTTTGGGATTTCTAGGGAGTTATTCCTAGGATGACTAGAAGGAGTAGGAATGAGCTTAACAACACTTCCTTGGTCTAGGATAATGAGTGTTCCTTGCTGAACTACGATCTGGGGGGATCTTGGCTCCTCAAGTTCTTCTGCTTTGTTTTGGATGATCTTGACAGCACTCCCCTTATCTGGGCTGCTAAGTGTTTGAACTATTTTGAGAGGGGATCTTGGATCTTCTGTTTCCCCTGTTTCTCCTCCTCCTTCGCAGAGATTAGGAGAATTCCCTTCTTGTAAATAAATTGGGTGAGAATTCTCAATTTCTTGAAAATCTTGCTCAGTATCTTCTGTTTTGCTGTGCACCTCAACAAAGGCTATATATGGTGAGCCTGTGGCCCAAAGGGAGCCAATAGGTTGTCTAGAAGCAACTTTTCTAGGGCCCATTGATGGCTAAGATTCAGCTTGGTTAATTATATCATCTATGAAGGTTGATCAACCAAGGGTCACTGGTCCCTTAGCTTTATCAGGTTTGGGTAGTGGTTTTTGATTATTTTCAATTTTTTTCTTCTTAGCCATACACACAACTCAAATATTTATTTCTACCCAAAAAACAAAATTAACAATTATGATGGAAAGCAGATGGGGGAGCAGGGCTTTTACATGCTCTGTACGCAGGTTCTTACCTTCCGTTTTTAATACCCAATTCTCTCCTAATAGGCATTCATCAGATGCACACTACTCTTTTTTAAAAAAAATGGCTACACTCTCCCTGGCAACGACGCCAAAATGTTGAGTGATAAAAGGTGTCTTCTTAAATCCTATTTATCCTACATTAATTATCAATCTAGGTAAGATTTTCTATTTCGATAGTGTACACAGTATGTGGCTGCAATTTCTTCAAGAGTAATGTTTCTAAATTGCAGTACAGTGCTTTCAAATACAAGAGTAAACGGATGCTTGAAAAAAAACTTACTTGCAATTAAAAGAAACTCAATGCTCTGAAACTAAATCATTCACTTAGGAAATTAAGAGAAATTATCGATCAAGGATACAGTAGTAATAACTCCGTCCTCTTTTAACTGATGTAAATGAAATCAAACATAAATAAGATCCCCAATTTGAGAACTCTGACAGTAATAGCCAATGTCCTTTACAATTTTTGATCTCACACTCCACACTGGATGACTGATTGGAAATGACAATGAATTAAATCAATAATGCTGCTGATAGAAATGGGATAACTATGCTAACTGTAACGATGCTAAAAGGAAAAACCAAATGCTTGCAGAAAGGAAATGAACAACAATGCTATTTAGTAGGAATGAACAACGAAACTTATGAAACTGTAATGAACAACAAAGTTAGTTTACTGGAATGAACAACGAAGCTCTGTAATTGAGATGAACAACATAACAATATAGTTGCAGAGAATAATAATCTTATTATGACAAGAAGGAACAACAACGCAATTTAGTTACAACATATATAATGGAGCAATTCATTAAATCTAGAAACAAGAAACAGTAAAGAAATGCGATTCCAATAAACAAAGATCAAACCAAACCATCAAATAATAGATATCATAAAGGAATGGTACAGAATAGAAAGTGGATCCACCAGGGTTGGGCCCTTAGCCACTAGTGAAGCACCGCCAAACTACTTCAATATAGAAGAAAGAACAACAACCGGATTATGTATTAATCATATGCAAAAATGGTTACAGCCAGTCGTACTCTATTTTAATCAATGAGACTCGATGATCAAAGTGAAAATACAATAGTAAGTTCTGAATAATGATAGACTAGATCCCTCAGGATCAAGAGATCCTAAGGGATCCGCTCAATCTTCTAACTCTAGTTAACTCTTTGTCTTTTGCATTGATGTTGTGATCTTTTCTGTTCTTATCCTTAACTGCACACTCCAATATTGACCTAATGTCTAGATACGGCTTCCTGGTGAAGGAACAACAGTTACTCTATTTTGTCTTTTCCTCCGGAATGGTAATTTTCCATTTCTTCTCTTTCCTGCATGAGAAAAGACAATAATTAACGAAATTGCAATAATCAATAACTCCCTATTTTTTGCTAGAATTATTTGATATATTATCATCTTAGAATATAAAGAAGATATGATTAAGGAAAAAGATAAGGAAATAAATGTCAAATTCATACCTTTTCCATAGCTCAACAGTTTTGCTACAATCAGCTAGGGAAATTACTGATGTGACGCAGTGGAAAGCATTGTTTTGAACTATGTGCAATTCACAAGGAAAATGCTACAAGTTGATTATAGATAGTAGGAGCACTGATAACCTGGTAGCCACTAAGATGGGGAAAAAGTGGGCTTGAAGAAGTTGAAACACCCGACTCCATACAAGGTGTCTTGGCTGCAAAAAGGACACCAACTGCCAATTGATGAGCAGTGGGAGGTGGAGCTTCACAATGGCAGATACAAGGACAAGGTGAATTGTGACATCATGCCTATGGATGTGTTCCATGTTATGTTGGGAAGACCATGGCAATATGATAGAAATGTCATCCATGATGGGGAGAAGAATTTTTACAAATTTGTGAAGGATGGGATAAAGCACACGCTTGTTCCCATGAAGGAGGAAAATGTTGCAGAGATTAGCGAGTCTAAAAAACTACTGATAGGCAGAAAGGAGTTTCTGCGATAGGTAGAGGAAAATGAGTTAAACTATGCAATTGTATGAAAACCAAGGGTAATATTGCTACATATCGAAGTTACCGATTTTCCTATGGAGATACAGGATATGTTGCAAGAATTTAGCGATATTGTAGTAGATGATCTACCGAATGAATTGCCACCAAAGTGGAGCATTTTTCACCATATTGATTTCATTCTAGGAGCCAGTTTGCCAAACAAGGCTGCTTACCAAATTATTCCAAAGGACAATGAGGAGATCAAAAATCAGGTACAAGAATTGTTAGACAAAGGATTGGTTCGAGAGAGTCTAATTCCTTGTGTTTTTCCAACAGTTTTAGCTCCCAAGAAAGGAGGTAAATGGCAGATGTGCACCGATTCTAGGGCGATAAATAAGATCACCATTGGGTACAGGTTTCGTTTACCTAAGATGGATGATATGATGTATTTTCTGAGTGGAGTGACATACGTTTCAAAAATAGATCTGAAAAGCGGCTACCACCAAATTAGGATTAGAGAAGGTGACGAGTGGAGGATGACTTTGAAGACTAATGAAGGCTTGTATGAATGGCTCGTCATGCCATTTGGATTGAACAATGCTCCCAACACGTTCACGTGATTGATGAATGAGGTGTTAAAAGAATTCATTGGTAAATTTGTGATCGTATATCTGGATGATATACTCATTTTTAGCAAGAGTAAGGAGGAACATTTTTGGCATGTTAGTTATGTGCTAGAAAAATTAAAGAAAAATAAATTATTGATAAATCTTAAAAAAATTTGTTTTTAAAGAGAGAAACGATTTATATAGGATTTGTAATTACTGAAAATGAGTTGAAGGTGGACTCGGAAAAGATGGCAGCCATAGTTGGCTGGCCATCCCCCAAAAATACGTTTGAGGTACGAAGCTTTCATGGACTAGCATGCTTTTAATGGAAGTTTATTAAGAATTTGAGTGGTATTTGTGCACCTATGGCAGATACCATTAACAAGGAAAATCATCCTTTTAATTGGATAGAATTAGCCAAAAGGAGTTTTCAGCTTTTGAAGAAGAATATCACTGAAAAACCAGTCCTGAAACTACCAGATTTCAACAAGCTTTTTCAAGTTCATTGTGATGTCAGTGGAACAACCATTGGTGCCATTCTTAGCCAAGAAGATAATCCAGTAGCATACTTTAGCGAGAAGTTTAATGAGAGTAGGCTGAAGTATACATTTTATGACAAGGTGTTTTATGCATGCATCCAAGCATTGAAGCATTGGAGACACTCTTTGTCAAATTTGTATTATTTTCAGACAATTCTGCACTGCAATACGTTATGCAGCAGCAAAAGCTTCATCATAAGCATGCGAAATGGCTAGATTACTTGCAGAGCTTCACATTTTTTCTAAAGCACATCATCGGTCAAGCCAACAAGGTGGCAAATGCATTAAGCAGGAGAAGATTCATATTACAGGAAAGTATAGTATAGGTGCTTGGATTCGAGTATCTTAAGGACTTGTATGGGACGAATGCAGACTTTAAGGAAGCTCATGAAGCTTTCCAAAATCCATTGTTGAGAGATAATAGCCCATGGTTGGACTATAATATGTAGGAAGGGTTGCTACTCACAGGAGGACAGTTGTGCATTCCGGAGTGTTCTATGCGAGAGAACTTGATCCATGAAAAGAATAGTGGAGGTTTGGTTGGACACTTTCAAGTAGATAACACTTTCGATTAGCTGAGCCACTTCTATTAGGAAAACAATTTCTTGGTTGTGGAGAAATTGTGCCTAAGACATTAAAGTTTGATTATGCATGTCACTCATTAGTATAAAGTGTCTTTATCTTGAGGAGTATGAAGATCATTATTTTTAAAACCCTTAACATATAGGTGACATGAAAATTTAAAGATGCCATTTGATGCTGACTACAAATGCTGTGTGAAGAGTACCTAGGAAGATTAGAGACAATATATTGTATTTAACAGAAACTATTATCTTTATCTTAGAGGAAACACAAAGAACGAGCTCAAAACATGGGAGTGCTATTTTAAGGAAATTTAACTTTATTCACAGAAGTAAACAAAGAACAAAAACTTCATTACCATATTCAAAGAGAGAAAGAGATCAAATGACACATAAAATAGAGATTACAAATCATACTCACCACCGTATGGAAAACTCCTAATTCTTTCATTAATCATCAATTCATCAAATACAAAATTGTGTACTCTTCATATTCCCAAGACTCAGACCTTTTTTCTTTAATTTTCCCTCTTTTTGTACATCATGTGACAGTTGGTAACTAACAAAAAATATCGAATTGCATAACTACTTTCTAACTACCTAAAGTAAAAAGTCATTTTAAAATATCACATTGCAGGGTAAAAGACACATCACCTTTCTTACACAATACAATAACATAAACTAAAATCAAATCAAATTATGATTGATTTTTGCTGGTCACTATTCAGATTGCTAGTCTGAGTAGATGGCCTTGCTGATGAATCTTTTGTCTGTTCTATAATCCACTCTTTGCATCTTCTCCACAATGGTACATTTGGCTTCGCTGTTTCTTCCAATTTGTTGAGTGCCATTCTAAATGTTGTGATCCTACTATAAGTAGGCTTGTCTGTAAACAAAGTCTTTACCATCCATAGAAGTTTAAAATATTCAGATAGTTCATAATAGTTTCCCCTTTCAGTATTGTTGTCTTCTCATGGGTGCCAATAATCTTACTTTTTGCTTCCACTAGCAAAGTCTCATATGATTCCCATGGCAACAAATTTCCTTGCAAATCCAAGCAAGAGGGGAACCCATCTCTAACTCTTTTATCAAATAGGATATTGAACCTAGAAACTGCTTCTTTTATTTCATTCATCTTCTTCTCAGCAATTTTTCTATAAAATTTTTTGATAAATATCCTATTGAAATCCATTGCACACAATGTTTTTTCCATAAGGTCATGTTCTTTTAGCTCTGCATCAGACTTAGATTTAATAAAATCTATCATTCTTTATGCAAACTTTCATATCTCTAACAATTTTTACTTATCTTGCATAAGCAAACTTTCCATGTCCCTAACAATTTTTTTCTCAATAGACACAATGACAAGGAATTCCCAGATGTTCCTGATGACTTTGATAATTTCATTCCAGATGATTTCTCTAGCCTGGATTAAAGACATATTACCTTTCATTCTCTCTTTTAACCTTTTAATCTCCTCTTCAGTCCTTTGGAAGCCTTTCCTATATTTGTTAGCATTTTCCTTCTCCATTCTAGCTTCCTCTTCACTCAAGTTTAATAGTTTACAAATTTTCTCCATATCCCTGTATTCTTTTCTCGAATCATGCTTAACCATCTTCAATTTTGTACCCAACTGCATCACCTGTGCCATTGGATCCTCTGTATTGGTCGGCATCACTAATGTGTAGACATGATTGTCTACTTGTTTTTGTAGCTTGGGCAATGATTCCTTCAGCATAGAAACCTATTCAGTCTTCTGCAAAGCATCCTGTAAAAGCTTCTCCTTTTCATTTTCAACTTCAGTTGTCCCTGCAGTAATAGGGTGATCACCTATAGGGAGATTAAACTTCTTTCTCAAGATTCCAATTTCAGACTTAGCAAATTGCAATAACTTTTGTATTGCAGGTTGATCATTAGGATTGACTCATATCTTCACAATAATCTTCTTTAATTCATCCACCTGAGCATTTAGAGCTCTAGAATTAGCTTTATCCAACTTCAATTGCTTGATCACTTTCTGTAACATTTTTTCTGCTTTAATAGCAGCTGCATTTGTTTTATGTAAAGCATTGACAATCAATTTCCCAATCTGCATGTTCAAATTGATTTTGTCAATCATGGGGAGATTTTGAGTATCAACTGTCAAATTGACAGTTTTGAGGTTATTAGAGGATCCAATTGACATCTCTGTGGGATGAGAGAGTGCAATTTTAAGTTGGCCCTTTTCTAAATCCATAGCAGACAATAACTTGGTTTGGTCGGAAATGACTTGAGACTCAGCGTGAGCCTCCACATTCAACTTTATTTTTTGGTTTTTTTCAGCTATCTGGGAAAACATGCTCTGAATAAGAGGAACTTACTCATGAACAAGCTCACTAGAGGATGGAGAAGTTGGTGCATCCTTTGTTTCTCCCAATGTAATTACTAAACTAGGTTGTGCTAAAGACATTGCATCCAATAGTTTGGTTCTTTTTGTTGTTTTTGGCTCTTCTTCATCAAGATCAATGACTTCCTCTCTGGCCCTTTTTGCACCTTTTTCTAAAATACTAGGGTTTCAATCTTTGCTCCTTTGGTGTTCAGGGGACCTCCATTTTCCATTTTCTCCATTTCTGGCATATTTTCATGCACAAATGCTAAATATAAATTTTTTATCCTTCTTTTGGAAATGATCTGATGAGGGACATAAGTCCACTCAACAAGTTGCAAAAGACACATATTACCCAATAACTTCTCAACCTCTTGGGTAGCCTATCTTGTGTTCATAATGAAAGGTCCCAGTGTTCTGGGAAACTTAAACAGATGACAATTTTTCATTAGGACAAAATGAACTTGATCCACATTTAAGCTTTACCTAATAAAATCAAGAGCAAAGAGTCACATTGGCACACATTTTAGTAGTCTTTATGGTTTAATTGAGGCCCCATAAAATGTAATTTCTGCATGCTCTTCAAATATAAACCAACCTCGACATCTTACATCTTTGCTCAATTAAAGAAATTCTTGAGCTTTGGGAAGAAATGTTGGTGACAAGGTCCCATTAAAAATCTTGTAAGCCACTAGAAGAAATAAAGAAGTAAACTTAAAAGGCCACCATCTTCTAGATCACTCCTCACCAGGTTCGTCCATAACACCACTAACTATTTATTTTTATATGTCTACAATGTTTAGCCCCAAATCAACAAAATGCTCAGCATTCTAGTACAAAAATGAATAAGTAACAACTGAAGGAAATTTAAATGAACCAGTAAGTGATAGAGTCATTAATTGAGCGTTAATGGTGTCCACCCAAAATGCTGGAATATCTAATATCACCTCTGGTTTCATCATCATAGTGAAAAATCACAAAACTTCTTTGTCAACCTGTCTAGAGTCCTCCTTCCCTAGAATCTTAGAAATCACCTACAATATTGGTTTTATGTCTGCTGCAAATATATCTAAAGAAAACACATTTTCATATGGGGAGAAATTTCTAGGTTTGGGAGCTACAAAGGATAAAGCATAAGAGAACTCTTAGGCTGATAGGTTGTCATAATATGAGATTAAAGACTCTTCAGTAAAATTGACATAAGTTCTAGAGACAGGGTAATTGAAAGCTTGGTGAATTAACTGAGAGGTTACCTGGAAGACACTTTCTCCTAACTGATTCATCACAAAACATTTCTTAGGGTACATGGAAGAAGCTAACCACTGAATGAATTCTGGAAACAAGTGGGTTTTTGGGACAAAAGCTGCTAAAACACCTAACCTGACCATTGCCATGAATACAGGGGACTTCTTATGGTTCAGAATAACTTCTTGATACAGGGGGAGATGCTTAATTATGTAGAAGGTATCAGAAATATCATGTTCAATGTCCATTAATAGGGTATGGATAACAGAGGATGAACTTACTTGTTTGGCCATGATGACTGAAAATGATAGTTGTTGACTTGGAATGTTGAACTAGAGGTGAGAGCTGATACCCTGGAGCGGTTCATTCCAAAAACAAGTGACTAATACAACAGGGTTTCATTTTTTCTTTATAAATGGTAAGTAAAATGGAGGGAAAAAGCGAATCATGTAACAAATTAATGAAGTGGTAGAGATGAGGTGATGGGGTACGGAGGGTGAGCTGGACAGAAATGAGTGGGAGCGGAGGATGGTGTGGAGGTTGTGAGGTGGAGCGAAACATTGATGGGTGGCCTGTCGTGGGGGTAGGGGGTGTACGGGATGCTGATCAAAGTTAAAACCCCGCAGTGATCACGGGTCATAGATCTCTGCCAATCGTGCTGACGTCAGGGTCAACTGTGGGGGTTGAGTCATGAATCATAACCTGTGCTCTTTGTTCCCCCGCAGAGTACTCTATCTGCCTCCTTTGCTGATATTTGATCGTGCTTCACATAAATGCTCAGGCTTTAGAAGATGAATCGGTCCCACCTTCATAATGCCTTAAACGCCAGCGGTAGTGGAATTTGAACTAATCTTTTAAGATTTCGAACCTTCTTTTGATTTTTCAAAACCTAAGCATGATATTTCATTTTTTTGGATTTTGAATAATATTAAAAACTAAAATGACAGTGTAAGCTACAACACCTGGCTCCACCTGGGGATAGTGGTTTTGCCACAGAAGCACTGAGAACCATATATTAATGCCTTCACCTCAGGCATGGAGTTAT
This sequence comes from Pinus tabuliformis, assembly GCA_031772625.1. Classification (NCBI taxonomy): domain Eukaryota; kingdom Viridiplantae; phylum Streptophyta; class Pinopsida; order Pinales; family Pinaceae; genus Pinus; species Pinus tabuliformis. Next base: position 1,928,934,169 of record CM062818.1, on the reverse strand, counting down.
GTATTGCTTCGCCAAATTCAATTCTATGAAAATATACAATGAATTCACTCTGGTATTTACAATGACAAGGTGTACTTAACTTAGAACTAGAAATAATGTTTGAGGTACTACCCATTGACAGGCAGTTGTAAAGTTTCACCATAAAGGTTCTCCAAGTGAAATGTATTGTTTGCCCTTACCTCTGTAAGCTTGAATGGCCCATACTAGAAAGGGTCAGACTTCCCATGTTTGCCTTTGTCTTCTCTCCTAGTATCCCACCTCAACACCATGTCTCTAGCTTTAAAATCAATTTCTTTATATTTTCTATCAAAAATACCTTTCATTTTTTATTGATACATAATCAAATTATCTCTCACCTTATCTCTTCTTTCATTCAACTCCATTACGTTATGCATCCTTCTCACTAAAGCATTGGGTTCTTCCTTTGCTTCTAGAATCATTGCAATCATAGGTTTCACAAGATGACTAGGAAACAAAGCTTGTGTTCCATACACTAGCTCAAAAGGTGATTTTCCTATAGACCTTTTTGTAGTCACTCAGACGGACCAAAGAGAAAACTTCAATTTTGAATCCCAGTCCTTCTGATTCTCTGCAATGGTCTTTTTAAGAATTTTCACCAATATTTTGTTAGTGGATTTAGCCAATCCATTCCCTTGAGGGTGATAAGCCCTTGAATGAGATAAAATGATATTATACTTCTGATAAAAAGCAACAAACCTGACTGAACTGAACACTTGAGCATTGTTAGTTATGATTTTAATAGGGCACCCAAATCCACTGAAAATGTTTTTTTCTAAAAAATTCATCACCACTTGGTCATTTTCCTCTCTAGTAGGTATATCTTCTACCCACTTGCTGAAATAATTAGTTGTTGTAAGAATCCATTTATACTGTCCACTTGAAGGGGGATTAATTTCTCCAACAAAGTCTAGCCCCCATTGTCTGAATGGTTCTTCTATGAAGACTGGAATCAATGGCAAAGGAGCCAACTTCTTCTTCTCAGCAAACAACTGACACTTTTGACAGCCTTTGACAAACCTCTATATATCACTAACTAAGGTAGGCCAATAAAAGCCTGCCTAGAGAATTTTATGTGTAGTGACTTTCCAATTGTAATGGCCTCTATACAACCTTTCATGATAATCGTCAATTATCTCTGTAGACTCATCTTCTGTCAAACATATCATCAAAGTTCCACAGGATCTTTCCAATACAATCTACCCTCTATAATCAGATATGGTTGTGCCTTTATTTTTAATGCTCTATATATTGCTCTATCTAATGACTAAGGGCAAGAAAGAAAACATAAATAGTGAACTATGTGCTTATACCAATTTGAGCATAGAAATTTGTATCTGATCTTCATACCTAGCTTTGACTTATCTTCATTTACAGGTGTTAGTAAATGGATTCCTAAATCCTGAAAATTTGACTCAGCCAACAACATCCTTGTCCTTTCATTAGTTTGGTTGGCTTTATGTCTAGGTCATATTCTTGGATCTTAGCTATCCATTTTCCTTTTTACCCTCCACATCACTCTAGACTAGGACATCCTTCACTGCAGCATTTGGCACACAAGCAACAATTTGTCACTGTAATACATAAGTACTGAAAGATTTTAGGGCCTTCACTAAGGCATACACCTGCTTTTCAAGAATATTGTATTTGAGTTCAGCATCCCTGAGTACCTTACTAAAGAAAGAAATTGGCTTCTCTTTACCTTCATCATTTTTCTGTAGCAAAACAATAGCTATTGAACTAGGTGATGCAAATGAGAATATTTGAAAGGGCTTTTGATAATCTGGACTAATCAAAACTGGAGCTTCTTGTAGTGCTTCTTTGATTCTTGAAAATGACTCTTTAGCCTCTTTGGTCCAATGTACTTCATTTTCCTTTTTCAGCATATTAGTAATCTCTTTCACAATTTCAACATAGTTTGACACAAATCTCCTTAGAAAGTTTATTTTCCCCAAAAACTTTTGAATATCTTTCTTACTTCTATGTGAAGGTATCTTTTGTATAACATGTACTCTTGCTGGATCTATTTTTACTCCCTCTCTTGAAACAATGTTTCCCAACAAATTGTCTTCTTCTAGAGCAAAAACACACTTCTTTGGATTCAAAGATAGGCCATATTTCCTGCAATTCTCAAAAGTCTTTTCAGATGTTCCAAATTCTCCTCATCTAACTTGGATAAGACAATGATATCATCCAAGTATATCACCACAAGCTCATCACCCACAAATGAAATATCCATAGCTCTCCGGAACATTGCACCTACATTCATCAGCCCAAAGGGCATCTGAGCATACATGAAGGTTCCCCAAGGGGATGTAAACACAACCTTCTTTTGATCCTCCTTATCAATAGCCACCTGATTCTATACAGAGAAACCATTAATGATTGACATTTTGAATGATCTAGTTACCTTTTGCAACACATGGTCCATTTTAGGTAATGGATAGTTATCCTTTAAAGAGGCTTTGTTCAAATTCCTAAAATCCAAACACAACCTTATTTCACCATTTTTCTTCCTTAATGGCACTAAATTGGCCACCCAATCAGACTATCGGAGTGGAACTATTATCATGGCATCTAGAAGCTTCTTAACTTCTTTTTGAAATAATGGAAAAAGCAAAGGACTGATCTACCTGATTTTTTGCTTAAAGGGTTTAATCCCTTCTTTCAGGGGAATCTTGTGCTGAATTATGTTCACATCATATGTCTTGAGATCCTCATATGACCAAGAAAAAACATCAGTGTACCTCTTAAAAAGCTCAATATGCCTTTCTTTATAATTAAATGGAACTCCCTTAAACAATTTGACTAGCTTGGGCTCCTTCTCAGTCCCAATGTTGCAATCTTTGACCTGTTCATCCCGAGAAACTTTTTCTGAACCAACTACTACATCATTAGAACTAAAAAGTCATTCAAGAGGGACAAGTCCTCTTGGAAAAACATTATCCTTCAATTGAATTATTTTTTGATTAGCTATGGACATTTTATAATCACTTACTTCTGCATTTTTTGTTACTTCATCCCCATCTTGATCAATTTCAGTGCCTTGAAAGTCTTCAATCATCGTTAAGAGCTCCTTGATTTGTTGGTCATCCTCAAAAACCTTCCAATGTTTTATGTTATCTGGAACAGATGGTTTATACTTCATTTCAACCTCATACCTTAGTTTTGGATTTATAGGAGGTCTGGAAGTGCTGGTTGCAACAACCAATGAGTCTCCTAACCTATTCCCATCTCTTGGAACAAACTCTATATTGAAATCCTCAATGAAATTCTCAACTAGATCCCAAACTTCATTTCTATATGCCCTGAGTCTAGGGTGCTTTTCTTGACAATGATTCTTGATCTGCTTTATAATCAATTATGAATCTCCAAAAATAGAGATAGACTAAACCCCCATTTGTTTTGCCATCTGAATAGTAATGATTAAGGATTCATACTCTGCCACGTTGTTAGTTGCTTCAAATTCTAATTTAAAAGAAAATGGCATCATGTTACCTCTAGGAGTAATCAACATGAAACCAGCACCTGTGCCCTCCTTAGAGTAAGCACCATCAAAGTATCACTTCCATACACCTTCGGTTTGTAGCTCTGTATTTACACATGCTGAAGTGAGAGGCCTCTTATTATCTTCAGTGAGTTCTGCATTATCATGGAACATAAAACAATAGAAATCATATTTTTCTTGACTGTACATAGGTGAATTACTTGCTCCATTTTTTTATAGTTGTCTTAACAAACCTTGTTTCTCTATACATCCCTCTCTCTTCCCCACCAGAAACTGATATAATAGCATAAGTGAAATCCAACTTCATAATTCTTCCCAATTTAGCTCCCGATGACCTGGATAACAACATTACAAACCTAGCTGGGATATCTGCAACTACTACATCCAATACTAAGCTTCTGGCTGGGATTTGTGCTAATGACACCACCATATCCTTGATGACACAAAGACACTTGACCTTATTTGAGTCAAAAGAATATAGGTATCTGTAGGGCTTGGTGACTTGTAAATTCAACTATTTCATTACTGACAGTGGCATGAGGTTATGTGAAGCTCCAGAGTTGAGCATGCACTTATGCAAGATGAATTCATGAATCAATAAAGAAATGTAGAAATGGGGGGTTGAAGAATCTACCTCCTCAACATGAGGGCCAAAAAGAACTACAGGTTTATCTTCTTGTAAATTCACAGTATCATTCACATTTACATTTTGAGACAAGCTGATAAACTCAAAAATTTCCTTTTTGTAAGCTGGTGTCTTGACCAAATCTATGGGAGGTACTTGAATTTTTATTTTCTCCAACTCTTTAGTGAGACTAAATGCATGGATTTGTCTTGTATTCCTTTCTATTTCTTCTCCACTTCTCCTCATAATTGGAATTTCTTCAGGAATAGAAACAATTCTTTATAAAGTAATTTCATCAGTTTTATCTTAAGAAGACTCACCTTGATGCGTCTGAGTCTTGCTATTTACACTCTGCTGTTGTTTTCCTTTGTTCAACTATTTTGCAGGTTGTACCTCTTGTGGAGTCGCCTTTTTTAAGGGAGAAAAAAACCTGCTAGTCACCTTCATTTTCCTGAACTCTAGATCTTTTTTTTGATCTCAAGTCATACTTCTTGTGCAATTCTGCCTGCATAAAATTAGTAAACTAGTTCCAATACTCTTCAATTTCATTTTCATCAAAGGTGACATCTGTTTCAATATATTCTTCTTCAACACCTCTTTCATATTTTCCCCTTGCATACAATGTGGAAATATGATCATCATGATCTTTAAAATGTTCTTCTGATGCTTCACTAGGATCTGCCTCCAAGTAAAGTGACACTTAGACTTGATCTTGGTTGTTTCTTTCCTTCTGCAAAATCTGCAAAGGTTTCATTTTGTATTGGGGATTAAATCCTCTATTCTGTTGTACTTTCCTTTGAGAATTTTTATTCTCCAGTTCCAATTTAATCAATTTTCTAGATAAATTTTTATCACCTTGTTCATACCCTCCAATGTCTAGTTTTGAGATGATTCTTCTTTGGCCTTTTCCTTATCTTGTACAGGTTGTGCCTTTGCCTGCAGCCACCAGATTTGCTTCTATTTCTAGAGCATCAATTTGAATCTTGTCAAGGGCTGAGGATCTTCTCTCCCTTAATGTGAATCCAAATTCTGATTCAAATGCCCCTGCAAAAGTCACTTTTGCACCAGTAGGAGGGGGCTTGATCTCCACTGGAAGACTGTTGTAAAGTTTATTGAACCTCTTGATGAAATCAACAATGCTTTCATCATATTTCCTTTTGATAGAATTAAACTCTGTAAGTGAATATCCATGATCTCGTTTCTCTCCCCATCTCTGGGTGAACTAGTGCTCCATCTCCTCCCATGTAGGGATAGAGTTATTAGCGAGCCCCTTAAACCACTTTCTTGCTTCACCGTCTAAAGATTGCACAAAAAGTCTTAAAACAACATCCAGGTGTTCAACATTAAGATTTTCTGCAAAGTTACAGAACACCACTATATGTTTCTCTATTGTTTGTTCATCTTCCCCCGTGAAATAAGGAGGGATATATAAGTCTTCTTGAGGCATAGGATTTAGTTGTTGAGGCAACTGAATAGGTGCATACGTATTCAGCAAGAATGTAGGTGTTGCCATGTTTGCACCAAAACTCACTGAGATTTGAGTACTAGTAGATGTAGAACTTGGCTGAAAGGTAGATGAAGTATGAAAAGGAGGTAATGATGATATAGGTGAACAGGTTGAACAACTATAGCAGATATATTTTCAGGTACTAAAAAGAGAAAGACAGACTCTAAATACTATTCTTGAAATTTAGGCTTTTGAAATGAGGTGGGTGTAAAAGGTGATTCTTGATTAAGGAAAGATAATTTTTTTGTTAATCTCTCAGGAAAAAGATGTGCATAATTGCTACTAGTTACAGACGGTGTGGGAATTGGTGTAGATGGAGTTTTTGGTTTCCAAACCCTCTTAGAAACTAATCTCTCAAGATCTAAAAGGACTTGAGCTTTTTGCTGCAAGGTATCTAACCTTGTATGAGGCCTTTTTTAAGCCATAGTTGCAATTATTGTTCAATACATCCAAAAATTTCCTCCTCACTGAAAAACCAGAGGAAATTATTAAAACCCAGGGAAAAATATTGTTATCTTTGTCTCACCGACAATGACACCAATTAATGTTGTCCCTTAGGAAATCAATTTCTTGGATGTGGAGAAATTGTGCCTAAGACATTAAAGTTTGATTATGTATGTCACTCATTAGTATAAAGTGTCTTTATCTTGAGGAGTATGAAGATCATTATTTTTAAAACCCTTGACATATGGGTGACATGAAAATTTCAAGATGTCATTTGATACTGAATACAAATGTTGTGTGAAGAGTACTTGGGAAGATTAGAGAAAATATGTTGTATTTAATAGAAACTATTATCTTTTTCTTAGAGGAAACATAGAGAAGTAGCTCTAAACATGGAAGCGCTATTTTAAGAAAATTTAACTTTATTCACAAAAGTAAACAAATACCAGCAGCTTCATTACCATATTCAAAGAGAGAAAGAGAAAAAAATGAAACATAACATAGAGATTACAAATCATACTCAACATCGTATGGAAAACACCTGATTCTTTGACTAATCATTAATTCATCAAGTACAAAATTGTGTAGTCTTCAAATTCCCAAGATTCGAACCTTTTTCCTTTAATTTTCGCTTTTTTTTTATACATCATGAGATAGTTGGTAACTACCAGAAACTATCGAATTACTTAACTACTTTCAAACTGCCTAAAGTAAAAAGTCATTTTAAAATATTACATTGGAGGGTAAAAGAAACCTCACTTTTCTTAGAAAATAAAATAACATAAAATCAAATCAAATCAAATTATGATTGGTTCTTGCTGGTCACTGTTCGGATTGTTGGTTTGAGTAGACGGCCCTACTGATGAATCTTTTGTCTGTTCTATCATCCTCTCTTTGCATCTTCTCCACAATGGTACATTTGGCTTTGTTGCTTCTTCCTGTTTGTTGAGTGCCATTCTAAACATTGTGATCTTGCTATAAGTAGGCTTGTCTGTAAACAAACTCTTTACCATCCACAGAAGTTTAAAATTGTTATTTAGATAATTCAAAATAGTTTCCCCTTTCAGTACTGCTGTCTTCTCATGGGTACCATCAATCTTACTTTTTGCTTCCACTAGAAATGTCTCATAGGATTCCCATGGCAGAAAATTTCCTTGTAAATCCTAGAAAGAGGGGAGCCTAGCTCTAACTCTTTTATCAAACAGGATATTGAACCTAGAAACTGCTTCGTTTATTTCATTCATCTTCTTCTCATCAGTTTTTCTGTAAACATTTTTGACAAACATCTTATTGAAATCCATTGCACACATTGTTCTATCCATAACGTCATGTTCTTTTAGCTCTACATCAGACTTAGAGTTAATAAAATCTATCATTCTTTTCGCAAACTTGGATCTCTCTAACAATTTTTGCTTATGTTGCATAACCAAACTTTCCATGTCCCTTACAATTGCTTTCTCAACAAACACAATGACAAGGAATTCTTAGATGTTCCTAGTGACTTCGATAATTTCATCCCACAGAATTTACCAAGATTGGTTTAAAGACATATTACCTTTCATTATATCCTTTCACCTTTTAATCTCCTCTTCAACCCTTTATAAGTCTTCCCTATATTTCTTAGCATTTTCCTTCTCCATTCTAGCTTCCTCTTCCCTCAAGTTTAATAATTTACAAACTGTCTCCATATCCCTCTATGCTTTTTTCAAATCATGCTCAACCATCTTCAATTCTATACCCAATTGCATCACCTGCGCCACCGGATCCTCCGTATTGGCTGGCATCACTAATGTGTAGACATGAGTGTCTACTTGTTTCTGTAGCTTAGCCAATGATTCCTTAAGCACAGAAACCTCTTCAGTCTTCTACAAAATATCCTGTAAAAGATTCTCCTTTTCATTTTCAACTTCAACTATCGCTGTAGAAATAGGGTGCTCACCAGTAGGGAGATTCAACTTCTTTCTCAAGATTCCAATTTCGGACTTACTAGATTGCTATAACTTTTGTATTACAGGCTGATCATCAGTATTGATTCCTATCTTCACAATAATCTTCTTTAATTCATCAACCTGAGCATTTCGAGTTCTGAAATTAGCTTTCTCCAACTTCAATTGCTTGATCACTTTGTGTAACATTTTCTCTGCTTTAATACCAGTTTCATTTGTTTTATGTAAATCATTGATAATCAATTGCCCAGTCTACATGCGCAAATTGATCTTATTAAGCATGGGTAGTTTTTGAGTATCAACTATCAAATTGAGAGTTTTGAAGTTATTAGAGGATCCAACTAACATCTCTGTGGGATGAGAGAGTGAAATTTTAAGTTGGCCCTTTTATAAATCCATAGCAGACAATAACCTGGTTTGCTTGGAAATGAGTTGAGACTCAGCCTGAGCCTCCATATTCAAATTTATTTTTTGGTTTCTTTCAACTAATTTGGAAAATAGGCTCTGAATAAGAGGAAATTACTCATGAATAAGCTCACTAGAGGATGGAGAAGCTGGTGCTGTTTCTGACTCTTCTTCATCAAGATTAATGACTTCCTCTCTGGTCCTTGTTACACCTTTTTTCTGAAATACTAGGGGTTTCAATCTTTTCTCCTTTGGTGTTTATAGGACCTCCATTTTCCATTTTCTCTATTTTTGGCCTATTTTCATGCACAAATGCTAAATATCCATTTTCTATCCTTATTTTGGAAATGATCTGATGAGGGTCATAAGGCCACTCAACAACCTACAAAAGACACATATTACCAAATAACTTCTCAACCTCTTGGGCAGCCTATCTTGTGTTCATAATGAAAGGTCCCACTATCCTGGGCAACTTAAAGAGATAACCCTTTCCCATTGGGACAAAATGAACTTGATCCACATTTAAGCTTTTCCTAATAAACTCAAGAGCAAAGAGTCGCATTGGCACAAATTTTGGTAGTCTATATAGTTTAACTAAGGCCCCATAAAGCCTAATTTCTGCATGCTCTTCAAATATAAACCAATCTCCACATCTTACATCTTTGTTCAATTGAAAAAATTCTTGAGCTTTGAGAAGAAATGTTGGTGACAAGGTCCCATTCAAAATCTTGTAAGCCATTAGAAGAAATAAAGAAGTAAACTCAAACAAGCCACCATCTTCTGGATCACCCCTCACCAGGTCTGTCCAAAATACCACTAACTATTTCTTTTTATTTATGTCTACAATGTTTAGCCCCAAATCAGCAAAGTGCTTAGCATTGTGGTACAAAAACAAATAAGTGATAACTGAAGGAAATTTACATGAACTAGTAAGTGACATAGTCATGTATTGAGTGTTAATGGTGTCCACCCAAAATGTTGGAATATCTAATATCACCTCTGGTTTCATCATCATAGTGATAAATCCCAAAAATTCTTTATCAACCATTCTAGAGTCCTACTTCCCTAGAATCTTAGAAATCACCTGCAATATTGGTCTTATGTCTACTGCAAAGATATCTAAAGAAAACACATTTTCATCTGGGGAGAACTATCTAGGTTTGGGAACTAAGAAGGATATAGCATAAGAGGACTCTTGGGATGATAGGTTGTCATAATATGAGATTAAAGACTCTTCAGTAAAAGTGACATATGTTCCAGAGATAGGATAATTGAAAGCTTGGTGAATTAACTGTGAGGTTACCTGGAAGAAACTTTCTCCTAACTGATTCATCACAAAGCATTGCTTAGGGTACAAGGAAGAAGCTAACCACTAAATGAATTATGGAAACAAGTGGGTTTTTGGGACAAAAGCTGCTAAAACACCTGACCTAACCATTGCCATGAATATAGGGGACTTCTTATGGTTCAGAAAAAACTTCTTGATATAAGGGGAGATGCTTAATTGTGCAAAAGGTATTAGAAATATCATGTTCGACGTCCATTAATGAGGTATGGATAACAAAGGATGAACTTACTTGTTTTGCCATGATCACTGAAAATGATAGTTGCTGACTTGGAATGTTGAACTGGAGGTGAGAGCTGATACGATGGTGCTTCTTGTACCAAAAACAAGTGACTAATACAATGAGGTTTCATTTTTTCTTTATAAATGGTAAGTAAAACGGAGGGAAAAAGGGAATCATGTAACGAATTAATGAAGTGGCAGGGATGAGATGACAAAGTACGGAGGGTGAACTGGACATAAATGAATGGGATTGAAGGATGGCATGGAGGACGTTAGGTTGTGCGAAACGTCGATGGGTGGCCCATCGTAGGTGTAGGTGGTGTACAAGATGATGATCAAAATTAAATCCCCGCAGTGATCACGAGCCATCGATCTCCATCAACTGTGTTGACGTCAGGGTCAACTACGGGGGTTGAGATGTGAATTATAACTCGTGCTTGTTGTTCCCTCGCAGAGTACTTTATCCACCTCCTTTTACGATATTTGATCGTGATTCACATAAACACTTGGGCTTTAGCAAAGGAATTGGTCACACTTTCATAATGCCTTAAATGCCGCCGATAGTGGAATTTGAACTAATATTTTAAGTTTTCAAAACTTCTTTTGAGTTTTCACTTAAGCATGATATTTCATTTTTTGGATTCTGAATTATATTAAAAATTGAAATGACAGAGTAAGCTACAACACACGATTTGGGTCAGTTGGAGCACAAGAGTGTGGATGGTGAAGACATCACAAACACAATCAGCAATCTGCATGATCAGGTCAAATAGAAGCTACAGGACAATAGCCAAAGATATAAATAGAGAGAAGATTTGAGAAGAAGAGAGGTACAATTCGAAGTAGGAGACCTGGTATTAACACACTTATGCAAGGAGAGGTTTACTAAAGGAGAGTATAACAAATTGAAGATGAAAAAGATCAGGCCTTGTAGAATCCTTCGGAAGTTTTCTGCAAATGCTTACGAGTTGCAGTTACCTCCAGGTATAGGAATCTCGCCCATTTTTAATGTGGAAGATCTATACCCATACGTTGTTGTTGATGTGGAAGATGGTTCAGAGAGATGAACACGGAATACTCAGGATGAAGAGGAACCATGGGTTAAGCAGATTTCTATGGTACAACCTTTGGAGATTGAATGGATTTTGGACACACGGGTAGCCAGGAAGACACAGAAAAAGGAATATTTGTAGTATCTAGTCAAGTGGAAGAATCGTCCTATTGAGGACTGTTCTTAGTTGGACGCTACACAGATCCAAACAGTCAGGTACTCTATTGAAGAGCTCATGGACAGGAGCCATGAATTCAATTTACCCCGGGAGCCTGATGCAAGAGCATCAGACTAAAGAGCTACTGTTGGATGAACTAGCTACTTTCTACTGAGCAGAAATGAATTTTTGGTTTAGTCTTCTATCTAATAAGTTAAATTGGGCTGACACATCCATGGTAATAATTTAGTTATGAGTGATTAAGTTAAAGTAGGTAAAAGTAAAAAAGTTAGTTTTACTAGTCAGTTGCCAACTGAATGGTAGTTTCTCAACCACCTAGAACTCTTTGCTAAGGTATAAACCAGCCCAAAATTGTCAGAGAGGGGGTTTTTTCCACCCCGAGTAGGAGAGAAATTAGTAATAGGGGGTTGAAATTAAATTTTGTGTGTGTCAAATTATAGTCAAGTCTTCTTTTAAAGAAAATGAGTTCGTGATACATGGTGTCATTTAATATCAAAATATGCTATGAGTCTTTTGGTTGAATTGCAGTAAAAAGGAAAGAAGGAGGACAAATTTATAGAACCCAAGGTTCACACAGGACGCGGCCCGAGGTGGAGAAAAATAACAACATAAGCCAAGAACGAATTGCAGGTACTCAAATGAGCATTTTATAAACCGTTTCATAACATTCCTTTCATTTTTTTTCAAGTTTTGTATACAAGGCCGAATTAAATAGTTCAAATATATATATCTTACAAACAACCACAACAAACAAGGAAGAAACCTATAGGGTTTTCAAAATTTTACATCATATAAAGCAACAGTGAGAACCAACTAGGTTTCCTTCACATTCTACGAAGGAAACAATTAAAAAAAACAAGAGAATGCCCATTATCCAGTCAGCCAAAGCATACACCCAGAACCAAAGTGGGGTTTCAAGATAGTAATATTCGAACAATGGAATTAAGGAAAGACCCTACCCTGTCACACAGGGAAGACCAAGGTCGAGACAACAAATGGAAGCCCGCACCAGGTCTAAATACCTACACCCAAAAGTAATAGAGACCATATTCACAACAAGAAATACTCGTTCATAGGGGAAAAAGAAAACAATAATAGGAAAAGACTTGAAGTAAAGAAAATTTACTTGGAGGGTCGAATCCAAAAGCTTCACCAAGATGGAAGAGCCACATTGAGACAAGGTTCCAAAACCAAAACCCTCATCGAACCAGGAAGAATCACCAGGGTTCAAAACCCAATACAAATTCGAGCCCAAGGATTTGAGAAAAATTGAAATAGTAGTTCCAAGAGAAGAAAACCTGCAGAACAAGGAGCCAACGTGTTAAAAGAAATGAAAATAATCTTGCAAAGTAAAACTAGAAAGAGAAATTACCTGGTAGGAGAATCTGAGTTTTTCCAGGGCAAGTACATTTCACTGTTGAGCAAACATAGCAAATATTAGTGGCAAGAACAATAAAAAGGAGCAAAACTAAGGTTGTAAGCAAGAATAGAAATCCCAATTTTACCAAGTGAGCCAAACACTGCGCACAGTGATGGCCACGCCATGGAGGAGAATTGACCAAACAACACACACATCCAATGAAGAACGAATTGCAAAGTTGCAGGAAGGTCACGTGGTCAAAACCCTTCCACTTTTCATGCTAAAAACCCCGACGGAGTAAAACAATGGCAGAGTGAAACGATAAGGAAAAACAACCCTAGCTCGAGAAGTCAAAGGCACTTTTTCTATCAAGTGTGAAGCCCATGGTTTAGCACACGGTCGAAGGGGCTGACAACTCTACGAAGAGGGGGTTAAGAAAATCATTAAAATCTTTGTAATCCCATTAATCATTGACCTCATAAAACCCATCAATTAAAGTGGTATAATAAATCATTATAAGCCCATTTAATGTTCAACATCACGGTCCCACAAATTTTGATCATCTTTAATTGTTTAGCAGTGTTTATGTTCACTAATTCAACATATTCATCATTAGATTGAAAGATTGGACTTACTAGTATATAATTTTGAACAATAAGATTTTCCAAAGAGATAAATCTTTTAAGGATATAATTGTTTTTAAATTGAATCATATCAATTCCAAACCTTTTCTTTATTTCACCCTGCAAAACATCAATGTCAATAATATCATCACATAAAATTTCAATTTCAGAATCAATATTTGTAACTGAAAACTTATTTACTATTTCTAGGAATATTTTAATTTTCATATTATCTTCAAACGATTTCTAATGCTTAATATCTTTATAATTCGAAAAATCTATAAAGAAATTCAACTTTATATTTAAGAGAGAAGATATTTGGAGATTTGAAAAAAAATTACTAACATAAATGGTGAATCAACATGTTGATTTAAGTTCCTAAGAAGTATGATGAAATTAATTAGTAAGAAAAAATTATCACCTAAATCCCAAACTTGATTTTTTTTGATTCTCATCCTAGGAGGTTTGGTTTGGCATGTGTTTTTGACTTAATGAATAATTACTTTGAATCACAAAAAATAATACATTTTTAAATTTCATTTTTTAGTTGCTTCACAGCCTAAAACCAAAGTTTTATATTCAACAACATTGTTTGTTGTTTCAAATTCAAACTTATATGATAAAGAATGTTTTTCTCGTGATGTTGGCACAAAAAGAATATTCTTGATCCTTAGCCATATTTTGGTTAAATTTCTATTAAAAAACATTTTCAAAAATTCAATTTCGTATTTGTGAGTTTTTAACTTTACAAAAAATATTTTTTGGCGAAGATCACATGAGACATCATTTGTCGACACGTTTCGAACCAACCAGTGTGGTTCATCGTCAAGACAAGTTGAAGAAACAGATCTAGCTTAGCATGTTAAATAGACCGAGCAGAGCCTCCAACGGCTAATTTGACCAACCGCTAATATTGACTATTGGACCGGGATCAAAACTTTTTTAATAATAAAAAAAGAGATAAGTTATACAGGGGACCAATCCCTTAATAAATAAATAAAATAATTTAAATTAATGATAATAGTTAGTTAAAAGTTATTAATAAATAGTTAAAAATTATTGGTTAATTATTATTTAAAAGGAAATTAGTTGTAAAGGACCTCGCCTATGAATAAAATAATTGTGAATACAAGTTAATATATATATATATATATATATATATATATATATATATATATATATAAATAAATAAATAATAATAATAATAATAATAATAATAAAATAAATAAATAAATAAATAAATAATAATAATTAAAAATAAAATAAATAACAACAAAAATAAACAATAAATAAATAAATAAAGATTTTATTTTTATTTTTATTTTTATTTTAATTATTTATTTATTTATATGGTTATTTAATTTATTTTTATTATTATTATTATTATTATTAAAAATGAGTAAAAAAAATTAAATAAATAAATAATTAATTAAAAAAAAACCAGGATTAGGATGAGAGTGCTGGGACCCAACAACGACTGATTTTCTAGCCATCATCTCTATTGAGATTACACGGCCTCTTTTCAATCTCAAGCGCCTCCCTAAATTTTCGATGATGGAAGTGCTAAACCTTAGCAATAACACTAGCTTCCTCAATACAAACATGATGATTGGTTTTCTCGGCGTGCTCAGCCAAAGTGGAAGACTTAGTACGCCTATGCTTAAGATCAGCAGCATGCTCACTAATCCTATGGTTAATGGAGCGATCAGTTTCCCCAATGTAGGGGGTCCCACAAGAACAGGGGATCAAGTACACACCTTTCATATCTTTAGGGTCGATAGGATCCTTTGCTGATCTGAGGGACATGCGAATGGTGTTCAGGGGCCTAAAGGTCACAGGAACATCATGCGACCTGATAATCCTACCAATCTTATCAGTAGTCCCCTGAACATAAGGAAGAAGGACACCAGGAACTCGCTCCTTCGGTTCTCGATGAGATAGCGAATTCTTTGAAGCTTTAACGAAAGCCCTCTGACCCAAGAATCTACTATAACCATTCTCAACAAAGACATCAAGGAGATGGGATTTTTCATTCTCTAAACTCTCCTTATCCGAGATCCTTAGGGCCCGAGAAGCCAAGGTATTGAGAACACCCAACTTTGAGCCAGGAAATGATGGGAACTGGCATGAAGATATTGCTCAGTATGCGTTTTCTTCCGAAAAACTCGGTGGCCGAGGGAACCATCACTATTCTTAGAAATAAGAATATCGAGGAACGGAAGGCAACCATCGACCTCTTGCTTCATGGTGAACTTAATGGCAGAGGATTGATTATTGAGATGAATGAAGAAGAGATTTAATTCCTCTTGACCGCGAGGCCAGATAACATTGGTGTTAACTTTTTAAACTAAAAAAATTCTTAATAGCTAAATACTTTTCATCAATATTAATTAATAACACACATTTTCTCATTTCATCGTTTTTCAACCTATATGAGAAAATATTTAGATTCTTTGGATCAATAAAAGTATATACAAATTTAGCCTCATAAATAATCTTCTATATTGACCTCTAGAAAAAGGAATAGTTGCAAGACATCTAATTATAGTGTTGCTTCCATTTTTTCTCTTCAAGATCGGGATAATTCCATCTCGCCACTTACAAAGACATCAACTACAAATATATCCATCGTGACACTTTGGGATGGAATTTGGGTCAAATGAAATACTAAACTTTTAATCATACCCACACGTTTTACCTTTTTTCTAACGAAATGAGAAAATATGTTTGTAAAGCCCATTGATATCCAATCCAAGCTTACTATAATGAATTTAGGCATCAAATTATGGGATGCCCCCAAATGCCACATGATATACAAAAATTAATAATGAATGGTCAAACTAATATTATAATGCCTTTTATGTTACTAATTAACTTTTAAATTTTTTTAATAATTCTTTTAATAAAATTAATTTATATATTTATTCATTTTATTCATATATTATAAGGTTCTGGTTTCCTTTAAATTCTAATTAATCTATTTTTTGAATTAATACCCATTAAAAATTTTATATATTTGTTGATTTCTGAGATTGCTAATTAAATTAATTAAATAACTTTGACCCCGATCCTAGAGTCAAACAAGCCGTTGGTCAAGATAGTCGTTGAAGGCTCTGCTCAGACTATTTAACTTGCTAGGTTGGATCTCTTTCTTCAACTTGTCCTGACGATGAACCACACTAGTTGGTTCGAAACACGGCGACAAACGGTTTTCCATGTGATTTACGCCAAAAAATCTCTCACAAACTTGATATGGATCGTAGAAGCCTAAACTCTATAATATAGAAATGTGGTGTAAACTTATTTTTTCTTCAAAAAGTGGTACAACCAAAAGTTGTGGAAAATCATTCAACAAATTGATAATCTCTTAAAAAAAAAAAAGAAAATTTGTTTCTAATGTTTTCATTTATTTTTTCCTAAGAAGTTCCTACATCATTTAAATTTTATTACTTATTTTTCTCAATATCTTGTTTATATTTTGTTTATATTTTATAGTGTTGGAAGTGTTGGTTGTCTATTTAGAGATTGTTTAAAATTAATTTTTATTTTTCGCTTCAATTGGTTTACAAATAATTGTATTTATTTGGCCAATTAATCCTCAAATTCTTATGATTTTCTTTCATTAAATTATTATTAATGTATGATAAATCATGAAAATAATATTTAGACAACTAAAATGATAGGTTTGACCTTCTAACCAATTTAAATGTCTTTACCAGATTTTAATTTTGAAGGATTTTTTATCCAAATATTTAATAATTACTTGAATCTCAACAATGTCATTCCTCGTACAAGGTGGTATAGACGGTTCTTCAATTCTTTCATAAGTTAAGGGTTAAAATAGCTTCTAAACTAATTTTTATTTGTATTTAGATATTAGTTTATTTGTATTTAGATATCTAAATTGATAATTAAGATTTCATCGAGACAAGATTCGTTTTGGATTCTTTGTCCAACATTTTCTCTAGACTAATTTATATGTTTTCCATTTCAAGTCTTGTAATTTTATAAAAGGGAACTTTAATAAACTTTTTCATTTCTTTCTGGACTAGTTTATGTATTTTCCATTTCAAGTCTTGTAATTTTATAACAGGGAACTTTAATAAGCTTTTTCATCTCTTTCCTGTACATAAAAAGACAAAGTTTGAACTCCAATGAATTTTATTTTTTATTTTTTTCACATTTTTAGTCTTAAATTTAATTTACTTAAAGTTTTTACATTTCTCTCAATATTAATGGCATTATCCCACATCCTATTGTCTCTCAGCATCATAGCAAAATCTAGAACATGAACGACTGCATAAGTGACTTTATTGTTATTGGAGATGGTCATGTTAGAAACTTTATTAGAGTGGTTATTGAATTTTAAAATATCCCCACTATATTTTGCTTTAAGGATGCAAATTCAGTCCAGTAATATTGATGGCCAATTTTTTCTCCCATTGATTCAAAAAACTTGTTTGGAAATCACCCGTGTTTGAGTTAAAACTATAGGTAAATTTCTAAACCATTTACTAACATCTCCTTCTCCAATTTGTTAAATAATCCTTATATTCAACAATGAAATTAACTAACATCTCCTTCTCCAATTTGTTAAATAATCCTTATATTCAACAATGAAATTATGAAAACAATTCTGGAAAGTAGAAAGTTGGTCCTCAACTATCATTTCACTATCCATAAAGTTTGGAAGTATTTTCAAATAGCATATCTTTTTTATGGGAAAATTTCGCTCTAGATATTAAAGAGAGGGAAGTATTTTCAAATATTTTTTAGGCATATCAGGTAGGTTTTATGGGAAAATTGAAGGTTCATGTGTAGTAGATATCCAAGGATTTCCACCAAGAGAGGGAGGTGGAGGTCCTATGCCTCTTCCTCCACCTACTCTTTCTACTTGTCCTCCGATTACTCACTCTTTCTACTTGTCCTCCGATTACTCTAGCCATGATATATTCTATAAGTAAAATTTTAACTTTAAAACATATTGGTTTTAATTTAATAAATTTTGAGTGGAATAAAGCGAAATATTTACTATTGTTACATTAAAATGTTTCTTATTTCAAGGTAGTTTTAAAAGGGTAGGAATTTTAGGAATTTGTCTGCATATTTACTGTTAGGAGTTGAAATATTTTTAAAATGAGGAATACCTAATGATGAAGAAGCAACTTGATGTTGATGGACAAAAGTTCTAGGATTTGAGCATATTCAAGGTAAATAATATTAGTGTTAGACCTTGTAACTTTGTTGTTTCTTTCCAACATGATTAATGAAAGTTTGTTGTTTATTTCCAACATGATTAATCAAAGTTTTTTTTAGTAAATATTTCATTCAAAACCAAAAAAGTTATTATTTTAATCTTATCCAATACCTGAAATACAATAGAAAGAAATGAAATGGAATCTCTATATTTTTTAAATAATGGTAAAATAAATGTTGTTGCCTAGGTTTTTCTATAAAGAATAATAGTGCCCAGGAATTGTATGAATGAAAAAATATCCTTTTTAATTATACTATTTTAAATATTTCAATAGTTGGAGGAGACCATCTTTTTATATAAAAAAAAAATAAAAAATAAAAATATTGAGTTTAATTTGTTTTTTAAATAAATTAAAGAAGTTGATTAATTTCAAGTATAAGACATAAAATCAATTAGGAAAAAACAAAAAATGATTAAAAATTGTTTAATCAACAAATGCAATGTTTTTAGGAAAGGGAATCATATCCTTGTCTAATAAGCATCAAAGATAATAATAAAACATAAAAAATATGTGTTAAGCCTATGAGGTAGGTCATGAAAGAAACCAAAAGAATTTATTAGTGCATGAGGATGTTAGATGGAGTGTTAGCACTTTGGATATGTGAGGATATTTGCTTATGGAAATGACCTAGTGCATTGGAATAGTAGTGGAAGTAATTAAACAGTGCAAAGCATTAAGATGAATGGTTTGGATTGTGTGGAAGCCAAAGAATGCAAATATAAGTGTCAAGACAACAACAACAAGGAAAAAGCTATTTCAATGGATCTGAATGAACATTGGCATATGGATATAAGACCTTGTTATGCATGAGTACCTCTACCCATTAATTCTAGATGTAGATATAGGTGATAGGGAGAAGAGTACCTCTACTAGTAAATTCTAGATGGATGTAGAGGTAGGCGATAGGGAGGAGAGCATGGGAACTCTATGGATTTTCCTAATAAATTTTAAAATGAGTTTGCTAATTAAACGTGACTCAGTGAAAGAACCAATGTTGTCAGATCAAGAATAATGGTTTAATGGTGGGTGCATGTGAATATTACATGTAAATAAATCCTTTGGAGGAATTGGCTGAATTTAATTTAAAAGATAATAAATTTATTATTAAATTGTTTTTTTCAAATTGAAATATTTTAGAATAAATCATGAGGTGCAAGGTTGAGCAGAGAGACTTATCCTACAACCCAGTATGACATTGATGTGTAAGTATGCTTGTCCTCAACATGGAGTTGACAAGTGACCTTCTTAAAATAAAAATAAAGATAAACTATTCTCTAAAGAGAAAACCAATGTTGGCTATAATAAAAAGAAAAAATCAATATGCTATGCATATTTAGTTAGTTTTCCATATGACGTAATATAATTTTATGTAAAGAAATTAGATGCTGAAAAATTGTGTGAATAAGATGTTTAAACCTTATACTTTTCAAAATTATTTCAACACAGTATTTAAATAAACTATTTGAGTGTCTATGTTAACTAATTTATGTCTATCAACTTCATGTCTATATATATATATATATATATATATATATATAAAACAAAAAAAAACATTTTAATGCGCCCTAATAAAATGTCTCAATGCACATGCTATGTCAATTATTTTGATGTTCACTATGTATATATTATATATACTCATTTAAAATTTTGTATATATCATATAAAGCTACTAAAAAAAAAAAAATTCATACTTAAAATGTTTGAAGTGGTATGAGTATTTTACAATTTAGTCCCTTTTTAGGCATGTATTTTTTTATAGGCATACAATAGAGATTTTTTGGACTTATAAGTTTAAGTTGTACTTTATATGGTATTCAAAAATATAGTTGAAACAAAGAAAAATTACACATTGTATTTTACACTCTAAAAGAAGTTTTCACGTGATGAAATTTAATCCCTTTCGACTCATTTAGATCTAGAGTTAGATGGATCTAGGATGATTTTTATGTGTTGTTATTATGTATGTTTTTCTATATTATTTTCAAATCACTAAATCCATTTACATGTTTGAAACTACAATTTAAAAATTGGAAATTTGTAATGTCACATACAATAATATTGCTAAACAAAAAGGAAACAAACAAGCAAATAATATGTTATATATATTTTACAAAAAGACTATTTGTGCAATTTTAGTAAGGTGAAATTTTATATTATTATGTGATGATGATGATTAATGTCCATTAATACCAATGTGGTCTATTGGACCTCTTAAAAAAAAGAAAAAAAATGTAATTGTCATTCTTCAAAATATTGTTTCCGTGATCAAGGAGAAGGGAAAGAAGCACTCCAAGATCACTATAGTTTGGTTAGCTTAATAAGTCAAGAAGATTGGAGGTGTAGCTGAAGAGAGGAAACTGAGAGCAGATGTGGCCAAGAGTCGGGAAGTCTAAAAGGAAGTGTTTTTCATCTTCCACCTTCTTAGTGTCACAAATCTGACAGATTCTATCATCCCAAGGAGTCTTGGGAGTATACCACCACTTGGTCTCACTTCAAAGCTCTTGAGAATTAGTTCTTATCCCGACAATGTTCATTTTCTTCTTAGTGTTGGTCAACATAAAGAGAGAATTCTGGTTCTCAAGGGTGGGGTTGATCACCTCCTTATAGTATCTTAGCTTCCTTTTACCCTCCAGCTCCTTATCACCCCACATCTTGTCCTTGAAATTGGAGGTAATAGTATCTTCGATACTATCCTTGCTTCCCATAGTGGTCTCCTCCTTAATCCCCCAAATGTTGAGCCAAGAATGGGCATCCTTATACCACCTGCGCTTGAGGCGCGGGTGGGGGTTTTAACTAAAGTTAGAAGCAAGTTTTGGCAGCTTCTTGGACTCCATGTTGTAAAGCTTCTTCTTATACATCAGATATCTAAACATATTTGTACATTCAATGTGGGACAGGTCAGCTTCGATCAAGAGGATAGGATAGGGAGTACTTCCCTTGATCTTGAGGTTATAGGTTATGAATTACTTTGGGATCATCTCAACCTTTCTCCATGACTCTCTATATATACTGCAACCCCAAACATCACATTTGTATAGGAAAATCGGGCTGACGAGAGTCTCAGAAATGAACCTTTTTTACTCCAAATGTAAACATCGAGCGACTCACAATTGTTTTCAAACTCATAATAAGCTTTCCAACCTCCAATAATTCTTTTCTCGATGCTATAATTCCAGTTGAGTTGATGATGAAAGTGAATACCCAAATATTTATAAGGAGAAACTTGCTCTAGACAATGGTTATCATAGTTGTCTCTTTCGATTTAATGACCATGACTTTAGGCTTGTCGGTGTTAACTGTCATACTCATCTTGGAGTAGTAGACAAGAAGAGTTTTAAGCTGCTTATCTAGGTCATCATGGATTTTTGCAAGAAGAGTGATATCATTAGCATAAATGAGAAGAGTAATGAATATACTAGCGAGCTCAGTGTTGTTGCAACCCATAGTTTCCATACGCTCCTCTAGCTTATTGATGTGAATACCAAAACTGGTAGGGGAAAGGGGACACCCTTGCTTGACCCCGCTATTGCATTTAATATCTCTAAACCCCCTTTGTTGGTCTTAAGCTTGGCAATGAGAGTCTTGTAGAGGCAGATCAAAACAATCCTCAGTTCAAGAAAGACCATGATCTCTTCAAGTCTCTCCTAAAGCTTATCTCAAGCTTATAACTATTGTATGTTTTGAAGTTTCTTGGTGGAATTGAAGAAATTAATTTTTGATTAAATCATGGTTTTTTTTTTATAATATTTAAAATCAACTTTTAAATGAATAAATGAATTAAACTTCCTAGAAAACTAATTGACCAATATACAAAATCCATAAATCAAATTTGTGATTACACTAAATTTACACTAAATTACATATATAACCTAAACCTATACCCTAAAAGCCTCCCAAACCGTTAGACTACGAACAAATATATTTTAAATTTATACGCTGGCTGAGCTCACGTGCATCGTGTTGCAATCCAGACGATCATCTAACTTGCACTTGATCCGAGACATCAATACCTATGCCATCAATTCCAATCCAATTAGTATAAGGGAACTGAAATATGTTGTCTCGGTTTCTGTTTTAATTACTATATATAAATCAATCCAATCTATGTATATCAAACCAATTTTTCGAAATGGCTATCTGTAACTATCGTCACGAGCAGCGTTGTGATTTTCATTGACTAAAGCGAACTCCGCTCTTTTTTTTAATGAATGGTCAGAAATCATGACATTAACCGCAACCTTTTTCTTTCTTTCATAGTGTCGTATGAGAAACGAGAAGTACATGAAATCTTTGCAATGTTTTAGTGTGACGTAACTATTTTGTCATTGATTGATGGGAAGCCTCGGCTGAGCTGTTTTAGTGCCATGGTGCCTGATTTTGAAGTTTTAAATGTCAATTTGATTGAGGATAAGTTAATTTGGTAGAAAACGTGGCAGCGAGCCAATTATTTTTTTAGTAATGTTTTAGTCGAGTTGGGTTAAAACTTATGGTTACTCAAAGGGACTTTTTGGTTAAATTTTTTGGATTAAAAAGTTATGCAAAGTAATCGAAAATATTTAATAATAATATTTAATACAAGTTGTTTTTAACGATTTTTTGAATTTTTTAGTGAAAGAAATATTGAGTTGAAATCTTGATTTGTGTTATTTAAACTGTTTTTTTTATTTTATTATATATAGATTCAACACTCTGAAAAGCCCTTAAGGAAGGGTTACTCATCAAGTTTGTGATTTCAATAAATTCTTGCCCGATTTTAGAAAAATTAGACTGGAAAAACCCACTGGAAAAGCTTCCAAAAAGTCTAACTAAGGACAACTCCTATATGATATACTATAATAATAATAATAATCAAAATGTTATTGAATTTAGAGTATAATAATTCAATTGAATTATTTTGTATGGTGAGGCATAATGATTGTAATCCTTCTCATCCACACTAAAATTTTTAATTTATATTAGTATAGATCATGTAGGGTCCTAGTATAGAGGAATGAAATCTCTAAACCTCATTTAAAATGCAAAATTTGAAAAAAAAAATCCCAAAGTATTTGTAATAATTCTCTTTATACATATACAATGAATATTTTTTCTTTGTTTAATTTGTAATTTTAAATTCTATATAGAGTACATAACTTAAACTTTAAATCTACTTTTTTTATTTGTTTTTTCAAGCAAAATTAACAAAAAAAAATATACCTAATTTTTCTTTGTTTAATTTGTAATTTTAAATTCTATATAGAGTACATAACTTAAACTTTAAATCTACTTTTTTTTATTTGTTTTTTCAAGCAAAATTAACAAAAAAAAATATAGCTAAGAAAAGACCAAAATATAAAGTAGTTTCACTACTTCAAAAGTTTTAACCATAAAATACTTATCTTTTTCAATTGTTTTATATGATATATACATAAACCTTTTTAAACAATATATAATATACACATAGTTGACAATAAAATAATTGACATAACAAGTGCATTGAAACATTTCATTAATAGACTACATTGTCCATATTAAAATGGTTTTTAATATGGTTTTTTATTAATACATTCTTAAATATATTAAAATATTTTATTGATGACCAATATTGAAATTTTTTATTATTAATAATATTTTAAGTGTAATTTATTATTTTTATAATAAGAATTGAATTAATTGCACATTTCTCTCTTATCGTACTTATTAAGAAATATTTGATTTTTTTGTTTATTTTTTTTAGCTTTCAATTATTATTATTTTTTTGTTATGGACATTGAAAATTTATCATATAAAACATCAAGATATTTTCTCTCATATATATACATATATAAGGTTGAGAGTGACATCTTACTCGCGCTTATATATATATATATATATATATATATATATATATATATATAAAAGGTTGATAGTGACATCTTACTCACGCTTTTTTCCTGTAATTACTTTATTATATTTGGTGGACATCAAAATATTTTATTTATCATTAAAAAGGAGTGAAATGTTTTTACCACATTGGGTTGTAATATTAATAACAACTCTAGCGACTATAGTAAGATTGAGATTATTAATATTTTATATTGATATTAATTGAAACTAACTAAACATACATATATTTATTTTATTTTTATTATATATGACATTGTTTTTCTATTTAGACAATATTTTATTTTTAGTTGAAGAAAGACACATGTCAAATAAACGTTGAATAAAAGGAAATCACACACCACCTTCACAATGGATTGTAAAATATACCTGTAAACATAATTATATATACATAAATTGTTGATTATCATTAGAATACTTTAATTAAATTTAAAAAAATATGTTTATATATAAAGACACTAATTTTATAATTTTTCATCTTAGGTGGTAAAGTATTATTCTCGTAACATCAATGGACAGTGACAGTATTGGAATTAAGCACTTGCTCGGTCCTTTACGACTTCCTCTTCAATCCTGCTCATATCTAACTTAGTATATTCTTAAAAGTGCGATAGCCACAAATTTGCTTAATCGGATTTTAAATATGTTATTTAAAACTCAATGTTCAAATTGGGATAAAAAGTTATAATTAGAATGTAGTTAAATAGATTCAATAAAGAATACATTTCATAGTATTTGTTGTTGATTTATTTTTTATTAAAGTTTATTTTTTTAATCTTTTGTGTTTTTTATGTTTTTTTATTATCCTATATCGTTTTAGTATTTTTATTATTTGTTTAATAGGCTTGATCTCCATATTTTATTGTTGACCCCATTTTATTTATTGATTGTTTTTCTTTAGATATGTATATATATGTTTTTTATTTACTTATATATATATATATATATATATATATATATATATATATATATTTATTTATTTATTTATTTTGACTTGTGTATATTTTTTTTATTTTTTTTATTTTTCCATTAATTATTTTTAATTTATTTTATTTTATTTCCATCAGTTATTCTATTTATCAAATGATCTTGTCTGGATTAGGGGGTCTTCACTCGGTTTTATAATTTTTGACTCCCATCCTTTAAAGTTTGACTTTGATTATTTATTTATTTAATTTAAAAACTAGCTATTTAATATAGCGGTTACTTATTAATATTTGTTTTTAATAAATTAATAAACTAATATCACAATTTAAATATTATTCTCCAAAACTAGTAATATTTGGTCTTAACAAATTAATTTAAATATTATTTTTCAAAAACCATCCGTTTAATATAGCCGTTACATATTCATATTTTAATAAATTAATAAACTAATATCATTATTTATAGACGTTACCTATTAATATTTTTAATAAATTAATGAAATAACATCATTTTTTTTTTTTTTTTTAACTATTAGTTTAATATAATTGTTACTTAATAATATTTGTTTTTAATATATTAATAAATTAATATTATAATTTAAACATTATTGTTCAAATATAGATCTACATTGCTCTCTATTTAAGCTTTTTCCATGGTTTGCCTCTTCATCTGGTCCTAAATCACACTTGTTGGTTCAAAACGGGTAGGTCAAAAATTTTCTCATGTAATTTCTACCGAAAGACTTTGTTTAATACATTTCATTTTAGTTTACTTTAATTTCCAATATGAATTATTTAAAGTTGAAAATATTTTTTCTTTTATATAGTTGAATTTATTAAATGATCTTTTAAGTGAATCACGTTATGTTAATTTTAGAGTATAGAAATAAAATTTTAAAGAATTTCTACTAGTTTTTTATTTTCTTTTTATAGTTGCATAATCATATTTTGTCTTAATAATAGTCACCATCATATTAAAATTATTATTTATTTATAAATAATGTAATTTTTTAAATATACATATATAAAACAATATGATAGTAAAAGTCTCATATGCTGTGGTAGGGCTATCCATAGTTTGTTGACCTTGGTGTAGTCATGGATTCAATCATTAGTTTTTCTTTTACTTTAAAGAAAAAAAAACAATATGATGATAACAATGTTTAATATCCTTTAAAATTAAACTTGGTTTATCTAGCATTCTTTTAATCCCCAATAATTTGACATTTCTTTAATCCCCAATGCTCACATCCTTCCCATAGAGATTATGTTACCCTACAAGCTCTCTCGAATGGGATAAACGATATGGTTTAAATGTGTGTGTATTGTGAGGATGATGAGAGTGGGAAAGGTTAGTCATTTCATCCTCTCTCTCCTTATTCCTTTGATTTTATTCTATTATGAAAATTCATTGTTATTGGTGGATTCTATGTCGCATATTTAGGATGATATTTTTATCCTACTCTTGGCATATGTGAAGGTTTAATGTTGAAATTATTATTGTATCTTCTCAATAAATATTTTATTGTATAGGGTTTCTAGACTTGAGTTGAAATTCTTGTTATTTAAGTCACATCAACTCCATTTGCGAAAAAAAATTTATCTTAGTTTTTTCTCCCCTCTACCACTTTTTATTTTTCTTCTGACTCTTTCTTCAACCCTCACATGTTCTATGCTCAGTATCGATTTCCTTCCTCTTGTTGCCTTCCCATAGTCTCCTTTCTATATCTCAGGTTGCTAGCTTTGTTGGGTCATTCAATCTCTTTCGTCTATCTACCTTGCCCCCTTGAGAATCCTTGAGTGCCCTTTTCTGCTAGTTTTTACTCATTCTTTATCAGTATCTCTATCAAATATATCTAACCCCTTTTTATCCCTTGAGCATCTCAAGTTTCTGAAGATTGGTTGGTCCCCTACTCTGTTTATCGAGTAGTATTGTCCGTCCTTGCATTTTTCTTGTCATGTCCTTCATCATGACTCATCATGGACTCATTCTCCCTAGCTAGGGTCTCAATAGGAGAAAATTTCTCCCTTATACACAACTATGTTCCCTATAGGAGAAACTTTATCATGCCTATTCATGGATCCATTCTCTCTAGCTAGGGTCTCAATAGGAGAAACTTTCTCACTTATACACAACTATACTCCCTCTAAGAGAAACTTTGTAGCTTTTATAAAACTAGGGTCCAGTAGGAGAAATTTTGTCCCTTGTACACGTGTTGCTTCCAACACAAAGGCCTTTACTAGCATATATATAGAGAACACCTCTAACTTGGCTAGAGGAGAAATGGATGCAAGAAAAACTAAAAGCCTCAGTGAAATACATGAACCTAATATATGCAAACAATGGATTTGTATTAGCAAATAAAATTATAATAGATAAATATATGCAAACAATGGATTTGTATTAGCAAATAAAATTATAATAGATAAGTTCTTGGTAACATAACTGAAGCCGATGAAGAGATTCTTATTTTCATTCACGCTTTCTTTACAGTAGAACGTTAACAATGTGGATAGGAAAGTTTCAATTATAACCAAGAAACTTGTGAACATGGTAATTTCATACCCTCATTTACATGGAGCCCCCAATAGTTAATTATTCTCTTTATTTTAATAATTTTATTTTAATAATTTTATTTTTTTTGTTAGAAATATGTTGCTAATAATTATAACTATACTTTATTTTTCAAGTCTATAAATCGTTTGAGACTAAATTACTTAAATAAATATTAAAAGACACTAAGTGAATTTTATCATCTCAAACTTATTTTTATACTTTTATGTGATTTAACCTCACAAATGAGAAATTATAAACATATAATGACTTTTTAATTCATAGTACAAAGTTAAATCTACTTTAAAAAAGCATTCACTAATCACTCCAGCATATTTATTTCAATTATATTTGATCTTCATGGAATCTTGTTCTTTACTTTTTAAATAAACTAATTAATATCAATTATATTTGATCTTCCTTGTACACGTGTGGCTTCGAACACAAAGGCGTTTACTAGCATATATAGAGCACACCTCTAGCTTGGCTGGAGGAGAAATGGATGCAAAAAAAATTAAAAGCCTCCGTGAAATACATGAATCTGCAAATAATGGATTTGTATTAGTAAATAAAATTATAATAGATAAGTTCTTGGTAACAGAACTAAAGAGATTCTTCTTTTCATTCATACTTTCTTTGTAATAGAACGTTAACAAAGTGGATGGGAAAGTTTCAGTTGTGACTAAGAAACTTATGAACATGGTAATTTCATATCTTTTTTTACATAGAGTCCTCAATAGTTAATTATTCTTTCTATTTTAACAATTTTTTTTTTTAAATATCTTGCTAATAATTATAATTATACTTTATTTTCCAAATCTATAAACAGTTTGAAACTAAATTGCTTAAATTAATATTATAAAACACTAAGTGAATTTTATCATCTCAAACTTACTTTTATACTTTTATGTGATTTAACCTCGCAAATGAGAAATTATAAACTTATAATGACTTTTTAATTCATAATACAAAGTTAAATCTACTTAAAACAAACATTCGCTAATCACTCCTGTATATTTATTTCAATTATATTAGATCTTCATGGATTCATGTTTTTTACTATTTAAATAAACGGATTAATATCAATTATATTTGATCTTCCTTACATCATGTTCTTTACTATTTAAAGAACAATTTTAAATAAACTAATTAACATCAATTTAAAAGTTTTCATTTTTTAAAATTAATTAATATCAATTTAAAAGTTTTCATTTTTCAATGCCGGTGTTGAGTGAAGAGTTATGAAAATGCAAATTTGATTGGTTCATGGTATTGTAACAAAATTTATTTATAGATTAGAAATATCCATGATATTTGAAGTGAAATTGCATAGTAAAAACTCTTGTCACATGTTTTTTTATAAGTAGTGTAGTGATATACTTTAAATGAGTGGTAAATGCATATAGGCATCAACAAGCATCAAAACAAGATACATCTAACATTGACTTGATTAAAAAATAATAAAAAATAACTAAAGTGTTACTTAACTATTATTATTAATTATAAAAAGAATTAATATTGAGTTACCCAATATTCTTAACCATGGAGAATAACCACACTTTATTATAGAAATGTTTAATTTGTAAATAGATTTTGTTACAATAACATGGCTTTGAATACCACATACCCAATAGGACACCTATTGATATGAATTTTCATTAGTTAATTAATTTGAAATAAATTAATTAAAAGAATATAACTAACTTGCACACAAAGCTCAACTGTTGATATATGTATACTACTATAAATATTCCAACATATTTCATGGAGGTTAAATATCCAAGTCTACGTCATAATTATTGATAATTAAATTAAAATTAAAACCCTATTATAAAAAAAACATGTAATTATTATTATTATGAAATATATTATGAACATAAGTGTTTTAATGTTTACACACATTTCCCAATTATTTAATTTATATACTCATACCAATAATAATAAAATTAAAAATTAAAAATTATATAAATACTGTAGCAAAATAAACACCCTCTACATACATAAATTAAAAATTATATAAATACTGTAGCAAAATAAACACCCTCTACATACATAATAACCTTGCATCTTATTAAATTTTGTTAAGAATACAAAATCTCCTCGTACTAAAGTTGAAAAGCTCCCAATAAAAAAAAATTATAATGACCAAATATGTGAGAAGTTAGAAACTGAACGCTACCTGGGTTACACCATCTCCCTCGGATTTCTAAGCTCAGAAAGACCTTATTCAGTGTTGTGCGTTACCATATGTTGCTCTCTGCTAAAAAAAACTTTAATCAGTATTGTGCGTTTTCTTATCTTCAATGGAAGCACAGGTTTCCTTCCTTTTTCCTAAAAGCAGATGACAAACACCAAAAACCCTAACAGTATCGCTATTTACATAATCACCGGCATCCCAGCAAGAATCAGCAATACGTTATTTATATAATCATCGGCAAGGCAGCAAGAATCACCAGTAAGGCAGGTATCAACCAGAAAACAGAACGTTACGCACAACCTTTTACATGCCAACTCATTCTCTATAGAAAATGATGTGGCAGCCTCATCGAAAATCCTGCAAACGTTTGTCAAGTCGAAGCAACTGATGACGTCAACTTCTCAGTTTTCTGTGACAGAGCGAATAAGCACACAGCTCACGACAAACTGAGGTGTGGAGGGTAATCACATGAATTCTGTGACATCTGAATTTCTTTTTCTTCCTCTTGTCAACCCCCTTGTGAACAAATCGAAATAAATGGTAAAATAAATTATTATAATAGGATACATACGCACAAATATATTTCGAATATATACAGAGGTTGAGTTCACGTGTGCTGCGCAGCAATCCAGAAGGTTTTTATGACTGCTCTCTGCATTAAAGGCATCGATACCTCACGTTGACTCCAATCATCTGCGAGAAAAGAAACTGACATATGTTCGTTGAAATTATCTCTTATATATATTTATATACACTTCTTTATATATATAGCTAAAAATAGCTGACACAGTCAAATCCGCTACATACGTCATATTAATATTTTCTTTTTCTTTCCTGGAATGG
This sequence comes from Pinus tabuliformis, assembly GCA_031772625.1. Lineage (NCBI taxonomy): Eukaryota > Viridiplantae > Streptophyta > Pinopsida > Pinales > Pinaceae > Pinus > Pinus tabuliformis. The sequence continues at coordinate 1,928,903,297 of CM062818.1, read as the reverse complement.
GCATCTGTAACTGCATCTGTAATTGTCGTCACGACCAGCATTTAAATTGTGATTGCCGAGAGAGCACTCCGACATCATTTAGTGTGGAATGGTCAGAAACCATGACATTAACCGCAAAACTTTTTCTTTCACATGATTATATAGGAAACCAGAAAGAAAACGCTGTGAATCCAAACTTTTACGATGTTTTTGGTGTAATGCAACTATCTTGTCAGTCAATGTTACAGAGAGTCGGCTTCATTCTTTAGTGTGATGCTCGAATTTGAAATATTTTATGTACATTGTTGTTTGGAACCACGCAAACAAGAATGAGGTTAGGAATCGTTAAATTTTTGAATTGGATTTCGGATGGTTATATAATTTTGATTAATACTAATCCATAGTGAATTTTTTTTTTATTTCATTACTTTCCATACATATATATTTAGATTATTTGGATAATTAAAAATATGTGACACATCTCTGTGCATCATTAATCTCTAAAAATAGGAATAGTTGTATAAGATTCTCTAAAAATAGGAATAGTTGTATAAGATATATTTAAGTATAGCGTAAATAAATATGCTACATAAATTATTCACAAAACAATTTGAATATTGTTATGAAAGTTAAATTACAAGTCATATAAGTAGTGCTCATGAGATCGAACACATTCCCCAGAAGGAAAATATTATTGAGAAAATCTCTCAATAAAACTCTAACAAACTAATCTTACATATATACTATTGTAAGCATTATTCCAAGTGCCCCCATTAATGCTTACATTACAAACATTATTACAAAAATCATAAATTTCATGTAGTCACATTTGTCTCGCTCGTCTTCATCACCTCAATTTCTAGAGTCTTGCAAACATCGCTCTTTCTTCACCACCTCATCTTCGAGTTGTCACTTGAACTTCATTTAAAACATAAATGCCTCTAACCATCTTTGATGGACTTGCATGATCAATAACGTCGACATACTTTGTTTGGCCAAATTACATAGTTCGTTGTAACTATCAGAAAAAGTAGCTAAGTAGTGAACCATCCTATTGACAAGTTCCCATCTATCAGACGACATAGATCGTTAGATCGTTGTGTATGGTAGTTACCTAGGATAGTTGTCTAGTTACTGAATGTGTTCAAAATTTCACCATACAACTTGATATGGATCTCATAAAATAACAAGTAATTGATGCTCTTGAAACCCAAAGCATAGCAAAACCCATCAACATACAACATACTCACACAATCAAACTAGCAATATGTTCTCTCTACATAGAAGAACGTCAAGAACCACTAATTTAATTATATTCCTTTGTTCATCAATTGTCTTTGCATTTCTTACTATAAAAAAGTTAACAAATATCATAACAAAAAAACTCATGAGATTAAATTCCTATACAATGCATCAAATTTGCAGCTAAAAATTCTAGCCCCAACAATTCCCACATATTATCCTCAACAGGAAGGCAATGAATTTTCATGACACAACATTAATTTAATTTTTGGCACCATTAATCCTGAGTGAAAATTCTTCCTTCCATAAATCTCTACTTGCCTTTTTAAATATCTATGATATGAGTGCCCCTCCACTCTATTATTAAAAAGCTCTTTTTAATTGTGTTGATTCTTGTGATATAATATCTTTAGGGATTCTTAATGCTCACAGTCCAATGAAACCCCTGATCCATTATTAGAGAGCTTCACCTCTTGATGTTCAATGAACCAAGCTTGAAATTTCGTCGTATGTTCATCAACATCCTACTCCAATGACTCATAAATAAGAAAAGAGTATAAGCATATTATTTATAATGAATACCACAACTCTGTGAATTTCAAGAATTAGGAAACATGCCAACAATGATAGAGAAGCAACGATATTAGATTAGTCCTTGTGCAAAATATTTCAACTCAGTCAATTTAAAACAAATCCCAATATCTATATCCAAGAGTTTGATGCGAGGGTTGTAGGCTAAAGCAGTGGATCAAAAGGAGACTTTAGATTCAACAATCTGCTTCAATGACAAATTTGCTACATAGAAATTATGCACATGAAAGTTCAGTTCTCTATCGATCCACATCGTCCAAGAGCATCATGACTTTCACATTTTCTCTTAGCACAGGACAAGCTACAAAACAAATACTTACTTGAACAAATCACACTTCACTCTCCTACCATATCTGCATAGAGAATTAAAAGTTTTATTACTCTGCTGATGGTGTTGGACTCGCCAACATGTTAGGTGATCTCTCCTGTAAGAAGTCCCAACTAGACCTCAGACCATTTGGAGTAGGAATCCCAACAGTGGGTAGTACAGTATCGGATTGACTGCAGTTGCATGCAGAGATAAGTAAGATGTCCTTATAGGTAGGAAGGGTGTGACCTTGCAGAAATTCAAGGAAGGTGCATGAATGACTCTAACACATGGAGGGGAAGTGAATGCACCCCTTAGAAACATGTGATAGCATGCAGCTTGAAAGGGAAGACACGAGCAGAAAAAACCACAAAATGGAAAGCAAGATAGTCGACGATCTAAAGTGATGGGTTATATAAAAAAAATGCTTCGATAAGATTCATACAAACACATATGAAATATTCCATACATACATGCGTAAATAATAGCTACATACATCATTAAAGTAACCAGGATAGTCGAACTACAATAACAACATATGCATGAAACGTGCTAGCTCTGTTATATTAAGAAAGTGAAATATCCAATCATACATACAACCAATACTTCCATTAGCCCCTATGGCGGAAAATTAAAGTCATTGTTTCCTACTCCTCCAAAGAGATGTACTAGCTCTGCACTATGGAGAAGCCAAGCCTCGTTACAATACACTCCAAGCTTTCTCTAAATTACACCAATAGGAAGCTTGGCTCCCAAATGCATGTACAATGAGTTATGAGATTCTATAAATAGAAAAAAGTGTTGTGACCCTTGACAGTCTCGTTTGTGACTCTTCACCTACCCTCATGACTCTTCAACTACTACATGACTATTACATTCTACTATCAACACTAGGTCTTTCACTTTAACAACATGTTCACATTAAAATCTGCACATGTACCCATGTGAGACAAAATAGGCTTGAGTAAGCCATGCAAGACATCACTGAGACTGAGACAGTTGTGGGAAGACTAATTCTTTGACATCCTCATGATGATTGATGGTGGCGAACTAATGCCAAGCTTGGTAGTCTTTTATGGTCTCCGGGTGCTCTATGGTGATATCCATCCAAAAGTGAACTCTTGCCTTCATGTACACTCATTTGGAACCTCTGTCCAACTTGTCTGATAGTATGTTCATCATAGTCTTGAGTGTAACCGACCAGCAACATACTGATGCATAGTGTCTGCAATAATCTCTAAGTCTGCGCTGCTGGCTACGTGCATCAACTGATTAAAGTACATGTCCAACTTCAGTCGGACTTGGTTATTTAACTTCACCTCGATGAGTGTGCCAATGGATGGGATCGCATGTGTGCGCAAAATGACATCCATGCTCCTAAACATACATGCATGTGAAGCCTGCAAACTACTGATGAACTGCAGGAGTTCCTCATAGTTCTAGATCTGAGTCCGGGTGCATTCCTTCAACTCTACCGCCTTTGGCTTCATCATATTTGGAAAGCGAAATGGGGCTCCTTTGTACCTCATTGTCCATGTTTGCATGTGATTGACAACAGTGTATACATCTAGCAAGATGCATGCCATCCTCACACAATGTTGCTGCCAATCGCTGAGATGTACAACTGACTTATGTACGATGATGACTCTAGAGTACAAATTCTGCATGATTGTCTCGAGAGATGATACTTCATCTAGTATCGCACTTCTTGACTCTACTCTGGCGGATGTTGTAACCTACTCTCCTCCCTACTTGGCTTCTTGTAACTCCTTAGCCATGCGGTCGTTCTCAACTATCAAGAATCTAACACTTGAGTTGGTGACTTCAGCATATGATTTGGTAGCATCAGCGAATGTAACTCGATGTCTGCACACATCAGAAAAGATCACTCTCTCTTCAAACTGTGCAAGAGATACATGGACATCTGGAGTAGACAATCTGCATGAATGCAAAACTCTGTGTTGTGACTCGTTCAAAGATAGGTGTGCATATCCACTTTCGGATTGTTTTCAAGGATTTCTATCTCTCCTTGATCGCTTGGGACTTTCTCTACTTCCAGATCTGGTGAAGTTGGTGGGGTGACCTCTTGGTTCTAAGGCATGAGGTCAATATCCTAATCTAGCTCTAGCTGAACCATATTCGTGTCCCTCTGCTCTAGCATCTGTTCAATCTCTTGAGCCAAGTCGTGCTCCTGGGACTACTCACCCTGTCTACTTTGTGTTAGTTGCTCGGATGAGTCTATAACCTGTATGGGTGTAGTTTCATCAATATGTGCATGTTACACATCATGTTGTTCTTGTTCCTACTCCACTTCCTCCTCTCTTCTGTGCAGCTCTTGTTCTTCCCTGAGTTATCGCTTCAACTCCTACAACCCCTTTTCTGTTTCCTCCATCTTCTGTTTCTCTCTTTCCCTTTGCGTGATCCTTCTGTCACGTTGTCACATCTTAGCCTCAATCTCCAAAGTTGCTTTCAACACAAGTGGATATGCATTAAACTTGTAGCTTTGCTCTGCCTTTGTGTTGTCAACAACCTTCATCTTGCCTTTGTCACCCGCAGGTCTGCTACCCTCTACTGTTGCTGATGATGCTACTCTTTGAGATGCTGTTGCCTTCTGATTTGCTAACCACTCTACAAATATGCTCACAGGTTCATTGAGCATTGAGAAGTGATAGAAGTATCTCCATGGGTCTTCCTCAGGCCAATGACATGCCCCGTGGATCCAAGGATGTTGCACTCTCACACAATGGTCCTGCACTAAGCAATGTCGATCATACAGATTGAAACTTCTAGTGCCGAAGGTGAATCCCTTTAATTCCTTTGTCTTGGCCTCAACATGTTTTGTATTCCAAATCTCGTACAACCTGATCCGCAAAGGAAGAGTGGGCCAAGGTCCTTCTTCTACCTATGTAGTCTAGCTGAAAACAGTGTCGAGATATGATATGGCATTTCTTGCATGACGATCTCATCCATGGAAAACTTTGGTTAAACATGTGGAGCCTTCTCTGCGTTGTACATCCATATGAATGTGCCAAGGGGTGAGGCCTACCAGTGTGCTATGTCTATTGATTTGTTAATGAGATCTAAGACAAATGATAAGGTATTACAGACTCATGTGCATGGATTTGTCTATGTTATTTTATGCAATGGATCGATAATATTGTGAAATACACAGACAATGAAGTAGTAAACAAAACATAATAGACAACACATAACACAACAAATTTAATAGGAGTTCATCCAATACTCCCGGGCTACATCTCCTGGTCCAGCCTTCAGTGGTGGCCTCTCTATTATGTCTTCAAGCAGGGTTTTTACAATAATATGAGCTTAGTTTGAGACTCAATACAAAACAAGCATAAAGTAAGAGTTTGCTTGAACCTCTCAAGCTTTCTCTGAGTACACAGACTCTCTCAACACTCTCTGTCTCTGTGCTAACTCTACCTCATCATTTGCCTGCAATACTACCCCCTCTGTTTGCTCTCTATATGTGGCTTTAAAGCCAATCTGGGCTATGTTTCTCCTTCTCGGCTTTCTGTCTGCTCGAATCCCTCTTCCAGCGTTACATAATAATGGCATAACGCCTAAAGTGGAGGTGGCCACCTATTCACAACGTAAGAGTTCCTCAGCCCTTGAAATCCTTTAGAATCCCGAATGTGGTTGTTTTCTTCTTAACACAGAAAAATGCATGCATGACTGTGAAGTTTTGCCCAAAAACAATTCATCTCGGACTTCAAAAGTCCTTAAATATGGTCTATTCCCTGATCGGGTCCATCCTCCATCACTATCGCAAGTTGCTTCAGCCTTGCTCCAAGGTTCCCCTTTGTATTTTTTGAAGTATCTTAAAAATCGTGAAAAATGCATTGAAAATGGCTTTGCTACGGATCTCAAATTTTATGAAATATTACTAATAAACCCCTCGGGTCCAGTTCATTGGATCGCGCATAATGGATTCCCCGATTGTGATATCACAATCGCTCATCGCAATAACCCTCGGGCCGTTGTAAGCGCTCCTGCAATCTCCGATAGCAATCCTGCGATGTAATATGGGTTTTCGATCTGTGCGCTTGATCGACGGTCCAAACTAACTCTACCAATCGTCATCGCCACACATATATGTTAAGTGTTGATACCTGCTATCAGCCTATGCCGATTGAGATTGCCGATCAGATCTAGATTGTTGATCGGGCAGATCTAATGGCTGTTGTGCATTCATTTGTTCTGCCTCCAATACTCTGTTTTTTCACTGATTTCACATCTTTTTGCCTCTTGATAGTGTTTTTCTACATTCTGAAAGGTTTTCTCATGCGATTTTCTTTGGTCTTTGGCATCGTTTTTTGAGTTTTTGAATACTTAGAGAGTGTGCTCGGATCCATTTGGATCACGGCTTCCCACTCAAAAAGGCTTTGGACCACCAAAATTTGGTTTTCAAGCATTTCTTAACTGAGGATACAGCTGCCTCGCTCGCCCAATCTCTATCCATTTGGCACTGTTGGGTTTTGAACCTTTGAGTCCAATTCTAAGGTACTCCACGTCCCCTCTACACATAGTCCTCACCTTCATGTCCATAACTGTATCTTCCTGCAGCTTGCTGAGGTACTCAAGTAACAGATCATCAATGGAAGGCAATTGACTTTGCTCTTCAGGATCTTCAATTAATGAAGGTTCAAACAGTCTTAATATTTTTGCATTTACCACTGAATAGATGTGCATATATGTTAGCAGATCAAGGCAGAAAGCATTCTCACCAATTTTCTCAAGTACCTTAAAAGGCCCATACCTTATTTGCTTCAGCGTCTTTCCTTCACCTTACATTTTGTCCTTGCTGATATACAACCAGACTTTATCACCAACTTGGAAGCTGTGCTCCACCCAGTGTTTATCATGCCTTGCCTTCTACTTGGCTTGGCTCTTTTCCAGCTGTTCCTGTATTGCCTGGTGAATTTCTTGGATTTATTTGATGAACCTTGTTGGTTTGTCCACATCACTGTGTCCATCAACTACTATGTATTTTTCAAAGACAAAATCCAAGGGAGACCTTGGTATAAAACCAAAATAGGTCTCAAAAGGAGATCTCTGTGTAGAAGAATGTTTAGCATAGTTGTAAGCATGTTGCACATAACATAAATGTTTGTCCCAAATCTTGGGATGCTTGTTGCACTAACCCCTAAGCAACTGGATCGTTGTCTTATTGACTACCACTGTTTGGCCATCTATTTGTGGATGAAAGGTTGTGCTTTTCTTCAGTCTGGTGTCCATTAATTCCCACAGACTTGACCAAAACTTCCCAACAAACCAAGAGTCTTGATCAGATACTATGGAATTGGGTAACCCAAAATGCACCTAGAAATGCTGAAAGAACAACTTCGTTGTTTGTTCAGTTGTAATCTGCTTATTACAAGGTATTAAAATACACATTTTGCTGAACCTTTCCACAATAACATATAAATAGTCATGTCCCTTTCTAGATTTTGGCAATCCCCCAACAAAGTCCATAGAAACACTTTTCCAAGGACGGGAAGGGACTGGTAGTGGAATGTACAAGCCTAGTTTTTTGTTGTTGGGTTTACTTTTAGCACACATGGTACACCCTCTTACATATCTAGAAATTGTTTCATGCATTCTTGGCCAATAGCAGGATCTTTGCAGTTGTGCAACTATTTTACTTACAACAAAATGTCCTGATATCAGAGAAGTATGTGCCTCCGTAATTATATTAACTCTTTTTGTTTGTGGAATGCATAGCTTTCCCAAATGATACAAGAGTTGGCCCTTAACATAGTAATCCAATTCTTCTACCTTTTTGCCATTACTTAAAGCTGCATATACATATCTAAAGTCTATATCTTGAGCATATTGTTCAATATAGCTTTCATGCATTACTGAGTTATGCTTAAGTATAGTAGATGCATTTATGATTGGTCTAGAAAACATATCAGCAACTTTATTGTGTATGCCCTTTTTATATCTGATTACTAAATGAAACTGCTGTAGAAAACCCATCCACTTATAGTGTCTTGATTGCTACAATTTAGTTTGTGAGTGCAAATACTGAAGTGGTTGATGATTAGTATGTATAACTGTTTCTTTTGCCATTAAGTAATGTTTCCACTTTTTTACACTTTGTACTAATGCATACAATTCTTTATCATATGTGGGATAATAAAATACTACAGAATTAAAAGTCTAAGAATGGTAGCATATGGGTTTACCATGTTGCATCAACACTACTCCCATGGCATAGTCACTGGCATCTGTTTTGATCTCAAATGGTTTTTGAAGATTTGACAATGCTAGTACTGGTGTTGTACTAGTTTTTTATTTCAAGGTTTCGAAGGATTTCTGTTGTTTGCCTCCCCACTGAAACACCTTGTTCAATCCTGTCAAAGCATGTAAGGGATCTGCAATTAAGGAAAAGTTAGCAATAAACTTTCTCCAATTTTGTGCTGCTCCTAGGAAGCTTCTAACTTCTATAGTAGACTTAGGTTTAGGCCAGTTTACAATGACTGCAACCTTAGAGGGATCTATCTTCAATTCACCACCCCCTACAATATGACCCAAATAATTCAAAGATGTTTTACCAAATTCACATTTTGATAATTTAACATAGAGATTTCTTGCTTCAAAACATCTAGAGCCTACTTTACAAGATTTAAATGTTCTTCCCATATTTTACTGAATACAAGAATGCCATCTAGATATACAATTACAAAATCATCAATAAAAGGCTTGAGTACATCATTCATAACTCTCATGAAAGTGGCAGGAGCATTAGTTAAGCCAAAAGGCATAACTAGCCATTCATACAGCCCTTGCTTCATTTTGAATGCAGTCTTCCATGCATCCTACTCTGCCACTCTAACCTAATGGTAACCACTACGTAGGTCCAACTTGGAAAAGTAAACAACTTCCTTCAACTGATCCAATAGATCATCAATGCGAGGAAGGGGATAAAGATTCTTGATCTTTATTTTATTCAGTGCTCGGTAATCAATGCACATCCTCCACGAACCATATTTCTTCCTTACCAATACAGTTGGAAATCCGCGTGGTGATGTGCTTGGTCTTATGAACCCTTTCTCGAGCGGCTCCTGTACTTGCTTCTTGATCTCTGCATTATCTAAAGCAGATAACCTATACATTTCGATGTTAGGCAATGGAGCATCTTGCTACAAATTAATATCATGTGCAATTTCCCTTTTGGGTGGCATACCTTTAGGTTCTTAAAATAATATATCATGTTCCGAAACAAATTTTTCTAAATCAGCTTGTTGTTTAGCATCACAGGCTTCAAATACATTGGTTTTATCAGGTTTCTTTTCCTTTACAACCATCAGTAAAAATTGCTTGCATGAATTTACAATTCTTTTCATCTGCCCTAAGTTTATGAGAGTATAATTATTCTTGAGTTTATGAGCTCTTACAATATATTCGATTCCATCTTTAACGAGTTGACACTTATTTTCATCTTTATAGAAAATGGCTTTCTATCATACAAGTAAGGACTTCCTAAAACAATTTCACATATATCCAAGGGAACGATATCTAAATCAACCTCATCTACAAATGCTAACCCAAAAGAAAACCTAAGTTTACATTGTCTAGTCACTTGTAGCTTTGCTTTATCACATACCCAACCAAATGGATATGGCTTCCTGTGAGGTGTGGTTAGTAGTCCCAATTTCTTTACAATTGCTTCAGAAATTAGGTTTACTTGTGAGCCACTATCAAACAAAGTATCAATCTTTTGATGCTTGGAAATAACTCTAATGTGAAAAAGCTCATGCCTTTTCCTCTCATTTTCTTCACTATCAATAGTTTGTACAAAATCACTAGTAGATGCTTTACAATTTTACGTTTTATACCTGTGTCTGTGATTATTGTTTCATCACCTGATTTTGACCCCAAATCTTTTTGTATAGCAACAACAGTCTTATTCTTCTTTCCATCGAACTTCTTGGGTTTCAACTCCGGATGCAAAGACTAGCAATTTTCATCATCATGTCCATCCTTCTTGCAGTGAGTGCATGAAGGTTGGGCCTTTTGTACAACATGTTCCTTCCTCTCTTTCCATTTCTGCTTCCTCTTTTCCTTATTCATACTTACAATGGGTTTTGGTGATCCCCCAATATTTGGGTTCAAATTCTTTCCTCTAGCCTCTAGATGGGTAGCCTAAATAGATACCTCATCTATGCTAGTAGGGTTAAACATGAGAATGGTGTGCCTTAAATAGCTGTGTAGACCCCCTATTATTTCAACAGTGTTTCAGGTGAGTCTAGAGAAATGCCTAGAATCAAAGTTCTTTTTCTAAATTCTTCGGTGTAGGTTTGTACACTTTGCCTTTTTAATTGGCGAAGAGTTTGCCAACTCGTCATAGATTTCTGCATATAAGCTTGTGGATAGAATTGTTTTTTAATTTCAGAAACAAATTCACTCCAGACAGAAAGAATTTTACCATGCTTCTTCAAGTCAGCTTGTGTCTTGCCTTCCCACCATACCAATGCAGTTCCTCCAAGGCGTAGGCTAGCCAACTGAATTTTACTCCTGTCTTAATCAATATTTTGTACCCTGCAATACACATCAATCTGTCTGATCCATTTATCTAGCTTCTCTGCATTTAATTCTCCATCATATATTGGCAAATCAAATTTAACATCTAATTTAATCAAAGATGTTTCCTTCTTTTTATTTTCAGGGCTATTAGGAGGTGTGGATAGAGGAGCCTCTTTTCCTCTCCCTTTTCCTTCAGAATGGCCATCTATAAGAGATTCTTCTATTCCTTTTTCTTGTTTGGAAGTTGAAGAATCTTCACTTCAACCTTTCTTAAATTCTCTATACATTTCTTCTACCATGGCTCTCATGGTCATGAAACTATCCATGCACTGAGAGTCTGATTCCAAGGGATTTTCTTCTGCCATTTTCCTCCTAGGATAGACTCTACTAATTTCTAGGTTAGTTTCAACCAATTCCCCTTCTCATAATTTGAGCTTTGACCTAGTCATCATTCACCAATCCAGCACAAGCTTGTCTAACCTTAGTACACCTAAATCTTTGATACCACTTGACCTGTTAATGAGATCTAAGACAAATGATAAGGTATTACAGAATCATGTGCATGGATTTGTCTATGTTATTTTATGCAATGGATCAATAAGATTGCGAAATACATAGACAATGAAGCAATAAACAAAACATAATAGACAACACATAACACAACAAATTTAATAAGGATTTCACCCAATACTCCTGGGCTACATCTCCTGGTGCAGCCTTCAGTGGTGACCTCTCTATTATGTCTTCAAGCAAGGTTTTTACAATAGTATGAGCTCAGTTTGAGACTCAATACATAACAGGAATAACAGTAAGAGTTTTCTTTAACCTCTCAATCTTTCTCTAAGTACATAGACTCTCTCAACACTCTTTTTCTACGTGCTAACTCTGCCTCGGCATTTGCTAGAAATTTGGCCTCCTCTGTTTGCTCTCTGACTGTGGCTTTACAGCCAATCTGGGCTGCATTTCTCCTTCTCGGCTTTCTGTCTCCTAGGCCTCTATCCATTCGAATCCCTCTTCCAGTGTTACATAATCATGGAATAATGCCTAAAGGGGAGGTGGCCCCCTATTCACAACATAAGAGTGCCTCGGCCCTTGAAATCCTTCACAATCCGGAACGCGGTCGTTTTCTGCTTTACACACAAAAAAAATGCATAACTGTGAAGTTCTGCCCAAACACAATTCATTTCGGACTTCAAAAGTCCTTAAATATGGTCTATTCCTCTATCAATTCCATCCTCCATCATTATCGCAAGTCGCTTTGACTTTGATCCAAGGTTCCCCTATGTATTTTTTGAAGTATGTTAAAAATCGCGAAAAATGCATTGAAAATGGCTTTGTTGCGAATCTCAAATTTTATGAAATATCATTGATAAACCCATGGATTCCGATTCATTGGATCGTACATAATGGTTTCCTCAATTGCGATATCGCGATCGCTCATCGCAATAATCCCCAGGCTATTGTAAGCTCTCCTGCAATATCCGATAGCGATCCTACGATGTAATATGGGTCATCGATCTACGCGCTTGATCGATGGTCCAAACTAACTCCGCCAATTACCATCCCCACACATATATGTTAAGCATCGATACCCGCTGTCTGCTTATGCCGATTGTGATTGTCGATCAGATCTGGATAGTTGATCGACCATATCTAACGACTGCTATGCATTCATTTGTTCTGCCTCTAATACTCTTTTTTTCACCGATTTCACGTCTTTTTGCCTCTCAATAGTGTTTTTTTGCATTCTGAAAGGGTTTCTCATGTGATTTTCTTTGGTCTTTGGCATGATTTTTCGAGTTTTTGAAGACTTAGAGAGTGTTCATGGATCCATTTGGATCATCTATCAATGCCTCCATTGCTACCTACGACATGCAAGGTGGATCTTGCTCAAATATCATCTTGTACACCAGGGTGACAAAGTGGTTTGATAATTGTATGATAACTCCACAAAAGCTACATTCGAAGAAAAACTTGCAATAAGTATTCGCAAAGGTTTTCAAAGGTGTCCATGCCCAACTCAAGCCTGGGAACTGATGATGGGCACAAACTGCACCTAGTATGTAAGTGGGCATGTATATCTTCGCTTGTTATCCCTTGGGAAAATGCCAGATTTTTGTTACCTATTACTTCAACCTAAGAGCCAACATGTAGAACTAGTTGCAAGTTCTTCCTTTGCTCACCATTTGATCCAACACAATCACCCAACTCTGCATGAAGGTCTTTGTCCTCTCTTGGTTATACAAGCGGCATGCAAATGTGACCAAGAGTTGATATGCCTTATGCAATATCTTCATCTTGTAAATCTGGGTGGGTGTTGTCCTGAACTTGGATGGTTCTTTCACCCAACTGTTCAAGATATCTCTTGAGTTTGCACTGTTGTTGCGTCTAGTGAAGGGTGTATCCATCATGATCACCGATTGTGGCAAGTGATACATCTCTTGAAAGTCCTTCACCCTAAGGGTACCAAGTTTTGTTCCACTGACACTCTTCAACACCATTGTCTCTGGATCAGTATGCGAGACAATCTAGTGGATCATGTGCATGCATGGAAATGTAGAATACCTGCATGCAATCCAGTACAAGCCAGACTTGTGTATGTTGACACAAACCTTGCGGTATTCCAGATTTTCCTCAAATATGCCTAAAAAGGTGTCATTGATGTCTTGCCATTTCATCTTGATATCCTTGTCTATGAACAACTTAGTGTCTTCATAGATAGGCAAGCTCATAGACACTTGCTCAACTACATCTACAGTCGCACTCTCAATGGTGTCCTTTGATCCTTCTCTCTTAGAGGGCATTGTACCTGTACTACTAAGAGACGATAAACATCTGGGATACTTGGAGAAAGAGAAAAACTCATGGCAAGCAATCTATCAGTTGAAAACCAAAAGAGACTTGAGGACTAACATGAAACACACCTCGGTGACTGATTGGGAAGATTGCGTAATTTTCACTAGGAGGTTGGGAGACTGGCTACCAAAACTGCAAAAAGAACAATCAAGACTATCAGCGAGCTGACTGACTACTAAAACTGTGGAACGCATAATTAAGCATGGCCTGCTGAGGACTGAAACTGCACAATTTTAGTCAGTAATGACTGCAACTAGCAAATTGCATTTGCACAATTTCTGGGGCTAGTAAGACACTGTCTCTTAGAATTCCACAGAGCAAGCCTCAAGGCCAGTGTTGGGCCAACTTTGTGCAATTTCTAGGAAGAAGGGAGAGCATTCACTCTCAGAAATGTGCATTGTAAGTCGGGCAAGGCAAGGTCTGGGCCAAGGCAGGCCAGACCTACCGCTGGGCTTCTGAAAACATGAAAATCTTGAATGCATGGTGAAGCTGAGTGCAGACAAGAGTGAATGATCATGCATGCAAACAATGAGTGCAAGATTTAGAAAATGGAAAGCCAAGCATGTGTGTGAAGTGATTCGTCGCAACGACGACCGCTAGTGTAGAAATAGTGCCATGCATGTGACAACAATGAGATGCAATGAAAAACTTGAAACAATTCTTCTACAAGCTAACATGCATTAGAACGATAGAAAGAGTTCATTGAAACCAGGCAAACAACACTCACACAAACCGAAATACAAAAAGCGACAGAAAAACAACAAAATATATGAAAAGCAAACTTACCCAGAAAAAGATGAGTTGAGTGTGCCAAATGCTCCTTGATGCGATGTGGGATGTGAGAGTTCCAATATTGATGTGAAGAATGAGTTCTGAAGTGTCAAATAAATAATTTTGATAAGATCGAGGCTTATGATGCACATGCCACAAATCTAGGAAAAAGTGACACATGGCGGTAGGTTTCTAAAATGCGCTTTTCATGTAACCTGCAACTGCTAAAAATGGATCCCTAAAATCTAGGGATACTTTTATCTTTTTTTTCTTTTTTGGGAAAAAAATATCATGCATGAAAATCAAGATTGCTCAGTCCTGGAGGGAACTAGTCAACCTAGGAGCACATGCAACAACCCTTAAGCCTGGGAATGAGTTTTGCGTAGTTTCTAGGTGGAGCAAGGTTGGTTGTCTCTCAGGCATTGCACAATTTCTAGATTGAAGCCCTGGCTGTCAGTCCGAATTGTGTAATTTTTTAGAGGAAGGCCAGTGTTGGGCTATGATGTAGTTTCTAGACGGAAGGTTGCCTCGCTATTATGTGCTTTCTAGAGACCAGCATGCAACCTAGATGGATTGCACAATTTCCATAGGGAAGGATGGTTCCCCTCTAGAGTTGCACAATTTTCTAGGTGAACATGAAAAAGAGAAACTAATCAAGTTCTAGAATGTTAGCCTCCGGGTGGGAGACAAGTAAGTTGACAAGCACAGGTTGGTAAGCCACTAAAACTCAATTGAAGCATATGTACATGGACAGTGCAAGACATGATACTAGGGATGGTTGGTAGGGAGGCTCCAAAATGAAGCTAAGGGAAAATTTTGGAGGGTGGTTGAAGCTAGTACAACAGACTCCTCTATCTTCCTGGCTCTTCGAGAGGGGAGTTAAGCCAAAATTGACTTTGATACCATAAGGAAAATTGAGGAAACATACATGGTACACAAATTACTCATAAAACAATTCCAATATATATATCAAAGCCAAATTACAAGCCACAAAAGTAGTTCTCATGAGATCCAACAGATTCCACACAAGGAGAATATTATTGAGAATAAACATTCATTCTCCATGTCAAATTTTTGAAGTATTTTCAAATAATTTTGAGGCATAACATGTAGGTTTTGTGGGATATATAAAACGAGTTAATATATGAGTTACACAATATTCTTAACCATGGAGAATAACCCCACTCTGTCATAGCAATGTTTAACTTGTAAATATATTTTGTTATAGTAACATGGCTTATGAATACCACATACCCAATATGGCACCCATTGATAGGAATTTTCATTAGTTAATTAATTTGAAATAAATTAATTAAAAGAGTATAACTGTTGATATGAATTTTGATTAGTTAATTAATTTGAAATAAATTAATTCAAAGAGTATAACTATTGAGATGAATTTTCATTAGTTAATTAATTTGAAATAATTTAATTAAAAGAGTATAACTAACTTGCACATAAGACTTAACCGTTGATTTGGGTATACCACTATAAATATTCCAACATATTTCATGGAGCTTAAATGTCCATGGTCTACCTCATAATTATTGATAATTAAATTAAAATTAGGAAAACCTTATTCTGAAATAAACATGTTTATAGACATAATTAATAATAATAATAATAATTAATCAAAAAATTAATAATAATAATAATAATAATTAATCAAAAAATATATTATAAACATAAGTGTTTTCATATTTATACACATTTACCAATTATTTAATTTATATACTCATACCAATCATCAATAATAATTAAATTATATAAATAGAAAAAATTATATAAATGCTATTGCAAAATAAACACCCGCTACCCACATAATAACCTTGAATCCTATTAAACTTTATTAAGAATACAAAATCACTTCGTACTAAAGTGTAAAAGCTCCAAATAAAACAAATTTATAAAGACCAAATATGTGAGAAGTTAGAACCTCAACGCTACCATCTCCTTCAGATTTCTAAGCTCAGAAATACCTTACTCAGTGTTGTGCATTACCATATGTTCCTCTTTGCATAGAAAAACTTTAATCAGTGTTGTGCGTTTTCTTATCTTCAACGGAAGCATAGGTTTCCTTCCATTCTTCCTAAAAGCAGTTGACAAAGGAGTTGTCTATAATGCGACTTTTTGAGATTCCGGTGACGGAATCCGGCAGAAGAAATTGAGATGAAATCATGATTTGTTGCAGTTAAAATGGTTTTTTAACTGCATATTCGGATTCAGTACCCTGAAAAACCCGTGGGACGGTTTCATTGTGCAGAAATTAGCTATCAAACTTGGATTCCAATAAATTACTGCCGGATTTTCACCGGAAAAAATCGTCGGAAAAGCTTTCAAAAAGTCGCGTTAAAGACCACTCCGTTGACAAACACCAAAAACCCTAACAGTATCGTTATATACATAATCACCGGCGACCCAGCAAGAATCAGCAATAGGTTATTTATATATTCATCGGCAAGGCAGCAAGAATCACCAGTAAGGCAGGTACCAACCAGAAAACAGAACGTCACGCACGGCATTTTACATGCCAACTCATTCTCTATAGAAAATGATGTGGCAACCTCATTGAAAATCCTGCAAACATTTGCCAAGTGGAAGCAACTGTGACAGAGCGAATACGCACGCAGCTCACGACAAGCTGAGCTGTGGAGGGTAATCACATGAAATCTATGACATCTGAATTTCTTATTCTTCCTCTTGTCATCCCCGTGTGAACAAATCAAAATAAATGGTAAACATAAATTATTATAATATGATACATACAGAGGTTGAGTTCACGTGCACTGCGCAGCAATCCAGAAGGTTTTTTCTGACGCGCTCTGCATTAAAGGAATCGATAACTCACGTTGACTCCAATCATGTGCGAGAAAAGAAGCCGACATATGTTGGTCGAAATTCTCTTTTATATTTATATGGGCGTAGTCTAACGATTTTTTTTTGACGGAGAGTAATATAAATTTCTGAAAAATCTGGTAGGGATTTTTACGAATCTAATTAAAAAGGGTTAAATTTCATAACTTTTGGTGTTTTAAAAGTTGTTAAATTTCATATTTTTTGGCTTTTTAATAGTGTTGAGTTTATTTTGATTATCAACCACATGATAAACATTATTTTTATAAAAAAATTTGAATTTTTTTACCTGGATTTCAGCAACAATTCCTCAATTTCTTATATATAACTAAAAATACATTCAAATATAATATGTAACTAAAAATACACTCAAATCCGCTACATATGTAATATTAATTTTTTTTTTTCCTTTCCTGGAAGAGCATCAGTAATTGAGGTCACGACTCACGACCAGCATTTAATTTGTGATGGCCGAGAGAGCACTCTGACATCATTTAGTGTGGAATGGTCAGAAACCATGAAATTAACCGCAAACTTTTTCTTTCACATGATTATATAGGAAACGAGAAAGAAAACGCTGTGAATCCAAACTTTTACGATGTTTTTGGTGTAATGCAACGATCTTGTCATTCAAAGAGTCGGCTTCATTCTTTAGTTTGATGATTCTCGAATTTGAAATGTTTTATGTACATCGTTAAGTTTTGGAATCGCCCAAATTGAATCGTTAGATTTTGGAATATATTTGGAATTGGATTTTGGATGGTTATATAATTTTGATTACTATTAATTAATAGTGTAAATTTTTTATTTTTAATATATATCCATATATATTTAGATTTTGAATGAGGAATTTTTAAAAATAGGAATAGTTATATAAGATACATTTAAGTATAGTGTAAATAAATGTGATACAAAAATTACTCACAAAACAATTTTAATATTTTCATCAAAGCTAAATTATAAGTTATATAAGTAGAATTCATGAAATCCAATAGATTTCATATAAGGAGAATATTGTTGAGAAAATCTCTTAACAAAACTCCAACAACCAACAAATTAATCTGACATATATGTTATTGTAAGCATTATTCCAAGTCCCCCTTTAATGCTTACATTACATCATTACAAAGATTATTACAAAAAGCATAAATTATATGTACTGACATATATGCTATTGTAAGCATTATTCCAAGTCCCCCTTTAATGCTTACATTACATCATTACAAAGATTATTACAAAAAGCATAAATTATATGTAGTCACATTTGTCTCGCTCCTCACATCCACTCTAGAGTCTAACAATGTTCTTTCTTCACCACCTCATTTTCTGGTTGTCCCTTGAACTCCATTTAAAACATAAATGGCTCTCACCATCTTTGATGAACTTGCATGATCAATAATGTTGACATACTTTATTATCCCAAATGACATAACAAGTTGTAACAATAAGAAAAACTAGCCAAGTAGTGAACCATCCTATGGACAAACTCCCATCTATCACACGACATAGCTTGTTAGTGAATGTGCTTAAGATTTCACCATATAACTTGACCTCTCTCACAGATATGGATCTCATAAAAATAACATGTAATTGATTCTCTTGAAAACCGAAATACAAGAAAACCTATCAACATACAATAGACTCACACAATCAAACTAGCGATATGTTCTATCAATACCGAACAATGTCTAGAGCTACTAATTTAATTATATTACTTTGCTCATCAATTAATTTTGCATTTCCTACTATAAAAAATTAACAAACATCATAACAACAAAATTCATGAAACGAAATTCCTATACAATGCAAATTTCAAATTTGCAGCTATAAATTCTATTCCTATACAATGCAACAAATTTGCAGCTATAAATTCTAGGTACAACAATTCTCACATACTATCATCAATGGGAAGGAAACATAGTTTCATGATACAACATTAATTCAATTTTTGCCCGCAATAATCCCAGATGAAATTTTTCCCTTTCATAAATCTCTACTTGGCTTTTTAAATGCCTATGATATGAGTGCCCCTCTACAACATTATTAAAAAAAAATCTTTTTAATTTCGTTGATTCCCGTGATATAATATCTTCAGGGATTCTTAATGCCCATGGTCCAATGAAACTCCTAATCCATTATTAAAGACCTTCACCTCTTGAATTCCACGACCCAAGCTTGAAATTTTGATGCGGGAGCATCAACCCAAAAGGGGAAATTATTGTAAATAATAGAAATAGGGGTCATGCATTAGTTAATTAGATATTCTCAAATAAAACTAGGAGAGCTTTTAAGCATAAAGGAGTGGATGTGGATCATTAAGTGATAAGGATAGCTTTTCTATCTTAGAATAGGAAAAAGACAGAATAAAGATAAAAAGATGCTTTTTCCATATGTATGCATTGCATGAGCTTTAGTTGAGTGATTTTTAGATCGTGTTAAGTTAATAAATTAAGGAGCTCAAAGGCATTAGAGAGGTGTGAGGAGTGAGTGTGAAAAGTGATCAAGGATTCTCCTTGGGAGCCTTCGGGCAGTTTGTAAAAGGGCCATGGATTTACATATCTGGCCAGGAAGAACAAGTTTGTAAGTAGTCTCTTTTGTTTTATGTAACCAATGTATTAGATGTATATATATATATTATTGATTGCATGATAAAGGCATGGGATTGGTACTAATTTGGAATGTTCCTTGAGTCCACTGGTTCTATATATTGAATTCAGATCAGTTGAATCCGAATGAATAGCTTATTCTAGAAGCAATGAATAATTATGCTTTTGTATTCAGCGTTATCTATTAATCTACCTTGCATAGATCGAAGTGCAGATCTGAAATCTCTGATCGATTGCAAAGAGGACGAATTGTGTTGAATAGCGCTCTGTGTTTTAATGGGAGTAAGGGGTTTGCCTGCGTATGGTAATAAACATTTAGCCAAGGATATAACGCATATGTATACATGGTAATTATAGATGTATACAGATGACTGGATGGTAATTATATATATATGTTGGATCCATATGGCTGTGTATGGTAACAACTCTATATAACGCATATGTAGAACTGTAAGACAAGTCCGTCGTTTTGGGAGCTGCTTGCTGTTTCGAGCTGACAGGTATATAACAAGTAAGAGCCAGTAAAGGGACGTAAGGAATTCTGTGGGGCATATAGAGTAAGAGCCAGTATAACCAGCAACGATATGAAAGAAAGGGGAAGAGTTTGCTGCGGATATTAGGCGTTGACCGACACTGTATATCCATAACTGTTATGCGACTTACAAACCGGGACTGTTATAGCTATATAACTCGGTTGTGAAGAAGGCTGGAGGAGCAGAGACCTATTCCGGTGCAGTCATATTTATATGTCAGCGGCGATGGTAAAATTACATTTATAAGTTGTGTTATTGGGAATTGAACTCTGGTCAAAGAGAAGGTAAGGCGCACTTCTTGATTGAATCCAACAATATATGTATTGATATTAATTATGGGAATGTCCGAGGCATTAAGATTGCTTGTAGGAGCAGTTGTGTAAGGATCCTGGTAGAAGTGGCCTGCGAGTGGCCTGGGCTGCATCAGGTGGTATCAGAGCAGGAATACTTTGTTGAAGATTGTTTGTTTCTTGAATGAGTACAGTCGAGAACTGAATTGTGTTTCAGGATTGCAGAAGAGGAAGGAGGACAAGATCATGTAAGATCTTAAGAGGTGAGATTATTTTTCTGACTTGAAATTTGTAATTGAAGTTTATGGTTGCAGAAAAGTGGCAGTGAACCTGAAGAATCCAATAAGGAATTGGATAAAGAGGACAACTGAAGTGTTCTCAGGAGAGAGAAGGAGATTGCAGAAGCCTAGAGGGAGCAAAGGTGTTTCTCAGGAGAAGGTTCCAGACAAAGGACCGTGCTTACCAAAAGACTAAGTAAGGAGAGATTAGTGAGGTAGGATTGCAGCCAGGAGGACTAGCTGTTACAGAGGCTTGTTGCAAAGAAGAATCAACAGAGGTTGAAGAAAGTTGCAGATGAGAGAAGCCTATAGGAGCAGTAGAGGATGCTCGAAAGGTTCCAGCAGAGGACCAATGATTACCAAAAGACCAGATCCGGAGGGAAGGATTAGTGAGGTAAATGGCAGCAAGAGAGGTTGCTGTGGTAGAGTCTTCATGCAACTCATAGGTGAGGAACTCATGGCAAAGGAGAAGATGACTACTGATAGTCATAGCAGAGGTTCAGGAAAAAGCCACGATAGAGGACATAAGAAAGAGGATGCCAAGGTAAATGGCAAGAAGATGAGTCCAGAGGAAGTTGAAATGGAAGAATACATTTGTGAACCAGAACAAGGAGAATTTCTGGGAGATAGTGAAGATGAAGGCTTGAAGATTGAACCTTCAAGTAAGACCAAAGGGTCATATGGTTTTAAATCTGACAATTTGTGGATGTTTGCAGGTGAAAGACAATTAGCTGATGGGATGACTACAGGAGTTCGAGAAAGAGAGATTGCAGTAATGAAGGTACAATTGCAGGTACTGGAAGAATGGCTGCAAGAGCAGAAAGATCAAAATGGAAAATGGATCTTTCCACTGAAGGGAAAGAGAGTGATTTGGTGACAATTGCAGAGAAGGTTGAAGAAAATTATGATTGCCTTGTTGAAAAAGGGACTTAGAGTTCTTGCGCCAGAGTTGGAGTTTGAAATTCCCGCGTGCAGATATATTAAGAGAAAAATGTTGAAGGAAGCAGTCAAGACTGGAAAGTCTCATAATTTAAAAACTAATGAGTTGTGTACGTTTGCAGGTACAGAACAGGAAGATAAACAAACTTTAGAGTTTGTGCAAGAAGAGTTGAACTTGAAAGCTGTTCAGATCGATAATGAGTTAGCAAGATCTCAGAAGCAGATGGAGAAGAAGGAGTCTAATCAGGAAGTTGAGGCAGAAAGAGAAGGACCAGCTGATGATTGGTCAAAAACTAGTGGAGGTATAGAAAATCATGTGAAATTTCCAAGGTCTACTGCTAATGAAGTTGTTGAATTGTATAGGAAACTAGATCTCCAAAGAAGAGAGTTGGAGAGACAGAGGACTTATTGGATGGAGAAACAAGGGAAGAGACTCTTTATGAATGAAAATCATAAAGCTGAAGATAGTAAGAAGGAAGGACTAGCTAACAGTCTCATGGTGAAGGCAAATCAGCATACTGATGTGCTGATTGGGATGGAACAGCATACTGAGATACTGGCAGAGGGAAGTAAGGCATTGATGCCTTGTGATTTTAATTTTAACATGTGTTTTGTGAATGCAGGAATTATCGCCAGTGCTGAGAAACATTTGACTTAGCTGAACAGTCAATTAAAGGGGAAAGAAGTTCTATGTTCCAGAAGACAAGAGAGGGTGGATGATCGGGTGGCAGTCAAAATAGAGACCAGCATAGAAGCAAGAAATCAGCAGCTTGAAGATTTATTGGACAAGGAAATTGAATTAATCAGAAGAATCATGCTGAAAGTGTCTCAGAAAAAGACATCAGCAAAGAAGAGAAGTAGCAGAAGCAGCAAGAGGAAGACAGCAGAAGATTGCAAGAGTACAGCTAGTGGAGCAAAGCAGCATAAAGTGTGGAGACCTGGAGAAGAACAAAAGACAGAAGCAATGGCAAATGCAAAGTTACAACACAAGATATGGGATCCAGGCAAACATAGATCTGAACACATGATCGGGAGATCATGAAATTTTTCTACCTTGGGAGTATGATGCGGGAGCATCAACCCAAAAGGGGAAATTATTGTAAATAATAGAAATAGGGGTCATGCATTAGTTAATTAGATATTCTAAAATAAAACTAGTAGATATTTTAAGCATAAAGGAGTGGATGTGGATCATTAAGTGATAAGGATAGCTTTTCTATCTTAGAATAGGAAAAAGACAGAATAAAGATAAAAAGATGCTTTTTCCATATGTATGCATTGCATGAGCTTTAGTTGAGTGATTTTTAGATCATGTTAAGTTAATAAATTAAGGAGCTCAAAGGCATTAGAGAGGTGTGAGGAGTGAGTGTGAAGAGTGATCAAGGATTCTCCTTGGGAGCCTTCGGGCAGTTTGTAAAAGGGCCATGGATTTACATATCTGGCCAGGAAGAACAAGTTTGTAAGTAGTCTCTTTTGTTTTATGTAACCAATGTATCAGATGTATATATATATATTATTGATTGCATGATAAAGGCGTGGGATTGGTACTAATTTGGAATGTTCCTTGAGTCCACTGGTTCTATATACTGAATTTAGATTAGTTGAATCCGAATGAATAGCTTATTCCAGAAGCAATGAATAATTACGCCTTTGTATTCAGCGTTATCTATTAATCTGCCTTGCATAGATCGAAGTGCAGATGTGAAATCTCTGATCGATTGCAAAGAGGACGAATTGTGTTGAATAGCGCTCTGCGTTTTAATGGGCGTAAGGGGTTTGCCTGCGTATGGTAATAAACATTTAGCCCAGGATATAACGCATATGTATACATGGTAATTATAGATGTATACAGATGACTGGATGGTAATTATATATATATATATATGTTGGATCCATATGGCTGTGTATGGTAACAACTCTATATAACGCATATGTAGAACTGTAAGACAAGTCCGTCGTTTTGGGAGCTGCTTGCTGTTTCGAGCTGACAGGTATATAACAAGTAAGAGCCAGTAAAGGGACGTAAGGAATTCCGTGGGGCATATAGAGTAAGAGCTAGTATAACCAGCAGCGATATGAAAGAAAGGGGAAGAGTTTGCTGCGGATATTAGGCGTTGACCAACACTGTATATCCATAACTATTATGCGACTTACAAACCGGGACTGTTATAGCTATATAGCTCGGTTGTGAAGAAGGATGGAGGAGCATAGACCTATTCTGGTGCAGTCATATTTATGTTGGCATTATGAGACTAGTGTTGGCCTTGATGGCAAATCACACTGATGACAAATCATAGTGCAGAAGGATAGCAGCAAGGAATTGATGATCAGACTACAAGTATGAAGAGAAAATATATACACGCTGGTTCACTATATACCAAGTCGCGTATACACGCAGGTTCACTATATACCAAGTCGCGTATACGTAGGTTCGCTATATACCAAGTCGCGTGTACACGCAGGTTGGCTTCAGTAAAAGAGCGTGTATGTGGAAAACTTATCTTTGGTCCGTGGCGGTTATTCCTTGGAAGTTGTGCCTATGGTTTTGGACCATGGTGTCTCGACGGACATGTTGATCCCTAGTTTTGAAGTTGATGGTATTGGATTTCTATGGTTTTGGCTCTTGGTATTGAGCAAGGCCTAAGGCTATATAAGGAGAAGAAGATCATTAGGCATTTTACAATTGAAAAGTCTTGAATATCTGAAAAACAAAGAGATCTTGTATGCAGGTTCTGGGTTGCTTGATCTAAGCTAAGGAGAGATCACACCGGTTGATGGAAGACTAGATCTAAGGACAGATCGGGATCTAATGGTTTGAAATGCACTATTATGATTATGCCTATTTCTAGATCTGCATACTGACGCAATGTTATGTTCTGGGTCTAACTGATGTCTGATACAGCTGCAAGTTAAGAAAAATTTATTTTTAGATCTGTACGCAGGTTGTCTTTGGTAAAAGCACGTGTATACGCGGGTTTCTCTCATTGAAGTAGCGTATATCTTTTGAAGTTTGATTTTTGGGGTTGCAGTTGGGTCTGACTGCTATTGCAGAGTTCTGTTGTATGCTCTGTGTTCTGGTGACTAGTGTTGACAGGGTTTCAGTGGTTCAGTGATTCAAAGATTGATGATGCTAGTATTGGTTGTTTTGTGCTTCAATGATCTGTTATGAAAGTTGAATGAATTGTGGTCTTCAGATTGTAATGTTGTGCTTCAGGAATATCCAGTCTGAAAATGTATGAAAAGTGGTACCTGAAGGAAAGAAGATTGTAGGCCAGCACCTACGTACTAGTATCTTAGCTAGTACAAGAGCAAAGGGGGTTGGAGCTCCCTTCCAAGGAAGTTTAGAGAACGAGAGAAGGTTGAAGCCTTCAGCAGGTTGTAGCCTGCGTACTGGTATAAGGCTGCACCAGTACAAAAGATTGTAAAATGAAGTTTCATATTAAAGAAAGATAAAGACGACTTGCAGCAGGTGGTTTTCACCCACATTGGGTTTCCACCTTATATCATGGTGTTCATGTGTGTGTTTTCTGTGTGATGATCTGTTTTGTTATACTGCACCTGTCTTACTATCATGGTTAATAATGTCCTGATGCATTTACTGAAGATAAGCTACTGAATCATAAGTTTTCTTGTTATACGCTGGTTTCTTTAGACACAGTAGCGTGTACACGCTGTTTCACTTAACTGAAGTAGCGTATATGTTTCTGAGCATAAAATGAAAAAGTTTTTCTGATAATACTGATTCACCCCCCCTCTCAGTATTATTTCCAACAATTGGTATCAGAGCAGGTCCTTCAGAGAAGCTTGATCGCTTGAAGGTAGATCGTTCATCATGAGCAACTACGAGAGAGAAGCATCAATCAGGCCACCGGTTTTTGATGGGACAAACTTCAATTATTGGAAGGTAAGAGTTACTGCCTATCTTCAATCTCTTGGTACAGAAGTTTGGGACATTGTAGAGATAGGCTACGCTTTTCCTTCAGCTACTCCTACAGATGCAGCCGAGAAAAAGAAGTATGAAACAAATGCACAAGCAGTCAGTACCCTTCTAGGATGTATATCCCAATCGGAGTTCATGAAGGTAATGCACTATAAATCCGCAAAAGAAATATGGGACAAAATTGTCACGAGCTATGAAGGATACGAACAGGTAAAGCGTGCCAAACTTCAAACTCTCAGGATTAAGTATGAGACTCTCAGAATGTATAATGATGAAAGTGTGGCTAACTATTTCCTTAGGGTAGATGAGATCGTTAATTGCATGAAAAACTTGGGTGAAGAAATAAAAGAGGCTATTGTGGTTGAAAAGGTTCTAAGATCATTGTCCCCCAAATTTGAATCTAAAGTGTCTGCAGTAGAAGAAAAGGAAAATCTACGAATTCTTACTATGTCTCAGCTTCACGGAATTCTAACTGCTTATGAAATGAGAAAAGGAGGTCCATCAGACAGAAGAGAAGCTGCTTTCAAGGCTTCGGGCAAAGAAGATTATTATGAAGCAAGTCACGTGCCAGAAGATGAAGAAGAAGAATCAAATTTTGTCAGAAATCTTCAAAGGGGTTCTGGAAGGTTCAGAGGTAAGTTACCTTTTAAATGCTTTGCTTGTGGAAGAGTAGGTCATTATGCTGCCAAATGTCCTCACAAAGATAAGAATGACAAGGGAAAGGAACCTGTTAAATGGAACAAGAAACAGAATGAAAAGAAGAAAAGCTATTACACTCATGAAGATAGTGATGGCCTTTCAAATAGTGACAAAGATGAACAAGGTTATAGATATAAACTTTTAATGGCTTTTGAAGATGATGATTACATGGATGCTATAGATGTAGAAGGCTTTTATGAAGAAATTAATGATCTCAAAGTTTGCTTAGAAGAGAAAAGTGCTATTATTGATTCTCTACAATGTCAACTGGCAGAAAAGGAAAAACATCTTGAAAAATTGGAATGTGAGATTGTTTGTCTTAGAAAGGAGATTGGGAAAAAAAAAGCAATTAATCTTAAATTTGTTAAAGGATCTGAAACCTTGGATGAGATTATCAATGTGCAGCGTTCTCCTCTGATCAAGACAGGTCTGGGATATAATGGAGAAACATCTCAAGCTTCTACCTCTAAAAGTTATCTTGATGCAGCAAGGAGGAGTGAACAAAGACCAAATAAAAGTCATCAGGTGAATCAGGGATAGTTTACCTCAAGAACAAATAAAGACTATCAAGAAGTTCGGGGACAAGCGGCCTTAAGAACAAACAGAAGCTACAATCAGCCACAGGTAAAATCTTCCCAATTTGCCCCAAGAATGGATGTCAATAGAAGCTACAATCGGTTGGATGATAGATCTGATTATCAGAGAAATTTCTTTAATGGCCAATGCTTTTCTTTCCATAACTTCGGTCACAAAGCAGCTCAATGTGTTGCCTACAAGACAATCATGACTAGAGAAGCTCAAAAGCAAAGAAGTATGATTGGAACCATGAAAAGGACTTATAACAACTTTTCGGTTCTTGAAAATGAAGTTGAATGCTCTATTTGTAATAACTTTGGTCATGAAGACTCTGAATGCAGGAGCAGGTTCTGGAAGACAACTCAGAAGGAACAAACCTCAAATGTTAGAACATGGAGAATAAAGGAACCGCAACCAGAAAGATGTGGGATAGCCTTTTATGCAGAAGGTCAAGAAAGTCTATGGTACATTGATAGCGGATGTTCGAAGCATATGACAGGGGACAAAGAAAAACTTGAATCATATACCGCATTAGAAAAGGGAAAGAAAGTTTCTTTTGGAAACGATATCTCTGCAGCCATAAAAGGAAAGGGCGTTGCTCCGTTGAAAGAGAAGGTCAAAGATAGAAATGTTCTGTATGTTGATGGATTGAAGCATAATCTTCTGAGTGTCAGTCAGATGTGCGATCAAGGAACAGAGGTAATATTTAGATCAAATGGATGTTGTGTTCGTGATCTTGATACAGGAAAAACAGTGATCAAAGGAAGAAGGACTCCAAATAATCTATACATATTTGAAGAAGGACCACAACAATGTTATTTGAGCAAGGATGATGAACACTGGCTATGGCATCGGAGGTTGGGGCATCTAAGCTTTTCACAAATAAGGAAAGCATGCAAATATCAGGCAGTTCGTGGTCTTCCAGATATCAAAACTCCAGACAACACTATATGCAAATCTTGTCAGTTTGGGAAGCAAACCAGAACTAACTTTCCAGAGAAGGAAGGATCAGCCAGCATACCTCTTGAGCTAGTCCATACAGATGTATGCGGTCCATTTAGGAAAAGGACACCTCGAGGAGAAGAATATTTGATATTATTCATTGACGATTTCTCCAGGTTTGTCTGGTTAGGGCTTATGAAGCACAAAGATGAAGGATTTGAAAAATTCAAATCCTTCAAAGCCTTGGTTGAAAATGAATCAGGACACAAAATTAAGTGCCTCAGATCTGACAGAGGTGGGGAGTTTACCTCAAACGAATTTTTCGATTTCTGTGAAGAAAATGGGATAAGAAGAGAATTCTCTACAGCTAGAACTCCTCAGCAAAATGGGGTGGTGGAAAGAATGAACAGAACAATCCAACAAATGGCTCGTGCTATGCTTGATGAATCAGGTACTCCCGCAACTTTCTGGGGTGAAGCTGCACATGCTGCTGTTATTATTCTTAACAAAACAAATGTCCGAGTAAACAACAGTCAAACACCTCATGAGCTCTGGAGTGGTGAGACTCCTTCGGTGAAGCATTTCAAAATCTTTGGGAGCAAATGTTATATTAAGAATACTGATGAGCAGCTTGGCAAACTTGAACCAAGAGCAGATGAAGGCATTCTTCTTGGTTATTCTCCACACAGCAAAGCATACAAGTGTTACAATAAAAGACTTGGCAGAATTGTTGACAGCATTGATGTAGTGATTGATGAGAAGGGATATATTCCTAGGCAAGTTCATCATGAAGACATTGAAGAAGATGAAGGCTACCCTCAAAGGCAGAATGATGAAGAAGAAGAACCTCAAGAAGAAGAAGAACCTCAAGAAGAACCAGAGGAGCAGGCAAGAATAGAAGAGAAGACTCCATCCAGATATGTTCAAAAGAATCATCCAGAATCTCAGATTATGGGGCAGAAAGAAGAAGGAGTACAAACAAGAAGAAGAGTTGCAGAAGCTTCAAGCTATTTGGCATTAATCTCTTCCACTGAACCACAAAGTGTGAAAGAGGCATGCAAAGATGAATGCTGGGTCAAAGCAATGGATGAAGAACTTGAGCAGATCGAAAAGAACAACACTTGGGAATTGGTTCCTAGACCAAAAGATAAAAATGTCATAGGGACAAAATGGGTCTTCAAAAATAAATTGAATGAAAATGGAGAAGTAATTAGAAACAAGGCCAGACTTGTTTGTAAAGGGTATGCGCAGCAAGAAGGAATAGATTTTGAAGAGACCTTTGCTCCTGTTGCAAGACTTGAGGCCATCCGAATGTTCCTTGCTCTCTCAAGCTTTCAAAACTTCAAGGTATTTCAAATGGACGTGAAATCAGCCTTTCTGAATGGAGACTTAGAAGAAGAAGTATATATTGAGCAGCCAGATGGTTTCATTCTTGGGAATGATCCAAACCCTGTATGCAAATTGAAAAAGGCTCTCTATGGTCTCAAACAAGCTCCAAGGGCTTGGTACTATCGATTGGACAAATATCTTCACCAACAAGGTTTTTCAAAAGGATCAGCAGATAGCAATCTCTATATAAAAGTTGAAAATAACAAATTACTAATACTTGTTGTTTATGTAGATGATATTATCTTTGGCAGCAATGAAGAGACTATGAGTCAAAACTTTGCCTTGGTTATGCAGAGAGAATTCGAAATGTCACTACTTGGAGAATTGACATACTTTCTTGGATTGCAAATCCAACAAAATGAAGGAGGCATCTTCTTGTCTCAAACCAAGTACCTTAAACAGATCTTGAAGAAGTATGGCATGGAAGATTCAAAGCCAGTTTGTACACCCATGGTTACAGGATGCAGCCTCAGTGCAAATGATGAATCAGCAGCAGTTCATCAACCAACTTATAGATCCATGATTGGGAGTTTGCTTTATTTGACAGGTACCCGACCAGACATCATGCATGCAGTCGGAATAGTTGGGAGATTTCAGGCAAATCCAAAGGAGACTCATCTTCAGGCAGTGAAGAGAATTTTCAAATATCTTCAAGGGACACAAAATTATGGATTATGCTATCCTAGAGATACAAATCTCACACTTCATGCTTATACAGATGCAGATTAGGCCGGAAGCGTGGATGACAGGAAGAGCACAAGTGGTGGTGCATTATTTATGGGCTCCAGATTAGTATCTTGGTTCAACAAGAAACAGAGTTCAATTTCCTTATCTACAGCTGAAGTAGAATATGTGGCTGCGGCATCTTGTTGCACACAACTTCTTTGGATGATGCAGACCTTGCAAGATTTTCAAATCACTTGCACTCCACCAGTCTCTATCTTATGTGATAATACAAGTGCAATCAGCATTTCAAACAATCCAGTCATGCATTCAAAGACCAAACACATACCGATCAAGTATCACTTCCTTCGGGAACAAGTGCTTGAGCAGAAGGTCAAGTTGGAGTATGTTCCTTCTAAGGAGCAAGTTGCTGATATTCTCACAAAACCACTGCACAGGGAAACTTTTGAATATCTCAGACAAAAGCTGGGAGTAGTTGATGCCTCATCTTGCTGTTAAAGCTTGTATGTTCTAAAGAAAAGTTGGTGTACGCGTGTTGTATAAAGAATATCCGCGTACATACGCTGTTTTATGCGGGGAAAGTCACGTATATGGTGTACGCGTGTTGTATAAAGGATATCCGCGTGCATACGCTGTTTTATGGAGGAGAAGTCACGTATATGGAGTTCTGAACAGCAAGGGCAGACTCTGGGTGGAGAAGGTCTGAGATGGGTATGCCAGAATTCTTCAAGCACAGTTTCAGGGGGTGCAGCAGGCACAGGTTCAGGGGAACAGCTTAAAGTCTCATAAAGCATTGTTGGCATTTAGATGCTTTTGGTTCTAGTACACAACTGTTGTTGATTTTAGGAGAAGGAGCTCAGAAGGAAATCTTGGTCGTTGATCTAAAAGATGTTTATCAGATGTTGCTTGTGACTTTCATAAGTCTTGGTCTAGATTTGTTGTCTCTATGTCATGTATCTCTTTTATCTCTTTTATGGTGTCAAGGTCATGTAACGGCCTATGTTGGTTTCCCCACTATGCCTGGGATGAATGATGTAATATAATTGGTTGTTATATGTAACTTTCTGATGTATCCCCTCTTGGAGTATGGATGTATGTTTTAAGTCTTTTGGTGATAGGAAGGTCTTGGTTCTTTTGAAGAACATCTCTTGCAGATATTGCCTACAGTCAGGGGGAGCATGTTTTAGCACAGCCAAGCAGAGATATCAGCATGTACTCAGGGGGAGCACAGCCCTTTTCCCTTGATGACAAAGGGGGAGAATGGTTCTAAGGATCTTGGGGTTGCCATCAAGTCCAAAGGGGGAGATTGTTGGCATTATGAGACAAGTGTTGGCCTTGATGGCAAATCACACTGATGACAAATCATAGTGCAGAAGGATAGCAGCAAGGAATTGATGATCAGACTACAAGTATGAAGAGAAAATATATACACACTGGTTCACTATATACCAAGTCGCGTATACAAGCAGGTTCACTATATACCATGTCACGTATACGTAGGTTCGCTATATACCAAGTCGCGTGTACACGCAGATTGGCTTCAGTAAAAGAGCGTGTATGTGGAAAACTTATCTTTGGTCCGTGGCGGTTATTCCTTGGAAGTTGTGCCTATGGTTTTGGACCATGGTGTCTCGACGGACGTGTTGATCCCTAGTTTTGAAGTTGATGGTATTGGATTTCTATGGTTTTGGCTCTTGGTATTGAGCAAGGCCTAAGGCTATATAAGGAGAAGAAGATCATTAGGCATTGTACAATTGAAAAGTCTTGAATATCTGAAAAAGAAAGAGATCTTGTATGCAGGTTCTGGGTTACTTGATCTAAGCTAAGGAGAGATCACACCGGTT
This sequence comes from Pinus tabuliformis, assembly GCA_031772625.1. Lineage (NCBI taxonomy): Eukaryota > Viridiplantae > Streptophyta > Pinopsida > Pinales > Pinaceae > Pinus > Pinus tabuliformis. The sequence goes on along the minus strand of CM062818.1, from coordinate 1,928,871,428 downwards.
GATGGAAGACTAGATCTAAGGACAGATCGGGATCTAATGGTTTGAAATGCACTATTATGATTATGCCTATTTCTAGATCTGCATACTGACGTAATGTTATGTTCTGGGTCTAACTGATGTCTGGTACAACTGCAAGTTAAGAAAAATTTATTTTTAGATCTGTACGCAGGTTGTCTTTGGTAAAAGCGCGTGTATACGCGGGTGTCTCTCATTGAAGTAGCGTATATCTTTTGAATTTTGATTTTTGGGGTTGCAGTTGGGTCTGACTACTATTGCAGAGTTCTGTTGTCTGCTCTGTGTTCTGGTGACTAGTGTTGACAGGGTTTTAGTGGTTCAGTGATTCAAAGATTGATGATGCTAGTATTGGTTGTTTTGTGCTTCAATGATCTGTTATGAAAGTTGAATGAATTGTGGTCTTTAGATTGTAATGTTGTGCTTCAGGAATATCCAGTCTAAAAATGTATGAAAAGTGGTACCTGAAGGAAAGAAGATTGTAGGCCAGCACCTACGTACTAGTATCTTAGCTAGTACAAGAGCAAAGGGGGTTGGAGCTCCCTTCCAAGGAAGTTTGGAGAACGAGAGAAGGTTGAAGCCTTCAGCAGGTTGTAGCCTGCGTACTGGTATAAGGCTGCACCAGTACAAAAGATTGTAAACTGAAGTTTCATATTAAAGAAAGATAGAGACGACTTGCAGCAGGTGGTTTTCACCCACATTGGGTTTCCACCTTATATCATGGTGTTCATGTGTGTGTTTTCTGTGTGATGATCTGTTCTGTTATACTGCACCTATCTTACTATCATGGTTAATAATGTCCTGATGCATTTACTGAAGATAAGCTACTGAATCATAAGTTTTCTTATTATACGCTGGTTTCTTTAGACACAGTAGCGTGTACACGCTGTTTCACTTAACTGAAGTAGCGTATATGTTTCTGAGCATAAAATGAAAAAGTTTTTCTGATAATACTGATTCACCCCCCTCTCAGTATTATTTCCAACAATTTATATGTCAGCGGCGATGATAAAATTACATTTATAAGTTGTGTTATTGGGAATTGAACTCTGGTCAAAGAGAAGGTAAGGCACACTTCTTGATTGAATCCAGCAATATATGTATTGATATTAATTATGGGAATGTCCGAGGCATTAAGATTGCTTGTAGGAGCAGTTGTGTAAGGATCCTGGTAGAAGTGGCCTGGGAGTGGCCTGGGCTGCATCAAATTTCGTCTTATGGTCATCAACACCCTACATCCTACTCCAGCGACTCATCAAGAAGAAAAGAGTATAAGCCTATTAATTTATACTGAATACGACAACTCTGTGAATTGCAAAAATTAGGAAACAGGCCAACAGTGCTATAGAAGCCGTGATATTAGATCAGTCGTTGCGCAAAAGATTTCAACGCAGTCGATTTAAAACAGATCCGAATCTACAGGATGAAGTACTGGATCAAAAGGAGACTTCAAGTTGAACAATCTACTTCGATGACAAATCTGCTACGTAGAAACTATGCACGTGAAAGGCCAGTTCTCTGTCGATCCACATTGTCCAAGAACGTCGTGACTTTCATAATTTTTCTTAGCACAGGACTAGCTGCCAAACAAATATTTACTCGAACAATTCACACTTCACTCTCTTACTCTATCTGCATAGGGAATTAAAATTTTTATGATTCCTGCTCTCCCATAGGGGAGTTAAGCGGAAGCCATAAGGAAACAAAATCTTACAAAAAAATGTTCATAAAACCATTTTAATATTGTTGAATTGAGGCTTTTGTGATTCATATTAAGTTTATCAGAGATTTGTCGATAAATGAAATATCCTGTGATTTACTCCGAAAAATCTCTCATAAATTTTAATATTATCATCAAAACCAAATTATAAGTCACATAAGTAATTCTCATGAGATACCACACATTCCACATAAAAAGAATATTATTGAGAATAAGCATTCACTCTCTAGATTAAATTTTAGAAATATGTTCAAATAATTTTGAGACATTACATTTAGGTTTTATGGGATAAATAAAAGTCCATATGCAGTAGCTATCCAAGGATTTCCACCAAGAGAGGGCGGGTTGTGGAGAGGTTGTCCTCCTCGAACTTCTTTAGACATGATATATTATGTATGTAAAATTTTGGCTTTAAAATATATTGGTTTTACACTAATTTTTTTGTGCTAAATAAAGGTGATACTTATTGAAGAGTTTTTTTCTTTTACACAAGTTTTAAAAAAAATTAAGGTGTTTCAATTTGATGAAATTTGTAGAATTTTTTTTCTTTTACACAAGTTTTAAAAGGGTTCTTTCTAGGGTGCTTCAATTTGAGGAAATTTGTAGATTTTTTTTCTTTTATACAAGTTTTAAAAGGGTTTTTTCTGAGATGTTTCAACTTGAGAAAATTTGTAGAATTTTTACTTTTAGAAATATAAATATTTTCAAAATGAGGAATTTTTTATGTTGAAGAACCAACTTAATGTTGATGGGCTGACTTTTTAGGATTTGAGTATATTGGGGTTATTAAGATTAATGTTAGACTTTGTATCTCTTGTTTCCTTCCAACATAATTAGTGAAATTTTGTTGTAGTAATTGTTTATTCAAAACCAAATATATTACTATTTAAATCTTTGTTCAACATAAGAAATACAACTTTTCCATTGTGCCAAGTCACTATGTCAAGAAAAAAATATCTTTCCTAATTTAAACTATTTAAATATTAAGATGCTCTTCAAATAAATTAAATAAGTTATTTCATTTCAAATATGACTTAAAATCAATTGAAAAAGAAAAAAAACAAGGGTAAAAATTGTTTCATCCACAAATGCAATGTTTTCGGCAAAGGGCATCATATCCTTCTCTAATAAGCATTAAAGATAATACAAAAACATGAAAAATATGTGTTAAACCTCTAAGATAGGTTATGCAATAAATGGAACTAATTTCTTGGTGGACTAGGATGTTAGATGGAGTGTTGGCACTTGGATTCGTGGGGATTATTGCCTATAGAAATGGTATAGGGCATTTGTTGTGGTATGAGCCTTCACATAGAGAATAGTAGTGGAAGTAGTTAAATAGAACAAATCATATTTAGTCATTAATCAAGTAATTAAGTTGAATGAAAAGTAACATATGGCTATAAGACTTGGTTGCTTATAAGTACCTCTACAAGTAAATTCTAGACGTAGAGATAAGTAATGGGGAGGAGAGTATGAGAGTTTTATGGATTGGATCTTATGAATTTTCTCAATGAATTTTAAAGAGGGTTTACCAAGTAAACTTGACTCAGTGAAGTCCAGAGTTTTAGTTTAATGATGGCTTCTTTAAAAATATCACATGTAAATAAAACCTTTAGAAGAGTTTACTGCATTTAAGTTAAAAAATAATGAATTTATTATTAAATTGATTTTTCAAATTGAAATATTTAAGAACAAATTATAATGTGCATGATGTATATGTGGTATTGTTATGTATGATTTTTTATAATATTTTCAAAGCAATAAATTGACTTACACATTTAAAAATACAATTTAAAAACTAAAAAGTTATAATGTCACATACAATAATATTATTAAATAAAAAAAAAATACCAAACCAATAATTAGAGAATGCCTTATTATAGTATATACATTCCACAAAAGACTATTTGTGTTCTGTTACACATGTGAACTATTAGATCATTATAATTATAATCTTTGTATGTTTTAAAATTTTTGAGTAGAATATGAAAAATAATTTTTATCAGATCATAGTGGTTTTTTTCATTTAAAATCAACTTTTAAATAGATAAATACATTCAATTTTCTGAACAATTATGAGAACATCTACCAAATTCATAAATCAAACTTGTGATTCCAATAAATTCATACCAAAATTCCTATATAACTTAAAAACATAGCTAAAAGCCTCCGAAACCGTTAGATTCCAATGCCAGATTTGCTATATGGTCTAAAAGCCTCTCAAACAGTTAGACCACGAACTAATATATTTTAATTTATATGTAAGGTGAGCTCAAGTGTATCGTGTTGGAATACAGAAGATTGTCTAACGTGCTCTCGATCAAAGGTCAATTCTGATCTTATTAGGTAAAGGGAACTGAAATATGTTGTCTTGATTCTTGTTTCAATTATTTATATATAAATCAATCCAATATATGTATATGAAACCAATTTTTCTCAATTTGAAATGGCCAGCTGTAACTATCCGCACGAGCAGCGTTGTGATTGTCAGTGACCGGTGGGTACTTCGATCTCATTTTTAATGAATGGTCAGAAATCATGACATTAACCGCAAGCTATTTTTTCTTTCGCATGACCATGTGACACACAAGAGGTACGTGAAATATTGTGCAACCAAATCTATGGGATATTTTGTTGTGATGTAACTATTTTGTAATTCATGATAGAAGAGTGAGCTGAGCTGTTTCAGTGTCCTGGTGCGTGATTTTGAAGTTTTCAATGTCCATTTGATTCAGAATAAGTTAATTTGGTAGGAAACGTGGCATCCAGAAAAATCATTTTTGGTAATGTTGAGTCGACTTGGATTAAAATTTATGCTCTCACAAAGTCACTTTTTTTAAATTTTTATGTTTAAAAAGTTATTCAAAAATGTAAAAATATTTAATAATAATAATCCATATATTATAAGATAAGGGTTAATTGAATTTATTTTGGGGGTTAGACATATTTATTGTAATTTTTTTTTTCTCAATAAGGAAAAAAAATTGACAAACTTTTTATTATAAAATATTTCCATTTTTAAGTAAGAATTGAGCATCATTTTGTTGTCTATACTATTTCTAGTTCATGGATCTTTTATACCATACATAAAATATATCATTTTACTTTAACACCTTGCCCAAAACACACTTACATATTTTATTTTCACTATATACTTTTTTGACAAAAATGGTCTTAAAAAAAACTACTTTGTCGAGAAAATTACATATATGTGGCTTAATTTTCAAAAAATAACACAAGCTGGCTAATCTATATTTATGCTCCCAGAATCATGGTGAATTCCATTGTAAAATGTAGAGAAATATATCTTTCCCGAAAACTTCTTGTATGCTTCTTTGGAAAGAGCATCTATTATATGATTATGTTCCTTATAGATATGTGAAAATGACTATTCTCGAAACATTTTTCTAATGGCCTCATTCAATGCATCTAGTTGATGAGCATTGGCGAACCAAAATTTGATCTCTCTTAGACCTAATCTACAATCACTTTTGATCTCTGAAAATGGCCAAAAAACAATACCATGTCGCCTCGCACAAAATAAGACCCCCTAAAGAGCTAACAACTCAGCGCTATTCTTCATTCAATATGTCTATAATGAAGACAATTTTAATTCATACTAGTATAGATCATCTAGCATTCTCCAAGTGAAATCAAATTTCATAGGTGAAAAACTCTTTTAGAGTGCAAAATTTGGAAAAAAAGAATCCCAATGAATATGTAGTAGTTCTCTCTCTCTCTCTCTCTCTCTCTCTCTCTCTCTCTCTCTCTATATATATATATATATATATATAACATTAAAATATTTTACATAACATATACATTGAGAGACTTGACCAATAGACTACATTGTCCACATTAAAATAGGTTTCTTAATTAATATATTTTCAAGTATATTAAAATATTTTATTGATCACCAATATTATTATTTTTTTTATCAATATTTGTAAATGTAACATATCATTTTGATATTAAGAATTAAATGAATAACTATAATATCCCTACAACTGACAATTTACTTTAACATTTTATGATTTTATTAATACGTGAAAAGTATTATTTGAATAGGTTAACGTGCCCAAGACAATTGAAACAATTGCAACCCTACCAGTTACTATACTGAATTCTTTCTTTAACATGGATGAACACTCAAGATTTTGTCCAACCTCCACCAATTTTAAAGACATAGATATAATATGTAAAAGAGTGATATGGAAAAAAAAAAAGATATACCAAAAAGCTTGACCTAGTGTTATGTTTTGGAGTGCAAAAATTGTGGGAATCATTTTCAGAGCAGTCAGTAGAAGATACTCATGCATGATGCATGCGAGGTGGAATTTTTACATCCACTTTGAATGCAAGTAGAACAAAGCACTGTGTAGTTGAATTGCACAACATTGTCATGAGTTATTGAGTGCATAGAGGGTATGCATTGTAGATGAATAGTCAAGGTGATATAGTTTATAAAGAGATAAGTTAACTTCATGTACTTCTTGGAAAGTTTATCATTCTTGTGCACACAAAGGTATGCCTAAACATGCTAAGTTTCTTTAAAATTATTTCTTTGAAATATTTCATTATTTTGGTGCACAATTGCATAGTTACCTTTGTTAATATCCTTGGAAATTTTCGCATAGTTCTTGTGCATTAAAATCTTGAAAAGATTGCAGGGATATATGTGTTTATTATTCTAGTTCTTGAAAGAACAAATAATGTGTTTATATGTGCATATATAATAGTTATTACATTAGTTTTCTTGAAGAAGAATAGGTGTTTATATACTGAGAAATAATAGCTATTACAATAGTTTTATTGAATAAGAATATGTGTTTATATACACATAAATATTAGCTAATATTAGTTTTCTTGAAGAAGAATATGTGTTATATACATACACAAAAATATTAGTTATTGTGTTAGTTTTCTTTTGGAAAAGAATATGTGGTTACATGCACAATGATAGTAGTTGTTGGGCTAGTTTCTTTATTCACAAGCATAAGGATAATGGTTATTGTACTAATTTTTGTTTAAAAAAAATATAAGGGTAGTTGCGGTGGTTTTTCTTTTGAAAAAGAACATGTTCTTGTGCAAATAAATAATAGTTGCTGTGGTGTTTATCTTTTGAAAATATTTCCCTCTTCTTGTACGAAGAGATAGTGATAACCATGGTGATTCTTTTAGATATTACCATGCTTTTTGGGTTGGAGTGCAATGTAACTATTCCCTTTCTTATAATGCATGTGAAGTGTAGATATATGAGCATGTCTTCATCATTTATACATTTTACTTTATGCAGGTGGGATTTGGATGGATAGACATGTTCCATAAGCATGTACATGCATGGATAAATAGGCATGTTTGTGAATTTATGTACTTTTAATTAATACATGTACAAGAACGTGGGCATGAAAATATGTTTAAAGGACAACTAGAATAGATTTATTGTTTGGTTGTGATAAATATTTATATAATTGTGATATTGAAGTTGTTGATGACATTAATTGTAGAGAAGAAATGTGACTTATACGAAGGATGGGTTAATAGTGTCTAACTCATCCCTTATACAGTAACCAAAAAATGGATTATAGTTAAAACTATGAAAAGCAATGAACTAATGGCCTATACAGAGTGAAGGACAATCAAACACAAGACAATCCACTGCAGTGGACAATTGGGCCACAATGTCATGGTGCTTGAGGAATTGTGGGGTAAATGATATCATGATTAATATAATGGCCTATAGTTAGTTATGTTTTAATTTAAGATGATATTTACTTGTAAAATTTTTGACAATGGACAAAGGATGATCTTGCCTTATCCCATTGGGTGATGGGTGAACACCCTCACGAAACACTTAATAAAACAAACATTTATTGGTTTTCATCTTTAGGTTTTCTAGGGTATATTGGTGTCCATTTATGTGTCTGTCTATTTTTTCATTTTGACGATATTGATGCCTTGCATGATGTTGACACTTACATCATCAAATATGTGATTAAATAACTTAATTAAATGAAGAATGATAATGGCGCAAGGTTCCAATAGAAAGATTTATGTTAACATGTTGCAATAATGGTTGTTACATTATTGGCTATTCCATTTCTAAGTTCCTTAATGTAATGATGGTGAATTTATCTAATGATCAGTTAAAGAGCATGGAATAAGTGATTAGGAATATTACATGCTAGTAAGTTTTGTAAAAAAATTCTAATCCTCTGTATTTTTACATGAGGTCTACCAGGGGATGTTACAATTACACATTTCTCTCTTATTGTTCTTATTAGGAAATACTCGATATTTTTGTTTTTTTGTTTTAACTTTCAATTACTTTTTCTCTATGGACTTTGAATATATATATATATATATATATATATATATATATATATATATATATATATATATATATATATATATATATATATATATATATATATATATAAAGAAATGGGTAAGGGATTTGTTGTAATAAAAACTAGATAATGGGGCAGAACCCTTACAAGACCTTTCTATTATTTGACAATGGAGGTATTCAATAGTCCATACAAAATTAATGCCCACTCTGGAATTATATTTCTTTCCTATGCTAAAGACATATCTACTTATAACTTGACAAAAAGTCCCAAGTATGAGAAGGTATTTACAGAACAACATATATCTTCATAAAGTATTAAAAAAACCAACAGAACTGACCTTAATCCATCCTATCAGTAATGACCAATACTAGGATTGTCATTCCTCTGCAAGTAGCGAGGCTTTTTCTTATTAGAAGTGACACTAGAACCAATGCCTCTCAACAATCATTGAATGCCACTAGACATGGATTCCTGTAGAGCGGTGACCCAAGCACTGAGAGAAATGACTTCCTCACACATATCAGTTAAAGGAAGCTCTAGACTACCAAGAAGCCTGAAGGAACTTGGATTATAAAAGGAGTTTAGATGGTTGTTGTTTTCTATCTTCAATGTCATCCTACACCTACATAGAAACCCACAACACCCTGACCGAGTCCAAGAACATGTCAAGAAATTTCCCAACAACTAGACTCTCTGGAATTTAAGGAGGGTATGCAATTGTAGGGAAGAGACACTAAACTCATCTAGAAAGAGCACCAAGAAGCTTAACCCACACCCTAATATTAGCAAGGGAAGGTGTCCCATTGATTTTCATGAGAGCCAAATATATCATATATAATTGAGAGTGAGACACTGCCATGAGCCAAACTGAGACAAATTTTCCATATCTAGCCCAAAATCCTCAAGAGGAAGATGAATAGACTATTGATCCAAAGTGCATGATGGAAAAATGAACTCCAACTCACTGCACAAATGTTGAAGTTCCATAGTCGCAATGATTTCCAGCCATTCCCACCAAATTCAACTTAAATGTTTATGCTTCCTTGAGCTATGGTGAATTTGGATTATGTGACACATGATGAGATGCATGGGAAGCCTAGTGAAAACTTTGATGATCTATTGTCTTAAAATTATAATACTCTATATCCTGATGCCATTAAACCTTATAACACAAGCCAAAGACCATGCTCAACAAGAAGAAGATGACCCTTCCACATGTTGAAACAAATTCCAAAATGTTTCAAAATCAAATTTGAAACAAGAATTCCTAGAAACTCTCAAAATGACGAAGGAACGAGTGTGATTTTAATGATGCGATGGTCTATATTTAATCTTCCTTTATCCACAACAAAGCCTTTCTTTTCCAAAGCATTAGCCACTGAATTTAAATATTTGTAAACTAGAAAAACTTCCAATCGCTCAAACTGAGATGCAATTAAGATAATCATTTGAAGAATGGGAGGAAGATCTAAGCATGAATCATTCGTGGCCTTAAGCACCTAACAAACAACAATATTTGAATCATTCCAGACCACAAGATTGGTAACATTTTTTGCTAATGTTTTTTCCAAACCTTTCTACAGAGCAAGAAAGTCAACTTGATTATTTGACGTATGTCAAAGGCCCCATTAAAATTGCACCTCAATTTTTTTGTGACTAAATATTGCCCCTTCTGCTCCTGCCTCCCTAGATGTTGAATTTTTTATTATATACAAAATTAAAATATTTTCTTTTGACATTTTCTTTATATATAGAAATAAATATGAAGTTGATATCGACATAAATTAGTTAATATAGATCTTCAAAAAAATTATTTAAATCCCATGTTGAAATATTTTTGAAAAGTATAAGGTTTAAACATCTTACTCACACTGGACGTCCAAATATTTTATTCATCACTGGAAATGAGTAAAATGTTTTCAACATTGGGTTGTAATATCATTAACAACTCTAGTGACCATAGTGAGTTTGAGATTGTTAATATTTTATAATGATTTTAATTAAAACTAACTAAACATGCATATTGTTTATTTTTCTACTATAGCTGACACTACTTTTCTAGTTAGAGAATATTTAATTTTCATTTTAAGTGGGAAACATGTCAAATCCAACACTTTTTTATAGTTAGAGAGTATTTTATTTTTATTTTAAGAGTAAATGTGTAAAATCCAAGTTGACCAAGGACTAAATTACACATTGCCTTCATAGTGGACTGTAAAATGTGTTTTTCGACGCAATTATATATGTATAAGTCTCCTACTATCATTATTTTAATTAAATTTAAAGAAATGTGTGTGTATATATAGAGACACTAATTTTATAATTCTTCATCCTGATTATACAAATATCTACTCATATAAAAGAAAATATAAAGATAAAAATTAATATTGTAAAAAAAAATTCTAAAGATTCATGAAGTTTTATAATAAACCATTAATTTATATACATAATTACCAATGTATATACTACTAGCTTAGTGTTATACATATTTTTTCGCACTCCCAGTCTCATATCCTAAGTGTCACAAAGTGACAAAAACTGTGAAGTGTACTCACTATGAACCACATACATAAACATCCCTGAAGAATAGAAGAAGAGTTGCCCTTAGAAAATTATGGAGAAATTGCCTGAAACCCTAGTTTTCAGGATCAACGTGCTTTGTACTACTGTTGGCCGATGTTGATGCTCTGTTGCAACATGCTAACCTACCTCTTCCAACGCGGCTTTTAATATGAAAACCGACATTAAACCTCTTCTTGAAATCTTTCCTAAAGTTGAGCAGAAGCTTTGCCTATGAGAATCTTCGAGAAGAACTAGTTGGATGTTGTTGGATAGAGATATGGTCAAGCTCTCCCATTTTGAGTCCTTAATCCTACCTTTAGGGATCTTCTCCTTGATATGTGGACCTTCCTCCCTCTTTTGTGGATCCCTAACTCCCTCTCCCATCCTATAAATCAAATCCATTCCATCCCCAAATGGTTTGTTACTTCTTTCTTTCATTCCTATGTTGAACCTATGCCCAAATGTTGCCCATCTAACTAAGGAGAAGTAGTGCTTGAATGATATTTTCTTGGACTTGGGAATCCACTACAACGGAGCTCTCCAACATCAAGGCAATGGTTATATGCTTCCATTTTTTATTCATTAATATGTACATCTAGTGTTTACATTCCATAAATGTCTAAATATTTATTCATTTAGCATGATGCTCCTTGATCTGTCATGTGGTTTATGTTTGAATTATACTATGTATACTCTTGTATCTCTTGTTGTCTTTTGATCTCTCCGCTGATATACAGACATAAGAGATAGCAAGGAGCAAGCCTAGAAGCTAAGGGGTCAAGATCATCATCAAAGATTGAGCACTTAGCATGAGAGTGAGGTAGGTTTCTCTCTCTCACTTTGTATTTTTCAACATAAACTAGGAGAGTTTTGCACTATTTTGTCTAGTTTTTTGCTAGATCCTCTCATAAGACTAGAGAGATCACTTCTGTCCACAGAAGGGATTTATCTTCACAACAAAATGGCAGCAACACTAGGGAACCTATAGCCCTTTCTACCTCTTTCTTGTGTTTGGTCTTTTGATCAGTTTGGCCAGCTATCGAATTATCAGTCATTTGGATTCTATATAGTTTTTCACTTTGAATGATCACTGCTTTAGATTGTTAGGTCTGGATTGTTTGTTTAAATTCTTTTTATTTTTTCCTATCTTTCTTGCCCAACATGTTTGTTCCTGGAATAATAGTGCTTCCAGTGTACTCTTCTTATTAACAATCGCATTGAAAACCCTTTTTAGCATAGGTTTGACTGTGACATTCACATTGTTCTTGGAGAATTGATAAAATCTATAGTTTCTATCATAGGGTCGAGTGTGTACTAACCTCTGAGGTCTTTTCCTATCCTTTATACTTGGATTTTTCAGTGTTTTTGATTGATTATCTTCATTAATTTGCAAGATTTTTCCCATTGGCTTTGAAGTGAAATCTGATTGAGTTCTACGATTTCTAGTCAATTGGTCATCTCATGCTACTTGTTTGTGTCATTGAGATGTTTGTTTTGAATATTGATTGAATTTTGTTTTTGTGGAAAATCATTGACAACATCATTTTACATTTGTTTTAACTTGTCTCTCAAAATTTCTTTTTGTAAAAGTGCATTAGATTACTTGCATTGAAAAGTTAGTTTTTGATATTCATCATTGAAAATAGATCACCTTTTTCGGTGATTGAAAGCTAAAGAGTGCATTAGTTGCATTAAATTATTCAAAAAAAAATCACAATTCATATAAGTGCATCTTAGTAAAAGTTAAAATGATTTTATTCTTGACAAGTTGCATTTAGGATAGTGGAAAGTGAAAATTCATTTTTACTTTTTGGCATTACATTTGGAAGATGAAAGTGAAAGTTAGTAGAAGGTGTTTTGTTTGATGCATTATTGATTGAAACATCTTCCCAATATTAGTTTAGCTTTCATCGAAATGGATTTTTTTTCTTTTCTCATATAGTTGCATCATAGGAGTTCGTATGACATCGTTTTGAGCCTTAAAATGAAACTTAATTGAAGATAAATTTAAAATTTACCTCAATTAACCTATGGAGAATTTGGAACTTAATGCAAACATTTATAGGTATAAGCTAGATATGTGTTTTGGCGTCTATAAACCTAGTAGCTATCATTATCTGCCAGTGTTGTATCTTGAGGGTGACATTCCATTCCATGTACGGAAGTATATAGGATCGTTCTCTAGTACTTTCGGGTATATTAGGAGGCGCTCCACGTATGGAAAGTATATGGGAACCCTCTCATCAAACAATTATGCATTAGACAACACTAACATGGACTTTTGCTCCTCGTACTATCGCTTTTATATTGGGAGACCCCACTAGGCTTTTATCCTTTAGCCACAGGTAACCGAGTTAGCCGCCTTGTAGACGTGATACATCAAACACAACATTCGGGGAGATTTTCCACCGTATGTTAATTCATTGGTTTCGCCAAGGTGTATATTGCAATTCATGAATACTTGGTAAACCATTTTTCCTAGATCACCCCTATTTATTTATTTTTGTTAAGTTTTAAAATAAATTAATTGACTGCGGAAAAAACATCCTTCTTATCGAAATAATCCTTACTAGATCTTAGGTTGAGATTAATGGCGACAGTTCCTGAAACTACTAACTAAGGAAACCCATTTGATGAGAATCCTATTCCTTTTCCTTCCTTTGGAAATTTTTGTGCTCCCTATATGGCAACATTGTCCCTTCCTGGGTTTACCATTGGTTTTCAAGTTTGGTCAATTTCAACCCCTATGGTTTCGAATGTCCAAACTTCTCCTCAACCAAGCTCTCCTCCACCTTAGTAATATAATCCTTTTGTTGATCTTAAAGTTGGGCTCTGGTGAAAGCCTAGAAGCTAGCAACCAAGTGGATAAGAAGAAGAAGAAAAGGGAGATTATGAAGAAGAAAAATAAGAAAAATGCCAACCAAGCAGTCATTGCTACTGATGTAGTTTATGTTGGAAAATATTCCAATTAGCCCTGAAAAGTGAAATTCCCTTGCATGCTATGTAAGGGTGACAACCTTATTAGATAATGTCCCGGTGTTCCCCATATATTATAAGTTTGGTCCACAGGTTCCCATCAACCTTTGTCATCAGCCTTTGGAGATCATGTTACTGATAAACCTTCAACTAGTGGCAGTAAAGCCCATGGGAAAAAAGGAAAAGTTAAATTTCCTTGTAGGTTATGTGAAGGGCATCATCATATTCACCTTTGTCCTTATATGGATGAAGCCTCTAACATGTTGGATAGCCTTACAGCTTCTCAACCTCATCTTCCGACACGTTATCAGAAGATTTCCCTTGAACCTCCACTAGTTCATCAAGTGATTGATCAGAACTCATCTCTTGTCAATCCTAGTCTCTCTAAAGTTGAATCCCATGAGTCGATTCCTCACCAGCCATTGGTCAATAAAATCATTGACATGACTCCACTTTCATTCGATCATATCCATCATGTATAGAGTGAAGTTCATACCACTAAAGCTCTTTTGGTTTCTTCAGATTCCAAAGAATTAAGGGGCAATCCTCATGTTCCCTCGATATAGGGGATGATCCACCTATTCCCACAATCTAAGAGGGCGATCCTCCTATTCCTATAATGCAAGGAGAAATTATCCCATTTTGATGGAACCCCCTCCAAGTAGTTTAGTCACTTTCTTTGATTGGAGTCAACTGGTAGGATATTGTCTTCCTTTTTATGTGCCCTTCCAGATCATGGTGTAACCTTATAATATAGATGTACCTAAGACATTTATAGATGAAGGTGGGTCTATTAGTATCATTTCCTCCACTACTTGGTAATATTTTTGTTCTACACAGCTTGTGCCCATTATCCAGAATCTATTAGCTTTTAATAGAGGAACTAGTTACCCGTTAGGGATCCTTCCTAAGTTTCCTATTGCTTTGGGAGGAAAAATTTTCTATCTCGATGTGATGAGTTTTCAAGACCCTTTGGATTTTAATTTACTCCTCGGCCGTGACTATGTTTATGTCATGGGAGCTCTTGTTTCTTCTCTTTTTCAGGTCATATTTGTCTCGCATGAAGGAAGAATTGTGGTTATTGATCAACTTTCATTCGTTGGTCCTAATTTGACTCTTGGTCAACCATATACCCTAAATGGTACTTACATGCAAGTGGTATCTTCCTTGCCACAGGTTAATTATGTGTCCACCTATTTCGTTTCTGCATCTACTAATGATCTAGTCAGCGATGTAGTACGTCGTGAATGTAGGAATTTATAGGGTAAGTTCCTCAAACAGAACACCGAAGGACATCGCTCACAAACAGATCATAGATTAATACACCAGTATTGTTGATGTGGTTAAAACCCTGAAAGAGGGAAACAATCCATGGCCTAAGGCAACGCGGCCACTTCAGGCAAGAATGAAAATTTACATAAGCTTCTCTCATGAACGGTTACCCTACAAATGACCTTATATGGATGAAGCCTCTAACATGTTGGATAGCCTTACAGCTTCTCAACCTCATCTTCCGACACGTTATCAGAAGATTTCCCTTGAACCTCCACTAGTTCATCAAGTGATTGATCAGAACTCATCTCTTGTCAATCCTAGTCTCTCTAAAGCTGAATCCCATGAGTCGATTCCTCACCAGCCATTGGTCAATAAAATCATTGACATGACTCCACTTTCATTCGATCATATCCATCATGTATAGAGTGAAGTTCATACCACTGAAGCTCTTTTGGTTTCTTCAGATTCCAAAGAATTAAGGGGCAATCCTCATGTTCCCTCGATATAGGGGATGATCCACCTATTCCCACAATCTAAGAGGGCGATCCTCCTATTCCTATAATGCAAGGAGAAATTATCCCATTTTGATGGAACCCCCTCCAAGTAGTTTAGTCACTTTCTTTGATTGGAGTCAACTGGTAGGATATTGTCTTCCTTTTTACGTGCCCTTCCAGAACATGGTGCAACCTTATAATATAGATGTACCTAAGACATTTATAGATGAAGGTGGGTCTATTAGTATCATTTCCTCCACTACTTGGTAATATTTTTGTTCTACACAGCTTGTGCCCATTATCCAGAATCTATTAGCTTTTAATAGAGGAACTAGTTACCCGTTAGGGATCCTTCCTAAGTTGCCTATTGCTTTGGGAGGAAAAATTTTCTATCTCGATGTGATGGGTTTTCAAGACCCTTTGGATTTTAATTTACTCCTTGACCGTGACTATGTTTATGTCATGGGAGCTCTTGTTTCTTCTCTTTTTCAGGTCATATTTGTCTCGCATGAAGGAAGAATTGTGGTTATTGATCAACTTTCATTCGTTGGTCCTAATTTGACTCTTGGTCAACCATATACCCTAAATGGTACTTACATGCAAGTGGTATCTTCCTTGCCACAGGTTAATTATGCGTCCACCTATTTCGTTTCTGCATCTACTAATGATCTAGTCAGCGATGTAGTACGTCGTGAATGTAGGAATTTATAGGGTAAGTTCCTCAAACAGAACACCGAAGGACATCGCTCACAAACAGATCATAGATTAATACACCGGTATTGTTGACGTGGTTAAAACCTTGAAAGAGGGAAACAATCCATGGCCTAAGGCAACGCGGCCACTTCAGGCAAGAATGAAAATTTACATAAGCTTCTCTCATGAACGGTTACCCTACAAATGACCCTCCATGCTCTTTAAATAGAGATCATGGACCAATCGGGTGTTAAGCCACATATTAAGTGTCGATAATACCGAGGAGAGAATGAACCATCGGATCACTACATATCGTGACTGTTGGACTATAAGTTACAAAAGTACATAGTAAAGAAACACACTTTACCTAACTCTACACTAGACCAAGTAATACTTAACTACTTCCTATGTGTCAGAGTATCATAACGTCCCCCCTTAAGAACAACTTGGGATAGGATTGAAGGATGTACATATATGACACAAAAGGAGAAGGAAGGTGGCATTAGAGCCTATCCTCCCTCAGTGACAACTTCCTGAACTCCAACCATAAATCGAATTTTAGTAAACTTTGCCTCTGTGAGAGCCTTTGTAAAGATGTCTGCAACTTGATCATCTGTTGAACAATATTGCACTTCAAGAACATGGTCATGAATGAGCTTTCTGATGAAGTGCATGTGTAGTTCAATGTGTTTGTTGCGCCAATGTTGGACTGGATCTTTGCATAGTTGAATGACACTTTGATTATCACACCAAAGTGTAGTCGGATGCTGTTGCTGAAAGCCAAACTCTGATAAGATCTGACGAAGCCTCAGGGCTTCCTCACTAGCTTCTACGGCACCATGATACTTTGCTTCTATTGAAGAAAGAGAAATGGCACTTTGTTTCTTGCAAGCCCATGTAATAGGTCCTAAACCAAGAGTGAACTCATAACCTGCAGTGGACTTTTGATCATTAGGGTCACCAGCCCAATCAGAATCAGTGAAACCAACCAATAGAGGAGATGCTTCAGCACTGTAATGAATCCCAAACTAAATTGTACCTCGAACATAACGAAGTATTCTTTTAGCTGATTTCCAATGACTTTCATGTGGGTTTTGCATAAACCGAGCAATAAGGCCAACAACAAAGGAAAGGTAAGGACGAGTATGGGTTAGATACAAACGTTTTCCTACAAGCTGATGGTATAAGGTAGCATCAAGTTCAAGTGAAGTACAAGTGACTGAAAGTTTGGCTCTAGACTGAAAGGGAGAAGGGGCTAGCTTACAGTATTCCATGTGAAAATGGTGTAGAATATCACAGGCATACTTGGACTGGGAAAGGGAAATACCTTCCTTGGATTGCAAGACTTGAAGACCAAGCAAATAATGCAAGTGTCCTAAGTCTGTCATTTCAAACTTCCTTTTAAGGCTGGACTTCACATGGTTTATAAGTTTGGGATCACTACCAGTAAGGATAAGATCATCAACATAAAGAACAAGAATGATAAGGGACTTTCCCACTTTCTTCGTGTATACAGTATTGTCAGAATGAAACCTAAGAAAGCCAGTTTCTAAAAGAATGTTATCTATTTTGGCATACCAAGCTTGAGGGGCTTTCTTGAGACCATAAATGGATTTCTTAAGCCGATATACAGGGCAGGAGTTTGTTTGTATAAAACCGGTAGGTTGTTCCATATAGATTTCTTCGTGCAAGTCCCCATGCAAGAAGGCAGATTTAACATCCATCTAATGGACTTCCCATTTGAAAGAGGTAGCAAGGGAAAGAACAAGGCTGATAGAGTTCGTTTTGGAAACATGAGAGAAGGTTTCAATATAGTCAATGCCTTATACTTGTGAAAAACCCTTAGCAACAAGAAAAGATTTATGTTTATCAACTTTTCCATCTGGTCCATACTGGGTTCTATAAACCCCTTTGCATCTAACAAGTTTTCATCCCTTTGGTAGAGGAACAAGATCCCATGTATCAGTTGCCAATAATGAACAATATTCTTCATTCATAGTTGCATCCCAATCTAGATGGCCTAAAGCTTCTGCAAAGGTGTCAAGATCATAATTAGCTGAAGCTTGAGCCAGTAAAGAAGAGGCTCTATCGAACTGAAAACATGTATGTCGTTGATCTATAGGATCACCAACAAGAGCACCTACTACATCCTGAGTAGCACAGACCCATTTTGGAAGCTGAGGAGCTGAAGGAGGATCCTGAGAAGGTGGGGGAGGATTGTCATCCTCGCTGTCATCATTTGAGGAAGAAATATTTTCAGAAGTAGAAGGGATAGAGAGAGGTGGCAAATCTGTCGAACTAGGCTCATAGGCCAATATATTTTCAGAAAACTTTACATCTCTTCTAATTATAACATTTTTGGACTTAAGTGGAATAAGTCTGTATCCTTTGATATCTTCAGAATATCCAACAAAAGTACATTTTTCGATCTTAGGTTCTAAAGCTCTATGTTTCTCATTTGGAATATGGGCCCATGCTTCACTTCCAAAAACATGAAAGTGACTTACATCTGGTTTAATTGAGCTCCATGCTTCTTTTGGAGTCATATTCTTTAAAACCTTTGTAGGAGTGTGATTTATTATGTAATTTTCACAGTTAATTGCTTCTGCCCAAAAATTAAGACTAAGTCCTTTATATTGAAGCATACAATTAGCCATTTCCTTTCAGGTGCGATTCTTCCTTTCAGCTACACCATTTTTTTGTGGAGTATATGGAACAATATGTTGCATTTGAATTCCATTCTTAGTGGAAACGTTGATGAATTTGTTGTTAACATATTCTCTGCCATTATTAGATCTTAGCTGAAGAATTTGATGTCCTGATTATTTTTCAACAAAGGCCTTAAAGGCCAAGAACATGTTAAATACTTCACTCTTGAGTTTTAAGAAGTATACCCAAGTGCGTCTGGAGAAATCATCAAATAAAGTTAAGAAATACTTGTAGCCAGAGAATGAAACAACTGGAAGTGGACCACATAAATCACTATGCACAAGCTGTAAAGGGGCTGAGGCGTGCTAAGAGCCACGTTTTTCAAAACTATCCCGATGATGTTTTCCGAGTACACATTCGAAACAAACACCATCTTTGCAAGATACCATTGGAAGACCTGTCATCATATTTTCTTTACATATATTCTGAAGGGAGCGATAGTTTAAGTGACCAAATCACTCATGCCAAAGTTTGCTCACTTCATCAATATGAGAAACAAATACCGAGGGAAGATTTGATGACCCAAAGTTATTAAACTTATACAACCTTGCAGAATCATCAGTAATGCCAGTAGCTAAAATCTGTTTATGATCTCTTAGGTCCTTAATTACAACATCATGAGGTGGAAATTCAACGATTTTACCTTCACCTGAATGAGTTATCTAATATGTAGATAGAAGGTTGCAGGATAAGGTTGGAACACATAATACATCATTAAATTGACCATTTTCTATATGAACAGTTCCAATCCCTATAACTCTAAGAGATCTATCATCACCAACATATATATTTTTGGTGTTACAATCATTTAAAGAAGAAAACATGGCTTTGTTTTTGGCCATGTGATGAGAAGCTCCTGAATCAATGAGCCACTCATGATAATTAGAAGAAGAAGATACATTTAGTGCGTATCCAGACCGATATTTTTGACAACCACATGCAGAAAGTGATATTCCTGAAGATGAAGTTGAAGTTGAAGAGTGCTCCAAATGGATGTTATGCTTCTTCATTGTTGCTTCCAAGGCTTCCATATTCTCAAAGCATCTGGATTCTAAGTGGCCATCTCGATTACAAAAGTGACAATGTCTGTCAATATTCTTCCCTTTGTTTTTATTTCCCTTCTCATTTTGTTGAAATGATTTTTCATTTTGAGGCTGAAATTGTTTACGACCCTTGTTTGGTTTAGGACCATTCTTTTTAGGATACAACTTCTTAGGATTCTTTGAATTTGGTTGTTTTTGGGCGGCTAAGGTTTTCTTAGAAGAGTTTCCAAGATTAAAAAGACCAAGGTGTAAGAGTTTTTCTTGTTCTCTTATTAAAGAATCACAAAAGGAATCAAAGGAAGGGGACTTGTAGTCTTGTCCTTGAGAAATGAAGGCTTCTCTTGTAGAATGGAAGGTGGAAACAAACACAGAGTAGGCTGGTCCCAACTTAGTAAGAATGGAATATATAAGGTTACCATCTTCTTTCTTAACCTTAACAGCTTCCAAGAGAAGTCTAAGGGTCTTGAAATTAGACAAAAAATCTTCAATGGAAGAAAAAATATTGGGGTCCAATGTACGCAACTCATTTTCGAGTTGATGGGCTCTAAGTTCATTTTTAATTCCAAAAACTTTAGTGATCTGTTTCATTGCTTCATTAGGAGTATCAAGTTCTATGATATGGAATCTAAGGTATGAAGAAATAGACATCCCTATCAACCCACGTGCTTGATCTTGCCTATTTTCCCATTTGGCTTCCTTATCTTCATCTTTCAGTTTGGTTTCTTGGCCTGAGTCTATTGTGTAAATACCTTTACTTCTAAGTAAATCCACAATGTACGACCACCATTGGAAGTAGTTGGTGCTGTCAAGAATAACTTGGCATGGAAATTCCATTTTAATAGAAACTTAAGCTATAGATGCTGAAACTAAGTGTTCCAATGGAAATATCTCGAAAAATTAGGCTGATTAAAAAAAAAATATCTCTGAAAATAGCTTCCAGATGAGGAAGTTATGGCCTTTTGAAGAAAAGTTGTTGAAGATGCCGACGAAGTGCAGGAATGTGTGGAAATGAATGATAGTATTATATTTTGAAAAAAATATGGCCCCTTTCCAAACTTAATCTAATTAGCTCAATAAAGAGAAATACTTGAACTCGAGACCTCTATTCTCATAAAGTAACTTTGGACCAAGTGAGCTATTTTTGGAAAAGAGGAAAGGCTTTTATTTTTTTTATTTATTTTTAATAGTCACTTGAGAAAGCTCTTTTTTACCTACAGAACAAATACCAAAGCTTTTTTTTTCCTACAAAACAAATACCACAAAACCCAAAACGGACATACAAAAGAAAAACAAACCTTATGGTTTGAAGTCAGCTTTACTCAGATACTAACAACTTTCCTCAATGTTTCTGATTTTTTGAGATCACACTAAGGCGCAATGGAAAAGAGCATACGCATGAGAAAAAATAATTCCTTTCTGTTTCTGATTTGCCCAAATTGCACATAGTCGTAGGACAAAGAGCATATGCAGAAATTAAATGTGTAGATCCAGTAATAAAAAACAAATAGATAAATAAACTGAAATAAACAGAGAGAAAATAACTAGAAACTGCAAACAAACACTGTATACCTCCAGATCTTAAAAATGACGTAGCTAGGGCTACTGGAAACCTTTTCACGTGAAATGAAAGGGTTTCCTCATTGGAACAAATGCTCCTAACACAATACAGTAGTCATATTGGCCCGAAAGCAGTCAGAAACAATAGATCTAGGAAACAGAAGTAAGATGTAGTTCTACCGGCTTCAGATTTGGATCACCAATGGATGCAGCCCTCAAATAGCTCTGATAGCATGTAGGAATTTACAGGGTAAGTTCCTCAAACAAAACACCAAAGGACACCACTCAAATATAGATCACAGATCAATACACCAGTATTGTTGACGTGGTTAAAACCCTCAAAGAGGGAAACACCACGGCCTAAGCCAACGTGGCCACTTTGGGAAATTTATTAATAAAAGAATGAAAATTTACATAAGCTTCTCTCATGAACGGTTATCCTACAAATGACCCTCCATGCTCTTTAAATAGAGATCAGGGACCAATTGGGTGTTAAGCCATAGATCAAGTGTCGACAATACCAAGGAGAGAATGAACTCTCAGATCACTACATCAGATTGTAAGTTACAAAAGTACATAGTAAAGAAACACACTTTGCCTAACTATACACTACACCAAGTTATACTTAACTATTTCCTATGTGTCAAAATGTCTTAACAGTGAACTGAGGGCATCGGAAACTGATTTTTCCATTAAATCCCTTGATTGGCACCCCTTCCATAGCATTGTTCTCTCATCTGATGAGAACCTCTTAGAAGCCATGGTCTCTTATGGGCCATGAAATAGGTCCCCATGAGGATAGTTATTTTACTATGTCAACCTAGTTAAAAAATTAAATAGGTCCTCATGGGGATAGTTCTTTTACTATTTCAACCTCGTTAAAAAATTAAATAGGTCGTCATGAGCATAGGTTTTTTAATATGCCAACCTCATTAAAAAATGAAATAGGTCCTCACGAGGATAATTGTTTTACTATGTCAACCTTGTTAAAAAATGAAATAGGTCCTCACGAGGATGGTTCTTTTACTATGTCAACCTCATTAAGAAATGAAATAGGTCCCCTGAGGATAGTTCTTTTACTATGTCAACCTCATTAAAAAGTGAAATAGGTCCTCATGAGGATAGTTCTTTTACTATGTCAACCTCATTAAAAATTGAAATAGGTCCCCATGAGGATAGTTCTTTTACTATGTCAAGCTCATTAAAAAATGAAATAGGTCCTCATCAGGATAGTTATTTTACTCTGTAAACCTCATGAAAAAATGAAATAGGTGCCTGGAGCACAATTCCTTTTCTTGTGTCACGCTCCTTAAAAAATGAATCAAGGTTACCGGAGTAGGTTCCTTGTCTTGTGTCAAGCTCGTTAAAAATAAAATGGGGTGTCATGAGCATGATTCTTTTTGTGTCAAGCTTGCTAAAAATGAAACAAGGTTTCATGAGCATGGTTCTTTTCCTGTGTCAAGCTCATTAAAAAATGAAACAAATCCCATTCCAATTTAAGTATTTGATTAGATCTCGTAAAATCCTAGTCGAGTATTTCACTTGATCTCATAAGTGAAACTTCATTCTATCCACCTATTATTAATCAGTAGTCTGCTTCAGTGAATGAAATGAAGCCTGGGGGGCATGTACCTCAAATTGAGTCATTACATTGTGGGCATGCAACCTCATATCAAGCATAGTTTATCTTTGTTTCGAGCTTGTTTAAAAATGAAACCAAACCCAAGAATAGTTTGTTTTTGTTTCAATCTTGTGTAGAAATGAAACCAAATCCAAGCATAGTTTTTCCTATGTTTCAATCTTGTGAAAAAATGAAACTATCTTCAAATATACTCAAGCATAGTTCCCATGTTTCAAGCTTGTGTAAAAATGAAACTATTCCCACTTTACCTCTTGTGATTGCCATTTTTATCAGCATATTTTTAATAGATGAGGCTTCGTTTTTTCATTCCATCATCACCATCTCTTTGGCCGATCATACGCTTTCACTTGGTTGTTTTACCCTTTCCTGAGGAACATCTACAGTGTGTGGTATTATTATCCAGCCTCTTGACATTTACATGTTTTGGGCAGTTCCATCATAACCAGAATCAGTTGCTATCCTTTTATACCACTCGTTCCTATAGGTGGAGTCCCCTTTTAGCTCTTTTCAGACTCCAAAAATATGAAAATATTTCCAAGCACTTGTCTTTTCGAACTCGTAAAAGTAAATGAAAAGACGTCTACTCAGTAGAAGTTAACCCTTTTCCACACTGAGATGGATTAGCTATGAAAAATGAATACGTTAGTCGAACATGACTAAGAGGTTCTCTTAAGTATTATTTTCTACCTTTTCGGACCTAAGAGACTATCTAAAAAAAGGGGCATTTGGAGTTTTCTTTTCTGCCTCCTTTTCAAACTCTCTAAACATGAAAAATATGTCGAGTTATCCCTCCATCGGACTCGTAAAACTTAAACGAAGTAGGACTTGTCACCATGACGAGACCGAGATACTCCTTCCTAGTGCTTGTTAAACTTACTAAGATGGATTCATCCAAAGGATGAACTTATACGACAAGCATATGGTATCCTCTTCGAGCTTGTTTAAAAATAAAGAGGTGCTTTCTAGCAATAGAATGGGGAAAATGAAAGTGAACATCTCTTGTATTTTGTGTAAAGGTAGCATGTCGCTCTTGAACATGACACTTATATGTTTCTTGTGTTGGGTTTGGGATATCCTCTCTTTTCGACTTGCCTTCTTGGGTTTGGGAAATATGTTTGCCTCTAATTCGATCACCCTATTTGTCACGATGACCTCTGATCCCATTTTGCATCAAATGTTGCCAAACTGCAAAGTTGTGTCACCGATATGTTCAAGAGAAATCCTATTTAAAAATTCAAACTTCCTATACCTATGTGACCCTCTCTACAACAATCCTGAATCACTCCTATCATTTTGAAATATCCTATGTTTCATGTCGATGATGTGGGAAACATTATGGCCCTCCTTCGACAGATCACTTCCTATTAACTTCAACTCATTATCCAAGAAGATGATCTAGAAACTCCCTTTAAGTACCTTGGATATCGCATGCCTCAATGACAAGTTCTTCATGTTTGACAACAAGCTTACATCATTAGCATTCAATCAAATGATTCTGCAAGTGTTCGACTTCAAATCACCTATTCACACTTGTAGATTGTGTTAGTGTACCTTGACAACCATCATCATTCTTGGTGGTTTATCTAGTGCCTATTAACATTTTACATTATTGACCAGTAATCAGGCAGTTTCTACCTTGTTTGACGTCAATATATCTATTCACATGGTTAGATTCATACTTTGGTTGGGATAGAGATGAAGACCCTAGATCTTATCTGTCAAAATCTAGTTTGCGAGGAGTTATTGAGTATTCATGATTGTATACATGGTACTTTTCATACAGATGGTCATGTCCATGCTGTGGATCCATAGACATTATCCTTTTTAGTGATATGGATGTGTCCATGTTGTGGATCTATGCACATGATCCTTTCTAATCAAATGGTTGTGCCCATGCTGTGGATTCGTGTATTGTTATATGCCTATATAGAGATGTATCATTAGGCGTGTCTATATCAGAAATGTCAAATATGTATATTGTATCATGCTTGATTTTCAGGTCACTTGACGGTGTTTTTCTACGTCCTTTCCTTGACTTGTAAAGCATTTTAGCCATCACTCCCTATTCTTCCTTCATGCTTTAGGGGGCATCTGTCATACAGTATTTTTTCGCACTCCCAGTCTCATATCCTAAGTGTTGTGATTTGCATTGTTCATGTCGCAAGTGTCACAAAGTGATGAAACCTGTAAAGTGTAATCACTATTAAACACATATAGAAACATCCCTGAAGAATAGAAGAAGAGCTTCCCTGAGAAAATTCTAGGGAAATTTGCATGAAACCTTAGTTTCCAGGACCAACGTGCTTTGTATTACTAATGGCCTGTGTTGATGGCTATTGCAACATGCTGACCTAATGTTGTCAGCGTGGATTTTGATATGAAAACCTACATTGAACATCTTCTGGTAGTCTTTCCTAAAGTGGAGGAGAAGCTTCGCCTTCTAGAATCTTCAAGAATAATGAGTTGGATGTTGTTGGATAGAGATATGGTCAAGCTCTCCCATTTTGAGTCCTTTATCCTACCTTTAGGGATCGTCCCCTTGAGATGTGGACCTTCATCCCTCTTTTGTGGATCCCTAACTCCCTCTCCCATCCTATAAATGAAGTCCTTTCCATCCCCAAATGGTTGGTCATTGCTTGCTTGTATTCTCAGTCCATCGAACTAAGGAGAAGGAGTGCTTGAATGGTCTTGGGTTGGACTTGAGAATCCACTACAAAGGAGGTTTCCAACATCAAGGAAATGGTTGTATGCTTCCATTTCTTATTCATTAATATATACATCTGGTGCTATTTTCCATAAATGTCTAAATATTTATTCATTTAGCATGATGCTCCTTGATCTGTCATGTAATTTATGTTTGAATTATATTATGTATGCTCTTGTTGTCTTTTGATCTCTCTTGTAGGTATTCACATGCAAGAGATAGTGAGGAGTGAACTTGGAAGCTATGGGATCGAGATCATCATCAAAGGTTGAGTGCTTAGCATCAGAGTGAGGTAGGTTTCTCTCTCTCACTTTGTATTTTTCAACATAAACTAGGAGAGTTTTGCACTAGGTTGTCTAGTTTGTTGCTAGATCCTCTCATAGGACTAGAGAGATTGTTGTTGTCTGCAAAAGGGATTTATCTTCACAACACTTAAATATATCTTAAATCTAGTTTCAGATCTACCAACATTCAATAGGGATCAAGTTTGGAGTTAATATGGATCTAAGCTAGTCCATTTTCATTCCATAACATAATTTCATAAGCCTTGAAATAAGCTTTGTCACAACAAATGCCATAGGCTATGTAATACCATGTACTTATAAACCCTCCTCCCTCTTTCTGTGTAGTGCCCTTCATCATGCCTCATCATGGTCTCATTCTATCCATCTAAGGTCCCAATAGGAGAAAATTTCTCACTTTTACACAGCTGGGGTCCCAATAGGAGAAACTTTCTCCTTTGTACATGTGATGATTCCAACACAGAGGCCTCTAGTAGCATATGTATACAACACACCTTTGGCTTGGCTTCAAGAGAAATGAATGCAAAAAAATGAGAAGCATGAGTGGAATACATGTTTATATATTATATGGAGATGGAAGATGATGTTAGGCACTACATCCTTACTATAGGAAACACCCATACCAAAAAAACGCAATAAATACAAACAATAGATTTATATTGGCAAATAAAAATGGTAATGCATAAAATCCTCGTTCACCGAACTAAAGCATATGACGAGATTCTTCTTTACATTGACACTTCACATGAAAAGGTTAAAAAATTGGATGGTAAAGTTTTAATTATAGCCAAGAAACTCACCAACATGGAATCGCATATCACTGAAAAAGACCAGCAATTCCGTACCCTCATTTACATGGACACCCCAATATTTAATTATTGTCTCTATTTTAATATTTTTTGGTTCTAGAAAACAAGTTCAAACTAGATTCTCTTGCTCATTATTTAAATAGATACTTTATTTTCCAATTTTGTAAATAATGTGATACTCAATTATTTAGATAAATACTATAAGACGCTGACTGATTTTTATCACATCAAACTTCTTTTTGTACTTTTATGTAATTTAACATGACAAATCAGAAATTTATAAACATGTGATGAGTTTTTAATACATAATACTTTATTTTCCAATTTTGTAAATAATGTGATACTCAATTATTTAGATAAATATTATAAGACGCTGACTGATTTTTATCACATCAAACTTCTTTTTGTACTTTTATGTAATTTAAATGACAAATCAGAAATTTATAAACATGTGATGAGTTTTTAATACATAATGCAAAATTAAATCTATTTAAAAAAAGTTAATCGCTAATCACTTCATTATATTTAATTCAATGATATTCGGTGTTCCTCGCATCATCTTCTTTCTACTTAAATAGCAATTTAAAAAAAAACTAAAATCAATATCAATAACAAAAGCTTACAATTACCAATACAGACGTTGAGGGAAGAGCTATGAAAACGCAGCTTTCATTCCCTCGGCTACCGTAACAGGGCAACTTCGTCTCACATTGAGGATAAATTTTGCGCATATCCTTGACGATAACTTTGGCGCATATGTTTGTTAAGTCGGGCATGTGACGCCAGATGGCCGAGGTATAAACCTATTGCTCCCCTATTCTCTTTGTTAGAAATATTGTTATATGTTATATATCCTTTCTCCTACCTTTTTCCCAATGGAAAAAACAACATCCTCCATTAATAATACGAAAGAGGTTACATCAGCTAGAGTATGCGTGCTTTCATTTTCCCCTGTAGTTATATTTTTATTATAATTGGAGGATTCTATCGTTTACATCAGCTAGAGTATGCGTGCTTTCATTTTCTCCTATAGTATGCGTGCTTTCATTTTCCCCTATACTTATATTTTTATTATAATTGGAGGATTCTATCGTTTACCCCTATCTTGATTGTTAAAATTGGGTATAAAACGAAGTTAACCGCTTAACTTTCCCTATACCTGTTTGAATTCCAAAACATTTTAAAATTTACTATTGACATACTCATCAAACATGTTTACTAAACTTAAAAACTTTGCTATAAATTCTTTTAATGGTAAAACAAAAAATAAAGATAAACAAAGCTAACCGTTTGACAATTTATTATGTTTTCAAAATATTTTAAAATTTATAATTAATATACTTATTCAATATATTTTATATAATATTTTAATATCTATAATTAATATACTTATTCAACATATTTTATTTATTATGAGAAAAAAATATTTCGGCGTAAATTACATGAAAAAAATTTTGTTGACGCGTTTCGAACCAACTAGTGTGGTTAGGACAGAAGCCTAATTCAACAATATTTTATGTAATTAATATAGATACTTAACACATTTTATATGATTTTGTGAATTTAATATGATTTATAAATATCGCAGATATTTTATTTGAAAATTTGTCACAACAAATCTACTAAAATATATTAGAAAAATATAAATCTACACTATGATGGTTTATTTCTTCTTAGATTTCTATATTTGTTAATTACTATTTATTGTGTTTGCATACAAATTATGGTTGTGCATAAAATAGAGAACATCTAAATAAAAACACACAAACAACAGGTGACACAGATATATCACGGGAAGCCCTTTTGGGAAAAACCTTGCTAGAAGGTAAGACTCCTTTGTGCGCTCTCTCTCTAATTGGAAAATGAATGCAATTACAAAGAAATGAATATTGCAGCCCATGAGCTACTACAATGTACATATACTCTTGGTTTTCTCTATCCTTATCCGTATCAACTACTCTGCTAGTCTATGGAACAAAATGCACTAAAAAAGAATGGAACCCCTTTTCCTCATAGTGGTTAGGGTACAATACAACACTAGTCTCTTACTAGTTAGGTTTGGCTCTTTCAACTCTTAATTAAATTTGCAATATTGACTCTTCTAGAGTTTTCTACATCATGATCATGTGGCTATTTTTTTTGATGGATAACCTGGGTTGACGTGGCATCCTATCGAATTATAGTGGTCAACCTATCGAATTATAGTGGTCAAAATAGAAAGGTCAACTCCCTTGTGGCATAAGTTTTGCATATAGGCTCTGATTGATGCGATTTTTGTGCTATTGAAAAGGGTTTTTCATGTAGAATAGCACAAAAGCATCTCATTTAAGTGAAATATTTTTACTACCCCAAATAAAATGTCTTTTCATGCTTACTCTAGAAGGCTTCAAACTCCAATTTGTCAAACTAGGCCTTCTCGATAAAACTAGTTCTATGAATTGATTCTTCCACTTTCTAAAAGCATCAAAATGAATAAAAAACAATATAATTTTCTAATATAAATCATAAAAAATCCATTATCCAATTATAATTATATTTGGAATTATTGTGTTGAAAAAAATGTATTCATCATTTACTTAATTTATTTTCAAAATAAATGCTCATTGTAATCCCATGAGCTAGAAATTTAATATTTTGGCTTGTCTTCATAATACATCATAATAGCCTCATTATAACCATATTTTTCACATAGAAAATGAATGGTCAACCATGTTAATGTGAAGGAGATGTATGAATTATTAACCATAATTTTCCATCTAATTAATTAATCGTTATTAATATCTAACTTCATATATATATATAAGAAAAAGAACAATCGGAAGCCAATTTTAGAGTTGCTAACCTAGCTCATCGTTATTTTATTTCCTTGTTTTAATAAAATTATATATATATATATATATATAAAGAACAAGAGTGAGCCAAGTTTAGTGTTGCTAACCTAGCTCATTGTTGTTTTGTTTCCTTGATTTTTTTTTTCTTTCATGATTATCTCCAAAGCGTAATAGGTTGAAGATTAGTTGATTATATATATTAAGTTTGGCATAAATTATATTTAATTTAATATATTGATGAATTATAGTATTTATTTGATGATAAGTTTTTTTAAGTGGAATATAATTATAATGTCAGAATTCAAAAATATAATTTTTAGTGAGATTGTCATTTCTTGTTATTTAGAATATATTTTTGAATATATAAATGGATTTAATACCTTGAAAATTTATTTAAGTCCTCAAAACATTGATCTTGTAATACATCTCATGTTCTAAGAAAAAACGACATAAAAATTAACTAAAATATGAATTTTATTATTATTATTATTATTATTATTTATAGAAACAATAATTTTAAATTATTATTATTATTACTCGTATTATAATGAATTATAGAAAGAATTAAAAATAAAGGAAATATTTTCACTTGTATTAAGAATATTTTAGAATATTATATGTCAGATAAATCTCTACCATCTACCTAATAATTATTAATAATTAAATTAGAATTCTAAAATCTTATTTCAAAATAGAGAAATCTATGCACTTGAATAGAAAAATTTGAGAGGCTCATGGCGTGTAGTGAAGATGTTGATAGGGTGTATTGTTAAGGTACTTTGTGGTGTAAAGGTCAACCCTTGGAAACTCCATGGGAAAAAATCCAAGCATGCTAAGGGCTATTATGGCCCAAGCAAGGTGCAATCCCAGGGTGATTTTGATGCCCCTTAGTCATGACTACTCTGGCCTGAGGTTAGGTATGCCAGTCACACCACGATTTATATTACCTAGCAAACCAAAAAATATTATAAAACTTTCAAAAAGATATTATGTTTAAAGAAAAAAAAATTATTATTATTTTTAATCCAATAGATACAAGGTAAATTTATAGTACATTTATTATTATAATTTTATAAGAGAATATAGAGTTTTATAGAAAATTTTAATTATATATAACAGAGAATTAAGTTTCTTACATATTATGTAAATTTATGTGTAATGATATCATTGTTGTCAACTTTCTAACACTAGAAATGTTATAAAAGGATAAGAGATATTATCTAAATGGGTGTAAAATATACTAATTTGAAACTCTATGGGAAAAATCCATCCATGATAAGGGTTGGTGTGTCTCAATAAGGGTGATTTTAATGACTTAGATGCCCTTGAGTAGCCGCTACTCAAACCCTAGGTTAGGTACACTAGTCATCTCACGAGTCACATTACCTAGCAAACCCTCTAAAAAAATTGAAAAAATATTATGTTTAAAAAATGTTTTTTTCTAATTCAATAAATACAAGATAAATTTACACTACATTAATTATTATAATTTTATAATATATATATATATATATATATATATATATATATATATAGATACATATATGGGTAAATTAATTTTCTTATATGTAATAATATTATTGTTATTAATGAACGCAACATTATAAATACTATAAAGAGGTAAGTTATATTATCTAATCAATGTATAATTAGTGTAACTATATAAATTAAATGGTTAACAAATATAGATAAACTTTAAAACACTGATCTCATGATACTTCATGCATTACTAAGATTAAAATAAATCATAGAGTTGAACTAAATTATTATTATTATTATTATTATTATTATTATTATATCAGTTAAACATATATAAATGTAAAAAACATGTAACAAGGTTCTTAAATATGGATATCATCCCCATTTTACTATAGAGATTCTTAACCTGTAACTAGGTTTTGTTACAATACCATGGCTTACCAATATCACATGCTCAAGAAAACCATAACTCATGCTCAAATGAGATGTTTATATGAAATTTTCTTTTTAATTAATCAATTAAAATTAAAATGACAAAAAATGAATAACTATTTGATGCAGGAGCATCTGGACTTAGCCAACAATGTGATGGTTTGTTCACATGTTGTGGAGAAATGAGTTAAATTTCACTGACTTGAGTGGTCAAAAGTCAATTTTGGTAGAGAGGGTTGGATCTATCGAAAATGATCTTTACTTCATTATTGTAATAATTAGGAAATTGTCTTATTTTAGACTAAGGGATAAGTTGTTAGCATAGGTGTGTAATAGAGCTTAAAAATAGAGATTTGATTGTTAGATTAATTAAAATAGAGATCGAGTTGTTAGTATAGTGAGAATAGGATTTGACTCATAAAAGAGAAAAAATTGTAATGGAAAGGGATTAGCTGAGATGATTGAGAATTGAGTGAGAGGCAAGAGTGGAGTGATAGATAGGACTTGGAGATTGAGACAAAGGTCTGATAAATTACTGTAATTGAGCCAAGAGGGCCAAGACTCTGTAACTATTATTATATTGAAGAAATTGATTCAGTGTGTGATTGTGTGTTAATTCTGGTGAAGACTCTCGTTTACCTCTATGAATCTGCATTCTGAAACTTAATCGGGTATTTCTCTGTTTTCCAATTTTAATTGTAAATCTCAGTGTTTATGTGTTAATTGCAGTCATTTAGTATCAACTGTAGGGTAGGAGAGCACGAAAATTCTTGATCGTTGTTGGAGACCCGCACTCATTCCTGGTTGTTGATCTCAATTTCAAACTTTTAGGTCACAGTCAACAGCGGGGCTTAGGCCTGTTTTTAACCCCTGTGCTAGTTGAAGACCTACCAGCCATAGGATTTGATGGCCTCTGTTATGCAACAGATATCATGTCACCAAGTGTTCAGATTTTAATTCCAAAGACGGAATTGAACAATTATAGATCAAGGATTTATAATCCTTATCGGCTCTGTAAGGGCGGTTAAGCATCGTGCAAGTTTCCCAGCCGATATTGTTGTGAGCCATTAGATCCGACACGCTTTGATCAATGGTGGAGGATCAACAAATTGTTTTTTGATCGGGGTGATTGATGACCATTAGATCTAGAGAGAGGAGATCAATGACATAGAGGGAAGTGTGTGTTTACCAAGGAAAAGTCAACGTGGGACCCTCAGTGTAAGGTAAGCCATGTACAAAATCTACTATAACGCATTTGATTGGTTATAAAGTAACCAATAGTCTATTTTTAAGACTACCACCTTGATTTCATTAGCATCGTGCATCATTTTTGGTATCAGAGCATAGAGAATTAGTTGACTGCAGTAAGCATGCCACCAAGGAGAGGAGTTGGCATAGGTCAAGGAAGACTTGAAGCAAATGCAGTTCTACTGGAGGAGATTTGGAGTCTGCGTACAAGGATGGACACAATGGAGACTGCTCAGAGGAGAACCCCTGATGAAGGAGTTACCAGTGCTGCAAAAGAATCTTTTGAGGAAGAAGAAGAGGAGGAGGAAAATGAAACTACCAAACTTATCAAGATGTTGGCTAAAGTAGGTGGAAAACCAAAGGTGGAAATTCTTGTGTATGAAGGGAGTCTCGATGCAGAAGAGCTAATTGATTGAATTAGTTCACTACACAAATATTTTGACTATGAAGAGGTTGATGACAAAAACAAGGTGAAATTTGTAGTTACCAGATTGAAGGGTGATGCAACTATTTGGTGGGATGAACAACAAACATCCAGAACAAGAAAAGGAAAGTCCAAGATCAAGAAATGGGACAAAATGGTGAGTAAAATGAAAGCTAAATTTATGTCAAAATATTATCAGTTAAATCATTTCAAACAGTTACGGAATTTAAGGCAAAAAGGAATGTTTGTTAAAGAAAATACAAAAGAGTTTTATAGATTGAGTATTAGAGCAGGACATGCAGAGAATGACATGGAAAAGCTAGCTAGATATATCAATGGCTTAAGATATGACATACAAGATGATATTAGCTTGCTGAGTTTGGAGACTATTGAAGATGCCTATCAAGTAGGTTTGAAGGCAGAAGAGAAGATGTTGAGAAAACAAAATCAGAGGAATAGAGGGAAAAGTTTAGTAAGAGGTAGAGGAACTACCACACCAAGGTTTCAGCAACATTAGAATGAAGAAGTAAGTTCAAGTAGTAGACCACCACAGAGGGGAGATTTTAATAGAGGAAGATTTGCACCGAGAGGAAGAGGTCGAGGAAGAGATATTCAGTTTTACACATTTGGAGAATGGGGACATGGATCATGGGACTATCCTCATAATAAAACAACAAGTTAGAGGAATGTGAATGTGGCTGAGGCAAAGAAAGAGAAACCTCAAATTACAGACAAGGAAGAATTCCCTAAAGTAGAAGAATCCCTATTGGTGAAAAGGGCATTGCTTAAGGCAAAGAAATAGACTGAAGAACCAACTCAGCGGAAGAGTTTATTTAGAACTACATGCAAATCCAAAGGTAAATGTTGTAAAGTGATAATTGACAGTGGAAGCACTAATAACCTTGTTTCTACAGAGATGGTGGACAAGCTAGGATTAGTGAAGAAAATACACCCTACTCCTTACAAAGTGTCATGGTTGCAGAAAGGACATCAAATTACTATGACAGAACAATGCAAATTAGAGATACAAATTAGTACTTATAAAGATGTGATATTGTGTGATGTAACTCCAATGGATGTATGCCATGTATTACTGGGAATACCTTCGCAGTTTGATTAGAAATCTATTCATGATGGGAGGAAAAATACTTATACTTTGGAGAAGGATGGAAATAAGCATACACTACTGCCATTGAAGGATGAAGCTGACAAAGCAGCACTTGGAAACAATGTTATGTTGATGAGTGGAAAGGAGCTATTGCAAGATGTTGGAAAATGTGAAGAAATGCATTTTGTTGTCATGGGGAGACCTAAGGTAATTTTGACTTCCACAAATTTAGATGATTTAGCTAAAGAAATCAAAACTTTGTTGAATGATTTTACTGATATTATTGTGGATGAGTTTCCAAATTCATTGCCATCAATCAAGAGTATTAGTCATCATATTGATCTAATACCAGGAGCAAGTTTTCCAAACAAAGTAGCATTCAATTAACTCCTGAAGAGAATGCAGAAGTTGGAAAACAAGTGCAAGAACTGATGGATAAGGGACTAAGTAGAGAGAGTCTTAGTCCATGTGATGTACCAACAGTACTCAGTCCAAATAAAGGAGGTGAATGGTGTATGTGTATAGATTCCAGAGCCACAAACAAGATCACTATTAGGTATAAATTTCCTTTACCATGCATGGATGATTTGATGGATTGTTTGAGTGGGTCAAAGTGTTTTACTAAAATATATCTGAAAATTGGATAACATCAAATAAGAATTAGAGAAGGAGATGAATGCTGCATTTAAAACAAACAATGGGTTGTATGAGTGGTTAGTGATGCCTTTTGGACTCACTAATGCACCTAGCACGTTCATGAGATTGATGAATGAAGTTTTGAAGGAATGTACGAGCAATTTTGTTATTGCTTATCATGGTGATATTCTAGTTTTTAGTATAAGTAAAGAAGAACATCTAGAGCAACTTAAATTGGTTTTAAGAACTCCGCAGAAAGAGAAGCTACTGATAAATCTGAAGAAATGTAGTTTCATGAAAGAAGAATTAATTTACTTGGGATTTGTAGTTTCTAAAGAATGGTTGAAAATCGATCTAGAGAAAGTCCAAGCAATTTGGAACTAGCCCATCCCAAGGAATATATTGAGGTAAGAAGTTTTCATGGTCTTGCAAGTTTTTATAAGAAATTTATCAGAGGTTTTAGTTAGATTTGTGCACCAATTCTTGAAACAATAAAGGAAACTAATCAGCCATTCAAGTGGATAGAAGTAGCAGACAAGAATTTTAAGTTGTTGAAGAGGAAAATCATAGAGAAACTAGTTTTAGCTTTACTTTATTTTGAAAAAGTACTTCAAGTTGAAACAGATGCTAGTAGAGTTGCAATTGGAGCAGTTTTTAGTCAGGAATAGAGACCAATAGCATACTTCAGTGAGAAATTAAATCAAGCTAAGAAGAAATATTCTTCTTATGATAAATAATTTTATGCCATTGTACAAGCCTTAAAAAAATGGAGATGTTATTTGCTACCAAAAGAGTTTATATTTTATTCTGACAATCATGCATTACAGTTCATAAAAAATCAACCAAATTTGAACCAAAAACATGTCAAGTGGGTAGAGTTTTTGCAGAGCTTTACTTTTGGGATAAAACACACCAGTGGTAAGTTGAACAAAGTTGTTGATGCTTTAAGCAAGGTAAATTTCATTGTGCAAGAATTAAAAGTTGGTTTTGTAGGATTTGAAGAAGTGGTTGAAATGTATAAAGCTAATGCAGATTTCAAAAATATTTATACAACAATACAAAATCCAATCATTCATAACAGAAGTTACTGGTTATATTATCTTATCCAAGGAGGTTTATTGCTTAAAGGCAACAAGTTGTGCATTCCCAAATGTTCTATGAGAGAAAACATAATAAAGGAGAAACACAATGGAGGATTATCTGGTCACTTTGGACAAGACAAAACCTTTGCTGAGGTAAATACCTTTTACTATTGGCAAAAGGTGCAGACTGATGTTAAGAGATTTGATGAGAAGTGTAGGATATGTGAGCATGCTAAACAGAGAAGCTAGAATACAGGATTGTACCAGCCATTTCCAATACCAGATCGACCATGGGATGCAGTTAGCATGGATTTTGTTTTGGGGGTACATAAAAATCAAAGGGGGATGATTCCATTTATGTTTTGGTAGATAGATTTTCCAAAATGGCACATTTCATTGCATGTAAGAAGACTAGTGATGCAACACATATTGCTAATCTATTTTTTCAGAAATTGTAAGATTACATGGATTGCCTGTAAGTATTGTGTCTGATAGAGATATAAAGTTTGTAGGGAATTTCTAGAGAACTCTTTCGAACAAACTAGGTACTAACCTTAGTTTCAGTTAAGCATACCATCCTCAAACAGATGGACAGACCGAAGTGGTAAACAGAAGCTTGGGGAACATATTGAGAAGTTTAGTGTATCAAAATCCTAAGCAGTGGGATTTAGCTCCAGCTCAGGCTGCGTTTTCTTATAATGACACTCCAAACTGAACTATTGGAAAGAGTCCATTTCAAATTGTTTTTGGGATGAATCCATGAGGTGTGTATGAGCTTAGAAATTTGGGTAAATAGGAGACAAGAGGTGCAAAAGCTTAAGAGTTTGCAGAGAAGATGTAGAGACTACAAGAAGATGTCAAAGGTAGATTGCAGGAAAGCAGTGGCAAATACAAACAAAGAGTAGATATGAAAAGAAGAGAGAAATAATTCCAAGTGGGAGATTTAGTGATGTTGTATTTGAGAAAAGAAAGATTTCCTGCTAAGACTTGCAATAAACTAAAAATTAAAAAGATAGGACCATGCTAGAATTGTAAGGAACTTTTCAACTAATGCTTATGAAATTGAATTGCTAGAAGGGATTGGAATATCACCTATCTTTAATGTTTCATATTTGTATCCATACAAAGAGACATAGACAAAGCTACAGGAGGAAACTACAAAAGATGAAGTTCAAACTTTGAACTGGGAAGAACAAATGCCAAAGACAGTTAAGAAAGAGGTGGAAGCTATTTTGGAGAAAAGAGTATCCAAAAGAACCAGAGGACAGGTTTATTTTCAATATCTAGTTGAATGGAAAGGACAACCAGTGGAGGATGCTAGTTGGTTGATGACAATAGAGTTGCAGAAGTATGGAGTGAACCCTGAAAGTTTGAGGGATGATTGTTTTCTTCCCCGGGAGTCTGATGTAGGAGCATCTAGACTTAGCCAGCAATGTGATGGTTTGTTCACATGTTGTGGCTAAATGAGTTGAATTCAACTGACCTGAGTGGTCAAAAGTTAGTTTTGGTAGAGAGGGTTGGATCTCTTGAAAATGATCTTTACTTCATTATTATAATAATTAGGAAATTGTGTTATTTTAGACTAAGGGATAAGTTGTTAGCATAGGTGTGTAATAGAGCTTAAAAATAGAGATTTGATTATTAGATTGATTAAAATAGAGATCAAGTTGTTAGTACAGTGAGAATTGGATTTTACTCATAATAGAGAAAAAATGTAATGGAAAGGGATTAGCTGAGATGATTGAGAATTGAGTGAGAGGCGAGAGTTGAGTGATAGATAGGATTTGGAGAT
This sequence comes from Pinus tabuliformis, assembly GCA_031772625.1. NCBI lineage: Eukaryota > Viridiplantae > Streptophyta > Pinopsida > Pinales > Pinaceae > Pinus > Pinus tabuliformis. The sequence goes on along the minus strand of CM062818.1, from coordinate 1,928,833,542 downwards.
TGAGACAGAGGTCTGATAAATTATTGTAATTGAGCCGAGAGGGCCAAGACTCTGTAACTATTATTATATTGAAGAAATTGATTCCGTGTGTGACTATGTGTTAATTCTAGTGAAGACTCTCATTTACCTCTATGAATTTGCGTTCTGAAACTTAATCGGGTATTTCTCTGTTTTCCCATTTTAATTGTAAATCTCAGTGTTTATGTGTTAATCGCGGTCATTTAGTATCACCTTCGGGGTAGGAGAGCCCGAAAAGTCTTGAGCTTTGTTGGAGACCCACACTCATTCCTAGCTGTCGATCTCATTTTCAAACTTTTAGGTCACGATCAACGATGGGGGATAGGCCTATTTTTAACCCGTGTGCTAGTTGAAGACCTGCGAGTTGTAGGATTTGATGGCCTCTGTTATCCAACGGATATCAGGTCACCAAGTCTTCAGATTTCAATTCCAAAGATAGACCTGGACAATTATAGATCAAGGATGTATAATCCTTATCGGCTCCGTAAGGCCAGTTAAGCATCACGTAAGTTTCCTAACCGATATCGTTGTGAACCATTGAATCCAGCGCACTTTGATCAATGGTGGAGGATCAACAGATTGTTTTTTTTATCGATATGAGTGATGACCATTATATCTGGATAGAGGAGATCAACGGCGTAGAGTGAACAGCCTGTTTACAAAGGAAAAGTCAACGTGGGACCCTCAGTGTAAGATAAGCCACGTACAGAATCTGCTATAACACATCTGATTGGTTATAAAGTAACCAATAGTCTATTTTTAAGACTACCACCTTGATTTCACCAGCCGACTGCATCACTATTTTAAAAATAAATTTCAATCTCTAATCCATGACTATTGTTAAGAAAATTATAGAAAATTATGTGCAGTTTAGGCAAATAGTAATGATTTATCCTCTGTATAATATTGTAGAATATTCATAATAGTAGTCACAAATCAGAGGTTGAGATTTATCTCAAAATTAGTTATTCTCTTTCTATCACTCTAGTTAAATTGATTAATTAAAAATAAAATTTGATATGAACATGTGCCTTATAAACATGACTTATGATTTTTTTTGGAATATTCCACAATAAACAATGTCTATATGCATTATTAGGTGGATGGTAGATATGGTAGATATTTAACCTCCATTTAATACTCTATAATATTGATAGTAGTAGTCACAAATAAGAGATTGAGATCTATCTCAAAAGTAGTTATGTCGTTTTTATTCTTTTAATTAAATTGATTAATTATAAAGTAAATATCACATAAACATGTGTAATATGAAAATGAGGTATGGTAGTGTGGGCATGTCATATTGGTAAGCCATGATATTGTAACAAAACCTATTTATAGGCCAGGAATCTCCATAATAAATTTGGGGCTAATATCCATAGTAAAAATTCATGTTACATATTTTCATTTAATGCATATATTTTTTACTCTTAATTATTTTTATAAATAGTGTATCCATATAAATTAAATGGCTAGTAAATTCCAATAAGAATCAATAAGAATAAAAAATACTTACACCAAGATAAATCTCGCATTGCCCTAATTACAATATCATGCAAATTAGCTAAATCATAACTTTATTATTATTATTATTATTATTATTATTATTATAAAAATAATTAATATATGAGTTAAACTATGTTCTTAACCATGGTGAATAAATCACACTTTATTATACATATGTGTAACATGTATATAGTTTTAGATACCCAATATGACATGTTGACATCAATTTTTCTTTAATTACTTAACATGAAATAAATTAATTAAAAGAGTATAAACTAACTTGGATATAAAGCTTAACCCTTGATCTATGTATACTACTATGAATATTCATCATATTCCATGGAGGTTAAATCTCCACCATCCACCTAGATAATTAAATTAAAATTCCAAAAAACCTATGCTGAAGTAGACATGCTTATAGACATAATTAATAATAATAATAATCTAAAATATAATATAAATTAGTTAATTATTATTAATAATTTTAATATTGGCAATATGATATCATAACATAAATGTTTTGATGCTAATACACATTTGCTAACTATTTAATTTATATAGGTGTGCTAGTAATCATTAATAATTAAATAAAAATTCTAAAAGTGCTACATTATAACAAACACTCTATTTATATAACAAGAGTCATGTGGTGGCAATGTCACCGATTTTGTTTTTCTTGCACACTGCCACCATATGGATTTTGTTTATTGTACTATAATAACTAATGTTTATATATATATATATATATATATATATATATATATATATATATATATATATATATATATATATATATATATATATATATAGGAAACAAAATAAAAGTTAATATAATATTCAATTTAATAATAAAAAAATGATACGAAAATCAAATTGCAACATTCTACAAAAAATTACAATAATAAAGATATAAGAATTACTATACAAAACAAAAATCTACTAGTCTAGATCTATTTTAACTCCTAAAGGGATCAAAAAAATATTTTATTTGTTTTATTTTTCCTTTAATGTAATTGGACAAAGTCAAAACATTTATATAACACAATAGTACACGACAGACAATACTTTCTAGTGACCTAAAAATTTTATCTTTTAATAAACCAGCCTAGATATTCTCAGTTGTTAATTTTATCAATTTTATTTTGTTTTATTTTTATTTAATTTAACATTGTCAAAATTTTTTAGTTAATAATTATAATTAATATTTTTATTTTTATAGTTTATTTTCATTTATTTTTAATTTTATTTCTAGTGTTATGTAATTTGACAAAGTCAAAATGTTTATATAACATAACATAACTTTACAACATCTCTTCCACATTGGGCTGGAGAGTGCCCCTCGGCTCAAAAAAATAAATGTATTATTAAATTAAATAATATAAAGATAGAAATAAATTCCAAAGAATTAATAGAGCCAAATTTTAATCTCAAAGGCTAAAATATATTTTATTCCCAAATATAATCTCTTTACTATAGATGAGAAGAAAAAATAAATTGATTAATATTAGTCATATAGGTATATTTATTATAAATATACATGGTGGCTTACACATATCAAATATATTTGAATTACTTTGGACATTTTTGATCACATACAAAAGCTACACATTAATTTAATCATTTTTCATTATACAGAAAAGCCACGCATAGAAGCTAATGATATTTATCACTAAAATCCCCCATTTAATGCAAAGTGAATATACACATGAATTAATGCCAAACAATTTATAAGATAGTATCAAGAGACTTAATTAAAGTAACCACAAAATTGTACTTGTTTCTATTAATACGTTTACACTCACTATACTTATTATAAGAAATTTTAGTCTAAAAGTGCCTATGAATTTTTCATATAATTTTCATTTCATAATATGTAAATCAATCAAAATTCTTTAGATTTAAAAATAAGTACATGTAAATATTTTGGAGGGAAAAGAAGAAAAACTAATTTTTTTTAATTGTATTTTTGGCTTATCTCCTTATGGGTCCACTCAAATTTCAAGTGTAAACATTCGTTGGATGTGGAATTAAATTCTGCATCCAACGAGTGCCCATTATGCATACTTTTGAGAAGACTCACATTGATAAAAAAAATTGAAGACACATTAAACAAATGAGTTCAAACATGCTTTTTAATGTATCTTCAATTTTTATCAATGTGGGTCTTCTCAAAAGTATGTATAATGGACACTCACTGGATATGGATTTAATTATGCATCCAACGAGTGTTTACAGTTGAAATTTGAGTAGACCTATAAGGAGATAAGCCAAAAATATGATTAAATATTTTATTTTTCTTCTTATTCCTCCAAAATTAACTCTTATTTTATTATTTTAATTTTTTTTTTCCTTTTTTCCTTAGGAGGCCACTTTTAGGTTGAAATTTCCTCTAATGAAGTTTTTAACTAAAAGCAATATTCCCTATACTCTAGTGTTTTTTCTGTCGTCTTATCATCTTCATCATCTCAGGAATGGATAACTTTGATAGTCTTACTCGTGATATCACTAAATTAATTTTGATTCAATAGCGTGGTTGGGATGATAACTTAACAATCTAGAAAAAGATTTAAAACAACTTAAAACTCAACAATGATAATTTGTTGTGCTTCTTCAAGATTGGATATATGTGCATACCATTGCAATGGAAATTGCACTATTCCTAAAACTAGCACAACCACATTAATAAATGTGGTTAATATATGTCAAAAGGCATCTATCAAACACATTCATAACCACATTAATAAATGTGGTTGAAAAGCGTTGGTAGACATTAATGGTATAAATAGAATTTAATGACAATATTAATATTCATATTGATAAACATATAATAATAAAAATAATAATAATATTAAAAATAATTATTATAATAAAATTATTATTATTATTATTATTATTATTATTTATTTTAAAATTAATTATTATTATTATTATTATTTATTTAAAATTTTAAATATTTTTTTCATAATTTATATTAATTTTTGCTAATTAATTAAACTCAAAAGATTTATATTAAACCCAAGAATTAATATTATACACCCTATGAATAATATTACACCCTAGGAATATGAATCCTTAGATTAATAAACACAAGAGATTGGCATTATAAACCCAAGGAATTAATACTAAAAACCCAATGGATTATAAAACCTAGGGAATAATATTAAGCTCAAGGGATCAACATTATAAAACCAATGTATATAAAGCCTAAAATAAATATTATAAACCATAAAATATCATGGTTGACCAAGATTTATGATGGTTCTTTTTCATATTGAGACAATATTTGTGAGAATGTGACATTGGAACATGGTTGACCATGGTTTCTAATGATTGATTTTCATGTGGGGACAATATTTATCGCAATTCAACATTGGACCATGGTTGATTTTCATATTGAGAAAATCTTTGTAAAAATGTGGCACTGGACCATGGTTGACCATGATTATAAGCCCAAGGATAAATATTATAGACCCTGTGAATAATATTATACCCTAAGAATATGAACCCTTAGATTAATAATCCCAAGGAAAAAATATTAAGCCCAATGGATAAATATTATAAACCCAAGGTATATAAACCCTAACATAAATATTATAAACCCTAAAATAAAAATGGTTGGCCATTGTTTACCATCTTTTATTTTCAAATTGAGACAATCTTTGTCACAATGCGACGTTGGACCATGGTTGATTTTCATATTGAGACAATCTTTGTCACAATGTGACATTGGACCATGGTTATAAACCCAAGGTATTTTTATTAAACCCTAGTATTAATATTATAAACCCTATGAATAATAATATACCCTAGGAATATGAACCCTTAGATTAATAAATGCAAGGGATTGATATTGTAAACCCAAGGGATCAATAGTAAAAGCTCAAGGGATTGCAAACCCAGGGGAATAATATTAAAGCCAAGTGATTAATATTATAAACCCAAGGTATATAAACCCTAATAAAAACATTACAAACCCTTAAATAAACATGGTTCACCATGGTTCATTTTCATATTGAGACAATATTTGTCACAATGCGATGTTCAACCATGCTTGATCATGGTTGAGCATGATAGATTTCTATATCAAGACAATATTTTACACAATGTGAGATTGTACAATGGTGTCATTATGACTACAACAACCTCAATTTTATTATTATTTATATAAAATAAAGAAAATAAAAAATAAAAATAAAAAAATCTTATTTTTCCCCTTCTTTTTGTATAGTTACTTTTTCCAAAAATATAAAAAAATTAATAAAATCAAATATCAAAAAACGAAAATAATAGAGCATGAAGTTAGAGGTTAGGTCTATGTATTTGGTAAAAAAAACCTCTTGTTCACAACCTTCTGACTTCCAACTACAACATGGTCAGGCTTCATACTCAAATTGTATAATAAAACAACATTCTTAACGCCCAACTTCGTGAATCTCGATGTCTTTCTTACCTCGACTACATTGCACGTCGGGGTCAAGGTCACCCCTGCCACAAAGTTATGTGTGATATTATGAGGAATTCTGACAACTCAACTGCCTTCCATTGTGACTACAAATAAAATATATTATTTATTGGTTTTTGTTCCAAACATCATTTTATTTTAGTTTTCTTCTCTTTTTTTAAAATTAAGTCACAAATTTCAATTGTATATGTTTGATTAAAAACTTCCCCAATCTCTGAATATCCAAAATTACCTAGATTTTCACATAAAAGTAGTTGAAATGTGTCGTCACATTAATGAAAAATTAATACCTTTCATGCGAATTTATTATTTCTCGTCCCGAGGGTTTAAGCAAAATTTATCATGTTTCCTCCTTTCCACATTCTATTTTCCAATCTATTCTTCACACCCTGTTTGCATTGCTGGTCTAAAACTTCTTTATGATTACAAATAAATAAGTTCAAATTCACTCTAATGCTTATAATTTATAGTAAACATGCACTCTGATAGAGAATTCAATTAGTAAATTTTATATTTGTTATAGAAATCTCAATTGTTTTTAAGTTCTTTTCAGGACATAAGATGAGTAAGGAAGGTAAATCTACCACGTCAAAGTAGGTTATTCAACGTATTAAGGAATGACTAAAGGGAGTAGAAAATCTAGAACTAGAAGATTACAATCTCAACCCAACTTTGATTTCTGACACCACCTTCAAAACTTAGATGGTAGGTATGATGAAGTGGGAAGAAATTTATAATTTCTTTGAGAATAGAAGTTGTTTAAATTCAAAATCTTTTACTACACAGAAAAACACTCAATGTGAAACAATTAGAGGTATGGAACTGAACAGAGTGGCTACTAGATCCAAAAATATTCCTTATTATGACATGATTGCATGGGTTATGGGACATGTGCATATTTCTACCTGCACTATAGTAGACTATGACAAAAATGTTATAACCTCTTGGAAACTGGAAATACTTTCAACAATCTATAAGCTTAGTCCTCCCGAAGTTTTCTAAACCACTCAATTTCTAAATAATTTCAACAACACAATATTCAAGAACTGTGAAAGGAATTATGAAAAACTTGTTAAAGATTGGTTACAAAAGGTAGAGAAGGGTTCACAATTAATTCATCTAAATAATATTTTGTTGCCATTTCAAAATACCAATTAGGTTTCTCATCAAAAAAATTTCCGGACTATATGAAGAGAAAGACCATGGGCATTTCAAATTGAAATCGGTGGCCTTAATACACATTCTACTCAACGATTGAAAGTGTTTCAATTGGGTTGATATTCTTTCTCAAAATTTAACAAATGTCCTAAGGTTATCCACTTATCTCCTCTAAGATATGAACAAATGTTTTTCATGTCATCCTATATTATGATATTATAATTTCTTATGTTTTGTTTCCTTTAATTAAATATAATTACCCAATTGATCAGAAACTACCTATTCAAAATTATGCCCCTATTTTGTGGGAAAGTAACTTCAAATTCCATTTTTATGAAATTTGTAATTACGTGATGATCCATTTCCATAAGATTTTGTTTGGAAAAACCCCTCCTTGCGTTATTCAAGGCCTTAAGGATGTGTTAAAAGAAATAGGAGGGTGGTTTTTGGAAGCATTATTCACATTTATTAGAGTCTATGGAAGTGAAGTTGACCCTCATCTTCTTTATAACCACCCTCCTCCTACACTTACCCAAGCTTACCAGTCCATCGGGTTAAATATGTGATGAAGAGTTACTATGATATAATTTTACCTCCTAGATCACCTTAAGGAGGTGGAACCAATGAACCAACACTTTATAGACCTCCCTCGAGTGCTACAGGAACCCAAGAAGCTAACCAATCACTCCTAGTGGCCACCCCTGAGTTAACTTAGCATTTTACTAAACTAAACCTCTAGTCTCTCCCATGAAAAGGCCTCCATGTGACTGAAACCCACTAGTTTCTCCCAAAGGCCTGCAAGGGAGAGACTGCAGTCCTTTATAGCTAGTTTTGTGCCTGAAACCATGGAATTTGTGTCACCTTTTCAGGGCTAGACTCCAGGTCAATGACAAAAACTTGATGAAACTTTCCAAAACAATAAATGACACAAATACAAATATTATAACACAAAACTTGATTAAGGACTTAGCCTGACCAAACCTAACAATGACAAATATTTTGTCAAACACATTGTGAACATTTAATTTACAAGCTATAAATCCATATCTTAACTTAATTATCTTATACTTATCTAAAAATCACTAAGAAGATCTAGTGCCTTCTCATAATAGTTGCAATAACATCTATCAGGTCATGCATTCAATAGCCATTCATTTACCAATCGAAACATGTTAAGATACATAACTATCTGTCATGAAACCATGATTATAACCAATATATAACTAGAATAATATCAGTGAAATAAAAACCATTAAATCAAGATAATAACAAGTACATTTAGGCATAAAACATAAGAGGAAAAGAGATCGTGTTAACATATGCAAATACAACCAAGTCAGGGACTTCTCGATACCACCCGACAATATACTGGGTTGAACCAAATATTTCTTTCATCCAATCACCCCCATGCCATATTCCAAGCATGAATGTGGGATGTCATGGAATAACCCAATGAAAACCAAACTAGCGATTAAAGAGGCCAAACCACCTCAACCCTCAACCAATGATTCCACCTCATGGCTGGACATCACTAACCATTACTAGATCAGTATCCATCGAAGTTGTCCAGGGCTCCAGAGAATTTGTTCCAACCTAGCTTCCAATATTAGTAACTTAACCCACAACTGTCGTTGGGCTCTAGAGTGTTTCTCCAACCAAGGCTTCCAATACTGGTAAATGAGCTTGACAAGCACTCTAGAGTGCTTTTCCAACCTAGTATTCCAAGACTAACTCAACCCAAGATATTATATGGATTCTAGAGCATTTGTCCAACCAAGGTTGCATGAACTAATAACTGAACCCAAAACCATAAGGAACATGAGCACCAACTAGAAAATAAAAGATATAACCCACAACACCACAGATATCTAGGAAATGCCAAGGCTAGGAAAATCCAATGTTAATCCAAGCAATCCCCCATGCCAATGATAGATCATAACCAAGAAACCACATGCATGTACTATGCATGCTAAAACTAGCATGGAAACAAAACATGCAACTTGATACCTGTAAATCAATAAGTTGTCCCTACTAATCTCGTTGTCTTCTTGTGCTTTCCTACTCTTCCTTTTCCTTCTTACTCCAAATCCAAGGTATGCCACAATGCTCCAATAGTGCGCCGAGAAATATCTAAGTGTGCAAGAGTATGAGACAGAGAATAGAAGATACATCCCTAAGTGAACTAACTAAAAGCCATGAACTAATCCTCATAAGAATTTTCATCTTTGAGGCCTCTAATTTCTTCAATTTCCTCAACACATGCAACTTGTGACCTTTCACCTTCATTTTCTCCTAATTTCCTTTATTTTCATAAATAAAATGCCAATTAATACCTTTTTCCTTTCTAAAGCCTTTATCATTGCCTTTCCCAATTTCCTTAGCCATAATAAACTGAAAGTGACACCCGCTAGGATTTTTTTCCCAACATTCCACTTGGAATATGTGTTCCATGACCTTGGTATTATTTTTCCTTTATTAACTTTATTACGTGAAATTTTAACTCGGGGCTATTACAAACCCGTCTCCCTTAGGGGAACACTATCCTCAATGTTCAATGACACCTATAACAAGAAAGAATGCTGAGAACAGAGCATACTTACCATGGAGCTTTATAACACAACTCATTGCAGTATTTACAATGACCACTGCAAAAAACATGACAAGCATATTGCTTACTAGAGATTTATAACAAAGCTCATTATGGTATTTACAATAGCAACCACATATGTACTCATACACATTTTCTTCAACCAGAAAATAATCATACTATCTATGGAGCTTTATAAATCCATATCGATACAATTTTCACAATAATATACACATATACACATGCACATTTTCTCAACCAACCAATAAAAGAATATGATGCATGCATTCACAACAAGGGAATCTAGAAGCTCACACCTCCACCCTCAAAATTACTACCAAGATTCACCTTCTTCCCAGGAAGTCCAAATGCACTACAAATTCAAATCTACATCTAATGTCTAGCACTACAATCTTGTGCCACGTGTCCTCTCAGTGAACAGTTACCAACTCATTTTTCCATGTCACACTCCCAATGTGTATTTGATTCCATTTGGGAATGGTAATGACCAAAACAAAAGTTTCCCCGGCCTTCCCTTCTCTGCTACATAGCCCCTCGAGCAATCTGGTCACCCCCTTCCATGCATTCATGCACCTTCTAAGTTCTACAAACATCCCCTTCTCTACTACATGGTCCCTCGGGTGACTACTCTCTTGGAAATGTTTCCCTCAAATAGGAAGGTCCAAAAAACAAGGCACATCCATGCCTCAAAACCATCATTCTAGTCATCACATGCTCATGGAAATCAATGGACACTATTGAGTATTTGTGTCCCATAATGGCCCTGCTCCTGAAGTGCTTTGCCAGAATAGTGTTGCATGTTTCAATTCCTTTTGTTGTTGCTACTAATTCTTGCAGTCAGTCTCAACCACCCAAACAGGGCATTTCCATGCTTCCTGTACTAAGCACATAACTATCATTAGATTAAAAAAGATTGAAACAAATTCAAATCATACCTCATTGGAAGCTCATCAATAAGGTACACCTACAATTCTATTTACTTTATATCACAACAAGTCAAACTAGTTGTTTGACAAAATCATCATGTATAAAGATATCACATCGAGTTAGCCAAAAATAAAACCATCATAAATCAAAACCATAAATCACATGCAACCATCATAAGTCAGAGTCACAGAACACATGCATAATTAAAACTGAAATAAACTATTGATACTTATCCTATAATCTGTTCTTTGCTTCTTCCTTTGTTCTTTATCTTTTTTGTACACACACTGAATCTATTGCTAATCCTGACAAGAACTAAGTGCCTTTTCTTCTCTTCGAACATGTACACATACACATAGCGTACACCACATGTGTACAACCACACAATAAATTCACCTATACCTAACATACAACACATACACCTACACCCAGCGTACAACACAACAAATAAATCTACACTTGGTGTACAACATAACACTTATACCTACACTTGGCATACAACACAACATAATACATACACCTACACTCGATGAACAACACAACACATATATGTACACAAAGTACAAAACAATGAAGATACATGTCACAATGTGATGACTACATAATGAACATAACACAGTACCCCATGTACACAACTCAACATGTACGACATGTACACAATACCACATGTACATAACACCACCTGCACGATGTGTACACAATGCCACATGTAGACAACACCACCTACACAATGTGTACACAACACCACATGTACACAACACCACCTACCCAATGTGTACAAAACACCACATGTATACAACCCCATCTACACAACGTGTACACATCACCATGTGTAAAAATCACCACATGTGTACAACACCATCTACAAAACGTGTACACACTACCACGTGCACACAACACCACATGTACAACATGTACATAACACCACATGTACACAACACTGCATGTACAACATGTACTCAACACCATATATACACAACACCATATGTACAAAGTGTACATCGCACCATATGTACACAACACTGCATATACATGTACCTAACAATGTATGTACATCGCACTACATACACAACATGTACATAGCATAATCTATACCTAGCACCGCATATGCAATTTTCACACAACACTATATGTACATAATACTACATGTGCAACATGCACACAACACCATATATGCAACAAGAAATCAATACCATATGTACATAATAATGCATATGTTATATGTACACAACACCAATACTGCACATTCTAAGACCACATTATCCTTACCAAGAAATATTTCTTCTAGTGTCTTTCCACTATCCATGCTTGTCCTAACATGTTATAGATCACACTAGAAGCATGATAGTGGAAAGACACTAGAAGCATTAGATCACATTGCTTTCATTCCACTATTGTATCTTTCAGCATTAGCTGCCATAACATAAACATAGGCATAATATAATCACATAATATCAATTCATATCCACATGATATTGACCTCACATATATGTTAGGACTACTCTTCCCACTCAATTCCTCATATGACCAGGAACCTCTTTATGTCATTCACCTACATACATACATACATATATACATATAAACATTAGCATAAAACAAACACAATCTCAGATGATCCTGTCAAAAAACAACATACATACATACATACATATATATATATATATATATATATATATATATATATATAATCCTAATCACAACACAATTACTAGATATGATAAGGTCAAAGTTAAGATAACCCCTTTTATCCATGCAACACATGCACAATATTGACAACAATGGTTCCCAACATAACCAAGACATCTGATGCCTCAAATCCACTTACTTTTTCTTTCCTAGTTACATTTCTTATGATTTCCCTCCCACCGTCCATTTATCCTAATGGACCAAACCAACTCAACTAATTGTCATATTCTTTCCTTTAGTTTCACTTTACTCAAGCACTAAGCTTCATCCAAGTATTTCATTATCTGGATGGGTTTCATCTAGTTGTTCCCGAGCTGCATTAACTTCCTCTTTTTGAACAAATTCCCAAGACCCTCAAAACATAAAATGCAAGAGAAAGAAAAAAAATAAGAAAACCATCAAAACCAATAACAATACGACACCATAAACAAAGTGGCATGGCCATGCAAAAAACACAAACAAAACAGCAAATCAAGCACATCAAATCAAAAAAATACCCAATGCATAGAACTAGCAACATACACCATGACTCAACCCCATGGGTTCCCAATGCCTCCAAGGGAAATCTCAACCCAAGCCTTCTTCAAGATTTCAAACAAATCTCTTTTTCCATGCAATCCCTACATTATACTACCATAGACACATAGTTTATGGTGTATAAATAAAGATAACAATATACCAATTATCTTACCTTTTTGTGCCACGCACATTTTCTTATAACTGAACATATCCATGCCATCTCTCAAGGGACTCCAATTCCATTCATGGATCCATCTATAACTAGAAACTAGTTGTTATACTTGTTAAATACATGTTCATGAATATAACACATATCCACATAATTTCAAACAAAATCAGGGTTAAGAAGACTTCATGTATTCATGCAAAGCACTCATTCATTTGGAGTTGTGGTTTCCAAATGTATCCAAAGCAATTCTCACCCAATTCCTTTCTTTTACCTTTTACCTTGCTGCAATTCAGTCTTATTGTGTGTTATCACATCACCCAACTATTAGTTATATAAAAAAATCAATTGTTACATTGTCACACTAATACCAAGCATGTTTCCCTCCAATTTCTCACACATGTCAATCACATCTTCCAAAGATCAAGACATCATGTCAACTAATTTGAAATCAACCTTTACCAAGTCTAAGAACCATGTCATAATCAACTAACAATCATTAGTCAAAATACTATGTCTAGCCCCCACTTACAGTCAAGTATATATCAATTGTCTCAGCACCTATGAGTTAGTACAATTGCATTAAAACAAAATCAAGAAATATTATATACACATACTCATATCATGCAATTAACTAAACAATCAAGTAACCTGTAAACATACCATGTTAGATAAGCCAAATATACAACATAATCAAACTCATACCTCAATGTATCTCAGGGGAGGTTATCACATTTACAAAATCCAATTTATATCAACACAATACATATAACATCAAGATCTTAGATACAATTACCATAATCATCATGTGTATGACTACAATGCATATACAACAAGTAAACTGCCATACATGACTATCTAACACACATGCATATGACCGCACTTAACTAGTATCTACCATGCATGTGCAAGAAGAACAATAGAATGATAGGCATATACATAACTATAATGCATATAACAATTACTAACCAACATACCTACATGCCCAACACACAAACCTATAAGACAATGCTCTTACCCTGAGGTCCAGTGTTATAACCTCACTTTGATGATCTGCATTTCCTACTCCATCTCAACCAACATATCATAATCATGATGACATAAGCTCCAACAATTACTATCACAATGCATCTTTGGCCTACTATGCATGCATAACCATAACCATGGCAATACATCCATAACAAATGCATATACAACTGACATGTTTTCATGGCAAACACATCCCAACAACAGCATCATCAACTTCTACATGAAAGAACAATTGTAACAATGACCATCACCATGCATACACATCAAGCACATATAAAACTTACATGCATGCATGCAAACACATTCCACCCATCCAGTCTAAGGGTCGACCATGCTCCAATACCACTCTATAACCACCTTCCTCCCACACTTACCTAATCTTACTGGTCCACCAGGGTAAATATGTGACGAATGGTTATTATGATACGATTCAACCTCCTAGATCACCTTAAGGAAATGGAACCGACGAACCAATGCTTTAAAAACCCCCCTCAGGTGCTACAAGACCCCCAAAAGCTAACTAACCACTTCTAGTGCCCAACCCCCAACTTAACTTAACCTTTCACTGGACTAAACCCCAAGTCACTCCCATGAAAAAGCCTCCATGCAACTTAAACCCTCCAATTACTCCCATAGGTATGCAAGGGAGATACTACAATCCTTTTCAGCCACTTCTGTTTCTAAGACCGCAGAATTTGTGCCACCTTTTTAGGGACAGACTCTAGGTCACTACCTAGAACTTTATGAAACTTTCAAAAACATAAATGACACAAAAATTAATCAATGCATTGGTCTAACAAAGCCTAATCATGACATACATTTTTTTGAACACATTGTGAACATGTAATCTATAGGCTATAAATTCATATCTGAACATAAGGGCCTGATACTTATCTAAAAATCACCAAGAAAGTCTAGCACCTTCTCATAATAGTTGCAATAACAACTATTAGGTCATGCATTCAATATCCATTCATTTACCAATGAAAACATGTGAAGAGCCATAACTAAAATTTATCATGAAACCATGCTTATAACCAACATATAACCAGAATAATATCAATGATAGAATAACCATTGAAACCACATAATAATAATTAAATTTACTCATAGAATACAAGAGGAAAAGGGCTCTCCCTAACATATGAAAATCCAATCAAAACCAAACCAGGGAATCGAAAGGCCAAACCACCTAAACCCTCAACTAGGGATTCCACCTCACAGTTGAACATCACTAACCATCACTATATCGGTATCCATCCATTCTATCTAGGGCTCCAGAGTGTTTGTTCCAACTCAGCTTCGAGGACTAGTAACTCAACGCACAGTTGTTGCTAGGACTGAGAGTGTTTGTCTAACCAAGGCTTCCAGGACTAGTAACTGAACCCACGAAGAGTTCCAGAGCATTTGTCAAGCCAAGGCTTCCATGGCTAGTAACTCAACCCAAGCTGTTATAGGGCACCTAGAGAATTTGTCCAACCAAGGCTCCAAGATTTAATAATTCAACCCACAACCATAAGAAACATGAGCACCAACCAGAAGATAAATTGTAAAACCCACAACTCGATGGATTTTCAGGAAATGATAAGGCTAGACAAAACCAATGTCAATCTAGGCAATCCTCCATGCCAATGATAGATAATAACCAAGAAACCACATGCATGTACCATGCATGCCAAAAATAGCAAGGAAACCATACATGTAACTTGATACCTATAAATAAATCCAGCTCTATGTATTGATCCCACTATCCTCTTGTGCTTGCCTGCTCTTCTTTTGTCTTCTTGCTATAAATCCAAGGTATGCCACAATGCTCCAAGAGTGCTCCAAGAAAAGCCTAAGCGTGGAAGGGTACAAGAGAGAGAATAAAAGGGAGAGCCATAAGTGAACTGACTAAAAGCCATGAACTGATCCTTAGAAGATGTTTTATCATTGAGGCCTCTAATTTCTTTAATTTCCTTTATTTTCTTCAATTTCCTCTCACATGTAACCTGTGAAATTTCGCATCCATTTTCTCTTAATTTTCTTTATTTTGATAAATAAAATTCCAATTAATGTGTCTTTCCTTTCAAAATCCTTTTCCATTGCCTTTACCAATTTTCTTAGCCATAATAAACTCAAAGTGACACCCACTAGGATGTTTTGCCCAACATTAAGCTTGGAATACGTGTCCCATGACCATGGTCTTATTTTTCCTTTATTAATTTTATGACATGAAATTTTAACCTGGGGATGTTACATTGTTCCTAAATATATTCCAGAGAGGATTACTATGAGGTATCTAATGAAGATACCCTAAATGGTCAAGCTTGGAAAGTGAGAAAACTTCAGAAGAAAATATTGTTGAACTTCCCAATTAACTTTGGAAAAAAATTCCTCAAGGATCGATGATATTTATTTAAGGAAGATGAAGAACTCCAACATGTTTGATTTTATTCATTGCCCCTTTATGATTATGATCTTAGAGGAATCATTAATGAACATTACAAGGTTGTCAACTACATCAAAACCTTCACACACCAGAAGCCTATTTTTGATGATATTCTCATTGGTATTCATCATTTTGAGCAAGCTTCTAAAATAGGATAGTTGTTGAGTAGGGAGGATAGAACTAAAATTCAAGATTTTAGGGAAATTATTTATCAGGACTTCCTTAAATAGAAGAGTCTTCATACTAATATTTGAATTGAAGAGATGAAATCTCTTGAGATTCTGAAATACAATTACAATCATGTTATTTCAAACCCTATTTTTCTTCTAAAGAAATAAAAGAATATCAAGTTGAAAACGTTCTTAATGTTTCTTTTACAACTCCAGAGACAAGCACAACTAAAGCAAAAACTATTAAAGAAAAAGATCCAGATAGCCAGATAGACCAACAAGGTCAAAGGATCACAAAAGTCAAATATCAGAAACAATAGAAACTAGAGAAATAATATGTAATAGAAAAATAGAGTTCTTCTGCAAAGAGTATCATTATTATTCATGGTCTAGATGACACCACTGAGGCAGATACAAAGTCCAAGAAAATTGATGAGAAATTCAAATATATGTAGATTAATACGAATAAAGATGAGAAAAGTACTAGCACCACTCACTCAGCATCGACTGATTTCTTGTCTAGAGAAAAATACTTTGTTGAGCAATAAGAGAAAACTATTGAAATTTCTATTCCACAGAATTGTCATGTCACTTCCATGACTCATATTTCTACCAAAATTCCTCTCGATTATGTTTTGTTAAACCTATAACTAACATTGAAAATGTTCCTGAAACTATTCCATCCTTAACTGAGTATTACTTTAATGCTCAAACTAAGTCAGTTGTGAGAAGAACTAAGAAAAAGAAGTTTGAAATTTTTGAAACCATTTCAGAATTCAGTTGGAAAGCAACAAGAAACGTTGATGAAAAATCTAAAGAATCCTCACACGCTCTAGGAGCATTTGTCAATTATAATGAATACCATGTTGGTGAACTTCCGATGGCCTATAAGAATAATTTCTAGAGGATCAAAGGTCTGGAAAGTGAAATAGAAAAACTAAAGAATTTAGTAAAGAAAGTTGGAAAAACCATTCTAAATCACTTGTAGGAGGTTTCTCTATTAAAAGAGAAAACTTACAGAATCAAATTCAAAATGAATTGAATGAATTGAAACTCAAGCATTCTGGAAATATCGAGGAAATCTAAAAGGCACATGAAGACCATAATAGAATATTGAAGGAAGAATCTCACAAAAAAATTGAAGCCATGACAAAAGCAATGAAGGAATAAGTTGAAACTCTCAATCAAGTCAAATTCATGAAGAAGAAAATAGTCTGAAGGCTTTTAAGTTGTAAGCAATACAGGTTAGTCAAATATTGGGGAAATACCAAGCTAATTTTTATAAACAAATGGATAAAATTTGCATATTTTATCAAGATACTTTGCATCTTGAAGAGAGAATTGAATCTTTAGTTAAAGAAGATAAGTACATTAAAGAAAAATTTACATCAATTCTTGAATGGGAAACAAAAATTTAGCCTCAGAACATTTCTAAAGTCTCTAAAATGGATAAAAGACTAATGTATGCTTCTTAGAATCAATGACAGTGTTGGACACAGATTGTCATTGATGTCAATATGGCAATATTAGAGGAGCAGACGGAACCAAGAGGAGCCAAGAGGAGTGGACGGAGCCAAGAGGAATAGACGGAACAGAGCCACCAGAGGAGCAGATGGAGATGAAAGCCAAAGAAGAGGAGCACATAGAGCCATTGGGAGCCGTATAGGCCACAAAAGAGTTATATGCATTTAACGCAAACAGAGACAGAAATACATGTATATATATGTATTTACACTGACGGCAGCATAAACATACATATATAGGCTGTATACACCGTCAGCGGAAAAAACCATACATATATGCATTCAACACTATCAACAACCGAAGGCTTAGTTATATGGCATTTACAACAACGGAGCATACAACCAAAGTTAAAACAATGGATCAATATATATATCGCAAAGTTCAAAAGGGTTGTCACCCACGAAACCCTCCGATTGCAAATACAATTGAGGACCCAATGGTCCTTTTTATATTGCGCCTATTGTAATATCGTGTCCATCGCGTCAGGATTATGTATCGGGAGTGATAAAGGCCCTGCCACATTAAAACCTCTGATTTGTAATTGTCAATCGTCGCATCGGCACTTTGAGAGCGGAAGATGCATAACGTTTATCAGGTGGGTATAGCAAGCTTAAGTGGTAAGCGGTAATTCTCGCACTACCCTTGGGAGTCAAGTGGTATTCATACACGGGCTCGCGATTCCATTAGAATTGTGACGCGTGACAACAGGGAACAGTTGAAAACCGCTTTATTGCGAGTTAACGTGCGAGCGGTTCGCGGTATCAGGAGGATCAAACGTTGTCGGATCACCTGATGAATGATCGGATAGCAAGTTTAACTTCACATGTTTTTTGACTGATGTGATAGGAGAATAGCAGATTAAGGATTATGCGAAGGCGTGTGGTTATATGGGTTTAATACTTAGCGCCTAGGGGCTTGACAGAACAGAGGTCTATGCTAAGTTATGGAGGAAAAACCAGAGAAGGCGATGGTTAAGAGAGTATAAGAACAATAAAGGAGAAAGAACAAACAGACTGCTACGAGCTGCCTTGGCACCTATCACATGGCCAAGTTTGCGTCTGGTTCTCCAAATGTCAAGACATGTAGCAGAGCTAGCAGGGACCTCTTTGATATTTTTTAATAAGCATCATTTCTATTGTAATTCGGTCCCTCTTCCTCTTGAACATGTCCTGTGAAGCATTGGTTAATTCGAGCGCAGAGGAAGCTAAAGCGAATGGAGGAGGGAAGCCAGAAGGTCGAGCGAGTGTTGAGGAAGCCGAAGCTCAAGCGAGTGAGAAGGAAGCTAAAGAGCCAGTGAGTAAGTGGAAATGAATGGACAAAGGCATGAGAATGTATAAAACAGTAAAAATAGAGAACTCTTGGTGTTGTTGTCATGGTGAAGAAATAGAGTGTGAGGTAGCAAAAGCAGTGGAGGCTGTAGAAGCAGTACAGGCAGGAGAGTAGGAGTGAGAGAACCTCAGCTGAATAGACTGTAACAGCATACCAGTTTATACCAAGGTTGGGTTGGAGCCCAAGAAGTTGGAGCCTTGAAACTAAACAAGACTAAAGTCATTAGGGGTAGGTGCTCCTAAGTGTAGAACCACTGCGAAACAGAGTTGGTGCTCTAGAGGTTGGAGCCTCACTGAAGTCCAAGTTGGAGCTTGGCAACTACTCACAATCAGATATATACTTATATTGTATTTAATTCATTTCAGTGTCTTGAGTTTTAATAAAATAATTTATTCCAGCTGCTGGTTTCTGTGTTCTGTGTATACATATACATATCTATATATGGTTTTGGCAATCACTAGAACAATTAAAAAATAGTAAGAAATACTGATTCACCCCATCCCCCCTCAGTATTTCCAACAATTGGTATCAGAGAGCAGGTTTCTTCATACTATCCTAACAACTTGAAGAAGGATCCGCAGCCATGATGAGAAATCACGAGGCATCAGGAAGACCTCCTTTGTTTAATGGAACTAACTTTGGTTTCTGGAAGAAAAGAATGACCTACTACTTAATGTCCCTTGGACCTGAAGTCTGACATTTTATTCAAAATGAATACCGAACGACTTCCACTCTTCCAACAAACCCAGATGAGAGGAAAGCCTACATCGCAAATGCAAAGGCCATGAACTCCATCACTAGTGGAATCACTGATTCTGAGTTTACAAAAATCATGCACTGTACCTCTGCCAAAGAAATGTGGGAGAAGCTAGTTGGCTTGTACGATGGAGACTCAAAAGTAAAAAAGGCAAAGCTTCAAACTCACAGAAGACAATTTGAAAGTTTGAGGATGGAAGATGAAGAAGATATTGCAGCATACCTCCTCCGAGTAGCTGAAGTGGTAAATTCCCTAAAAGGATTGGACGAAAAAGTTGAAGAAAGTACCATTGTTCAAAAGGTATTAAGGTCTTTTCCAGATAGATTTGACTCCAAAATAAGCACTATAGAAGAAGCAAAGGATCTAGATACCCTCAAAATGGATGAACTCCATGGAATTCTCATTGCTTATGAAATGAGGAAAGGTGGCCCAAGCTCCAAAGATGCAGCATTCAAGGCCTCAAAGTCAAAGAAGGGGAAAGAAAGGAATGACTATAGTGATGAGTCAGATGTGGAATCCGAACTGGCTCAATTTGGAAGAAAGATGAAGAGAGGATCTAAGCTTAAAGGAAAGTATCCTCTTATTTGTTTTAAATGTGGTAAAATAGGTCATTATGCAGCAAAATGTCCTCATAAACATGACAATGAGGATGAAGGAAATTCTAAAATAATGGCACACAAAAAGAAAGGGTTCAATAAGAAAAACTTATTCTCCAAGCAAGATGAATCTGATGAAGATGAGTTTATGGTCATCAAAAAGAAATCAAATGACGAAAGTGATCATGATGAAAGCCAAGAAACATTATTCATGGCACTCGCAGATGATGATGACTCAGGGATCGAAGGAAATGTAGATGAACTGTTAATTAGCGCCATTGAAGAAAATGAAAAACTACGGAACAAACTCATTTCTCTCAAAGTGGAAAATGAGGAAATAAGAAGGAGAGAAGATTTCTTGGAAGCAAAGATTAAAGAAAAAGAAGAGACTTGTGAAGAACATGAGGCTGAAATAATGTCTCTGAGAAAGGAGTTGGAGCAAATTAAAAATGGCTGTAAAAGCTCTCAAATACTTGAGACTATTCTGAAAAATCAAAAACCTCAACATGACAAGTATGGAATAGGTTTCAAAGGAGAATCCTCAAGCACTAAGAATAGTGCGAAAAGCTATGCTGATGCACTTTCCTGCAATCCAAAAGATTAAAAAGTATGTTATCAAAAGTGCATCCCAGATTCCAAGAATGAAGAGAGAATTACTCCAAAGAAGAATGTGGAGTCGAATCATGGACACTACAGCAAATGCAAACCTGTACTCCACCAAGGGCCCATCGCAAATCCAAATAATGGGGGAGGAGTAATTCCCAGGAAGGAAATTGACTCAAACTATGGTTTCTTCAACAAGTACAAAACCATCTTTCTTGGACACTTCTTTCACTGTAAAAACTTCTGTCATCAAGGCAGACATTGTATGGCTCACAAAAGTGAAAAGAAAAAGCTAAAGGATCGAATAATCAACTCATATGCCCCCAAAAGGCAGGGACAAATCAAAACCTTCAATTCATTTGATCCCTTGACCAAATTTGATATGATTTGCTCTTTCTACTACAATAATGGACACTATGAACAAGACTGTCCACTCAAAGAAAGAAAGATGAGTAGTAAGAACTCTAGCATGGACAAATGCGGCCTAGATCTATATGCTCAAAATAATGGAAACCAGTGGTTTGTAGATAGTGGGTGCTCCAGACCCATGACAGGAGATAAAAGGAAGTTTGTCTCACTGAGTAGAAAGGAAGGGAATGTGTCCTTTGGAAGAGGATCTGGCAGAATTGTAGGAAGAGGAACAGTTACTCTAATCAATGGAAAAGGAAAAGCTCAAGATGCTCTACTGGTTGACGAACTCAAACACAACCTCCTGAGTGTTAGCCAAATTTGTGATCAAGGACATAAGGTTGTTTTCAGCACCAAAGACTGTGAAATTAGGAAGTCTGCCTCAAGGAAACTTGTGGCAAAAGGGGTGGGAACACCAAACAACATTTACATTCTGAACAAGATTCAAGAAAATAAATAATACTTGAGTCAGACAGATGAGAGTTGGCTATGGCACAAGCCACTTGGACATACAAGGTTCAAAAATCTGATCATTATCAGCAAGATCAAATTTGTACGAGACGTCCCAAGGCTATTCAAACCAAATCAAGTAGTATGTGGTCCATGTGAACATGCAAAGCAGACCAGAATCAACCACAAGACAAAGGAGCTCTCTACATCGAAGCCCTTGTAGATCATCCATGCTGATGTGTGTGGGCCAACTAGAAATCAAGCACTTCAAGGAGAAAGGTACTTTGTGTTATTTGTTGATGATTATACTAGAATGATGTGGATATATTTCATAAAGTATAAATCTGAAACTTTTGAGTGTTTTAAGAATCTAAAAGCCCTTGTAGAAAATCAAAAAGATTCAAAAATTAAGTGCCTTAGAACAGACAGAGGAGGAGAATTCACATTAAACAAGTTTAGTGAGTTCTGTAATATTCATGGAATTAAAAGGGAATTCTCGGCTGCCAGAACACCTTAGCAAAATGGGGTGGTTGAAATAAGAAACCGAATATTCCAATAAATGGAAAGAACTATGCTATTAGCAGTACACTTACAACCTAAATTCTGGAGAGAAGCAGTAGGAACAACTGTCTATACATTAAATCGAACACAATTAAGACCAAATTGTGAAAAAACTCCTTATGAGCTATGGAAAGGAAGACCTGCTTCGGTGAAGTACTTCAAGATCTTTGGAAGCAAGTGCTTCATAGAAATAAATGATGGCTCACTCGGAAAGTTTGATTCTCGGGTTGATGAAGGGATATTTCTTGGATACTCTACACGGAGCAAGGCTTACAAGTGCTACAATTATCGACTGAAGAAAATAGTGGAAAGCATTGATGTAAAGGTTGATGAAGATCTTCTAGAAAGGGAAATTGAAGAACATGAAGATGACTCTCTCATTGAAGAAGAAGAACCTAAAGAAGAAGTAATAGATGAGGAAGAAGAAGAAGAAGAAGAAGAGGAAAGACAACCACCTAATACCCCTTCAAAGATGAAGTATGTCCAAAGACATCATCGAGAAGAGTAGATCATTGGTGATAAAGATGAAGGTGTGTAGACCCGAAGAAGGATAACAATTACACCCAAGAGAAAATTCATTGCCCTCCTATCTATGATAGAACTAGAAACATTTGCAGAAGCAAGTAAGGATCCTCATTGGGTAAAGGCCATGGAAGAAGAAATGTCCCAAATTGAGAAGAACAAGACATGGTAGCTGGTACCTCGTCCAAAGGACAAAAACATAATAGGAACCAAATGGGTGTTTAAAAATAAAATGAATGAGGAAGGACAGGTTATCAGAAACAAGGCAAGACTTGTTTGCAAAGGCTATTCACAAATTGAAGGAATTGACATTGAAGATACATTTGCACTAGTGGCCCGTATGGAAGCTATCAGGATGTTCTTGGAATTTTCTTGCTCAAAAGGATTCAAAATCTATCAAATGTACGTGAAATCAGCATTTCTAAATGGGGAACTCAAGGAGGAAGTCTACATGGAGCAGCCAGAAGGTTTTGATCTAACAATATGAAAGGACTTAGTTTGTAAGTTGAAAAAGGCTTTATGTGGGTTGAAACAAGCTCCTAGAGCTTGGTATGAAAGACTGGATCACTATCTACAACAATAAGGTTTCAAAAAGGGAGTGGTTGGGAGCAATCTATACATAAAGACAGATCAAGTTAAGTTACTAGTTGCTCTTGTTTATGTCGATGATCTGATTTTTGCTACTAATAATGATGAAATGAGCCATGAATTTTCTCAAAGCATGTCAAAAGAGTTTGAGATGTCAATGATAGGAGAGCTATCCCACTTCCTTGGACTTCAAGTATCTCAAACCAGAGAAGGATTGTGTATATCTCAAACCAAATATCTAAAAGACAAGCTCAAAAAATATTGAATGGAGAACTGTGCACCCGTGAGCACACCTATGACCACAAACTGCAAATTGAGCAAAGTGTATGAATCCCCTCTAGTAGATGCAACTCATTACATGTCAATGATTGGATCCCTTCTATACTTAACAGCTACATGACTAGACATAATGCAAGCAGTAGGAATGGTGGGAAGATTTCAATCTGCTCCCAAACAATCCCATTTATTAGCTGTAAAAAGAATTCTCAGATATCTAAAGGGAACTTCTGATTTCGGTCTTTGGTACCCAAAGAACTCAACACTGACTGTAACTGCATACACTAATGCCGATTGGGATGGAAGTATAGATGATCGGAAAAGTACGAGTGGAAATGCATTCTTCCTAGGAGACTGTTTGGTATCTTGGCTCAGCAAAAAATAGCCATCCATATCATTATCCACAACCGAAGCCAAGTATATTGCTACAGCATACTATTGTACTTAGATACTATGGATGAAGGAAGCTCTAAAAGATGTCGACATATGTATAGATCAACTGATTACCGTATATTGTGACAACACAAGTGCCATCAGTCTTAGCAAAAATCTTGTGATGCACTCAAGAACCAAACACATACCAATCAAGTATCATTTCCTCTATGAGAAAGTAGTTGAACGAAACATAGTCCTGAAATATATCAGTACTAAGTAGCAGATAGATGATATTTTCACAAAACCTCTTCCTCAAGAAGCATTCAAACATTTGCGTGAAAAGATGGGGGTTATTTCTTTATCATCACTCAAGTTCATTCATAGAGATGTAGTAGGACAGGGGGAGAAGTTTGACAGGGGAGTCCATATGCATTCCTTTGCCATTGATGTCAAAGGGGGAGAGAGCAGAAGAATATTTCCATCAATAACAAAGGGGGAGATTGTTGGACATGGATTGTCATTGATGTCAATATGGCAATATTAGAGGAGCAGACAGAGCCAAGAGGAGCCAAGAGGAGAAGATGGAGCCAAGAGGAACAGACGGAACAGAGCGACCATAGGAGCAGATGGAGACAAGAGCCAAAGAAAAGGGGCACACAGAGCCATTGGGAGCTGTATAGGCCACAAAAGAGTTATATGCATTTAACGCAAACAGAGGCAGAAGGACATGTATATATATGTATTTACACTAAAGGCAGCATAAACATACATATATAGGCTGTATACACCATCGGCGGCAAAAACCATACATATATGCATTCAACACTATCGGCAGCCGAAGACTTAGTTATATGGCATTTACAACAACGGAGCATATAACCAAAGTTAAAACAACGGAGCAATATATATATCGCAAAGTTCAAAAGGGTTGTCACCCCAAAACCCTTCTGATTGCGAATACAATTACGGACCCAATGGTCCTTTTCATATCGCACCTATTGTAATATTGCATTCGTCGTGTCAGGATTATGTATCGGGAGTGGTAAAGGCCTTGCCACATTAAAACATTGGATTTGCGATTGTTTATCATCGCATCGGCACTTTGGGAGTAGAAGATGCATAAGGTTTATCGGGCGGGGAGAGCAGGCTTAAGCGGTAAACGGTAATGCTCGCACTGCCCTTGGGAGTCAAGTGGTATTTGTACACAGGCTCACGATTCCATTAGAACTGTGACACGTGGCGGCAGGGAAAAGTTGAAAACGGCTTTATCACGAATTAACGCGTGGGCGGTTCATGGGATCAGGAGGAGTGAACGTCGTCGGATCGCCTGATGAATGATCGGATGGCAGGTTTAACTTCACGTGTTTTTTGATTGATGTGACAAGAGAATGGAAAATTAAGGATTATGTGAAGGTGCATGGTTATATGGGTTTAATACTTAGCGCCTACTGGCTTGATGGAACAAAGGTCTATGCTGAGTTATGGAGGAAAAACAAGAGAAGGTGAGGGTTAAGAGAGTATAAGAACAATAAAGGAGAAATAACAAACAGACTGCTACGAGCTGCCTCGATGCCTATCACACAGCCAAGTTTGTGTCTGGTTCTCCAAATGTCAAGACATGTAGTAGAGCTAACGGGGACCTCTCTGATATTTTTTAATAAGCATCATTTCTATTGTAATTTGGCCCCTCTTCCTCTGGAACGTGTCCCGTGAAGCATTGGTTAATTTGAGTGCAGAGGAAGCTAAAGTGAATGGAGGAGAGAATCCCGAAGGTCAAGCAAGTGTTGAGGAAGCTGGAGCTGAAGCGAGTGAGAAGGAAGCCAAAGAGCCAGCGAGTACGTGGAAATGAATGGACAAAGGTACGAGAATGTATAAAACAGTAAAAACAGAGAACTGTTGGTGCTGTTGTGATGGTGAAGAACTAGAGTATGAGGTAGTAGAAGCAGTAGAGGCAAAAGAGGTAGCAGAAACAGTGGAGGCTGTAGAAGCAACAAAGGTAGGAGACTAGGACTGAGAGAACCTTAGCTTAATAGAGTGTAGCAGCATACCAGTTTATACCAAGGTTGGGTTGGAGCCCAAGAGGTTGGAGCCTCAGAACTGAACAAGACTAAAGTCATTAGGGGTAGGTGCTCCTAAGTGCAAAACCACTGCAAAACAGAGTTGGCGCTCTGGAGGTTGGAACCTCACTGAAGTCCAAGTTGGAGCTTGGCAACTATTCACAGTCAGATATATACTTATATTGTATTTATTTCATTGCATTGTCTTGAGTTTTAATAAAATCATTTATTCCAGCTACTGGTTTCTGTGTTCTGCGTATACATATACATATCCATATATGCTTTTGGCAATCACTAGAACAATTAAAAAATAGTAAGAAATACTGATTCACTCCCCCCCCCCCCACCTTAGTATTTCCAACAGAGAGTTTAAGGACAAAGAAATAAAAAAATGCATCAAAAGGACCATTGAAAATTGTCTGTCAGTGGTGAGCTCCAGTATTGTAGCAATAATGCTACAACTCCTGGGGCTTCCTGTCTCTCATTTTATCAACCCGGTAGTTCGTACAAACTTGGAAGCGACGGTGTTGTATGCACAAGTACTAGCTCTTGTCACAGCTGTCACTTGGTCAGCTGGCACAAGTCCACTAGGGCTCAAGCCAACTTCTATAGGCTCTCAGAAGAAGCTTGCTAATTGATGGGCGAAAGCTATTCTCAAAGGAAAACTACTCTACTTGACAAAATGGACTGAAAGCAAATCAAAGCATGTAAACCTAGGAAACCCTAATTTAACTAGTCTAACCTCTACAATGCAAAACATGTGAATGAAACTTCTACCAATGTTGTTGTTACCTCTAATAAGTGCAAATGCATGGATCTAAACTACTTGCATCATGAAAGATATGTTTTTGTAATTTTCCCTTAAGTGTGTGGAATGATTGTGATTTTGTGCTAACTAGGGTTTGATTGTGCAGATGGGATGGAGAAGGAAGGAAAGCGTGGGACAGGTTGGGGAGGCTAGGAGAGGTCCCTAGGGATCCTTAGCATCTATCCACAGAGGTCCCTCACATTCAGAAGCTCGGCAACTGAGTGAGTGGCCTCCTACAGGATGTCTGCAGGGGATCCTACAGGATACTCTGGTTTCTACAGGATGTCTACAACTGGCTACAGGATGACCTACCGTGAGTGTTTGGCGTGATGGAGGAGTGATGAAATGGTAGGGGGAGATGTGTAAGGTAGGAATGAGGCTGGTGATGGTTGTAGAAGTGGAGGAATAGGATGGGAAGTGAGTGTAGGGAGTAGGTTGGAAGGTAAAGTGCTATGTCAACGAAAGGGCTAGAGAATGGAAGTACGTGAGGAGTGAAAGACTTTGGGAGATGACAGAGTAGAGCAGGGGTCAAAGATGTGTTTTCATGCATGATCAAGATGGAGGACGAAGTAATGGAACGAGAGAAAGCAGTGTAAATGGAACAAATGCTTGTGACTATCACCCAACCGAAGATGCATCACCCTAAACTACCTGTGCTTGTAAATTCAATGAACAACAATCTAAACGCGAAGGAGAATGTGCATGAAGCCGTGGTAAAGGAGTGTGGTGCAGGTGTGAATCATGTGACAGCATCTAACATAACGTGACTGTGTTTGCAGCAATCATGGAATAAAGAAATGCGTATTTTTGGTGGTTAGTCATGGACTTCACTCCAATCCCAGATGAGACGGCAGTGAGCCTTAACAACCTTTTTGTTGGAGCTCCAATCGATTATATCTATCCTCTACTACACTAAGCAAGTGAAAACAAATTCATCATAAGCAACTCCTATCTAACTCATGAAAAAGACCAACTTAACAACCTGTAATTCGAATTGCATGTGCAAATGAAAAGCTCAAAGTGCTGAAATGAAATGGAAATAACACTACAACAGAGGGGATCTATGGCTCTCAGGTTGGGCCCTAACCTGAGAGCTATAGTCTCCTTAAGAAAACTCAGAGCTAGACCAAAATCTGCCTTCTTTATTCATAATCTGATATCATGCCAAATTGGCTTACAAAAAGGAACAAAAACTGAGCTGTGCTCGAAAATTACAATAGCAATACGAGAGTTTCAACAACCTATCCAAGGCTAAGGCCTCTACACTTATACAAAAATGATGATCCAACAAGTGTCCTTGATTTTAGGAGCTCGGCTGTCCAACTAGAGTTTAACTGCTGATCCTGTAGGACGGTCATAACTGCTGTTCCTGTAGAGCAGTTTATAACTGCTGTTCCTGTAGAACAGCTGGCTGCTTCTAAGCTCGGAGGGGAGTTGGATTGGAGCTCGGAGTTCTTGGTGGGAATCACGAGGAATGTCCCCAAGACCGTGCACATCCTCTCCTAAAAGTCAGCAGTGCCACCTCATTGTCTCCTTGTCTCCTTTTTCATTGTCTTTTGCTCCCTTTTAAGGCCAAAACCTGGAATCACAATGCATTAGTCACGTAGATAGAGTGCCTACCCTTCTTCCTACAAACAACATGAATAAACTAAGAAATGCATGCATAAGCAGTAAAAAATGGATGGTTTGAGCAAGTAGAATAGGCCAAAATGAGCCTAAATTGTACCAAAATTGGGGCTCATCATCACCCCCCAGCTAAACCATTTGCTCATCCTTGAGCAACTTAGTCAAGATCCCCTCTAATGCTCTATTGGTGACTTCCACCTGCCCATTTGCTTGAGGATGATAGGGGGTGGAAGTCCTATGCTTGATCTTGTGATGAGCTAGTAGATCTTCAACCAAGTTGGATGTGAACTGGCTCCCTTGATCGGTCACCAGCTCTCTTGGGTAGCCAAACTTGTAGAAGATGTTCTCTCTTAAGAACTCGACCACCTTCTCTTCTGTTGCTGCTTTGATTGCTTTAGTCTCTGCCCACTTTGTCAAGTAGTCAGTACACACAATGATGTAGGATCTCTGCCTCAAAGAGGGATTGATTGGACCCACAAAGTCCATGGCCCACTTCTCAAATGGCTCAAGAGTCACTTGAGGTTGGAGAGGCATCTCATCCCTTTGGGTCGGTTTCCCCATTCTTTGGCATTGGTCACACTGGCTGACATATCTTCTGACATCTTGATGAAGTGTGGGCCAATAGTAGCCTGCCTGCAGGATCTTGAAGGCAGTTCTCTTTGCTGCAAAATGTCCTCCACAAGGCCCATCATGACAGGTGAGGAGGATGTCAAAGACTTCCTCTTCCCTTACACAACGCCTTAAGATCTGATCGGGGCCAAGCTTGAACAGATTGCCCCCAATCCATGTAAATGAGGCACTCTTTCTGATGATTTTGCTCTTCTCTTTTGAAGAGAGGTGCGGAGGGAACTGAGCTGAAACAAGGTAGTTTGCTATATCAGCAAACCATGGAGAGATTACTGAGATAGCAAACAGATGCTCATCAGGCATCTGGTCATCCACTGTCCCATCTTCATCTGCAGACAAATCTAATCTAGACAAGAAGTCAGCAACAACATTTTCTCTCCCTGGTTTATCAACAATGGTTAGATCAAACTGCTGCAATAAAAGTAACCATCTAATAATACGAGCATTCACATCTGGTTTATTCATCAAATATCTAATAGCAGCATGGTCAGTATGTACAAAAGTCTGGTAACCAGTAATATAATGTCGGAACTTGTTCAGTGCATGAACCACAGCTAAGAATTCCTTCTCGGTTACAGTGTAATTCAGCTCTGCTTTGGACAAGTTTTTGCTAACGAAGTAAATGGCATATGGAAGTTTTTGCTCAACTTGTCCTAAGGCTGCACCTATGGCTTTGTTCGAGGCATCAATGTGGATGTGGAAAGGTAGGGCCCAGTTTGGACCTCTCAGGATTGGAGCTGACACTAACTTGTCTTTTAATTCATTCAAACTCTTCTGACAATCGTCAGTCCAATTAAACTCCACATCTTTTGCCAACAGACCAAACAATTGTGAGGCTAACTTGCTGAAGTCCTTAATGAATCTCCGATAGTATCCTGCTAATCCCAAGAAACTCCAGACATCCCTTACTTTTTGAGGAGGTGGAACCCTCTTGATGAGAGCAATTTTGTTAGGATCCACCTGCAATCCTTGGGAAGAAATGGTATTGCCTAGCACGGTCCCTTCAGTCATTAGGAATTCACATTTCTCAGGGCTAAGGGACAAGTTCATCTCGATGCACTTGGTTAGGACCTTTCCCAAGTTGGACAATGCTTCCTGGAAGTTGGCCCCATAAGGAGTAAAGTCATCCATGTATATTTCCACTGCATCATGGACCAACTCCGAGAAGATGCTCAAGACAGCTCTCTGAAAAGTAGCAGGAGCATTACATAGCCCAAAGGGAAGGACTCGGTAGGCAAAGGTACCCCAAGGACAAGTGAAGGTGGTCTTATCTTGGTCTTCCGGGCTGATTTGGATTTGATTGTACCGGCTAAACCCATCCAGGAAAGAGAAGAACTTCTTTCCTGCCAGTCCATCCAACACTTGATCTATGAAAGGTAGAGGGAAATGGTCTTTCTTGGTAGCTTTGTTCAGCTCACGGTAATCTACACAGATCCTCCACTTCCCATTCTTCTTGGGAACCAACACTAGAGGGGACACCCATTCACTATCTGAGATGGGGTAGATGAATCCGGCATCCAACAGTTTTTGCAACTCTTCCTTGACAATGTCCTTAAGGGCTGGATTCATTCTCCTCTGGGGTTGCCTAACTGGTTTACAATCCTCTTTGATGTATATATGATGGGTACAGACCGAGGGATGGACTCCTTTCATCTCCTTATAGCTCCAATCAAAAGCATCTAAGTGGCTGGCCAATAGGCTACACAACTCCTTCTCCTGGGAAGGAGATAGGGAGGAGCTGATCTTTAATGCTCTCTCAGGGCCGAACTCCACACTTTTGACTCTGGGAGTGACAGGGCTGGTTGTACAAAGGTCCACTAAGGTGCTAGCTTGGGCATCCTCCACCAACTTCTCTAAAGATAGTGCACTGGAAGGTGGATTCTGAATCAGGGTCTCAATCAAATCATCCTCGGTAGGAGGGTCTCTTCTAGTGGTATCTAGGGTGCACAGAGGTGCAGAGTACACCTCATCTTCCTCTCCTTCCTCCAACCAGAGTGGTAAATCATGCTCTAAAGAAGGTTGGGCAGGAGGGTATAGGACTAGCTGCTTGGACATGGGACCATTTTTGATGGTCATGTTTCCTGCCCGACAACTTATGTAAGCATCTGCAGTAGCTAACCAAGGCCTTCCCAAGATGAGAGGATATCCAGTAAGCTTGGCCTTTGGTTGCAGAACCAGGAAGTCTGCAGGGTATTCCCAAGAATCGATAGAGACCAAGACATCCTCCACAATCCCTTCGGGAGTCACGGTGGAGCGATCTGCTAATTGCAGTACTGTCGAGGTCTTCCTCAAGGAACCATGAAGATTGAGTTTAAGCATGGTATCCCTGGTCATCACATTGATGGTCGCCCCCAGATCAATCAAGGTGTGGGGGATAATGGTGCCATTGATGTGAACATCTACTACAGGACTTCCAGGATCTAGGTACTTTGGGCAGATGACTTGTCCTAGCATAAGGTCAGACAGTTGTCCTATGACATTGATAGTTGAGGCATCTTTCTTCCGTCTGCTTGGGTGTTTGAAACACTTCTCCTTAACCAGCTTGTTATATATTGGCACATCCTTGATGGCTTGGAGAAGTGGGATTTTTACACACAACTGCTTGAGCTCACCCAAAAGCTCATCTTCTTCTGGGTTAGGTTGTGTGGTGGCTGTTAGTCTCTCAGGAAAGGGTGGGATAGGCTTTGGTTCACTCTCCTGATGGTTTTCCTCATCCTCTGGGGGAGGAGGTTGGCGATCTGGAAGAGTCTTTCCAGATCTAAGATTGATCTCCTGGATCTCCACAGCATAGGTAGGGCATGAGGTCTCCCCAGTATATACCTGCTGGGCCTGTCTATTGTTGGGGTTCGGGTTCGGTTGAGCAGGCATCTGAGGTTGCCTTGGAGGAGCAGGAGGTAAAGGCTGAGGTTGAACTGGTGGTGGAGGCAAAATGGCAGGAGGAGTGTTGTATTGGGGCCTCCACCCCGACTGAGGAGCACTCCATTGAGGCTGCGACTGGGTATGTGAGTGATATGGATGAGAAGTAGGTTGAGTAGGGTACTGAGGTGGATAAGACCATGGAGGAGGCATGGACCAAGAAGGATGAGCAGGGGGACCCCAGGAAGGCATGGGAGTCGAGTGGTTGGGGTTGTAATAAGCTTGAGATGCCCCTTGCATCCCCTGCTGATAAGGTCTAGATCCTTGAGGCCTCCTTTGGTTGATGAAGTAGAGAGGTTCAGTGGGGGCTTCGGTTCCTTGGTACATGGCTTTAAACCCAGGTAAGGTTGGACACTGATTTGTTGGGTGGTCCTCCTCACAAACGAAACGCACTTCAACCGAATGCAATGGACATTCGTTCTTAGGGTGTCTTCTGGTGCACCTAGGACAGAAGACAGCCAAGGCTCTCTCAGCTTCTTCTTTCTTCTGCTGGATCCTGAATGTGTCCAGCTGCATGGCAATGGTCTGTCTCACCTCACTCTTAAGATCTTCTAATTGGTTTGTAAACTCATGTTTGGAGAAAGGGACACTGGTGGAGAGGAGATTTCCTCTACCTCGTTTTCTCGCTGCCCTGGAATGATTTCGAAACACAGTCTTGATGTCCTCATAAGGCAGTTGGTAAATGTCCCCCCCAGCTAACATGTGAAGGGTTTCTAAGAGATCTTCAGGGACTCCTCGGAGTAGAACCAACTTGAGGGATTCAGGGTCAAGTGTGCACCTGGCCCATTTATAGCTAAGTTGGAACCTCTCCTCATAATCCTCTAAAGACTCATCATTCCCCATGGTCATTCGAAAGATCTCTCCCTTGGTTTCCTTGGACCTACAATAATCCCTATACTTGGTATTGAAGGCTTGCTGCATCTGAGCCCAAGTAGCGATGCTATTCCCAGGTAATCCCATGAACCAGCGTAGTGCTGCATCCTTAAGAGTGGAAGGGAAAAGCTTCAGCTTTTGCTCATCTTCAGTATAGTCATAGGTTCTACAAAGGACAGCAAACTCAAACAAGAAGGTATCAGGATCCTCAGTGGTCAGTCCATGGAAGTGAGGCAAGGCGGAGGGGCTAATGTTTTTCATTTTCATATCTCCATTGGTCTCTTGGATGGGGAAAGCTCCTTCTATTCTCTCATCTTCTCTCCTATTATCAGCCATGGCTTCAGATGGAGTGGTTTCTAACTCTTCTTCTTCTATAGGGTGTTGGTATATCTCAGGATGTTCACCTATAGGTTCCTCTGGGTCACTGTCACCAAAGAAGAGAGAAGGGTGACTCAGTGATGTGGTGGGGGTGTTTGGTAGGAATTTGCCTGATCTATCTCGGTTCCTACGAGGCATGAAATGGAAAGGACTTTTCTTTTTTGAGTGCTTTTGCTTTTTCTTTAGTACCTGCAAAACTGAGACAAAGTGATCTACAACTAACTATATTGCTCAAATGAAATTGCAGAATTGGAAAGCTGATCTAGGAAAGCAAGAAAAATTACTCTAGGAAAGCAAGAAATATTAGTCTAGGAAAGCAAGAAATATTAATCGAGGAAAGCAGGAAATCCTAATCTATGAAAGTAGGAAATGCTAATCTATGAAAGCAGGAAATGCTAAGCTACTTTTGCAGAATGGAAATGAAATAAACTACTGAGCAGAAGTAAGAGTACGAAAGTAGAAGAAAAGCAACAATTACTAATACTCTTACGCTTCCCCGGCAATGGCGCCAAAAAGATGGTGAGATCCAGTATTGTAGCAATAATGCTACAACTCCTGGGGCTTCCTGTCTCTCATTTTATCAACCCGGTAGTTCGTACAAACTTGGAAGCGACGGTGCTGTATGCACAAGTACTAGCTCTTGTCGCAGCTGTCACTTGGTCAGCTGGCACAAGTCCGCTAGGGCTCAAGCCAACTTCTATAGGCTCTCAGAAGAAGCTTGCTAATTGATGGACGAAAGCTATTCTCAAAGGAAAACTACTCTACTTGACAAAATGGACTGAAAGCAAATCAAAGCATGTAAACCTAGGAAACCCTAATTTAACTAGTCTAACCTCTACAATGCAAAACATGTGAATGAAACATCTACCAATGCTGTTGTTACCTCTAATAAGTGCAAATGCATGGATCTAAACTACTTGCATCATGAAAGATATGTTTTTGTAATTTTCCCTTAAGTGTGTGGAATGATTGTGATTTTGTGCTAACTAGGGTTTGATTGTGCAGATGGGATGGAGAAGGAAGGAAAGCGTGGGACAGGTTGGGGAGGCTAGGAGAGATCCCTAGGGATCCTTAGCATCCATCCACAGAGGTCCCTCACATTCAGAAGCTCGGCAACCGAGTGAGTGGCCTCCTACAGGATGTCTGCAGGGGATCCTACAGGATACTCTAGTTTCTACAGGATGTCTACAACTGGCTACAGGATGACCTACCATGAGTGTTTGGCGTGATGGAGGAGTGATGAAATGGTAGGGGGAGATGTGTAAGGTAGGAATGAGGCTGGTGATGGTTGTAGAAGTGGAGGAATAGGATGGGAAGTGACTGTAGGGAGTAGGTTGGAAGGTAAAGGGCTATGTCAATGAAAGGGCTAGAGAATGGAAGTACGTGAGGAGTGAAAGACTTTGGGAGATGACAGAGTAGAGTAGGGGTCAAAGATGTGTTTGCATGCGTGATCAAGATGGAGGACGAAGTAATGGAACGAGAGAAAGCAGTGTAAATGGAACAAATGCTTGTGACTATCACCCAACCGAAGATGCATCACCCTAAACTACCTGTGCTTGTAAATTCAATGAACAGTAATCTAAACGCGAAGGAGAATGTGCATGAAGCCGTGGCAAAGGAGTGTGGTGCAGGTGTGAATCATGTGACAGCATCTAACATAACGTGACTGTGTTTGCAGCAATCATGGAATAAAGAAATGCGTATTTTTGGTGGTTAGTCATGGACTTCACTCCAATCCCAGATGAGACGGCAGTGAGCCTTAACAACCTTTTCATTGGAGCTCCAATCGATTATATCTATCCTCTGCTACACTAAGCAAGTGAAAACAAATTCATCATAAGCAACTCCTATCTAACTCATGAAAAAGACCAACTTAACAACCTGTAATTCGAATTGCATGTGCAAATGAAAAGCTCAAAGTGCTGAAATGAAATGGAAATAACACTACAGCAGAGGGGATCTATGGCTCTCAGGTTGGGCCCTAACCTGAGAGCTATAGTCTCCTTAAGAAAACTCAGAGCTAGATCAAAATCTGCCTTCTTTATTCATAATCTGATATCATGCCAAATTGGCTTACAAAAAGGAACAAAAACTGTGTTGTGCTCGAAAATTACAATAGCAATACGAGAGTTTCAACAACCTATCCAAGGCTAAGGCCTCTACACTTATACAAAAACGATGATCCAACAAGTGTCCTTGATTTTAGGAGCTCGGCTGTCCAACTAGAGTTTAACTGCTGATCCTGTAGGACGGTCATAACTGCTGTTCCTGTAGAACAGCTGGCTGCTTCTAAGCTCGGAGGGGAGATGGATTGGAGCTCGGAGTTCTTGGTGGGAATCACGAGGAATGTCCCCAAGACCGTGGACATCCTCTCCTAAAAGTCAGCAGTGCCACCTCATTGTCTCCTTGTCTCCTTTTTCGTTGTCTTTTGCTCCCTTTTAATGCCAAAACCTGGAATCACAATGCATTAGTCACGTAGATAGAGTGCCTACCCTTCTTCCTACAATCAACATGAATAAACTAAGAAATGCATGCATAAGCAGTAAAAAATGAATGGTTTGAGCAAGTAGAATAGGCCAAAATGAGCCCAAATTGTACCAAAATTGCGGCTCATCAGTCAGTATGAGAGATTGGAACAAATTTTATAAAAGAATTCGATTTATCAGGTTCGAAACCATTAAAAGAAATAATCTTCGGGCTGAAAGGCGACTCTACATATGACCGTAAATAAATATATGGCCTTAAACCTACACTCAAGAAAATGTTTAGAGATTTCTGCAATTTCCTTTTCAACAAATAATTTAGAATTATATATATATATATATATATATATATATATATATATATATATAGAATTATATATATATATATATATATATATATATCTATATATATATATATATATATATATATATATATATATATATATATATATATATATATATATAGATAGATATAGATATAAAGAGTTGTTCAGAATTTAATATCAATGTGCCAAGTCAATATCAATCATTTTCATCCTATCCACTTCTCAACAATTTCTCAATTGTTCTCAGATTGGGATAAGTATGTATAGATAAATGCACCGCATCTGCCAAGCATTGAGAAAAAGACTTTGATGATGAGTAGGAAGTTTGAATGGCCTGACAACTTTTTTTTGGAGAAAATTATTTAAACAATGATTAAATGTTTAGAGCATAACTTTTTTTTCTATCAGAGAAAATCTTGTAATTTTTGCGATTTAAGACAATCAAACAAAATTTTATTATTTTCATTACTATTTATATGGCCTCATATCTTGCAGTAAGGTTCGATAACTGGATGAAACTCAAGACTTGTATTTTTCAATCTAGTTTTGAAGTCAAAGGTTTTTAAAGACCAAAACTCAAAGTTTGATGTGTTTTGAGCTATGAGATCAATTTCCTATCATCGATTTAATTTCTTAATAGATGTATCCGTTACTCATTTCTTAATTTATTCATGTTTATCTTTGTTGAATATTAGGATAGTTTGTTAAACACTTCTTAGAAAATGCCACACCCTGTTTTCTTTCTCAAAGCAATTTGCTAAATCTTTTGTCATTGCACATATATTTGTCAAACTATAATGCACTAAATTGCTCTCGTTTTCGAGATAGGTTCCTTTAAAGCTATTTATTTCTCGAATCACATGAACATATATTTTTGAAACAAGATTTGTATTTTTCAATAGTGAAATATTTTTGAAGACCAAAACTCAAAGTTGAATGCATATTGAGCTATGACATTGATTTCCTCTCATCACTTAAATTTCTCTATGGATGTATCTGGGACTCAATTCTTAAGTTTATTCATGTTTATATTTGGCTAAAGATTATTATATTATTTTAAATACTTCTTGGGATATCTTACAATTTGTTTTATTTTTCAAAGCAAATTGTTATCTATTCTATGATTGCATATCTATTTGATAGTGAAGCCTGATATTAAAACTATAGTGCATTTAATTGTCCCTGTTTTCGACATAATGATGTAGGAGAATCTCCTATTTTGTGTTTGTTTATTTATTTAATTTGGAGAATCTTAGAAAAAAATAGAATTTTTGGATACTTCTAAAATTTACTAGAGATTAAGTAGTTAAGATAGATTCCTAGAACTGAGAGGATTTCTCTCAACTTCCTCCAAAGATTTAGGAAGGATTTCTCTCTTTGAGGAAATTGAGAATTTTCCTTTTCCAAAATAAATAACCATGTAATTCATTTGTAAAAGCAAGCTTTGAGAGAAATGAATTCAATAAATCATATATTTGTATTTGTTAATTAATTTGTTCCTCTCAGCTCTGCATCATATTTTGGTATGAGAGCTAGCATGAAATTAAGAAGATTTATGCATGAAGGCATGAAAAGCGTTGAGTGTATGATTTGTATGAATGAATTATGGACTGAAAGAGCATGTATGTTGAGTGGACAAGATCCATGAATTTGTTTTGAGCCTAAAATTACAGGTTGGAATCCATATATTATTTCTCTACTACGTGTTGAATATCGACTCAATGTGAATATTTCGATTTATTATTGAAACGTGATTATTTTCTGAGCATTAAGCTTATATAGCAAAACATTATTGAAACATTGTGTAACTGTTGATTATTGGGGCATTGACTACTAGAGCATTGAAACATTATGTAGTTGTTGAGACATCTTGAGCCCTGGAGTTGTGGAGTGTTAAAGCATCAGACCTATGTGAGGACTTGCATAGCATGGAGCGTTGTACATTTTGTTGACTAGTGAAAACAAAGCTTACAAAATTGTATTCAATTTCCATTGGAACTATACATTGGAGATATGTGTTGAAGTCTGAGCAATGTCTACATTGGAAATTTTTATCGAAGTCTGAGTTTAAAGAACATTGAGGAGATTATATTAAACATTGTTGGGACATGAGCTCTTCCTTGGAGATGTGTATAATCCAAAGTTTATCTTGTGTCTTCCACTCATTTAAAATAAATTTCACATGCATAGTTTTAAGAAAGTGAAAAAGTAACTTTATATAAGAAGAGAGTCATGAGATAAACGGAAATTCTTAATGTTGGAGAAATCCTTCATAAATATTTGGAAAAGGAAAATTCTATCAGTGCAGAATATGCTATCCGTGCACATCTCAGCAAGAAACCCACAGAGGACTAAGCTCACTTTGCAGGAAAAGGGGAAGGCCATTAATCTGGAGGTAGATGAGGAGGAATCTAAAGAAATCCTTGCGGATGAGGAGGATTTGGGAATGGAAGTTGAAACCAAGGGTGCAGACGCTATTACCAGGTTACCAGAATATGTCCCTTCGCGCAAGGGCAAAGCCAAGGTGCCAAAAGACATAGACGAGAGCAAGAGCTCCCTACAAAGTCCATTGCTCCCGGATGAAATTTTTTTTGAGGGGCCACACTTATTGCGGGATCCTGTACTAAAGTTCTAAGATTGGGACCTCACAGATCATGAGAAATTCCCACATTTAGCAACCAATCATCTAATCCGTTGATGGATTGACACGACTGCTAGAACGATCGAATTAGAGCCATGAACATGACTCAATGGTGTAGGGAAAGTCCGGCTACTCAACCTGCTCTGGGTACCGCATTACCACCGTGCCCCAGTGACTGTCTTCGTGATCGCGCAACTGCTCTAATTGGTGCATGATGGGTGTTTGTGGCTAGAGGAGCCCATTCCCATCACAGACCACTTGATCCATCAGATCATATGGTTTCCTTACTCAGGGGAGGATATAGCCAATATATCAGAAGGAAAAGGTGGTGAGTTGACCCTCGCGGAAGCTATGAACAAGAAATTCAAGTTAGAGAAGAAGAAGTGGGGATATACCATATCTAGCATTAACGACCCTGCAGTTAAGGTAGCAACACAAATATTAGCAGGGATGGTGATGTGGAAGTGTCGCACGGATAAGATGCCCGCGCCTATGATTTCATTAGTAGCCCAATGCATTGAGTGAGTCTAGTTCAACCGAGCGAATTATCTATGCGGTGAGTTCCTTACTAACTGTCGCGAGGCACAAGAGTAGGGAAAGACATTCCACTACACGTGGCTCTTGCTTTTGATTGTGCTGGTGGCATGGGAGAAGACAACCAATTCCCTTCAGTTGTGATAGACCTTCCAGAGGCAGGGAAGTACTCTTCACTGTGGGTGACCAAAGATGTGTAGCTCATAAAAGAAAGCAAGATCTTTTGGATCTTGATGGAAATGAGTATCTGGATGGGGACCAATCACAAGCCATAGTTGTTGCCCACAATATATGCTAGTTTGCAGAGATTTGTAGAGTTCAAAGCGGATTTCCATCATGTAGGGCATGGAAGGACCCTATGAAGACATGGCATAACTTCCCATATCTGGCGACTGGTGATGTTATCTTTGCAGTCCTCGATTCTTGGCCACCAGAGTGGCGTGCTACAACAGGCTTCGTGGTGGAAATGGGAAAGTCCATCGTGCAACATAAGAAGGAAGAAACAACACTCTGAATGGCACAGTTGGCTGAGAAGCGCATGAAAGAGGAAGCGAAGGCTAAGACCCATGCAATGCACGATGCCACGAAATTAGCCAAACAATAGAAGACAGGAGCAAAAGAGCACGAAGGACAGAAGTCACCTTTTCCCAGGACTGAAGCAGAAACAGAGGAGCCAAAAGAATAAGGTGGTGCAGACCCGAAAAAGATGTCCACCCAAATCAAGTGTCAATTACTACAAGAGAAGGCAATGCCATGAAAGAAAACCAAGGCATCAAAGACATCCTTCGATCCAATCACCCTCACTGAGGGGGATTTGCAAGATATTGGAGAAACGGTGAGGGATGTCACCGTGAAGGCCTTTCAATAGTTCAAAGAACAATAGAAATTGGTATTATAGGCTCTCCGGATAGAGCTGTAGGAGTTGTAGGCTCGCGCTCCACATGCTAGCACAGTCTCCACCAGCCTCGCTATTGACACTTCAGCTGCAGCGGAGATGTTGTGCACAAGGGTGACCAATGCAATAGTGCTACCAGATGGGGCACTTACTATAGAAAATGAGGCTGGCAGGCCCATGGTCAGCATCTTGAAAGGGGTGGGCTTGAATATGGCTGCACTCCCTCGAGAGACGCTCCACCTCTTGCAGGATGGAGTCACCACAGAACTTAGGGCTCGAGAGAGTCGCACTCTGCAGGTGATGAGTGAGTAGCACATTAATAATGAATAGTTGGGCCTGCAGCGTAACAAGGAAATGGAACAAATAAGTAGATCATATAGGTTGTGGAGGAAGCCTGCTGAATGGTCCCGAAGTTGGAGATTCAGGCAGAAGAACCAGTTGAGGCACGTGTCCATAAGTTGGCGAGAGGGGTGCGCGATGCTCAGACAGAGATGGACAGAATTCAAGTGGAGCTGAACCTGTAGATCATAGAATTGCAGTCGAGGGCTCATCATTCAACTCTATTGGAAATCAGGGAACAACGTGCCACCGTTGTTACAACAATAATAGCAGCGGTCGACAGTGCAGTAGAAGACTACACGTGAATTTTTGAACAGTCGTTCGAGGTCCTAACCACCGTACAGGAGGACCCGAATGTAGAGCACCTGGAGACAGAGGCATGTGGGCTACAACAAGGATATGATGAGGTCAAAGGGACCGCACAGACAATCACCCTTACATAGAGGCTCGCACAGATGCAGGAGACAAAGGCAGATAAGGAACAAGTGGATGTTGCATAGCACAAAGAAGCGGTTCTAAAAGTGCACCTACAGCCATGGATAGACGAGGCATATATGATCATATCTTTAATTGAAGGAAACCTCGTGACACTGCAGGCAACTTAGCAAAAGAGTCATGGTAGCAGATTAGCAGAAGTCACCGAGCAAAGAGTGGAAGAAGTCTAGCAGGCAGCCACCTAGTGTGTTGTCGAGGTTGCAGTCATCCAAATAGAGCTGGGAGGTCTTCATGATAAGATATTCGTGCCTGCAGAGTGACTCGAGGGCGAGTCATGATGTTTCTGTTGGGGGCCTATTGGGTACGAGATCCCCCAAGGAGAGTTTTGGGGCTAAAAGCCTATATTTTGGTCAATTTTGTAATCCAAGTGTAAATACTCCACATTTTGTGGTCACGGAGAGCGTAGGTGTTAAAGAGTCATAAGGTTGTCTGCCCTTATTTTGGAAATGTGATGTCGGCTATAAAAAATCTACCCATGGTCTGTAGACCATGGGATTGTATAAAAATAGCTAAGCTCTAAGTAGTTAGAGGAAAAGGAAGAGGAAGAGATTCATAGCTTAGAGTAAGAAGTCTAAGTCTTAGTGTAGGAAAAGGCTCTGCAGCTGAGTGCAGAAAGGCCTAGGGTAGAAGTCTACAGTTGAGTACGCAGACCCCTGCAGTTGAGTGTATAGGGCGGGTCGAGTCTGTAATCATCCAGAATTATCAATAAATATAAGTATTCTACAATTTTTCCGTCTTTATTTCCTGTTTATGCATCTTGTTATGTTGGGTATGAATTTCACTTATAATGCTTATATGCTACGTGAATGTGCGTAAATGTATTTGTTAAGTGAACTCAAGTAAGAACATCTATTTACGTAAATCTAACTAAGATCGATTAATAAGTTAAGTAAGACACTTAGACTAGTTTGGGAGATATCGCAATTCGTTGCCCTAGTAGTGCAAAAGTCCCTGAGCTGTAGGTTAAGACCAATTGTACCCTTTCACGAGGGTACTAAAGGGTGGAACAAAGGGCTAAGCAGCCTGCGTGAAGGCAAGGATAGCCGGAATAAACTGACATCACAACAATCTCAAGGATGTAGAAACTTGGTTCAAACATCCCCCCATACTCCTTTGGGTGAGACTTTAGTCCACGCTCCATGGGCTGATGCCGAAAGGGCCAGTAGTGTAGCGATTTGTTTGGCTAACTAATGCTGAACCTGGTTCAGGCACCCTCAAGCTAACATTTCCTCATTATTTTTGGCATGCATGACTGTTATGAAACCAGCTCAAGAAAAGATAGAAAAGATAGATC
This sequence comes from Pinus tabuliformis, assembly GCA_031772625.1. NCBI lineage: Eukaryota > Viridiplantae > Streptophyta > Pinopsida > Pinales > Pinaceae > Pinus > Pinus tabuliformis. The sequence continues at coordinate 1,928,790,581 of CM062818.1, read as the reverse complement.
AACGCCTTAGAATTCAGCCTCTTCGAGGGGGCAACCTCCTTTACATTACATAAATGAACAATTCTTGGATGATACAAATGACACAACCTCCTTTCTATATATAGGAGTCTAAGGAGCCACAATATAATCCAGCCGACCTAACAATAATAATATAAAGCCACAAAAATAACAATATAGGGATTCTATGGGGCACAGAAATAACAATATGGGGGTAATAGGGGCACAACAATATAAATAAGGGGTATAACTACAATAATAATGGGGTAATCACTAGTATTATAGGGACCCAAAATGCCCCTCTCCTTCAAAAAAGTGTTGTCCTCAACGCTTGGGTAGTTCTAGATACTTCTGCATAAAATTCTCATCCTCCCATGTGGAATCTTCAGCGGATAAGTTCTTCCACTTGATAAGATACTCTGAAATTGATCGATTTCGTAGCTGTCGAGTTCTTGTTTCTGTGACTGCTTCCGGTTCCAATATAATTTTTCCTTCCTCATCAAGTTCTGGCAATATTGTTTGAATTGAGAGCTTGTCACCTATAACCTTCTTTAAACATGAAACATGGAAGACTGGGTGCAATCGAGAAGCTGCAGGAAGCTCCAATTTGTATGCCATAGTACCAATCTTTTGCAACACCTTGTATGGACCATAATACTTTGGTGATAATTTATTATCCTTCTTAGCTTGCTTTAGGGACATTTACTTATATGGTTGTAGCCGTAGGAATACCCAGTCACCTACATCAAAACTTCTTTCACTGCGATGTTGATATGCCTGTTGTTTCATTCTATTTTGTGCCAACACGAGGTTATCCTTTAAGAGTTGGAGGACTTGTTTTTGATGTTCGATGTGATGTTCCACTGCCTGAACCTTAGAATTTTCTCTTAAATATGATGTGATGGATGGTGGTTGATACCCATAAAGTGCCATAAATGGGGTCATTTTTGTTGCTGTATGGAAGGAAGTGTTATACCACCATTCAGCCAGAGGCAACCATTTGACCCATTGTGTCTGTTTATCAGATACAAAGCAACGAAGATATCATTCCAAACATTTGTTTACTATCTCAGTTTTCCCATCAGATTGAGGATGATAAGATGAGCTATGAGCTAACTGAGTACCAAGACAAGAAAATAATTCTGTCCAAAAATTTCCAGTGAAAATGGGATCTCTGTCACTTACAATAATCTTTGGGTTTCCATGTAGCTTTTGAACTGTTTCCATAAATGCAGTAGAAACTGTACTGGCTTTAAATGGATGTGATAATGCACAAAAGTGTGCATACTTGGTAAGTCTGTCAACTACCACCATGATGACACTCTTTCCCTCAGACTTGGGTAAACCTGTGATAAAATCCATTGAAACCTCCTCCCAACATTGGCTTGGAATGGATAAAGGTTGTAATAGACCCGGTGTCTTAATTGTTTCAACTTTATTTTGCTGGCAAACCAAACATTCTGCTACAAACTTTTGAATATATGATTTAAGGCCATCCCAAAAAAATTCCTTCTTAACCCTGTGGTAAGTTTTTAAAAATCCTGAGTGCCCTCCTAAGGGAGAAGTGTGCAATTCCATAAGAATCTTTTATTTTAGCTGGGAATTCTTACAGAGGTATAAGCGATCTTTGTACCATAATGAATCATTTTTCCAGCTAAATGTATCAGAAGTACTGGAATCTTGTTGTAGCTTTCGAATAAGTGCCCACACTTCTTCGTCATTCTTCCATTCCTCCCTTGCTTCGTTTATCCAATCTGGTTGGATAATAGAAATGGCACACAACAATGCTTCCACATCCTCATCCTTTCTTGAGAGTGCATCTGCCACCACATTTTGCTTCCTTTTTTAGTAGATGATTTCAAAGTCATAACCCAACATCTTTATGACCCATTTTTGTTGCTCTTCAGAGGATAATCTTTGTTCTAAAAAGTATTTAAGGCTATCATGATCCGTTTTTACCTTGAAGTGTCTTCCCATTAGGTAGGGTCGCCATTTATTAAGTGCATGGAGTATTGCCAACATTTCCTTCTCATAAATAGCTTTGCTTAAAAACTTTCCCTTGATTGGACGACTTTCAAAAGCAATGGGTCATTCATCTTGCATTAGAACAGCACCAATTCCATTTCCTGAAGCATCACATTCCACAATAAAGGTTTTTGTGAAGTCCGGTGTAGCTAAGACCGATGCTTGGCACATTGCCTCTTTAAGATGTTCAAAGGCCTTTGTTGCTTCCGAAGTCCATGAAAATGAATCTTTCTTCAATAATGTTGTTAGAGGTGTTGCTATTCTCCCATAATTCTTAACAAACTTACGATAATACCCTGTCAACCCAAGAAATCCTCGCAGATGCTTTATGGATGTGGGGATTTTCCATTCCTTAATGGCTTTAATTTTGCTAGGGTCTACCTTAACTCCTTCATGAGATACAATATGACCCAAATATTCCACCTCCTGGACTCCAAAGAAACATTTGGATCTTTTTGCATATAATTGTTTCTCCTCCAATAGTTGTAGCACCCTGTCAACATGTTCAACATGATCCTTCCAAGACTTACTGTAGATTAGTATATCATCAAAAAATACTAACACAAATTTTCTAAGGAATGGTTTGAAAATTGAATTCATCAAACCTTGAAATGTTGAAGGTGCATTGGTAAGGCCAAAAGGCATGACCAAAAATTCATAATGACCCTCATGAGTTCTAAATGCCGTTTTTGGAATGTCTTCAATCTTCATTCTGATTTGATGATATCCTGAACGAAGATCCAACTTGGTGAAGTAAATTAATCCATGCAATTCATCCAGTAATTCATCAATAACAGGAATGGGGAAATTATCTTTAATAGTGAGCTTGTTGAGCTCCCTATAATCTGGACACATGCGCCATGATCCATCCTTCTTGTGCACCAATACTACTGGAGCTGAGAAAGAACTTTGACTCGGTTGAATTATACCAGCCTCTAGCATTTCTGCAACCATACGTTCAATTTCACTTTTTTGGACATAGGGATATCTGTACGGCCTAATGTTTGGAGGAAAACTTCCTGGAATCAAATGAATAGCATGATCATGATCACGCATAGGTGGGAGACCCTTGGGAGTCTCAAATACCTTGGAATGATTGTCCAAGACTTTTTGGAGATCTGGAGAAATAGATGATTCCAATGTGGAAACATCTAGCGAGCATAATTGTGCAATTACACCTCTTTGCTCCTTTCTTAGAAACTTTGTCATACCATGAGAGCTGATTATCTTTCCTGGTTTCCCTGCCATACCCCTTAATTCAACTTCATTTCCTTCCGAAGAAAATTTGATGAAAAGTTCTTGAAAATTAAAAGCTATTGTACCCAAGGATTGTAGCCAGACTCCTAGTACAACATCCGCACCTCCCATTGGAATGGAAAGCATTGGGCTAGTCAATACATATTCTCCCATGGATAGCTTGATATTATGGCACTTTCCAGAGCAATTTATTGTTCCTCCATTTGCAATCATCACTTGACACTCTGGTGCTGGATATAGGAAGCAATTCAATTCTTTTGCTACCCTACAATGAATAAAATTGTGGGTGCTTCCTGAATCAATCAACACTATTACCTTTTTCTTCTTGATTTGTCCTTCTATCTTGATGGTTTGAGGAGTGGTAATTCCCGCCAATGCATTACAAGATATGGTCGGATTTATTTGTTCTTCATCTAGGCTTTGTTCCTGGAATATATCCTCTTCTTTTGACCTTTCTTGCTCCTTTTCTTCTTCCTCTTCACAATCTATGTAGAATAATTTCTTCTCAGCACACTTATGACCTTTTGTGTATTTTCTATCACAATTGTAACAAAGCCCTTTTGCTCTTTTTTCTTCCAATTGTTGTGGTGTCAACCTTGTAGGTTGTGGAATACTATGGGCAACAACACTTCCATCTTTATAGTTGTGAATGGTATGCTTCCTAGTTGCCATAATTTTGCTTTCCATTTTTCTTGCTAACCTCAATGCCTTCTCTAATGAATCAGGTTCCCAAAGGCGCACATCATGTTGGATATTATCCTTTAAAGACCCTATGAACACATCAATCCTATGCTCCTCTGGAATATCTTTTACCCTTATGTTCAATTTTTGGAACTCCTCAATGTGCCCCATTATTGAACCCTTTTGTTTGAGACTTATCAATTGGCTAAAAAAAGTGTTGCTTTTTGTATCCTCATAATGTGCTATCAATTCTTCCGTAAAAATTGCCCAAGTGATAAATTTTTTACGAGAACAAAGCCATTGATACCATACAAACCGATTTGGTTCCAAATATAAAGTTGCCATACGTACCTTTTGTGTGTTTTGCACATTATTGAGATCGAAGAATTGCTCCATCTGTAATATCCATGTGGCGGGATCCTTGCCATCAAACTTCCTCATATCGATTTTTGGAACATGGTGAGTCTTCGATCCAACATTAGAGTCTATGGAATCATGATTGACATTTCTTTTGTTCTCATCATGAGTTTCCTTTACTACCTTTTCACCATTAGTGACCCTTTCTTGTAGCAAGTTCTTCAATTCTTCCATGTCTGTCTTCAAATCTATCTTCAAATTTACCATCGAATCCTCCATCTTGGCTTCCATGCCCTTTATCTTAGATTCCATGCCATTTATCTTAGATTCCACGCCACTTATCTTAGCTTCTGTTAGCTTTTGTGAGCATGACATTTGTTGCACTTGTTCTTGTAATTTTGATATATCATGTAGCATTTCTTCCTCTTCTTCATGAGTCATGCTAGAGCTTTCAGGTTTCTTACTAGGTGTTTGCATTTTCTTTCCTCGGGGCATCAGTTACCGATAATAATGCTTTACTATGCCCTTTGAATTCCGTTAAACCAAGCTTAGATAAAAAATTAAAAAAAAAACTACACACCTTTTTTCACTTTATAGAAGCCTGATATTGAATCTGATGTATCTCTGTAATTTCAGATCATCCAGTTCTGAAATTGCTACCTGTAGTAGCCTTCTGCGTCCTCTTTCCAATGCCACAAGTTTGAGCCAAATTGGATTCTCCAAGTAAGAGTTATGTGAAATCTCCCACAGTGACTTGCTTTTAGACTGGTTCAGTAGAGCGAACTTGTACGACGTGCCACGATTCACTGTTTCAACCTTTGAATCTAAAACACACATACAAGAAACTACAGTCTATCCTTTTTCTGTACCTTTTTACGAAATTTCAATCCAATCCTCAGAGAGAGAGAGTTATGATGATTTTCCCCAGGTCACCTGTTTTGAATGTAATTCAGGAGTCTGCAAAAAGGCCAACTTCCTCAGATCATATCTTCGCAAATGTCATGCGAAAAGCTCTGAAATTCGGACCCAAGGTTCAGCGCCAATTCTTCTAAAATGGGTTTTTTTTGCGACTTCTGAAATGTCACAGAAACAAAGTTATAGCGAAAATTCCACGATGACCTGTTTGGAGCAGCGAAACCCTAGAATCCAAAGCTCTGATACCAAATGTTATGAAACCAGCTCAAGAAAAGATAGAAAAGATAGATCAACGCCTTAGAATTCAGCCTCTTCGAGGGGGAAACCTCCTTTACATTACATAAATGAACAATTCTTGGATGATACAAATGACACAACCTCCTTTCTATATATAGGAGTCTAAGGAGCCACAATATAATCCAGCCGACCTAACAATAATAATATAAAGCCACAAAAATAACAATATAGGGATTCTATGGGGCACAGAAATAACAATATGGGGGTAATAGGGGCACAACAATATAAATAAGGGGTATAACTACAATAGTAATGGGGTACTCACTAGTATTATAGGAAGCCAACAATGACACATGCATGTGGTTTCTTGGTGATGATCTTGCATTGGCATGGAGGATTGCCTCGATTGACAGTGGATTTTCCTAGCCTTGCCATTTATTGGATATCCATGGAGATTTTGGGTTTATTTCTTTATTTTGTTTTGGTTGGTTCTCATGTTTCCTTTAGCTTAGGTTGAGTTACTAATTCCTGGAATCCCGGGTTGGAAAAATGCTCTGGAAGCCCTGTAATAGGTTGGGTTGAGTTACTAGTGTTGGAAGCCTTGGTTGGAAAAATTCTCCAGAAGCCCTAGGTCAGAGGAGTTACTAGTCCTATAAGTCTTGGATGGAAAAACCCTCTCAAAGCCTGAAATAAGTTGTGGGTTGAGTTACTAGTATGGAAGCCTTTTTTGGAATAAACACTCTGGAACCCTAGAAGGCTTGGGTAGAGACCAATCTGATGATGGTTTTTTTTATTTCCGACTGTGAGGTGGAATCGTTGTTTGACGGGTTGATGTGGTTTGCCTCTGGAAGCCCTGGATGGTTTTGGATTGATGTGTTATATGAGATTTGATATTCATGCTTGGCATATGGCACAAGGGTGAATGGATGAAGAGAGATTTGTCTCAACCATTCTATGGTCGGGTGTAAGATGGTAGTCCCATACCGGGTTGGTTTTTTCATGATTAATATGAGTTTATTTCTCCTTGTTATCTCATGAGTATTATATTGGTTTATATGTGGATTATATGGATGTTTTTTCCTTGGTATTTCTGTTGTTATTATGTTGGTTCTGAATATGTATTATGACAGTGGCTATGTATGGCTCCCATCATCTTTTTAATTGTATATGAATGAACAACGTATCTATGTCCTAATGGATGAAAATGTAGCTAAAGTGATAAGAAAACAATGCCTCATAGAGAATCTCAGATAAGTATGAGACCCCTATTCTTATAACTATCATTTACACCTGTAGATTGCATTGATGCCAAGTGTTTGACATAATGTCAGTCTTATTTGGGGATGGTAAGGCCTATCCCTAGAGTTATTTTTTGGTTTATTAGTCTTGTAATCATGTATTTAATGGATTCCAGAAGTTACAACAAGTTTTGGGTAGTGGTCATAATCCGAGGCTTGAAAAGTACCTCAAATCCCCGGACTCTGGCACAAGTCTACTAGAAATAGTCCCTGGACACAGGAATTCAAGATTTTGGGAGCATCCAGAGCTCTTTGGATGCTGGCATGCCCATAGTGTGGGAGCGTCCAGAGGTTTAATAACTCAAAAGCTCAGTAGGACTGAGGGGTTGGTTAGAATAGAGGTTGGGATGGCTCTTAGGAGCCCTATTGCTGATGTTGAAGGTTTGTGTGGTGTGTTTTCTTTGGTTCCACTTCCTTAATGTGACTTAGTAGTTTGAATCATGTCATAGTAACTTCTCGTCACATGTTTACCCTGGTTGGCCGGTTACTTGGGTAGATGTGGGAGGAGAGTGTTACATAAATGATGAAACTAACATAGCAACTTGTTCTTCAAAGAAATAGTAAGAATGCATGGATTACCTACAAGCATTCTTTCTGAAAGAGACACCATCTTTGCCGGCCATTTTTGGAGAATCTTATGGAAAAAGTTAGGAACCAATCTTAGCATTAGTTCAACATATCATCCGTATACGGATGGTCAGATAGAAGTGGTAAATAGAAGTCTTGGAAATATCTTGAGGAATTTAGTAAGTGAACATCCCAAGAAGTGGGATCGGGTACGTGCTTATGCAGAATTTGCATATCATGACTCACCTAATGGAAGCAAGGGGTTAAGTCCATTCCAACTTGTTTATGGAATGCATACAAGAGAAATTTATGAGTTAAGGAACCTTGGTAAACAAGAATTTAGAAGTGTAAATGGTGAATATTTTGCATCCAATATGAAGGAATTACAGGACCGAGTCAAGCAACAATTACAATAAAGTAGTAGAAAGTATAAATGACGAGTAGATTCCAAAAAACGACAATTGGATTTTGATGTTTGGGACTTGGTTATGGCACATTTTCAGAAAGAAAGATTTCCTAAAGGGGAATATAATAAGTTAAAACTGAAAAAGATCGAACCATGCAAAGTTTTGAGAAAATTTTCCTTCAATGCTTATGAAATAGAACTACCTAAAGGCTTTGGTATCTTGCCAATATTTAATGTTTTAGAACTATAACCCTTTAAGGAACTAGTAAATGATCCTACAGATGCACCGGCTAATGATAAAGTTTAGTGGGAGAAGCATCTACTTTCAACACCAGCAAAGAATATTGAATCAATCATTGATAAAAGGCTGGCTAAAAGGACCAGGAATATAGAGTATTTTCAATATTTGGTTAAATGGAAGAATCAACCAATCGAAGATGCTACTTGGATGATACCAACAAAGATTTCAAAATATGGTACCAGTATTGAAAAACTCTGGAAGAAAAGCATATGAATGTATCTTTTCCTCCCCAGTAGTATGATGCAGGAGCATCTCCTATTTTGTATTGATTTATTTATTTATTTAATTTGGATAATCTTAGATAATTCTAGATTTTATGGAGACTTCTAGAATTTTTTGGAGATTAAGTAGTTAACATAGATTCCTAGAATTGAGAGGATCTCTCAACTTCCTCCAAATATGTAGGAAGGAGTTCTCTCTTTGAAGAATTCGAGAGTTTTCCTCCTCTAGAATAAATAGCCATGTAATTCATTTGTAAAACCATGTTTTGAGATAAATTAATTTAATAAGTCTTATGTTTATTTTTGTTAATTAATTTGTTCCTCTTGGCTCTGCATCACATACGTTTTTCTCAAGTAATTTAATTTTGACATTGCATGCAAATTTATTTTTGCAAAAATATTAAAATAAAGAAAAAACATATGTTACAATGATATGGACTTTAATCATTCCTCCTCTTGCTTCCTAAGTATGTCATATGCATTGTTTTTCATTTTAGAAAATTGTTGAAAAGAAAAAGGTGGTGAAATCTGTAAAGCATCTAACAATTTCACTCTTGATATAATTGTATTGTCAAACCTTGCCTCTCTCTATCTCCAGTATTTATAAAAACGCATTGCAAAGTCATCCCTTGCGATTTGTGTATAGTGAAGGCCCATGTCATTTTTAAAGGCATGTATTTAAGATTCCCTCTAACAATAGGTGTTATGGGCACAATGGTTGGATAATTTATATCAAATGCAACAACTGTGCAATTTTCAAAAATAATTGTAGTGAATAATGGAATCTTAGGCAACTTTGAATTGAAAATATAGAAGATATCTTCAATTTATCCAAGTGCATCATTAACCAACCCAACTTCAACCCACAAATTACATGCCAACATGACACACTCTCCATGACATAAAAACACTTCATGGTCTAACACATCATCATCATTGTCAACTATTTCTGTTCTTCTAGTGCACTCCTCACAATTGGATAATTTAATGATTTTAGCATCTTCCAATTATGCAGGTTGACCAGATTAATTGGTTCAAACAAGTGAACCAAAGAATCAAATCAACTCTGTTCCTTCAGAAGTAAGCAAATGTCTATTATGAATATAATTTAAATAAAATAATAAAATTAATGTAAACAATAATAATCATAATAAGGTTAACTAAATGGTCATTAGTAATGAAAAGGCATGTCTTAAATACATGACCATTCATGAAGAGGCACTTGTCTAGGTATATAGTAGACCTCATTTGTAACATTCAAATCATTTCATCAATTGTTTTTTAATATTCGATATACAATTATTTGTCTAACAATGGATGTTGTTGTATTTGAAGTGTTATGAAGATTATTATTGCATATATGAACTTTGTTCATTACACTGTCAACACGTGACATGAGAAGATCCCAATCATGCAGTAAAGGTTATGCATTTTTTATATTTGTTAAAAGATTATGAAAAGAGGCTTATCTATGAGCATTTCCATATTGTCTGAAAATTTTATCCAAACTTACAACACTATTGAAGCTTTGCCACAACACTTTCCCTTATGTTTTACATGCATACAAAGGTTTATCCTTAACATGAGGGAGTTGGAAAAGGTGACCCACAAGAATCATGGACCTGCCACCAAAAGGAGAATCCTTGTTATCAAGAAAGGCTTCTTGCAAACATGAATCTATCTGTATAAATAAACTTGGACCTATAAATCAAATCTCATAAATCAAAACATATTGAATGTTCCTCATTGATTCTTGAAACATTGCTAGATCCTAAGAATCTAGTGGTTTCATATATTTTATAGGAATTTTTAAAGGTGAGTGTATTATTTTTCCATGTATATTAAAAGTAGTTATACCAGTTGGAGCGAGAAATAAGAGTGGACTTATACCATCCGTTGTAGAAGTACAAAAAGCATGAGAAATACATAATATAATACTTGTCAGTTCCAGTTTTTCCTTGAATAATGATTTTAAAAGGATCATTGTTTCCCACATCAACAAAGTGGCATATTACAATTTCAAAAGCAACTCGTTGTTTCTCGAATATAAATGAAGGTGACTCTATTATCTCCCTAATTGAATCGCCATTGACAACACCCACATGCTGGGAATATTTTATAAAATAAATAGCTTATTCCACAATTTAATTTTACACCATTATTTCCTATGGATTATATTGAATATCATAGTCCCTTCTACCAAGATTGTCAAGGTCAAAAATGTCAACATTGATTGGAGGAATAATCTAGGAAAGAACTTGCCACTCTTTAGAATCTCAATCAACACTATCTTCACAAAGAAAGGGACTCGGTATCTTCTTTGATTCTCTCATTTAGCAAAGGATCTTGCTCAACATGGCACACACAATATCTTAAATTCCTCCAATTCTTAATCATAGTTTCCCTTGGAAATCTAATATCTAAAGCAATGTCACAAAATGGCTTGTACAAAATCAACTCAATTCAACAAAATGTTTCAAACACTTTTGACTCCTCATTTAGAATAGAATAAAACTATAGCCACACATGATTTGAAGGATCCAAAAGATTATCAAAGTTCTAGAAAATGCTCAAGAAACAAAGTTATCAAATACTTTTTAAACTAGCTCTATTGTGTAGAATTCATCGTTCTGAATCAAATGAAACTTGAATGGGTGAAAAAGGATATTGTATGACGAAGTTACAACCAGTCAAAGTTTAGGTCCAAGTAGGGAAAAAAGTTAAGCTCACCATACTTATCACCTCCACCATATCACAGCATATTCACTATACGAATAAGGCCTAGTGCCATAAAATTTAATAAAATACAATGTATTGTGATATGGTGTGGGGTGGTAGGTCCATTGACTACCACTATTACTTTTAATTTTTTATTATTATGTTCCATATATTATGTAAACATCCCATCAAATATCACAAAAAAAATCGCATAAATTATTGATTGAACACCCGACCAAGGTCTTTATAACCAACGTGCCAAATCATTCGGCCATAGGTTGATTTTTTGTGTGGTTTACAATGTTAATTCCTTTTGAAGTTGTAGCTAAGATTGTGTTTGGACTTTTGAGGTCGTTTGGAGACCATTTTGAGTGTGATAAGAGCCAAAAAAGACGTTTTGATACCTTCTAAATGCATTAGTAGAATTATTTTGCTGATTTGGAGCTCAGAGTTTGATGTACAAGTTTTTTCGCATTTTTAATAAAGAGGCCTCCCCACTGAAGACTGGGCCTGGAGACGTAGGCTTGAAGATAGTCAAACTTTGTTATCAACATGATAGTTTCATTTTCCCTTGTGTGATTTGTTTTTAATGTTATTTTCTATACTTTCCTTTAAATTTTCCTATGTTAGTTGGTGATTTTAAATACTTGCAAACACTTTCAAAAAGTTAATAAACTAGTATCAATTTTGATCGAGATTTAGATCAAGTGGTCTTAGAGCAGTTATTGAAAGTTTCATTTAAGTGTGCATGATCACTAGGAGAAAGTCAATATGTGGTGAAGGAGAACTTGTAGAAGGAGATCCAAAAATCGGTTCAAGAAGAAGGAAAACTGGGGAGAAGAGATGGTTGAAGAAGGAAGAGATGATCATCATTTCAAATTTGATGCAGATTTTGTTGATGCTTTCATGACATTGCAATCCATGGTTGAGGAGATGTACCATGAATTCAAAAAGTAGAAGGAAGAGGATAAGCCTAAAGATGAGGAAGCCTAGGCATCACATTCCAAAAAGACTAAAGATGAAGGACCATTTGATTCAAGTAAAATGATAGAAATTGATCATGATAGAAAATATACTTCTCTTCTCTTTTTGGTGGTCAACCTGAACCGTATTCTCCAAAAACTTTACTTAAATTGGATGTGAAATTCAGAATACCCATGTATAATGGTGAAATCAATGTTGAGAAACTTGGTAACTAGATTATATAGATGGAGGTGTATTGTAGTGTGCATCATATTTCTAACGATGTGCTCAAGATTGGATTAGCTTTGCTTCATCTAGAAGGCACATCACTCATCTAGTGGCAAAGTAAGTTACAACATGATACTCAATGGATTGGTAAGATTTTTCCATCATGGCATGATTTTGTTTTTTCACTTAGATGGGATATAAGGAGAAAGCCTTAATAGAATGGAAAAGTCTTAAATTTAGGAAAGGACAATCAGTGCAAGAATACATGGATGAATTTTGCAAGAAGGCATTAATGCTTGATATTCCCTTACATACACAAGATAATGAAATATATAGGATTATTACCTAGATATATTTGTAATATTGTATCCATGTTTTGTCCTACTAACTTGGATGAAATGATTGTTCAACCAACTTACATTGAAGGAGGAAAATCTGTATCTTTGGAATCAACATTGAGAAAAGAGGGCAAAGACAAGGGAAAAGGCAAGAGGAAAAATTCCATTAAGATGGAAGATGAGAAGCTCACTTGCAAGCATTGAAAGAAGGAAGGGAATGATGAAGAACATTTTTGGAAACTACACCCTGAAAAGTGACCAAAGTGGTCTAAAGGAAAGAAGGGTAAGAAAAAAGTTGGAGCAATAATAGCGATACCAGATTTTGGTTCATAATCAAGCAATGAGGCTCAAATTGTTGTAGGTTTGGCTGGTAAATCTGATGATGATATTGATTTTTATCATTCTTGTGATAAGAAGAGATGCATTTATTTCACATAAGGGTCATTATGAATAAAACTAAGAACGACACTTTGAGTGATAATGGATCTCAAGCTAACTTAATTTCTAAGAAAGTGGTTAAGCAGTTGAGGTTAAAAACTAAAATGAATCATAAACCTTATACATTAAATTGGACAAGTAAAAGTCATAAGTTGCAAGTAAGTAAGAAGTGTGTGTTACAATTTTCAATTACATCTCAATTTGTGGATAAGGTAACATGTGATGTAGTACCACTAGATGCATGTGGAATGGTCTTAGGTAGTCCATATTTATATGATCGAAAATAAATCTTCTACAGGGAAAAAAAATCAATATCACTTGTTTAAAAGGGGAATTGAATATATTGTGCATTCTCATCCTATAAAGGAAAACAAATATTTTCAAACAACGAAATAGTTTAAGAGGGAATCGTAAGCATAAAATATCTAAAAAAAATCAGAAATATGTGCTTAAGGAACCATAAATTGTACAACAAGTGTAAGTTCATGATAAGATAAGTTGTGTTCCAGTTATGAAGAGTCGGTAGGGTATAGTTTCATTTATGTCAGTATAATAAATATTTTTATTCAGCTTCTTTATATTCAACAGTATGTGGATGATAACAACAAACATGTATGTAGATCTTGATGGAAAATGGATCAATTTGCTTTGCAATTTTCATATTGTACTCATGATTGTGTGGATGAGTAACATTTACAGATTCAAAGCAGGTTGGCATAAAAGATACCAGGTAGGTGGAGATACATTTTCTTCACCTTCAAACAAAGTAGACAACCTTTTGGTGGTCCAAAAGGTCTTAGTGAGGAGGAGTGATCCAGAGGATCCAAAAGATGCTCAAAGTTCTAGAAAATGCTCAAAAATCAAAGTTGTTAGATTTTTTTTAACCCAACTCCACTGTGCAGATTTAATCATTCTAAACCCAACACATCTTGAATGGATGAAAAAGGATATCGTATGACGAAGTTATAGCCAGTCACAGTACAAGTCCAAGCAGGGAAAAAATTCAAAGGTCAACAGTTCAAAGTCAAATTCAATGCTCATGGTTCGGGCAGTTAAGGTTCTATGATCATGATTCCAGCAAACACGTGGCACTTCCTAAACTCGATAAGTGTCATTGTATGGTTGGTTGAATATAGACCAACCACAAGGTGACATGTGGCCCTATCAAAGAGTGTCACATGGGCTTTATAGATTGTCCAAAATTATGTGTAACAAACCAACAGACTAGACAGGATTCGATCCCGTGACCTCTTCCCTATAAATTTGGTGCATTATCAACTTTTCTAATTGCGTTACTTGTTATGTATACTTTTATGCATATATTTATGGTGGGAGCATTATTATTTGGCATAAAAAAAGGCGGAGGCCCCCATTGTTGGTGGATCTGCCATATCCATCGAGCTCACCATACTTATCACAAACAACATATCACAACATATTTTCACTATGGATAAGGCATAGGGCCATAAAAATTAATATAATACAATGTATTGTGATATGGTGTGGGGTGGCGAGTCCGTTGACCCCACCAACATAAATTTTGAAAAAAAAAATTATGTGTCATATATTATGTAAACCGCCCATCGAATATCACAACAAAATGGCTTAATTTGTGGATTGAACCCCTAGCCAAGGAATTTATAACCAACGCACCCCACCATTCAAGCATAATTTGGTTTTTTGTATGTTTTATAGCACCAAATCCTTTTGAATTTGTAGCCAAGAGTGTTTTTGGATTTTGAGGCCATTTGGAGACCTTTTTAAGCGTAGTAAAAGCCTAAACAATTGCTTTGAGGCCTTCTAACTACATTGGTAGCTTTATTTTGATGATTTGGAGCTTAGACTTTGATGTACAATAATTTTAAGTTTTTTTAATAAAGAGGCCTTCCCACTAAAGACTAGGCCCGAAGATGTAGGCTTGAAGATAGTTGAACTTTGTTATCAACATGCTGGTGTCATTTTCTCTCGTGTGCTATGTTTTTAATGTTTATTTGCTGTAATTTCCTTTCAAGTTTCCTATTCCAGTTAGATTGAGCTATTTTTAATGATGATTTTAAATACATGAAAACACTTTTAAAAAGTTAATAAACCAGTTACCCATGCATGTATAGAATTAACTCATGCATTTAGAGAATTCGATTTACCCAGTTGAAGTAGGAGTTTAAGGGCAGTGTATTATCATTTCTAAACTAGTAAAAGTTGTACAGGTCATGCATGCAATCAGAGAATGATCTATAGTAATCTCACAATCCAAATTGAGGAATTTCCTAATTAATAGGGGCCTAATTCCCGATGTAACAATGCAAGGAATTAGGGGCTTAGAGGCTTGAAAATTTAGCTAAGTATTGGCCAAGTTCAGCCAGTTAGGGGGTATAGAAGATATAGGTGCGGGTTGAGATCAAGCTTGAACATAGCATATTGTATTCATTTAGATTATTTGATTAATGCAATACAGATAGTAAGGGGTTTTGAGAAGTTTCTTCCCCCTAGATAAATATTTGTGTATGTGTGTTAAATCTTGATGCATGTTATTGATTTTTGTTCTCGATTGTGAATTTACTTGTGCATATGAGTACACTAGCTTCAATGTAATTTAGTAACTTTCATGAGATATTTTGAATCTAAACATTAGTTTATCCATATTATAAAAGCTAAATTCATAGTAGAGAAGAGAATTCAAATTTGTCATTGTAGGAGGTTTGAATTTGAAGATTAGTGTTACAGGTTTTCTCTAGGACTGAGAAGATGGCTTTAAATTGACTCAGGCTTGAGTATGCTTTAGAAGGGACCACAAATTTTATGACATGCAAGATCTGGATGGAGGAAGTATTGGATGATAATCAACTGCCACAATACATCAATGTGCATGTAGCAAAACCCCCAACATATGATTCCCATGATCTTGCAGAGTGGAAGAAGGATGTGGCTAAAGCGAGGAGGATCATCTTGGAGGGAGTTCGAGATTATATTGTCTCGAATCTCCATGGGAAATAGACTTCGTTCATGATGTGGAATACACTAACCAAGTTGTTTGAGAACAATAGTGACCACAGGAAGCTTTCACTCAAGGATAATATTCAAAGTATTAATATGCAAAGGAATGAAAAAAAATTGTAGTACCTGAGTAGGTTTACATAGTACCATGATGAACTTTGTTGAGTCAATATTACTATCCCTAAAGAAGGTTTGGTAGCTTTATCACTCTTGGGCCTTCCTAAGAGTTAACATAGTTATCAATATTTTGTAAATGGTAGAGAGGAATGTTTGGCATAACCCAA
Source organism: Pinus tabuliformis (assembly GCA_031772625.1). Lineage (NCBI taxonomy): Eukaryota > Viridiplantae > Streptophyta > Pinopsida > Pinales > Pinaceae > Pinus > Pinus tabuliformis. Next base: position 1,928,774,356 of record CM062818.1, on the reverse strand, counting down.
ATTGGCCTAGATTTTTGAAAATACTTCGCATTTTGTGAGGTAGAGCATGTAGTGGAGTGTGTAGTGGAGCACGAAGTGGACCATACAATGGAATGTGAAATGGATCACGAAGTGGGGCACTTGGAATATACCGCATGGTATAAGGGCTTCGGGGTGGGTTGAAGCCCCTCCTTTTTGTAAAAGCACATTATTTTTGTAAGGGATCAATGCTTTTGGACCATAGTTGCGTGTTTTAGGGAGTCAATGGTATTTGGACCATGGTATTGTAATCATGTAACCCTTTGATGTAATAGTATATATAGGGTAAAATAATAAGAAGAGAATGATCTATCTTTTATGATCTGGATCAGTATTATGGTGGTAATATTGTGATTTGTACTTTGGTAGAGAAGGCAACGCTCTACATTTGAGTGAGCGGATGCCTAGGTCTCTAGCTGAGTGCGCAAACAACCGGCAGCTTAGGCATAGCCCCACATTGGGGTGAGCCATGATAATTTGGTATCTTCATGTGTATATTTGCTTATTATTTGATTTAGAGTTGCAGTTATTATAGTTGCATTTGATTTCAGGACAATGATGGTTTATGGTTTTATATCATATGCTTAAGTGATTAATGTAATGTGGTGAAGTGATTTATGAATGTTAAGAATAAAATAACATAATAATACCACATCTCCACATCCTTCAAGGATGCATAAATGTGCTTCAACATCCTCTCATAGTCACTTCGGGTGAGACCGCGGTCTGATGCAAGTCATTACCGAAAGGACCAGTGATTGAGGGTTTTGCTAGTGCACAGTAAAGATTGAACTTGGGTCAGCCCAAACCAACAAACCTTGAATCAGTATTGTCACTATAAGTGGAGCTGCAACTGGTAGCGATAAAGAGGATGGAAAGAAAGAATATGAAAGTACATGGGTCAGAAAGGCTATTGAGAAAGTTCATGTTTTCAATATTCATAAAGAAGAAGAAGTATATATCAAAGTAAAATGAAGTTTTATGGATGCTTGAGCTTCAACCTATAGTGTACAGCTAAATCTTAATCATAAAAGTAACTGCAACATTTCATCAATTTCGAGATAGAATTGAGCTCTAGCGCATGATCGAGCTCCAACACAAGACTAGGATTCAACAAATCAAGTAGGTATTTCAAAGTCTTTTCTGTAGACTTTTATGAAATTGTTAAGAGATCAAAAGGTTGTATAAGGGCTTCATGAGTTGATAGATTCCTATGCATCCAAAGAAACACTACGAAGTGAGATGCGCGCAATCAATAATTTGCATGACAAAAGAGAACCAAAAGAGAAATGAGGATTAGTGTGCAAATAGGAGTATACAATATGGATCAAATTATTTCAGATCCAGGATATGATGCTAATGTCTTGATGAAGAAGATATGGGAATTAATGGGTAATCCAAAGCTACAGTGGTCACCTATTCAGTTAAGGATGGAAAATTAGTTAAAGATCTTCCCTCTGGGAAGACTACCAAGTGTCACAATGGATATTGAAGGATTTCTCACTACTACTGATTTTGAAGTAATAGATATCATCGATGACAATAACCCTTATCCTCCATTGATTGGAATTAACTAGGAATTTGACAATTTGGCCATTTTTAATTTGAATAAGACACAGATGATATTTGAAGGAAACAATGTGAGAGTAATTGCTCCTTTGGATCCATCAGAAGGAGTAAGACATACATATCCAAGAAAAGAAGAATATTGCACAGCTGACATAGAAAATATCTATCAAATTACAGTAAAGGAATAGGAATGGGTTAACCCTACTACAGAAGGAGAGTTGAGTTGGGATCGTGATAGTTCTTGTACCTCAAACTCAGAAGAAGAATTGGAAAACTTGCACAATAGGATGCATGAAGTATATAAGGCATTGTGAAAGAATTACTAAATCGGTTCACTGCATGATATCTGAGGTATGTAACCTGCCTTCTTGTGATTACTTGGGGGATGTAAATACTTTCCTTATGATTATGAACAACAAGTTCCAAAAAATCAAAGGTTTCCAGCCTTAGATATATCTCTGAAAGCTACCCTTGCTAGATGGTGGAATGCACACAAGAATAATATAGGAGGTTGCTAGGAATGTCAAAGATTGTTGTGGATAAGGTTTGGACAGATAGATACAGAGATAGAGATAAAATATGATGTTGAAGATAATCCTTGGAACCATATCCAATTATGCACTATAACATGGAAGAAGATTCCACATGAAGAATGGGTACATGGATCCATTCATACACTAGAGACAACCCCTAAGAACGGGTACCTAGAAATAGTGCTTCCACATGGTATAGTAAAATGGGAAGACATGGTTGATGGCTTCATATTAACATTCAACTTTGAGGATGAATTCCAATACATAGATTTGGCCCTTTAGAGAGTCAAGAAGAATATCTTTAAGAATGTAACCCTGATGACACGGTAGCAACCTGATTGGGTTGCACAGATAGAAAATGCACCAGAGTGTTATAACCTTACTGCAGATGAAGAAGAAGATCCTCGCAACATCGACATAGCAAATTCAAAAGGATACAATCAAGTAAATGGACTTGAGTTAGAGATACAGACATAACAAAGACATTAAAGACCAAGAAGGTGAACATACGATTAGAAAAGGAACCCAAGTTTGAAATAATAAGAGACTACTAGGATGAAGAGACAGTTAGTAAAGTTACAAAGTTACTTCATGAATATCAAGAAGTCTTCCCCACCATGTTTTCAGAGATGAAGGGTATAATAGGAGATCTAGGAATCATGAAGAGTCACCTTAAGCCTGCTGTGAAGAAATTCAAACAAACATTTTACAGGCTGAACCTGAAGTATAAGGAGAAACTGAAAGTAGAACTTGATAAGATGATAGTAGCAGGAATTATTGAACTAGTAGAAGAATCAAAATGGGTAAGTCCTATGGTGGTGCAAGAAAATAATACTCAAGGATAAATTAGGATCTTTGTTGATCTAAGAAAGTTGAAAAATGCATGTTTACATGTTCCCTTCCCTACCCCTTTCAAAGATGAAGTGATAGACAATGTAGGAGGCCAGGAAGCTTACTCATTTACATATGGATTCTTAGGCTATCGTCAAATTAGAATTTCACCTGAAGATTGGCACAAGATCACATTCGCTATAGAGTAGGGCTCATATCAAAATACAATAATGGATTTTCGATTGAAAAATTCCCCTATTATATTTTCTAGGGTGGTGGTCGTAGCTCTTAAGGAACACAACCATAAGATTTTAGAGGTATATTTTGATGATTGGAAAATATTTGGATTGTTGACAAAACATGTTGGAAATTTAAGACTTCCGCTCGATGCATGTAGACAATATTAGATCTCTTTGAACCTAAAGAAGTGCATATTTTGTGTACCTTTTAGCATGTTGTTGGGACATATTTTTTGTAAGCAAGGACTAATGGTGGACCCCGCTAATATTTCTATCACTGCGAACTTGCCTCCATCTAAGACAGTAGACAAATTCACACTACATTGGGACATACTAGGTGTTACAGGAAGTTCATTAAGGATTATGCTCATATCACTGTGCATATGGAGAAATTGTTGAAGAAGGATTTAACTTTCCATTGGAATGAAGAATGTCAGAAGAGCCTTGAGATATTGAAAGAAAAGATGGTAGTTGCACCTATATTAGTGTTCCCTCATTGGAATAAGGAATTCGATGCCCATGTGGATGCCTCTTGTATAGATTTGGGAGTGGTACTGACACAACTTGGTGCATGAGAGATTGATCATCCTATAGCTTTTGTAGGTATAAATTTATCTAACATAGAAAAGAATTACACCACTACAAAAAGGGAAGGATTGGCCAAGGTATATGCATTGTAGAAGTTTAGACACTATTTATTGGGATCACAATTTAAAATGTTTATAGATCATTCTTCACTGAAGTATTTGGTTAATAAGCCTATCTTAGGAGGAAATATTTGCAGATGGTTATTGTTATTCTAGGAATATTACTTTGAGATCATTTTTAAATTAGGAAGACTGAATGCAGGACCTGGCCATTTTTCAAGACTAAAAATAGGGAAGAACCAACCAACATAGAGGATAATATCCTTGATATGCAATTATTTGCAATTAGAGTCGCAGATGACCATTTCGCAGATATCATTTAGTTTTTTACCATAGGAATGCCTCCTTTATAGGATACTACGCAGCAAAAGAAAGAATTAGTGGTCAAGGAAACTAACTTTCCATTAATAGAAGGGAAGTTATATAAGATGGGACCAGATGAGATACTGCGTAGATATGTTCCTGAACATGAAGACACATGATTCTAGTAGAGGCTCATAGAGGCACAACTGGTTCACACTATGCAGGAAAAGCTATTGCGTAGAATATTTTGAGAGAAGGACTATGGTGGCCTACACTACACAAAGATGCAAAGGAGTACTGTCGAGCATGTTATGTGTGTCAAAGAATGGGAAAGCCTTCTAGAAGAGATGAGATGCCATTGGTGCCACAAGTTACATTGTAGGCCTTTGATAAGTGGGCCATTGATTTTGTTGGACCCATCAACCCACTTGGAAAGAGGACTGGTGCAAGGTTAATAATTATAATGAATGATTACTTGACAACATGGGCTGAAGCACAACCAGTAAGGGACTGCAGTGAAGAGACTACTGCAAAGTTTATTTTTGAGTACATATTGTCTAGAATTGGATGTCCAAAGATTTTGATGAGCAACGAAGGTTAACACTTCCTAAATAAGACTACTGAAGCATTGACTAAGGAGTTCACCCTCAGGCCAATGGAATAGTAGAAGCATTTAATAAGATTTTTGAGAATGCACTTACTAAGGTATACAATATGAATAGAGATGACTAAGACCTTAGAATTGCAACAGTGTTATGGGCTTATAGTACGACATGTAAAATGTTGATACGTTAGACACCATTCCAGTTATTTTATGGGAAAGAAGATGTGATGCCCATGGAGTACATCATGCCTAGCTTGGGGATTGTAACTTTTACAGATATGGCAGGCCTTGACATAATGAAGGAAGGAATGGTGTAGTTGCTTGCTTTAGAGGAAGACAGATTTATAACAGGATTCCATCAACAAGTAAAGAAAGAGAGAGAAAAGGCCTGGCATTATAGACATATTAAGCAGAAGAGGTTTTAGGTAGGAGATCTTATTCTCATTTATGACAGTAATCTTGTAAAATTTCCAGAAAAAAATCAAAATGCATTGGTTAGGCCCATACATTATCAAGCATATTACTGATGGAGGCACGGTTCAATTAGAAAAGTTAAATTGAGAAATGATTCAAGAAAGAGTAAATGGTAGTAGATTGAAGCTATACAGGGACAACACTGCCCCTATAGCTTCACTCTGAAAAAGAAAGGAGAAAAGTCTTAGTGCCACCTACAATTGAAAGTGGGCACTGGACTATAAAGTATGTTGCAGAGATATTTGACGTAGGAAGTTCCTATGCTATAGTCAAGATTATGTTGAATATCATAGGAGCCTTGACGTAAGAGGGCTTGTTCACTACACTATAGGATGCATCGAAGTTCACTAGAAAAATATGATCCTTAAAAGGGAAAGTTAAAGTTAAAACACACGGGAAGTTGCATTTACGAAGACAGAATGACAAGATCTAGGGATAGATATACAATTAATGAGAACTATATGAACACAATCTAAGCTAATGATGAGGTTATAAATTCAGAATTGTTATGAAAAGTCACGTCCCACCCAGATTTGGCACTTTGCCAAATTTAGAATTAGAGTATTTCCATTGTGAAGAAGTTGTAGAAATTTCTGCATGAACATCCTCATAACTGAATAATTCATTCATATATTCAACAATAAGGGCTTAGCGAGAGTCATGGAAGTAGCAACTGAAGTAGTAGTTGCTACACCCACAACATCATCTAAGATGCCCGTAGCAACATCACCTGGAGCAGTGTCATCATGCACACAATAGAGATCCCCACAAAAGACACCAACCAAGGAAGAGAGAACGAATGAGAATCACGATAAGAAACCTATTGAGCAACCCGAGCAGATGAGAGATAGTGAAGAAGAAGCGGAGAAGTGCAGATGGAAATAGATGGCACAACGTTTCCATCGCCTATACCACCATATATTCCACCAAGGAAACTAGATGAAAAACTAGTGAAAGAGTCGAAGGATGCGAAGTATGGCACCTTCACACCACTATTGCCAATGTCAGTTCCATTTATTGGAGAAATCCTTGGTAAAATTTCACAGTTGAAGTTCACAGACTACGATTTCAATGACAGGAAGAAATACCTGCAGATTGCACCAGACATATACTTGAAACAGGGGCACTGCACTGAGAGTGGTGTGAAGAGGTTAGAACCACAACAGTGGGTGGTTGGAGTGAAGTCAAAATTACTGAACATTTTGACTAAGTTGCACTTCGATAGAAGCCTAAGGAGCACAACCTATGTGAGACAACTACTCGTGTTTATGCATAATGGATGCTTGTGGATGGGGAAGAGGATCCCTATATACCAAATTCTCATATGGAGAATCCTAATATTTTCGTATCAAGGGAGGAACCCCACAGAATAATTCTTTGGGAAAAATCAAGATAGATAAATAGCCGAGAACATGAAGAAGAAGTTTGGACTGACAAAAGGGAAGCGAGGTTATGATATCAATTCGATCAGTGACCATGGAGCAGCACATATATGAGCTAGGAAGATCATGAGGAATTAGCAGCCTAATGAAGTCCCTGCATCAGTGGTTTCATTAGCTGCGAAGTGCACTAATGGGGTTTAGTACAACAGGGTTGTATATCTATGCCATGAGTTTCCAGACGACTACCGTGAGGTCTAGAAGAAAGGTATTACATTTCATTACACATGGCTAATTTTGATCATTGCAATACTAGTATGGAGAGAGCCAGAAGATTTGAAGTTCCCTCTGATAGCCTTAGATGTTTATGAAGTCGTGCAGTATGCCTCACTATGGTATACCACTAAACCGTCGTGAGCACAAGAGAACAAGATGTTTTTTGTATTATATCATATGGACTTACACATGTTGGTGAACTAGCACCCTTACCTTCCACCGAGCCTATATGAGTAGTATAGCTCTATCACAAAGTTCAAGGCTTATTTCCATAAAGTTTATGTCCAGGCTCGTAGAGACACAAGGAAGAAATGGAATCCCCTGCCATATATAGTAACACAATATGATCTCCTATCACATGTACAATAGTGGTTCACCAAATGGATGACTACGATGGAGACAGAGGCAAAGGATAGTCCAACAGAGGAGGACACATCGCAGCACAGGGAAGAGAGTGGGAAAGATAAGGATAAGGATGAGAAAGAGTCAAAAGAAGAGGAGCAATACAATGAGGGTCACAAGGATCCTCTTGAAGGTGATGAGCATAATAAAGAGTCTAAAAAGACAGAGAAAAATTAATTTGTTGCAGAGAGGAGGAAGGCAGGCATCGAAGCTACCTCAAGATGTAAAGAGGAACAGGAGGAAAACAAGAAAAAGGATATAACGCTAGTGGTCCTTAGTAATGGGGATTTGTAGCATATTTGGGATAGAATCCATGAAGCGACAAGAGAATCATGGAACAAGTTAGAGGATTGCTACAGTGCACCTCTAACAGGTGTCGAGGAGTGTATTATAAAGCTGAAGATATTAGTGAGACAATTAGATAGCCAGCGCATGTATTGGAGAATATTGGAGAGGAAGGGCCAATGGAGCCTACACTTGCAGTGTGGATAGTGTTGATGCTTGTCGTATTCCTATAGTTTGGCTCCGCGGAGGTTCAGTAACAAGCTAAAGAATGGAGGTATGGTCACTCACTGCACTGTGGGTTTTAATTGGTGAAGGTTTCCAAAGAACAGTGAATTTTGGAGCCACTATGCCAAGCCATAGAAGATCTCAGAGCTTACTCAACCACTCTCTAATGCCTAGTTCTTAGAAAGAGCTTTCCAGAATGGAGGTATTGTCACTCACTGCACTGTGGGTTTTAATTGGTAAAGGTTTCCAAAGAATAGCGAAGTTTGGAGCCACTATGCCAGGCCATAGAAGATCTCAGAGCTTGGTCAACCCCTCTCTAACTCCTAGTGCTTAGAAAGAGCTTTCCAATTGTATATAGAAGTCCAAAAACGTACTCCTAGATCAGAAGTTATGGCATGTTGAAGAATCCCTTTGGAAAGCTCAGAGAATCAAATAAAGGCTAAGTATGAGGAAAATCCCGCAAATCAGTTGTCACTACAGGCCCGCAGTCAAAACAAATCCCTAGGATTATATGGGGGCCAATTTATAGGGCAGGGCTGAAATATTTAACACAGTAAATGTGGGCAAAATAGAGTGAGGTTACCCCTGCGACACCGCATCTTGCAAGATAGTCGTATCGGTTGATCTCCAAACCTAATAGACCTTTGTGGGGGTCAATCTGTGATAAAATGTTGCATTATCAAGGGAGGGATAAATTATTTAACAAAGGAAAGTGAGACCAAAACGAAGGCGAACTGCCCTCCTTCACTCTCCTCCACGTGGCAATACGGTAAGTGATGTGGCGATATAGATACTGACGTGGCGGGGGACATATGTAACTTAGTTTTAGTGTCTTCAGGGGTGATGAGGGGCCACTTTATGGTGCCACTTGTCACCACACATAGGGTGACACGTAGTAGTGATGACATCACCCTGCAGACGGGGATCACCGTTGTTAAGGCAAAGAGGCTAAAGACAATGGTATAGTGTGATTGTGATATGCGAGACTCCTCCCCTAGATGCGATAAATTCATGTGCTAGGGCCTATAAAAATCTTGCGTCTGGACTGCCGACTCGCTCCAAAAATATTGGTTAAGGGTCCTCACCTCCTGCAAGCGATTACGATATGCGGGACTCCTCCCCTGGATGACATAAATTATCATGACAGGGCCTATAAATATCCCATGTCCGGACTGTTGGACCACTCCAAGGAAAAAGGTGAAGCAGGGAAAAGCAAGGTTAAAATGTCGGTGTATGGGAATTGCGATAACAAAGGAAAAAGCTCCCATGCACAAGTCTGAAGGCCTTAGCGCCTTAGTGCTAAGCCCCTAGTTCTAGCCCTCAGTCATATGAGGAAAGCCACATGAGGGGCTATAATAAGGTGGGGGCCTAAGGGGGAAATAAAAAACACCTATTTACATGTTTTAGAGGAAAAAGTCTCGCTTGTGAGACTATGTTTATTATTCAAGAATGCATCTCACCCACTACATCAAGGCCCTCATTGTGCAGTGCAGAGGTTTAATGGGCAAATGGGCTAGAAACTAGAAGATTTTAAAAAAGCATGGTGCAATGCTAGAGAGGTACATGGGACTCAGGAGGATTAATGGCTCAGTATGGAGCCTCATCCCTCTAAATGGAAAAGGACTATAAAGGCAAGAAATTTCAGTTGACCCAACTCCTACTCCATAGAGGAAGGACTCCAAGTAGTAAAAGAAGAAGTGATGGGAGTTGGCGAGCAACACAAAAGGCCATACCTCAAGGCAATTGTAATCCGTAATAGTGGTTATGACTGGGATGGGCACTAAGACAATTAATTCTCCTCTTTGACTGATACTCATTTTTTATGTCTAGTAACATGCCTCACTTTCAACGAGGAATTTATTTATGTAATATCTTTTTAGGCCAGAGAGCCATTCATGACTAGAACATCTAGTCAGCCTGACAGCTAAATCTAGGATATAGATATATTTTTTGTAATGTAGCTTCCTTCTCCCTCTCTAGATAAATAGGGGAAAGAAAGACTTAGAAAAGGTTTAGAAATTATAGAGAAAAAAGTACAATTTGTTTTGAGACTGTTTCTGTTTGTAATAAAAATATTTTCAAAATATCAAGGAAATAGTGGTGATTCCCTCTTGAAATATTACAGTATGTGTTCCCCTTGTCGAACTCATTTTTATGTTCATGCTTCTTCCCTGAATTCATGTAAGTATAGTTGCTATATGTGTTTCAAGCTCCCCCACAAATTCATTAGTATCTACATGTAAATGCAAATGCCTATAATAGTTTCATAGATTCATTTGTTTCAACATTGTTTATGTATATGCCTGTGTGGACTATTGAAATTATATCTTTAAATCTGCAACACATGAATCATAGCTTTCAACTCCTCCATTCATTATTTCTTCTTGTAACTCAAATAAGTGTAGGAATCCCTAAAGCCTCAAGCTCTATGTGTTGAGTGTAGAACACTTTAAGCCTTATGCTCTATGTGATGAGTTGCTCCTCCTCTTGGTCCTCTCTTATCTACTCTGCAAAATCTTATTTAGTTGTAAGATCTTGAATAACTCTACCTCCTCTATTTTTATGATTATTTATGAGATTTGAACCTGTGAGGAAGTACCAGAAGTCCATGTTTCATTTGTTTGGATTAATAAACCAATCCATTTCCTATTTATATATGTATCTACAAAACATAAATGTTGTCTCCAGTTCTTGTAAATCATTTGAGACACACCAATCTAGATGTGCCCAGGCACTGGTCTTGTAAGAAATCCAAGGTTGTCTGTAGGAGATACAACATCTTTTGGCGCTATTTTTGGGGAGCTTATTGAAGGATTTTTCCCCTAGGATACAACAAACTGAACACTCTTTGAATAGGTGATCAAATTTTTTTCGGATTGCATTCACATCAACTTGGTGACTCCTTTCCCCCTTCATTATCATTCACAACCCTGGCTTTTAAAACACCTCATACTCACTCAGATACATCCTATCAGAAATCCCCATTTGTATATGACTGTGAAAATTTGATTTTCAAGAAAGTCTAGCAAGAGAAAACTCCCCCTGACTGTGCTACAATCTCACCAGCCTTTGAAGTTCCCTCTTCCAGTTCTCAACCTATTGTTTCTCAGTATTCAAGACTTACTCCTAAGGCTCTGGCATACCCTCCTTCCCCTACAACCCCTCTGGTCTTAACCCCAATCCCTCAAGAAAATTTAAATCCCTGTCCACTAATCCAAATGGCTCTTCCAAGATTTTTGCTCAATAAGTATACACCTTTTGATCTACCTCAGCCTTTGAGTGAAATTCCCCAAGACTACCTAAAGCATCTGCCTAGGTTCAATGTGGAAGATGAGTCACATTGAAACCTTCAGTGCTTTTTCTGAGAACATAAACGTGGAAGATCTAGATGTGGTTATGACACTATTTGTACAATCCCTCGATGGAGAGGCTAGAAAATGGTTCAAATCCATACCTAATGCCCCCATCACTACTTGGAAGCAACTTGAAAACTCTTTCACCTAGAAATGGGGAGAAAAGAGGAACCATTAGTACCTCCTCACTAATTTTAATGCAATAAGGAAAAATCCAAAAGAGGATACTATAAAATTTATCAAAAGATTCAATAACCTGCCAGTCGACATAAAGTCTCCCCCAGTTGTAGCTCATGTGGTTTTCTTGGGGGCCTTGACTCCAACGTTCGATTTACCTTGAGAGAAAGGAAGTCTAGTAATCTAGACCAACTTTAGATCAATGCTCTCAAAATGGAAGCAAATATGGCCTCAACTGGGAAGTTGAGGGCAAAGCAAGAACCCACTGAACCCAAAAGAGGAAAACAAGAGGCATCCTCCTCTAGTCAAGATGGAGGGTCATCGGACTCAAAGTGGGATGATCTAGACAAACTTGTCAAGAGCTTATCACAAAAGGTTGGGAAGCTCAAAATTGAGAACAAGAACCTCTCCAGGCAGAATGCTCAAGTCAACAACCAGAGCTATAACTAGCAATATAGAAGGCCTCCATTGCAACTACTTCCAAGGGAAAGAAAGGAGCATCTTGATCAGATCTCTCATCCCCTTGTACTTGGAATATAGTCCCAATGAACAATCATCAGATACTTAGGAGATGCAAGGAAATATATATGTTGGTTTTACTGAAGAGGAACATGAGAATATAACTCACTAAGAGGCTATTCATCATAGAGAAGCAGCAGTAGAGGATGAAGATATGGATTATTATTGCAAACAATTTGCATAGTTCATGAAAACACAACCACAAAGTAAGTATAATCTAAGATCTTCAAAGAAGAGGACAGCATAACCAAAACAACAAGGGGAAGCTACTCTGCAAGTGGTCCCTCCAGCCCCAGACAAAGGGAAGGGTAAGCTACATCCTGACCCACCCAAGGTAGGAGTCTCTATAAACAAGGAGAACAATGGTCCTAAGGGGCATACAAAAATGGAGGCACCTATTCTGCTGACAACTACTAGTGGTAAGGGATAAATAATAGAGCCTAGAGATACTGAAAAGGCCCAACATGAATTCATTCCCTAGAAGGAGCTGGAAAAGGAAAAATTCATATTCCTCTGACGAAGATTTTAAAGCAGCCTCATTACAAAGCTCAAGTCTCCAAATTCATGCATCCAGCCACGTCTACACCATCCCATGATAGTTTAAACCTACAAGAGGAGAGGCCCATGGTTGTTTTCAGGTCGCATGTGGGAAATTTGGACACTTCTACTATGCCTTTCTATGTGACTTTGGTGATCCATGACCTTTTGTTGCATAATTTCATGCTGGATTCTGGGGCCTCACACAACCTTAGGTCACTATCAGTAATGGAACATTTGGGTTTAGAAATCAGCAGACCATACAAGGACTAGTAATCCTTTGACTCCAAGATATTCAATTTCTTAGGAATGATAAAGGATCTGGTGGTAAACCTGGCTCAGATCTTGGTGAAAAGTGTGGTAATGGATATAGTGGTGGCTGACATACCTCCTCATTTTAGAATGCTTTTATCCAAATATGGGGGTTCCAAGGTGGGTGGCTCCATCAAGATAGATCTGACTTATACCACCATTCCCATTTTTGGAATTGAAGAAAGGAGGTTGTACAGATAATCCCAGTTTGTGAAACCGTGACCCTAGCTAAAGGCTCAGAGAACTCCCCAGTGCATGGGAAGGATAGTGACATCTCTTGCCTATTCCTAGAAGAGGGTGAGACCTTCCTAGAGGAAACATCAATACACTTGACAAGGTAGTGAGAGCACTTGCGAGCAAATGAAAATAATTATGGAAGTTATACTCTGATGGAGAAAACTCAAAAGATGGGAATGCATCTGGAATATTGTTGGTATCTCCGAAAGACAGCATGATACCTCTCTTTCAAGCTTGAATTTGAGGCGACCAACAAAGTGGAAGAGTACAAAGCATTGCTCCTAGTGTTACAAATGATAAAAAAGAATGAACATTGAATGCCCATCAATCTACAAAGACTCTAAGCTAGTCGTAAGGCAGATCTGAGACCAATGTCAAGCCAAACACCCTAGGCTGAGGACGTACTGAAATGAAGCGTGGGACTTAATCAGAAATTTCTTCCTGGCCTTTAACATCCAAATTATGGCCAAGGAAGAAAATAAGATGGCTAGCTCTCTTGTGGTAGCTGCAATCACTTTCAGGCACCCAAAGAATCCTCTCCTCAGAGATGAGATAAAAGTCAGGCACATGCCTTCAATACCTGATAATTTCAAACACTGGAAGGTATTCAAAGATGACAAGGAAGTAAAAAGATTCAGGAATTCACTCGGGAGTTTACCCACTCCACCATCGATCAAGAAGAAGAAGAAGCAGAAAAAGAATCCATTTTGTGGAAATACACAGTGGCTGGGAAAAAAAATCGCAACTAAAAGGGATCACCATCCCTCATGGACTTGTTCCATTAGAAAGACTTTTCAATAAAGATGACATAGCGTCCAAACCAATGGCCCTAGAGAAGGATGAGCAAGTCGAAGACTGTAACATCAAAATAGAGGAGGAACCTTAGACAATTAGGTTGTTCAAAGGAATCCCCTTACAATATAGACAAAGGTATTTATATCTATTCAAAACTTACAAAGATGTATTTTCTTGGTCTTATAATGATTTGAAATCGTTTGACACAAATATTATTCAGCACAATATTCCTCTGAAGTGTGGGATAAATCCATTGAAACAGAAACTCAGAAAAATAAACCCACTCTTACTCCCCTCCATTTAAGAGAAGGTAAGGAAGCCGCTACAGTCCAAGATCATATTCTCTTTAAGATACTCTGAGTGGGTGGCTATTTTGGACACTATCCGGAAGAAGAACAAAGAGATAAGGTTGTTTGGGACTTCTAGAATTTAAACAGGGCATCTCTAAAAGATAAATAACCTCTACCCAAGATGGATAATATATTGTAGAATGTAGTGGGTGTAGCCAAAATGTCCATGATGGATGGATTCTCTAGATATAACCAAGTGGAAGTCCACCGTGAAGACCAGAAAAATACTTCTTTCACCACCCCATGGGGAACCTTCATGTATGCCCGCATGCCATTCAGGTTGATAAATGCAAGAGCCAAATTCCAGAGAGCTATGGACATAGGCTTTATGGGAGAGCATGATAAATTTGTGGTAGTCTACTTAGACGACATCACAGTCCTTTATAATACTAATGAAGAGAATATCCTCCATTTAAAGCTCACTTTCGAGAACTGCAGAAGGTATGGCCTCTCTTTGAATTTGAAGAAATCTCAGTTCACCATGAGCGAGGGAAAGTTGCTTGGACACATAGTAGCATAGGAAGGAGTGAATATTTATCTTGAATGAACCAAAGCCATAAGCCTTATTCCCTTGCCCAGAAACAAGAATGAAGTCCAAGCCTTTTTGGGGAGGATAAATTTCTTAAGGTGATTGATGAGCCTCATAAATGGGTAATTATATGGGCTCATTTTACCTCCTAACCTAGTCAAATCAACCATTCTCTTAACTTATTGTATGGTTTTTTAATTATATTTATGCTTATAGAGTGAGTTGAGTTGGTTATGATGCCATGTGATCTACCATGTATTTAATGTAGATTATTGATGGATTTGAGGACAAAGTCAAGGATCCAGTGGTCAAATGGCAGCAATAACTTGAAATAGATAGAGTAGAGGACTTATAGGATGGAATCCCCCTCATTTATTACTCCTCACTTCGAATTCCCCTTCATTCAGCTCAGAGTACAAACAGCCGAATCATGCACTAGAAGGCAGCTAAGCAAGTGGAGGATGACTGATAGTTATCTCGAGTTTTGGGAGCCAAACCTCCGTGATTTTAAGGAAGTTATTGGTAGCTTCAGATGTATAAGTAGAGAGAGCTAGGGCCTCACTAGGGTCAGATTTTTTCTTATGTAAACTCTGCTCAAATTTTGAGCTTATTATTTTGTGATAGTTCCATGTAATCTTGCTACTTTTTTGATAATGAAGATGGAATCCTTTTTGAGCTAGCAATGAGTTATTTCAAAGGGCTGAAGCTCTTGGGTTAGGGCCCAATCCAAGCAACCAAGCTTCTCTTTACTTGTATTTGTATTCTTTACATCAGTTTGTAGATTAATTTGTTGTTAGATGTATTTCTTTTATGGTTAAGAATAGGTTGCTTTTGATGATTTAGTAGTTTGATTCCATTTGTGATTTTTGTAGTAGGTTAAGTAGTCATCAGATTCAAACGGCTAGCAATAGTGCCTTGGCCTCTCTTCCTCCCTCCGGGACAATGATTTTAGGTAAAGACTCTCTTGCTGCCCCAAAAACACAGATTTTCCTCATTTCATAGGACTTCTAGTGTTTGCAGCTCTTTAGTAGGTTAATAGTCCAATTTTTCTTTGCTTCAGATCTCCTTTATCATGTTCATTTCCTGATTTTCAATATTCCTCTTTCATGCTTTCCTTTCCTACAACATTTCTCAGCACTTCCTTTCATAGATCATAGTTTAGACCATTTTAATGCAAAACTCTGTTTTTCCTAAATGCACTCATTTCATTTGTTGCTTGATTTTCTTGGTTGACTATCAGTTCCTTTGCAAAAGATCTCTTCCAGTATTAGGCCAGATTTTTAGCAATCACATCCTCCATCTGATCCATGCCATACAGGTCTCCTAAACCTCACCTCAATTCTGCCCTAGTTTCCTTCATTTTTTTCATAGAACTTCTTCCTATCTCCTTAAGCAAATCTAATCATCTTTCTCTCTCTTGGTGATTTATGGTAGACCTTAGGCACTATAACACGTCACCCCAACCTTCATCCACCTTTTTCACCCACTCTCACACCCTCAAAATAGCAGAAATTGCTCTTGGCCTCCTCTTGTAGGCCTCCTATAGTTTCCGTGTTTTCCTCCTGAAGTTTCCTTGTGTCCTCCTGTAGTTTTTCCTGTAGGCTTTCTTTTGAAGGCTGAGTGTGGGAAAAGCCTCTAGAAGGCCAAATAGGACCTTATAGGACCCATCCACACCATCTTCTATCCTCCCAAGCTCCAAAACCACCCTCCAACGCCCCTTGTTTGCTGCCACACTAACACACAATAAATTAGATGCACATCAAATTCACATAAAAACACATAAAAATCCAAAAATATGTTTTTTTCTTATTTACTTCTAGAAATAGCATGGTTAGATGTTGTTTACTTTCTTGAGTAGGTAATGGCATTGCTTTCATGGTTTTCATAGTGGTTTTGGCAAAAGTAGAATTAGCTTGTTAATTAGGGTTTACTAGGTCTTGCTTTACATTCCGGTCTTTTTCTTTTCTGCAATTAGAATAGCTTCTGTAGAGTAATATTTCTTTCTTTCATCACACAGAGCTTCTTCTAAAATCTATGGAAGTTGGCTTGAACTCCTAGTGATCTTGCGCTATCTGACCAAGTGACAACATGCAGTGAGAACTAGTACTTGTGCATATAGCACCGACGCTTCCAAGTTTTGTACGAACTATCGGGTTGATAAAAGTAAAGTTGGCATCCCAAGAGTTGAGGCATTCTTGCTGCAATACTAGTGCTCACCAGGGATTCATACCCAACTAAGGTTAGATAGTTAAAGGTATCATAGATATGCTCAATAAGGAGAATGAAGTTAAATGTAGCTTCGTCCCCCGTGATTCTTTCACTAGGATCAAAGAAGCTTTGGCTGAGGCCCCAATGCTAGTCAGCCCCAATTATTCAGTGCCCTTCTACATATTTTGTTTCACCTCTCCATATACCATTGTTGTTGTGCAATTACAGATAAATAAAGAAGGTTACAAGTAGCCCATTTCCTTTTTCCGCCAAGTCCTAAGGGGTGCTGAGCTGAACTATAATATATTGGAGAAATAGGTCTATGCACTGGTCAAGGCACATAATTCATTCTGCATGTATGTGTTGTAATCAGGAATCACAACATTCATCCGAATGACTACAGTCAAGGACATCCTGGCACAAGGAGACAACGAAGGAAAGAGGGGCACATGGATAGCTAAAATACAATAATATGAGCTAGAAATAAACCCTACCAAGCTCATCAAATGTGAGGGGTTGGCTAAGATTTTATTTGAATCCAACTGCCAAGCTCTAGGGATTAGCCTAATCATAGAGGAGGGCAGACCAAAGGATGAACAAATCAGAATTAAAATGACTGAGCATAAGATCTATGCCAAATATGAGGGATCGCCCAGGTACAAGAACATTGTTCATCAGCTCTTACTTCTAAGATGCCCATTGAGGCTAGATAGATCTAAATATGGAGTTTTAGATTGCAGGCACAAAAATACATTATATCCAATGGACTGCTCTATTGGAAGGACTTGGTGGGGGTATTACTTCTATGCTTGGTTAAGGGAGAAACCCATGGAGTGATTGAGGATTTTCATGGGGAAGTCTGTGGAGGACATTATAGCTGGAAGGAAACAACAGATAAAATCCTCAAGGAAGGATTTTATTGGCCCACGATGTTTGGGGATGTTTATTCTCAGGTTAGTTCATGCCAAAAATGCCAACTGTTTGCTAAAAGATAGAAGTTTTCTCATCTCCCCTTGATTCCTGTGCATGCAAAGGAGCCTTTTAGACAGTGGGGATTAGGCTTCAATGGAGAAATCAACCCACCTTCTTGTTATAGACATTTTTGTGCCTTACAGCATTGAGCATGAAATGTCCATAATCTAAGGGATCCAAAGTCCCTAAACATGTTGTTCCTACCCCTAGAGGAACAAGGCTAACAAACCACAGCAATTCACAAAAGTTCTCCACCTGAAACTGCTCAGAAACAAGTCAATTCAGGATAATTTCAGTGGCTACACTAGCTGTCTGCGCTGAATGTCAAAGCCAACACTGGCTACCTGCGCTGAATGTCAACTCCAACACTGGCTACCTGCGCTGAGCGAGATTGGACAAGTGGCAGACTCATTCCTCAAGGTGTCAGAACCCAGGAAGCTTCCAAAATGACACTTGCCTCAGGGAATTCGACTGGTGATGAGTAAGAGGCTCCAAATCTCCAAGTGGAAGCAAGAACCTCCAAGTGGACTCAAGAACTGACAAAGGGAGAGGACACTAGTCAGATCTCAAGCTGACTCATCTTCTCTCCAAACATCTATATATGGATCTCTCCTCCATGAGATCTAGAGGCTGAAATTTTGTTATTGCAAAGAATTGCTGTTGGTTTGATACTGGAATCATTGGGTGCTTAATGCTTTGAAGGGGCTGAAGATAGGAATTCCATTTGCTGGGAAGGAGATGCTGGATTGGAGCCCTCTGGGTTGTATCTCTTCTTGAACCTTGTTATTCATCAATAAATCTATCTTGGTTTCTCCTATATGCTGATGTATTTTGATGTATGAATGTATTAGTGTATTTGGTTTATTTCTAATCCTAAACTAGTTATGAATGTGAACATCTATCTTGGTGTAGTGTTCTTCTCTTGTCTCAAGTAGTTGTTCTCTTGTCGCAAGTAGTTGTTCTCTTGTGATCTTGCAGGAAGTTGTAGCTGGATAAGCAAGAAGGCAAGTAGCTGTGAACACCCAAAGAGAAGGGAGATTGGATCGAGGGACAAACGAAAGACACCGGTAAGTCTATTGATCTCTCTTCTTTCACATTTCATAAAGGAAGAAACCAGTGTAGCTGTACTCGTTTGTTGCTAAGGCACTGTCACACCTTAGGTGGATAGGATCGTCCTGCATAGGCATTTTTCCCCACAACAAATTGGCGACTCCACTGGGAAACTTGTTTAGTCATTTTTATTTGTGTTTCTATCATTTGTTTGCATCATAGACTTGACAGCAACATTCGAACTGCATCTTTCCCGGATGCAAAGTAGAAAGTTGCTGCTTTGATCTGGTTGCTGGACTTGTCTATGATCTAAACAATGGGTTCACAAATGATTTGATGATCCTTGTGATAGATCTTAGTAGCCTTCAAAGCATCCCTTTGATTATACCTTGCTTGTGTTTCTGATTTGGCCTGAAAGTGTTGAATTTTGAGCAATTTGTGACCCAGAACCCAGGAGAAACGAGAGTTTCTCCTTCAGCGCAACTGCTGTGAAGGCAGTCTGCATTTCAACGCAGGTCCCATGAAGGCTACCTACGCTGAATGTCAAACCCACAGTGTTAAGGTTGCGCTGAACCAGTTTGGCCTTGTGCAGCTGAGGTTCTCTGCTTTCTGTTGCCCTGTTTTGATCTCTGTTTTTGCAGCCTTTAACCAGCATAGGTACCTGTCTGATAACTCCTTTTCTTTGCTTGAATTCCGCCTCCTTTTGTACAAAAAGACTGTGAGTGTTTTTATGTGTTTGTGGCGTCATTTACAGTTTTCCTTTGCATGAGTAAAATAGTCATCCTGTAGCCTTTGATTCAGATCTGATTGATTGTGATCTTAGAAGAGAGTTCATTGGCTGTTTGCAGATTGATTATAGATTTAATTTTTCTTATTGGTTTGAATTTGTCTCTTTTAAGTGTCAAAACAAGTCTTTATTTCGAAAATCGTTAAGTAGTGTAATCTCTTCTACCCTCTCTGATTTTGAAAAAGTGAACTTGTTTGTATTGATCATTTAAAAGCAAATTCAAAGTTGTACAAAAAGCTTTCTTTGTAGGCATCAATACTAAGAAAGCGGAAAACAAACACCTGCATTGTGCATTTTGCATTTGATAGTTTGCATGTTGGATTTAGGAAAAGTGCATTAGAGTGTGCTGATTTCTCTTTGAGAAAAGATGGTGTCTTTCTTTTCCCTTAGTAGCTAGGATTTTCAAAGTTGAAAAGATATAAAGCTTGCTTATCATCTTTAGACTGCATTTAGGAATTTGTATCATACATCTCGTGGTGAACCTTGAAAGGCAAACTTTAAAAAGATCAACCTAAAATAAATTGAATGAACTTAACAACGCTTTGTAACATAACGCACAACATAGAGGTCTAGGCTAGAGACGTGTTCTGGCATCGTTAAGCCTAGTGACTATCGATCTCGTGGAAGGTGGGTGATTCCTCCTGAGGGACGATAGCGCTAGTACGGATTGTGCTCCCACGTACCGTCGCGTATATATTGGGAGACCCCTATAGGCATATATCCTTTATCCTTAGGAAGCCGTGTCAACCGCCCTACTGATCGCAATGCAGTGAACACAGCATTCACGAAGATCGACCGCCCGTACCCTAAAAAGTATTCTGTGGTTTTGCGAAAAGTTTGGCACACCCTCTGCCTAGAACTCCAGAGCAGTTCCTTTTGGCCTTTTTCAGACTCTATAACAGAAAAAGTCCATCCGAGCATTTGTCACTTCGGGCTCATTAAAACATCGAAGGAGACTAGAGTCATCTTTAGCTTTTTCTCGACTCTTTAAAACTGAAAAAGCAAGTTGTGTCTAAAGCATCGTTAAAATTTATTTTAAACGGAACAATCACCCTTTAATTCCTGCGTTGATCTTTAGGTTGAAAAAATGGAGCACACCAACCAAGGAATTCCCCTTGGTGTAAATCCTAGTCCCTTCTCCTCTTGGGGAGATGTTGGTGCGCTCCACATGGCCACATTGTCGCTTCCACGACTGACAATTGGCCTGCCAGTTTGGCTCTTTTCAACCAATGTCGTTCAGAACACCACCATTCCTGAACAGTCGAGTCAACAGTTAGACCAGACCAGAGTTGCCAACTAGCCTTCTACCTCATCTAACTCTTCCTCTCCTCCTTCCTCTTCGCTTGACGGAACTAGTAAAACAAAAAACCAAGTTCCTAAGGAGAAGAAGGAAAAGAAGAAGAAAGAGAAGAAGAAGAAGGAGCCAAAAGCGACTAGGGGCAAACGAGAGTCGTATGACAAAAATCCACACACAGCACTGACAAGGCCTAAATCGCCATGCGTCATATGCGAGGGAGACCATTTCCATAGAGATTGTCCCTGTATCCCTCGAATACTAAGGGACTGGTCTCCCCGTTTGCACAATTCGGTAGCATGAACCTTTGATAGCCATGTTGACTGCTCACCGTCAACTAGTGAAAGTGAAGACATAGGACAGAAAGGGAAAGCTAGATTTCCCTGCAAACTGTGTGAAGGCGATCACGCCATCCACCGTTGTCCTTTCTTAGATGAGGCTAAAAGAGTTCTGGAAGATCGCCTGATTTTACGAGCACAACTTCCTCCTGGATATCAAAAACTCCTGCCAAGTCCTTCACTAGTTGAGAACCCGGCTGGCCCACCCAGGTGGTCAGCCGAAGCACCTATCATTGAAGATGAACCGTCTGGATCCATGCTTGACGAAAGTCAACAGGTTGATACGGCAGTTGACCCGGTTTTTCCTTCAAAGGCTCTATCTTTGAATGATACCATCACAAAGGAGAATAAAGACGACACCGTCCAAATTCTCTTCATTAACACTGACTCTGATGAACAAGGGGGCAATGCCCCCATTCCTTTATCGCAGGAAGGAAGTTCGTCAGAGCGAAATCCAGTCGTTTATTCTGTCCCACAACCAAGCAACTTGGTTGTGTCCTTTGACTGGAACCAACTAGGCAGACCCCGGTTGCCAGCAAGCATACCATTCAGAATTATCGTTCAAATATACAGAATGGTAATGGCTGGCACTATCATTGATGAGGGGGCATCTGTGAGTATATTTTCCTCTATTGCTTGGAAAGCGCTTGGTTCACCAGCGCTTTTACCTTAAATGAGAAATCTATCAGGTTTTGATAAAGGAACCAGTCGACCTTTAGGGATCCTCCCCAATGTACCCATAACATTGAAAGGGAAGACCATTCAAATGAATGTGATGGTCATTCAAGGACCCTTGGATTATAGCCTACTCCTTGGAAGAGACTTTATATATTGCATGGGAGCTATAGTCTCCTCACTCTTTAGAGTAATGTGTTTTCTGCATGGAGGAAGAGTGGTCAAGCTCGTGGACCAACTTTCATTTCCCGGATCACGCATCGCAAATAGTCATGTACCATCCCTAAATGGTCTATTCATGCAAGAAGTGTCTCAACCCACGGTCCGTCCTCCTGATGAGCGCGAGTAATCTGGGAGGATATGACTGGACCCCAGGGGACATGCGTCCTGGTCTGCTTCGGCAGGGAAACTTTGGGTATAGAGTAGGTTTCCGCGGGAGAATATGACTAGTCTATACCCCGTCCGTAGAGGAAGAGGGGTTATTCTAGAATAAGATTCTTTTGTCAAAGTTACGTGTTTGGCACTAAGGTCATTCGCCTTTGTCTATTTCGGTAGATATCGCCGAAGAAGTGTTTTGTTTGAAAGATTAATGAGACAATCTTTGGGTAACCTGAAAGAGGTAAGCCTCTCTCTTTAAAACAATTTGTTTTGAAGGAAGAGAAGTAGAGGTAACCTTGAAATCGTACTTTATAACTGGGGGCATGCAAACCTTTTGGAGTGAAAGCAAAGAGTGGTTGTTTATCTGTTTTTTGGGTTAGCCGTTTCCTAACTTGCGTAAAGAAAGGATAAGGAGCAAAGCTTAGTGAGATGAAGCTCCATAAAAAATAGAATCTTGATGAGACACTCTTATCATATGACTGGGTAATCGAGCAGTTTTAGCACAAAGTTCATGCTCGTTAAAAAATAAACGCAAGATCCGAGCAGTTTTAACGCGGACTTCATGCTCGTTAAAAAATAAACATAAGCAATGAGCAAGTGTTTCCTCCAGTGTTTAAGCTCATTTTAAAATAAAAAATGAACCTATCTCGGTAAATAACCACTGTGAATGTAATATCATCAGCCATTAAAGCCTTGGTCGTGTTTGCACCGTCACCTCCACTTTTCATTTGGCCGATCGTTCACCTCCATATGATTGTTTACCCATTTTGAGGAACAGCTGCGAAGAGTGATTTCACCTAGCCATCCTTGTGACACTGCCGTGATTGGAAAATTCCAACCTGTACCTGGAATCTGCTGCTAACCCTGTTTATCACTCGTTCCTCAAAAGACGAGTCTTCTTTAAGCTCTTTTCAATTGACTCGTAAAATATGAAAAGATTGCCGAGTCCTTGGCCTTCCAGCTCATTAAAGGACAGGAAGAGCTATCCCTCCTCTAGATTTTAATCTTTATGGACCTGAGGGATTATTGCACAAAAAGATCGAGCGCTTGTTTTGTTCGGCTCGTTAAAACTATCGAAAACTCATCCCTTCTGTATTGTTTTATACTTTTTCGGACTTAAGGAATTAGATGACGAAAAAGGAATTTTGGAGTTGACTTTATGTACCTTTTCAGACTCTCTAAAAATGAAAAGGACCGAGTTATCCTTGTCGTTAGACTCGTTAAAATCATTAAATAGCGACAAACTTGTCTTTAGACAAGAACGAGTTTCACTATCGCTAGGCTCGTTAAAACATAGCGATGGGCTTGCCCGAAGGGCAGGTTATAGAACAAGCATATGTTATCCTCCTCAAGCTTGACAAAAATAAAGAGGTACTGGTCAGCAATGACTGGGGAAAATTGGGAGAAACTAAAGAAAACTTTGATGGTAGCAAGTCGCTCTTGAACATGACACTTTTCCTCCGTACCACAATCGGGTTGGGTTGTTTCATTCACCGGTCACATCACCATGGTATCGCCATACCATCCATATTTGGGGTAATGCTACCGATCCATCGCATCAGCGTCACCATATGTTCAAGAGAAGTCGTTCAGAAAGAGTCAACCATGTCCCATCCACTACCATACATTATCCTTCATCCATTCATGACCGCCACCCTGAATCATATGTCACAGATCGTTTTCACCTCCATTAAAATCATTAGCTCCGTTCCGTGTCACTGATGTGGGATTCATTAAGGCCCTCCTGTGACGGATCGCTTCTTGTCGACGTCAACTCATTATCCAAGAAGTTGATCTAGGAACAACCCCTTCAGTACTTTGAAACTTGCATGCCACAATGGCAAGTTTCTCACTTCCGGCGATAGGTATACATCAATGACCTTCGACCGAAAGATTTTGTGTGGTGTTCGACGCCAAGTCCTTTATTCACACCACGCGAATTGTACTGCAGTACCTTGAGAGTCATTATCATTATCGGTGATTCCTCTCGCGCTTGTTAACGGTTTACATCATTGACCGGTAATCAAGCGATGTCTTTCCATGTTCGACTTCAGAACAATTCTCACATGGATCGACTTGTACTTAGAGTGAAGATCGAACGAGTTTGAAGACCCCGAATCTAGTTTCATCCATCCGGGTTGCGATATATATTCAGGAAAGATAAAGACATTGACATGTACATCTTTGCAGCAGATAATCATCCTTCTCAAAGGATGATAATTTCATCAAAATTATCAGTCTACCATCAGACGATTGCCTGTTCTTTGTACAGAAAAATGTATTTATAAAGCTGAGTATGGGAATGCCCGCCTCAGCTAGATCATGAAAGCAGAATGAAAAATAATGTATTGTATTGTATCTTATTACAGGTCTCCTCCCAACATTGGATGAACTTCGGATCCCCCTGATAAAGCATTTCGCCTGATAAACAGCCTCATACTTTAGGGGCAACTGTTATAGACATTTTTGTGCCTTACAACATTGAGCATGAAATGTCCATAATCTAAGGGATCCAAAGTCCCTAAACATGTTGTTCCTACCCCTAGAGGAACAAGGCTAACAAACCACAACAATTCACAAAAGTTCTCCACCTGAAACTGCTCAGAAACAAGTCAATTCAGGATCATTTGAGTGGCTACACTAGTTGTCTGCGCTGAATGTCAAAGCCAACACAGGCTACCTGCACTGAATGTCAACTCCAACACTGCCTACCTGCGCTGAGCGAGATTGGACAAGTGGCAGACTCATTCCTCAAGGTGTCAGAACCCAGGAAGCTTCCAAAATGACACTT
This sequence comes from Pinus tabuliformis, assembly GCA_031772625.1. NCBI lineage: Eukaryota > Viridiplantae > Streptophyta > Pinopsida > Pinales > Pinaceae > Pinus > Pinus tabuliformis. The sequence continues at coordinate 1,928,749,269 of CM062818.1, read as the reverse complement.
GCCTCAGGGAATTCGACTGGTGATGAGTAAGAGGTTCCAAATCTCCAAGTGGAAGCAAGAACCTCCAAGTGGACTCAAGAACTGACAGAGGGAGAGGACACTAGTCAGATCTCAAGCTGACTCATCCTCTCTCCAAACATCTATATATGGATCTCTCCTCCATGAGATCTAGAGGCTGGAATTTTGTTATTGCAAAGAATTGCTGTTGGTTTGATACTGGAATCATTGGGTGCTTAATGCTTTGAAGGGGCTGAAGATGGGAATTCCATTTGCTGGGAAGGAGATGCTGGATTGGAGCCCTCTAGGTTGTATCTCTTCCTGAACCTTGTTATTCATCAATAAAGCTATCTTGGTTTCTCCTATATGCTGATGTATTTTGATGTATGAATGTATTAGTGTATTTGGTTTATTTCTAATCCTAAACTAGTTATGAATGTGAACATCTGTCTTGGTGTAGTGTTCTTCTCTTGTCTCAAGTAGCTGTTCTCTTCTCGCAAGTAGCTGTTCTCTTGTGATCTTGCAGGAAGTTGTAGCTGGATAAGTAAGAAGGCAAGTAGCTGTGAACATCCAAAGAGAAGAGAGATTGGATCGAGGGACAAACGGAAGACACCGGTAAGTCTATTGATCTCTCTTCTTTCACATTTCATAAAGGAAGAAACCAGTGTAGCTGTACTCGTTTGTTGCTAAGGCACTGTCACACCTTAGGTGGATAGGATCGTCCTGCATAGGCATTTTTCCCCACAACACTTCTAGCAGCCAACATAAATGGATTTTAACAACTAGTGACTATTTCACCAAGTGGGTATAGGCTATCACAGCTAGGAATGCTACTGATTCAGTGGTGATAAAATTCATGGAGAAGAACATATTTTCCCTCTTTGGGTGTCCTTTTAAAATCATCACTGATAATGCATAGGTCTTAAAATCTGCGAAGTTCACCAACTTTTGCACAAATTCAACATCATTATTGGAAACTCCACTACATACTACCATCAAGGGAATGGCTTGGTTGAGTCTTCTAATAAAACTATGGTGAGAGTTCTAAAGAATACCATCATTGCAAATCAAAGGAACTGGGATTATCAACTAAAATTTTCTTTATGGGCTAACCATGTAACTGGGAAATCACCTTTTGAGCTAGTATATGGCAATGTTGTTGTCTTCCCTATCCAGGTAGCAATGCTAGTAGCTAAGTTGCTACAAGAAGTTGAGGAAGATCCTAGCACCTTGACTAGAAGTATAAATTAGCTGGTGGATCTTCACAAGAATAGAGAGTAGATGGGGACGAAACTATCAAACTACCTGTACACAAAAATATCGTCACCATGATTATTTGCAGTCAGTATGGGTCTATCATCACTTGTACTGCCCTCCTAAGCAAGTCTCAGACCTCGGCTCTTCAAGTCAAGCTTTGAAGATGAGAGAAAGACATTGAAAATCAACAAAGTTGTGGTTCTGGACTTTCTCTCACTGTTGCCTGCGGTCTCGCACCCCCTGTTCACAAAAACTGTGGACCTGCCCGCTCTGTCCCTAAAGGAGTGGGTGCGGACCCCTGTGAAAGTCAAAAAGGCGCAAGTTTATTCTAAAAAACTCACTTTGTGTTTATTCTAGATGATTCTAGAAGGAATTTTGATGTGGATTGGTCGCTCTTAGGTGGTTCATGCATCCCAAAAGAGAAGGAGCTAATCCCTTGATGAGAGGAGCTATCCCTTTGAAGGAGGACCTAGTAACTTCCCTCCATTGCACTATCAATTAAGGCATTGGGCTGGTTGCTAGGGAGGCTAGAAGTTGAACATTTTTTAGGGTAAATGCTGGTGGAATTGAGACTTCCTAGTCAAGCTTGAGAGGAAAGATCACATACCTTTTCGCTTCATTGGGAAGAGAGTAAAACTTGTCAAAGTAAAGGAGACTTCTTGTTGGACCCCGGGAGGAGCTTGTACAGCATCAAGGCACAGGTTGTAAAGTTCTTCTTTGATTTGAATTAATACAATCAGATTCATTTTTCTCAACAAATTGTCTTATGTCATTTGTTTCATGAATTCCTTGATCATCATGTTAAGTATGCTTTATGATATTGGCTTTTCAGGTGCTATTTAATTTGTTTGCTTGTTTGTGTTTGCATATTCGCGACAAGGGAGCTCATTTGGATCAAAGGAGCGAGGCTTCCACAAACTTGCATTGGACCCAAGGTAGGCCTAAACACTTGTTTTCCTTTGGATTTTAGAGATCTGTGGCTTGTGTCATTTTTATTGATCGGAGAATCCACAGTTTCGACATCTTTATACCAACGTTTCAAATCCCAAGTGGGATCCATCATCAGGGTTGAAGAATGATGATACAAGAAGAGCAGAAAACTTTTAATAAATACTAATGATAATAATAGAGAACATAGAGTCGGCTTGGGAATTTTTAATTTTATTTTATATATTTTTATTTTATTTTATATATTTATATATTTATATATTTTATTTATATTTTATTCTTATTAATTATTATAAATAATTAATTTTTATAATAAATATTTAATTAATATTAATAATATTGTTGTTATACATGTAAATCATTATAAATAATTAATATGTTTACAATAAATTAATTATTAAACCTAATGATCATAATCATAATTTATGTTATTCATATTAGTTACTAATTCCTTAAACAAAGATGATATTAATAATTAAAATATTAATTAATCAAATTAAATTAGAATGAAACTACATTCATAGAAATCAATTATTATAAATAATTAATTAATATTGTATAATAAATAATTAATTATTATTAAATATTATTAATAATTAAATATAATAATAATTAATTAATTAATTAATTAATAAACTAATTAATATATTAATATAATTATTATAAAAATTTTAATTTATATTAGAAAATTTTTTAGGTGATTAGGCTTAGGGTTGACTAATATAATAATTAATTAATTAATATGTTTAAGTCATATTAACTAATTAATATAACAAACAAATTAATAATTATTATTAATGATTAATAATTAATTTTATAGTTATAATAATTCATAATAATGACCAATTGTTATTGATTAATTGTCCCATAAAATGATGATTAAAATATAATAATAATTATTAATTGATTAATTAATATATTGATTAGGAATTAATAAAATTATAATTATTAAATAGATTAAATTATAGGAGATTAGAATCTAAAGATGACAAAAATAATGATGATTAACTAAATAATATTTAGTCATATTAATTACTTAATAAATTAATACAAATTAATAATTAATATTTATGGCTAACTAATATTCAAAAAATTATTTAATATAATAGCTAATAAAATAATATAACACTAATCAAATGTTAAATAATAATTTATTAATAATTAGAATAAATAATAATAATTTATTAATAATTAGAATAAATGATAATACATGTATAACAACAATATTATTAATATTAATTAAATATTTATTATAAAAATTAATTATTTATAATAATTAATAAGAATAAAATATAAATAAAATATATAAATATATAAATATATAAAAGAAAATAAAAATATATAAAATAAAATTAAAAATTCCCAAGCCGACTCTATGTTCTCTATTATTATCATTAGTATTTATTAAAAGTTTTCTGCTCTTCTTGTATCATCATTCTTCAACCCTGATGATGGATCCCACTTGGGATTTGAAACGTTGGTATAAAGATGTCGAAACTGTGGATTCTCCGATCAATAAAAATTGTTTTCCTTTGTTTATAAATGCATATTTAGAGAAAGATAGTTTTTTATTGGCTTGCTTGTCACTAGATATCGTTAGATTCTAGGAAGGTATATCTTGTCCGAAAGATCGACTCATTCCGTGTGACAAAATGGCGACCATATTGGGGACTTGATTTTTTCCTTGTTTTTACTTTGACCTGAGAATCTGTGTTTTTGTTTCTGTTTTTGGCTTGTTGTGTGTGGAATTGGGTAGATTTAGTAGATCTAGTATTATTTTTTGTTTTTCATAACTTTGGGAGAGGACTGCACCCTCGCCTTGGGACACAGTGTGGCTATCCGCACTTTCGCTTTTAGCACAAAGCGGTACAGCACCTGTGTTAACTGTGGGCCTGCGGACCCTATTAAAATTTTGGAAAACCTAAGATTTTCTCTGTTAGTCAGCTTAGTTTTTGTTTAGATGTTATTATCGCCTGCCCATAACTGCATATAACTTGTCAGAAGCTTTTCTTAGGTTAATTCCATTGGTGTTAGGGTTTTAGGTGAAATTCCTAGAAGTTTTGATTGTTGGGTTTGATTTTCATTTTGGTCTTGTAGTAGCTCTAAGCTTAGAAGCTGTAGAAACCTCAGATCACCTTGGTTTTTACTAGCCTTCTTATGAGTTTGACCATTTGCAAAACCTACCTTTGTTGAGGAATCCACCTTGTTTTTTCTCTTTACGAAACTTCGAAAAAGCTTGTGTTAAAAGTTTGGATTTCATTTTTAGAAAAGAAAATAAAAATTGGTTGTTTTTTACTGATTTGTGATTCTGGACAAATTAGTCCTTAGTTTTCTTGTGGCTAAGTAAAACATCCTTGAAAAAGACATCTTGTAAGCTTTGACTTCAAATAGGTTTTTATAGTTTATAGATCTCAAGATTAGTCATTTCCATAGTTTTGAGTGTTTTATAAAAAAATAAAAAATCTCTTTTGGAAAAAGTTTGTTTTGTAGTGTTTGAGTGTTTTGAAAGAAAAGGGAAATTTTTGTGAAAATAACTAGTTGTCTCATTTTGAGTGCATTGGAAAAGACAAAAAGCTCTTCTTTTAATTTGTTTGTTAAGAAATATTTGTGTTTACAAGTATTTGCATTCTCAAACTCTTTCCTAGCTAGAATTTCATTGAAGGGAAAATATTGCTTAATCATCTTAAGTGCATTTTTTAGTGATTTCGAGTCGAGTCTTCACACCACAAGATTCATCTCTGCACCTCTTGACTTAAAAAAAAACCAATAAAAATAACGCTTAAAGTAAAATCTATCTGTCAGGCCAGGGTAACTCCAGAATGGGCAGAAGAAATCTGATTGATTATTTCATTAGCTAACTATCATTTATATACATAAATGGGACGGATCAGTTCATCTTCTTGATGACTGTTCACGTTCTAGTTTACCCAACCGTTGAAGATTAGGTGTGAACATTCCCCCCCTTAATCTGAAGGGATGTTGGTGAGTCGAAGCATCGTTCTGAATCTTTCAAGCTTTTCTCTTCCAAGCGCTTTGGTGAAGATGTCTACAATTTGCTCATTTGTGGAACAATGATGGAGATGGATTGTTTTGGCCTCAACATGATGTCGGATCAGATGATATTTAGTATTGATGTGCTTAGTACGATCATGGAACTTTGGGTTCTTAGCCAACTTTATTGCAGAGGTGTTATCAATCATGAGTGGAGTTGATTGTACTTGTTTTACTTGCAAATCTTCAAGAATTTTCCTGAGCCACACAATTTCTTTCGTTGCTTCAGCTGCTGCCAAGTATTCTGCTTCTGTTGTGGAATCTGCTGGAACTGATTGTTTGCGTGATCTCTAGGAGACAGCTCCTGATCCAAGACTCATAGCATATCCTGAAGTAGATACCCCAGTTTCTTTGTCTCCATCGAAGTCTGAATCAGGGTATCCAATCAAGCTGAAGTCGTCCACCTGTGTCTACTTGATTCCAAGGTCTTGAGTTCCCTTCAAGTACCTTAGAACTCTTTTTGCAGCAGACCAATGTCCCTCACAAGGCTTTTGCATAAACCTGGAGAGGATTCCAACAACAAATGAAATGTCTGGTCTGGTAGTAGTGAGGTAGATGAGACTTCCTACAAGTTGTCTATACTTTGTTGCATCCTCAAATTCCTTTCCTTCAATATATGTGAGCTTCAAGTTTTGTTCCATTGGAGTAGAAAGAGGATTGCACTCTGTCATGCCAAATCTGTTTAACAAATCTCCAATGTATTTCTTTTGAGAAAGAAATATGGATTTTGGATGTTGGGTTACTTCAATGCCAAGATAGTAATGAACATAGCCCAAATCAGTCATTTCAAAACTTTTTCCTAATTCTTTCTTTATGGATGCAATATAGCTTTCATTGTTCCCTGTCATTAAAAGATCATCTACATATACCACAAGATATACAACTGTTTTGCCAACTTTCTTGACAAATAAAGTTGCATCATCAAGATCAAAATGATTGAAGTTGAGTTTCAGAAGATGCTCAGTTAGTTTTTCATACCAAGCTCGTGGTGCTTGTTTGAGGCCATATAAGGACTTCACGAGTTTGCATACTTTGTGTTCATGTCCTTTCACAGAAAATCCTTCAGGCTGGGACATAAAAACGTTCTCTTTTAGATCTCCATTCAAGAATGCAGTTTTTACGTCCATTTGATGGACTTTCCAACCGTTCTGAGCAGCTAGTGCAAAGAGTGTCCAGATGGTGGCCCATTTTGCTGTGGGGGAAAAAGTTTCCTCTAATCAACCCCTTCCTTCTGTGCAAAACATTTTGCCACAAGCCTAGCTTTGTGCTTGTCAAGTGAGCCATCAGCTTTGTACTTGTTCTTGTAGACCCACTTGCAGCCAATTGGTTTGGTTCCAAATGGAGGATCAACCAGCTTCCAAGTGCCATTCTTTATGAGGGCATCATACTCCTTCTGCATCACTTCTTTCCATTCATCATGAGAAGTAGCTTCTTTGAAGGAAGTTGGTTCAGAATCTGTAGACAAGTTCAATTCACAATCATAAGTAACATCCATATCAACAGGTGAATTAGAGTTATCTACATCACCTCCATCTTGTTGGTTTCTATTTCTGGTTCCTGTTTTTCCAATTTCATCAGGATGAACACTTTCAAGTGTCTTTGTCAGCCACTTTGGGGGACCTTTCTGAGATGGTCCAGGCTGCTCTGTTGATTGAGTTGGGACTGAATCAAGATTAAGTCTCCCAATTCTATCAATTACATCACTTAAAGGATCATCCGGTGTTGGAGTTTCATGCAAGGGAGATTGTTCTTCAGAAAAAGATTCCACATGTTGATCTAGTATAGGAATCCCCCCTTCAAGATGTGGAATATGATTATCAAACTCTTGAAATGATTTCATTTTTGTGAATCTATCCAAGCGATTAAGTTGCCGCTCAACAACACTGTCAGATTTGGATGATTCGAGAAAAATGACATCTCTAGATAAAACAAACTTTTTATTTACTTCATCATAGAGGTGGTATGCTTTAGATGTGTTTGAATACCCCAAGAAGATACACTTATGACTTCTAGCACCAAGTTTGTTTCTATGTACCTTTGGTATTAAAGCATAACAGGTGGAACCAAAGATCCTGAGATGTTTTACCGAAGGAACATGTCCATACCACAATTCATAAGGAGTCTTGTTTCTTATAGCACTAGATGGACATCTATTCTTTATATATGCAGCACATAGAACAACATCAGCGCAAAACATTATCTTTACATTTTTGAAGAAAAGCATGGATCGTACCATATTCAAAATTGTTCTATTCATTCTTTCTGCTACACCATTCTGTTGGGGATTATAAGGTACAGTTGTTTGATGTTTGATCCCATGTTGGCGAAGATAGTTTTCAAATTCATTTGATGTATATTATTTTACATTATCATTGCAAATAGACCCAATATGAGATTGTGCATCATTTTCAATCCACTTATGAAAATTCTTGAATGTTTGAAAAGCATCAGATTTTTTCTTCAATAAATAAACCCAACACATTCTGGTGTAATCATTAATAAATGTCATGATATATTTATTTCCATTTGCAGAAGGAACAGGAATTGGACCACATAAATCCGAATGAATGAGTTCAAGCTTCCTATGTGCTCTTGAATGTGAATCATGAAAAGACTGTTTGCTATGCTTTCCTAGAATGCAAGCATCACATTTCTTATGTTTTCTAGGAATTGTGGGCAAACCAGCAACACCATTTTTCTTTAATAAGCAAAGACTGTCATAGTTTAAATGTCCAAATGTAGCGTGCCATAATAAACTTGATGGAAGTGTACCTTCTTCATGATGAGAAATATATGAGAAATGTTGTGCATGAGCAGAGGTTCCTTGCAGTTTAAGAAGTCTTTCTTCTTCTATTCCCCTCATGACAAGTGAGTGGTCAGATGCCTTTCTTACCTCAAGCTTTCCATCAAACATTTGAATGGAGTGACCTTGCTGGCGGATGTGGACCAAGGACAGCAAGTTTCTCTTGAGTTGTGGGAGATATAGAACATGATCCAGAAGAAAGTCTGGAAGACCAGGCAGTTTAAGCCTGATTGTGCCAAGCCCTGATGGCTTGATTTTTGACTGATCCACAAAGTATACTGCTCCATCAACATTGTCAGTGAAATATTCAAAAAAATCTTTCCTATGAGTCATATGACAGGTTGCTCTTGAATCAAGCAACCAATCATTTTTCGAAGAGGCAAGTGAAGCATTAAACAAATCTTCATTTACTCCAATGTTACATTGTGCCTCAATATAGTGAGCGGATTCAGGTGCTTTACCTTTGTCAGTGTCATCAGTTTTACCTTTCTGCTGATTTCTTCTCTGCTCAATTTTGTCCCATGGTAGCTTTCATGTAGAAGCATCATGTGATCCATTTCGTTTGCAGCGAATGCAATGCAGATCTGCCTTTTCTCCTTCAGAATGTCTGCCCCCCCTGCCTCTGAGGTATCTTCCTCTTCCTCTTCGTCCACCTCTTCCTCTTGTAGAATCTTGAGCAGGATGCTTTTCTTTATGAGCAAGGTAAACAGTCTCTTCAGAAGATTCAGGGACTGTCTTCTTTCCAAAGGCTTTCTCTCTTTCAGCAAACTTTTTCACAAGAGAGTCAAAGGTTATATATTTAAGATTTCCATTTGCTTGTAATGACTCAAGATAATTGGAGTAGGTAGGATAGAGTGCTTTGAGAAAGGCAATAAGAGAGATATCCAACTCAACCTTAGTGGATTTAATATCATGCATTATAGACTTTATTTCAGATGCAAGAGCAAGAGGATCATTATTTTTCAGTTCAAGAGTGAAGAGTTTAATCATGAGCTGAACAACTTCAAGTGCAGAATGTGAATCATAGAGTTCTTTCAGCTTTTGTAAAGCTTCAAAGGCAGTGGAATAAGATGAAATATGACGACTTACTTCTTCATTTACAGATGCTGCAATCAATGCATAGGCTTTGCTGTTCTTGTTTTCCCAAATGACAAGTTCTTTATCTGATGTAGGCTGCACAAGGTCTTTGTCTTCTTCTCCGACACACACTCCTTTCCACAACTCATTGTAGATGAGGGTGTGTTTTACCATCCGAGACCATTCAGAATAGTTCTCCTTGCCAGTGAGAACTATTCCGACCATAGAGATGATTGAATGCATTCTGTAAAAAATTACTTCTGCTAAAGAAAAAAATCCTTACGTTACAGCCTTCAAATCCCTCTAATATTTGCTAAAAGCATCAGCATTTCATTGTACATATCACTGCAATACTACTATGTTTTGAAAAATGCGCAATGGATCACTTCAATATATCACTTCATTCTATTAATATATCACTTCAATATATCAATATATTATGCAATTGAAAAAATGCGCAAGGGATCACTTCACTTCATTGTATTAATATATCACTTCAATATATCAATATATATTATGCAATACTACAAATGCTTTGGTATATAAGACATTCTGGAAACACCGCAATATTTTGAATGACATACAAACGCTTTGAATTATTTAAACTGTGTAATATCATGAAGTCAACAAACTGCTCAACGCTATACCAAAACCGCCATCATAAATATACATTGAAGTTAAAATCAACAGCACAACACTATACTCTCAACTATCCCAGCAGCTTCGTGTCCACGAATGCATGAAAAAGACCCTCGGGATCCTTTCCGCTTCAAGTATAGAGCCACATGCAATATCTTATGCGGGCCTCCAGTGTAAAATGGTATTCGATTCATATAAAATCGAGCGCGCCTTTTACACAAACTGCTACACAAATAATTTGACCATGCAAACTTAAAATACGGTGCTGCACAGACATAGTTGGAAGAAAAGCCTTTTGCATTCTCGGCAGTTGATTCACATTTTCTGAATAAACACAGAAAAAATGGCGGAGAAAGAGGCCAGACACGTAGAATGGGCGAGGCTGAGAATAGCGGGGCGACCTCTGATAACAGGCATGGCAATTGGGGAGACTCCTCTCTCTAAGAAACCAATGGACAACACACTAATTGTATATCTACGCCTGTTGCATTAACAACCAGACAGTGCGTATTCTAAAACAGCGCATATTCAAATCAAAAAAACATGCTATCTGTGGTTTGCAATGGGAAATGTAGCCATTTCTGAATTTTCAACGACAAATTACTCCATAGTGATAACATCCAAGAAAAGGGCGTGTCAATTTTCAGAGACCAAATGATATTCTAACCAGAGACAAGCGTTAGCGCTGGCAGAGGCAGAGACAAGCGTTAGCGCTGGCAGAGGCAGAGACAAGCGTTCAGGCAGAGGCGCCAAGCAAACGTTCAGATAGAGGCGCCAGGAAAATGTTCAGACAGAGGCGTTAGGCAAATGTTCAGACAGAGGCATTATGGCCAGAGGAGTTACAAGGAATCTGGGACCTGCGCTCTGATACCATGTCAGGCCAGGGTAACTCCAGAATGGGCAGAAGAAATCTGATTGATTATTTCATTAGCTAACTATCATTTATATACATAAATGGGACGGATCAGTTTATCTTCTTGATGACTGTTCACGTTCCTGTTTACCCAACCGTTGAAGATTAGGTGTGAACACTATCTAGTAATATTTTTATTTCTAGGGATTTGATACACCAATATAGCTTAGGCTAGTGTATGGAGTAGGGAGTAATTAACTCTCCAAGACAGTAAAACAAACAAGTAGTTGTATCTTGCGGTAGGAGAGAAATCCAATTGTTGCATTTATGCTCTGGGAAAGATCCTCTTAAAGGAGAAGCACGAGATCGTGTTCGAACCAGTGTCGGAATCAATCCTTCCTCATTGGGAACGACACCAGATATTCACGTATTAAAAATGGTAAACCTCGGATTAACCATTGTCGACGAGCCTGGGGTCACTTGTTGGTAAACCTTGGATTATGTCAAGGAGCCTTCAAGGGGATTGAGCTTGTTACTCTGCCCTTCTGTGTGTATCGGATCGTAGATTGTTCCCCCAGGTATATTTGTTTCCATTGGTAACCTTAGTGACCTGTTGTGGCCAGCAACAACCCCCCCCCCCCCCCCTTTGTTCAAACTAGTATCTACCACGATGCTAGAATGAATGGGGACCCTTAGTTTCATTTCAAAAAAGAAAAATAATAATAAATAAAGATTTCTTTTGAAATTGCAAGCATCAGCTTAGGAAAGGCTTCTTGGACAACTTAAGCCCAAACCTGTGTTCATAAAAGCAAATCTTCAAGGTCGCAGCATGAAAAGGGTGAGAAACGCCCGCATTTCCCTTCTGAAGGCCAATATGCACATCATCTCGGCATTAATAAACCACGTCGCATCGCAATATGTTAACATCCATAGACAAAATCTTACGAGTCCGCTGATTTGCGATATTGCGATGGAGCGATCGCACATCGCAGAAATGAGACAGGGTACGTTACCAAACATTGAACCATTGCGATCCGCGATGTTGCGATGCTGCGATATGCAATATTGCGATCACTACCGTTTGCGATCGCGCGGCATGCAGGATGCGTTGGCAGTTCATAAAAGCTCCTTGATACGACTCCTTTGGGCACACCACCCAAAGAAAATCCACTTACTATAACCTGACTTGGAAATTATTGCGCTTTTAATGTTAGTAATGAATTAGTTATCAGTTATTAAGTGGCATAAAGACGCGTGCCTTAATGTGGATTTACTTCACGTAAGGTGGCGTATCTGATTTAGCTCTTGCATTCAAAACTCTCCCATCACCTTTTTTTTAATCAATCTTTCCATTTCTCTCATAACCTGCAGGAGCAAAGTGCGAAGGCAAAAATCAAACAGAAACGATAAGCAAGATGGGGAAGAAGAACAAAGCTCAGAGCTCAGAAACAAGAAAAAAGACCAAGGAGATGGCGCCCCTTTACACAGATACCGCATGCAATAAAGATGCAGGAATTTCCACATGGGAAAGCATGTATAGACTGTTGGAGGAGGAGAACCCTAGAATAATCAAGGCAACTGCTGCTGTCGCAGATGCACCACGCTCTTCAGAAGCATCCCTGGAAGATCTAGCGTGCTCTTTCCTCCACAGGATAGCATCAAGGCCGAAGATCCTACCGTATACGGACATGATCAAGTGGGTTTTAGATGACGCAGAACTGCATCATAGGCAATTCAAAGTCAAAGGACATGGTCTCGTAGGATCGTTCGCGGCTCAAGACCTGAAACTCATGTATCACCTTCCCGAACCTCAAACGACCTACAATGCAGATTTTGTTAGGAAGTTCGCAGCAGAGAATCCGGACCTATCAGACACTACCAAAGAATGGTCGAAAACGGATGAACCACTGAAGAAAGATAAGAACGGTATGTATAGCACCGGTTCCCTTACTTCTCCGTATTGTTTTGCTGCAGCCATGCTCTGTAGGCTATTCGGTAAGCCTGATATCAATAAATTTCCATCTGAATGGCTACCGTTAATTGATGCTGCGACTAATTCCGAGGTAATAGATTGGGCCAAAATCCTTTCTGACACTCTATACACGGCCATTCTTCACTATCGTTCTAAAAGATCCTTCTCCCAAAGGTTTTATCCCCCTTTTTATATGTCTGCCTACATAATGGACTATATCTGTTATGTGTCTAAATCCCCCACTATGGGCTGGCAATGGACTACCCAGGACCCATTGCCCATTCATGTCTAGCATAAAGTCTTGTGGGATTCTCAGTTTGCCCCTCATTTTTACCAGATTTGCCACGGGCTCATACTGCCCATCCATAGAATGATATATGATAAAGACCCTCCGAGATGCTCTCCCGAAGCACAAAACGACATCACCTCCGTAGCAAGATGGTTTGGAGAAGAATGGTTTACCTACATTCGATTTTTTGGAAGCACAGTACCTCCTCATGTCCTACCCTTGTACATCCCAGATAAATTGTTGGCTTGAGAAATCGCTTATCAGACTTGTTCTGAAGGTGGTTTAACTAAGGACCTACAGAACAAAAAGAAGGCCATTTGGCCTCCATTCCCCGTCACATGTGGGGCCTTCTCTTTATTCGATGTGGGACACGCTTTTGGTGAGGTGGACAATGTGACGTGTCTCCAACTATTTAAACTCCCACCAAGGCCATTCGACCCAAATAAAGTCGCCCAGGAATTTACAACTAGCGTCAGGATAAGTGTGTTCTTTAGACAGAAAGATCTGTTTGACGACCTCTTTCAGAGTAAGAGCTCGATCAAAGAAGTTTTGCAAGAAGCTCAGTCAAGGTTGTCCCCAGACAACCTCCGGAAATTCAAGTTGTATAGAGAAAGAAGGCTGGCTAACATTCCACTGGAAGTGCTGCGGATAGCTGCCAGAGAACCGACTCCAAGCGTCAGCCTCAGTGAACACTCCAACGCCTCCAAATCTGATTCCAGTGCCGTAAAAGAAATATCTCCAGATCCTGAAGAGTCTGTCCACAAAGAAGACATGAACGCAGAAACAATCAAAGACACGGCTCAGTCAAGTTCGATGGCTCAGCAGCAAGTTGTCGTCTCGCCACCAAGAGGAATTCCCCCTCCCGTCACTGAAGCACCTCTGGTTACAACAGAACTAGATAAAGAATGGGAGACCTTCAATGAACTGATAAATCCTGAAGGCCAAGTCCCGCAAACACCTGTGAGAAATACTCAGGTGGTGCAAGAGGTCTTCTCAACCATAGTCAGTGGTACCGTAGAGACGGAGCATCTCCCTATAGCTCCATCCTCAGAACTTCTACTCGGCGTAGAAGAAATCCCTCCACTGGACGTATTTTACAGTCCACAGCACAAGGCAGTTGTGAGAAGACAAAGAAAGAAAAGGAAGCTTGAAAATGCACTGGCTCAGAATGTTGAACACCTAGATGTCTTGTGGAAAGACCCGAATAACAATCCAACAGAAAATCTCACGAAATTGTCTCAAATTGCGGGAGCATATGCTTCCGCAACTATCGACAAGGCCTCTGAAGTTCAACAACTTCTAAAAGAATGTGAAAGTCAAATACAACTGCTGCAACAACAGTTGCGACAAGCCAATGAGAACGCTGAAGCCTCCAAGCAGCTTGAAGAGCTACAAGAAAGCTTTCGCCAGATGCAGGTGAGCCACCAAAGAAGTATTGAAGAGAAAGAAAAACAACTGCAGACGGTGCAAGAAATGCATAAGGATGAACCCAAGCTGACAGAGTTTATTTCAGAATCCATCGGCTTGAACGACCAATTGTCACAGCAACAGGAGGAAGTGGTGCGCAAAATATCACAGTGGAGGGAGTTTTTTGAAATAAGCGACAAGATCACCAGCCAAGTAGTGGAACTACGGAATGACTATGACCAGGCCAACAAAAGAATAACAGAATACCTGGCTTGGAAAAATGACGAGGAAGGGAAAAGAGCAGGGGCACCCAAGATTAATGAAAATCATAAAGAACTGCTCTTTAACAAGTGGGACGAGCAAATAACACAGGCGGAGCAGGCGGCAGAGTCAGTGGCAACACAGGCGACTATACTTATCGATTGTGTAAATGAAAATTTACACAGGGCCAACTTAGTTTCAGAATCCTCTCCGGGGTACCTACCATCGCATCGCAACTGGAGGCTGAGTGGAAGCAGAAAGCACAGGCAAACGGGGAGACAATCCGAGCATTATCGAGGCTAAACTGGGAAAGTTACTGGACTTACTTAGTTAAGCCCCACAGCCAATGCATGACAGTAAGGTGCATCATGAAAGTGGCCGAGAAAGTAGCGCCAGCTCTTATGGACGCTGTTTTCACAGCCCAACTAAGCACGGAAGTCGGCCAACCGACTCTTCTCAAGCCCATGCTTCAAAACTGCAATTTCAGAGACCAGATTAAGAAGTAATTTCAATTTAGAAAGTTGTTTTTCTTTTTGTTTTACAGGATTAGAAAAAGGACGGTCATTTGAGAGCCGTATCCTAAAATTTTGTAATAATACTATTATTAGGATTAGATAGTAGTATTTTAACCCTTCTCATTGCATTGGAGAAGGGTCCAGATATTTGTCAAAAACTTGTCCTCAGAACATGCACTTCTGCACCCTCAGAGGAGGTTTTGATGAATGGAAGGATCGTGATTTATTTATGTTTGCATCCTTATGTCTGCTACTGATGTTGCACTTCTGTACTCTTGGTAGATGTTAGAAGCAAGTAGAGGTAGATCGTTATTGTTTGAAGTCTATGGGTAAAGAACTAGTCATCAATGGTACTTTTATCTCTTGATTAATTTCTGCTTGTATTCTTAAAGCGATATACAGCTGATATTGTTTGCATGTTAATGTATGAATATATAAGTTATCATTTGGCACTTCTGTACGGTGGATTTGTCTATTCATGTTTAATATGCGAATGATTTGATTATGCGATGTGTTGTTCACAACCGCTCTGCCTAACTTCTTATGCAGAATGGTTTATCCTTATTGATTTATATTCTGATATCGGTTGAATGATCTTTATCACCAGCTGTTGTTAGAAATCTTTCTAGATCACATGATAAAAGAAACATCCCGGGTTAATGTAAATTTTGTGTGTTGCTTTCATTTGATTATAGTAATTTAGGCTCAAGTTTGTAAGATAAATTTACAGTAGTCTTTAGAACGTTTCTTAGAAATAACCTAACCAAAATTCCACACACACACACACATACACATCCCATGCATCGGGAAGCTGGTCCCGTTATCCCCAGTCGGACCCGCTACTCCAAACGGGCAAGGAGCCGCTAAGCAGGTTCCGGACCGGGTGGGTATCCCCCTTGTTGTTGACCCGACTTTGGGCCACTCAACATTTCTGGCACTAGAAGGAGGGCCTGAGCATATTGTCTGTTGGGATATGTTTAAAACTAGAAGTCCTGGAAAAGGATGTCTACTCACAGAATTCCCATTTGGAGTTGCATCCAGGTTCCTACATCTTCCAACACTCCACCAGACGTGGTAAGACTATTATCTCAGGTAAAATTTAATGGTGAGAATAATTCTTCTGCATTTCATCACGCCTTACAGTTCATTCACAGAGTCTCTAGTGCTGATATTCAGAGAATTGACGAAGGCGTTCTGTGCAGGATTTTTACTCTCACATTCACAGTAGAAGCTCGGAGATGGTGCAGGAGCCTCCCAACTGCATCAGTCCACAGCTGGGACCAACTTGTTCGAGCTTTCATCTTGGAATTTGATTGCTATGAATACGACCAGGTATACGATGAGATCGACCATCTGCGGAAACAAGACGAGCCCATAAGGGATTTCAATATACGATTTCATCTTAAATTTCTACAATATGATCTTGAAGATGAACTCACATATGAAGAATCTTCGGATTATGATGAGCGTTTCTCACCTCCTGCACCTGATCAGACGGAATTTAGCCTAGGAGTTTTGCATGCTCTAACATCAGAAAACGCAAGCGAAAGTACTGAAGGGGAAGGTGCCCTGACATCAGAAGTTGACTTTAATGTAAAATCAGACAACATCATTTCAAATCAACAACTCCTGGTGCCAAGGTTAGATCCACCTACTGTTTCTCTTTCGAAAAGTATCGACGCGAAAAGGTACGATCTAAAGCCCGATGCCTATTGTGAATCTGATGAACGAGATTTATTTGATGATTTTAAATACATTGTTCTAGATCGACATTTTTCTCTTTACCCCGATGTTTTTTGTAATAACAATCTTCTCCCTCATAGTATCAAGTCTATTCCAATAGAGGGCTATTCAAACGAAACATCACTGGGTTTCCAAAATAAAGAGACCACTATATCACAGTCTACGATTCATATCAAACAAGAGCTGCCTCATCTCCCTTGTCTAAAAACATATAATGAAAAAGAGGAACCTAGGGAAAATTGTGAAATCTTTCATGATAGTTGCTTTGATATTTGTGATGATATTGAATTGCCGCAGGTAACTCAACTAGGGTCTGGTTATAAGAAACATCTTAGATCAGAAACTGCTTTATCTGACCCTCATCTCAAAGCAAAATCTCATTTGAATAATTTCACTCTCCGAAGCGATACTCCTATCTACGATTCATATCCAGAGGAGATCTCCATCCCTGATCGCAATCATGATTCAATTCCCGATTCACAGAACCCGGCCAGTTCTCGTGAAAAACACAGAGTTTCAAATAACTCCCAGATGTGCAACACCACTGTATATATAGCTACCCAATCTTTTCTTTCTCACTTATTTTCTTTGTGTACGAAATCGAATCTCTCTTTAAAACTCCAAAATTTTGATAGATTAGATTTTGGTGATATATGTATAAAAGCTTTCATCCCAAACGAGATCGCTAAACACTCAGAATTAACAATAGACGGGTCACAAGCCACCCAAATCAAAGAACATATCTCACGGATTGGCTTGTTGTCCTTTCCATCGAAAGATCACCCATTCACAAAAGAAATTCATCCCAATTTCTGCGATCCAATAGGTATTCAGTTGGAAGAAACCTATCACAAGAAAATAAAATCAAACAAGATTCCAACTGGATTCATGATTCCCTATCCCCTAAACAACAAGTTCTATCCATGGGGAATTCGATTCATTTTTTTTATCCTGAGGCAATCTATGCGACTAGGAATAATAATGAATCGTTGGTTCCACTGGAAATACCATTTCTCTTAGCTATTTCCTGCACATAATTAGAATAGGAGTAGGAGTAGTTTAGCTAAAGTTATTAGTTTTGCTTCCAATAATTGATAGGCAAAGTTAGTTATATTCTCTATATAACCCCATAGAATAGTTACCTCTCCCAAATAAAAGTTTGTTCTGGCAAAGCAATATTTGACGTTTGCGAAAGAAACCCTGTCTCTGTTAAAGATTTTGGAATTTCGGTTCTTATGAACAACTAAGCTTGTGGGAATTCGGTCTTTATTGTCAATAGATCTTTAACTCAGAAGATGGTGTTAGAATTCAAACCCAGAAAATTTTAAAGAAAGCTATCTCAGTGAGGAATTCGTGTTAGATCAGCACAATAAAAGGTATCAATATTAGAATAAAGGTTCTCTGTGAAAACAACCATTATCAAAAGTAGCCCTATCATTGTCGTCCAGAACTTTCTTAAGGAAAGAGAATTTGACTTCCTCCCTGCTGAAGAAGAATGCAACGATTCAGGAGAATAACCCGAAAGGATGCTATATCTCGAAGAATAAGAGGTCTCATCACGAGCCGACTTATCATGATCACAGATATTATAACTTGCTGACTTTGCCAAAACTGTCTACCAAAACAGGGCAATGACTCAAGATTGTTGCGATCAAAAGACAAGGGGTCTCATCACGAGCCAGCTTGTTCAGCAAAAGTATAAATCAAGTGAATGACTGTGTCATAATTTTGGCCACCAAACCAAGACATTGTTCTTTTGAGGTTTGCAAAAAAAAAAAAAAAAAAGCATCAAGAAAGGTATAATTCTTCTGAAAAATTTGCAAGAAACTGAGGCAGGATAAAGGATCATTCCTGGATAATAGGTAACCCTATCGAGGCTATGGACGCCTGCTGGCAATAGTGTCTCTACCTGCGACAAAGGGACATTCTCTAAAAAGGGGCTGATACATAGAGAACACTTTATTTTTATGTTCTACAAGACCAAGTAATAACTGATCTAAACTCGAAAACAGCCTGGGAATGCAAGTAATTGGAATAGAATGGGGAGAAGACAAAACATCATTGACGCTTTAAAGTATTATTTCTCTTATCCTTTTATAATAAAGTTCGAATTCCCTGAGAGATTTTTTGGAAAAAGGGTCTGAAAACGTCAATAGAAAAAGAGCAGAGATAACTGGTTCTCCCAAGTGAATCGCCAATTGTTGTGGCCAGCAACAACCCCCCCCCTTTGTTCAAACTAGTATCTACCACGATGCTAGAATGAATGGGGACCCTTAGTTTCATTTCAAAAAAGAAAAATAATAATAAATAAAGATTTCTTTTGAAATTGCAAGCATCAGCTTAGGAAAGGCTTCTTGGACAACTTAAGCCCAAACCTGTGTTCATAAAAGCAAATCTTCAAGGTCGCAGCACGAAAAGGGTGAGAAACGCCCGCATTTCCCTTCTAAAGGCCAATATGCACATCATCTCGGCATTAATAAACCACGTCGCATTGCAATATGTTAACATCCATAGACAAAAGCTTACGAGTCCGCTGATTTGCGATATTGCGATGGAGCGATCGCACATCGCAGAAATGAGACAGGGTACGTTAGCAAACATTGAACCATTGCGATCCGCGATGTTGCGATGCTGCGATATGTGATATTGCGATCGCTACCGTTTGCGATCGCGCGGCATGCAGGATGCATTGGCAGCTCATAAAAGCACCTTGATACGACTCCTTCGGGCACACCACCCAAAGAAAATCCACTTACTATAACCTGACTTGGAAATTATTGCGCTTTTAATGTTAGTAATGAATTAGTTGTCAGTTATTAAGTGGCATAAAGACGCGTGCCTTAATGCGGATTTACTTCACGTAAGGTGGCGTATTTGATTTAGCTCTTGCATTCAAAACTCTCCCATCACCTTTTTTTAATCAATCTTTCCATTTCTCTCATAACCTGCAGGAGCGAAGTGCGAAGGCAAAAATCAAACAGAAACGATAAGCAAGATGGGGAAGAAGAACAAAGCTCAGAGCTCAGAAACAAGAGAAAAGACCAAGGAGATGGCGCCCCTTTACACAGATATTGCATGCAATAAAGATGCAGGAATTTCCACATGGGAAAGCATGTATAGACTGTTGGAGGAGGAGAACCCTAGAATAATCAAGGCAACTGCTGCTGTCGCAGATGCACCACGCTCTTCAGAAGCATCCCTGGAAGATCTAGCGTGCTCTTTCCTCCACAGGATAGCATCAAGGCCGAAGATCCTACCGTATACGGACATGATCAAGTGGGTTTTAGATGACGCAGAACTGCATCATAGGCAATTCAAAGTCAAAGGACATGGTCTCGTAGGATCGTTCGCGGCTCAAGACTTGAAACTCATGTATCACCTTCCCGAACCTCAAATGACCTACAATGCAGATTTTGTTAGGAAGTTCGCAGCAGAGAATCCGGACCTATCAGACACTACCAAAGAATGGTCGAAAAGGGATGAACCACTGAAGAAATATAAGAACAGTATGTATAGCACTGGTTCCCTTACTTCTCCGTATTGTTTTGCTGCAGCCATGCTCTGTAGGCTATTCGGTAAGCCTGATATCAATAAATTTCCATCTGAATGGCTACCGTTAATTGATGTTGCGACTAATTCCGAGGTAATAGATTGGGCCAAAATCCTTTCTGACACTCTATACACGGCCATTCTTCACTATCGTTCTAAAAGATCCTTCTCCCGAAGGTTTTATCCCCCTTTTTATATGTCTGCCTACATAATGGACTCTATCTGTTATGTGTCTAAATTCCCCACTATGGGCTGGCAATGGACTACCCAGGACCCATTGCCCATTCATGTCTACCATAAAGTCTTGTGGGATTCTCAGTTTGCCCCTCATCTTTACCAGATTTGCCACGGGCTCATACTGCCCATCCATAGAATGATATATGATAAAGACCCTCCGAGATGCTCTCCCGAAGCACAAAACGACATCACCTCCGTAGCAAGATGGTTTGGAGAAGAATGGTTTACCTACATTCGAGTTTTTGGAAGCACAGTACCTCCTCATGTCCTACCCTTGTACATCCCAGATAAATTGTTGGCTCGAGAAATCGCTTATCAGACTTGTTCTGAAGGTGGTTTAACTAAGGACCTACAGAACAAAAAGAAGGTCATTTGGCCTCCATTCCCCATCACATGTGGGGCCTTCTCTTTATTCGATGTGGGACACGCTTTTGGTGAGGTGGAGAATGTGACGTGTCTCCAACTATTTAAACTCCCACCAAGGCCATTCGACCCAAATAAAGTCGCCCAGGAATTTACAATTAGCGTCAGGATAAGTGTGTTCTCTGGACAGAAAGATCCGTTTGACGACCTCTTTCAGAGTAAGAGCTTGATCAAAGAAGTTTTGCAAGAAGCTCAGTCAAGGTTATCCCCAGACAACCTCCGGAAATTCAAGTTGTATAGAGAAAGAAGGCTGGCTAACATTCCACTGGAAGTGCTATGGATAGCTGCCAGAGAACCGACTCCAAGCGTCAGCCTCAGTGAACACTCCAACGCCTCCAAATCTGATTCCAGTGCCGTAAAAGAAATATCTCCAAATCCTGAAGAGTCTATCCACAAAGAAGACATGAACGCAGAAACAATCAAAGACACGGCTCAGTCAAGTTCGATGGCTCAGCAGCAAGTTGCCGTCTCGCCACCAAGAGGAATTCCCCCTCCCGTCACTGAAGCACCTCTGGTTACAACAGAACTAGATAAAGAATGGGAGACCTTCAATGAACTGATAAATCTTGAAGGCCAAGTCCCGCAAACACCTGTGAGCAATACTCAGGTGGTGCAAGAGGTCTTCTCAACCATAGTCAGTGGTACCGTAGAGACGGAGCATCTCCCTATAGCTCCATCCTCAGAACTTCTACTCGGCGTAGAAGAAATCCCTCCACTGGACGTATTTTACAGTCCACAGCACAAGGCAGTTGTGAGAAGACAAAGAAAGAAAATGAAGCTTGAAAATGCACTGGCTCAGAATGTTGAACACCTAGATGTCTTGTGGAAAGACCCGAATAACAATCCAACAAAAAATCTCACGAAATTGTCTCAAATTGCGGGAGCATATGCTTCTGCAACTATCGACAAGGCCTCTGAAGTTCAACAGCTTCTAAAAGAATGTGAAAGTCAAATACAACTGCTGCAACAACAGTTGCGACAAGCCAATGAGAACGCTGAAGCCTCCAAGCAGCTTGAAGAGCTACAAGAAAGCTTTCGCCAGATGCAGGTGAGCCACCAAAGAAGTATTGAAGAGAAAGAAAAACAACTGCAGACGGTGCAAGAAATGCATAAGGATGAACCCAAGCTGACAGAGTTTATTTCAGAATCCATCGGCTTGAACGACCAATTGTCACAGCAACAGGAGGAAGTGGTGCGCAAAATATCACAGTGGAGGGAGTTTTGTGAAATAAGCGACAAGATCACCAGCCAATTAGTGGAACTACGGAATGACTATGACCAGGCCAACAAAAGAATAACAGAATACCTGGCTTGGCAAAATGACGAGGAAGGGAAAAGAGCAGGGGCACCCAAGATTAATGAAAATCATAAAGAACTGCTCTTTAACAAGTGGGACGAGCAAATAACACAGGCGGAGCAGGCGGCAGAGTCAGCGGCAACACAGGCGACTATACTTATCGATTGTGTAAATGAAAATTTACACAGGGCCAACTTAGTTTCAGAATCCACTCCGGGGTACCTACCAATCGCATCGCAACTGGAGGCTGAGTGGAAGCAGAAAGCACAGGAAAACGGGGAGACAATCCGAGCATTATCGAGGCTAAACTGGGAAAGTTACTGGACTTACTTAGTTAAGCCCCACAGCCAATGCATGACAGTAAGGTGCATCATGAACGCGGCCGAGAAAGTAGCGCCAGCTCTTATGGACGCTGTTTTCGTAGCCCAACTAAGCACGGAAGTTGGCCAACCGACTCTTCTCAAGCCCATGCTTGAAAACTGCAATTTCAGAGACCAGATTAAGAAGTAATTTCAATTTAGAAAGTTGTTTTTCTTTTTGTTTTACAGGATTAGAAAAAGGACGGTCATTTGAGAGCCGTATCTTAAAATTTTTTAATAATACTATTATTAGGATTAGATAGTAGTATTTTAACCCTTCTCATTGCATTGGAGAAGGGTCCAGATATTTGTCAAAAACTTGTCCTCAGAACATGCACTTCTGCACCCTCAGAGGAGGTTTTGATGAATGGAAGGATCGTGATTTATTTATGTTTGCATTCTTATGTCTGCTACTGATGTTGCACTTCTGTACTCTTGGTAGATGTTAGAAGCAAGTAGAAGTAGATCGTTATTGTTTGAAGTCTATGGGTAAGAATTAGTCATCAATGGTACTTTTATCTCTTGATTAATTTCTGCTTGTATTCTTAAAACGATATACAACTGATATTGTTTGCATGTTAATGTATGAATATATAAGTTATCATTTGGCACTTCTGTACGGTGGATTTGTCTATTCATGTTTAATATGTGAATGATTTGATTATGCGATGTGTTGTTCACAACCGCTTTGCCTAACTTCTTATGCAGAATGGTTTATCCTTACTGATTTATATTCTGATATCGGTTGAATGATCTTTATCACCAGCTGTTGTTAGAAATTTTTCTAGATCTCATGATAAAAGAAACATCCCGGGTTAATGTAAATTCTATGTGTTGTTTTCATTTGATTATAGTAATTTAGGCTCAAGTTTGTAAGATAAATTTACAGTAGTCTTTAGAACGTTTCTTAGAAATAACCTAACCAAAATTCCACACACACACACACATACACATCCCATGCATCGGGAAGCTGGTCCCGTTATCCCCAGTCGGACCCGCTACTCCAAACGGGCAAGGAGCCGCTAACCAGGTTCCGGACCGGGTGGGTATCCCCCTTGTTGTTGACCCGACTTCGGGCCACTCAACATGACCATATTCTATAGGATTCTTCCTAAGGTGACAGTGGTGGGAAGATCCCACTGTACCTGGAGCAGACGTCGGCCAGACTCACTTCGATTTTCTGGGGGGTTCTATTCACTCGAGATGGTTTAGTGGAGGAACTTGTGCCAGTCTATTCATTAAGCAGGTTGCCGGGGTAACTGTTCCAACCGCCATTTCTATATTGAACTCTACGACGTTGGGCTTCATCACCAACTAGTGTTTTAAGTACGGAAAGTTACTATTTGTGTGTGGTTTGATCTCCTAGATTCTTTAGGCGTGTGATTCAAATGTGTTTGGTTCTTTAGAGGCTTTAGGTGGTTTTCATTGAGATTTTACCTTGTTTGCGTGTGAAGTAGTTAAAATTTTTTAATCGTGGCTGAATTACCAAGGAAGTCCCGTAGACTTCGGGGCCAACCTCCTGAGTTTTCACCGAGCCAGCCTGAAGGGTTAAGAGCCCTCGTAACTCCTAGAGATAGTAGAGTTGGGTCACCTGAAGAAGGAGAGTCTTCTTTGGTGGTACATCCTGATTTTCAAGCTTTAGTAGCAGACTATAATCCACAGTCAGTGTCTGTTTCCAAAATTACTGGCAGCTTTTCATCTACTAGTGATATAGGTGAGGAACCTGAAATATCTGAACCTGCAAGCGAATTTGCTGCTACCCCAACATCGAGGTTTACCTCTCCAACTTCTAGTGGTCTTGGTTCACCCAGGGTAGAAAGAATAATTACCCAAAATCTTCCTTCTCGACTTATAGCTATCGAAGAACTTGCTACTCCGGAAGAAGAAGTAGGCATCCCTATCCCCGAAAATCAACCTATTATTGAACTTAGGGAGCGTGAATCAATTTTTTATTGTCCACCTAGGAGCAGTGCTTGGTATCTTTCATTGACTAATTTTTTGGAAAACCCAGGGCTAAGTTTTTCACCACCTCGTATTCCTTATCACCCAACACCTAGAGGTTATTATCCTCCGTTAAATATGTCAAGACAGTCATCCATGTTTACTTAATCACCAAAATCCTTTTTGTACGGCAGTCCATTTGTTCCCTCTGGGTATCAGTCGCTTTCTGGTACTTTTGCGGGAGCATCTCCTCAGCCCATTGAAAAAGGGTTATTAACTGGAAACAATAGTACTAAGCCGTTGAGTGTAGAAGATATTCTCATGATGTCAGGTACTATTCCTAATCCTCAACCTCAAGGTGGCCAGTTATTGACTGGGGGGCAGCCTCAAAATCCTTAATTATCTCTTGGGGGACAACCTCAAGGTACCCAATTTGCGCCTGGGGGGCAACCTCAAGGACAGTACATACCTACGGGACAGTACGTTCCTCAAGGTCAACCCCAGACTCAATATGTACCTCAAGGTCAAACCCAGTATCAATGTGTACCTCAAGGTCAACCCCAGTATCAGTATGTGCCTCAAGGGTATCAACCCCAAGGTCAGTACTCGAACCAAGGTTTCCAACCACCCTCCGGTCAAATCATATGTTCAGGGAACGGGAAATGTACCTTTGAATTATCAACCCTACCCTCAACCTGGTTATGGTCTGCAATATTCTCAACCTATTATGGGTCTGTACCCCGGAATGAACTTAGTGTGGGATCCATCGCAAACTCAATAGGTCTTGCAACCGAATGTACAGTTGTCATCTCAAATTGGACAACCCTTAGTTTTTGGTTCACCCCAGCAACCTGTCCAGTCTACTATTCAAACTTATGTACCTTCGGTAGTTTCTCAGCCTGGGGCTAGTACGCCTCGTACTCCACCTCAAACGGCTGCTACAACTGCTGCAACATCTGTTCAATCTACCCCACCTACTTCTGGAGTATCGACAACTCTGGTTTCTACTGTTCTTGTATCTACTCCTCAGGCATCTTTACCTCAGTCTGGATCCACAATTCAAACTTCGGTTCAGATGCCTGTAGGACAACCTGGTTCAAGTATGGTTGTCACAAGTCAACCACAATTTACTTATCAACTGTACTAGTGACAGTACCAATTCGGTCGTGATGTGCAGCAGCCAGTCTATCAGTATCAACCGTACCTTGGGTATACATATCAACGACCTCAACAACCCCAGTACGGTCTGGTTAATCCTAGTTTTCCGGGAGGATACAATATCCCAAATGCAATTCCTATGCCTAGTTATCATGGATATCCTCCTCCTCGGGGTGGTCTCATGACCCAGAGTTTTAGGGACCCTAATCGTCAGTTACCATTTATCGCAACTTTGGACTTGCCTGACTTGTCGCGCCTAACGGACGATCCCATTAACTATCTTTCGTTTTGGCTGCCAATGCCAAATAAGTTTCCTAGTGATATTCCTAAGTTTGAAGGAAAATTAGGAGAGGACCCGTCAAACCATGTGATGACTTATCACCTCTGGTGTGCGTTTAACTCCATTTTAGATGATTCAATCCGTCTAAGGCTTTTCCAACGCACTCTAATTAGTCTTGCGGGCAAGTGGTACATTGAGTTACCATGAGCCACTTTTTATAACTTTAGTCAGTTAGCTACCTCATTTTTAACTCATTTTTTAGTTCCCAGTCAGATATGACAATGGTACGGAATTACTAACTTCATTAAAGCAGTCGACGTCCACTTACATTTCAGATCACATTCATGAATGGAGATGTCAACGGTGTTTAGTGAAGGTTTTTTTTCCGGATCAGATCTTAGCTGAATGGTTTGTAAAATCTTTATTGCCAAAGATCACTGAGGATGTAGCTAAGGCCGGAGTCATTACTGAGGAGCAAGTAATTGCTCAAGCAGAGTACCTTGACTTATTTTATACTCAGTCATGTACGTTACACAAGAAAATCCTTGATCTTCCTAAGCAAAATCAAATCGCTGCAGCTCCTTCAGGGTCTCATGCCTCTGATGGTATGATTGGTACGGTTAACACCAAAGGTAAGAAGAAGTCTTCCAA
This sequence comes from Pinus tabuliformis, assembly GCA_031772625.1. Classification (NCBI taxonomy): domain Eukaryota; kingdom Viridiplantae; phylum Streptophyta; class Pinopsida; order Pinales; family Pinaceae; genus Pinus; species Pinus tabuliformis. The sequence continues at coordinate 1,928,722,562 of CM062818.1, read as the reverse complement.
GGATTCTTCTCCTATCATAACCTTGCCAGATTCCCCGACAGAAGATTCTTCTGTGGATATTTCTGCCGATATTCATGTTGTAGAGTCATCTACAGCCAAATCAAAATCCGGTGGTAAGAAGAAAGGGAAGAAGAAAACTAAAACAGATAAAAATTCAAAAGAGAAACCAGAAAAAGCAGAATCAAATGATGAGAAATGCAAACCTCGTTATCCTTGTCTCATTTGTGACGAAGAGCATTTTACAAGAGACTGCCCTCATCGTTCAGAGGTTGCGAAGATTGTCAAAGGTTCCCAAACGCCTGCTGTTTTGAAGGATCCTTTTCCAAGTCAAGACAGTAAGATGATAGGTTCTTCCTTGAATGCCAATGAAGAACCCATATTGATGATGTCCCATGTTAGGATTGCGACTCGATCGCATGATTATGGTAGTAAAAGTCATGTTGATGGTAAAGAAGCATAATACTCTCATTCTAACCCATCAACCTCAGCTCCCGGTTCCGATCCACTACAGATCGAGAAACCTAATCCAGACTTAGTAATCAAATCGCCCGCCAAGGGTATACTTCGAAAGTCAACTTTCAATCCACATGCGAGAGCGGCTCAGAACTATATCATTGTTGATGATTTAGCTGTTTCACCTTCAGTAATGTCGGCTTTGGTAGTGCTACAATCATGTCCAGCACAACGTAAATTAGTTTTGTCGGCTATAGGAGCTGTTGACGTTCAGGACTCGAACCTAAAAATTTCGATTTAGAAAATAGTACACCGCGCTTACCTCATCAAATGGCTTTCCAGATCCCAGTGATAGTAAAAAACAGGCCTATTCATAGGACTGTGATTGATGAGGGAGCCTCAACGTGTATTATGTCGATACAGTGTTGGAGATCGCTTGGTTCTCCTTCACTAAATCAATCCCCGATGATTCTAAAGGCCTTTGATCGCCATGGGTTTCATCCTTTTGGTATTCTACAGGATTTACCTATAGGGGTTGAAGGAAAAACTGTTAATCTAGATGTGGAGGTGGTTGATGCCCCTCTAGATTACAACCTTCTCCTGGGTCGTAGTTGATCTTACGCTATGACAGTTGTCGTTTCATCGGTCTTTAGGGTTATAAGTTTCCTCATAATGGAAAGATCGTAACAATAGACTAGCTGGCTTACTTTTCGTCCGACCTAGCCTCTTCTGAAAGCATTTAGCATGTCGGTAAAACGACTATCCCGTATAAGGATGTTGGAGTAGGACTAGTTAAAGATGCCGGTTTACTGGGAACTTTTCATTTTCCTCCTATCAACGCATCGTCTTCTTTTGCAACCATTCATATGATTTCGTCAGACACCATTGTTTATGATGATCCTTGGATTGTACCTTCTGAATCTAAGATAGACTCATTTGGTGATGTTATGCCTTTGAGTCCATATGAAATTGCATATCAGGCCATGCAGTCGTTTTCCGACCCATCTTCATCCAAAATTGACTTAATGAATGTGCTCCATGAGGAATCACTTTTCACATCAAATTCGGATTCAACAACATTTTCCGAACTTGTTCACTCTGATGAGAAAATTCGTGAAATCCTATGTGTCGATGATTTACCATGGGAAGATCTCCATCATAGATCTTCGTTCTTACCCGAGAATGATCGTTTTGAAAATGATTTTTCATTAATTTTTACGATTGAATATGTCAAGGAACCTCAAAATCCAATGAAAAATCCTGATTCAGAGTTAAATTTGGGAAACATTTCTCGAACTATTCCTATTGACATTTCGATTAAGCCTGGAATTGTTGAAAACATTCATATAGGTGCCTCATGTACAAAAGATGAAATTCAAATATATAACGCCCTATTTCAAGAATTCTGTGACGTGTTTGCCTGGTCATATGAGGAAATGCCAGGAATTGACCCCGCAATTGTTATTCATGAAATCAAGACTTACCCAGATGCTAAACTCGTCCGGCAATGTTTGCATTAGATTCACCCAAGAAAAGCTGCTGCTATTAAAGCAGAAGTTGAAAAATTACTCAAGGTAGGTTTCATTTATCCGATTCCGTTAACGGATTGGGTATTGAATATTGTTCCGGTTAACAAAAAGCAAGGGACAATAAGAATATGTATCGATTATAGGGACATTAATCGAGCCTGTCCAAAGGACAATTACCCAACTCCCTATATCGATCAAATCATTGATGATGCGCCGACAGTGAAATATTCTCCTTCATGGATGGTTTTTAGGATACAATAAAATCAATATTCTACCTGCCGATCAACCAAAAACGCCTTTCATTTGTCCATGGGGGACATTTGCTTATTGCAAATTACCTTTTGGGCTCAAGAATTCTGGGGCAACTTTTCAAAGGGCCATGTCTTATGCGTTTCATGACATCAAGCACATTGTGCAACCCTATCTCGATGATTCGGCTGCTCATTCATTACATCGAGCTGATCATCTCATCCATTTACGAGCAATCTTTATGAGGTGTAGGCATTATCGGATTAGGTTGAATCCACACAAGTGTGTTTTCTGTATAGAAACGGGTCGATTGCTGGGGTTTTCTGTTTCGAAAGCCGACATTCGCGTCAATCCCTCGAAGGTTGAAGCTATTGTCAAATTGCCTCCTCCTTCGAGTCTTCACCAACTCCAAAGTTTGCAAAGGAAAGCAAACTTTTTACGACGATTCATTCCTAACTACGCCAAGGTTACAAAGGGTTTTACCCAATTGTTGAAACAAAATACTCCATTCTATTGGGATGAGATAGCTCAGAAATCTTTTGATGCACTAAAACGCGCATTGACCCATGCATCGTTATTGCATCCTCCCAACTACAACCAGGACTACTTCTTGTATCTCGTCGCCTCTCATTCCACCATTGGAATGGTCTTAGTTTAGGAAGATGAATTCGATACTGAACATGTGATATATTACCTTAGTCGAACTTTAAATCCAACTGAGCTAAAATACTCACATGTGGAGAAATTGGCATTGGCAGCTGTTCAAGCTATCCAATGTTTTCGTCACTACATTTTACTACGTAAAACTACAGTAATTTCTGATTACAACCCTATGATCTACATTTTTACCAAGAAATTGCTAGGGGGCAAGTACTCCAAATGGATTGTGATCCTACAGGAGTTCGACTTGGAATTTGAAAAACCTAAGTCTAAGAAATCTTTAGCTTTTGTGGAGTTAATGTGTGACTTCCCGCGTGCTGACATGGAAACTGTGGCAGAGGAGCCCATTGCAGATGAATCCTTGTTTCTAATCAGCACTTTAGATCCGTGGTATGGGGATATCATCGTTTATCTCTAGACCCAATCCTTTCGGCCAGAAATTTCAAGGTCAGAACGTCAAAAAATACGATTCCAGTCCCAACAATTCAGAATTCGTGGGGTGGACTTTGTTTTTTGACGTTGTTTAACTCACAAGGAAGCTAAAAGGGTACTAAATGACTGTCACTCTGGAGCGTGTGGCGGTCATATGTTTGGGTATGCCACAACCCAAAAGATATTGCACGTTGGATGCTTCTGGTCGTCTTTGTTTAAAGATTGTATTAACGCGGTTCGAAAATGCCACAACTGCCAAATTTTTGATCGAAAGATGCGTTCTCCACCTGCTCCTCTCCACCCTATAATTTCTGCTGGTCCTTTTGCCAAATGGGGTATCGATTTTATTACATGTAACCCTCACTCGGCCAGGGGGCATGCGTATATCATCCTTGCGGTAGATTATTCTACCAAGTGGACCGAGGCGATGCCTACATTTGAGGCAGACTGAGAAACAACTGCAATTTTCTTGTTCAATCATATAATTTCTAGGTTTGGTGTTCCACAAGCGATTATCACTGATCATGGGCGTCATTTTCGAAATGTTATGATGACCGAACTTACAGGCCAGCTTGGCTTGCGTCACGATAGTTCAACTCCTTATTATCCACAAGCTAATTGTCTGGTTGAATCCATCAACAAAGTTTTAGTCATCATGATCTGACGAATCATTGGGATTCATTTGTCGAATTGGCATAACATGCTATTTTCAGCGCTTTAGGCATATCGAACCTCAATAAAAACGTCAACAGTGTTCACTCCTTTCCAACTAGTTTATGGTCTAGAAGCTGTGTTACCCATTGAATGCGAAATCCCGTCATTGCAAATGGCCATCGAGTTACTTCCAACCACTTTCGAAGAGGAGAAACGTTTGTTATACTTGGCGATCGAAACTCATGCAAAACGTATTAAAGCTCAGTATGATCAAAATGTGACCCCTCGAAATTTTTCGGAAGGAGATCTAGTCTTATTGTACGATCAAGCTAATGACAAATTAGGCGCTGGAAAATTCGTTCCTATGTGGCATGGTCCCTATGTTGTCCAGCGAAAGCTAGCAAAAGGGACCTATGAATTGGTAGACTTTGACGGAGACTCTTTAGGTAAACCTAGAAATGGTCTTTACCTGAAGAGGTATTATGCTTAAAGATTGGGTATGGAGATTTTTAGTTAGGATAGTTTTCTTTCTAGATGGTGTGTTTTAGTTTAAAAAGTGTGATTAGCTTAAGGGAGTGTTTTTCGTTATTATTCCTGCTTATCTTGGTTTTACTCTTGATATTGCAGATGTTGATGCCTCTCCAAACATACATTGGTTTCGCTGATGGTGCTTGTCGTAATACATGGAACATTTCTTCCGCAGCTTGGGTTATTTATTCGCCCTCTGACGAGTTGGTATCTATGCATGGGGTAAGCCTCGATCAAACAACGAACAACATTGCCGAGTATAGTGCAGTGATTGAGTTATTATCTGAATCTATTTCATTTGGGATTCAGAGTTTGACAGTGAGGTAGATTCTGAACTCGTTGTATTACAACTTAATAGAGTGTATGCCATTAGAAATCCAGTGCTATTGAGATTATTTTTGAGAGTGCATCTCTTGGAACGTGAATTTGATTATATTGAATATCAGCATATTCCAAGATCTTTAAATACATTAGCAGATGCAATTGCTTCTCGAATGTTAAGTAGACATTTGCAATAATCATACATGTAAATTTAAAAGCATTTCATAACATGATTTACAAGATAATCCGGTAATAGTGATATATATAGGAGTGTGTCAAAATATACATCGTCCTCAATCATAGGTTGAAAAAAACCTTATGATCGGCAAAAATGATAAGTACAAAAAGAAAAAATGTCATATGTGTCTACAATAGGCGATCATCCTATCACTAGTGATCATCTCGATAAGAAACCACTATACGGGCCACCTTACAAAGGAACCTCCTAAAAGGTCCTGGGACCCCAATCACATAGCGTTGTAGTCGACGAGGAATGTCATCTATGCCGGTTTCTAGAATGTCCCCTGTCAAGTGCTCTAGATGACTCTCCAACTCGGCCAAGGTCTCTGCTGATTCGTCCTGTGGGGCTGGCGCCGCTGCAGCTTGTTGTTTCCTCTCATAAGGCCGGAGAGCAGCTGGTCGCTGTGGACCCACATCTGCATTGAAACTTTTACTATCAGTTTTGGGAGGACATAAAAACCAAAAAAGTTTAAAATAAGAAAATGTTGAAAATGATTTTACCTGAGTCATCCCATTGCTCTCCTGGTGGAAGAGCCATGTTTGGGTCACCGTGAAAATCTACCCCAGCGTAAGGGAAGTCTTGAATAGAAAAAACCTGGTTTTCCAACCAATGGAAATACTCAGGTTTGAATCGAACGACCTCTGTCCCCTCGTCGGGATGATGGGCCATAACTGCAACCCACTGCATCAGTTTGGGCTCTCGAGGAAGCCCAACTCCAATAGTAAGGTGCTGCGGGACCAACATTGGGACCCTCTCCAGAACAAAGCTCACAACCAAAGCCCCATAACCAAAGGTCTTCAGTTGTTCGTTCTTAGCTCTGGTCAGTTGGCCTTTTACATTAGTCAACACAGCATCGCACTAGTTGAAGATGGTGCCTCGAAAGCAGTCAACTGCCATCCGCATTTGGGATCCAGTGGCAATATGTAGTGTGACACTCCCGCAAAGTCTGGTAACAATAAACGCGATCACCATGAGTTCAGGATGGGATATGGTTTTAATGTCTATCTCTTTGTCTCTAGCTTGGTTGTTGGAGAACTCTAGCCGGAGGTTATTGACAGACTCGCCACCTAGCCTAGTTCCGAACAGAGTCAATTCTTCGCCTCTCTAAGGCAAACCAGTCAAAAAGTATATTTCTGCCGGCTCAATTTCGAGCTGGTGGCCACCAATGAAGAAGCACTGGTCCTGTATGCTCCACCTTTCTACCAGCCACTGCAAGAAGTCCACTTGGGCCCTTATGCCAGGTATGGCCCAGAATTTGTAGAAGCTGCATGCCTTCAATGCATCGATCGAAGGTTGGTGATTTAACGTGGCAAGATCTATGTCCTCATGCTCCTGTTCTCGCCAATCAAGCATGATGTACACTCTACATCCAACAAAAAAGCAAATTAGAATGCAGGAAATTAAATTGTTTGGGTCAATTTTCAGAATTTTTGGGTTAAAAACCCTTACTGTGGGGACTGCACCCTCTCTATTAGAGACAGTGCATGGGTCCACACCTTGCCTTCATGGAAGGTGCGGACCCCCGACTTTTTCCCCATTGAGAAAAAGTCGGGGTCCGCGGGCTGCCAGTGTTATGCTTGCGGGTCCCTGCGCGCGGGTTTCAAGCCTAAAAACCCTCAAAAAATGAAATAAAACCCTAAAACACAAATTGAAATGGTTGAAATCGAAGAGTAGGATGATGTGGATTACCTGGAGGAGACGGCGTTCGATTCCGACGGATGGATTTTCCACAATCTTCACGGGAAGTTTCTGAACAAAAGCACTATTTTCTCACCCAAATCTTCAACGGTAAAAATGAATTGACGAAAGCCCTTTTTATAAGTTTTTTGAATAAGTGAATTGTAAATTTGTTTATGTTTCACTTTAGAAATGTAACTTTTGCAGTACTTTTATCCATCTCAAACAGGTATGAGTAATGTTTGCAATTTTTGTTCAGGATAATGGATTGTTCAGGCAAAATCGATCATTTTCGATGAAAAAACATTTAGAGTCACCTTTAAGCTCTTTTCTGACTCCTAAAACATGAAAAGATCACCGAGTTTTTCTTTTTAAACTCATTAAAACAGAACTAAAAAGACGGTCCACTTACAACTCTTTTCTGACCGTAAAAATATGAAAAGATTGTCGGATTTTTGTCATTTCAAATTGGATATTGGTTATAAAATGACGTGTCGTTGATCGTTTTTTTAATTTTTCGGATCAGGGGCACTAATTACGAAAGGTACTCCTTGGTCATAAAGATCAAGCGGTTCTCTCAAGTATTATTTTATACTTTTTCGGGCTTGGGAGACACAAATTTACGAAAAAGGTCAACCCTGGAGTCTTCTTAAGTTTTTTTTAGACTCTCTAAAATTGAAAAACGTCGAGTTTCTCCTATACTGGAATCGTTAAAATTTAACAGTAAAGGACCTGTTCAATTACAAATAGGAACGAACCACTCCTTCTTAGGGTTCGAATTTAAACTAAGTTGGACTCATCCAAAGGATGAGCTTATAATCAAGCAAATGTTATCCTCCTCAAGCTTGTCAAAAATAAAGAGGTACTTGCCAGAAATGGTGGGGGAAAAGAGAGAAAAATGAGCCTGTTTGTCATACTTTGTAACCACTCTTGAACACGACACTTTTATTCACCTGGGTTGGGAAATCCTTTGCCTAACAGTTGATCAAACCACATTTGAAAGTCTTCAGCCGGTTTCTGGGTATTAACTTTGGGTCAATTGTCACCAAACCATCTGTTGTGTCGTTATGTGTTCAAGAGGTCAGTGCCAATAAGCCATTCATCTGCAAAATATCTGTCATCCATCTTGACCATCCCTGATTCAGTCCTTGAAACTAAATTTCTTCAACTTGATCTATGATTTTGTGTTGTGGGCTCCCCTACGACAGATCGCTTTCTATCGACTTCAGCTCATTATCTAGAAAGATGATCTAGAAATCGTCAGTACCTTGGGATCTGCATACCTCAATGGCAGGTTTCTCGCCTTTCACAACATGTTGCATCATTGACCTTCAATCAAAGGATTCCGTGACATGTTCGACATCAACGCATCTATTCACATCTCATGGATCATGCTGGGTACTTTGAGAGCCATTGACATCACTGGTGGTTTCTCTCACACTTGTTAACAGTTTACATCATTGACTGGTAATCAAGTGGTTTCTACCATGTTCGACTCCAACACATTCATTCGCATGGATAGAATCGTACTGTTTCGGGAAGTAGAAATGAAGATCTTGGATCTAGTTTCTGCAATCCAGGCTGCGAGGAATTTTGTATTCATTATATTGTGGACTATTCATAAACAGATGGTTGCATCCATACTGTGTCTACATGTGTCTATACTTGTGATGTATTACAAGATCATTCCTATATCAGAGCAGTAGTTAGTTTTCTAAGTCAGTTTTGATCTGAGAATTGGAATGCCTACCTCAGCGATGGTATGATCTCATATATATATTTTGCATTGAATGTCTTTTACAGGTTCCAACCGAACTCTCCACAAGATGATCCTCGAAATGATAAAGTACTTCACTCTTCCTAAATGATAAATGAAATCCTCATCTACTACAGGCTTCGCACTTTAGGGGGCAATCTGTTACACAAAAATATCGTCGCCATGATTATTTGCAGTCAGTATGGGTCTATCATCACTTGTACTGTCCTCCTAAGCAAGTCTCAGACCTCAGCTCTTCAAGTCAAGCTTTGAAGATGAGAGAAAGACATTGAAAATCAACAAGGCTCTGGTTCCACACTTTCTCACACTGTTGCCTGTGGTCCCACACCCCCTGTTCACAAAAACTGTGGACCTGCCCGCTCTGTCCCTAAAGGAGTGGGTGCGGACCCCTGTGAAAGTCAAAAAGGCACAATTTTATTCTAAAAAACTCACTTTGGGTTAATTCTAGATGATTCTAGAAGGAATTTTGACGTGGATTGGTCGCTCTTAGGTGGTTCATGCATCCCAAAAGAGAAGGAGCTAATCCCTTGATGAGAGGATCTATCCCTTTGAAGGAGGACCTAGTAACTTCCCTCCATTGCACTATAAATTAAGGCATTGGGCTGGCTGCTAGAGAGGTTAGAAGCTGAACATTTTTTAGGGTAAATGCCGGTGGAATTGAGACTTCCTAGTCAAGATTGAGAGGAGAGATCACATACCTTTTGGCTTCATTGGGAAGAGAGTGAAACTTGTCAACGTAGAGGAGACTTCTTGTTGGACCCTGAGAGGAGCTTCTACAGCATCAAGGCATAGGTTGTAAAGTTCTTCTTTGATTTGAATTAATACAATCAGATTCATTTTTCTCAACAAATTGTCTTATGTCATTTGTTTCATGAATTCCTTGATCATCATGTTAAGTATGCTTTATGATATTGGCTTTTCAGGTGCTATTTAATTTGTTTTCTTGTTTGTGTTTGCAGATTCACAACAAGGGAGCTCATTTGGATCAAAGGAGCAAGGCTTCCACAAACTTGCATTGGACCCAAGATAGGCCTAAACACTTGTTTGCCTTTGTTTATAAATGCATATTTAGAGAAAGATAGTTTTTGATTGGCTTGCTTGTCACTAGATATCGTTAGATTCTAGGAAGGTCTATCTTGTCCGCAAGATGGACTCATTCCGTGTGACACTACCAACGAAGGATGAAATTTCTATTTGACAAGAAGGCTAAGGATAAACCTCTTCAACAAGGAGATTTAGTTCTTAGGTGGGATGTGAGACAAGAATACAAGGGAAAACATGGGAAGTTTGATCGGCTATGGTTAGGCCCCTTCAAGATTGCAGAAGAAAGGGGAAATAACACATCCATGCTCTAAAACTTGGATGGTGAACTAGTGGAATTGCTAGTAATTGGTTAGTTCCTAAAATTTTATTTTCAAAATTAGAGATATATGTCACTTTCTCATTATAAATATCCAGTCTCTGTGTTGAAACTATTATTTGATTTTTTCAGTTTATTGTCAAAAAAGTCCTTTTTTCAAAAAATTATATTTTTTTTAAGAATAACTCCATGCCCAATGGAAGGAAAGGTTACTAGTATACAGGTCCTCACCACCTTGCTCGCAAGGTATTGTCCCCGGTTGGAGCCAATGTTGTCACTCACTGCACTATGCGCTTCAATTGGTTAAGGTTGCCTAAGAATATTGAAGTTTGGAGCCACTGTCCTAGGCCACAGAATATCTGAGATCTTGATCAACCCCCCTCTAATGCCTAGTGCTCAGAAATAGCTTTCCAATGGTATATAAAAGTCCAAAAAAGTACTTCTAGATCATAAGTTAGGGCTTTTTGAAGAATCCCTTTGGAAATCTTAAGAAATCAAATAAAGGCTAAGTATAAGGAAAATCCTACAAATCGGTTGTCACCGCAGGCCTAGTGTCACAACAAACCCCAAAGACCGTGCGGGTGTCGATTTGTGACAAAGGGTTGCACTCCCAGGGGAGGGCGAAAAAAGTTAACACATAGAAGGCAGGAAAAGCACAGTCAGGCTACCCCCTTCTCTCTCCTACACATGGCAGGTTCCTGCATCCCAGTGACCTCACATTCCACAAGATAGTCATATCGGCTTACCTCCAAACCTAATATAACTTTGTGGGCACCAATCTACGATACAATGTTGCATCACTAGGGGAGGGCTAAACGATTTAACAAAGGAAAGCAAGACCAAAACCAAGGCGAACTTCCCTCCTTCTCTCTCCTCCATGTGGTAGTACGACAAGTGACATGGTGGTACATATGCTAACATGGCAGGGGACACGTGTCACTCAGTTTCAATGACTTCAGTGGCGACAAGGGTCCAATTATGGCTGCCACATGTCACCACTCACATGGTGACATGTGGCAGTGATGACATCACCCTACGTACAAGCCATTACAGATGTTAAGGGGAAGAGGCTAAAGGCAATGGTGTAGTGCGATTGCGATATGCGGGACTCCTCCCTCAAATGTGATAAATTATCATGGCAAAGCCTATAAAAATCTCATGTCTAGACTATCATCCCGCTCCAAAGAAAAAGGTTAAGGGTCCTCCCCTCCTGCAAGCAATTGCGATATGTGGGACTCCTCCCCAGATGCGATAAATTATCATGGTAGGGCCTATAAATATCTCGCATCGAGACTGTCAGCCCACTCCAAGGAAAAAGGTGAAGCAAGGTGAAGCAAGGTTAAAACACTAATGTGCGGGATTTTCGAGAACAGAGGAAAAGGATCCCATGCATAAGTCTAAAGGCCTTAGCGCATAAGGGCTAAGTCCCCAATTCCAGCCCCCGATCATATGAGGAAGGAAACATGAGGGTTGTAATAAAGTTGGGGCACTAAGGGGGAAATAAAAAAACATGTTTGCTTGTTTTAGAGAAAAAAGCTACACCTCCGAGACTGTGTCGATTACCCGAGAATCCATCTCACCCACTACATCAAGGCCCTGATTGTGTAGTATAGAGGTTTAATGGGTGGATGGGCAGACAGCTACCAGATTTTAATGGATCATGGCACAATGTTGGAGAGGCACACAAGACTCAAGAGGATTAATATCTCATTATGAAGCCTCATCCCTCTACACAAAAAATGATTGTAAAGGCAAGCACTTTCAGTTGACCCAACCCCTACTCCACAACGGAAGGCCTCCAAGTAGTAAAAGAAGACGTGATGGGAGTCAGCCAAGTAGCAGGAAAGGCCATACTGCAAGCCAACTGCAATCTATAATAGTGTCTATGACTGAGATGGGCACTAAGACAGTTAATGCTCCTCTTTGACTAATATTTATTTTTTATGTTCTTTAACATGCCTCCCTTTTAATGAGACATTTATTTTTGTAATATATTTTTGGGCCATAGAGCCATTCACAATTGATACAGCTAGTCAACCTGACAGTTGAATCTAGGAGATAGATATTTTTCTATAATGTAGCTTCTTTCTCCCCTCTCTAGATAAATAGGAAAAGAAAGACTTAGAAAAGGTTCAGAAATTCTAGAGAAAACACTACAAGCTATTTTGAGATTGTATCTCTTTGCAATACAAATCTTTCCAGAATATCAAGGAAACAGTGATTCCCTCTTCAAATATTACAGTATGTGTTCCCCTTCTCAAACTCATTTTTATGTTCATGCTCCTTCCCTGAGTTCATGTAAGTATAGTTTCTAGATGTGTTTCCAGCTCCCCCATAGATTCATTAGTATCTACATGTTAATGCAAATGCTTGTAACAGTTTCACATATTCATTTGTCTAAACATTTTTTATGTATATGCATGTGTTGACTATTGAAATTAGATCTTTAAATCTACAACACATGAATCATAGCATTCAACTCCTCCATTCATTATTTCTGTTTGTAACTCAAATAAGCATAGGAATCCCTAAAGCCTTAATCTCTATGTGTTGAGTGTAGAATGCTTGAAGCCTTATGCTATATGTGATGAGTTTCTCCTCCTCTTGGTCCTCTCTCATCTACTTTGCAAAAGCTTATTTAGATGTAAGATCTTGAAGAGCTCAACCTCCTCTATTTTTATGCTTACTTTTGAGATCTAAACCTATGAAGAAGCACCATAAATCCATGTTTCATTTCTTTGGATTAATGAAAAAATCCATTTCCTATGTATATATGTATCTATAGAACATAAGTGTTGTCTCCAGTTCTTGTAAATCATTTGAGACACACCAATCTAGATGTGCCCAGGCACTGGTCTTGTAAGAAATCCAAGGTTTTTTACGGGAGATACAATAGGAGGTATGTCAACATGAAAATATTAGCAGTAGCATTGCAGAGATTACATAAGATTCATCTGGAGATAATAGATGAGTTGAAGCTACACGAACAACACACATCACAGTTAAACATTTAGGTAGAAAGAGAGCAAGCTTCGCTACAACAGAAGCTCGACCAGGTGATTGAGGAGATGGATCAGGAAATATAGTAGCACCATAAGCCAAAGGATGTGGTTGAAAAAACATACTAAGAGGTTCTAGACCTTGATTTCCAAGAAGAGGAACCAGTTGAGGATAATGTGACAAAGCTCAACCTTGCAGTGAAAGGATATAAGGATAAAATTATTGAAGTACAATTTTCATATGTGATGAAGATCAACGAGATGCAGATGAAGCTACAGCCAACCACACCACATGAAGTTTGAGAGAAGAGGGAGACCGATCTGAAGATTGCAATGGTTGGCATCTCCACAGCAGTGGAAGTTTGTGGGAAGATTTTGGATGAAAGCTTACAGAATTGGACTTCGCTGCAGGAAGATCCAAATGTGCAAAAACTTCAAGAAGACATTCAATGGAAGCAACAAAAACTAGAATATATTCGGGAAACTATGAAAACCTTACCAGTCTCATAGAATATTGCCAAGATCAATGAAGGAAATTCCCTCCAGAAGAAGATAAAGGAGCTAAGGAAGGAAGATTACGCATGGAGATGAATGACTTCGATGTGATACTTGGACAAGAATTCTTGAAGGGCAACAAGGCTATTGTTGTCCCCTTCTGTGATGAAGATGTTGCAAACACGACTATGATGGAGAATGAACTTGAGGTTGGTCAAGTTGAACCAGGGTCGTGCAGTTTGTCAACATGGATGGATGAGGTCACTCACAGGGAGGAGCCTCATGATGATGAAGTAAGTATTGATACTTGTGTTTCATTTGGGCAATTGGAAGATGGACCGTGTGCAGGGAAGGGCAAAGCCAGTTTGCCAAGGTAAGAGGACATCTCACTATGGATGACTATGATGGAACCTTGTATGGAAGAGCAAGGATTGCCAGTTGTTGGAAAGCTTGTTGGGGTTGCTTGTGACCTTGAGATGAAAGGTGCAAGGACCCGGGACAAGGGTGGAACTTGATGATTGTTGTAGAAGAATGAGTCATGCTTTAGCCACATGAATTGGCTAAGTGCCCGGCATGACTCATGGACAGATTGAGGAGGGCACACACTTGTGATGTTTTGAGTGGATTTCTCATGGCCAAGACCAAGAGGTAGTCTTGGTGCACACTTTGGTGGAGGAGCTATGGTGGAGGGAATCATGACATGATGATGAAATGATGAGATGGTTGGGTGACCGAGTTCACTAAACCGAAGATCGAAGACTTGGATGAGATGGCCAGATGTTGAGATGTGTCTACTTGGTTGGACTACATGGGCAACTTAGTCATGGAAATCAGGTTGGAGACTCGAAGACATGGAGCATGGCAGACCTATGCAAGGACATTGTGTGGAAGCACTTGTAGAGATGTCAAGGGACATCCAAAGAGGAGTGCTAGGGCAGGAATGTTATGCAGGAGGACTTGCTAGTGTGACATGGGGACTTGAGGATGGCACATTGCAGATGATGAAGAGGACTTCATGGACCTGAATGGGGCACATCGAGAGTTGATTACTTGGATGGAGTTGTGAGCAGCTATGGAGCATTCCTACTACATGGGGAGCTGAGGCATATTGTATGCTTGCTGAGGTGTTGGTTGGAGATGGCTCATGGAGCTCATGATGACATGAGATTGTTGTGACTTTTAGGGACTTCATGTACGGTGGACTTAGAAGATCTGATGCATTGAGTAGTTGAGGTCAGGTGACTTTGATGCAGTATGGGATGCATACTTTCAAAGTGCATGTATGGGCATGGCTTGGAAGAGTGACTTGATGTAGAGGATCGATAAGAGGCACTTTGAGGTGATGAAGTTACAATGATGATGATGATGCAGGGATGGCACATTGCAGATGATGAAGTTTCTTTAGGTCCGATAGACCATTATTTGGTCTCAGTGGACGTTAATCATCATCATCATCATCAATAATAATAATAATAATAATGGTGGAAATTAAATAAATTAATAAATTAACTAAAATAAATAAATCAAGCGAGCGAAAAATAAAATAAAATAAACTAAATGAATAAATTAATTAAAATAAATAAAACAAGTGAGCGAAAAGAAAGAAAAAAATTAAAAAATTAAAAAAAATAAAAAAATAAAAAAAAAATAAAAAAAATAGAAATAATAATAAAATAATAATAATAATAATAAAATAATAATAATAATAATAAGAATAAATAAATGAATGAATAAATAATAATAATAATAATAACAATAATAATAATAATTGAATAAAATAAGCGAGCGAGGAGGAAGGAAAATAAGGTGCCCAGGAAAAATGGCGAAATAAAGGGGAACCAATGAAAGCAAGAAAGGGCAAGACTAGGAAGAAAAGGCCAAGATCCAGCAGCTACTGATCTTCCAGCCGTCATCTCTATTGAGATTGCTCGGCATTCTTTCAATTTCAATAGCTTCTCTGAATTTACGGTGATGGAACTGAGCAACGTTGGCAATAACCTTGGCCTCCTCAATACACACTTGTCGCTTGGTCTTTTCTGCATGCTCTGCCAACGCTGAAGACTTGGTTCTTCCATGTCTTAGGTCTGCTGCATGTTCGCTAATCCTTTAATGGATGGAACGCCCTATTTCCCCAATATAAGGGGTCCCACAAGAACAAGGGATCAAGTAGACACCCTTCATATCTTTAGGATCAATGGGATCTTTCACTGATCTGAGGGATTTGTGAATAGTGTTGAGGGGCCTGAAGGTTGAGGGAATATCATACTTCTTAAGAATCTGAGCAATCTTGTCAGTGGTTCCTTGGACATAGGGAAGATGAACCCCTAGCCGGCGCTCTTTGTGTTATTTTTTGATTAACGAGCTTTTGGAGGCTTTTAAGAATGCCTTCTAACCCAGGCGCCTACTATAGCCATTCTCCTTAAAGACATGAAGGAGATGGGATTTATCTTTATCAAAGCTCTCCTTATGAGAAATCCTCAGGGCTCGCGTAGCGAGTGTGTTAAGGACACCCAACTTTTGAGCAGGGAAATGATGGGAATCGGCATGAAGATACTGCTCAGTATGTGTTTTTTTTCGGAATACTAAGTGGGAGAGAGAGCTGTGGATAAGGTATGTAGACGACACTAATGTCATCTGGTCCCATGGCTCGAAGGAGTTAGATCTCTTCTTCAACCACCTCAACTGTCAGTCCTCTGCCATTAAGTTCACTATGGAAAAGGAGGTCAATGGTTGCCTCCCTTTCTTGGATATCCTTATATCGAAGAATAATGACGGTTCTCTCTCCCACTCAGTATTCCAGAAAAAAACGCATACTGAGCAGTATCTTCATGCCGATTCCCATCATTTCCCTGCTCAAAAGTTGGGTGTTCTTAACACACTCGCTACGCGAGCCCTGAGGATTTCTGATAAGGAGAGCTTCGATAAAGAGAAATCCCATCTCCTTCATGTCTTTGTGGAGAATTGCTATAGTAGGCGCCTGGGTCAGAAGGCGTTCTTAAAAGCCTCTAAAAGCTCGTTAATCAAAAAAGAACACAAAGAGCGCCGGCTAGGGGTTCATCTTCCCTATGTCCAAGGAAGCACTAACAAGATTTCTCGAATTCTTAAGAAGTATGATATTCCCTCAACCTTCAGGCCCCTCAACACTATTCGCAAATCCCTCAGATCAGTGAAAGATCCCATTGATCCTAAATATATGAAGGGTGTCTACTTGATCCCATGTTCTTGTGGGACCCCCTATATTGGGGAAACAGGGCGCTCCATCCATCAAAGGATTAGCGAGCATGCAGCGGACCTAAGACATGGAAGAACCAAGTCTTCAACATTGGCAGAGCATGCGGAAAAGACCAAGCATCAAGTGTGTATTGAGGAGGCCAAGGTTATTGCCAAGGTTGCTCAGTTCCATCACCGTAAATTCAGAGAAGCTATTGAAATTGAAAGAAGGCCGAGCAATCTCAATAGAGATGACAGCTGGAAGATCAGTAGCTGCTGGATCCCTGCCCTTTCTTCCTAGTGTTGCCCTTTCTTGCTTTCATTGGTTCCCCTTTATTTCGCCATTTTTCCTGGGCGCCTTGTTTTTTCCTTCCTCCTCGCTTGCTTATTTTATTCAATTATTATTATTATTATTACTTTATTATTATTTTATTTTTTATTTTTATTTCTATTTTTTTTTTTTTTTTTTTTTTATTTTTTTTATTTTATTTTTATTTTTATTTTTATTTTATTTTTATTTTTTTTACTTTTACTTTTATTTTTATTTTATTTTTTTATATTTTATTTTATTTCATTTTATTTTTTATTTTTTATTTTTTATTTTTTATTTTTATTTTTATTTTCTATTATTATTATTATTATTATTATTATTATTATTATTATTTTAATTTATTTATTTATTTAAAATGAAATAAAATCTTTTTACCTTTTATTACTTAATTAAAATTCATTATTAATTTTATGTATATTTCAACTTTTTTTTTTTTTTCTAACTAACCTTTGTATATATTTCTTTTATATATTTATACTTATTATTTAAGTCCCATTAAAAAAAAATTATAATTTTTTAAAAACTTTCTAACTAACCTTTAACAATTTTAAATTATTTTATATTTTTATTTATTCACTTAATTTAGCTAACTTCAATTAAATCTTGACTCTGGGTCTAAAGTCAAAATTAGCCGTTAGTCAAAATTAGCCGTTGGAGTCTCTGCTCAGACTATTTAACATGCTAAGCTGGATCTGTTTCTTCAACTTGTCCTGACGATGAACCACACTTGTTGGTTGGAAATGCGTCGACAAATGATTTATCCTGTGATTTACGCCGAAGAATTTCTCATAAACATTTTAAACATGTTCCTAAATTCTCACAAATAATAAAGAATAATGGTCGAGTACTAAGAAAAAAATGGAGTTGTTTCAAACAACCATCAAATTCCTCAGCCATAGTATTGAAGATGGGAAGATCACACTACAAAAACATGCATTAGATTTCACCGACAAATTTCCTGATAAGATTGCAAATAAGACACATCGACAGAGATTCTTAGGATGCCTAAATTATGTTAGTAATTTCTATAAATGGTGTAAGCCTACTAAACTAGAGCTTGAAAAAAGAACCAGTACCATGGACTGAAGAACATATTGCTGCAGTCAGGAAAATAAAAGCCAAGGTAAAAACTTTACCCATTCCTTATGTTGTAGATGAAAATCTTCCAAAAATTGTAGAAAGTGATGTTAGTAATATTGGATGGGGACGAATTTTAAAGAAAATAAAAGATAGAGAAGAATAAGTCATACAATTTGCCTCAGGAACATGAAATTTGGCCGAGCATAATTATTCAACGATTGAAAAGGAAGTCAAAGCGTCTTGGAATTGTATTGAAAAGTTTTATCTCCACCTTGTACATAAGAAATGTTTACTCAAAACTGATGCATTTGCACTCAAAGAAGTTATGACAAAAGACACTAAAAAGTCTAGTGAATCCAAATTTGCTACATGGAAATTTTTTTTGCAAATTTTGATTTTGATGTTGAGTATATAAAGGGAGAAAGAAATTGTCTACCAGATTTTTTGAGTCGGGAGTATCTGAGAAAAGAAAATCATCTAATGGTTATTGTCACTGAATGGGACCCTACAACACAACAAGAAGAACTTATAAGTATCCGAGACAGTACCTCATGGCCAATCTATGCAGAAAAATGGAAACCCAATTGGCAATTAAGAAACACCAAAGTTATGGATGCAAATCTACAGCCTCATAAGGATGTACAACACCTTGTACCAGAAAGAAAGATTTACCCTAAGTCCAGCACTTGGATACATGACATTGTGTATAAGGATTCAATGATGTATTCTAATCTTGCAGACGAAGCATTATGGCAAAGTTTTCATGATATCAGTCTGATATGGAATGAGGGAAGCAATAGAACCAAAAAAATCCATAAATATGATACTATCAATGGTACCACATATCTTGAACATCCTGCAAGAATAATGTGGCTACAAAAGGATCTGAACCCTGTATTTCTTGACACTGCCTATAATTTCCAGGGCTATAAAGATCTCTGGTGCGATCTCTTATGCAGAGAAGAAAATCAGAAATACATTATACATTATTAAAATTTGGGTCTATCTTCATCACACGGTTACTGTTACAACCAACTTGGTTACAAGAATGGTGGAGATGACATGGGATAAATAAGACTTCTATGGATCCAAGGTACTTTGAAAGAGACTTTCAAAGTGATTGCCAAGAGTGCATGGAGTGTAATGGCATGGAGTGTTTTCACCTTCCCTGTAAGACTATTGCAGATCTAAAGAATTTTTCTGATGATCACATATTAGGCTACTTCATGAGAGGACATCATCATTGGTTAGTCTTAACCAAAGTAAACCATTAGGTTATCCTTGAGAAACCAATGATTGTCTGAAGGATTTATACAAAAGCATGGGAGACTAGTGGAGCATACCATTATAATAATGGTTGATTCCCTGGTACAAATCCATTGGGAACATAACTTAAAAGACTCCAAGGGTTCTTATGGGCTCCTCCTGAAAAGCATCCACAATGTATAGTAATGTCTTGTCATTTGACTCTAATAGTGACTGATTTTCGTGGGATTTTACGAAAAAAATATCCACATTGTAAATATCTTTTCCGTAGGATTTGGAATAATCTCTACTTTGTAAAAAAATCTGGTTTTCAAGACTCAGAGCACTTCTCTAACTTTTGGTGTGATTTGATCCACATCTCGGAATCTTAGTACGATCTTTTTTTGGTGTGATTTGGTTCATATCTCATAATCTCATTATGATTGTCTGATGTTTGTACCCTTCTCATCCTAGAAAAAGAGAGAAGTAAGGCTCATTGGGGCATTTGGAGTTGGAGAGTCGTTGTTTGAAGTCTGAGATAATCTTCCTGCTCTGCATCTGCAAACGTCTATGTTCGATCTGCTTGCATCACAAAGAAAGTCTCTTTAGAGTCAAATTTGAAAAGCCTGTGTATCAGGGCCTAACAACAATGGTAAGAACCTAAAGCGACTGAACTCATTAAGTTTGAGTCTGTGTTTGTTTTAGAAAGTTCAAAGACAAGAGTCTATAAAGGGCCAGGTAGCCTCTAGAGTGCATCTTAATATAAGGTGTATCGTCTGGTAAATACCCAAGAAGTCTCTCTCTCATTGAAGTTTCTCTAAATGTTCCAACATTGTAATTTATCTTTTGAAATCAATAAAAGAGAGAAGTTTTTCAAAGTGTTCCGCATGAGATTATGTTATGTTATGCTATTTTAAATATTCTGTGAGAGGATAGGTTCATCTGAGGTTTGTTGGAGGTTCGCTGAGGATTGAGGGATGTTTTGTTCATGTTGGAAGGAGGCCATTGAAAACCGTTATTGTATGAAGATCCAGAGGTTCGTGTAAGAGTTCATGTATTCAACACATAAGACATAGAAATTGCAATGCAAGATTCATTTTCTCCTTCGGAGGTAGCCCTTGCTACAAAATTGGTATCAGAGCCATTAACGTCTCATTCATATGGGTATTTGTCTTTTAAAATCTTTCAAAAGGTAACATGGAACCAAGAAGAAGATCTATTTCATTCAGAGAAGTTCATAAAGAAGAAACACAAGAAAATAATTTTGATATGGAAAATTTTAGTGCATCATCTTCAAGGATTAACTCTGCATAAAATAGAAAGTCAGCCATCATCCCGATGGGCCCTCCCTTCCATAATCCCATCAGAAGTTTATTGTGATTTATCTATGTTTCATTTAAAAGCTATAAATAGAGTCACTGTTAAAGAAACTGTCTCTTAGATCCAAGAAAATGTTGAATCCATTCAAACCATTTCCCTTTTAGATCCTAAAAAACTTCAGGAAGAAGCTCGAAGGCATGGTACTTCTTATCCACATCTTGGCTATATCCAGGTGTGCATAAATTATTTAACCCATAGAGGGCTTAATACATATGTGTTGGCTACTATCAGAGATCTCACACATAACAAATATACTAATTCATTAATTGGTGCTATCATGGCTCCTTTATCAAATGGTCCTACATGGTTTGATTGCCACCCAAAATTTATCAATATATGTATATGATGAACACATTAAGGACATCCTCCAATTGCAAATCAAATCTTGTGGTTTTGATATGAAAATAAAAAAGACAAACATTGTAGTTCATACTAGAGGGTGTTTCAGGCACACCAACACATTATATCTAGCCATTCTGCATACACCCAGTCAAGAGTCAAAATCCTGCACCTTGGTAATCATTGATGCTCACAATCAAAAAATTGAGCATCAGACCATCAAATGGGAAGATCTCAGCCTTCCTGGAAGTTGGGTAGTAGATCTACCTTAGTCGCCCAAAGTTCAAAGTAGCTCGACTGTTCAAATACAAGAAGGACTGGCTAAAGCTACTTTGTCCTTCCCTAGAAGATCTACATTGTATTGCGAAAGAATACAAGAAGCCGGCCAAACCACAAAATACCATATAAACTCAGATCATATTTCATGTCATCCATCTACTTTGACATATGTAAATACTCCATCTTTAAACTACTCACATTTTGATTTATTTTAACTTTGTCAGTTATTACATTTTTCCACTCTCGAAGTAAAAAGTCTTGTTTGCCAAACAATAATTTTCTTACAATCTCTTGCAAAGCTTGTTCTCCACAAAAACAATAATCCTAGGACTAGTGAAGCTCCTCCTACCACTTCTGCAAATTCCTGCCCAAATCCTAAATGTGCAGATATATCATTTCCTCATGATACTATCATGATGATACATGAGTTACCATCTCTTGAAAATGAAGATCCACATCTTATTGAAATGTTTAGTAAGATGCGTCCTCCTAGAACTCAGTGATATGGTTTAGAATATCTTGAAAAACTTGACAATATAATTCCTTCGTCAAGATTCCAAAACTTTGTTCCTTCAGATTGCAAAAAGTCCTCAAAACCAGAGATGTATAAATTTTTCTCTCTTATGGATGGATGACCAAAGAATAGAATTCATGCCAAATAGATGAAAGATATGCTAAATTGGGATCTACATACACACCCTGAGGCCCAAGAATTTGGTCTTAGTACAACTACTCAATAAAAAGGCACTTTCCCTACAATGGAAAAGCTTTATGGATAGCACAAACTCATGGATCTCCTTTTATACCTAGAGAAAATTAGGAGACCAAATGGAAGTGCAAATGGAAGATGCAAAATCATCATCTACAAGAAACATTACTGGATAGCCTGTGATGGAAGCAAACTAGAAACTAGCAGTACTTTCCCTCCATTCAAGGGAAATTGTTCTAGGAGAAGCAACAAACACTGCCAAAGCCATTCCTTTAGTATCAAAAGATGACTCAACCATAGGGATAGATGGAAGGATACAGGAAGCCAGTGAACAAATAAGTTGGAAAAACTCTGCAATTAAAGGGCTTGAAATGAATATGGCAAAAACAACTGAGCAAAAGGAATTCTTTGATACTATATAAGTTGATGTAAATAATGTAAATAAGAACTTGAATGATATGAATTCTGTAGTTCAGTTTTGAGAGAATTTGCCAAAGAATCTTTAGCACAGATAAAAGAGATGGATAAAAGAATGCATTCGAGACTCAAATCCACTCAAGATCTCAAAGGAGAACTTTCTGAGCATTTTTATAAGTGGATTATAACTCCAAAAGATAAAAACATCCCCACTTCCATGTTGTTTAGCCATCATGTGCCCATCCAACATGAAAATAAATCTATAAAGAAATTCCCTCTTCTCTTCCCCAAATAAATGCACGAAGAACAAGTTGAGTCTCCTAAAAAGTCTATTTCTTCATTCCTAGAAGACATCCAAAGAAGAAAAACCTATATCCTCGAGTCACCATCCTTTTCCTATTTAGAACCATTGTCCAATGAATACACCAAATATCCAGCTCTTGATCTTAGTGGAAAATGCAAACTTCCTAAGACACATAGTTTTCAGTCCGGCTCCTATAAATTAGGAAAATGACTGATTGGATGTATACTGAATACAAACTGATGTGTATTTGGGGAAAGTCTGAAGTTGAATCATGCAAAACCCTCATACAATGTTTCACAGGCACCTTATAGAGATGGTGGGAACTAGAGTCTTCTCCTGCTCTAATTGATAAAATGGAAGCAAAAGTAGTCAAAGATGAAGAAGAAGATATATTACATAAAGAGGATGGAGATCCCCAAAATAACATGATAAGAGCCTTAACCACATTCATCCTTGAACACTAGTGTGGGGCAACTGTTGAAATTGCAAATAAACATGAAATGATTCTAATGAATCTAAAATGCAGAAAAATGTCTCAATATGAAGACTTTCACAACAATTGGACACAAAGAATTTATGAGGTTAAAGACAACCAGAATGCCTTATGGAAACAAGTCTACTTAGCAACACTTCCATCTAAATTTGTAGAATATATCCAAAGGCAAGAAGTTTTCCAAACATCTTTTGAGACATATAAAAGGGGAGAAATATATTGTAACATCACAAAAGCATTAGTAGGCTTATGTATTAGCATGAAGGTAAATAGGTCTCTACACAAATTATCTAGACTACCTGACAGTAAGTCTATCTGCAGCAAATATGGATTATCAATTGATGATCCTATTGTAAAGAAAAGAAAGATCAGAAAATTTTGAAGAAAAGTCAGAAACAGCCAACCAGAAATCTACGTGAGAAAACAAGAAAACATCCTATAAAAGGGTATTACAGGACCATGCCCAACACACATTATTTTGCGCCAAAGGATATTCACCTCAAATCGCAGAGACAAGAAATGATCACTTGTTGGCTATGTGGAAAAATCGGGCATACAACAAATAAGTGTCCTAAGGGAAAAGAATCCAGAGCAAACAGAGGCAAGAAGTCACAAGAACAATTCCTTAGAAAAACTCAGAGATAGGTAAGAAGACCACTAGTTCAATTCAATGAGGAAGTACATTTTATGAAACAAGACTGTTGTAATTCACCAGAATCAACTGAGTCTAGCAATTCAGACCCGATTATAGTGATGAACATATAAACATGCATATACAACAATGTGATTGCGGAGATGCTGACAAATGTCATTGCAGCCTCTATGAAACTGAATCAGACTTTGATTCATAAGAACAAGATGAAAAAACTACACAGAAAGAAAAGGTGTGTATGGCGCATACCATAGATGATGATGAATCTAAAGCACTGTCAAGCGTTAAGATGTCTGCAGAAAAGGAACTAAAAGAAAAACTCCTAGAAACATTCATGCAACCTAGGCACAGAGACACTAGTAGTTCTTCAAAAGGTACCATCTCTAAAGCTTTGTTTGTGGATGCCTCTATTTCAAAGTCTTTTCAAAGAAACCAAACAACATACAAAACCCAAATCCTTAACCCTAAGGAAAGCCCGCCATGAAATTCATCATCTAAAAAATAAAATTGTTGAACTCAAAATGAAAATTCCAAAAATAGAAAAACAAAAACAAAAACAGCAAATCAAAAACATTTTCTTACGTCATATACATTAAAGGCATCAATACCTCACCCACTCAATCCTCTGATAGATATCTTGGTTATATATATATATATAGATATCACTCGAAATATCCCATAATTTATTTTTCATCCGTGGAATGGATATTTGCAACTGTCATCACGACCAGCGTTTAATTTGTCGTTGCCAAGAGAGCACTCGTATCATTTAGTGTTGAATGATCAAAAGCCATGACATGCCATGACATTAGCCGCAAACTTTTTCTTTCACATGATTATATAAGAACCAGAAAGGCAAACTTCTACGATGTTTTTGGTGTAATGCAACTATTTTGTCATTAAGTGTCGTAAAGAGTGGCCTTCATTCTTTTAGGGCCGTGATGCCAGACTTTGAAATCTTTCACGTACATTGTTAACGATACTTTGTTGGGTTATTTCTTTTTAAATATAAAGATAAATTAAGTACTTTGAAAAACTTCTTAATCATTTAAACTATATATACTTATTATTCGAAAAAATTCCATTCAAAGTTTACACAAAAATTGCACTGAAAAAACATCAAAAAGGAAAACCTTTAGTTATTAAAATGACATGACTTAGAAGTTATATATCATTTAGTTTTATTTATTTTCCTGAACGGACGCCTTTTATAAAGACCTCCCACTCTTCATAGTTATTTGTAACTCAAATGTTTAGATGGTTGTTAAATGGAATTATTTTACTTCAAATCCTTTATAAGAAGAGTTTTATTTGTTACTAAAGTGTTTTAGCTGGTGTAAAACTAGTTTTTAAATAGTTAAAAGTAACTTCTCACTTTTCATCGTTATTTGTAACTGAAATGTTTAGATGGTTGTTAATTGGAATTATTTTATTTCAAATCTTTCGTAAAGAGAGTTTCTATTTGTTACGTTACCAAGAAGAGTTTTAAATAGAATTATTTTATTGTAAAGCTTTTGTAGGAAGAGTTTCTATTTGTCACTGAAGTGTTTTAGCTTTTGTAAGAAGAGTTTCTAAGTAATTAAAAGTAGTTTTTTATTTATAAGCTTTTGTTTTTATCTATCAATTTCTAAATTTCGAGGAGGTGATTAGCACTTTCTATATATTATTAAATTAGATTTATTTTGGTAAAAAGAATTGAGTAGGTGATTAACACTCTATATATTATTAAATTATATTTGTTTTGGTAAAATGGTAAACTTTGTTAGATTAATAGTATTTATTTATGTCACATGGTTTTGGTGAATTGTAATATTACATCTTACGAAATACATGTAATGTTTTTTTTTAAGATTTGGAGATTTTTTATAATGGGTTAGTGTTTGGTCATTTGGTAGGGTTTAGGATTCTCTAAGAAAATTTTCCTAAATAATTAATACATGGTTTTGATGAATTGTAATATTAGATCTTACGAAATACATGTAATGATTTTTTTAAAAGATTTGGAGGCTTTTCATAATGGGTTAGAGTTTGGTTATTTGGTAGGGTTTAGGATTCTCTAACAAAATTCTCCTAAATAATTAATACATGTATTATTGCTAGTTCTCTAATTAATTTTATTTTGTGATCATATCTATGAAGAAAGAATCACATTTAAGAAAATGGATGTATTTTTTATAATCTTTAATTATATTATTTAAAAAATAAGAAATTAAGATATATTAAAATTACCATTCTAAAGGATGTTAGGGTTTAATTATGTTCGCGTTCATCGCTGGAGTGTTGGGACATTTTCTCATCAAGAGTTAACGGGGTTTTGTTTTACAGTAATTCTGAGCAAGCATGATGAATTCTCGAGGGGGAAGGGTGAGAACCCTCCTTCAATGAAGTTTTTGTCGAAAAGAAGGAAAAAGGTAGGGGGTTTTCAAAGATGTGTTACAAGGTTCGGTCTTCATAAAGATGAAATGTATTTTTGATTCTTATAAAGTGTAAAAATGAAAGAAAATTATTATTATTATTATCATTATTATTATTATTATTATTATTATTATTATTGGAGCATGGGTTTCATATTCAACGTCTTTTATTTTATAGGTCAAGCACCCATTGAGTGCTTTTAGGATTTTCCGTAGGCCAATAAGTCAAAAGAGATTGTCATAAGTTGAAGACCCCGTCAAGCACATTGTAACTTGTAAAGAAAACTATTTTTGTCTTAAAATGTGTCCAGATATCCTCCAATACCAAGTCGGTCTGGTAGTTGGCATGTCGGCCTAAAAGGAAGAGCTATGCCCACCTTTAAGAGCATATATATAGGAAGGAACTCATCCTCCTTGAGAGATGTTCAACCATCACTCATTCTAGAGATGAAGGAGGAAGAAGAAGGGAGTGAAGAAGGAAGAGGATGAAGGAAACTTTTGTTTGGGCTATTTCTCTCTCACACGTGCTAAGGAGGACTAGGGTTTCTATCGTAGATCTAGGATTTCTATATACAAGTTCGATCTTGGAGAAAAGAACGCAAGTAGGTAAACTTAAGGTCACCAAGGGTCATCCTCAAGCTCCAAAAGTGAAGGAAATGTAATCAAAGGTCAAAGTAAGGCTTAAGAGGAATATTAAATCTCACACGTGTGGCAGCAACAACTACTGGGTGGGGGATTTCATATCTATAGAGGAGGTTGAATTTCTGTAGTTGGAGGTCAAAGAAGTGCTACTAGAAGAGATTTGACTGGGTTTGACTAAATCAAGGTTAACACATCATCCAGAGAGGTTGGTCTTGGTCTTGGAGGGTATTGGAGTTAGTCTCAAGGCCTTGGAAATTGTCAATTAAAGAATATATAAGGAAGAGAAGAAATTTCCGGGTTTTCCTCTCAAGTGTAGAGGTTTTGGCCCTTGCTTGCAGCCTATATTTTTTGTTATTGTTCTACTTCTTTTGGGTAGATATTTGATGATACACACATATAATAAATAAGTAACAAAGATAATAAGTAAAAGACATCACAAACAATTATCAAGTAAAGAGAAATCATTGTAATCATTGCCCTATATATTTTTCAACATGGTACCAGAGCTAAGGTTGGCTAAGGGAATTATGAAGATATCTACTACATTCGTGAAGCTCTTCAAGAAGTGTTGAAAGATAGCAAGCCATCTCAAGAAACGCATCAGGGAAACATGGATTCTTCTATTCACTACAAAGAAGGAAGTAACCAAGATAAAGTATGAATGACTCTTCTCAGCACTCAGTGGCACATTCTAAGATGATAACATTTGGGTAATCGATAGAGGTGCATCTAAGAACATGACTGGTCATCACAAGCAACTGAATAAATTATCAAAGGGAAAATATTCTTACTCAATGGAACTTGGAGATAATAAGAGCTATCTTGTAAGAGGAATTGGACCAACCTCTATAGAGTTGGAAAATGGAAGCAACATTCATCTCAACAACATCATGTTTGTTCCAGTTTTGTATAATAAATTACTTTCTATTTCAAGTTTATAAGATAAGGGTTATAAAGTAGCTTTCATTGATGGAAGACATGTGGTATGGAGTAAGAACTCAAGCATAGAGAATGATAGAGTAATTGGTATTCGTGAAGGAAGACTTTACAGGTTGATATCGCCTCTTGCACAAGCTTTCTTTCACATTCAAATAAGCCCATGTGAACTATGGCACAGAAGATTTGGGCATCTTCATTTCAAAATCCTTCCTACTCTAAGTTCTATAGTAAAAGGAATCCATGAATTGGAAAAAGCTCACGAAGGAGTATTTAAAGGATGTGCATTAAGTAAAACTACAAAGAGACCATTTGGAAACAGTGCTTGACAATCAAAATAAATCTTGGATCTTATTCATTCTAATGTTTTTTGTCCTTTGACACCTAAATAACTTGGAGGTCATCTATATTATGTCACATTTATATATGATCATTGAAGGAAAATTTGGGTTTATTTGATGAAATCTAAGGATGAACTATTTACAAAATTTCAAGAATTCAAAGCCAAAGTTGATAACCTTATAGAAAGGAAAATCAAGATACTAAGGTCTGATAATGGAGGGGGGTATACATCCAAGGAATTTATAGATTTCTGTAAGGAGTCTAAGATTAAGAGGGTGTTTATAGTCCTATACAATACCAAATAAAATAGAGTTGCAAAATCAAAGAACTAATCCATTGAAGAAAGTGTAAAAGAAATGTTTCATGATCAAGATAACAATAGATAACAGAACTCTAGAAGAAGTATTCACTGGGAAGAAACCAACTATAGATCATCTTTGAATCTTTGGTTGTCCTATATATATTCATATATCGAAGGAAAAAAGAAATAAGCAAGATCCATCAGGTATGAGAGCAACATTTGTTAGCTACAAGTCAGTCGAGATGTCATATTTGATGAAAGTATCGCATTCAAGAAATCAAAGGAACTTCCCATGGACTCTGATGATAAAGAACTTCCAGTTTTTGAAGAAGAATTTGACAAAGAAGAATAAGAATCTCACCATGAAGATGAAGGTCCCAGTGAACCTATTTAACCTGTGGTCATCCCCAAATCAATAAAGAGACCTAATTGGTTGAATTCAACACTACTTGATGTATAAGGTCACGAAGAAACTCAGGGCACATTCAGGGAAAGAAAGAAGCCCAAACGATATTCTAGGTATGCAACCTACATGAAAAAACTAATAGAAACAAAGTCATCCACTTTTGAAGAAGTTGTCAATCATCACGAATGGAAGGATTCCATGAATGAATAATATTAATCGATAGTGAAAAATGGAGTAGGAAACAACCATAGAAATAATTTCCATCAAGAAATCTAAAACTATGGTCCTTACAAGTTGTTGCAAGAGATTGGTATTATGGCATACAAATTGGAGTTGTTTGCATCTTCCCGAGTACACCCAATTTTCCATGTTTCTTGATTAAATAGGGTTATCAGGGATAAGTTCCTAGTTTAAAAAGTATTTTCAGAACTTGACGAAGAAAGAAAAATCATATTGGTTCCTAAAGCAACCACGAAAACAAGAACCCAACAGCTACTGAATCAATGAATTTTAGATTATATCATTAAGTGGAATAACTTACCCACTAAAGATTCCACATGGGAGGATGTTAATTTTACATAGAAGCATCCAGAACTACTCAAGGGTTGAGGACAACACTTTTTTAAAGGAGAGGGGAATGTTAAGTCCCCACAATACTACTGTAGCCCCCTTATTGTTATTTTTACTATAGCCTGCTATTGTTATGGTAGTTCCCTTACATTATTATTGTTATGTAGGCTCTGATTATATTGTGACCCCTTAGACTCCTATATATACCAAGGAGATATTTTCATTTGTATCATCCAATAATTTTTCATTTATGTGATGTAAAGGATGTTTCCCCCTCAAAGAGGTTATCTCTAAAGTTGTTGTTCTATCTTTTCTTCTATTTTGTGAGTTTGTTGCATAACATCGTGGAAGCTTCCTTTCCTCATGGAAAATTGATTGTATTGCCACTATATTTATACTAACCACCACAAGCATGTGTCACTTACAATATTGGATATACTTACGTTATTAGTATTTCATCAACTTGCATTAAAACTCTTAGAATCTCAGGTTGTTCACTAGGATCCGTGTTGTTAAAGTGAGAGAGACAATGAGAATATTTCTCACTCTTACATCCTTTGCAGGTGGTCCCTTCATCGCATCTGACAATTTTGTATACTAGGATAACATTCATTACACTCTTGACACATTTTCACAAAATACAAGTTAACAATTCCCCACTGAAATTTTTTATGCACCTGAATCATCTCTTTGTTAAAATTATGGTGAGCACTTCCATTTTCTCTACCAAACAACAATCAAAATTGGGGATGATCTGAAACAACTATCCCAATTGGAAAATTGAATTGAACATTTGTTTCCATAAAATGATGAGAATTCATTCTTCTATATTGGTTGCATTTGTGTTCATTATACATACATAAATTCTAAATCATAATGCTAAAATGATACATATAAAAAATGGAAAGTTAAATTTTTGAAGTGAAGAGTGAGTTGAATAGAGAAAACTTATACATTTTCTCACCAATTGCACCCTCTGAGTTGAATTTATCGAACCAATAAAGGTTTCCTCGTTGTGAATTTATTTGTCTACCATTATTCACTTGAATATTGCTCTACACAAAAACATAAAATAAAAGACACATTAAATAATTACAAAATATATATTGAAATGTACAAATCCTATAAAAATAAATCCATTTGAAGCACTTATATTGTCTAGATAGTTTCATTGAGAAATGCTTGTTCTCACATTCACAATAGAATGTCACAAATTGTCAGCCATCCCAATAATCATACTACTATTAGTAAAAACATCTGATGTCACTCATTTTTTCTATTTTTCATTATTACATCTCTTCAATCATTTCTATAGCACCCACATTTTCCACTTCTATGAAGGCTCTCTACGTAAACACAATGTCCATTAGGAGATGCACAAAATCAAGGGAAACAAACATTTCAACAAAATGTTGTTTCTGGGAAACACCTAGATTTCAATACTTGCAATTAAAGAGTTCATAATTCTCACAATTTATTGAATTTTGGCAGTTAATTGGTCGTGGTTGAAATTGAGGAACTGATAAAGGATATATTCATTCTGACTCTAATTCTGGACCAATATTCGTTGGAAATTTGTTTTGCACAAAGCAACGAAATTAGAAAAACATGCAACAATTAATATATTCCATTGAGATGTCTAAATCCTATGAAAATAAAATTTACTTGAAGCACATGTTATGTTCCAAGAAATTGCCTGCACACATATTCTGGAGGGCTGATGATATTCACTATATAGCTGTTGCAAGGAATGCCCCACCCTACATTGCTAGTAGAATATTCCAAATTCTCACCCATGTCAATAAGAATATTACTATCACCAAATAAACTAGACGCCACAAATTGTTCATTGGCATCATTATGCCCATCTTCCAATATTCCATTTCCTATGTTATTTGTAGAGGACCCTTGGTTCTCGCTTGTATGAACACTATCTTTGTAAACACAATGTTGCCAAAGAAGGATATTGTTAGAAAAAATTGGTATAGTGGCAAAATTTGAACATCTTCAACATCTACGAAACTGAACATTTGAAGCAAATATTTTTCCCATAATACTAATCATGTTCCCATACTTACGATTAACGACTTCATCATGTTGATGATTTATTGAAGTTCTTTGTTTTGCTGATATGTGGCTTTTCTATGCACATTTACTACATCCTTATTCTGCTAATACCATTGATATTCATTTTATCTTTCATGTGAACCAGGAGACTGGGGTCTTTTCAAAGTACACTTGCTTGTTCCTTCACTTAAAATTTCTATAGAAAATTTTAATTATTTTCTAATTTTGATTTTCAATCTTGCACCTAATCTTACAACTTGAACAAGTTCAAACCTTAATGTTCACTAAATTTATACATCAACTAAATTTCAATAGTAAATAATTTTAAATACTAACAATCGTCGTTTCAAATCACAAAGATATACATCTATAAACAATATTTCAAATATTACAATACAAAAAGAACCATCAATTACATAATTACATATAAGGAATATCAAAAGAATCTATACAATCCATAGAGAGATAAAAAGAATTGGCATCAAAGTGAAATATTTGATCTATAATATAGCAGATCAACGCAAGTAATCTCCAACAAAGATATCGAAAATTGACATGGCTATGTTTTCGGTAAACAATCCAAATTATTATTACACTGATCTTCAAAATATGTTTATAAAGATTAAACAAACATGATATCTGCAACAATGTGTAGCAAAAAAACATCTTGAATCCTCAAAGGCTAAATTATGATATCCACGGGTAGTAGTTGTATATCAACAATAGAATTCGTATTTACAAAAAGTGAGAAAACATTTCCATTTTTGATAACATCATTGAAACCTTCAACCTATTGCACATGGAACCTAGGATTTTCTAAGATGGAAACATCATTGGTAATTGCTATTGTACATAATCCTATATGTAAATCATATAGTTTTAATTTCACTTCCATGCAACCCAACATAAGTACTTTTCCTTCAACTACATGAAAAAGTAGGTAGCCTGGGGATTTATTATTTATATCCATTGAGATATTATTAAGTAATATCCTTTTGAACCCCCATTCATCTTCAAAACATTCTAAGCTTCATCCATTGGAATCTTAGCCAAATTGAAAATTGTTTATATCTTCAAACGACCAAACAAACGTAGAACCATTGTTTACAAGACAAATTTTTGGGTTCCCATTAAATCTTAATGACATACAACATATGTCAGTGATAAGAACATGTTGATGGTGATGGACCCAGAAACATTCAAGGGATCTCCCAAGCATGAAGTCCCAATTATACCTCATACCGTTTGGTGCACGATTCCCATCTGGTATGATGGCCCGGTTGCCATTATATTAAAGATATGCCTTAGCTCTTGCTTGTCAACGCATGAGAGTGGTATACTTAGTCTTCAAACAAAAATATTTGTGTGCCTAGTGAGTTCTTAGTGTAAATTGTGTCTAAGTTCTTTCACCATAGAGGGAGAGGGTGAGAAGGAGTCTTAAGCCAAAAGGTAATAGTCCCAACACTATTAGAGATAGAGAACACAACAAGATATGTGCAACTTCCGACGGAGTAGTCCACACATATGCAACAGTCACAAACACAAATTGTACAGATAGCACGTAAAACACCTAGCAGAATAGTCCACACGAGTGTGACGGTCGTTATAACAGGTTTACGAGAATGAATTTGTCGAGTGTACGGTGGAATAGTCCACAAGGGCGAGACAACATTAACAACTAATATAACACATTTACATCAACATATGTACTAAAAAAATTGAAATAGTTCAATTGTCTTAATACAGGTTAAAAAAACCATGCATTACAAGCGTCCAATGAATAGTCTTACGAATGAATACAATACATGTGTGAAAACGTGTTGGCATGTTAAAAATCTTATGAATTAAAAGAAATTTCCAAGATACATCCTTACACCATTACATCACTAACACTAATAGCGGGGTTTTGAAGCCACTTCTCGCTCCTTAAAGAAAAGACTACAAATTCTCAAGGCTATGTGGGAGGAGCCAATGTGAAAATTCCTTTGCACGTACAAATGAGGGGTATATATAGCTAAGGTGAAACTGCCCCTTGTGACTGTTTGACTTCCCTCATGACTATTTCGCTTACATGACTCTTCAAATTTACATGAAAAATCAGCTTTACATGTGGGTCTCTTGGACTTCCACATTACATTACATTCATTACAACAGTATGGCCCACAATAGCGATGTGGCCAAGATGAATCATGACATGACTCGGCACGGTAATTCTGCTATGTTCACATTGATGGTCGTGTCCATGTCAAGTCGTACTGTTGTCGAGTGATGAGTGTGCACTTGGTGTATCATGGCCTAACCTTCGCATGGCGAGGTGTGCGAATTCTTCGATGGTCTTTGTGTTCACTTGATGTTGCACGTTCATGTATCTCCTTCACTAGTACATCAGTTATCCTCTCTTGAAAATGAAGATCCACGTCTTACTAAAATTCTTAGTAAGATGCGTCCTTCTAGAACTCAGTGATATGGTTTAGGATATCTTGAACAACTTGACAATATAATTCCTTCGTCAAGATTCCAAAACTTTATTCCTTCAGACTGCAAAAAGCCATCAAAACCAGAGATGTATAACTTTTTCTCTCTTATGGATGGATGACCAAAGAATAGAATTCATGACAAATGGATGAAAGATATGCTAAATTGGGATCTGCATACTCACCCTCAGGCCCAAGAATTTGGTCTTAGTCCAACTGCTCAAGAGAAAAATGCACTTTCCGTACAATGGAAAAGCTTTATGGACAACACAAACTCATCGATCTCCTTTTATACCTGGAGAAAATTAGGAGACCAAATAGAAGTGCAAATGGAAGATGCAGAATCATCATCTACACAGAAACATTCCTCGATAGCCTGTGATGGGAGCAAACTAGAACCTAGCAGTACTTTCCCTCCATTCAAGGGAATTGTCCTAGGAGAAGCAACAAACACTGCCAAAGCCATTCCTTTAGTATCAAAAGATGACTCAGTCCTAGGGACAGATGGAAGGATACATGAAGCCAGTGAACAAATCAGTTGGACAAACTCTGCAATTAAAAGGATTGAAATGAATATGGCAAAAACCACTGAGCAAAAGGAATTCTTTAATACTATATAAGTTGATGTAAATAATGTAAATAAGAACTTGAATGATATGAATTTTGTAGTTTAGTTTTGAAAGGATTTGTCAAAGAATCTTTAGCACAAATAAAAGATATGGATAAAATAATGGATTCGAGACTCAAATCCACTCAAGATCTCATAGGAGAACTTTTTGAGTATTTTGACAAGCTGATTATAACTTCAAAATATAAAAACATCCCCACTTCCATGTTTTTTAGCCATCATGTGCCCATCCAACATGCAAATAAATCTATAAAGAAATTCCCTCTTCTCTTCCCCAAATAAATGCCCGAAGAACAAGCTGAGTCTCCTAAAAAGTCTATTTCTTAATTCCTAGAACACATCCAAAGAAGAAAAACCTAACTCCTTGAGTCACCATCCTTTTCCCATTTATGAACCA
The DNA here is from genome assembly GCA_031772625.1 of Pinus tabuliformis. Classification (NCBI taxonomy): domain Eukaryota; kingdom Viridiplantae; phylum Streptophyta; class Pinopsida; order Pinales; family Pinaceae; genus Pinus; species Pinus tabuliformis. Next base: position 1,928,687,571 of record CM062818.1, on the reverse strand, counting down.
TTGTCCAGTGAATACACCAGATATCCAACTCCTAATCTTAGTGGAAAATGAAAACTTCCTAAGACACATAGTTTTCAATCTGGCTCCTATAAAGAATGGAATATAGATGGAATAAGTGTTGGTCAAATCAGGCAAATGATTGATCAGATGTATATTGAATACAAACTGATCTGGATGGGGGCAAAGTCTGAAGTTGAATCATGTAAAACCCTCATACAATGTTTCATGGGCACTTATAGAGATGGTGGGAACTAGAGCCTTCTCCTGCTCTAATTGATAAAATGGAAGCAGAAGTAGTCAAGGATGAAGAAGAAGATATATTCCATAAAGAGGATGGAGATCCCCAAAATAACATGATAGGAGCCTTAACCACATTCATCCTTGAACACTGGTGTGGGGCAACTATTGAAATTGCAAATGAACATGAAATGATTCTAATGAATCTAAAATGTAGAAAAATGTCACAATATGAAGACTTTCACAAGCATTGGACACAAAGAATTTGAGGTTAAAGACAACCAAAACGCCTTATGGAAAAAAGTCTACGTAGCAACACTTCCATCTAAATTTGTAGAATATATCCAAAGGCAAGAAGCTTTCCAAACATATTTTGAGACATATACATGGGGAGAAATATATTGTAACGTCACAAAAGCATTAGTAGGCTTATGTATTAGCATGAAGGTAAATAAGTCTCTACACAAATTATCTAGACTACCTGATAGTAAGTCTATTTGTAGAAAATATGGATTATCAATTGATAATCCTATTGTACAGAATAGAAAGATCGGAAAATTTTTGAAGAAAAGACAAAAACAACCAACTAGATATCTACGTGAGAAAACTAGAAAACATCCCAGAAAATGGTATTACAGGACCATGCCCAACACACATTTTTTTGTGCCAAAGGATATTCACCTCAAATCGCAAAGATAAGAAATGATCACTTGTTGGCTATGTGCAAAAAATGGGCATACAACAAATAAGTTCCCTAAGGGAAAAGAATCCAGAGCAAACAGAAGCAGGAAGTGACAAGAACAATTTTGTAGAAAAACTTAGAGATAGGTAAGAAGACCACTAGTTCAATTCAAAGAGGAAGTACATTTGATGAAACAAGACTGTTGTAATTCACCAGAATCAACTGAGTCTAGCAATTCAGACCCGAATTATAATGATGAACATATATACATGCATATACAACAATGTGACTACACAGATACTAACGAATGTCATTGCAACCTCTCTAAAACTGAATCAGATTTTGATTCATAAGAACAAGATGAAAAAACTACACAGAAAGAAAAGGTGTGTATGGCACATACCATAGATGATGATGAATCTAAAGTACTATCAAGCATCAAGATGTTTGTAGAAAAGGAACTAAAAGAAAAACTCCTAGAAACATTCCTGCAACCTATGCACAGAGACACTAGTAGTTCTTCAAAAGGTACCATCTCTAAAGCTTTGTTTGCGGATGCCTCTAATGCAAAGAATACATAGCCTTTTCAAAGAAACCAACAACGTACAAAATCCAAATCCTTGACCCTAGGGGAAGTCAGCCATGAAATTCATCATCTAAAAAAAGAATTTTTTGAGCTCAAAACAAAAATTTGAAAAATAGAAAAAGAAAAAGAAACAACAAATCAGAAGGTTTTTCTTATGCCATATACATTAAAGGCATCAATACCTCACCTTGACCCAATCCTCTGATAGATATCTTGGTTAGACTTGTATATATATATATAAACTTTCTTACACCCTATACATTATATACATTAAAGGCATCAATACCTCACCCTGACTCAATCCTCTGAGATATATATATATATATATATATATATAGATATATATATATACCATAATTTATTTTTTTTCCATGGAATGGACATTTGCAATTGTCGTCACCACCAGCGTTTAATTTGTCGTTCCCAAGAGAACATTCACATTATTTAGTGTTGAATGATCAAAAGCCATGACATTAACCGCAAAATTTTTCTTTCACATGATTATATAAGAACCAGAAAGGCAAACTTCTACAATGTTTTTGGTGTAATGCAACTATTTTGTCATTAAGTGTCGTAAAGAGTGGCCTTCATTCTTTTAGTGCCGTGATGCCAGACTTTGAAATCTTTCACATAAATTGTTAATGATACTTTGTTGGGTTATTTCTTTTTAAATATAAATATAAATTAAGTACTTTGAAAAAAAAATTAATCATTTAAATTATATATACTTATTATTCCAAAAAATTCCATTCAAACGGAAGGGTGAGAACCCTCCTTCAAGGAGATTGTTGTCAAAAAGAAGGAAAAAGGCAGGGGGTTTTGAAAAATGTGTTACAAGGTTCGGTTTTCATAAAAATGAAATGCACTTTTGATTCTTGTAAAGTGTTAAAATGAAAGAGAATTATTATTATTATTAGTATTATTATTGGAGCACGGGTTTCATATTTAACGTCTTTTATTTTACAGGTCAAGCACCCATTGAGTGCTTTTAGGGTTTTCTATAGGTCAATAAGTCAAAATAGATTGTCATAAGTTGAAGACCCCATCAAACACATTGTAACTTGTAAAGAAAATTATTTCTGTCTTAAAATGTGTCCACATACCCTCCAAGACTAAGTCGGTCTGGTAGTTGGCATGTCGGCCTAAAAGAAAGAGCCATTCCCACCTTTAAGAGAATATATATAGGAAGGAACTCATCCTCCTTGAGAGATGTTCAACCATCACTCGTTCTAGAGATGAAGGAGGAAGAAGAAGGGAGTGAAGAAGGAAGAGGATGAAGGAAACTTTTGTTTGGGCTATTTCTCTCTCACACGTGCTAAGGAGGACTAGGGTTTCTGTCGCAGATCTAGGGTTTCTATATACAAGTTCAATCTTGGAGAAAAGAAGGCAAGTAGGTAAACTAAAGGTCACCAAGGGTCATCCTCAAGCTCCAAAAGTGAGGGAAATGTAAGCAAAGGTCAAAGTAAGGCTTAGAAGGAAGATTAAATCTCACACGTGTGGCAACAACAACCACTGGGGGGGGATTTCATATCTATAGTGGAGGTCGAATTTCTGTAGTTGGAGGTCAAAGAAGTGCTACTGGAAGAGATTTGACTGGGTTTCACTAAATCAAGGTTAACACATCATCCAAAGAGGTTGGTCTTGGTCTTGGAGGGTATTGGAGTTAGTCTCACGGCCTAACATTTGGTAGAAGCTAAGATGGATGGTTTAAAGAAGGGTGTAGAAGCTAAGATGTATTGTTTAAAGAAAGGCGTAGAAGCTAAGATGGATGGCATTGAAGCTAAGGTGAATGGCATGGACGCTAATGTGAATGGCATGGACGCTAAAATTGATGGCATGGATGATAAGATGGAAGAATTGAAGATAAATATGAATAAGTTGCTATAAGAAATGGTCACTAAGGGTGAAAGGGTACTAAAGGAAACTCATGATGAGAACAAAAGAAATGTTAATCATGATTCCATAGACTCTAATGTTGGATCGAAGACTCACCATATTCCAAAAATCGATATGAGGAAGTTTGATGGCAGGGATCCCGCCACATGGATATTACAGATGGAGCAATTCTTCGATCTCAATAATGTGCAAAACACACAAAAGGTACGTATGGAAACTTTATATTTGGAACCAAATCAGTTTGTATGGTATCAATGGCTTTGCTCTCGTAAACAATTTATCACTTGGGCAATTTTTACGGAAGAATTGATAGCACATTATGAGGATACAAAAAGCAACACTTTTTTTAGCCAATTGATAAGTCTCAAACAAAAGGGTTCAATAATGGAGCACATTGAGGAGTTCCAAAAATTGAACATAAGGGTAAAAGATATTCCAGAGGAGCATAGGATTGATGTGTTCATAGGGTCTTTAAAGGATAATATCCAACATGATGTTCGCCTTTGGGAACCTGATTCATTAGAAAAGGCATTCAGGTTAGCAAGAAAAATGGAAAGAAAAATTATGGCAACCAGGAAGCATACCACTCACAACTATAAAGATGGAAGTGTTGTTGCCGCTAGTCTTCCACAACCTATAAGGTTGACACCACAACAATTGGAAGAAAAAAGAGCAAAAGGGCTTTGTTACAGTTGTGATAGCAAATACACTGAGGGTCATAAGTGTGCTGAGAAGAAATTATTCTACATAGATTGTGAAGAGGAAGAAGAAAAGGAGCAAGAAAGGTCAAAAGAAGAGGATATACTCCAAGAACAAAGCCTAGATAAAGAAGAAATGAATCTGACCATTTCTTGTAATGCATTGGCAGGAATTACCACTCCTCAAACCATCAAGATAGAAGGACAAATCAAGAAGAAAAAGGTAATAGTGTTGATTGATTCAGGAAGTACCCACAATTTTATTCATTGTAAGGTAGCAAGAGAATTGAATTGCTTCTTATATCCAGCACCAGAGTGTCAAGTGATGGTTGCAAATGGAGGAACAATAAATTGCTCTGGAAAGTGCCATAATATCAAGCTATCCATGGGAGAATATGTATTGACTAGCCCAATGCTTTCCATTCCAATGGGAGGTGCTGATGTTGTACTAGGAGTCCAATGGCTACAATCCTTGGGTACAATAACTTTTAATTTTCAAGAACTTTTCATGAAATTTTCTGTGGAAGGAAAGGAAGTTGAATTAAGGGGTATTTCAGGGAAACTGGGAAAGATAATCAGCTCTAACTGTATGACAAAGCTTCTAAAAAAGGAACAAAGAGGTGTAATTGCACAATTATGTTCGCTAGATGTGTCCACAGTGGAATCATCTATTTCTCCAGATCTCCAAAAATTCTTGGACAATCATTCCAAGGTATTTGAGACTCTCAAATGTCTCCCACCTATTCATGATCATGATCATGCTATTCATCTGATTCCAGGAAGTGTTCCTCCAAACATCAGGCCGTACAGGTATCCCTATGCCCAAAAGAGTGAAATTGAACGTATGGTTGCAGAAATGCTAGAGGCTGGTATAATTCAACCAAGTCAAAGTTCTTTGTCTGCTCCAGTCGTATTGGTGCACAAGAAGGATGGATCATGGCGCATGTGTCCAGATTATAGGGAGCTCAACAAGCTCACTATTAAAGATAAGTTTCCCATTCCTGTCATTGATGAATTACTGGATGAATTGCATGGATCAATTTACTTCACCAAGTTGGATCTTCGTTCGGGATATCATCAAATCAAAATGAAGATTGAAGACATTCCGAAAACAGCATTTAGAACTCATGAGGGTCATTATGAATTTTTGGTCATGCCTTTTGGCCTTACCAATGCACCTTCAACATTTCAAGGTTTGATGAATTCAATTTTCAAACCATTCCTTAGAAAATTTGTGTTAGTATTTTTTGATGATATACTAATCTACAGCAAGTCTTGGAAGGATCATGTTGAACATGTTGATAGGGTGTTACAACTATTGGAGGAGAAACAATTATATGCAAAAAGATCCAAATGTTTCTTTGGAGTACAAGAGGTGGAATATCTGGGTCATATTGTATCTCATGAAGGAGTTAAGGTAGACCCTAGCAAAATTAAAGCCATTAAGGAATGGAAAATTCCCACATCCATAAAGCATCTGCGAGGATTTCTCGGGTTGACAGGGTATTATCGCAAGTTTGTTAAGAATTATGGGAGAATAGCAGCACCTCTAACAACATTATTGAAGAAAGATGCATTTTCATGGACCCCAGAAGCAACAAAGGCATTCGAACATCTTAAAGAGGCAATGTGCCAAGCACCAGTCTTAGCTACACCGGACTTCACAAAAACCTTTATTGTGGAATGTGATGCTTCAGGAAATGGAATTGGTGCTGATTTAATGCAAGATGAAAGACCCATTTCTTTTGAAAGTCGTCCAATCAAGGGAAAGTTTTTACACAAAGCTATTTATGAGAAGGAAATGTTGGCAATACTGCATGCACTTAAGAAATGGCGACCCTACCTAATGGGAAGACACTTCAAGGTAAAAATGGATCATGATAGCCTTAAATAATTTTTAGAACAAAGATTATCCTTTGAAGAGCAACAAAAGTGGGTCACAAAGATGTTGGGTTATGACTTTGAAATCATCTACAAAAAAGGGAAGCAAAATTTGGTGGCAGATGCACTCTCAAGAAAGGATGAGGATGTGGAAGCATTGTTGTGCGCCATTTCTATTATCCAACCAGATTGGATAAACGAAGCAAGGGAGGAATGGAAGAATGACGAAGAAGTGTGGGCACTTATTCGAAAGTTACAACAAGATTACAGTATGTCTTATACATTTAGCTGGCAAAATGATTCATTATGGTACAAAGATCGCTTATACCTCTGTAAGAATTCCCAGCTAAAACAAAAGATTCTTATGGAATTGCACACTTCTCCCTTAGGAGGGCACTCAGGATTTTTAAAAACTTACCATAGGTTAAGAAGGAATTTTTTTGGGATGGCCTTAAATCAGATATTCAAAAGTTTGTGGCGGAATGTTTGGTTTTCCAACAAAATAAAGTTGAAACAATTAAGACACCAGGTCTATTACAACCTTTATCCATTCCAAGCCAACGTTGGGAGGGGGTTTCAATGGATTTTATCACAGGTTTACCAAAGTTTGAGGGAAAGAGTGTCATCATGGTGGTAGTTGACAGACTTACCAAGTATGCACACTTTTGTGCATTATCACATCCATTTAAAGCCTGTACAGTTTCTATTGCATTTATGGAAACAATTCAAAAGCTACATGGAAACCCAAAGATTATTGTAAGTGACAGAGATCCCATTTTCAGTGGAAATTTTTGGACAGAATTATTTTCTTGTCTTGGTACTCAGTTAGCTCATAGCTCATCTTATCATCCTCAATCTGATGGGAAAACTGAGATAGTAAACAAATGTTTGGAAGGATATCTTCGTTGCTTTGTATCTGATAAACAGACACAATGGGTCAAATGGTTGCCTTTGGCTGAATGGTGGTATAACACTTCCTTCCATACAGCAACAAAAATGACCCCATTTATGGCACTTTATGGGTATCAACCACCATCCATCACATCATATTTAAGAGAAAATTCTAAGGTTCAGGCAGTGGAACATCACATCGAACATCAACAACAAGTCCTCCAACTCTTAAAGGATAACCTCGTGTTGGCACATAATAGAATGAAACAACAGGCAGATCAACATCGCAGTGAAAGAAGTTTTGATGTAGGTGATTGGGTATTCCTACGGCTACAACCATATAAGCAAATGTCCCTCAAGCAAGCTAAGAAGGATAATAAATTATCACCAAAGTATTATGGTCCATACAAGGTGTTGTAAAAGATTGGTACTATGGCATACAAATTGGAGCTTCCTACAACTTCTCGATTGCACCCAGTTTTCCATGTTTCATGTCTAAAGAAGGTTATAGGCGACAAGCTCCCAGTTCAAACAATATTGCCAGAACTTGATGAGGAAGGAAAAATTATATTGGAACCGGAAGCAGTCACAGAAACAAGAACTCGACAGCTACGAAATCGATCAATTTCAGAGTATCTTATCAAGTGGAAGAACTTATCCGCTGAAGATTCCACATGGGAGGATGAGAATTTATGCAGAAGTATCTAGAACTACTCAAGCGTTGAGGACAACACTTTTTTGAAGGAGAGGGGCATGTTGGGTCCCTATAATACTAGTGATTACCCCATTACTATTATAGTTATACCCCTTATTAATATTGTTGTGCCCCTATTGCCCCCATATTGTTATTACTATGCCCCATAGAATCCCTCTATTGTTATTTTTGTGGCTTTATATTATTATTGTTAGGTCGGCTGGATTATATTGTGACTCCTTAGACTCCTATATATAGAAAGGAGGTTTTGTCATTTGTAACATCCAAGAATTGTTCATTTATGTAATGTAAAGGAGGTTGCCCCCTCGAAGAGGCTGAATTCTAAGGCATTGATCTATCTTTTCTATCTTTTCTTGAGCTGGTTTCATAACAGCCTTGGAAATTGTCAAATGAAGAATATATAAGGAAGAGAAGGAATTTGCGGGTTTTCCTCTCAAGTGGAGAGGTTTTGGCCCTTTCTTGCAGCCTATATTTTTTGTTCTTGTTCTTCTTCTTTTGTGTAGCTATTTGATGATACACACATATAATAAATAAGTAACAAAGATAATAATTAAAAGACATCACAAACAATTATCAAGTAAAGAGAAATCAGTGTAATCATTGCCCTACAGATTTTTCAACATGGTATCAAAGCTAAGCTTGGCTAAGGGAATTATGAAGATATCTACTACATTCATGAAGCTATTCAGGAAGTGTTGAAAGGCAGCAATCCATCTCAAGAAAGGCATCACGGAAACATGGAATCTTCTATACACTGCAAAGAAGGAAGTAACCAAGATAAAGGATGAATGACTCTTCTCAGCACTTAGTGGCACATTTTAAGATGATAACATTTGGGTAACCGATAGGGGTGCATCTAGGAACGTGACTGGTCATCACAAACAACTGAAGAAATTATCAAAGGGAAAAGATTCTTACTCAATGGAACTTGGAGATAATAAGAGCTATCATGTAAGAGGAATTGGACCAACCTCTATAGAGATGGAAAATGGAAGAAACATTCATCTCAACAACATCATGTTTGTTCCAGTTTTGTATAAGAAATTAATTTCTATTTCAAGTTTAGAAGATAAGGGTTATAAAGTAGCTTTCATTGATGGAAGAGTTGTGGTATGGAGCAAGAACTCAAGCATAGAGAATGATAGAGTAATTGGTATTTGTGAAGGAATACTTTATAGGTTGATATTGCCTCTTGCACAAGCCTTGGTTCACATTGAAATAAGCCCATGTGAACTATGGCATAGAAGATTTGGGCATCTTCATTTCAAAATCCTTCCAACTCTAGGTTCTATAGTAAAAGGAATCCCTGGATTGGAACAAGCTCATGAAGGAGTATGTAAAGGATGTGCATTAAGTAAAAATACTAAGAGACCATTTGGAAACAGTGCTTGACGATCAAAATAAATCTTGGATCTTATTCATTCTAATGTTTGTTGTCCTATGACTCCTAAATCACTTGGAATTCATCTATATTATGTCACATTTATATATGATCGTTCAAGAAAAATTTGGGTTTACTTCATGAAATCTAAGGATGAACTATTTACAAAATTTCTAGAATTCAAAGCCGAAGTTGATAACCTTATAGAAAGGAAAATCAAGATACTAAGGTCTGATAATGGAGGAAAGTATACACCTAAGAAAATTATAGATTTATGTTAGGAGTCTAAGATTAAGAGGGATTTTATAGTCCTATACAATACCAAACAAAATAGAGTTGCAAAATCAAAGAACTAATCCATTAAAGAAAGTTTAAAAGAAATGTTTCATGATCAAGATAACACTAGATAATAGAACTCTAGAAGAAGTATTCACTAGGAAGAAACCAAATGTAGATCATCTTTGAATATTTGTTTCTGCTATGTATATTCATATACTGAAGGAAAAAAGAAATAAGCTAGATCCATCAGGTATGAGAGCAACATTTGTTAGCTACCACAACTCCTCTAAGGCCTATAGAATCTACATAAAAAAAGGACACCATGTAAAATTCAGTTGATATATCATATTTGATGAAAGTATTGCATTCAAGAAATCAAAGGAACTTCCCATGGACTCTGACGATGACGAACTTCCAGTTTTTGAAGAAGAATTTGACAGGGAAGAACAAGAATCTCACCATGAAGATGAATGTCCTAGTGAATCTATTTAAACTGTGGTCATCCCCAAATCAAGAAAGAGACCTAATTGGTTGAATCCAAAATTACTTGATACAAAAGGTCATGAAGAAACTCAGGGCACATTCAGGGAAAGAAAGAAGCCAAAACGATATTCTGGGTATGCAACCTACATGAAAAAACCAATAGAAACAAAGTCATCCACTTTTGAAGAAGTTGTGAATCATCATGAATGGAAGGATTCCATGAATGAAAATTATTAATCAATAATGAAAAATGGAGTAGGAAACAACCATACAAATAATTTCCATCAAGAAAGCTAAAACTATGGTCCTTACAAGGTGTTGCAAGAGATTAGTATTATGGCATACAAATTGGAGTTGTTTGCATCTTCCCAAGTACACCCAATTTTCCATGTTTCATGATTAAATAGGGTTATCAGGGACAATATCCTAGTTTAAAAAGTATTTGCAGAACTTGATGAAGAAGGAAAAATCATATTGGTTCCTGAAGCAACCACGAAAACAAGAACCCAACAGCTACTGAATCAATCAATTTCAGATTATCTCATTAAGTGGAATAACTTACCCACTAAAGATTCCACATGGGAGGATGTTAATTTTACACAGAAGCATCTAGCACTACTCAAGGGTTAATTACAACACTTTTTTAAAGGAGAGGGACATGTTAGGTCCCCATAATACTAGTGTAGCCCCCTTATTGTTATTGTTAGTGTAGCCTCCTATTGTTATTATTGTGCCCTTACAATATTATTGTTATGTAGGCTTTGATTATATTGTGACCCCTTAGACTCCTATATATACCAAGGAGATATTTTCATTTGTATCATCCAATAATTGTTCATTTATGTGATGTAAAGGATGTTTCCCCCTCGAAGAGGTTATTTCTCAAGATGTTGTTCTATCTTTTCTTCTATTTTGTGAGTTAGTTGCATAACATCATGGAAGCTTCCTTACCTCATGGAAAACTGATTGTATTGCCACTATATTTATACCGACCACCACGAGCATGTGTCACTTGCAATATTGAATATACTTACGTTATTGGTATTTCTTCAACTTGCATTAAAACTCTTAGAATCTCAGGTTGTTCACTAGGATTCGTGTTGTTAAAGTGAGAGAAACAATGAGAACATTTCTCACTCTTACGTCTTTTGTAGGTGGGCCCTTTATCCCATCTCACAATTTTGTATACTAGGATAACATTCATTACACTCTTGGCACATTTTCACAAAAGACAAGTTACCAATTCCCCACGGAAATGTTTTATGCACCTTAATCATCTCTTTGTTAAAATTATGGTGAGCACTTCCATTTTCTCTGCCAAACAACAATCCAAATTGGGGATGATCTAAAACAAATTTCCCAATTGGAGCATTGAATTGAACATTTGTTTCCATAAAATGATGAGAATCCATTCTTCTATATTGGTTTCATTTGTGTTCATTATACATACATAAATTCTAAGTCATAATGCTAAAATGATACATATAAAAAATGGAAAGTTAAATTTTTGAAGTCAAGAGTGAGTTGAATAGAGAAAACATATACATTTTCTTACCAATTGCATTCTCCGAGTTGAAGTTATTGAACTGATAAAGGTTCCCTTCATTGTGAATTTATTTGTCCACCATTATTCACTCGAATATTGTTCTGCACAAAAACATAAAATAAAAGATGCATTAAATAATTACAAAATATATATTGAAATGCACAAATCCTACGAAAATAAATCCATTTGAAGCACTTATATTGTCTACATAGTTGCATTAAGAAATGCTTGTTCCCACATTCACAATAGAATGTCACAAATTGTTAACCATCCCAATAATAATACTACTATTAGTAAAAACATATGATGTCAATCATTTTTCCTATTTTTCATTATTACATCTTTTCAATCATTTCTATAGCACTCACAGTTTCCACTTCTATGAAGGCTCTCTATGTAAACACAATGTCCATTAGGAGATGCACAAAATCAAGGGAAAAAAACATCTCAACAAAATGTTGTTTCTGAGAAGCACCCAGATTTTCATACTTGCAGCTAAAGAGTTCATAATTCTCAAAATTTATTTAATTTTGACAGTTAATTGGTCGTGGTCAAAATTGAGGAATAGATAAAGCCTATATGCATTCTGACTCTAATTCTGGACCAATATTCGTTGGAAAATTGTTTTTCACAAAGTAACAAAATTAAAAAGACATGCAACATTTAATATATTCCATTGAGATGTCTAAATCCTATGAAAACAAAATTTACTTGAAGCACGTGTTATATTCCAAGAAATTGAGTGCACACAGATTCTGGAGGGCTGATGATATTCACTATATAGTTGTTGTAAGGAATGTCCCACCCCACATTGCTAGTAGAATATTAATTCTCACCCATGTCAGTAAGCATATTACTACCGCCAAATAAACTAGATGCTGCAAATTGTTCATTGGCATCATTGTGCCCATCTTCTAATATTCCATTTCCTATGTTATTTGTAGAGGACCCTTGGTTCTCGCTTGTATGAACACTATCTTTGTAAACACAATGTTACCAAATAATGCTATTGTTATAAAAAATTGGTATAGTGGAAAATTTTGAACATCTTCAACATCTATGAAGCCGAACATTTGAAGCAAATGTTCTTCCCATAATACTACTCATGTTCCCATACTTACGATTAATGACTTCATCATGTTGATGATTTATTGAAGTTCTTTTGTTTTACTGATATGTGGCTTTTCTATGCACATTTACTACATCCTTATTCTGCTAATACCATTGATGGTGATATTCAGTTTATCTTTCATGTGAACCAGGAGACTGGGGTCTTTTCAAAGTACACTTTCTTGTTCCTTCACTTAACATTTCTATAGAAAATTTTAATTATTTTCTAATTTTGATTTTCAATCTTACATCTCATATTACAACTTGAACAAGTTCAAATCTTAATGTTCACTAACTTTATGCATCAACAAACTTCAATAGTAAATAATTTTGAATACTAACATTCATCCTTTCAAATCACAAATATATACATCTATAAACAATATTTCAAATATTACAATAAAAAAAGAACCATCAACTACATAATTACATATAAGGGAATCTATACGATCCATAGAGAGATAACAAGAATTGACATCGAAGTGCACTATTTTATCTACAATATAGCAGATCAACGCAAGTAATCTCCAACAAAGATATAAAAAATTGACATGGCTATGTTTTCAGTAAACAATCCAAATTATTGATGATGATGATGATGATGGTTAACATCCACTGAGACCAAATTGGCCTATCGGACCTACAATTTTCTTAATTTTTACTTGTCTGGCTCCTCGTCTTTCTTGGCGAGATTGGTGTTGTAGCTTTCTTTCTTTTCTCTACGGTCTTCCAACTTCCTTTGTCTTGCATCTCCTTCATCTCTTCTGGTTCTTGGGACATTGGTGTCTTAGCTTCGCGATCTATAGTCGGAGAAGTTTGGTTTAGGAGATCTGCTTTGCTGTTAAATGAAGATTTATTTTCTGCGGTATTCAAATCCTCATAACTGTTGATTTGTTGGGGCGGGCTTTCTCCTTGCTTGCTTTGAGAGTTGTTTCCTTCTTCCTTGATTTCTTGTGACTCAGAGTTTTCTCTAGAATATTCTTCTTTGATGACAGTGTAGTGTTCTTTTTGTGCTCCTTCCCACCATGTAGATCTGTGGTGGTTTTTTCTAGCAAAATTTTTCTCAGAGGCTTTTGGGCAATTTTTGGCTAGATGCCCCGTCTCAAAGCACGATCGACATCTGAAGAGGACACTTTCATAATCAAGCTTCTGGTTCCACACATAGTCTTTACTTGTTAGGTTTATTTCAGCTGGGAATCCGGCGCTGAAATCCATTTCCACACAGATGCGTGCATAGGTGGTTCTGGCATATTCCTCTGTTTCTGGGCACCTGCAGTAAAATTTCCCAATTGCATTTTCGATGGCTTTTAGCGAGGAGAGATTCCAGAGATGCAAGGGTAGGCTTGGCAATCTCACCCAAACTGGTGCTGAGGTTATCACTGCTGTAGAGGGATCGAATGATGGGTTCCATGGCTTCATGAATAGGCCTGATTTTTCCCAAAACCAAGGGCCGGAATCTAGAATACATTGTCTGCTTTCAGGATTTTCAAAATCTACTATAAAGAAACCTCTAGCACACGGGTAGATATTAATTTCATCAGAAATGATAGGCTTCCATACCTCCGAGATCCAATTGTGGAGTGCTATCAGCCGCGGCCAAAAACCATTGAACCGACAAATTAGGGCACTTTCGGAGAACTTCAAAGCTTCATCGAGTGAGTCCTGGACCACTTGGATAGTGGGAGCTGGGGCTTCACTCACGATATGGGCAGGAGATTGCCCTCCAGAGGCGGATGAGCCACCAGTTATTTTTGCGAAGCTCGGAGCCATATTTTACGCAGATCTGCACCAGATCGATACAAGCCGCAGCTCAAACCGCAGATCTAATTGACACGAGCAAGAATTTGCAGATCTATACCGCAGCTCAAACCGCAGATCAGATCCAACTCCCAAAAATTTGAATTTCCTTTCTCACGGTAAAAAACCCTTCGCGCCAAAGAGACGAATCAAAAACCCTTCTTATCGCAGAGATGAATCGTGAAGAGCAAAACCCTCCGCAGAAACCCTTCGAACCGGATAGTAGTAATACGATTATGCCATGTATAATGTTGAGTATTTCTGCAAAAACCCTTTGCAGAAACCCTTCCCACGGGAGAAACGAATCAGACACCCTTCGCACCCTATGATACCGCAGATTATATGTATGGTAGAGACGGCAGAGCGAGCTGGTTAATAGCAGATCAGTTGAATTCAGACGAACGAAAGCACCGAGCCCGAGCTCTCGAGGAAGAATTAACCTCGGAAGATCAGACGCCCCACAATATTGAGCCTCACAATATCTATACCGCAGATCTATAATATCTATACCGCAGATCTATACCGCAGCTACCGCAGATCTATACTCGGGGTTCATTACGGAAAGATCCAACGTATGCAACGTTGATAAGAACCAGATCTATGAGTGCACCCTTCGCACAGACACCCAGAAAAGCGAGATGAGCCGTAGTCACGTTAAAAGAGCCGCAGTCACGTTAAAAGAGAGCCGCAGAGAGCCGAGCCGCAGAGAGCCGCAGTCACCGAGCCACAGATAGCCGAGCCGCAGAGAGCCGCAGAGAGCCGAGCCGCAGAGAGCCGAGCCGCAGAGAGCCGCAGTCACCGAGCCGGCAACATGTCCATAAACTAAACTAGGAATAGGAAAATTGTTATGAAATTTTTAATTATGGAAATTCAAAATATGTTTTAATTATTACAGTGATCTTGAAAATATGTTTATAAATATTAAACAAGCATGATATCTGCAACAATGTGTTGCAAAAGAAATCTTGAATCCTCAAAGGCTAAATTATGATATCCACGAGTAGTAGTTGTATATCAACAATAGAATTTGTATTTACAAAAAGTGAGAAAACATTTCCATTTTTGATAACATCATTGAAACCTTCAACCTATTGCACATGGAACCCATGTCTTTCTAAGATGGAAACATCATTGGTAATTGCTATTGTACATAATCCTATATGTAAATCATATAGCTTTAATTTCACTTCCATGCAACACAACATAAGTACTTTTCCTTCAACTACACGAAAAGGTAGGTAGCATGGGGATTTATTATTTATATCCATTGAGATATTATCATGTAATATCCATTTGAACCCCCATTCATCTTCAAAACATTCTAAGCTTCATCCATTTTAAGCCTAGCCAAACTAAAAATTGTTTATATCTTCAAGTGGCCAAACAAATGTAGAACCAATGTTTACAAGACAAATTTTTGGGTTCCCATTAAATCCTAATGACATAAAACATATGTCAGTGATAGGAACATGTTGACAGTGTTGGACCCACCAACATTCAAGCGATCTCCCAAGTATGAAGTCCCAATTAGACCTCATACCGTTTGGTGCAGGATTCCCATCTGGCATGATGGCTCGGTTGCCATTATCTTAAAGATATGCCTTAGTTCTTGCTTGTCAGAAAATGAGAGTGGTATACCTAGTCTTCAAACAGAAAGGTTCGTGTGCCTACTGAGTTCTTAGTGTAACTTGTGTCTAGGTTCTTTCACCATAGAGGGAGAGGGTCAGAGTGAGTCTTACGTTAAAAGGGTGTAGTCCCAACTCTGTTAGAGACAAAAAAACACAATAGGACATGTGCAACTTCCGACGGAGTAGTCCACACAGATGCAATAGTCCCAAACACAAAGTGAACAGATAACACGTACAACACCCAGCGGAATAGTCCACACGAGTGGGACGGTCATTATAACAAGTTTACGAAAATGAATTTGTTGAGTGTACAACGGAATAGTCCACATGGGCGAGACAACATTAACAACTGATATAACACATTTACATCAACATATGTACTAAAAAAATTGAAATAGTTCAACTGTCTTAATACAGGTTAAATAACCAAGCATTATAAGCGTCCAAAGAATAGTCTTACAAACGACTACAATACATGTGTGAAAACGTGCTGGCATGTTAACAAGCTTATGGATTAAGATAAATTTCCAAGACACATCCTTACACCATTACATCACTAACATGGATAGCATGGTGTTGGAACCACTTCTCACTCCTTAAAGAAAAGACTACAAAATCTCAAGGCTATTTGGGAGGAGACAATGTGAAAATTCCTTTGCATGTACAAATGCGGGATATATATAGCTAAGGGAAAAGTTGTCCCTTGTGATTGTTTAACTTCCCTCATGACTATTTGGTTTACATGACTCTTCAAATTTACATGACAAATCAGCTTTACATGTGGATCTCTTGGACTTCCACGTTACATTGCATTGATTACAACAATATGGCCCATAATAGTGATGTGGCAAAGATGAATTAGGACATGACTTGGCACAACAATTCTGGTATGTTCACATTGATGGTGGTGTCCATGTCAAATCGTAGTGTTGTTGAGTGATGAGTGTGCACTTGGTGTATCATGGCCTAACCTTCGCATGGCGACGTGTGTGGATTCTTTTATGGTCTTGGTGTTCACTTGATGTTGCACGTGCATGTATCTCCTTCACTAGTACTTGGCATGCTTCATGTTTTCATTCGTTCATGAACAAGTCTCCTAGCATGCGCTCCTTGTTTATCCCATTCTTCGTAGTGCCATGTATCATCCATGTACCTATATCTACGATCACTCAATATGAGATGACATCAAATCCATAAATTTCCTAGTCTACCATGATGCATCATCTTTCATTTTTAGGTTCAGGTGACCGAGAGAGAGGACAAGGCTCTGAAACTATGCAGATCACACTGCAGGCCGAGATGCGGGCTCCGGGGCACTATCAAGGAAAATTGCACAGAGGTCATCGGGAGGCTGATATGAATAGTCTAGAACAGAAGTTTCTGGGTTGAGTGGCGTGTCGGGCAGCTGGAGGAAAGCCCAAGAAAACTGTGCAGTTTTCAGGAGGAGTAGTAGGCTAGCTACCAAGGGGATTGGCTAATAGAACAATGCAAATTTCAGGGAGAGTGCAATGATAGGCACTGAGTGTCTATCCTTCATGTCCAATTTTTTAGTTAGTGGAGGTAGGCCTGCTAGCAGCTTTTGCATAATTTTTTAGAGTTAAGCCGGGGTCACTTCACAGTTAAACTCTATCGATGACTAGCAGGAGGCTTGATAGATTTTCTTGCGGACAACGCAAATTGAGATGAATTTCTGAGCAACTTCTGTGTTGTTCTAGGTGACAACATTTGGGTTGATTCTAGGATTGTATAGTGTAGACTGCCTAGAAGGCATCCTCAAGCTCTATGCAATTCTAGGTAGCATTACATGATCACAGACGGCTGAGACTGCGCAGTGCATCTTAGCAAAGTTCCGGCTAATGGAGGGTGGTCCAATCGATATACTTTTGGGAAAATAGCTAAGTATGTGAGCAAGTGAACTCTTGAATACATGACCTTGTGAACACATACTCAACATGAATCGACAACAAGACACCTCAAACCAAAAAGAAAAATATGCTCATTTTGACTCACTGCGGGACCGTCTAATGGTGAAAGCGACAAGTGTGACACTTCAGATAGACCTTTAGAGGAATGTGACCACACTTTCATGACAGTTCTTAAAACATCATGTGTGAGTGCGATAGAAGTTTACTTAGTGAACACAACTCAAACACAAACTTTCGACTTCACCAGAACAAGGTCGCAAGCATGACATAGTAATCAACATGCCAAAGATGACAGTTGGTCAAATAAGTGAAAAGAAAGCAAGACATGTAGAGGAAACACGTTAAATGACTTTTTTGTGTTTGCGTACATGCATGTTACTAAGGAAGGGATGATATGACAATGACAAGTAGTCCTGCAAACTTAACTAAGAGGTGTACTTCGAAAGGTGTTCTTTACTTACCACACTTACCCTCGAGATGATCATGCATCCGACGGAGTTTGCATGCAGTCCTAATATTTTCCATTACTTGGTCTCTTAGGCCTTCTCTTCAACCACTTTGGAGTGATGTCAGCATGTCATTTTTTCCTGTAGTCACTGAGAAATGGATCGGTGTGATTTCATCAAGAGGTGACTGTTGCCAGGATGAGGCCATGGGAGGCCCATCTGCACAATTTCTGCATGTAAGATTGACAGGAAAACTTGGAAAACATTGCGCAATTTTGAGGCACAAGACACTGCTGCAGGATGGGGGTCCTGGGGGGACACCTCTACACATTTTCTGAATGGAGGGAAGCTAAATTGCTCTACACAATTATGGAGAGCAGTGTTGGCTTCGTGACTTCCTTGTGCATTTCTAGAGACCAGTTCTGGCATGGGTACGTTGGATACCTAATCCTAAGGGTTGGTGTGGAAGTTGGACAGTCAAAGGGAGCCCAAGGTACCTTGGAATATGGAATCCAACGATCACTCTAATGTATTATAAATGTACATCTATGTTAATAAAAAATTCAACTTAATGTTTATCATTCTTATTCTGCCTCTGCCATGTATTTGTTTGACATGTTATGAGAGCTATGATGTGTGGCCTCTGTAAATCAATGCTCTCCTCCTTGTGGATTTTATTCCATTGTGATCATTTGATAAAATAGAGGTTGTTACCTCTGTCATTTTTTCCATCCCCCTGTTGTGAGAAGACTAGCCCCTACGACTGCAAAGAGGAATATAGTCAGACTTGTCACTCTCTACCAATGCAATGCTCTAACGCTCTCTGTACATGTCATTTTTTCCTATTTGCTGCCTCTCAAAGATATGCGTGTCCATTATTCTTTATGTGTTCATTCTTTCCTAAACTTGAGTGTTTTCAATGTGCACCTGACCTAATGCTCCATTAATTTGGCCTCTATCATAAATCTATTTTCTTGATGCCATACCCTTTCTTCTACTCACAATTGTTGTCAGCGACGGTTTCTATTTTAGATTTTTCCTTAAATATAGATTTGTCTGAACTTCTGCTTGTTGGTCTTCTCTTAGTGCTATCGGTGTTATTCTATACCTACCTTCTATGAATACACACTCCATATGCTGCCCAAGATTTATCTAATTTAATTTCAATTTTTTATATTTCTTTGGCCTTAACGAGAAGCTTGGGAATGCTTTTCTTTGTCAGCATTGTTCGGTTATCCTTGACATGGCTTGAAGAAAAGTGCATTTCTCATTTTGGTTCTTGATTTCCACTTGGTCTATGAGAGAATGATGATGGATGTTGATGAAGAGAAAAGGAAGTGTGTGTAGATCCTTGAAAAATGTTGTCTTCTTTGATCTTGCGGGCATTAAGGATTTCAAGCCAAGTTTTTTGGTTGAATTCCTTATTTTGTTTTGAAGAAAGAGAATTATCATCGAAAAGATTAACCAGTGTTATTATTGTGTTTCACAAAGTTATTTACAATATCATAATTGTTGAGAGAATTTCCCATGAGTAGAGTTGTTTGATGAGTGTATGAACGAGCCGAACAAGTGCCAATCACCAAGTTGAATCATGTGCACTGAACGAGGTTTGTGAGAATCTGAAAAGGCTTCTTTAGGGATGCTAATAGCTTGTGTGTGGTAAGGTGTTGGAATAAGTCTAATGGTTAATTTCTTTGCTTTAAAGTTATTTTAACCCTAATCAAAACATTGCATGCTAGGATTTTGAGGCATAGAAAACATGATGTACTCTCATGCTTCAGATTTTGGTTTTATATTTGTAAATGAAATTTGTAGAACTCTGTCACTGAGATTAAATTTCGACTATGTCAAGAACTGTGCAGGTTTTGTTATATTATTGGGTATATGATGCATGGATATTGTCTTCCCTATTTTAGAAAAGTTTGAGCTACTTTTAGTGAATATTTTGGTTAAATTTCAACATTTTGTGCTATGTCGACATTCAACTAATTTCCACAATTTTCCAAAAAGACTTTTACCAAGCTATCCTTTATCATTAGCAATGAGGTTGGCATTGATGGAGGTTCTAGAACAATTGCATACATAGAAATTGATTTGAGCATCTTACTCCCTGACTATGTGAAAACGTTTGAACTTGATTAATTTTGGTGATCTTGGAAGTGTGGTAACACATAGCACAAAGTTAGACAGAGATAGTTAGCCTTCACTGCAGTTGAAATTTTCTTCCAAGCACGACAAAGAAACATAGATAGATACCAAGGAAGAAACAGAGGAGGAAGGTGGTTGAACACAAAGTGTCTCTTAAACTGTAGAGAAGTGCTATTTTGCTGGAATTGGGATTTGGTGCACCTTCCCTTCACTACTAGCCATCGTCCTCTTGGCATGGAGTGACTCTAAAGAATCGATTGTTGATGTCATTGTTCATTTTCAATGTATAATCTCCAGAAGTCTCTGTACGTTGTCCATGGTACATGCATTGGTTCTCCTGTTAGTCACATGGGTTGGTTGATGTTGACCACGGAGGCTTCACCGAGGGAGCAATATCATACCACATGGGCTCATTTTGCGGGATATTTATTGAGGAAAAAATGACATAATATATTGGGGATATATAGGGGGTACAGGTTTTTATATTGGAAAATATAAAAACTGGAGCTTAAAGTTAATGAAAAAATATAAAGGGGTATAAAAAATGTTAATGAAAAAATGGATACCTACAATATCTAGTGAAAGTAAGGGTTTTCTAAATTGGGAATATATATTGGGTTCATATTGGTAAGGGTTTAAATAATGTGTTTTTTATAGGGATTTTCCAATATGTAGTCAAATTAAGGGTATTGTTTAATATGCCAGGAATGCACGTGATATGTTAGAGGTTCACTCGGTGAATCCCCCATGATGTTGACTATATATATATATATATATATATATATATATATATATTCAAAAGTTTTGGTTGATGCTGGTTATTAGAGCTCCTTGTTGAGTGACACATATTCTTATGGGTTGGTGATCTATACTTTTGGAGAATTTATTTGTTTCTGTAAGATTTCATTTTGGGAGAAGCTTCCTTATGTTCATATTCCAATAGCCATTACAACAGTATTTCACCCACACATGGCTAGATTTGATGAATTTTTAGAGTTATTAAACACTCTAATGTTATCTACTACTCATAACACATTCCAAATCAATAAGGACACTCTCTCCGATATTAGAACCTGTTTACAAATTGCAAAAGAAAACATTAATTTTTTGCAGCTTGAATTTGAAATGCAATAGGAAGAATTATAATAGTGGAGTCATCATTCTAAACCTATTTCTGTTCAGAACAATGTAACAGACTCACATAAACAATAATTCAATAATGTTATAGTTGGTTCAAATCCAATGCCTAATGAAGCAGCAGAGTTACATGAAGATGCAAAACTTCAGCTTGCACTTTCTAAGTCGATCATCAGACCTTGGGAAGAGCTTGTCCATAACAAGCATAGATAGGGTCTTGTATATGATAAGGACTTTTCCTTTCACATTCTAGATTACTCAAATCCCATCCAATTTCAGAGTCTTGGATTTCTTCATGATAGTTCACCTTTGGCTATTTCAGATTATGTTCCTCTTCCATAGCAACAACAACATAATGTTAAATGCCAACATTGTGACCGAGTTGGCCATATGAAAGATCATTGTTTTGATCTTCATCCATGTGAGAACTATCATAAAACCACTCAATCTTCAAACACATGCTTAAAAAAAAAAACCTCCGACAAGAACAAAGATTCATCTTGGATGGATCACTTCTTGGTAATGGGCTTCAACAACCAAGGAGATATTCCAGTCATATATCAGAATTTCTTCTAGAATATTAAAAGGTCTTGTAATTGATTTTTTCCATCATCTCACCTTGTATCTGATAGGGGGTGAAGTGATGGTCATCTACAAGCTTTAAAGCCACATCAAGCGATCCTGAGCCACAACCTACTATACTAGATTCAGAGTTGTAGTGAGGGACAAAGATGCCCCTGAGCATGCCTTCAGTTGATGGTCATCCTTAAACCATCACAGGTTGAAATCTCTCCCTTTTCAGGTTGAGGTTCTCCCTTTTTATGCGGGGTGAGACCTCCCTTTCAAGGTTGAAGTTTTCCCTCTTCAAAACATGATGAGCATTTCCTCTAGAAGAAGACCTTAGCTTCATGCCATATTTGGAAGAGTTCCGGGAACTACACTAAGCGTTCCAGTGTTTGTGGTCATCCTTAAACCACCCCCTTATACCAACATTTCATAGAGCACATTTAGTTTAGTACTGCCATGCATTTTTTTGCACATTTTGCATTACAACTCTCTTTTTGGACTCATACATACCCCTGCAGATTAAGGGGGGAATGTTGGACACCTAATCCTAAGGGTTAGGGTGGAAGTTGGATAGTTAAAGGGAGTCCAAGAGACCTTGGAATATGGAATCCAACGATCACTCTAATGTATTATAAATGTACATATAAGTTAATAAAAAATGAATCTCAATGTTTATCATTCATATTTTGCATTCGCCATGCATGTGTTTGACACTTTGGAGGATGCAAGGTTTCAGCAGGTAAGGGAGGAAGCTTGATGGTTGTAAAAGAAAAGTGAAAATTTCTAGGAAGCTGAATGAGGCTATTTTTCTTGGGAAATAGTTAAGTGTGAGATCTATGGCACATATGTAAACAGTGATAGGACTCAACTTTGATCGCACACGGACACTTAGTGACACAACGTAGATCATCCAGAATGCATAATATATACTTTACTTGATGCAAACACCTTCGTGACAAGAGTGCATGAAGTGAGTGTGAAACGTGTCTATGTGATGACAACCACTCATGTGTAGATTCTTTCCCTCGAAGCAAGACGACATTCCCTTTTCATAGTAGAGTTTAGGCTTCTGTGATCCATATCAAGTTTACAAAAAATATTTTTCGGCGAAGATCACATGAGACATCATTTGTCGACGCGTTTCGAACCAACCAGTGTGGTTCATCGTCAGGACAAGTTGAAGAAACAGATCTAGCTTAGCATGTTAAATAGACCGAGCAGAGCCTCCAACGGCTAATTTGACCAACCGCTAATATTGACTATTGGACCGGGATCAAAACTTTTTTAATAATAAAAAAAAGAGATAAGTTATACAGGGGACCAATCCCTTAATAAATAAATAAAATAATTTAAATTAGTGATAATAGTTAGTTAAAAGTTATTAAAAATAGTTAAAAATTATAGGTTAATTATTATTTAAAAGGAAATTAGTTGTAAAAGACCTCGCCTATGAATAAATTAATTGTGAATACAAGTTAAAATATATATATATATATATATATATATATATATATATATATATATATATATATATATATATATATATATATAAATAAAAATAAAAATAAATAATAATAATAATAATAATAATAATAATAAAAATAATAATAATAATAATAATAATAATAATAATAATAATAATAATAGAAATAACAATAACAATAAAATAAATAAATAAAATAAATAATAATAATAATAATAATAATAATTAAAATAAAATAAATAATAAAAATAAATAAATAAATAAATAAATATATTATTTTTATTTTTCTTTTTATTTTAATTATTTATTTATTTATATTGTTATTTAATTTATTTTTATTTTTATTATTATTATTATTAAAAATGAGTAAAAAAAAATTAAATGAATTAAAAAAAAAAAAAAAAACGAGGATTAGGACGAGAGTGCTAGGACCCAACATCGACTGATTTTCCAGCCATCATCTCTATTGAGATTACACGACCTTTTTTCAATCTCAAGCGCCTCTCTAAATTTCCGATGATGGAAGTGCGAAACTTTAGCAATAACACTAGCTTCCTTAATAGAAACATGATGATTGGTTTTCTCGGCATGCTCAGCCAAAGCGGAAGACTTAGTACACCTATGCTTAAGATCAGCAGCATGCTCACTAATCCTCTGGTTAATGGAGCGACCAGTTTCCCCAATGTAGGGGGTCCCACAAGAACAGGGGATCAAGTACACACCTTTCATATCTTTAGGGTCGATAGGATCCCTTGCTAATCTGAGGGACATGCGAATGGTGTTCAGGGGCCTAAAGGTCACAGGAACATCATGCGACCTGAGAATCCTACCAATCTTATCAGTAGTCCCCTGAACATAAGGAAGAAGGACACCAGGAACTCACTCCTTCGGTTCTCGATGAGAAAGCGAATTCTTCGAAGCTTTAACGAAAGCCCTCTGACCCAAGAATCTACTATAACCGTTCTCAACAAAGACATCAAGGAGATGGGATTTTTCATTCTCTAAACTCTCCTTATCCGAGATCCTTAGGGCCCGAGTAGCCAGGGTATTGAGAACACCCAACTTTTCAGCCGGGAAATGATGGGAACTGGCAAATAGCAACCCCTGTGCCCAAATATGACACATGTTGCATAAAGATGAGAACACATACAACCCTTAAGATCAAGGAGGGGAGCTTTAAGTCATCAGCTTACCAAGAAGCGACCAAGGATGATCGATCACAGGATCCAAGATAGGCTCTGAAAGTTTCATGTGAGCTAAAATTTTGGAGGGTGGTTATAACTGCTACAACATTGGTGACACACTGGTAGAACTCAAGCTCTCTGTATGGACCTTTTTTCATGAAAAGTGAGTCTAGCCCATCCTAAAGTATTGTTCGATACTTTGATCGTGATGGCTTCTGCACTAGCTTATGTGAAAGATGTATTCCTTACCATTCTCCTGATCAGTCAAGACACATTCCAATCCAAGTCAAATTAGTTATTTCGATTGGGGATGAAGTGAATATTGATACACAAGCAATATAACTATCAAAGTTTAAGTTTCACCTCTGGTGTTGCTCTACTACAAGCAGGCCTCGACAGTACCCCAATGGAGTCATGCAGGAACACAAGCATCACTTCACTACCAGCAAGCCTAGTCAGTACTCTAGCGGAGTTAATTGCATCACTTCTTTGTGCAGGAAGCCTTTCTCTTCTTTCTCCTTATTCATTTTTCATTTTTTTATTTTTTTCACTTTTTCAAAAATTTGCGCATATGCACTTATTTATTTCAGAGGCGGAAGGGGGATCCTAACTTATTGAGAGCAAAAGAGGTTGTTCCTTCATAGAAGTATGTTATGTATACCTCTGACATCCTTATTAAGGTTTTCCCCCTCACGTTACTCTACTTGACCAAGCTGATAAGGATTAACCCAAAAGAACCAATTAGAGTAGGTGGTACTAGTTAACAGTGCAAGCCTTGTGTTTTCACCAAGACTCACTCTGAATAGAACATATTTTCCATCAAGGAATCATCAGCTAAAGGCAACAAATAACCGAGTATTGATAATTGTACAAGTCCTCTTCGATTTTCCCAGCTTGTCTCGAGAGCCAAACACGATTTCATGAGAGGCCAACCTGTGGGTACAAGAAGAAGTAAAGTGAAAGAAAAACAAGTAAGAAAAGGAAGAAATAAAGCAAAAAAAATCAACTAAGAAAGAAAACAAACATGCAAACTAGAAATCAAAGCAAAGAAAGAAGGAAAGACTACTCCTACTCCTATGCTAAACAATGCATGGGCCTACTCACGTGAAGTGATATTTCAAATGCAGCCACCAATGAAATTGCTAGTCGATGTTGGCAAAGGCATGAAAAATATGCATGTAAACCAGTGAACTAGAAAGAAAGATTTATCAGCAAAGACCGACGAGCTTCAAGTTCTAAAACATCCATAAATAATAAAAGAGTGAATGCACAAGACAGATATTCTGTGGACCTAACATGACGTTGTGACACACTGCATGCTGATGATAAGCATGCACACTCTCTAAACTATGACAGACAACCAAGCATGAGAAAGAGAGACAATTTACACCTTGCAAGTGTGCTTGCTATGTATGATTCCTCCAGTGCATAAGTGATGGGATCATGTGATTTGAGTGGAGGAAGCAAAATCTGTGTTGGATTGATCTTCAGTGCAGACATGTGAGTGATGAGGAGCCTTGAGTGTTTCACAAATTTTCTGATCGGAAGTGGAACTATCCTCAGGACAGTGAGGGCCTAACATAACAATCAACTTAGGTTAAAGTGCCTCAACAACTTGCGGGGTTTCGACTTCGTTAATAGATAGATCGTCGGAGACCAGTGGCTTAGGAAGATTAATATCAAGTGAATCAACATCGTGATCAAATGACGAAGTACGTAGGTCACAATAACCATGACTAGAAAATTCAAGATGTTCGTGAGCATCCTCATGATTTGATGAATCATGTAGAAGGGTTGATGAGAAACAAGGAAGTTCACCCTCTATATTTTCGAGTATGACAGATGAAAGATGGGACAAATTTTTAGAGGAAGATGTGTCCTCTCCGCGATGTAATGACATGCTGACATCTAGGGGTGTCCTGTGAATGATTGGAAGTAAAAACATCTGGAGTTGGGTTTTCACAGGGAAAATCAAAATTAGCAAAATCATAAGGGATGTCAGGAAAGGGTGGATGAGGCACAGATGGAAGGGAGTCATCCTTCACCACGGGTTCTTCTTTAAATTCTTACACACACTCATCGTGAATGATAGTGCAGGTTGGCTACATAACACCAACTCCATCGATAACTTGATCCTCGTTCACAACAAGAGTGGAGTCAGGAACGAAATAACATAAGTCAGTGCAATCTCGAGGATCAATTGAACGTGGGGACGGAGGTTGAGGGAAAAAATCCACGTGATAACCGACATTCTTGCAAGCCAAATCTGTGCAGACATTGAGTGAAGGTGGGGTGGGAGGATGTGATAGTTCAACAGATGTATGCACACCTTCTCCCACCTCACACTATGGAGCTAAATTTGTTTGATGAAAAGAGGACGGACAATCACTTGTGACAGTGACCTCATCCGTCTTAGATTTGGAAGCTATAACACTTAGGTATGCTGGGACATATTCAAATGACTCTAAGAATTGCAAATATTTCGATATGTAAAGAAGATAATTAAATTTTCCATCAAGAAATTACCAATCAATTTCATCTTCAAGAAATTGGTATGCAAGATTACAAAATCCTTTGTGAAATTGCACAACTGATTCATCAGGTGCTTTCCGTAATTTCAAAATTCCTTTATTGAGTGCTTGATGGTCAAGATGATGGAAATCATGGTCTATCTCTACGATCAACTGAGTGAGAGAGTGAATAGAGTTCTCAGGCAACGTGCTACACCAATGCAGCAGGTTCCCTCGAGGCGTGTGTGCGAACAGTGCACACCTCATGTAATATTCACGGATTTTATACTTTTGATATATAACTACTAAGACCATTATGTGTTCAATCTAGGCCATTCAGCCTTCACCTTCATATGTATATCATGACAAGAAATTCCAGAGCTTCTCTAATATTTCAAAGTCGTTCCCATAAGACATACACTCTAGAAGAGAAAATATGTGTTTAGTCATGACAAATATGTGGAGATTCAAAACATATTGTGAGGACTCAGCTTGTCATCTGGCCTTCCTTTTAGTGCCAAAAATGTTGACAATGCTGGACCAACCAACATTCAGGGGATCTCACCGATATGAAGTCCCACTAGACGTAACACCGTTTGGTATAGGAGTCTCATATGGTATGATGGCATGGTATCCATTATCTTAAAGATATGCCTTAGCTTGCACATGAGAGTGGTGTACTTAGTCTTTAAACGACAAGGTTTGTGTGCCTAGTGAGTGCTTAGTGTAACTTGGGTCTAAGTTCTTTCACTCTGAAGGGAGACGGTGAGAGTGAGTCTCAAGTCAAAAGGGAATAGTCCCAACTTTGTTAGAGACACACAACACAACAAGACATGCACAAATTCTCATGGAGTATTCCACATGGATGTTAAGTTCACAAACAAAAAATGAATAGATAGCATGTACAACACCCAACAGAATAGTCCACACGAGTGCGACGATCATTATAACAGGTTTATGAGAATGAATTTGTCGAGTGTATGGTTGAATTTTCCACACGGGCAAGACAACATTAACAACTGATACAACACATTTCCAACATCATATGAACTAAAACAACTGAAATAGTTCAACTGTCTTAATACAGGTTAAAGCAACATGCATTACAAGCATCCAAAGAATAGTCTTACAAATGAATACAATACATGTGTGAAAATGTGCTAGCCTGTTAACAAGCTTCTCAATTAAGTGAAAATTCCAAGACACATTCGTACACCATTACATCACTAACCCTGATAATGGGGCGTTGGAGCCACTGCTCGCTTCTCAAAGAAAATACTACAGACTCTCACGGCTATGTGGGAGGAGCCAAGGTGAAGAGTCATTTGCATGTATGAATGAGGGGTATATATAGCCAAGGGTGAAACTGACTCTTGTGATTCTTATAGTTCCCTCATGACTGTTTGACTTACTTGACTCTTTAACTTCACATGTGGGTCTCTTGGACTTCCATGTTACATTACATTGATTACAATAGTGTGGCCCACAGTAGTGATGTGGCCGAGATGACTCATGACATGACTTGACATTACAGTGCCGGTATGTTCATGTTGATGGTGGTGTCAATGTCGAGATCTAGTGTTGCTGAGTGATGAGTGTGTTCTTGGTGTATCATGGCTTCACCTCCACATGACGAGGTGTGCGGAGTCTACAATGGTCTTGGTGTTTGCTTGATGTTGCACGTGCATGTATCTCCTTCATTAGTACTTGGCATGCTTCATGTGTTCATCTGTTCACGAACAAGACTCCTAGCATGCGCTCCTTGTTCATCTCGTTCGTCATCGTGCCATGTCTCATCCATGTACCTGTATCTGCGATCACTCATCATGATACGAAATCAAATCCAGAAATCTCCTAGTCTACCATGATGCATCATCTTTTGTTTTTGGGTCTAGGTGACTGGGAGAGAGGACAAGGCTTTGAAACTGGGTAGAGCACATTTCAGGCTCGTGTGAAGGCTCTAAGGCACTATCAATTAAAATTCCGTAGAGGTCATTGGGAGGCTGAGATGAGAAATCCAGAATAGCAGTGACCATCTATCGGATTTGCCTTGGCTAAAGGGCAGAAGTGTGTAAATTTTCCAAGGAGGACACTGGCAGTGAAAACTTTGCAGATTCTCTGAGGAGGTTGGTAGTGGGATGTGGGAACTTGATGGCCAAAATGGCATAGAACTAGGAGGCTGCCCTGCAGGACATGTCTACGTAGTTTCTGGGCTGAGCAGGGTGTTGGGCAGCTAAAGGACAACTCAAGAAAACTGCATAATTTTTAGGAGGAGCAGCAAGACAACAGACAGGGGGATTGGCTGATAGAACTGTGCAAATTTGGGGGACAATTCAGTGAAAGGCACTGTGGGCCTATCCTTCATGTCTGCGTAATTTCTTCAATCAGTGGAGGCAGACATGCCGATAACTTCTGCGTAATTTTTTGGAGGATTGAAGCCTAGCCTTACTTCCTAGTCAATCTCTCTAGTTGACCAGTAGAGGGATTGATAGATTTGCTTGCGGCCAGCATAGATTTAGATGGCTTGCTGAGAAACTTCTTCGTTGTTCTGGGTGAGAATCAATCAGGTTGATTCTAGGATTGTGTAGTGCAAACTGCTTGGGAGGCAGGCTCATTCTCTGCGCAATTTTGGGTAGCGGTATATGATCACTAAGGGTTGATACTGTGCAGTGCAGCTCAACGGAGGTATGACTAATTGAGGGTGGTCTGGTTGACAAACTTTTGGAAAAATAGGTATGTGTGTGAGCGAGTGAACTCGTGAATACATGACCTTGCGAACACACGTTAAACATGACTCGACAACAGGGAACTTGAAACCAGCAAGACAACATATGCTCAGTGTGACTGATTGTGGGACTGTCTAATAGTCAAAGCGATAAGTGCGACACTTCGGATAGACCTTCAAATGACTGTGACGACAATTGCGTGACAATGCTTACAACATCGTGTGTGAGTGTGATAGATTTTTACATAACAAACACAACTCAAACACAAACCTTCAACATCACCAGAACAAGGTCACAAGCATGACATAACAATCAACATGCCGAAGACAACAATTGGTCAAACAAGAAAATAAAAAGCAAGACATGTAGAGGAAACATGTGAAATGACTTTTTTGTGTTTGTGCACATGCACGTTAGTGAGGACAAGATGATATGACAATGAAAAGTAGTCCTGCAAACTCAACTAAGAGGTGCACTTTGAAAGGTGTTCTTTACTTACCATACTTACCCTTGAGATGATCATGCATCCCACAGAGTTTGTATGCGATCGTGATATTTTCCATTATTTGGTATGTTGGTCCTTCTCCTCAACTCCTTGGGAGTGATCTCAATATGTCACATTTTCCTATAGTCACTAGGCGATGGATCGACATGGTTTCAATGGGAAGTGACCACTGTCATGATGAGGCCATGGGAGGCCCATCTGCACAGTTTTTGCATACAAGACTGACAAGAAAAATTTAACAACATTGCGCAGTTTTGAAGCACAAGACTTGTTGTGGGATGGGGGTCCTGGTAGGATAACTCTGCACAGTTTCTGAATGGAGGACAATTGGACTAGTCTACGCATTTCTAGAGAGAAATGTTGGCTACTTGACTGCTCTATGCATTTCTAGAGAGTAGTGTTGGTTGGGGTCTCCGTGGGTTGCGGGGTCTCAACAAGCAAGGGAGGAATCTTGATGGTTGCAGAAGCAAAGTGTAAAGTTCTAGGAAGATGAATGAGACTAGGTTTCTTGGGAAATGGCTAGGTGTGACATACGTGACATAAATGTAAACAGTGATAGGACTAGACTGTGATCGCACATGGACACTTAGTGACACAACGTAGACCATCCATAATGCATGAGACATACTTTACTTGACGCAACAACCTTCATGAAAAGAGTGTGTGAAGTGAGTGTGAAACATGTATATGTGATGACAACCACTCATGTGCACATGCTTTCCCTTGAAGCAAAACAACATTCCCTTTGCATCACAAGCAACAACGCCTATGCCCAAAGATGACACATGCTACATAAATATGAGAACACGTACAACTCTTAAGATCAAGAAGGGAGCTTGAAACCATCAACTTACCAACAAGCGACCAAGGATGATCGATCGCAGGATCCAAGGTAGGCTCTGAAATTTCCAAGGAGTCAAAATTTTGGAGGGTGGTTGTAGCCACTACAACAGAACACGTGAAAAACCCCATTTGTTTGTTATAAGATCAAACAAATAGATATTGCAACCATAGGAAGGGTAATCATCA
The DNA here is from genome assembly GCA_031772625.1 of Pinus tabuliformis. Lineage (NCBI taxonomy): Eukaryota > Viridiplantae > Streptophyta > Pinopsida > Pinales > Pinaceae > Pinus > Pinus tabuliformis. The sequence goes on along the minus strand of CM062818.1, from coordinate 1,928,656,101 downwards.
TAATTTGTCTAAATATAGGCAGAAAAATTTTATTTTATGAAAAATAACCTCCTTTGGGGGCGTTACACCACCAAAAGGAGGTTTCATCCATCTCCACTCCATGTCTACACTGCTGCAAATAAAAAAAAATTGATTCCATTTTTTTTCACACATGTTTTAGCATAACCCAATCCTATTTTCATGGACTAAATTTCTCTAACAAAGAGAAAAATCACCACTCTCCGACACTAAGAGCTCCAAGATTTCTAAAGGTATTTGTAAAAGGGTTTACTATGAAATAATTCTTAGAATGCAAAGAACTTCGGTGCATTGAACACAATCGTCAGCCTCACTGTACATTGAATTATGTATCAAGAATGAAGAAAAGAAAAAAGAAACGGGATATGTGTTCTTTATCATTAAGATAAGATCCAAGAAAGCAGTTATGCTCGATATCAATTGGCAACAAAGTAAATCCAAATTCTTTGTTGGCACATCGATTGTAAGCGGCAAGAAAAATCAGGTTTTCCAATAGAACACTCAATTCTTTAAAAACCAACCAAAATTTTATCAACACTTATAAAGAAAGCCAATAAAATATAAGCTCAACAATCTCAAATGGAAGAAACTTCCAAACACTTGGATCCATGACAAAATGAACAAGTAAATATTGTATGTTAAATTGCAATAGACAAAATATTTAAAAATACTTATCTTATTAAACATGTAAATTATAATATTAAACATGCTAAAAATATACTTCATAAAACTTTAAAAACACATTATTTAAAAATTAATACTATTTAAAAAAAATAACATTAGAAAATTAGCATTATTTAAAAAAAAATTGGGTTGTTTTAAAAAAATAATTTTTTTTTATAAATAACATTATTTCAACTAATATTGTTTGGAAAATAAATATATATATATGTGAGAGACCATTTTTATGACAAATTTCAAATGTTAAATGACAAAGGTCAAATGTTAAATTGCACGTTCAATCGAATTACCATTAATTTTTTATAGTTTTAGTGATTCTCAAATTGACATTGTTTTTTTATTTTGTTCGCTTCATCATGGCCTTACATCTAGAGATCTCCTAAATCCTGGCCCCGGTTTCCCCTTGCTTACAACTAGGGTAGCTCATACTCATTCATTGCCAACTCTTTTTTTGCGGAGCCAAGCTGGGTTTCCGGCCTGCTGGAGGGTTTGGTTCTTCTCATGTGCTCCATAACGAGATTAAGAACGATGATACTAGAATTGTGTTCATCGCTTTGTTATGTGTTTAACAATAACAAAGGCAAGGAAAACCTTTTCCTAACTATGCTACTAGAATTGTGTTCATGGCTTTGTTATGTGTTTAACAATAGCAAAGGCAACGAAAACCTTTTCCTAGCTCTAACTTTCATTCTTGTCTTACATTTCTTTCACATTCATTATGCTTGGGACTAAATTACGGTTGTCTTGCAGGATTGTTGCTACCACCGTGACCGTTTTGATTGGAACATCCAAGCTACGAGGCACAGAGTAATCATCTAAACTATAAAGTTGTTAGAGCAATCCTCATGGTTTCCTAGTAGCACTAATGATTACTATATCGCTGCGATTTCCTAGTACCACAATGATAATGATATCTAAGACCTTGTGACGCCAGATTTATGTTTCCTCGGTGGTGCTTGCCTGCACTTGCTAACTCCCCATCTTTTGATCAGTTCCTCATCCAGTTCTAAGAGGTGCATGCCTTGGGTATCCAATCCCTCCATTTAAATTTTAAAGGCGTTTGGTTGAGGGAAGTCGTACGTTGATGAGTGGCGGTGAGATGACCATAGTTTATGAATGCCAATCCAACATCCGGCTGCCAGAGACTATCAACCGTTCGACCGAAAATGGCTGAGACGTAGGGTCATGTGGGACGAGTCGGGAGAAAACGATGGGAAAGTGGTGACATCATGTCTGGGGTTTTGAAGCCTTGGTGGGAGTTGTCGTGTCAAGGAAATGTCAGTACCCCAAATCCCAAATTCTAATGTTTAATGTTTAAATTAGAAATAGAGAAGAAACCAAAAATATCATTGCCAAATTAATATGAAAACGTGAGCGCTATATGATGAGAACGAATCTTATAAAACTTTATTACGAATACAAAATCTCCTCGTACTCGTGCTCAAGTGTAAAAGCTCCAAATAAATCAATTTTATAAAAGCCAAACATGTGAGAAATTAGAACCTCAACGCTACATGGGTTACAACATTTCTTCGTATCTCTAAGCTGCAGAAAGGCCTTGTGCTTTAGCATGTGTTCATCTCCATATATTAAGCTACAAAAAGTACCTTAATCAGTGTTGTGCGTTTCCTTATCTTCAATGGAAGCATAGGTTTCCTGCCATGCTGCCCGAAATAAGTTTCCCGCCAACTTTCTAAAAGCAGTTGACAAAATCCCTAAAACCCTAACAGGATAGCTATTTACATAATAGTCCGCAACCCAACCAGAATCACCAATAAGTTATTTATATAATCATCAAAACCCTAACAGTATCGCTATTTACGTATCATCAGCAACCCAACAAGAATCAACAATAAGTTATTACTATAATCATCGGCAAGGCAGCAAGAATCACCAGCATGGCAGGTATCAACCAGAAACCAGAACATCACGCACAACCTTGAGATGCCAACTCATTCCCTATAGAAAGTGATGTTGCATCCTTCATTGAAAATCCTGCAAACATTTGTCAAGACGTCAACTTCTCAGTTTTCTGTGACAGGGCGAATAAGCACGCAGCTCACGACAAGCTGAGCTGTGGAGGGTAATCACATGAATTCCATGACATCTGAATATCTTATTCTTCTACTTGTCAGCTCCCGTGTGAACAAATCCCAAATAAATGGTAACAAAATTATTATAATGCCACATAGAAGTACAAATATATTTCGAATATATACCATTCTGACGCCATATGCATTAAAGGCATCGATACCTCACGCTGGCTCAATCATCTGAGACATATCTTGGTTGCACTTTTATATATATATCTCAGTTGTACTTATTTTTATATATATACAAATCACTGAGCAAATCGAATCTCCTAATTTATTTTGGAGTTGTCTGAAATTAAACCAAAAAATATATATGAAAAAAACCCACCTTGGAATGGACATTTGCAACTGTCGTTACGACCAGCATTTAATCTGTTCAAGAGAGGACTCTGACATCATTTAGTGTTGAATGATCAAAAGCCATGACATTAACCGCAAACTTTTACTTTCACATGATTATATAAGAAACCAGAAAGGCAAAAACCTTGTGAAGCCAAACTTCTTCCATGTTTTTGGTGTAATGCAACTATCTTGTTATTAAGTGTGGTAAAGAGTCGCCTTCATTCTTTTAGTTCCGTGATACCAGACTTTGAAATCTTTCATGTACACTGTTAACGATACATTCTTGGGGTTGCCATGAATTTATTTTGGAAATGAACAAATAAGAGCATTCTTTTAGTGCCGTGATGCCAGACTTTGAAATCTTTCATGTACACTGTTAACGATACTTTCTTGGGGTTGCCATGAATTTATTTTGGAAATGATAAAGGAAATTTGTATTTATAAGATTTTGGAATATATGTGAAATGCGAAGTTTTTGGTTTGTTTTTTTTAAATTTAACTAGTTTTGTAAGGCTTAATTTAATAAAATATTTTAATATTATGGTGTGTTGTATGTACTTTAAACAATAATAAAATTGTAAATATGAGTATTTGTTTAATTTTTTTTTATTAGTTTTTTTATATAATTAAACTTTTTTAATAGATAAAAGTTTTATTTATATATATATATATATATGATATTGAAGAGAATGATAACAAATTAATAATTATTTATTTAATATTGAATGATGACAATTTTTTCTTATATAATGCTCATATTACAGTGCACATGTCATGTCATTAGAGTATAGATTGATATAATGAGAGTTATACAAATTGTACACATGTTATTTCTACACATCTTTTCAAATTTATATTTTTTAAATTATATTTTTGTAAATTAACAAATAAAACCATAAAAATGGTCTATTCAACAACAATGAGAAAATGGAATTTTTAAATTTAATTACAAACCATTTGTGTTTATGGTACATATTAATTAATATATAATGTTATTTTTCAAATTATTTATATTTATTGTACATAGTAATTAATAATATAGTACACAAAAGTCAATTCTTGCCATCATTACACAATAAGAGGGAAGACATTTTAACCAATCATATTTGAGATAAATAGAAATAAATTTTATTTAAAAATAATAAATTTAATTTCATAATGTTAAACTTTGGATAGATTTTAAATTTTTTATTCAAACCAAAACTAATAACAAGTCAATGAAAAACTGAATAGATTACGTTATATTTTTCCAACAATAAATATAATAATATAATTTTTAAATTTTAAACCTTAAGGAAAAAAAAAATATATATATATATATATATATATGCTTTTTTAATCATTTAAATTTATTATTCAAAAAACTCCATTCAAAGTTTATATAAAAATTACACTCAAAAAGCATCCCAAAGAAAAAACTTTTATAGTAATTAAATAAAATGACTTAAAGCTATATATCATTTAGTTTTATTTATTTTCGTGAAAGGATGCCGTCTATCCAGACCTCCCACTCTTCATAATTAGTTGTAACTCAAATGGTTGTTAAATGGAATTGTTTTATTTCAAAGTTTTTTTAAGAAGAGTTCCATTGGTTAATGAAGAGTTTTAATTGTTAGTAAAGTGTTTTAGCCCGTGTAAGAAGAGTTTCTAAGTAATTAAAAGTAACTTCTCACTCTTCATAGTTATTTGTAACTCAAATGTTTCAAAGTCTTTGTAAGAAGAGTTTATATCTGTTATTAAAGTGTTTTTAGTAGGAACAGTTTTAAATGGAGTTATTTTATTTCAAATTTTTTTAAGAAAAGTTTCTATTTGTTACTAAAGTGTTTTAGCTTCTGTTATTAAAGTGTTTTTAGTAAGAAGAGTTTTAAATTGAATTATTTTATTTCAATTTTTTTTAAGAAAAGTTTCTATGTGTTACTAGAGTGTTTTAGCTTTTGTAATAAGTGTTTCTAAGTAGTTTTTGATTTATAAGTTTTTGTTTTTATTTATCTATTTTTAAATTTCTAGTAGGTGATTAGTATTTTTTATATATTATTAAACTAGATTTGTTGGGGGAAAATGGTAAACTTTTTTACATTAATAGTGCTTATTTATGGCCCATGGTTTTTGTCAATTGTAATATTAGATTTTACGAATTATATGTGATGATTTTTTTAAAAGATTTGGAGATTCTTCATGGTAATGTGTTAGAGTTCACTTACTTGGCAGGGGTTAGGATTCCCTAATTAAAATTTTCCTAAACAAATAATACATGTATTTTTGCTAGTTCTCTAATTAATTTATTTTGTGATCAATTTAATTATTAATATTTATGAAGAAAGAACAACATTTAAAAAAACGATGCATTTATTTTTATAATATGAAGGGTAATGAATTCTTGAGGGAGGAACGGTGAGAACCCCTCCTTCAAAGAAGTTTTTGTTGAAAAGAAGCAGAAAGGCGAGGGAGGGAATGGGAGAGGGGTGTGTAACTAGAAAGCCTTGGTAATAGTAGCTCATCCAAAGAATCTCTGATTCTCAGGGAATGGTGGAAGTCAAGACTAAGAGGAAAATGCATCCCCAAAGTGGCTCAAAATCTGAATTTTTTAATCTCGTTGAAAATTCTGGAGGAACATAGAAGGTAAATGAAGGACCATGATTTCATATGTAATTTTGTGGGGAGGAACCTAACATGAAAGGATGTTTAAAAGTGGATTCAACAAAAATAACATCCAAAAGGAGAGGTGGACCTTGGGCTAGGCCGCAAAGGTTTTCTTACATTGATTTTCTCTAACCTAGAGGATAAGGCTATGATTTTTGATGGAGTTCTATACTTCATGAATAATGTTGGTTTATATATAAGGCATTAGGATGAGTGTTTCAACTCAAATAAAGAATATTTTTTAGCAACCTTGGTTTATGTTAGGCTTCATTCTCTTCCAGCAGACTTTTGGATTTGAAAAATCTTGGAAGGAATTGGTAACTCTCTAGGGAATTTTGTTAAAATTTACGAAGTGACTAGAAAAGGCAAGAACAATTCATATGCTAGAATTTATGTTTATATGAATATCTCACAATCCTTGCTGAAATCTATAGATTTGGAGTATGAGGGAGAAATTTGGTCTCAACCTATAGACTATGAACATGTTATGCTAATATGTCTTGAATGTCATGAACACAACCATCTATTTCAAGATTGTCCTATCAAAAAGGAAAAAAATAGGGATTGGTTTAGTAAGGGTTGGGAGATGGGTTCACGATGGTGGCCAACTGTCATAGAAATCCTAGGGGACAAAGACCAGAGGTAAAACAAAACTCATTGAACAATCAAAACACTTTTGTGGTTCTGGAGAACATGGAAGAATAATTCATGTTGTTGGAGGATATAACTATGGAGGATTTGCCTCAAAGAACTACAAGTGACAAGAAAGAAGCTAAGTAGAAGCATTTGGATGAAGATGCTCCTCTAGAGTGTTTCCTCTCTTTACCTAGGACTAGTGAATTTTTCTAATGTTAGAGGACAATGCGAAGTCTTTGAATGAGGATGAAAGACTTCCAGTGGCTCTCATTAACATTTGGGCATAGCAGGACCTATTGGAACTTCTCCAAGACTAGAAAGAAATTTATTCTCAAGGGTATCTACTTTGGGAAAGTGAGATAGGCTAGAGAGAAGTATAATATGGAGTTCTAGGAGATATGAAGGAGGAGAAGGAAAAAGAGAAAGAAACAATGATTAAGGAAGTGAAATTCAAGTGTAGGAAGACAATGAATGAAATTATATAGACTACTAGAGAACAATTGATCAATTTTGGTCAAGCAACACAACTCCCAGAGTTTTATCCCTCGCCCCAAAATATCTCCCAATGAAAGTGTTATCGTTGAATGTTAGAGGCGTCGGTAGCAAGGGTAAGAAGATATATCTCAGAGATAGAATTAGTAAGGAGAAACCTATGGTTGTCCTATTGTAAGTAGCAAAAGTGAAGATAGAAAAAATGAGTGAGAAAGCATGAAAATGTTGGAGGGGCAGCAACGTTATGTCCTTGGATGTGAAAGGAAGCTCAAGTGGTCTAGCGGTCCTATGGAACTCTTCAAAAGTAGAATTCTAGTGTTGGATAATGAGTCCTAGAGTTTTCTCTGGTAAATTTAAATACTAGGGCTCAAAAGATTCAATATGGTTATCAACAGTCTATGGTCCAACCATTCATGGCGAAAAGGTGACTTTCCTAGAGGATTTAAAATCCCACAACAACCTTTCTCACTAATTCTTGTGGGATATAGGTGGGGATTTCAACATTATTAAATCATTAGAAGAAGGGAGGTATCAAAATATTAAACCTGGAATCTATATCTTTCGTAGAGTGTATTCAAGATTTGGGCTTAGTGGATATCATTACAAATAATGGCATTTTCACTTGGAATAATTGAAGAGCGGGAAATCATGAGGTCGCGTGTAGGTTAGATAGGTTTGTAATCTCTAAAGAAGTGGTAGGGAAGGACATTTTTTTGGAAGCTTCAACCCTTCTGTGCTTGCGTTCTGACCGTTGGTTTGTCCACTTGGAAATTGACTTGAAGGAAGCACCCAAAAAATAGACCTTTTAGGCTCAAAAGTTTTTGTTTCTAGGATGTTGAATTCGTAGAGAAGGTCGGGACTTGGTGGGAAGAGGTAAGAGTAATACGAACAAAAAGTATTCACACATTTTAGTTGAAATTAAAAGAGTTGAAATTTAAAATCAGTAAGTGGAATAATGAGGCGTGTGTATATATTTTAGAAGGGAAGCAAATCCCGGAAAATAAAATGAAAAAAATTCAACAAAGAATAATAATAGAAGGAAGATTAGAGGAGTTACTTACGTAGGAAGGTTCCACTCTTTGTAGCCTTGAACATAAAATAATGTAGGAAGAGCTGCTATAAAGGCAAAAATGGAGGGCCCAGAGGTCAAGAGGGGAGAAAAATACTAGTTTCTTCCACAAATCTAATGTTAAACATAAAAATAACAACAAGATCTTCTTCTTGATAGGGGATAGGTAAGGATCAGAAGAGGAAGCTCCTTCATGAAGATATTGAAGAAGAATTGGTGGATTATTTCAATGATATTCTACAAGAAGCACCAAAGAATAGACAACAAGCTATAAACAAGATCATAGCATACATCCCAAAAATAGTTACTAAGGAACAAAATGAAGCGCTAAAGAGGAAGGTTACTTTGGAGGAGGTTGAATTTGTGGTGAAGGTAATGTAGAAACATAAATCCTTGGGCCCAAATGCATTTACTATGTATTTTTTCAAATCTTGTTGGAGTTGCTTAGGTTATGCGGTTTGCGAAGTGGTTGAGGAGTGCATGAAATCTCCAAAGGTTTGGAAAGGGCTAAAAACTAATTTTCTAACTCTTATCCCTAAAGATGGTAAGACTGAAGATTCTAGCGGCTTCATACCAATAACACTATGTAATGTAATTTTTAAAATAATTTCCTTAATCATTGTGAATAGACAGAAGCCCTTGCTGAATTTATTGATAAGCCCCAAGCAAACTGGGTTTGTGGAAGTATGTCAAATCTCCAATATAATAAATACACTTAGGATGTTTTTCACTATCTTAGATTTAGTGAATGCCCGAGTATGATGGTTAAACTTAATTTATCAAAAGCATATGACAAGTTAAGTTGAGACTACCTTCTTCAGACTTTAGATTCTTATGGCATTTCTTAGCAATGGATTTTTTAGATCAAATCTCTTTTCTCTATGCATTTTTCCTATATTTTGGTTAATGGTTCTCCATCATACACTTCTAAAATCTCAAGAGGCCTTCACCAAGGAGATCCACTATCTCCTTTTTTCTTTATTCTAGTGGTAGAATGTCTAGGGAGGATTTTTAAAGATGAAGTCTCTAGAGGCACTCTTAGGGGTCTAAGGATTTTTGGAGAATATCTCTTTATCACCCATCAACAATTTGTTAACAAAATGTGTTTTTCTCTGAAAAAAACTCTCACAGAAGCAAGATTAATAAATTGTATACTATCAGTCTTCATGGAAGCCACAGACACATTGATAAACAAGGAGAAGTCTAAAGTCGTCTTTTTTAATTGCAAGGCCTCAGTTCAAAACTACCTAGAAAGGATGATGGAATTCTAGGTTTTGACCCTCCCGACCTCTAAATATTTGGGAGTACCGCTAGCTCCAAATCTAAAAAAATATTGGACTTGCTAGAAAGAGGTTTTAGGGAAATTATCTAGTAAGGTTAAGAACTAGGCTTTTAAATCTCCTAACCTAGTTGGGATAGTGGTGCTCACAAAATTGGAGCTTCAGGTCATCCCAGAATATCAACTGGAAATGATTCTTATTACTAAAGGGACCACCAAAGAAATAATTGCAGTCTAGAGGAATTTTCTTTGGCGAGGGGAGAGAAAAGGAAAGAAATGGGCACTTATGGTGTGGGAAATATTATGCTTGTCTAAGAGATCCTAAAACATTGAGTGAAGCCCTTGGTGTCAAATTATGGTGGATATGGGTGATGGGAGGTAATGAATTATGGAAGAAAATTTGGGAGAGAAAGTATAAGCCTCAGAATTCTCAAGAAGATCATCTTTAGGACTGTAATGATTGTCCTACATCCCCTATCTAGATGTGGGTACAAGCTAGTAGGAAGCTAGTAAGAGACCATACATTTTAGGAAGTGAGGATAAGGGAGACAACTTGGTTCTGGGAGGACTCATGGAAGCAACTTCCAAGATTAAAGGAAAGACCTAAAGGGGAGGAATTAAGGTGGTATATTTCTAGGAGAAAAATAAGGGTCCTCAGTGTGGCATGCCTGGAAAATAAATGAGAAATGCGGAGGTCAGTAGGAAGAATTTTTCTAGGAAAATTTTAAAGAAGAACTAACTGAGAGGAAAATATGGAAAACACAAGACAAAGACAAATTGAGATATAATCCTATCAGCATGTTTACACTAAAAGAAGCATATTCCATCTTCGTAGGGCATAAGGAGTTGGAGAAAGATATGTTAAGGAAAAAATTATGTGTTAGAAATACTGAGAAGGGGTGAATCAATATTTCTTAGCAATTAGCAATTCTAAATCCTTTTTAAAGAGTTAGTTAATCTTAAATTATTATTTTTGTTCTTCTTCAAATAATTATAAACAATAATCATCAGTAGAGAACACCATACAATAATGCAACAAGATAAAATAGTGGACACAAATATTTTATGTAGAAAACCCCCTCCAGGTCAAAAACCACCAAACGCTTCACAATGATTGTCTTCTTCCCTTTTTTAAAATAAAATAATTACATCAAGATTTTAGCTACAACTGAGGGAGGTGTCAAACCCGTAAGTTGGAGGATAAAACCAATAGGATGCTACTACTCTCTAAAAAAATTTGCAACCGAAAGGATGCCCCAATGCCCTGTGATTCATGCCACAACTTGGCAAGTGCTCCAACACTCTATTTACCAATGTTGCCCTATAATCTATCAAGAACAACTGAAAGGATGCCACAACGCCCATTGCAGGTTATGACCTTCCCTAGCACCAACCTGTCTCCCTGAAGTGTTCTTAGGACACAACCTGAAGGTGACTCCAATCATCGTCCTTGCACAACCCTGCCACCCTAATCAACAGGCGGACAATGTTTCACAATTTTTAGACTGGATCCCCCTGTGTTTTGAATCAATATAATAATGCTGTAAAGAATATGCCAAGCCCTGGTAGCCACTTACCACATTCCAAAATACTATCTAAACTATTCACTACTCAAAACGTCTTATCAAAGCCTAATTGTTAATGTTGCCAAGTAAACTAATCACAGCACCAGAAAACCATTGTACAACCTCTTATCATTGATCATTATCATTATTCATCTGCACACCATTTTCACTTCTCAATTTCACATGAATATATGAGCATCCATGAGTTCAACAACTAGCTACCAATTACATGTCATTACAGTGCACTGCAAATGAATGAATAAGCATCAAAGCTTATATGTAGGCAACCACAATATTGACTCAAACTACCTATATTGTTGTAAATCCTAAACCAAAACCTTTGATAATTGCATACTTCAAGATGCCTCATGTCATCCCTATGACCCACTACCAATACTCTCAAGATTTGCACACGGAGAGCTACCAGCATATGTCCTTTCACTGTTCCTAATCATTGATCATACATTGTTATCCATATTCATGCCAATAATTTGTATGAAAGATGATATTGTCATTCTCAAGAGTCATGTCAATGTGTCTATGTGTCAAGTCACTAAGTATATTTATCTATGTCAAGAATAAGATCAAGTCTAATAGGTCAAGGTTAAATACTGTGTCACTTTCACATCATAAAAGGACTAATAGTCAATATACATAGTTCATGCACATGTCTATGTGTCAAGTCAATTGTCATGTCTACGTGTCAAGTTAATCAAATCGAGTTTATATGCCAATTCTCATTGTCAATGTTACCCATTATCTCACTAACACTGTAGTGAAGATTGAATGTCATTTAAGGACTTAGTGTCATCTAACATCTACCTTAAATATAGTCACAAACCAACTCTACCAAGTATGTCAGCATCAATCACACATTTTATATATCTCATAGATAGCCAACAAATTTATTGCTAAGAGTGTGCAAGTAATGATGTCACCACTATAAGTCAAAGTTGTGGTTGTCACTATATCATCATATGAAATACTATCCAAAAGTATTTATCACATTGAAGGTCTTCACTATCTAGTTGTTATCACTGTTATCAAGAGATAGTTAGTGTAAATTCTAATTCATCAACAGGTCAATACTTATTATCATATCACATAAGAGATCATAGTCACACAAGTTCACTATATCCTTAAAAATGATACCTAATATCAAAGTATGAACTATCCTAAAAACCTCAATAATACTTGTCAAGTCTATATTATATGTGTCAAATTAATGTCATTATTCTACAAGGTCATATCAGTAATGCTATTTTCACATCATACATTAGTTCATTGCTAATTTATTACTAATAACATCAATACTATTGACACAAAGGTAATGTTAGTGCTTTAAGGTTATGTCACTAATTTTCCTAAGACAATAGAAAAGATGTCAGCAGGAATTTAGTCATGAAGAGGTCATTACATGATTATAGTCTCATTGTTTTGCAACATAATGACAAGGTCACGTAGCATATGTTACTGTGTCAAAGAAATCAAGTCCATGTCTCAATTCCACTAAAAATTGAAGTCAGCGATTGGTTTAATGCATATATTTCTTGAAAATACTCACTGATACACAATGAGATTACAATGAGACTTGTTGTCATATATTAATAATTGTATCTAATCACCAATTCAAGTTAAGGTCATACTATGTCACTGTTGCATCACATAAAAGCTAACAATCAATCATGTTATTCTCCTTGTTAATAAATAATGGCATACAAAGTTACAGGTATGTATTCTTTACTATTATTTGTACCCAAGACAAATTCTACTTGGAACCATGAGCTTAGGCTAGAAATGTTTTACCTTCCTAATTATTTATGACGTTGAGAATTAGGACTGGTTGTTCTAAATTATTTATGCAGAGATCCAACCCTTCAAGCTTCATATAAAATTTATCCTAATGCATAGGTCTACAACCTTGGTAGAGTGCCCTAATGAAGATGTTGAGAGTCACAAGAAAAAGGTTTGTAATTTGGTAATCAAGACAAGCCTATAGCCAAGAAAACATAATAAAAAAAACTTTGTTTTATGCTTAGAATACTTACTAGATAGAGGACTAAGGACCTATAATGACTTAAGGTCGGGATGATGACAATGAAATAGATAAAACCTTAGAGATGAGGCATATGACCTAGCCTTAATCCTGCAAGCCAAAAAAATCCCAAGTTGAAATCATAAAATAAAAAAATAAACCAAATACCAGCGCACTGTAATTCCTTCATTTTCTTCCTCAGGAATTCAAAATTTTCAGAGGGTAATCATAAGAATAATTCATGCACAATTTAATACGTTGAGGTAAGGTAAGGTCTCTTTTTATAGACCCACATAAAGGCTTCCTATAAGCTAACCATTTGACGAAGAGAGGTGCTCCATGAGAGCTTAAATATAAAATTTTAACTAGTCTTCTCCTCCCGAGGTGCTTCTCCTCCTGAGGTTTTCTTGATTGTCTTCTTATGTGGACACTTCATGGAATAGTTCCCAAATTCATGATAGTGAGAGCACTTGATTTTGGACAAGTCTTTCCTCTTTCCCCCTTCACTAGTTTCTACTTTGGATTAGAATTTCTTCCCTTTCCTCTTCTTTTCCTTTCTATAAAAGGCACATTTTTCTTCATCCTCACCCTTGTATGAGGTCTTGTCTCTCTGGTATTCCACCATATTTCCTCGTATACCAAATCAGACCATAAGCATTCCTAATTTGGTAGTTTCTCTCTCCCATTCACTAAATCTTGGTAGTTGTGCCAGCTCTTAGGAAGGCCTAGAAGGGCTAGGCTTACCAGATCATCCTTTGCAACATTAACACCAAATTTACCAAGTTCATCACAACATTGTGTGAACCTACTCAGGTATTGTGGAATAGTTTTGTTCTTCTGCATCTTGATATTTCAAAGTTTAACCTTGAGCACCAACTTCCTATGGTGATTGCTATTCTGGAAAATATCTGTCAATGCTTGCCACATTGCATAAGAAGTCTCTTTCCTATGTATATTTGAGACAATATGGTCTCATATTCCCTCCAATATGATTCTCCTCACCTTGGCTACACACTTTCTCCATTCTACTAGATCTTGAGCATCAGCTGCTACTAGTTTTGGGATATCATTATCAATGAATTCCCTCAATCCATTATCTTCCAGCACTGCCTCCATGTGGTCCTTCCAAGCAAAAAAATTCGAGTTCCCCTCAAGGGCATACTCGAGGCTTAGTCCATAGAAATCCATCCTTCTAGATCTGAAGAATTTATCTTGCAAATCGAATCATCCTACAATAAAAGCTTCGAAATCTCTACTCTGCTATGAAACTTTGTCTGATACCATGTAGAAATTAATGTGTAGATTCAAAGTTGCTCATAAAATTTACTAAATCATAAGAAATGAAGATACTATACTCATCTACGAAAGTTAATCCACCATCTAGAACACTAATCATAGACATGAAAACGGAAACATCACACATGCATAGATATTTATCTAGGAGAAAGAAACTGCTCAAAACCCCTTCCTATCTGTATTGCATTAATCAAAGAATGGAGATGAAATACATATGCTTTTTCAAGTCTGAGCACACCCCACAAGTGTATAGTCTATCCCTCTACCTGACTGACTGACTCTAGCCAACACTTAGCAAATTTTCAAGTCCTCCAAACTCTTATTTCCTTTGGCTATTCCTTAAGGAAATTAGCCCCTATTATTTAGGAAATTCCCTCTATTGAATTTTGCAATTCCTCTAGGTCCTTCCTCTGACTGCATGCACCACCTGTACACATGGGAATAGTATACAACGGATAGTACACTGCATTGGAATCTTCATCTAAATTAGGTAACTCAAATTATTTGCATGCAAATATTATTTTGGGCTGATTGATCAGTTAATTTTTTGATCTCTAAGTGTGGTTGAAGTTCCACTTCCACAACTTGACCTCCACTAGTTCTTCTAACAGATAGAACTAGCTTAACTAAAATGACTCAAATTAACTGAAATAGATTGCTACAAATTATTAATCAATAATATTGAACTGAACTCAAGCTTCCCCAACTCGAACTAACCGAGTTAACTGAGGGACAAGTGCCATGCCACCTTAGTTAACTACCTCCAATATTTCTGTTGAAATAGGAATTTGATTTTTCTCTAGTTTAACCAAGGCAAAGTCAAACTAATATTTTCTTACTGCATTTTCAACAACATGTGCCACACATTGTTGCATAGACTCCCCTCTTAATAATTCAAGGATTTGATGAGTTGTATCTTCCAAAATAATGTGTCACCCAATGGACCATCTTGACTCCTGTAATAATTTGATGCATCTATTGATTCTTCATGACCTTTTACTTTTACGAATCCTTAAGGATAGCTACTAAAACCTTCTTATCTGCTTTATCTTCCTGTACCTGTTTTCCATTTCCATATCTTCGTGTTCCTACAATCTCGAGCCATGTGTCCATAGTTATGACACTTGAAGCATCCAATGTTGTCCATAGGTGATTCTATATGATATCTACAATTGCGAGCTATATGGCCATAGTAATGGAATTTGAAACACTCGATGTTTTGCGGATGGTAATGGCACTTTTCAAATAGTTCACAATCCCTAGCCATATGTCCATAGTTAGTACATAGAAATAAATAACCATCAACTGAACATGTGTTCTTAGATGATTTATTCAGAGGCGGTGGTATTTGATCATTGTGCCTATAAACAACTTTACAATCCCTAGCCATATGTCCGAAGTTAGTCTATAAAAACAATAACCATTAAATGGATGGACATTCCTGTATAATTTTATATACTCATTCTTTTTTGGGGGTGGTGTCATAGTATTTTATTATCCTTTCTCATTGACTACTTTGGCATCATTCTTTGGAGTTGAAACATTCTTCTTTGGTTCAATACCTTGAGCACTCTTCTCAATATCACTTTGCGAAGATGTGGAGGTTGTACCTTCATCAAATGGATCCTTACCTACTCTTTTTTCTTCAATTCTTTATATGTCCTGTCCATAGCCTACAACAGTTCTTTTTGCAATTCCTTTAACTTTTTAAATTCATTAAGGGTTGCATCAAGTTCTTCTTTCTTTTGAGAAAGGTCTTCTTGAAACCATAGTTTCAATATTTGTCTTCTTCTTTCTGCTTCTTCTATTTTTAGCTTTAGAAGGGTAACCTTTTCTTCTTCTTTGTTGAGGACCTATATTTGTTCTTTCTGTTTTTAATTTTCTTTCCTGAGCATATCTATTTCTATAATAGTTATATCCAAATCATTTTTCTTTCTATCAACTTTAGATATGTACCATTTATCAAATTCCTTTTGTTGACTTGCCAAATCTTTCTCTTTTTGTTTTGGTTCCTGCACTTGGAGGTTCAATAGAGCATCTTTTTTGAGTGTATGATTCTTTAACTCTTCGAATTTTCTGACCTCTTCTAAATTAATTCGAAGACTATTGATAATTTTCTTGGATCATTCATTCTTCTCATTAAGTCTTTCGAAAATTCCTTTCGCTATCTTAAGTTATTCTTCCAAAAAGTTAGCCCTTTCGTTTTCACTTTTGAGTTCCTTTATAACTCTGATAACTTCATTTTGAAATTTGAATTCATTGATTTCTTGAACTTCTTTTTTAGGAGAATCCTTGCTTAATTCCTTAATAACAAGATCCACATGATTATCAACATTTACATCTTGATATGAATGCTTCTTTGATTATATATTATGAAGCCTTTCCCAAAGAATTTTGGTTGTTGAGCATTGACCAACTTTTTCTTTTACGGGATCTAGCAGAACATTAAAAATGACATTCATGGATTTCATATTGTATCTTTTAGCTTCGTTGGTAGATGTGTCTACAAAAACAACATATTTCCATACATCATGAGATTGAAAATGGACTAACATTCTAGATTCCCATATCCAATAATTATCTTGATCAAATTCAAGAGTTGGTGTACAATACTAATTTTCTTCATATTTGGAGACTGCTGCAGTACCTAAAACTTCCTTTAAATGTTTGCTGGATTTCTTCTTTGATTTTTCCATCTTTGTATTATGAGATCTGACTTCCATCTTTTAAGATGATACTAAAGGAACATGCTCTGGTTCCAATTGTTGGAAATACCGAGAGGGGGGTGAATCAATATTTATTAGCAATTAGCATTTTTAATCCTTTTTAGAGTGTTAATTAATCTTCAATTATTTTTATTTTTGTTATTCAGATAATTATAAATAATAATCATAAGTACACAACACCATACAACAATGCAAAAAGATAAAACATTAGCCATAAATATTTTAGGAGAAGAACCCCCCCCCCCCAAGTCAAAAACCATTGAACACTTCTTAGCAATTGTCTTCTTCCTTTTTTTAAAGAAAATAATTACATCAAGATGTCAACTATAAATGAGGGAGGCGTCAACCCCCTAATTCACACGCTACAACCTATAGGATGCCACTACTCCCTAAAACTTGTTGCAACTAGAAGGATGCCCCAATTCCCTGTGAGTCAGGCCACAACCTAATGAGTGCTCCAACACTTTGTTTACCAATTGTTGTCGAAAGGATGCTTCATTCCCTGTAATTTATCAACCACAATTTAAAGGATGCAAAAACATTGAGTGCAGGCTGCGAATTCTCGTAGCACCACCCTGTGACCCTGAAGCTTTCTCGGGCCACAACCTAACGGTGACTCCAATCACATGCCTTGCACCACCTTGCCACTCTAATCAACAAGTGAACCACATTTCATAACTTTCAGAATGGATCCCCCTATTCTCTGAATCAATAGAAGAATGTTGTAAAGAAGATGTCAAGCCATGGTTGCCACTTACCACACTACACAATACTCTCCAAACCATTCACTGCTCAAAGTTTCTCATCATAGCCTCACTGTTAACGTTGCCATGTCAACTAACCACTACAAAAGTTGACCATTGTACAACTTGTTATCAATGATCACTATGACTGCTCAACTGCACATCACTATCATTGCTCAACTACTCATGAATACATGACCATTCATGAGCTTACAAACTAGCTACCAACTGCACATCATTGCACTACACTGCAAATGAATGAATAAGCATCAAATATTATATGCAGGAAATCACAATACTTACTTAAATTGCCTATAATGCTACAAATTCTAAACCCAAACGTTTGATAATGGCATACTCCAATATGCCTCATGTCATCCCTATGATCTGCTACCAATTCTCTCAAGCTTTTCACATGGAGAGCTAACAACTTGTATTTTCATTGTTACTAATCATTTATCATATAGTTCTATATGTCTTCATGTCAATAATTTGTACAATAGATGATGTTATCACTATCAAGAGTCATGTCAATATGTCTATGTGTCAAGTCACTAATTATTTTAATCTATGTCAAGAATAAGATCGGGTCTAATAGGTCAACGTAAAAAAATATGTCATTGTCACATCACATAAAGACTTACAACCAATATACACCATTAATGCATATGTCTAAGTGTCAAGTCAATTGTCATGTCTAGGTGTAAACTCAATCAAATCGAGTTTATATGTCAAGTATTGTTGTCAATGTTAGCCATTATATCACTAACACTATAGCCAAGAATCAATTACATTTAAGGACTCATTGTCATCTAACATCTACCTTCAATATAGTCACAAACCAACTCTGCCAAGTATGTCAAAGTGTCAATCACACAGTTTTATATATGCCATAGATAACCAATAGAGTTATTGCTAAGAGTGCTTAGGTAATGATCTCATCACTATAAGTCAAAGTTATATTTGCCACTATATTTCCATATCAAATACTATCCAAAACTATTTATCATGCTTAAGGTCTTCATTGTCTAGATGTTATCACTTTTATCAAGAGATAATTAGTGCAACTTCTAATTCATCATTAGGCCAATACTTACTATCATATCACATAAGAGATCACATTCACACAAGTTCACTACAACCCTAAAAAGGTTATCTAACATCAAAGTATCAATTTTCCTAATAACCTCAATAATACTTAGTCAAGTCTATATTATATGTGTCAAATTGATCTCATTGTTCTGCAAGGCCATATAAGTAATGTCACTTTCACATCAAACATCAGTCCATTGTCAATTTACTATTAAAATCATCAATATTGCTGATACAAAGTTCATGTTAATGCTTTAAGGTCATGTCACTAGTTTTCTTAGGACAGTCACAAAGATGTCAACAAGAGTTTAGTCATCAAGATGTCATTACATCATTACACACTCATCATTTTGAAACATAATTACAAGGTCACATAGGGTATGTCACTGTGTCAAAGAACACAAGTCCATGCGTCAAAATGTCAAGGTATTTTATATATATACCAATAATTTATACAATATTTTTTTAATTCCACTAAGTTTGAAGTCAAAGATTGGCTTAGTGCTTATATTTCTTAAAAATAGTCATTGATACATAATGAGATTATGGTGAGCATGGTTGTCATATATTGACAACTATATGTGATTACTAATTCAAGTTAAGGCCATACTACGTCATTGTTGCATCACATAAAAGCTAACAGTCAATCATGTTATTATCCTTGTTAATGAAGAATGTCATGCAAAGTTACAGGTTATATGTAGTTTGCACCAAATTCAAAATTGTCTATCTCTTCAAGCAACTAAAAAAGCGTAGAAACATTGTTTACAAGACAAAGTCGTTGGTTCCCATACAATCCTAATGACATACAACCTATGTCAATGATATGAACACATTAAAAACCCCACTCGTTTCTTATAAGATTGAACCAATAGATAGTGCAACCATGGGAAGGGTAATCATCATAATCTGTCTAAATATAGCTAGAAAAAAATTCCTTTATGAAAAATGGCCTCCTTTGGGGGCATTAGACCACCAAACGGAGGTTTCATCCTTCTCCAAACCATGTCTACACTGCTCCAAATAAAAAATTATGATTCCATGTTTTGCACACATATTTCAGCATAACCCAATCATATTTTCATGGACTAAATTTATCTAACAAAGAGAAGAATCCTCACTCTCCACTAAGAGCTCCAAGATATCTAAAGGTCTTTGTAAAAGGGTTTACTATGAAAAAATTCTTAGAATGCAAAGAACTTTCAAATGCGCTAAACACAACCATTGATCCAACTGTACATTGAATTCTCGATCTGGGATGAAGAAAAGGAAAAACCAACGGGATATGTGTTATTTATCATTAAGATAATATCCAACAAAGCAATTATGCTCGATATCAATTGACAAAGAAATAAATCCAAATTCTTTGTTGGCACATCAATTTTAAGCGGCAAGAAAATCAAGTTTTCCAATAGAACGCTCCATTCTTTACAAACCAACCGAAACTTTATCAGCACTGATAAAGGAAGCCAATAAAATATAATCTTAATAATCTCAAATGGAAGAAACTTCGAAACACTTGGATCCATCACAAAATCAACAAATTTGGTGAAAGCAAAGTAAATATTGTATGTTACATTGCAAAGGATAAAATCTTTAAAATTACTTATTTTAATAAACATGTGAATTATGATATTAAACATGCTAAAAATATACTTGAAAAATAACATTACCGAAAAGAAAATGAAAAATAATATATATAGATATATATATATATATATATAAACCATTTTTATGACATGTCAAATGTTAAATGACAAATTCCAGATGTTAAATTGCACGTTCAATTGAATTTGCATTATTATTTTTTTGTGTTTCGTGACTCTCAAATTGACATTGTTTTCTTCTGTTCAGTTCATCGTGGCCTTATATCTGGCAATCTCCTAAATCCTCTCCCCAGTTTTCGCTTGCTTACAACTAAGGTAACTAGCTCAAACTCATTCATTGTCAATTATTTTGCTCGCGAAGCCAAGCTGGGTTTTCAGCCGATGGGAGGGTTTGGTTCTTCTCGTCTACTCCACAATGAAATTAAGAATGACTTTGTTAGAATCATGTTCATGGCTCTATTTTTTGTATAACAATAGCAAAGGAAAGGCAACCCTTTTCACAACTCTAACTTTCATTCTTTCCTTACATTTCTTTCAAATTCACTATGCTTGGGACTAAATTACGATTGTTTTGCAGGATTGTTGCTGCCACCATGACCATTTTGTAAGGAAATCCTCCACGATGTCAAGTATAATGCCTAAAGACAGCAGAAATCTCTACGTCATTTTTCATTAAAAGCCATTTGCATTATGCTATGAGGTTTTCATTTTTTTTATTTTAGGCATTCGTTGGAGCTGTTAGGGTTTGATTGGAGCTCCATTCCCATCCTTTGCTATGGTTTTCCTTTTCCCATCTTCTCTAGAACCAGATTAACAACTATGTTTCTAGAATCTTGTTCATCACTCCATTCTCTCTCTCATAATAGCTAACGCAAAGTAACCATCTACCTATCCCTAACTTTTGCTCTCGCCTTTGATTTCTCTCACATTGATTACACTCTCCAATAAATTAGGCGTGTCTCGAAGGATTCATACCATGGCACTGACCATAAAGGAGAAAAAATCTCCACCGTGTCAAGTATATCATGTCAAGGCCCTAGTAATGTCTTCTTGAAACATTATAGGTAAAAGCTCTTAATGATTATTCGAGCCTAAACCATTTTTGTTGATTTCAAGGGGTTCCCATTATGCTGCAAGGTTAAAATTTCTTTTGCATTATTTAAAAGGGGTTTCCATTATGGCACAATCCCATGGTTCTTTTTTATTTTACACATTCCTCAGGGTGACAAGGTTTGAGCGGAGATTCGTTCCCGACCTCCACTGCCACTTCGTTCTTTCCCTCTACTCCAAAAAATTTCATTTTTTTGACACTCAACCTTCGGACCCCTGACTTTGTTAACGCTCGACCTTCCAACTCTGGACATCCGTCTTACCCCTACTACATTGTAGGTTGGGGTTAGGGCCACCCCTACTCCACCCCTACAACTAAGTTGTGTGTAATATCACCCAACTTCCGACTACCCGACAAGCTTCAACTTTGACTAGGAATAAAAATTTATTTGTATCAATTTTTATGCCCAACATCATTTTCTCTTACTTTTCTTTTGTTTTCTTTAAAGGAAGTCACAAATTACAATCATCTATATTTATAATAAACGTACATCGACCTTTGATCATCCGACCTCACCTCCATTTGCGAACAAAAGCAGTTCAAAAGTTTACTTTATGAAAAATTAATACCTATCAAGCAGAGATATTATTGTTGGTGAGGAGGGTTTCAATAAAATTTACTGAATTCCATAATCATTTAACAAAGCTTAATTGTTTTTAATTATCTTTCCAGGACACAGGATGGGAAACAAAGCTAAATCTACCACATTAAAGGAGGTTGGTTGTTCGATAGATTAAGGAACAAAAAAAGCGATTAAAAAATTTGCAACCAAAATATTATTTTGATCTAGAAGAAAATGAACAATTTGTTGTTCAATGTTTATTCTTATAAAAGAATTCACAAGTTGAATATCAAAACATACAAGTTTGCATTCTCTTACCAAGTACAACGCAAACCGCCCTAAGTCGACGCACTAAAATGAAAGCAACAACAACCGAGACCACCCTTAGCCGACACTACCAACAAACCCCAACAATTGAGAAAAATGGCAGCAAAACATACCCTAATTAAACTGAACAAAACCATAGAGATCATGTTTTTAACACCAACATACTCAAACCGATTCAATACACACTACAACCACGTTTCGGGTAGCAAGAATGTTTATTCTTATAAAAGAATTCACAAGTTCAATATCAAAACATACAAGTTTGCATTCTCTTACCAAGTACGACGCAAACTGCCCTAAGTCGACGCACTAAAACAAAAGCAACAACAACCGAGACCACCCTTAGCCGACGCTACCAACAAACCCCAACAATTGAGAAAAATGGCAGCAAAACATACCCTAACTAAACTGAACAAAACCATAGAGATCATGTTTGTAACACCAACATACTCAAACCGATTCAATACACACTACAACCACATTTCAAGGAGCAAGAATGTTTTTTCTTATAAAAGAATTCACAAGTTCAATATCAAAACATACAAGTTTGCATTCTCTTACCAAGTACAACGTAAACCGCCCTAAGTCGATGCACTAAAATGAAAGCAACAACAACCGAGACCACCCTTAATCGACGCTACCAAAAATCCCCAAAAATTGAGAAAAATAGCAGCAAACCATACCCTAACTAAACTGAACAAAACCATAGAAATCATGTTTTTAACACCAACATGCTCAAAACGATTCAATACACACTACAACCACGTTTCGGGTAGCAAGAATGTTTGCGCACCCTTAATTGTTTCCATTTCCTTTTCCCTTACTTTAATGCCACGTTGCCATTGACAAGAAAGATCGACCGAACTCCATCACCACGTTACCATGCCTTTTTACACTCTCTCTCATCACAGCCGTCGATTAACATTTTAGACAAAGAATATTCGCAACACAATTGATCCTTTCGCTTGACAAAATGAAAATTGAAATTCCACAAAGTCCTCATGCACCCAAAACTGAAATATATACACCTATCTGCAAATAAATGGCAATTTGAATATTAGTACCATGTCTGTTTGATAAAGACTGTGATGCATGACTCCCCATAATTTATATCTTTTAGTAAATGCTCCACTTTCACCCCGCATCCAACTCTTTTCTTCTTTCGACTTTTGGGGCACCATGATCAGGATTGGAGTGTTCCAGACATTGTGACGCCAGATTTATGTTTCGTGGTCCTTGTCTGCACCTGCTAACTCCCCATCTTTTGATCAGTTCCTCATCCAGTAAGGCAGGTATCAACCAGAAACCAGAACGTCACGCACATCCTTGACATGCCAACTCATTTTCTATACAAAATGATGTTGCAGCCTTCATTGAAAATCCTGCAAACCTTTGTCAAGTGGAAGCAACTGATGACGTCAACTTCTCAATTTTCTGTGACACAGCGAATAAGCACGCATCTCACGACGAGCTGAGCTGTGGAGGGTAACCACATGATTTCCATGATATCTGAATTTATTATTCTTCTACTTGTCAGCCCCCGTGTGCACAAATCCCAAATAAATTGTAACATAAATTATTATAATGTCATAGAGATGTACAAATATATTTCGACTATGTACAGAAGCTGAGTTCACGTCTCTGTACAGCAAATCTGAAGGTTTTTCTGACGCCATATGCATTAAAGGCATTGAAACCTCACGCTGACTCAATCATATGAGACATATCTTGTATATATATCTGACCAAATCTAATCCCCTAATTTATTTTTCTTCGGTGGAATGGACATTTGCAACTGTCGTCACGACCAGCGTTTAATTTGTCATTGCCAAGAGAGCACTCTGACATCATTTAGTGTTGAATGAATGAAAGCCATGACATTAACCGGAAGCATTTTTTTTTGCATAGTTAACTAGGTCGAGGAGTTGTCTAGAAAGTTATGGAAATTTCTGTCATATTTAGAGAAAATTTAGTAAGGATTTTTGTAAATCCAAGTTACAGTTATTAAACTTCAAAATTTTAGGTGACCTAGAGGTTTTTGATGGTGCTAAATCGATTTTCACTATAAAAACACAATTCAAACACTGCTTCTACAAGACTTTTTAAAAAATTTTATCCGAATTCTGGCCACTTTTAACTGTCCAGACAATTCCTCTGCCTCATTAAAATACTCCTTTTTCTTTTACATGATTATTTAAAAAACCAGAAAGAGAAAAACCTTGTGAAGCCAAACTTCTACGATGTTTTTGGTGTAATGCAGCAATCTTGTCATTAAGTGTTGTAAAGAGTTGGCTTCATGCTTTTAGTGCCGTGATGACAGACTTGGAAATCTTTCATGTGCATTGTTAAGGAAACTTTGTTAGAGTTGTCATGAATTTATTTTGGAAATGGACAAATAAGAGTAAGGTGAAATTTTTATTTATTAGATTTTAGGATATATTTGAAATCTAAAATTAAAATAATTATTTTTTTTGGTATTATTGATATATTTTTTTTTAATTTAATAACATAATTTTTAATAATATTATGAATTTTTGTGGCTAAATATTATTTTTTAAATATAAAAATAAATTAAGTATTTTGAAAAACTTCTTAATCATTTAAATTGGATAAACTTATCATTCCAAAAAATTACAAAGTATACATACAAATTAAGGAAATTTTTAGTAATTAAAGTAAAATGAATTAAAACTATTTATCATTTAGTTTTATATATTTTCCTCGAAACGGAGAAAGGATGACCTCTATCAAGACTTCCCACTCTTCATAATTATTTGTAACTCAAATGTCTAGATTGTTGTTAAATGGAATAATTTTATTTCAAAATCTTTGTAAGAAGAGTTTCCATTGTAACTAAAGTGTTCTAACCTTTTTAAGAAGAGTTTCTAAGTAGTTAAAAGTAGTTTTTGATCTACAAGTTTTTGTTTTAATCACTCTATTTCTAAATTTCGAATGGGTGGTTAGCACTTTGTATATATTATCAAATTAGATTTGTTTTGGTAAAAGTAAACTTTGTTAAATTAATAGTAGTTATTTATGGTACATGGTTTTGGTAAACTCTCATATTAGATTTTACGAATTATATGCGATGATTTTTTAAAAAGAGTGGGAGATTTTTCATGGTAATGTCTTAGAGTTCGCTCACTTGGTAAGAGTTAGGATTTTTTAATTAAAGTTTTCCTAAATAAATAATGCATGTATTATTGCTAGTTCTTTAATTAATTTTATTTTATGATTAATTTAATTATTAATATTTATGAAGAAATAACTAGATTTAAAAAAAATTAATGTATTTTTGTATAATCTTTAAAGATATTATTTAAAAAATAAGAAACTAAGATATATTAAAATTATCATTTTAGAACGATGCTAGGGTTTGATTGTGCGTCTCTGGAGTTTTGGGGTTTTTTCTGATTAGGAGTTAAGGGGGTGTTCTTTTACAGTAATTCTGAGCAAGCATGGTGAATTCTTGAGGGGGAAGGGTGAGAACCCCTCCTTCAAGCAAGTTGTTGGGGTTTTTTCTGATTAGGAGTTAAGGGGGTTTTGTTTTATAGTAATTTTGAGCAAGCATGGTGAATTCTCGAGGGGGAAGGGTGAGAACCCCTCCTTCAAGGAATTTGTTTTCGAAAAGAAGCAGAAAGCAGGGAAGGGACGGGGGATGTTAGAACCCGCGGTCCATGTGATGGGAAAGGCGACTCAACCATGCAAAGGACGTGTGAAATGTGAAACAAAATGAACCTTGGATGAGTTTATAAGGTGTTGGGCAAGTTGAGGGGGCGATCCCATGAGTTGGGCGGGCCGACCCTCCTCCTGGGCAAGATAACACACTGTAAACAAGTTGGATTGGGCGTTGGGTGTGGGTCGGCCGAGTGACATAACCCGCCACCCGCCCGTATATATTGAAGGGCGTTTGGAGGCAAACGACCATCATTTGATCAACACGAGTTCGAACGAGGAGTTATGCAGTGCGTCGATCAGCCCGCATGACAGGCAGAACTCAGGTGGAAAACTCATTCAGAAAAGTCGTTCAGAAAAGTCGGGTGAGAAACTCGGGCGAAAAAATTGTGCAGGAAACTCGGGAAACCCGGGTGAGGTCGTTCAGGTGAACCGGTGAAGTCGTGTGGTGACCCGGTTGAAGTCGTGTGGCGACTCGGGTGAACGAGTTTGGGTGAATGGGTGGACGTGCAGACGGGCGGCCGGGCAAGGGCGCGCCGTGCACGCCAGAACGAAGAATTGTGCATATGAGCGACTTGGGTAGGGCGCGCCATGCACGATGAAATGATGGAAACCGTGAAGTGTTGAGGTTGTGAACGAAGGTGTGACTTGTGCGGAGGTGCCTGTGTGTGGCGACTTGGTTACGACGAAGCGTGCCCAAGTTGGGCAAACAACACGATCGTGCAATGAGGTGAATGAAGGGTGGGTGAGTCGTGTGGCGACCGTGCGGAGGTGTCGACGAGCTGGGCAACCGAGTTTGCCGAAGTTCAAAATTGGCTAAGTGTAAATTTGGGGTTTCCCAATATTTAACTTGTACTTGTAAAAGAAGATTATATATATATTGATTCAAGCAGACTCATATTGCAGGGAGTTGCCCCTCCCTTTATACTGTTGTGCATTTCTCTTGTATAATTCTGTTTATGTGAATGTTATGGGCTTTCACTTGTATAAAGGAAACATAATAATACTTGGTAACGAAAATAAAACTAAGTATGGAATGTTAGGCGTAGTCTACAATCGTAAGTATTGGTGAAAAGAAAACGATTGGTAGTGCCGCACCTCACTATAAGTGGTTGAAAGACTACCACAGGTGTAGGGGCATGACAGGTGGTATCAGAGCAAGGTTGCTCGTGACAAAGTGTAGGTGTGGATGCACTTTACAATTGATGATAGTGGAAGCAGGTACTTGCAGGTGAAGGAAGCTAGTTTCACATACAAGTGTAACAAGGGAGGTTCATGATTGCAGGGAACTTGGTGAAGCTGGTGAATGGTGAAACAGGTTTAGCAGAGGAGAAGCCTAGTTCTTGGGCCAAGCTGAACGACAAGACATGGCAGGTTTGGAAGAATGCAAAGGGAAGATCTTCCTTACCTTGTACAGGTTGAAGCAGATAAAAGAAGAAAACCCCCGAATTCGAAAGGAACTTGAAGTCTTGGAAAGGAATGTTGAAGACAAACTTATTCAACATGGTTAGACAATGGAGCAAGATGAAGTTGCAGATTGTGTTAACAAGGAAGAGGAAGCCATGATGATTGAGGATGTTGCAGATGTGACAATGATGGAGGATGAACTTGAGATTGATCAAGTTAGACCAGGATCGTGCAGTTTGCAGACATCGATGGATGAGGATACTCACATGGAGGAGCCTCATGATGATGATGTAAGTACTATTGATACTTGTGTTTCACTTGAGCATTTGTAGATGGACCATATGTAGGGAAGGGCAAAATCAGTTTGCTGATGCTAGGGAGGATATTACCATGGATGACTATGATGAGACCTTGTATGGAGAAGCAAGGATTGTTGACTATTGCAGGACTTGTTGGGGTTGTTTTTGACCTTATGGTAGAAGGTGCAAAGGCCTATGACAAGGGAGGAACATGATGATCATTGCGAAGGATGGGTCATGCTTTATCCATATGAAGAATTGGCTAAGTGCCCGACATGACTCATGGACAAATTGAAGGGCACACAGTTGGGTATGATGATGCTTGGGTGGACTTCTCATGGACGAGACCAAGAGATAGTCTTGGTGGAACCTTTAGTGGGGGAGATATGACGGAAGGGACTCGTGATGATGAGTATATGGTTGGGTGATCGAGTTTACTAGATCGAAGATTTCAGACTTGGATAACGATGATTGATTGTTGTGATGGGTCTACTTGGTTGGACTACATGGGCAACTTAGTCATGGACATCAGGTTGGAGACATGGAGCATGGCAGTCTTATGCAAGAACATTATGCAGGAGCACTTGTAGAGGTGTCACTTATGGGCATCCAATGAGGAGTGCCAAGGTAGGGATGTTATGCAGGTGGATTTGCTAGTGTGACATGGAGACTTATTATTTATGAGCCGATGGATAGGTTGTGCACTTATATACAACAAGGCCATGGACTTGGATGGAGTTGTGAGCAGGCTATGGAGCATTCCTATTACATGGAGAAGCTAAGGCATCTTGCAGAGACCTTTGGGCCAAAACTTGTATGCTTGCTGAGATGTTCGTTGGAGATGACTCATAGAGCTCATGATGACATGACATTGTGACTTTTAGGGACTTCATATATGGTGGACTTAGAGGATCTAATGCATTGAGGAGCTGAGGTCAGAGACTTTGATGCAGGATGGGGTGCATACTTTCAAGTACATGTATGGGAATGGCTTGAAAGAGTGACTTGATGTGGAGGATCGATATGAGACACTTTGGAGTGATGGAGTTACAACGATGATGATGCCTTGGTGGCAACACTTGGGCATGGGTTGAGCCGAGACTCAACCACTTTTGACACATGGGAGCTGATTGATCTATGATCATGGGCAGCACATGGATAGATGAGACAGGTGCATACTTATTTCTATGGCAGACTTGAGGGATGGCACATACAGATATGATGGAGGTTGCTTCATGGACCTGGATGTGGCACATCGAGAGTTGGAGGTTGATGAGATGATCTCTTCACTTTGAGGAGATGGATGTTTTGCAGATGGATGATGATGTTGGATAGAAAACATCATGGACAACATGTTGCAAATGAGATGGAGACTACTTCATGGACCTGAGCATGGCTTACACTTGTATGGAGATGGATTCTTGATCGAGTTGAGGATGTGATGGGATGTTCAGAGAAACAATTGATGATGGCATGAGGATGTTCACTCTCATGGTTTGAGCGTGACAGTTGGATTAGCTACCCAACTAGTTCAAACATGGGGATGCGTAGTGTACAGAGATGTGTTAGCATTGTGTTGGAGTATCATGGCAGCAGTTCACATGAGGATGACACATGATGAGGTCGACACGAGATGTTTCAGGAAGCATGTAGCTTGAGATGGAGGGACCAACCTTCCACGATAGGGAGCAACATGTGGAGATTGCGACAAGATGGTCGATGGTCATGGATTGAGATGATTTCCAGTGTATGACATACCGATGGGGTGTATACCGTGGTATGGTGATCTTGGTGACAGATGGTTGCCGAGACGAGATATTGTTGAGGACCACAATGACTTCAAGTGGGGGAGGATGTTAGGGCCTGCGATCCATGCGACTGGCAGGGCGACTCAACCATGTGAAGGTCGTGCAAAATGTGAAACGAAATGAACCTTGGACGAGTTTATAAGGTGTTGGGCGAGTTGAGGGGGTGGTCCCATGAGTTCGGCGGGCCGACCCTCCTCCTAGGCGAGATAACACATTGTGAACGAGTCGGCTTGGGCATTGGGCGTGGGTCAGCCAGGTGACATAACCCACCACCCACCCATATATATTGAAGGGCGTTTGGAGGCAAACAACCATCATTCGATCAACACGAGTTCGAACAAGGAGTTCTGCGGTGCGTGGATGAGCCCACACGATGGGCGGAACTCGGGTGGAAAAATCGTTCCAAAAAGTCATTCAAAAAAGTCGGGTGAGAAACTCAAGCGAAAAACTTGTGCAGGAAACTCGAGCGAGGTCGTCCGACCAACCCGAGTGAGGTCATTCGGGCGACTCGGGTGAGGTTGTTTGGGTGAACCGAGTGAAGTCGTGTGGCGACCCGGGTGAAGTCGTGTGGCAACTCGGGTGAAGTTGTTCAGGTGAACAATTTTGGGTGAACGGGTGGACATGTGGATGGGCGGCCGGGAAAGGGCACGTTGTGCACGCCGAAACAAAGAATCGTGCGGACGGCCAACTTGGGTAGGGCTCGTCATGCACGACGAAACAGTGGAAACAGTGAAGTGTTGAGGTTGTGAACAAATTTGTGACTCATGCGGAGGCATCCATGTGTGGCGACTTGGTTACGACGAGGTGCGCCCAAGTTGGGCGAACAAAACAATCGTGCGACGAGGTGAACAAAGGGTTGGTGAGTCGTGTGGCAATCGTGTAGAGGCGCCGACGAGTTGGGTAACCAAGTTTGCCAAAGTTGAAAAATGGCTAAGTGTAAATTTGGGGTTTCCCAAGATTTAACTTCTACTTGTAAAAGAAGATTATATATATTGATTCAGGCAGACTCATATTACAGGGAGTTTCTTCTCCCTTTAGACTGTTGTGCATTTCTCTTGTATAATGTTGTTTATGTGAATGTTATGGGCTTTCACTTGTATAAAGGAAACATAATAATACTTGGTAACGAAAATAACACTAAGTATGGAATGTTAGGCATAGTCTACAATCATAAGTATTGGTGAAAAGAAAATTTTTGGTAGTGCCGCACCTCGCTATAAGTGGTTGAAAGACTACCGCAGGTGTAGGAGCATGAAAGGGGAGGTGTTGAAAAATGTATAACTAGGTTCAGTCTTTATAAAGATGAAATGTATTTTTGATTATTTAAAATGTAAAAAATGAAAGAAAATTATTATTATTATTTTTGGAGCATGAGTTTCATGCTCAAGGTCTTTTATTTTATAGTTCAAACACCCATTGAGTGCTTCTCATAAGTTGAATACCCCATCAGGCACATTGTAACTTGTAAAGAAAATTATTTTTGTCTTAAAAATTGTCACGATATCCTCTAATACCAAGTCGGCTTGGTCGTTGTCACGTTAACCTAAAAGGAAGAGTGACATCCACCTTAAAGAACATATATATAGGAAGGAACTCATCCTCCTTGATAGATATTCACCCATCACTCATTCTTGCGAAGAAGGAGGAAAAAGAAGGAAACGAAGAAGGAAGGGGACAAACGAAACTTTTGTTTGGGCTATTTATCTCTCACACGTGCTAAGGAGGACTAAGGTTTATGCATTAGATCTAGGGTTTCTATCTACAAGTTATATCTTAGAGAAAAGAAGGCAAGTAGGTCAAGTGAAGGTCACCAAGGGTCATCCTCAAGCTCCAGAAGTGAGGGAAAGGAAACCGAAGGTCAAAGGAAGGCAGATCGAAACTCACATGTGTGGAAACAACAACTGCTGGGGGGGCAAAAATTTCAGATCTGCAGTGGAGGCTAAAATTTCTTAATTGGAAGTCAAAGAAGTGCTAATGGAAGAGATTTGATTAGGTTTTACTAGATCAAGGTTAGCGCATCATCCAGAAAGGTTGGTATTGGTCTTGGAGGGTATTGGAGTTAGTATTAAGGTCTTGGAATTCATCAATTGAAGAATCTATAAGAAAGAGAAGATATTTGTGGGTTTTACTCTCAAGTGGAAATGTTTTGGCCCTAGATTGTAGCCTATACTTTTTATTCTTATTATTATTGATTTTGGTAGTTGTTTGATGATACGCATATATAATAAATAAGTAACAAAGCTAATAAGTAAAAGAAATGACAAGCAATTTTCAAGTGAAGAGAAATCATTATAATCTTTGCCCTATAGATTTTTCAACATGGTATTAGAGTTAAGATTGGATAAGGGCATTATGAAGATCTCTAACACATCAGGAAGCTCTTCAAGAAGTTTTCAAAGGTAGAAATCCATCTCAAGAAAGGCATCAAGGAAGCATGGAATCTTATATTCACTGCAAAGAAGGAAGTAACCAAGACAAAGGATAAAGGACTCTTCTCAGCACTCACTAGAACATTCTAAGACAAAAACATTTGTGTAATCAATAGTGTTGCATCTAGACACATGATTGGTCATCACAAACAACTGAAGACATTATCAAAGGGAAAATATTCTTACTCGATGGAACTTGGAGATAATAAGAGCTATCATGTAAGAGGAATTTGATCAACCTCTATAGATCTGGAGAATGGAAGCAACATTCATCTCAATAACATCCTATTTGTTCCATGTTTACATAAGAACTTAGTTTCTATGTCAAGTTTAGAAGATAAGGGTGATAGAGTAGCTTTCAATGATGGAAGAGTTGTAGTATGGAGCAAGAACTCAAGAATAGAGAATGCTAGAGTAATTGGTATTCATGAAGGAAGACTTTAGAGGTTGATATGTCCTCTTGCACAAGCTTTGGTTCACATTCAATTCAACCCATGTGAACTCTAGAATAGAAGATTTGGCCACATTCATTTCAAAATCCTTTCAAATCTAAGTTTTATTGTAGGAGAAATCTTTGAATTGAAAGAAGTTCATGGAGGAGTATGCAAAGGATGTGCATTGGGTAAAAATACCAAGATACCATTTGGAAGTAGTGCTTCATGGTCAAAAGAAATATTGGATATTATTCATTTCAATGTCTATGGTCCTATGACTCCTAAATCACTTAGAGGTCCTCTATATTATGTCACATTTATAGACGATCATTCAAGGAAAACTTGGGTTTACTTGATGAAATACAAGGACAAAGTATTTACAAAATTTCATGAATTCAAAGATGAATTTGAGAACCTTGGAGAAAGAAAAATGAAGATACTAAGGTCCAATAATGGAGGAGAGTATACATCCAAGGAAATTATAGATTTCTGTAAGGATTCTGGGATTAAGAGGGAGCTGATAGTCCCATACAATCCTGAACAAAATATAGTTTCAGAACAAAAGAACCGATCCATTGAGGAAAGTGTAAAAGTAATGTTGCATGATCAAGATCTACCAAAACATTTGTGGGCAGAAATGACTATGACAACTGTATATATTCAAAATTGAATTCCCCACAGATCACTAGACAAAAAAACTCCGGAAGAAGTATTCACTAGGAAGAAACCAACTGTAGATAATCTTTGAACCTTTGATTGTCCTGTATATATTCATATACCGAAGGACAAAAGAAAGAATTTGGATCCACCAGGCATGAGAGTAATATTTGTTGACTACAAAAAATCCTCTAAGGCATATAAAATCCACATAAAAGAAGGACACCATATATAAGTCAATCGAGATTTCATATTTGATGAAAATATTACATTCAAGAAATCAAAGGAACTTCCCACGGACTCTCATGATGAACAATTTCGAGAATTTGAAGAAGAATTTTACAAGAAATAAGAAGAATCTCACCATGAAGATGAAGGTCCCAATGAACCTATTCAACCTGTCATTATCCCTGAATCAAGAAAGAGACCTAATTGGTTGAATTCAACGCTATTTGATGTAGAATATCATGGAGCAACTCAAGGCACATTCAGGGAAATCAAGAAACCCAAACGATATTTTGGGTATGCAGTCTACATCACAAAATTAATAGAAGAAGAGCCATCCACTTTTGAAGAATATGTCAATAATCAAGAATGGAAGGATGCCATGAATGAAAAATATCAATCGATAATGAAGAACTGAGTTTGGGAGATCATGCTTAGGCTCGAAGACAAATCTGTGGTAACTTTCAAATGGATCTATAAGATCAAACATGTAGTGGATGGAAGTATCGAGAAGTATAAGGAAATATTTGTGGCTAGGGGTTTCTCTCAACTTGAAGGCATCAACTATCAAGAGACATTTGCTCTGACAAGAAAGTATAGAACTATACGTTCGTTGGTCTCTTTGGCATCATTGATGAGATGTAACATCCACCAAATGGATGTCAAGACTACATTTCTGAATGGCATAGTTGATGAGGAAGTAAATATAGAATAACCCCTTGGATTTGAAGTTAAATACAAAAAGGAATACGTTTTTCGATTGAAGAAGGAAATTTATGGCCTCAAACAGGCACCAAGGGCATGGTATGCTAGGACGAATGAATAAATTCAAATATTAGGCTTTTGTTGATCAGCAAAAATGACCTTTCAACATCTTAAGGGATACCAACTTAAAATAGTTCCTTTTCCATTGAAATGGTGGTTCCAACAGGTTCAATTAGGTCCAGTTACCCTCTCTCTATCTCTACTAGCTTAAAGTATGACTTTAACCTACCAATAGAGAAGAGATATCATGTCAACTCTTCTTACTGATCGTGCAAGAAAGTGATTCTTAAACTAACTTTATGGCCCAGCCAAACCACTCTAAACACTGCCCCTATATGAGGGGACTTATAGAATGCATAAAGTAGAACTAAATACAAAGTATAATCTAAGATGTATATAATACTAGACCTATCTTGATTGAAGGAAGGATTAGTCTTTATCTCAATCAAGAGAAAGCTAAAAGGAAACAAAAAGAAACATAAGTATGTTGAAATTGGAATAAGATAAAATGAATAGCTCAGGGAAATAAAATTTCAAGATCTAATTCTTGTTTGAGAAATTGTAAGCAAATAAATTCCTATTAAATAGTTAGCAGACATCCAACTACAAACATATGTAATTCCTAATAAAACATATACATAAGGACCAAAAGATTCATGCCACAGTACTGAAATAGTTCAAATACATGACATGTAGAAAGCAGGACATATATAAGATTAAACTGTTAGATAGCTAGAAACTCAAGGAGATAAAGATTTGTCCTTATGCAAGTTCCAATTTCGAATTTCATTTTTTATTAACCCTGTGAGATAGCTTGAAAAGATTCTAAATGAGCTTTTCAATAAGATTTCAAAAATAGTGCTAAAAAGCCACATACATAGTCATACACCATAAATGATATATGGAAACTAAAGCATTTACTTCCAATAACAAAGAAAGTAGAAGTGTTATTCAACCAATTATAGGAATAAATATTACTATAAATATGAATCAAGTTACAGAAAAAAAACAGAGAAATACAGTAGTGCAAGTCCTCTGTTGCCTCTAAACTCGATTCCCTGCCTGCAAACATGGATCGGCTATACCTACAATAGTGTAAATGAATCACAAAGTCCCTCCTTACAAACATGTTATAAGCCCAAGTATTACCCTATCTCTTTTCTCTCGGATTCAAATCCCCTTATCACAATCATAGATGGGTATTTATACATTCGAAAGCATAATAGTTTATCCCAATCTCTCAACCAAAAATTACATAAAAGGAAAGAAAAAATATAAATTAGTATCCAATGGATAATCCTAGCCTAACTTAGCAGATCTCAGAAACTAAATCTGAATCTGATTCCAACAAAATTTCAATAAGACAAAGGGTTGTTTCCAACAAAATCCCTAAATAGCATTATAAACAACCTCCTGCTTTCTTTAGCACTAACATAGTTCAACTGTTCGATAGAAATTGGAAGTACTAGATCTTCAGAATTGGCCCCCTAGATTATCCTTGCAATCAGATTAAAACAAAGCAGTAAGAATTTTATTGTAAATCACGTAAGTAAACCATAATAACAGCCTGAAACCTTAAAGCAATGTTCATACAAACTTTATAGTGGTAATTAAACCATAGTGTGACAAGTGGAAAACTTGGATAGGTATTAAAGGTCTTGATATCGGAGGTTTGAAACCGTCATAACATGACACACTTTGCAAACTTGCAATATAGAAATTTTTGATGTAACAGATGCAAAAGTACATTTAAAACATTATAATAAAGCTAATTTCATTTGTATATGATATCGACAATCAAAGATAAAGTATAATCGAAGATTCCATTTGAAAGTTCCGACATGTGAGGATGTGATTTATTACTTAAACTATAACACAAATCAAAACTGGATTTTTGTATCGGAGCTTTGAGAAAATCAGAGGTTTTACGATATCGCACATCGACAATTGGAGCAAATCGGAGGTGACACTATATCGGAAATCGGAGGTCCTGCGATATCGCATATCAGCAATCGAAACTGAAGTGCTATCGCACATGGACAATCAAAACAAATCGGAGGCTATACAATATCATATATTACAAATTTGAGGTTTGGAGTGGTGTCCCATAACCAAAACACTAATATGGTATTGCTCTAATAGGGTTTCATTATATGAAATGTGTGCTATTTATATTTATGAAAAAAGGTTTCCAAAGTATTAATACAATAGTTTATTACTCCGACAATTGTATTATTAAGCAAAGGTCCAATTTCACTTTGGTCAACTATAGAATATTAAAGTGATCCAATAATAAAAGTCTTGGACTCGAGGGCTATTTGATTCAACAATTCTAATTAATGAGTAATAAAAGAAAGTTTTATTAATATAATATTAAGGCAAACTGAAAATGAAACAAGGCTAACTAGGAAAAAATGAAATAACCAATGATTCAAAAACCAAATGCAAATAAAAGGGTCCCCATAGTTTTTATAATAGTAATAAGGTGAAACTGGGGGTGTTGTGTTTTCTTTACCACAACAATGGCGACACATGGGAAGAACGGGTAATCTCCAAAAATAATGTGAAACTCCAAAGAAAAAGGAATGAAGTTACATAAATATAAATTCTAAAATTCATATTTTTCAGTGAAATCTTAGTAAAGGACAATAGAATTTTATCATTTTGTATATATCTAGTATTGATAATAAAAGAAATTCATGTTTACAAAAATCATTAATTGATTACAAATTTAACTAAAGAACAAAAGATTTTAAATGAGTTTAGTAAAAAGATGAACTCTTATTATCACAGGTAGAGCCACTACTGCTAGCAGGAATCCATAACCTCGACAGGTTACCTTTTAACCCAAGTAAAAGTCAGTATCCCATCTACTAGATATTTCAGAGGAAACACAGTTTTCATCAAATTAGTCTGAAAGTCGTTGTCCTTTCCTGGTTACTAGAATTGACAATTCCACTCACAAGTATTAATAGAAATGAACAAGTCGGATTGTGATGAGACCACTTGTCCTACAACAAGTTGTTGTAATCCATTATCTTGGCATGGTAACTAGATACGATAATGTCACTACGATTAATGCCCATGATCATGGTAGGTTGGCTCTATAAGGAGACCCCTATCTTCTAGGTATATAATAGTTTATTTTACACTCTGATGATTTTAACATACATGGGGAGACAAATCCTCTCCTTAAGAGATTGGGATGATGTAGAAGAGTGATAAAACACTAAACCTTTTGTTTTTCATTTGCTACTTTAGGAATTGTTTATGATAAAAGGTTGTTGTAAAACCATATTATCTCTTAATTTATAAATTAGAGATCAAAAAAAATGATAACGGAAAAACTCATGGAATAAGATCTTTAAATTTGAATTTGAAAAATAGCAGGTTTGATAATTAACCCAATCTTTTTCCTTTTACTAAGTAATTCCATTAGATAAGAGTAAAAATTTCCCAATTATTAACCAAATTTGGGTTAAAAAGAACTCTTAAAAAATGCTCAGTAATACCACTAGGATTAATCCCAAACAAAGGTGAAACATGAACACAAGGGGATTGGAAAGGGGACCAAGAAATGTTGTGGAAAAAAATCCAACCAAGAGACAAGAGAAAATAAATAAAAACTAAAAAGAGAACTAAGATAGAAGCAAACGCAAAAAAAATCAACCATGAAAAGGAAATCATGAATTAGGAAAACTCAAGTGAAACAAAAGCAATATTTTGATATAAGCAATAAAGATCTTATTATGTTCTTTTCATTATGTCAAGAATATGAAATGTTGTCTCACTTGGTGAGTTTGTTATTCAAGACTTTAATTTAAGTAATTTCTCTAACTAAAAGGAGAGTTGTGATTGAATTTTGCATATGAGACTTTAACAGGAAAGTTCTTCCTTTTATAAAATATTGCTTTAAAACATGTAACTTTGAATAAACATATCTTGAAAAAGAATAGGAGAGATGATAAGAAAAACTCAGAAGTAAAGGAAATTGCCTTGAAAGAGTTTTTAAAATTGCTCCTTTCAACATTAGAGTTTGTCACAACTACTTTATTGGTAAAATTTGATCTTCTAACTCAAGCCCATACTTGGTAAAAGAAATTCTAGAAAACTATGAATAGATGGAACATGTAAATGTGTACTTGGGAGAATTCATTCATAGCTTTACCTGATGAATCTTCATCTTCTCCCATCTATTTTTCAAAGTTCAAAAACATCTTCTTATTTAATTTAAACTAACTGCTAAACTACACCTAATCCTAATCTAAAAAGTAGACTAAGACTAAGTAAATTCATTCTTCTAATGTAACCATTCAAACATCTTATTATCTACATGAATGTGTAAATCAAACATAATAACAAAATAATAAATATACCAACAGAAATAAAACTGAATATATTATATACATTTAATACTAATGTATGTCCAACAAGTAACTCATTTACAAAATCCCTTCTATGAAATTCTTCTAAACATATATCTATAGGATCATCAAGATAAGGATGTGATTCAGATTTTTGAAAAGAGTTCAAAGATAGAGGAAACAACAAATCATTATTAAATGTTAAATCTTTGCAAATGACAGGTTGCTGTAAAGAAAAAGAAAAATCTGAAACCTTATTTTCAAAATAATTGAGTGGATAGAAATGAGGAATATTTCTATAGAGATTACATGGCTGGCCAAAGTACAATAATGGCCTCTCAAATGTCAACATTTAAAAATCAAAAAGAAATGGGCTATACATAATCATCAAATAGAATTTAAGAATAAGAATAAGCCAATATTCATGATTGAAACACTGAAACTAATTCTCATAAATACTGATTAATACATTTTATGAGGAACTAGAGTTGTGTTTCTCATAGTACCAGCATAGTGTGCTCAGAAAATCAAAACTAAAATTGAACAAAAAAAGAATTGAAAAGAATGAGAGTTGTGTTACTCCTACCACCAACACTTGGGGGCGTTTTGTTTTCTTCTTTACTACTGACAACTGTATCCATTGATGTCATTTGGGTGTTCAACACTTGGATACACGTCCATTCTTGAGTAATCACTTCAGATAATTATTTCAACATTTAGCTGTGGGAAATTTCCCACTGGAACTTGGTATGTAAAATTGGCAGTAGGGTTTGGCACATGGATACTCGGCCTGACATATACATACTCAAACTATGAATCAACAAACATTTTAAATTATCTTATGAAGTCTAATTTGTGAGAATATATCCCACATTAGCCATGTTACCATTAACATTGTTTTTTCATATACACCAATAATTACACTTTTTTTTTTATATGTTGTGCCCATGAAGTGCCCCGTGTGGTCTTGATCTTGACTCTGACTTACGTTGTGTTGAAATTTTTATTCTATGACCAATAGGTGTATTTTTTGGACTTTGGAAATTTGGCCTTGTGCCATTATATTTTTAATAAAAAATAATTAAACTCTGTAAATAATTTGACAACACACTAGTTCTAAAAACCACTTTTTTCATTTGATAAAATTTGTAACTTTTGCCCAAGATTTTGTATTTTCCCTCACCGGGCTGACCATCCAACTTTCAGTGCCCTTATTTGATATTTTCGAATTAGCGTTAATGATCCAAATGCCAGTGTACCTGAATCTTTTGGAAAAAACAATTAAAATGGTTGAGCCTTATACTCTGAAGCTACGCTAAGATAACACGCACAGTGTAACTTTGTTTTAATGTGCCTGTGACCAGGAAGTTCTCTTCGACATAGTTTAATATTGATGTATCCTTCTTTGAAAGTGATGATGCATTCTTCTTTCCTAAATCATGAAGCTCATTCAGAATCTCATTTTTCTTGAATAAGGAAACTATGTTTAATGTAATATTAAGCTCAATTCCTAGTACATCATGTGCCTTATAGTCCAACTTACTATTAATGCCAGGGCTACATCAATATCAAATGCCATATAACATTCTATAATTTTCTCTTTACAATTTTCTAGATACACTTTAATATGTATGTTGTTCCACGAAGAAATGCATCACAACTGTAATACAAGCATCCACCCAACCTTCTCTAATTATTTGTTCACAAAATGCTTCATCCTTTCCCTTTGCTCTTAAAACTTGCATTCCTGTAAGTGGCCCTTGACATGTAATGACATGAAGGAAAATATGGTGAATGTGTATTATATGTTCCCATAGACTCCTTAAAACATTCTACACATATTGAAATTGATGTTTAGAGATGAATATGAGTCCCAATTATTATATAAGTCTAAGAATGATAGGGAAAATAATAGAAAGATAATGCACATACTTTGAATGAACAAACAAAATAACTTGTCATGACACTATTTCATTGGAAGATTTGCATTAAATGACAATTGGGAATTTTACAAAGTTGACCTAATTAATACAATAGAAACATCCATAAATATTGGTAAAAGAAATGGGGACCGAAACTTTTAAATGTACATGGTGAAAATTTCTGGGGGTTTTGTGGCCACTGCAAGAAGTGGTGAACCACTAGTAGAATCAAACATCTTTGTGTTTTTCCTTTAAAAATATGAAGTCTTAATAACGACGCAAGAAAGTATTGAATAGAAACTATGGGTACTACTTTGAAATACTTGACCGTTTATAAATGTGCCATCTATATATCTCATAGTTAGGTTCTATTAGTCTCTGTACACTACACCAAGAGTTCACACATGTAATTCTTTGACAATGACATAGAAAACATGACCAAGATATTGTAAATTTTCAGAATATAAAATGTGTGTCTGGTGTTTCTCCACTTCCAGCGAGCATCTATAGCCCTAATGGAGTCACTGAAGAAATCAAAAGCATTTCTTCACTACCAGTGAGTAGCGATAGCCCTAACGAAGCTTCTTGCACAACCTCTCTATTCATGAAGCCTTTCTCAAGCCTTTACCATTTTATTTATTTTTCTTTACATGCAATTTTCCATTATCTGGGCATTCTTTTACTAGCTTAGATGAGGGATCCTGACTTATTTTATGAGTAGAGAGGTTATTCCTTGTTTTAAAGAAACAAAATATTTTTAAAATTAGGTTTTCCCTCTTTCCATATCACCATATCACATCTCTAACTCAAAGGTGAGATTTAAAATTCACAAAATTAAACATTCAAGAATATACCATAAATAGAGTTCAGGTTGTAGATGTATATCTTATAATCTTATCAAAGTTCCCTACAAGTTACAACTTGTATTTTCCTCATTAATATGTTAGACTTAGAGAAAGGTGTAACACCCTCCTCGCACATCTACCCAAACAATTGGAAAGCTAGGGTAAACATGTGACGAGAGGCCACTATGATATAATTTGACCTCCTAAGTCATGTTAAGGAAGTGGAACCAATGGAAACACACCATACAGACATTTCACATCAGCATTAGGACCCTCAAGAACCAATTCAACCTTTCTGCCAACCATCCCTAGGTCCCACTGAGATTTTGGACCACTTGACCTCTGGACGCTCTAATTCCATGGGCATGCTAGCATCTAGGGACCTCTAGAGGTTCTCACAGGCCTACAAGACAACATTGAAGGACTATTTTACACAATGGTGTGCCACTGTCCCCAAGATTTGAGCCACTTTTTTAGGCCCAGAGCCTAGGTCACTGCTTATAATTGAATGACATCTTCATAATAGTAAAATAACAAGGAAATGATTGTATAAATTTAATCACTTGAATAAGACCTTGACTGGACCCCTACTAGCAAAGACATACATTTCGTAAAAAATATCACGAATAAGTAATCTACTGGTGTAAATAACATATATGAGCATAGGGATCTCACGCTTAGCTGAGAATAGCTAAGAAAAATTGATGCCTCAACACATCAATTACTATTTCATCCATTAGGTCATAGATACATTGTTCATTCATTTACCAGTAAAAACATAATGAGGTGCATACATAGTTACTATCATAAAACACATATGTAAACAACATAATAACAACAAAAATACCAAGTAAATCAAAACCATATAATCCACATATATACCAGTATAATACTCATAAAAATACAAGGAGAAAGAACCTCATATTGATGATGCAAAATCCAAACCCGAGATGGGGCTTCCATGTTCCACCCGATCATAGAATGGATGAGCCAAATCTCTCTTCAGCGATTCACCCTCGTGTCATATTCCAACCATGAATGTGGGATCTCATAAAACACATCAATCCAAAACCATCCAAGGCTTCCATATGCCAACCACCTCAACCCATCAAATAGTGGTTCTACCTCACGGTTAGACAACACAAAACCATCATCAGATTGGTCTCTATCCAAGCCTTCTAGGGCTCAAAAGCATTTGTTGCAACCAAGGCTCCAGGACTAGTAACGGAACCCACAACTGTCACCAAGCTCCAAAGCATTTGTGTAACCAAGGCTCCAGGACTAGTAACTCAACCCACCAAGGGCTCTAGAGCGTTTTTCCAACCAAGGCTATGGGATTGGTAACTCAACCCAAGTTATTATAGGGATCCATAGCATTTGTCCAACCAAGGTTCCAGGAACTAGTAACCCACCCCAAGCTAAGGAAACATGAGAACCAACCAAAAACAAAATAGGAAAATAAACCCATAATCTCCATGGCTATCCAAGAAATGGAAAGGCTAGGCAATCCACTGTCAATCCAAGAAATCCTCCATGCCAGTGATAGATCATGACCAATAATCTATATGAATATACCAAAACTAGTGAGGAAAACATACATGCAACTCGGTACCTGCAAGCAAATCTCATTGTAGCTATTAATCTTGATGTCCTCTTTCACTTTCTTGCTCTTCCTTTTCCTTCTTGCTCCAAAAATCCAAGTATGCCTGATGAGCCTAGGCATTGTAGCAAGAATGCTACAACTCCCAGGGCTACCAACTTTACTTATCAACTAGCCGTTCGTACAAACTTAGAGGCGATTGTGTTATATACACAAGTAGAAGTGAAGGTACTGCCTGTTGTCACTCCTCATCTGGCAAGAGACCCCAAGGATTCCAAGCCAGACTTCTATAGGGTCAGAAGAAGCTTGATTTTGATGGAAGGAGAGAAAATCTATTCTAAGGGAGAGCTACTTTACTGCAAAAATGAAGAAAACAACATGCAATCCTAAATCACACCATAACCTAATTAACCATGGAAACAACTAGACTAAGTAGAATTGCTAAACAAAACTAATCTAATGCTAACTATCCAAGTTGCAGAAGTAAAAGAGCATAAAATTATCCTAAGGTGCAAGCAAAGGAAACTAAGCTAAGTCTGTGTTTAAGCGGAAAAATGGTCGGAGATCAAAATTGGTCAAAGGAGGATGTGAGGGAGCAACATCGCATAAGAACCATTGGATCAGGTGGGTGAAAGGCAATTGAATGGTTGAGATTGGATTGCAGGAGGGTATGTAGGTAGATGGGCGAACAAGGTTAACTAATAGGATGGACAGTTGATATTATGTCGCGGAGGTGAAGTCAAGAGATGGACTGGTGGAATCAATCGGAAGATGGACAACAGAGATCAGCCAAGCCAGTTGGCGATCAGGTGAAGTGACAGTCATCGGATCAGACGAAGCAGATCGACAGTGGGAGTTTAAGACGATAAAGTGATCGGGTGATGCGATGGTCGTCATATCAGGAGACAGATTGATGGTGGATATGGGAACACTTAAAGGAACATGTCGAAATGGGGGAGCAGGTTTATAGGGTGGTAAGCAGTATATTGCGCGCCCTCAAAGCTGTAAGCAGCTTTCTCAAATTTCACGCAATTAGCCTCCCCAGCCGACATGTAGCAAGGGGAAACTGCTCATTTCACATGCCCTCAGGCGGATAACGATCAGACAGAAATCCACGCGATATAGCGCGAAGGCCATCGGATCTGGCAAGGTAGATCTATGGTGGAGATTTGACCAAGCGGGTTGGTGAGCGGGTGTGCGATAGCCGTCGAATCTGACAAGGGAAATCGATGGTTGGGACTTAAAGTGCACAAATTCAAACTCTAAAAGTGAATTCAGACGGTGATCAGTCAGTTTTGCTGTGTGAGGAGATATACAGTTAAAAACCGTTTGAAAATGGATTAATAGCTTCCGCTCACCTTTTCATGATGAAGGAGAATGATAGGGATGTGAGGGAGATTAAGTGACAAGAAGAGAGCGAAGGAGCAGATGACCATTAAAGGAATAGAGTGATATGGAATGAGCTTAGTGACTATGTTTAAATGACAAAATCCTTATGAAAACCAAAACCCTGTGTTTTTAGGGTTGTTGCAGGTTTCTTCCTCACGTCATGGCCCCAAAGGGAGGAGGTGAGGCCAAGACACCTGTGAGAAACCTTGTGGATCTTTTCTTTGCCAACCTACTGGTTCAATGAGAGCATAAATGGAAGTAGGCTGAATCACAGCTAATCTACTCTGCACTACTGTAATGAGGCTGCAACTACTCAAACAAATAAATAGAAAATAGGAAGCTACTTCACTAAATGAATAGGAAAGCCATAAATATATGTTGAACTACTGTAACGAAAATGCATCTACTTGAAAAAATGAGCAATTAAACCATGCATCTATGTTGTACTACTGTAATGGAAATGAAGTATTTAAGCAGCTGAAGAGAAAGCTATGATACTTAACAATACAATAAAGAGGAGCTTTAGCTACTAGAGTTGATCCCTAACCCAAGAGCTTCAACCCTCTGAGTTAACTCAGTGCTAGCTCAAAACAAAACCCATATTCATTATAAAAACACTGTATTACATCAAGAACTATTATAGGTCTAGTTCTACAGT
This sequence comes from Pinus tabuliformis, assembly GCA_031772625.1. Classification (NCBI taxonomy): domain Eukaryota; kingdom Viridiplantae; phylum Streptophyta; class Pinopsida; order Pinales; family Pinaceae; genus Pinus; species Pinus tabuliformis. Next base: position 1,928,611,310 of record CM062818.1, on the reverse strand, counting down.
CAAAAGTTTGAATTCTTGCTAACTCTTGGTAACTGACTAATGGTGATGTCATGCGGAAAGAGTCAATTTTGCGGACAAAACCGACCTCCCTAGAAGCTAAGGCTTTCTAGTGACAAACAAGACAATTAAACACTATCTTTCCCTAAATATGCATTTAGAATACAAGCAATCAGGTGTTTATAACATACCTTAAGTCCAACGCTTTGTAGCAGTCCAGCCTCGCCGATCTGGATGAGCTCCTCCTTCTCTTCGAAACCTGCATTCACTAACAAGAAAACGATTACATAGCACCTGAATAACTCATAAAATAAAACATATTCATCATACAGACCAAGGAGTATATGAAACAAATCATGTATAACAATCTGTTGAGAAAAAGGAGCTTAATTGTATTAAGTGGAAACAAAAGAAACCATTACAACCCGTGCCTTGGTGTTGTGCAGGTCCCTCCCAAGGTCCAGCAAGAGTTCTCCTTTACTTTGATCAGCTCACCCACTTCCAAATGAAGCTAAGAAAGGATGGGAATCTCTCCTCTCAAGCTCTATAAGGGAGTCCTAAGTCCAGCAGCATCTACCCTTAGGAATGTACAGCTTTCAACCTCCTCTCCCTCTGGCCCAATGCCTGTATTTATAATGCTTTGGAGGAAGTTAATTAGGTCCACCATCAATGGGATAAGCCCCTCTTTGATTGGGATAGCTCCCCTCTTGATGGGATAAGTTCCTCTTTCATAGGGATACATGAACCATCTGGAGGAGCTCAATACACATCAAACAAACTTCTAGAATGCTCTAGAATCGACCACAAGTAACTTTTTTGAAGTAAAACTCGCACCTTTTGACCTTTACAGGGGTACGCACCCACCCCTTTACAGACAGAGCGTACAAGTACACAGGGAATGTGAACTTGAGGTGCGTACACGCAGGTAAGGCTAAGAGAAACTGCGTACCCAGAGTTATATAGATTTTTAAAGACTTTCTCTCTTTCTTGGAGTTTGACATGAAGAGCAGAGGTATAAGACTTGCCAAGGAGGATAGTATGACAATTGATGGAGCCATACTAACTGCAAATAGTCATGGTGACAAATTTTAGTGTAACAGATTTCCCCTTAAAGTGCGAAGCCTGTAGTAGATTAGGGTTTCATATCATCTAGGAAGGGTGAAGTACTTTATCATTTCAAGGATTATCTTGTGGAGAGCCCAGTCGGAACCTGAAAATATTCAACACAAAATACATATATAAGATCATATCATCGCTGAGGTAGGCATTCCCATACTCAAATTGAAAACTTTAACTAACAAACTAACTACTGCTCTGATATAGGAATGATTTCGCAGTACATCATAATCATAGACTCTTGTAGACACAGTATGGACGCAGCCATCTGTTTATGATTAGTCTACTGTATAATGAATACAAAACTCCTCGCAGCCAGGATGGTGGAAACTAGATCCAAGGTCTTCATTTCTACTTCCCGAAATGGTACGATTCTATCCATGCGAATAAATGAGTTGATGTCGAACATGGTAGAAACCACTTGATTACCAGTCGATGATGTAAACTGTTAACAAGTGTGAGAGAGACCACCAGTGATGTCAATGGTTCTCAAAGTACCCAGTACAATCCATGAGATGTGAATGAATGAGTTGATGTCGAACATTGCACGGAATCCTTCGATCGAATGTCAATGATGTAAACCGTCGTCAAAGGCGAGAAACCTGCCATTGATGCATGCAGATTTCAAGGTACTGATGATTTCTAGGTCATCTTTCTAGATAATGTGCTGATTCGATAGAAAGCGACCCGTTGCAGGCAAGCCCACAACACGAAATCATAGATCAAGTTGAAGAAATGTAGCAGTAAGGACTGACTCAGGTATGGTTGAGATGGATGACGGGTATTTTGCAGATGAATGGTTTATTTGCAGTGACCTCTTGAACACATAACGACACGACAGATGGCTTGGTGACAATTGACCCAAAGTTAATACCCGGAACCGGTTGAAGATTTTCAATGTGGTTTGATCAACTATTAGGCAAAGGATTTCCCAACCCAGGTGAATGAAAAGTGTTGTGTTCAAGAGTGGTGATAAGGCTTCTTCTGAGACAAAGGATAACAAATAGGCTCATTTCTCTCTCTTTTCCCCCACCATTTCTGGCAAGTACCTCTTTATTTTTTACAAGCTTGAGGAGGATAACATATGCTTGATTATAAGCTCATCCTTCGGATGAGTCCAACTTAGTTTAGATTCGAACCCTAAGAAGGATTGGTCCGTTCCTGTTTGTAATCGAACAGGTCCTTTACTGTGAAATTTTAACGAGTTCAGTATAGGAGAAACTCGGCATTTTTCAATTTTAGAGAGTCTGAAAAACTTAAGAAGACTCCAGGGTTGAAATTTTTCGTAAATTTGTGTCTCCCAAGCCCGAAAAAGTATAAAATAATACTTGAGAGAACCGCTTGATCTTCTACGACCAAGGAGTACTTTCATGATTAGTGTCTTTGACCTAAAAAGTAAAAAGCGATCAAGGACACGTCGTTTTCTTTCCAGTATCGAATTTGAAACGAAAAAAATCCGACAATCTTTTCCGTTTTTATGGTCAGAAAAGGGCTATAAGGGGACCGTCTTTTAATTCCGTTTTAACGAGTGTAAAAGAAACGCTCGGCAATCTTTTCATGTTTTAGGAGTCAAAAAAGAGCTTAAAAGATGACTCTGATGTTTTTGTTTGTGAAAAATGACAATTTTCCCTGAAAATCCTTTTATCCTGCACAAAAGCAAACACATTACTCATACCTGTTTAAAGATAGATAAAAATTCTTTGAAAAATACCTTTTCATGGTGAAAAATAAACAAATTTAGCATTTATTTACCCTAAAAAACCTATAAAAAGGGTTTTTACCATTTCATCTTTACCATTTTACTGTTGAGGAGAGAAAAAGGGCTTTTGGCAAGAAATTTCCCATGGACATTGCAGAGAATCCGACCGTCGAAATCGAATGTTGTCTCATCAGGTATTCTACAACATCCTCCTGTTCATTTCCATCCGTTTAGAATTTGTTTTTAGGCCCTAGTTTCATTTTTTGGAGGTTTTTGGGTTTCAAGGTCCGCTTTCGGGGTACGCAGGTGCTCCATTGGTGACCCGCGTACCCCGACATTTTCTCAGTTGGGAAAATGCCGGGCGTATGCACCTTGTCTTAAGGGAACCTGGGTACGCACGCCCTGTTCCTAAAGGTGGGGTGCATACCCCGCAAAATGAATTTTTAAACCCCAATTTCTTCAAAATGGACCAAAAAGTTTTGATTTCGTTGACTCTAACAGATGTTTTTTGGTGTGTAGATTGCCCACCATGCTTGATTGGCGTGAGAGAGAGCACGAAGATGTTGATTTGGCCGCCATTAATCATCAACCGTCCATTGATGCTTTAAAGGCATGCGGCCTCTACAAATACTGGGCCATACCTGGCATGAGGGCCCAGGTGCGCTTTCTAGAGTGGCTGGTAGAGAGATGGAACGTCCAGGACTAGTGCTTTTACATTGGAGGGCACCAGCGAGATAAAGCCCTCAGATATTTACTTTCTCACTGGTTTGCCCAAGAGGGGCGAACAATTGACTCTGTCCGGGACTAGGCCGGGTGGCCAGTCCATTGCTAGTCCCCGACTAGAGTGGTGCAACATGTAGAAACAGGAGAAGGGGATAGAGATCAAAACTATATCCCGCCCTGAACTTATGGTCATTTCTTCCACGGTTACCAGACTTTGCGGGGCTGCCACTTTACATATTGCCACTAGATCCCAGATGCGGATGGAAATTGATTGTTATCGGGGCACCATTTTCAACTGGTGCGATGTTGTGTTGGCTAACTTAAAAAGCCAACTGACTAAAACCAAAAACGGACAGCTGAAGACCTTTGGTTATGGGGCTTTAGTTGTGATTTTTGCTTTAGAGAGGGTTCCGATGTTGATCCCACAGCATCTCACTGTTGAGGCTGGGCTTCCCCGAGAGCCAAAATTGATGCGATGGGTTGCGGTTATGGCCCGTCATCCTGACGAGGGAACGGAGGTTGTCCGATTTAGACCGGAGTATTTTCACTGGTTGGAGGACCAGATCTTTTCGATACAGGATTTTCCTTATGCCGGAGTTGATTTTCGTGGAGATCCGGACATGGTTCTTCCACCGGGAGAACAATGGGATGACACAGGTACTTCATTTTTCACAAGTTTTTAAATTATCTATTTTTTTTGTTTTTTATATCGTCTCAAAACTGACAGTAACATTTTTCAAAATGCAGATGTAGGCCCACGTCGTCCAGCCAATCTCCGGCCTTTCGAGAGGAGACAACCAGTTGCAGCGGCACCGGTCCCACGGGACGAGGCCACAGAGACCCTAGCTGAGTTGGAACAAGACCTAGAGCATCTTACGGCAGACATACCAGAGACTACTATAGATGATATTCCTATCAGGCTTCAGCGCTATGTAGTCACAGTCCCAGGACCTTTTAGGAGGTTCTTTTGTAGGGTGGCGCGTGCAGTGGTGTCGTATAGAGAGCATCACCAGTGATTGGATGGTCGTTTTTGTAGACACATGTGACATTTTTGTTTTTTGTACTTATCATTTTTGCCGATCATAAGGTGTTTTTCAACCTATGATCGAAGACGATGTATTTTTTGACACACTCCTATATATATATCATTATTACCGGCTTATCTTGTTAAACATGTGTGATTAAATGTTTTTAAATTTACATGTATGATTATCGCAAATGTTTGTCTAACATTCGAGAAGCAATTGCGTCTGCTAATGTATTTAAAGACCTTGGAATATGCTGATATTCAATGTAATCAAATTCACGTTCCAAGAGACACACTCTCAAAAATAACCTTAATAACACTGGATTTCTAATGGCATACACTCTATCAAGCTGTAATACAACGAGTTCAGAATCTAACCTCACTATCAAACTCCGAATCCCAAATGAAATAGATTCAGACAATAATTCAATCACTGCACTGTATTCTGCAATGTTGTTTGTTGTTTGACCGAGGCTTACCCCATGCATAGAAACTAACTCGTCAGAGGGAGAATAGATAACCCAAGCTGCGAAAGAGATATTCCGTGTGATACAACAAGCACCATCAACAAATCCGATGTATGTTTGGAGAGGCATCGACATCTGCAAACATCAAGCGTAAAACCAAGATAAGCAGAATAACGACGAAAAACACACTTTCTAAGCTAAGCACGCTGTCTAAGCTAACAAACACACCAGCTAGAAAGAAAAACCTAACCTAACTAAAAATATCCATACCCATCATTTAAGCATAATACCTCTTTAGGTAAAGTCCATTTCTGGATTTACCCAAAAAGTCCCCGTCAAAATCTACCAGCGCATAGGCCCCTTTTGCTAGCTTTCGCTTGATAATGTAGGGCCCATGCCACATAGCAACAAATTTTCCAGCACCTAATTTATCGTTAGCTTGATCATTTAATAGCACTAGGTCTCCTTCCGAAAAATTTCGAGGGGTCACATTTCGATCATACTGAGCTTTCATACGTTTTGCATGAGTCTCGATTGCTAATACAGCTTCACGTCGAGTCTCATCTAATTGAGCTAAGTATAATAAACGCTTCTCCTCTTCAGAAGTAGCTGGAAGTAATTCGACAGCCATTTGAAGTGACGGGATTTCGCATTCAATTGGCAGCACAACTTCCAAACCATAAACTAGTTGGAAAGGAGTGAACCCTGTTGATGTTTTCACTGAGGTTCGGTACGCCCAAAGCGCGGAAAATAACATGTTGTGCCAATTCGACCAATGAATACCAATGATTCGTCGGATCATGATAACTAAAACTTTGTTGATGGACTCAACCAGACCGTTCGCTTGTGGATAATAAGGAGTTGAGCTATCGTGACGCAAACCAAGCTAGCCTGTAAGTTCTGTCATCATAACGTTTCGAAAATGGCACCCATGGTCAGTGATTATCGCTTGTGGGACACCAAACCTAGCAATAATGTGATTGAATACGAAAATTGCAGTTGTCTTGCCATCTGCCTCGAATGTAGGCATCGCCTCGGCCCACTTAGTAAAATAATCAACCGCAAGGATGATATAGGCATGTCCCCCGGCCGAGTGAGGGTTACATGTAATAAAATCGATACCCCATTTGGCAAAAGGACCAACGGCAATTATAGGGTGGAGAGGAGCAGGTGGAGTGCGCATCTTGTGATCAAACACTTGACAGTTGTGGCATTTCCGGACCGTAATAATACAGTCTTTAAATAAGGACGGCCAGAAGTAGCCAGCGCGCAATATCTTTTGGGCTGTGGCATACCCAGACATATGACCGCCACACACCCCAGAGTGACAGTCATTCAGAACCCTTTCAGCTTCCTCGTGGGTTAAGCAACGACGAAAAACCAAGTCCGCCCCATGGCGATAAAGAGTATCTCTAATAATTTTGTACTGTTGGGACTGGAATCGAATTTTCCGACGTTCCGACTTTGAAACTTCGGGCCGAAAGGATTGGGTCTAGAGATAGATGATTATATCCCCATACCACGGATCTAAAGTGCTGGTGAGAAACAAAGATTCGTCTGCAATGGGTTCCTCTACCACAGTTTCTGTGTCAGCACGCGGGAAGTCACACATTAACTCTGCAAAAACTAAGGATTTCTTAGACTTAGATTTTTCAAACTCCAAGTCGAACTCTTGCAGGATAACGATCCATTTAGAGTACTTGCCCGTTAGCAATTGTTTAGTCAAAATGTAGATCATAGGGTTGCAATCCGAAATAACTGTAGTTTTACGGAGGAGAATGTAGTGACGAAAACGTTGGACAGCTTGAACGACTGCCAATGCCAATTTCTCCACATGTGAATATTTGAGTTCAGTTGGATTTAAGGTCCGACTAAGGTAATATATCACATGTTCCGTTCCAAATTCGTCTTCCCGTACTAAGACCATTCCAATGGTGGAATGAGCGGTGGCGAGGTACAAAAAGTAATCCTGGTTGTAGTTGGGAGGATGCAGCAACGGTGCATGGGTTAACGCGTGCTTGAGTGCATCAAAAGATTTCTGAGCTATCTCATCCCAAGAGAATTGAGCATTCTGTTTCAACAACTGGGTAAAACCTTTTGTAATCTCGGCGTAGTTAGGAATGAATCGGCGTAAAAAGTTTTCTTTCCCCTGCAAACTTTGGAGTTGGCGAAGACTCGAAGGAGGAGGCAATTTGATGATAGCTTCTATCTTCGAGGGATCGACGCGGATGCCGGCTTTTGAAACTACAAATCCCAGCAATCGTCCCACTTCTATACAGAAGACACATTTGTGTGGGTTCAACCGAATCCGATAATGCCTACACTTCATGAAGATTGCCCGTAAATGGACAAGGTGATCAGCTCGATGTAATGAGTGAGCGGGCAAATCATCGAGATACGGTTGCACAATGTGTTTGATGTCATGAAACGCATAAGACATCGCCCTTTGAAAAGTGGCTCCGGCATTCTTAAGTCCAAAAGGTAATTTGCAATAAGCAAATGTCCCCCATGGACAAATGAAAGCCATTTTTGGTTGATCGGTAGGTAGAATATTGATTTGGTTGTAAACGAAAAAACCATCCATAAAGGAAAATATTTCACTGCCGGCACAATCATCAATTATTTGATCGATATAGGGTGTTGGGTAGTTGTCCTTGGGACAAGCATGATTAATATCCCTATAGTCGATACATATTCTTATTGTTCCCTATTTTTTGTTAACCGAAACAATATTCGATACCCAATCCATTAACGGGATCGGATAAATGAAACCTGCTTTCAACAGCTTCTCAACTTCTGCTTTAATTGCAGCCGCTTTTCGTGGGTGAATCTGATGCAAACGTTGCCGGACGGGTTTAGCGTCCGGGTAAGTCTTGATCTCATGGACAACAATCGCGGGATCAATTCCTGGCATTTCCTCATAGGACCAGGCAAACACGTCGCAGAATTCTTGAAATAGGGCCTTGTATGTCTGAATTTCGTCATCTGAACACGAGGCACCTATATGAATGTGCTCAAGAATTCCGAGCTTGACTCAAATGTCAATGGGAAAAGTGCGAGAAATGTTTCCCAAATTCAGCTCTGAATCAGGATGTTTCATTGGACTCTGAGCTTCTTTGACATATTCAGCTGTAAAGATTGATGAGAAATCATTTTCAAAACGATCATCCTCAGGTAAAAACGAAGATCTATGATGGAGATCTTCCCATGGTAAATCGTCTACACATAGGACTTCACAAAGTTGTTCGTCAAATGACACAACTTCGGGAAACGTTATTAACTCCGAGGTTGAGGTGAAAAGTGATTCCTCATGGACCACATTCATTTGGTCGATTTTGGTTGAACGCGGGTCGGTAAAAGACTGCACAGCTTCATAGGCAATTTCATATGGACTCAAAGGCATAGCATCACCAAATGAGTCTATCTCAGATTCAGAAGGAACGATCCAAGGATCGTTATAAACAATGGTGTCTGAAGTAATCATATGAATAGATGCAAATGAAGACAAGGCGTTGATTGGAGGAAAAGGAAAAGTTCCCAGTAAACTGGCATCTTTAACTAATCCTACTCCAACATCCTTATAAGGGATAGTCGTTTTACCGACATGCTGGATACTCTCTGAAGAGGCTGGGTCAGATGAAAAGTAAGCCAGCTGGTCTATGGTTACGATCTTGACATTATGTCGAAACTTTATTACTCTGAAGACCAATGAAATGACCGCTGTCATAGCGTAAGACCAACTTCGACCCAAGAGAAGGTTGTAGTCTAGAGGGGCATCAACCACCTCCACATCCAGACTAACGGTTTTTCCCTCAACCCCTATAGGCAAATCCTGTAGAATTCTAAACGGATGGAACCCATGGCCATCAAAGGCCTTAAGAATGGTCGGGGATTCATTTGGTGAAGGAGAACCAAGCGATCTCCAGCACTGTATCGACATAATACACGTGGAAGCTCCCTCATCAATTACAGTCCGATGAATAGGCCTGTTTTTGACTATCACTGGGATCTGGAAAGCCATTTGATGAGGTAAACGCGGTGTACTATTTTCTAGATCAAAGATTATTAGGTTCGGGTCCTGAACATCAACAGCTCCTATAGCCGACAAAAGTAATTTACGTTGTGCTGGGCATGATTTCAGCACTTCCAAAGCCGACATTGCTGAGGGTGAAACAGCTAAATCCTCAACAATGTTGTAATTCTGGGCCGCTCTCGCATGTGGATTAAAAGCAGACCTTCGAAGTACACCCTTGGCGGGCGGTTTGATTACTAAGTCTGGGTTAGGCTTCTCGATCTGTAGTGGATCGGAACCGAGAGCTGAGGTTGATGGATTAGAATGAGAAGATTCTGCTTCTTTGCCATCAACAGGACTTTTACTACCATAATCTTGAAATCGAGTCGCAATCCTTACATGAGACATCATTAATATGGGTTCTTCACTGGCACTCGAGGAAGAACCTATCATCTTACTCTCCTACTTTGGAAATGGATCTTTCAAAACAACAGGAGTTGGGGAACCTTTGACGATTTTCACAACCTCAGCCCGATGAGGGCAATCTCTTGTAAAATGATCCTCTTCACAAATAAGACAAGGATATCGAGGTTTGCGCTTTTCGTCATTGGTTTTTGACTTTTCAGTTTTCTCCTTTGGAGCTTTGTCTGCTTTATTCTTCTTCTTACCTTTCTTCTTCCCACAGGATTTTGATTTAGCCGTAGATGACTCTACAGCGTGAATATCGTCGGAAACTTCAGTAGAAGATTCTCCTGTCGGGGAGTCTGGTAAGGTTATAATAGGAGAAGAATTATTTGAGGACTTCTTCTTGATTTTAGTGTTCACCGTACCAATCATGCCATCAGCGGCATGAGACCCCGAAGGAGCAGCAGCGATTTGATTTGACTTAGGAAGATCTGGGATCTTTTCGTGTAATGTACCTGACTGAGTGTAAACTAAGTCAAGGTATTGCGCTTGAGCAATCACTTGCTCCTCAGTAACTACTCCAGCCTTAGCTACGTCTTCAGTAATCTTCGGTAATAATGATTTAACAAACCATTCAGCTAAGATTTGGTCCGGGATAAAAACTTTCACTAATCGCCTTCGACGTCTCCATTCATGAATATGATCGGAAATATAAGTGGACGTCGATTGTTTTAATGAAGTTAGTAACTCCGTGCCATTATCATATCTGACCGGCAACTGAAAATGAGTTAAGAACGAGGTAGCTAACTGGCTAAAATTATAAAAAGAGGCCCGTGATAACTCAATGTACCACTTGGCCGCGAGACCAATGAGAGTACGCTGGAAAAGACGTAAGCGGATCGAATCATCCGAGATGGAATTAGAGGCACACCAGAGGTGGTAAGTCATCACATGATTCGATGGGTCCTCTCCAGACTTACCTTCGAACTTGGGTATGTCACTGGGCAACTTATTTGGCATTGGCGGCCAAAACGGAAGATAATTTATTGGATCGTTCGTTAGGCGCGACAAGTCTGGTAAATCCAAAGTTGCGATAAACGGTAATTGCTGATTAGGATCCCTAAAACTTTGGGTCACAAGACCAGTCCCAGGAGGAGGATATCCAGGATAACTTGGAATAGGAATCGCATTCGGGATATTGTATCCTTCCGGAAAACCAGGATTAACCGGACCGTACTGGGGTTGTTGAGGTTGTTGATAAGTGTACCCAGGATACAGTTGATACTGGTAAACTGGCTGCTGGACAGCAGGCCCGCATTGGTACTGTCCCTGGTACGGTTGATAAGTGAATTGAGGTTGACTAGTGACAACCGTACTTAAACCAGGTTGTCCTACAGGCATCTGAACCGTAGTTTGAATCGTGGATCCAGACAAAGGTAAAGATGTCTGAGGAGTAGTTACAGAGACAGTAGAAACCGGAGCTGTCGATACTCCAGAAGTAAGTGTGGTAGATTGAACAGATGTTGCGGTAGTTGCAGCAGTCGTTTGAGATGGAGTACTAGGGGCGATAGGCCCAGACTGAGAAACTACTGAAGGTACAGAAGTTTGAACATTAGACTGGACTGGTTGCTGGGGTGAACCAGAAACTAAGGGTTGTCCAGCTTGAGATGACAACTGTACACTTGGCTGCAATACCTGTTGAACTTGCGATGGATCCCACACTATATTCATTCCGGGGTATTGACCCATGACAGGTTGAGGATATTGAGATCCATAACCGGATTGAGGGTAGGATTGATAATTGAAAGGTACATTTCCCGTACCTTGAACATAAGATTGACCTTGGGGTGGTTGATAACCTTGACTCGAGTACTGACCTTGGGGTAGATACCCTTGAGGTAAGTACTGATACTGAGGTTGACCTTGAGGTATAAATTGATACTGAGGTTGACCTTGGGGTACATATTGAGGCTGAGGTTGACCTTGAGGAATGTATTGCACCACGGGTACATACTGTCCTTGAGGTTGCCCCCCAGGCGGTAACTGGCCACCTTGAGGTTGAGAACTAGGAATTGAACCTGACATCATGGAAATGTCTCCTACACCCGACGGTTTATTACCATTGTTTCCAGTTAATAACCCATGTTCAATGGGTTGAGGAGATGCTCCCGCAAAAGTACCAGAAAGTGACTGATACCCAGAGGGAACAGAAGGACCGCCGTATAAAAAAGATTCAGGCGATTGAGTAAACATAGACGACTGACCAGACATATTTACAGGAGTATAAATACCTCCAGGTGGATAAGGAGTACGAGGTGGAGAAAAACTTGACCCTGAGTTGTCCAAATAATTAGTTAACGAAAGATACCAAGTAGTACTTCTAGGAGGACTGTAAAAAATGGATTCACGCTCCCTTAGATCAATAGTAGGTTGATCTTCAGGGATAGGGACGCCTATTTCTTCTTCTGGAGCAAGTTCTTCAATAGCTATCAAACCAGAAGGAAGATTTTCAGTGATGACTCGTTCTACCCTTGGTGAATCAGGAGCACTAGAAGTTGGAGTAACAGGTTCAGAGATTTCAGGTTCTTCGCCTATATCACTGGTAGACGAAAAACTACCAGCAAGCTTAGAAACTGCAATATCTTTGGGATTATAACCTGTTTCTAGACTTTGGTAATCAGGATGAACTACCAATGAAGACTCTCCTTCTTCCGGTGAACCTACTTTACTGCCACTAGGAGTTACAAGGACTTTCAAACCTTCGTAATGACCCGGGACGTCTTCAGGAGGTTGGCCCCGAAGTCTATGGGACTTCCTCAACAAATCGGCCACGGTTACAATCTCAAGTGACTGGCCCCGAAGTCTACGAGACTGTCTCGGTAATTCAGCCACAGTCAAAAACTTTTAACTACTGCACATGCAAACAAAGTAAAATCTCAAAGCAAACCGCCGAAAGTCTCTAAAGAAACAAACAAATTCGAATCACACGCCTAAAGAATCTAGGGCGTCAAATCATTCACAAATAGTAGCCTTCCGGACCGAAAACACTAGTTGGTGATGAAGCCCAACATCGTCGAATTCAGTACAGAAGTGGCGGGTGGAACAGTTACCCCGACAACCTGCTTAATGAATAGACTGGCACAAGTTCCTCCACTTTAACCGTCTCGAGTGAAGTGAACCGCCCGGAAAATCCAAGTGAGTCTAGCTGACGTCTGTTCCAGGTACAGTGGGATCTTCCCTCCACCGTCACCTTGGGTAGAACCCTAAAGATAATGGTCACTAAGGTCACCAACAACAACAAATACACCTGGGGGAACAGTCTATGACCCGATAGCACGCAAGGGCAGAGTAACAAGCTCAATCCCCTTGCCGACTCCTTGACAATAATCCAAGGTTTACCGACAAGTGACCCCAGGCTCCTCGACAATAATCTGAGGTTTACCGTTTGTAGTACGTGCGTATATGGCGTCTTTCGCAATGAAGGAGGATTGATCCCCTCACTGGTTCAGACACGGTCTCGTGCTTCTCCTTTAAGAGGAGCTTTCCCAGAGCATAAATGTAACAGTTGGATTTATCCTACCACAAGATGAGCTACTTGTTTGGTTTTGCTGTCTTGGAGAGTTAATTACTCTCCTACTCCAAGACACTAGCCTGATCTATGTTGGTGTTTAAGAGCCCTAGTAAATAAAAAGTTACTAAGTAAATTTTACCTTAAGCGTTAATTTTTATGGCTTTTCTTTAGGACAAAAGGTAGTGGAGATGAAACTGATGGTGTGTAGACTCGACTCAAATCCACTAAAAAGATGCACCTAGGATGATTTAAACTATTTTTCTTTTTTCAATGAATTCCCTAGCTAAGAGAGTTGGAGAATGCAAAATTGATATAAAGACAACTTTCTTGACAACGAAAATCAAAGAAACAACCTCTTTATCTTTTCCAAAGCATACAACACATGACCACTAATTATTTCACGAAAATTCCTTTCTCTTTTCAAAGACTTCAAATGCTACTAAAACAAACTTTTCTTCAAAAGAGATTTTTTGTATTTTTTCCTATATTAACAAAGCATGTAAAACTACTTTAACAAAAATCAAGTTTAAAAAATCTATGACAATCAAATCAACTTTTCCTAAAAGCAAATCTAAGAGAAATTCACCTAAAAGCAAATCTAATGAGGCAAAAGCCTACAAAGTATAATTCCAGGATGTTTTACTCAGTTACAATTCAACCAAGGACTCGTTCATGCAGAATCATAAACCAGTCAAAAACAAAAATCAAAATCTTTTGTTCTTTTTCTTAAGAATAAAATTCACAACTTTAACAAACAAGCTTTCTCAAAATTCCGCAAAGAGACAACACAAAGGTAGGTTTCTCACACAGGTGGATTTTATGAAAGGTCCGACTCCTAAGAAGACTGAAAAGACCAGGGAGATCCAAGGTTTTACAACTTCTAAAGCCAAAGTCACTACAGGACCAATGCAAAAATCAAACCCTAGGGCTAGAACTTCTATGAATTTCACTAAAACCCTTGATACTAATGAAACAAGCTTAGATGAAGAATTCTGACAGGTAACTAGTGGATCTGGGAAACAAAAACAAATTAAAAACAAAATATAAGAGGCAAAAAAGGAAAAATTGAAATTTTCTCAACTTTTGACAGGGTACGCAGGCAGCCTGTTTGCACAGGTGCGTGTACGCTCTGTGTACAAAGTTGCAGTGCGTACAAGTACACACTGTGCTTAACACAGAGGCTGCGTACTTCTAGCAAAACCAAGAAAAGTAAAATCTAACTTAACCCTAAGCTATTCCACCCAAATTCACAGTCAATCAGTCAAAAACCAGAAAGAAAATGACTTTTCTCAAATCAAAGTATCAATCAAAAGAGAAATCAATCAAATCCATGGATTCCCCAGCGGAGTCGCCATTTTGTCATGCGGAAAGAGTCAATTTTGCGGACAAAACCGACCTCCCTAGAAGCTAAGGCTTTCTAGTGACAAACAAGACAATTAAACACTATCTTTCCCTAAATATGCATTTAGAATACAAGCAATCAGGTGTTTATAACATACCTTAAGTCCAACGCTTTCTAGCAGTCCAGCCTCGCCGATTCGGATGAGCTCCTCCTTCTCTTCGAAACCTGCATTCACTAACAAGCAAACGATTACATAGCACCTAAATAACTCATAAAATAAAACATATTCATCATACATACCAAGGAGTATATGAAACAAATCATGTATAACAATCTATTGAGAAAAATGAGCTTAATTGTATTAAGTGGAAACAAAAGAAACCATTACAACCTGTGCCTTGGTGTTGTGCAGGTCCCTCCCAGGGTCCAGCAAGAGTTCTCCTTTACTTTGATCAGCTCACCCACTTCCAAATGAAGCTAAGAAAGGATGGGAATCTCTCCTCTCAAGCTCTATAAGGGAGTCCTAATTCCAGCAACATCTACCCTTAGGAATGTTCAGCTTTCAACCTCCTCTCCCTCTGGCCCAATGCCTATATTTATAATGCTTTGGAGGAAGTTAATCAGGTCCACCATCAATGGGATAAGCCCCTTTTTGAGTGGGATAGCTTCCCTCTTGATGGGATAAGTTCCTCTTTCATAGGGATACATGAACCATCTGGAGGCGCTCAATACACGTCAAACAAACTTCTAGAATGCTCTAGAATCGACCACAAGTAACTTTTTTGAAGTAAAACTCGCGCCTTTTGACCTTTACAGGGGTACACACCCACCCCTTTACAAACAGAGCGTACAAGTACGCAGGGAATGTGAACTTGAGGTGCGTACACGCAGGTAAGGCTAAGAGAAACTGCGTACCCAGAGTTATATAGATTTTTAAAGACTTTCTCTCTTTCTTGGAGTTTGACATGAAGAGCAGAGGTATAAGACTTGCCAAGGAGGATAGTATGATAGTTGATGGAGCCATACTAACTGCAAATAGTCATGGTGACAAATTTTAGTGTAACAGGTGACTAACTGACTAAAACAAATGAGGTCCTAAGCCTCTCTATTTATACATTTGAAGTCTCTAACGACTTCCTTCAAATTAGGGAGGTACAACCCCCCACTCAGTGATAAATTCGTGCTTTCCCTTTCACTAGCTCGACTGCATTCTAGTAGGGAGGCTTCTTGTACTTCCACTTGCTTGGCTGCCTTCTAGTACACATGATTTGGTTGTTTGCACCTTCACTTGCTTGTTTATTTGTACTTTCAGCTGATGGAGGGATATTCAAATGGAGGGGCAGTAAATGAGGAGGATTTACCTCCTGTAATTCCTCTCCCTTGTCCCATTCGAGTTTTTACCGAGGTCTTTTACCATAGTTCCTTGCTTTTATCTTTTATGCCTCCATCTTCCTTGTTCTTATTCTTTATTCCTACATTACTTGCACATTAGACCACAAAGCAATATATCCAACTGTAACTCATCTCATAAGCAAAATATAATCATAAGTATGCAATACGTTGTGATAATAGTTGGTTTGACTAAGCTAGGAGGTGAATTAAGGCCAATTAAGGCCCATATAATTACTAAATGATGAGGCTCATCATCAACCCCCTACTGAAAATGTTGCTCATCCTCTGAGAAACTTAGTAGCTCTGGTAGCCTCTCTGACATCTTATGCTTCTGCTGTGGTCTTTTCTTCTTGTTTATAGTAGCTTGCTTTCCTTTCTCCTTCTTCCCATTGATATTCTCTAATCTTCAAGCTATGTGGCAATGTTTTCCATCTCCTTTGGTAGACATTTATATTATCATTTCTTAGTAGCCTAAACATATCCTCAAAATGTGTACTTGGTTTCCCTTGGGTAGCAAAACATCTAAGTGTCAGCTGAGGATAATTTGTAATTGGATTATGGGTGCTAATTAGGGCCATGGAATTTTATTATTTAGTCATTTCTCTGTCCTCGAAGCCACTTAGTTCTTTTGTTTCTTGCTTCTCTTTCTTTTTCATTTCAATGCCTTCTTCCTCTTCTGTTTCAGCATCATGTTTCTTTGTATTAGTGTCTTCTTTATCCATTTCATCCCCATCTAGCTTTGTATCTTCTTCTTCTTGTTTTGCCTCCTCCTCACTGACAGAAGGACTAACACCATAGATGAAGGTTTTGATGTCATCCTCTGCTAGTAAGTCATTGAAGATTGTCCATGTTATAGGGATCCTGAGGTTTTGGAGGGCATCCTCAATGAGGATTCTGATCAACCCATGGTGAACTAACTGTTGGGAATTTCCTTTATTTTCTTTGCTGCTGGAGTCCATGAGTGATTGCATCAGAAAATATGGTATGCTGAGGCTTTGATGAACTGGTGTTTCTACCCAAATCTTAGTTCTTCAATCAGTCTAAAATGGTAGCCATAAACAATATTGTATCTACCTTCACATGAGGAGGAAATGAGAAAAATACTTGATAAGCATCTTGCTTGTGAGGCTTGAGGAGGAAATGAGAAAAATCTTGAGAAAACAAAGTTTCTTGTGCATGTAATCCACTAGCTTTTTAGAGAAAACTGGCCACGTTTTTACTTACAAATCAACTACCTCTTAACCTTTACAAATTTTGATCAGATGATGCATATAAGGGAGTGAGTAGGATAGTTACCTGTGGCCTTAATGCCATGTTGTAGTTGTCAAAGATTAGAGGTGTTGTTGATGGTCATTCTTCTTTTTTCCTCTGTTGTCTGTTGATGGTTTCTTGACTGCAGATCTAATGTTGTTGTTGCTGCTATATGTTCATCTTTCTTCCTCCTCTGTTGTCTACTGATGGCGTCTGTGACTACAAATCTGATGCTGATAAATGGATAGAGGGGGCAGGAATGTGTGTCAAGGTTGGGAGGATGTTTTCAGCCTAGATATTTTCCCTGGGTGCCTCAAGGAAGGTTTTCACCCCAGGGATCTTATTTTTCTTTCCATTTTTCTCATCCTTGGGCCGCCTCATGGATGTTTTCAACCCAAAGATGGGACTCGGGCGCCTCATGGAGGTTTTTACCTGAATCCCTATTCTCTCTTTTTCTTTTTGAGTGACCTGATGAGGGAGGAGCTAAAACTTGCTCCACCATCATCACTATCTTATTAAAACTAGAAATGAACTCTTGTTTAGATAAAGGAATATTGTACATTTTCATTCTATGTTGATTAACTAGTAATGGGATGGCTTCTTCATCTATAGTTCTGATTCACACTGAACCATTTTCATGGCATCTTTCCATCACATATGGTCTGAGCCATCTGGTCCTTAGCTTTCCCTTGAAGTCTTTGTACCTTGAATCATATAATAATGCCCAATATCCTTCTTGAAATAGCTTCTCCTTAATATGTTGGTCATGCCAGATCTTCCTCTGAAGATGAACTATCTCTGTATGAAGGAGGGCCTGCATTCTGAATTAATCCAAGCCATTCAAATGGAACAGTCTTTCTCTCTGTTCATGGCTATGATCTAGATCTAGTTGGGCTACCATCCTCAATGTGTTATATTCAAATCTAATGGATAGAAAAGCGTTTTTCCCATAGACCAACTCATAGGGTGTAAACCTAGTGGTGGTCTTCTATGTTGTATTATAGGCCCAGGTGGCCTCAGGTAGTCTCTCTGCCCAATCCTTTCTGATGTTGTTCACTACCTTGGTTAGGATGTTTTCTTGTGATCTATTGGTCACCTCCACTTGCCCATTAGCTTGTGGATGATAAGGAGTGGAGGTCCTATGCTTGATTTTTTTATGCTTGAGCAGTTCTTCAATTATGCTGGAGATGAACTGGCTACCTTGGTCTATGACTAGTTCTCTAAGGTACCCAAATTTGTAGAATATATTCTCCCTTAGGAACTCAGCCACCTTTTCTTTTGTTGTTGCCTTGATTTCTTTTGCTTCAACCCACTTAGTCAGATAATCAGCACACAATGATGTGTTTATTTTGCTTTGAGGGAGGGTGGATAGGCCCAATGAAGTCTGTGCCCCACTTTTTAAATGGTTCAAAAGTCACTTGAGGTTGTAGGAGCATTTCATCTCTTGGAGTCGGCTTTCCCATCCTCTGGCACTGATAAAACTAACTAACATACTTCTTCACATCCTGATGAAGAGTAGGCCAATAATAGCCTACTTGCAGAACTTTGAATGTTGTCCTATTTGCTACAAAGTGACCTCCACAAGGCCCATCATGACAGGTCAGAAGGATGTCAAAGACTTCCTCTTCCCTTACACATCTTCTCAAGATTTGATATGGGCCATGTTTAAACAGATTTCCCCCAATCCAGATGAAGGGGGCACTTTTCCTAATTATCTTGTTATTTTCTCTAGAGGGCAAGTTTGGTGGGAACTGTGCTGACACCAGATAGTTTGCTATATCAACAAACCATGGGGAGAGCACTAAAATAGAAAAAAAAATCTCATCTGGTAACTAATCATCCACCATTCCTTCTTCACCTACAGGCAGATTCATTCTAGACAGAAAGTTAGCAACAACATTTTCCTTACCAGGTTTATCAATGATAGTTAGATCAAACTGCTGTAATAAAAGTAACCATCTTATGATTCTAGAGTTTACATCTAGTTTGTTCATTAAATATTTAATTACAGCATGATCAATATGCACAAATGTTTGATAGCTTGTAATGTAATGCCTAAACGTGTTCAATGAATGCACAATAGTGAGGAGTTCTTTTTCAGTCAAAGAATAATTTAACTGAGCCTTTGACAGGTTTTTACTAGTAAAATAGATGGCATAAGGCAATTTCTCCCCTACCTGACTTAAGGCTACTCCTATGGCTTTATGTGAGGCATGAGCATGGATATGAAAAGTGGGGATCGAGTTTGGGCCTCTAAGCATTGGTGTAGTGGTTAATTTACCCTTTAGAATGTCTAGGGCCTCTTGACAGCTCTTTGACCATATAAATTCAGAATATTTGGCCAATAATCCAAACAAAGGAGAGGCTAACTTGTTGAAGTATTTTATGAACTTTCTATAGTATCCAGCTATCCCTAAGAAACTCCTAACATCTCTCTGCTTTTGTGGAGGTGGGACCCTTTGAATGATTGTTATTTTGTATGGGTCCACCTACAGTCCTTGCTGAGATATGGAATGATCTAGCATAGTCCCTTTAGTCATTAAGAATTCACATTTTTCTGGACTGAGAGACAGGTTCATCTCAATGAATTTGTGTAATACTTTGCCTATGTTAGTTAGGGCCTCTTGGAAATCACAACCATAAGGTGTAAAATCATCCATATAGATCTCAACGGCGTCATGAACTAATTCAGAAAAAATACTCAAGACTACTCGATAGAAAGTGGCAGGAGCATTGCACAGGAAAAAAGGAAGGACCCTATAGGAAAAATTACCCCAAGGATAGGTTAATGTGGTCTTATCTTGGTATTCTAGGTAGATTTTGGATTTGGTTGTCCCCACTGAATCCATCTAGCAAAGAAAAGAACTTCTTCCCTGCTAGGCCATCTAACACTTGGTCAATGAAGAGTAAGGGAAAATTATCCTTCTTTGTGGCTTTGTTCAGCTCCCTATAATCAACAAAAATCCTCCACTTCCCATTTTTCTTGGGAACTAACACTAAAGGAGAGACCCACTCATTGTTAGAGATAGGGTAAATGAACCATGCATCTAATAGTTTTTGCAGTTCTTCTTTGACTATGTCTTTGAGGGTTGGAATCATCCTCCTTTGTGGTTTCCTGACTGGATTACAACCTTCCTTGATGTATATGTGGTGAGTACACATTGAGGGGTGTACTCCCTTCATTTCCTTGTAGCTCCAACAAAAGCCTTCTAGGTTCTCTCTCAACAAGTGGCATAGTTGTTCCTCTTATAAAGTAGAAAAAGATGGATTAATCTTAAAGGTTCTCTCTGGGCCAAATTATATGGTTTTGACTCGGATTAGCTTGGAATCGGTTAAACATAAGTAAATTTGATGATTTTGCAGTGTTTCCTTTACTTCTTCTTCTAATGGTAATGAGCTAGGAGTTGAACTTTGGAGCAGGTGTTCAATTAAATCATCCTCATCTTGTTGTCCTCCTCCTATGATGGCTTCCAAAGTATAAAGTTTGGTAGAATAAAGCTCATCCTCTTCCTCCTCCTCCAACCATAAAGGTAAATCATGTTCTAGGCAGGGTTGAGCAGGAAGGTATAATACTAACTATTTGGACATATGCCCATTCTTGATGGTCATATTCCTAGCTCTACAACTAATGTAGGGATTAGTTGTGGCCAACCATGGCCTCCCAAGGATGAGAGGGTAACCAGTAATCTTAGCCTTAGGCTAGAGAACTAGGAAATCTGCAGGGTACTCCTAGGAATCAATGGAGACCATCACATCCTCCACAATTCCCCCAGGGGTGACTGTGGAACAATCTACAAGATGTAGCACTGTTGTGGTCTTCCTTAATTACCCTTAGAGGTTAAGCTTGAGCATGGTGTCCTTGGTCATCACATTAATGGTAGCCCCAAGATCAATCAAAGTGTGTGGGACAATGGTGCTATTGATGTGCACATCAACTATATGGCTTCCAGGGTCTAAGTATTTTGGACATATTGCCTACCCCAACATTAAGTGAGATAACTGCCCAATGAAATTAATGGTAGGGGCATCCCTTTTTCTTCTTCCTCGATTCTTAAAGCATTTCTCCTTAATCAATTTATTGTAAATAGGAACATCTTTGACTCCCTAGAGAAGGGGAATCTTTACACATAGGTTTTTCAATTCTCCCAAAAGTTTGGTTTCTTCTGGGGTAGGCTGGAGTGGTTGGGTTAATATTTCAAGAAAGGGTGGATTTAATTTAAGGTTGCTTTCCTGTCTTCCTCAACCTCCTTATGTGGAGAGGGAGGTTGGTTATCTAGGAGAATTCTCGCAAATCTTAGGTTGATCTCTTGGATTTCAATAACATAAGCTAGGTATGATGTCTCTCCACCGTATGTTTGTTGAGCCTACCTATTTTTGGGGTTTGGTTTTGGCTAGGAAGGCATCTGGGGCTTCCTAGGTGGAGCAGATTACAGGAGTTGCGATTGGGTAGGTGATGGAGGCAATAGAGCTAGAACATTGTTGAATTGGTGCCTCCACCTGTGGGGTGGGGTATTCCACTGATGTTCTGGCTGATTGTAAGGTTGAAATGATTGGCTGGCTGGCTGGGAATGATATTGAGATGCATAGGACCAAGGAGGGGGTGTAGACCAGGAAGGATGAGCAGCGGGTTCCCAAGAAGGTATAGTTGTGGTTTGGTTGGGTCTGTAATATGCATGGGATGATCTTTGCATAACCTTCTGGTATGGTCTAGGCTCAGGAGGTCTCCTTTGGTTGATGTAGCAAAGCTGCTTAGTGACCCCATCAGCTCCTTGATATACAACTTTAAGTCCAAGTAAAGAAGGGAACTTGTCTATGGAGTGGTTTTCTTCACAGACTGAGCAAATCTCTGTGGATGCCTCCTGGTGCATCTAGGACAAAATATGGCCAAGGCTCTCTCTGCTTCCTTTTGCTTCCTTTTGATGTTCATGGAATCCAATTCCAAGGCAAGGGTTTGCATCATCTCACTTTTAAAGTCCTCCAACATATTTCCAATTTCACCCTTGATGGATGAGTTGGAAGATGATGTACTGGCCATAGGTTGACTACTCCTACCCTTTTTCCTAGTTGCCCTAGAATGGTTTCTAAATACAATCTTGATATCCTCATAGGGTAGTTGGTAGATATCTCCTCTTGCTAACAAATGAAAGGTATCTAGGATATCCTCCCTTACTCCTCTAAGCAGGACCAGCTTCAATGACTCAGGGTCAAGTGTGCACCTGGCCCTTTTGCAACTGAGCTGGAATATTTCTTTATAGCCTTCTAAGGATTCATGCTAGCCTATGGCCATCCTAAAAATCTCTTCTTTAGTGTCTTTTGACCTACAATAGTCCCTATATTTTTTGTCAAAGGCCTGCTGCATCTAGCCCAAGTTATGATGCTATCTCCAGGTAAACCCATGAACCAGCGCAATGCTGCATCCTTGAGGGTAGATGGAAATAGTTTTAACTTTTGCTCATCCTCGGTATAGTCATAGGTTTGGCATATAAGAGTAAATTCAAACAGGAAAGTTTCAGGGTACTCTATGGTCAAGCCATGGTAATGAGGTAGAGCAGAGCGGCTTATATTATTCATTTTAGTGTCCCCATTGGTTTCCCTAATGGAGAAGGCACTCTCAATTCTCTCTCTATTTCCTCTGTCATCTTGGTTTTCAGCCATTAGTTCAGTCGGAATGGGTTCTTCCTCTTCTTCTTCCCCTATAGGTTCTTTAAATATGTAAGGTTGCTCACCTAAAGGTTCTTCCAATTCACAGTCACCAAAGAAGAGAGAAGGTTGGCTATCGGATGCAGTGGGGGTATTTGGCAAGAACTTTCCTGAGTTATCCCTATTCCTACGAGGCATGAAAGGAAATGTTTTTGGTTTTTGTAAGATTTTCTTTAAATCTGGGAAGTACTATGCAGAAACACAATTACTGATTAAATGGAAAACTACTAACAGAATGGAAACTACTTGCAGAATGAAAGACTACTAACAGAAAGAAAATTGCTTACTGAATTGAAATTCTACTTGCAGAATGGAAAGGAAAGTAGATAAATGACAAATGAAAGAAAGAAACTAAATTACTTTTGTAGAAATAAACTAATGGAAGAAAATGAAATACTAGAAGTAGAAGAAAGGAAAGTTAGAGACTAGAAATAGAAGAAAACAGTAATTCACATCCTACTCTGACACCTCCTTGGCAACGCACCGAAAAGTGATGAACCTATGTATTGTACCAAGAATGCTGCAACTCCCAAGGCTACTAGCTTTACTTATCAACCCGGGGTTCATACAAACTTGGAGGTGACCGTGCTATATACAAAAGTAGAAGTGGAGGTATTGTCTGTTGCCACTACTCATCTGGCAAGAGACCCCAGGGGTTCCAAGCAAGACTTCTATAGGGTCAGAAGAAGATTGATTTTGATGGAAGGAGAGGAAATCTATTCTAAGGGAGAGCTACTCTACTGTAGAAATGAAGAAAACAACATGCAATCCTAAATCACACCATAACCTAATTAACCATGGAAATGGCTAGACTAAGTAGAATTTCTAAACAACACTAATCTATGCTAACTATCCAAGTTGTAGAAGTAAAAGAGCATAAAATTATCCTAAGGTGAAAGAAAAGGAAACTAAGTTAAGTTTGTGTCTAAGTGGAAAAACGGTCGGAGATCAAAATTGGTCAAAGGAGGACATGAGGGAGAAACAATGCATAATAACCGTTGGATCAGACATGTGAAAGGCAATTGAATAGATGAGATCAGATCGCAGGGGGGTACGTAGGTAGATGGGTGAACAAGGTTAACTAAAAGATGGATGGTTGAGATTATGTCATGGAGGTGAAGTCAAGAGATGGATGGTGGAGATCAGCCAAGCCACTTGGCGATCGGGTGAAGCAACAACCGTCAAATCAGATGAGGCAAATTGATGATGGGAGTTTAAGGCAATAAAGTTTTCGAGTGATGATATGGTCATCAGATCAAGGGACAGATCGACGGTGGAGATGAGAGCGCTTAAAGGAATGTTACGAAATGGGGGAGTGGGTTTATAGGGTGGTAAGTAGTATATCACGTGCCGTCAAAGCTGTAAGCAGTTTTCTCAAATTTCATGCAATTAGCCTCCCCAAGAAACATGTAGCACAGGGAAACCACTCATTTTGCATGCCCTTGGGCAGATAGCGATTGGGCAGAAATCCACATGATATCGTGCAAAGGTCGTCAGATCTGGTAAGGCAGATCTACAGTGGAGATTTGACCAGGCGGGTTGGTGAGCAGGTGTGTGATAGCCATTGATTCTGACAAGGCAAATTGATGGTTGGGACTTCAAGTGCACAAATTCGAACTCTAAAAGTGAATTTGGGCAATGATTGGGAAGTTTTGCTGTGTGAGGCGATCTACGGTTAAAAACCGTTTGAACGTGGATTAATAGCTTTCGCTCAGCTTTTCATGCTGAAGGAGAATGACAGGGATGTGAGGGAGATTAAATGACGGGAAGACAATGAAGGAGCAGATGACCATTAAAGGAACAGAGTGATATGGAATGAGCTCAGTGACTATGTTTAAATGACAAACTCCTTATGAAAACCAAAACCCTATGTTTTTGGAGTTGTTGCAGGGTTTCTTCCTCACGTCATGGTCCCAGAGGGAGGAGGTGAGGCTGAGACACCTGTGAGCAACCTTGTGGATCTTTTCTTTTCCAACCTACTGTTTCAACGAGAGCATAAATGGAAGAAGATTGAATCACAACTAATCTACTCCACACTACTGTAATGAGACTGCAACTACTTAAAAAAATAAACAGAAAACAAGAAGCTACTTTAGTGAATGAACAAGAAAGTTATAAATTTATGTTGAACTACTGTAATGAAAATGCATCTACTTGAACAAATGAGCAATCAAACCATGCATCTATGTTGTACTACTGTAATGGAAATGAACTATTTAAGCAGATGAACAAAAAGTTATGCTACTTAACAATACAATAAAGAGGAGCTTTGGCTGCTAGGGTCGGGCCCTAACCCAAGAGCTTCAGCCCTCTGAGTTAACTCAATGTTGGCTCAGAACAAAACTCATCTTCATTATAAAAACACTATATTACATCAAGAATTGTTGCAGGTCTAGTTCTACAGTCAAAAGTTTGAATTCTTGCTAACTCTTAGTAACTGACTAATGGTGACTAACTGACTAAAACAACTGAGGTCCTAAGCCTCTATTTATACATCTGAAGTCTCCAATGAATTCCTTCAAATGAGGGAGGCACAGCCCCCCACTCAATGATAAATTCGTGCTTTCCCTTTCACTAGCTCAGCTACCTTCTAGTAGGGAGGTTCCTTGTACTTCCACTTGCTTGGCTTCCTTCTAGTACACATGATTTGGTTGTTTGCACCTTCACTTGCTTGGTTGGTTTTACTTTCAGTTGATGGAGGGATATTCAAATGGAGGGGCAGTAAATGAGGAGGATTTACCTCCTATAATTCCTCTCCCTTTTCCCATTCAAGTTTTTACCGAGGTCTTTTACCATAGTTCCTTGCTTTTATCTTTTATCCCTGTATTTTCCTTGCTCTTATCCTTTATTCCTACATTACCTACACATTAGACGACAAAGAAAAATATCCAACTCTAACTCATCTCATAAGCAAAATATAATCAAAAGTATGAAATAAGTTGTGAGAATAGTTGGTTTGACTAACCTAGGAGGTGAATTAAGGCCAATTAAGGCCCATATAATTACTCAATGATGAGCCTCATCAATGCCACACCCTCAAAGAGTGCTCCAAGGAAACTCTAAGTATCCAAGAGTATGAGAGAGAGAGAATAATGAGAAAGCTCCAACACTGAACTAATAAAAGGTCAACAACTAATCCTTAGTAGCCTTTTTATGAATGAGGCCTCTATTTTCCTCATTTTCCATTATTTTCCTTCATTTTCCTCCTCACATGCAACTTGTGACATCATCCCCCTTTTCTTCTAATTTCCATTATTTTCATAAATAAATGTGCCAAAAATGCCATTTTCCTTTCCAAAGCCTTAGCCATTGCCTTTGCTAATTTCCTTAGCCATTAAATAGTCACAAGTGATCCCCATCACTATGATTTTTCCCAACATTCAACTTGGAATAAGTGTCCCAACAAGCTTGGTTATTGTTTTTGCCTTCACTAACTTTTATTACATGGAATTTTCAACAAGGCTGTTACAAAACCCTCCCCCTTTGGGAGACACCATCCTCGGTGTTCAAAAACACTTTTAACCATAAGACTATTGTAAGAAAAATATACTTTTGATGGAGGTTTATAACTTAGCTCGTCACAGTATTTACAATGATCGTCCTGTTGAGAAGCAAACAAACATGAAAACATAAAAAACATAATATCATAATGTCATGACACCCATACCACTTATTAGAGCTTTATAACATAGCTCATGGCAATATTTACATCCATATACATATGTACATATACGAAACATCACTAAAACATATACCAAAACATATATCAAGACATATACCAAAACACCACACCAAAATGGCTTTGCCTCAACCGACAAACAAGGAAGGATACATAGCCCGCATCTTATCTACCATCTCCCATGTAGCTTCATTGGGCCTAAGGTGCTTCCATCGCACCTTAACTTGCTCGATTTCTCAGTTCCGGAGCATGAGCACCTTTTTCTGCAATATACACTCAGGCTGCAGCTGGAATTCTCCATTTGGTTCCACATACAAAACATACCAATCAATCACATTATCAACATCTATAACATACTTCTTGAGTAATGACACATGGGAAACATCATGGGATTTCACTTTCAAAGGAAATGCAATTCGATGGGCTATTGGTCCAATCCTCTCAATGATACTAAAGGGTCTACAAAACCATGGTGCCAACTTGGCACATAATCCAATCTGTAAGGATTTTTTCTTTAGTTTAATGTGCAAGTACACTTGTTCCCCAACCTAGAACTCCTTGAACAACCTATTTCGGTCTACATAGCTCTTCTACTTATCATGTGTTGCCTTTAGATTTGTCTTGATTACCTAAGTTTCTTGTTCCATGTCTGCCAACATATCTGGTCTAATAAGTACCCTATTCACTGGATCACTCTAGCTAATGGGAGTATTACAACTCTGTCCATATAATGCCTCAAAAGGACTCATCCTCAATGACTCATGATAACCATTGTTTTATGCAAACTTAACCAAGGGAAGATAATCCTCCCACTTTTGTTACTGATGCATCACATACATCCTCAACATATCCTATAATATCTTGTTGACCCTCTCTGTCTGTACTGAAGGCCAACTCTATGCCCAAACCTACGAATAACTCCTTCTAGAACTTTCAAGTGAACTTTGCATCCATTTCTAATACAATATTCTTTGAAACACCATGCAATCTGACCACAACTCTGATGAATACCTGTGCTACATTGCTAGTTGAGAATGTAGACTTCACTAGAATGAAGTGAGCAACATTTTTCAAACTGTCCACACAAAACATGATGGAATCATGTTATATTACTGTCTTCAACAATCCTATGATGAAGTCCATGGAAATGACCTCCCATTTCCACTATGGAATCACGATCGATTGTAGCAGTCCACCTGGATGCTTACATTTTTCCACCACACACTGACAATCAAAACACCTAGCCACAAACTCTGTTGCATCCTTCTTTAGATTCGGCAAATAATAAAATATCTCCACTACCGTTAGTGTATTATGGTAATATGGGTGACCTAAATATGGCTTCGCATGAAATCCCTCAATATCACCTTCTTGAGCTCACTATTGTCTGGCACATATATCTTATCTCCAAATCAGACCAATCCATTTGTTATAAGGCAATAGTCCACATCATGTGCCCCTGCACCTGTACTTGTGCATGTACCACTACATGTACCTATATGTGTACCTCCACCTATACCTATACATGTACTACCACCTGTACTTGTACTTTGCTAAAACATATTCATAATATCCATATATCTGACATCCTACTAACCTGCATGTAAGATACTATCATATAAGTATATCCCATAGCATTTCATAGCTGCTAAGTGATTTACTTGTATCTGCCTGCTAAGAGCATCTGCCACTTTGTTCTCTTTACCTTTGATATATCTGATCTCGAAATCGAACTCACTGATCGTTTCCAACCACCAAGCCTTCCTACCATTCAAGTTTTGTTGGCCAAATACATATCGTAACCCACTATGATCACTCATCAACACAAATATCCTTCCCATAAGGTAGTGTCTCCACATCTTTAATGCATGTCTGATCATTGCCAACTCAAGATCATGTGTCGGTTGTTTCTTCTTATGCTCATTTAATTTTTGTAACTCATAGCATACCACCTGTCCCTCCTACGTAAGAACTCCACCAAGTCCTTTCTTACAAGAATATATGCGTACTACAAACTATTTATCTGGATCAGCAATATTCAGCACTAGTGCATGTGTCAACAATTGCTTAAGCTGCTTAAAACTAGCCTCACACTCCTCTCTCCATTTGAGCTTATTACCTTTCCTCTACAACGACATGATAGGATAAGAAATATGTGAGAAGTTCCTGATGAACCTCCTGTAATAACCTGCCAACACCATGAAAGATCTCACCTCATCCACATTCCTAGGAGCTACCCACTCCATGATGACCCTTATCATTTCTGGATCTACTACAATGCTCTCCTAGGAGACAACATGTCCCAAGTAGTGTACCTCTATCTGAAAGAAAATAGACTTGTTGAGCTTAGCGTACAACTAATGCACTCTCAACTACCTTAACACTACTACTAAATGCTCAGCATGCTCTTCCTTATTTTTAGAATATGCCAATATGTCATCAATGAATACAATAACAAAATTATCCAAATACGGATGCAACACACTACTCATCAAGCACATAAATGTATTTGGAGCATTAGTCAAACCAATTGGAACTAAAACAAACTCATAATGCCCATATCTGGTCCAAAAAGTTGTTTCGTAAATGTCGTCCTCTTTGATGCGTACCTGACGATATCTGAATCTTAGATCAATCTTTGAGAACACTGATTCTTTGTTCAATTAATCGAACAGGTCATCAATCCTCAGTAACAGTTACTTGTTCTTGATGGTCACTTTGTTCAACTTCCTATATTCAATGCACAATCTAAGAGTACCATCTTTCTTCTTTATGAACAATACTAGTGTGCCCCAAGGTGATAAACTTGGCCTAATGTATCCCTTGTCTAACATTTCCTTCAACTGCAGCTTCAACTCTACCAACTTAGGTGTGCTCATCATGTAAGGTGCTTTCGATGTTGGAGCTACCCCTGGCACCAACTCAATAGAAACTTCTACCTCCCTATGAGGTGGCAACTTTGAAATATCCTCAGGAAATACATCCTTGAACTACTATAGAATTTAGTACGTTCTCAAAACATCTGCATCCTCAACTTTCTTACCCTTGTCACTAGAAATGTGCACTCCAAATAACACACCCTTTCCTACAACTACAATTTTATTTCATGGTTCTCACCATCCTAACTGATGTGGATTTCTTCTTTCCCTGTAAGACTCTTGGTTCGCCATTGTCATCCAAACACTCAATAGCTTTGTCATAACAATCCACCTTGGTTTGATGAAGGTACAACCAATCCATTCCCAACAACATACTATATGACCCCAAGGGTAATACATTCAAATGTGTTGTGGTAGGCATACCATTCAAATCAAATGCACAAGTTCTTACCCAATGATGAACTCACTTCTTTGTACCTGTAGCCAACTACACTAACCAAGATTCTGCATGAAATTCCTTATTCAAACCACACTTATCCACCAAGTCAGGACTAGCATAGCTATAATTATATCTAGGGTCAATCAAAATAGAAATAAATTGACCACAAAGCTTACCATCCATCTCAATGATAGATTCCTGATGATTTGCCTACTTTTTATCCATTGCTGCATAAATACAAGGAACTCTCTAACCAACATCCCCAACATTCTATGCATCATGTGCACTATATATCTGAGTTCTACCTCCCTAATATTGTGGACAATCTCTCCTGCGATGATCCCCTCCACAGGTCCAACACCACATGGGCTCCTTATTTTTCTCCTCGGATCGACTTCCCTATCCTTTATCTCATGCATTGAGCTTGTTAGATGGTGCAACATTCTCTTGATTATCTGTACCCTGAGGTATTTCGCGTTTCTTATCCCATTTTCCTTTGTTCCTTGCATTGCTTTTCTAGTCTGGCTTAGTCTTAGACTTGCGCTTCAATTTATCATAGCAACGCTTTAGCTTTCGATTGGTTTCCTCCAATGATTTAGGCTCATCAAACTCAATCATGTCTTTAAATGCAACTGAAAATCCACTAATGAATCTATGAATCTTGGCCTTCTCCTTTGTGACATAAGGAAAATACCTCAGTAACTCCAAGAACCTGCTAGTGTACTCCTCATCTGTCATCAATCTCATATTTAGCTCATAGAATTAATTTTCCTTGTCATCAAAGTACCTCTCTGATAGATAATTATTCTTGAATAGTTGCTCAAACTCACTCCATGTCAATTCTTCCTCATGAATACACATGACATTCTTCACACCTTCCCACAAAATGTCTGCTTTACATTTGAGACTCAATGTAGCTACTATGGATTTCATGTTCTATGAATAATCATGTAACCCGAAGAACTTCCTCATGCCAAGCAACCATGCCTCTACATCATGTGGTTTATTCATCTCTTCATCATAATTAGGTGGTTCTTCTTTATTAGACTCATCTAGCAAGTATTCCCTATCACTCCTCCTATACGGGTGATAATGATGACAATCATAATGCATATCTGAAGCAGAACTAGAATAATATGTGTGTCTATCCCGTCTCCTCTCTGGAGTGTCCAACAATATTCCATATCTAACCATGTCATCTCTATCTGACCTGTGACCACCATGAGACCTACTGCCATATGCCCCATTAGTTTTTTCCTCCTGCTCATAGCTGATCCAACATGGTTGGTGTCACTGCAAATTTGACAAACTTTGAAGTATCATTGCATTTACCTCTGCTTGTTTCTCTTATTCCTGCATGATTTTGTCATTATTTGTCTTACACCTCCTTATTTATTCCTTTAAACTTCTAAGTGTATCTATCGAATTGGAAGAGTTCCCAACACCATACCACTCATTTTATTCATAGGGAGAGTCCTTGTAGTCTACCATCTTGCTAGCCATTTGATATTTATTCATGTAAGGTATATCATGTCAGATTAACCAAATCAAAATAAACCAATGTACCTTAGTATAGCTCAGGGAGGATACCTTATCTGCAAGATCATCAAATTAGTTTGATACATGCATAACATAATCATAACAACATATAGACACATAACACATAAGCATATAACCATGCAACCATCATTCTAGCTAGGGTCCAAATCATCAATGCATGACCTTATCAACAAATCATACCACGACCTCATGCAAGACAACAACCAATACATCATTGTGCACTTAACCACATGCGAACATTAACATGCATAAGAAATGCGTAACCAACCATACACATGCATAAACACATGTAATCAAGCATAAACAAATAATAATTGTAACCAAACCTACAAGAATTATACATGTAACCAAGCATACAAGAATGTAGCCAAACACACAAAAATGTGACCAAGTGTGCAAAATGATATATGTAAGTGAGATATACCAACATGTAAGCAGTCATACAATCATGACAGTGCATCCTACAATAAGAACATTAAATTCCACATGGCGACATCAATACACCCATGATCAACATTATCCAAATGCAAAAATCACTTGGAATGCAAGTGCAAGAGACACACATGAAACTAACATACATGCATGAACAACACTCAGCCCATCCAGTTTGAGGGGTGAACCATGCTATGATACCACTCTGTAACACCCTCCTCCCACATCTACCCAAGAAACCGACCAGCCGGGGTAAACATGCAACAGGATGCCACTATGATATGATTCCACCTCCTAAGTCATGTTAAGGAAGTGAAACCAAGAAAAACACACCATACATACACTCAACAACCTCAATAGGACCCTGAGGAGCCAATCCAACCTTTGTACTAACCAGCCCCTGCATCCCACTGATATTTTTGGCCACTTGACCTCTGGATGCTCTCATGCTATGGGCATCATAGCATCCGGGGACCTCTAGATTCTCTCATAGGCCTGTAAGAGTGTCCAGGGACTATTTTTCATAGTTTTTTGCCAATGTCCCTGGATTTGAGCCAATTTTTCAGGCCCAGAACCCAGGTCACTACCCAAAATTGAATGACATCTTCAGAACAATAAATTAACAAGGAAATGATAGTACAAATGCAATCACTTAAATAAGGCCTTTATTGGACCCCTACTAGCCGTGACAGGCATTTCATCAAACATATCATGAATATGTAATCTACATGTGTAAATAACATATATGAGCATAGGGATCTCATACTTAGTTGAGAATCATTAAGAAACATTAATGCCTCAACACATAAACTGCCATTTCATCCATTAGGTCATAGATACATAGTTCACTCATTTACCAGTAAAAACATGATGAGAGCCATACATAGCTACTATCATAAAACACATACATAACTAGCATAATAGCAATATAAATACCAAGGAAATCAAAACCATATAATAGACATATAAACCAATATAATACTCATAGAAATACAAGGAGAAATAACTTCATATTTATGATGCAAAATCCAAACCCAAGATGGGACTAACATGTTCCACTCGTCCATAGAATGGTTGATCCAAATCTCTCATCAACCATTCACCCCATGCCATATTCCAAGCATGAATGTGGGATCTCATAAAACACATCAATCAAAAACCATCCAGGGCTTCTAGAGGCCAACCACCTCAACCCATCAAATAGTGATTCCTCCTCACGATCAGACATCACAAAACCATCATCACATTGGTCTCTATCCAAGCCTTCTAGGGCTCCAAAGCATTTGTTCCAACCAAGGATCCAAGACTAGTAACTCACCCCACAACTGTCAACGGGCTCCAAAGTTTTTGTCCAACCAAGGCTCCAAGACTAGTAACTCAACCCACCAAGGGCTCTAGATTGTTTCTCTAACCAATACTATGGGACTAGTAACTCAATCCGATTGTTATAAGGATCTAGAGCGTTTGTCCAACCAAGGCTCCAGGAACTAGTGACTCACCCGAAGCTAAGGAAACATGAGAACCAACCAAAAAGAAAACAAGGAAATAAACCCACAATCTCCATGGCTATCCAAGAAATCGCAAGGCTAGCAATCCATTGTCAATCTAGGAAATCCTCCATGCCAGTGACAGATCATGACAAATAATCCAAATGCATATGCAT
Organism: Pinus tabuliformis; assembly: GCA_031772625.1. Classification (NCBI taxonomy): domain Eukaryota; kingdom Viridiplantae; phylum Streptophyta; class Pinopsida; order Pinales; family Pinaceae; genus Pinus; species Pinus tabuliformis. The sequence goes on along the minus strand of CM062818.1, from coordinate 1,928,577,956 downwards.
TGCATGCCAAAAATAGTGAGGAAAACATACGTGAAACTTGGTACTTGCAAGAAAATCCCATTGTAGTTACTGATCCCAATGTTCTCTTGTGCTTTCTTGCTCTTCCTTTTCCTTATTTCTCCAAAATTCCAAGTATGCCACACCCTCCAAGATTGCTTCGAGGAAACTCTAAGTATCCAAGAGTATGAGAGAGAGAGAGAGCGAGAATAATGAGAGAGCTCCAACACTAAACAGAAAAAAGGTCCCCAACTAATACTCAGAAGCCCTTTTATGAATGAGGCCTCTATTTTCATCATTTTCCATTATTTTCCTTCGTTTTTCTCCTCACATGCAACCTCTGACCTTTCATCTCCCTTTTCTCCTAATTTCCATTATTTTGATAAATAAATGTGCCAAGAATTCCATTTTCCTTTCCAAAGCCTTAGCCATTGGCTTTGCCAATTTCCTTAGCCATTAAACAACCACAAGTTATCTCCATCACTCTACTTTTTCCCAACATTCAACTTGGAATAAATGTCCCATAAACCGTGGTTATTGATTTTGCCTTTATAAACTTTAATTACATGGAATTTTCACAATGGTTGTTACAGAATATATCTAGGACATAATTTCATTACAAGGGTCTACAAGTGATTTCCTCTTGGGGCGATAATCACAATCACACAACAAATTATTGGATTTTGTTTATGTATAGGATTGACAGAGGAAAAGCAGTGTAAAGAAACATTGTTAATTGGAAAGAAAAAGATCAATGCATTGGAAAAAAAAAAAAGATAAATGTAATGCTAAATTGAACAACTAAATTTGAAATACGAATGGAGCTAACTACATACACAAACAAACTAGACCTATATGCAAAGGAAAACAAAAGGCAAGGAATGAAACTAGCTACAAAAGAAAGTGCATACATAACTACTCTATTAATCAAGTAAACTAAAAGTAATCCTAAATCTAATCTAACTTAAGAGGGGATTGGAATCATGTGATATTAAAATTCGAGTGGATCCATTCAAGTTTCTCTTGTCATGCAAAAACATAGATATCAATGATTAGCACTAATATAAAGTAATGTGTAGAAATAAAGATGCTTACCTGTATAAAATGAACAAGAGAGAGATGGTCTCGCCTAGTGGAAAAAGACTTTTCTAGAATGCATTCTTCTAACGAAGCTGCAATTCTATCTTGATATATATAACGATAAACTTGGAAACCATAGAAAAAATTCAAATATGAGCATTCATACAATGAAACAGTGTTGTAAAGAGAATCTTGTGGAAAAATACTAACATGATCTAGTTCTGAGATCTTATCAATATCGCGAGGTCCTGACATAATTTTCAATGTGAGTTGAAGTGCCCTGTTATTCTAATGAGTCTCTAAACTTTCAAATGTTGGACAATCAAATATTATGGGCTTGGTCAGGTCAAAAATCTACATGGACTGCTAACATCAGTTGTATTAGTGAAATCATTATTCACTAGATGACAGTTGTTAAAGACATTAGTTTCATTAGATTGTTTGATATCAATAGACTAATGATTAAAAACACAAGGTTCTCCTTTGATCATAAATAGATATGAACCAATCAGAGGAATTTCATGAACATTATGTTCTAAAGAATTGTCTTCTTCCCCTACTTAAGATTAAAACCATAAGAGATATGAGAGATAGATTCACTTTTGTCCTCTTCCATAGGAAAACCTTACTATCTTATACTCAATTAAAATATAGGCCAATTGAATGTGAACCTAGAGGATTTAACATAACTTCCAGTATAGTGCATTCATTAAAACAATCAAAGTATAAGGAGTAATGAGCTATGGATGAAACAAGATGAAAATAATCCCTTGAAGAAAACTTTATTCCTACCGAATCTAGTTCCATTTCTAGGTTTTTTACTTTCATATCTTATTGATGAATTAATAGATCAACATTCATGTTATGCTCTATGGAACCACTTGAATACTTATTGTTATCCAAGATAGGGTCTTGGTCACTATAGGGAGGTAAAGGAAAAAGAATATCAAAATGGTTTTCATCAACATAATAAAGAATATATGACTTGTGGATTTCAATTTTAGCTTTTCCCACTTTAAAATCATTTATCACAGTTTTTGAAGCAAGACAACTTTTCTCCTTTCCATTCAAAATGTCTTCATTACTTAGATAATTTTCAAGTCCTTATAATACTAATTGATTCCCCTTATTTTTATTGTTAGTGTAGCCCCCTATTGTTATTGTTTTTCCCATGTATCCCTCATGTTTTTATTGTTGTGCCCCATAGAATCCAAGTATTTTTATTGTTGTGGCCTTACATTATTATTGTTAGGTAGGCTCTGAATATATTGTGGCCCCTTAGAGTCCTATATATACCAAGGAGGTCTTATCATTTGTATCATCCAAGAATTGTTTGTTTATGTAATGTATAATAGGTTCCCCCTCGAAGAGGATAATTTTTAAGTCGTTGATCTATCTTTTCTTCTATTTGTGAGTTGGTTGCATAACATTTGGTATTAGAGCATTAGATTCTAGGGTTTCACATCTTCAAACATGTCACCTTGGAATTTTCACTATAAAAAAAATTCTACAATTTTTTAGAAGCTTCAATTGCAACCATGTGGAGCCAAAATATTTATGAACTTCATGTACGAATTTCATATCTTTGTTCACTATATTTTCGGATATAGGTTAGGGTTTTTGTAGGATTTAGAATTCCATCTCAAATAGGTGACCTAGGTAAAATTGTCATAACCTTCTCTTTGAGAATTGGATTTGAACTTCGTAAAAAGTGACTAAAAGTGGTTAGACTGTAGGCTTTCTAATATTAGTTTTAGGGCCAAAGGTTGAAATAGTGACACATGGAACTCCATACAAGTTTTCTCTACTAAACTAGTCTATAATCAGGTCATTGTGGGAGATTGGGCATAACTCTTTGTTGAAGAATCCAATCTTTGTTTCACTTGTGGAGTTGGAAAGAAGACTTAGAGGGATACCATGGGAAAAAATTTCAGATCTTGGATATCTGAACGTACAGAGATACAATAGTTTCAATATTGAGCTCCTAAAAAACAAGAAACATGTGTGTATTTTTTAAATTTTGCATAACTTTTGATTGAAAAATCAGTTTGAAGTGATTCAAAGGGCGTAGTGAAGAATATATATCATTGTTTGATTCAAAAATTAATTGAAAAAACATGGACACACCTAGTAAGCAACAATAAATGTCTTCTATGATGCATAAAGAAGAGGAAGAAATGGAACATGATATATCAAATTTACGAGACCAAGTCCAACAAATTTCGCTCTCAGAAAAAGTAACAAAAAAATGAGTTGGAAGACATGATGAATGTTTATATATATATGGTATAAAAAGGGACATTGGAGTCTTGAATGATGGTTTAAAATCATACATAGAAGCAATGATGAATGTCAAGATAGAAGGGTTGAAGGAAGGTTTGGCAAAGTTGCTAGAAGAAATAATTCCCAGTGGTGACATGTCATCCATGAAAATCATGATGAGGATCAAAGGAATATGAATTAGGATTTTAGAGACTCCAATTTTGGGTATGAGAACCACCACATTTGAAAGATCGATATCAAGTATTTTGACTACAAGGATCCAGTAACATGGATACTACAGATGGAACAATATTTTGATCTTCGTGATGTGCAACACACACAAAATGTACACAATGAATATTTATATTTGGAACCCAATCATTTTGTATGGTATCGAAGGATTTATTCTCATAAACCACGTGTCACTTGGTCAATTTTTAGGAAGGAAATGATAATTCACATTATGATGATACAAAGAGCAACATCTTCTTTATCCAAATGATAAATCTCAAACAAAAGGGTTCAATGGTGGAGAATATTGAGGACTTCAAAAAATTGAATATCAGGGTAACTGATATTCCAAAGGAGAATAGGATTTATATCTTCATAGGGACTTTGAATGATAACATCCAACATGAGGTTCGCCTTTGGGAACCTGATTCATTGGATAAGGCATTTAGAGTGGCAAGAAAAGTTGAAAGAAAACTTATGGCAATAAGGAAGTCTACCACTCACAACTATAATGATGAAATTGTTGTTGCAACCAACCTTCCACAACCTACAAGGTTGACACCACAACAGTTAGAGGGAAAAGTGCAAAAGGGAATTTTTACAAGGTCATAAGTGTGCTTGGAAGAAATTATTCTACATAGCTTGTGAAGACGAGGAAGAAAAGGAACAAAAAACATCAAAAGAGGAGGATAAACACCAGGAACCAACCTCAGAGAAAGGATAAATGAATATGAGCATATCTTGCAATGCATTGGCTGAAATTACCACTCCTTAAACTCTTAAGATAGAAGGATATGTCAAAAGGAAAAAGGTAATAGTGTTGATTTATTTAGGTTGTACTCATAATTTTATTCATTTTAAGATAGCCAAGTAATTGAATTCCTTCCTATATCCGGTAGCAGAGTCTCAAGTGATGGTTTCAAATGCAAGAACTATAAATTTCTCTGGAAAGTGCCATAATATTAAGCTAAACATGGGGTAATATGTATTGAATAGTCCAATTATTTCCATTCCAATAGGTGGTGTTGATGTTGTACTTAGAGTCCAATGGTTACAATCTTTGGTGACAATAGATTTTAATTTTCAAGAAATTTTCTTGAAATTTTCTTGGGAATGAAAGGAAGTTAAATTAAGGGGTGTCACAGGGAAACCAAGAAAGATAATCAGCTCTAATTGCATGAATTTTTTTTGAAGAAAGAACAATGAAGCTTAATGGCACACTTATGTTCACTAGAGGTTCAAACATCAAATCATTTATTTCTCAGATCTTAAAAAAGTCGTAGAAAATCATTCCAATGTATTTGAGACTCCCAAAGGCCTCCCACCTATCCTTGATCATGATTATGCTATTCATTTGATTCCAGGAAGTGTTCCTCCAAACATCGGACCTTGATGATATCCATATGCCCAAAAGAGTGAAATTGAACTTATGGTTAGAGAAATGCGACAGGATGGTATAATTCAATCTAGTCAAAGCTCTTTCTCTTCTCCAATAGTATTGGTGAACAAGAAGGATGGATCATCGTGTATGTTTCTGAATTATAGGGAGCTAAACAAGCTCACTATTAAAGGCAAATTTCTCATTCTTGTCATTGATGAATTTTTGGATGAATTACATGGAGAAATTTACTTCAATAAGCTGGATATTCATTCAGGATATCATCAAATTATAATGAATAATCAAGACATTCTAAAAAAAAAATCAGAACTCACGAGGGTCATTATGAATTGTTGTTCATGCCTTTTGGCCTTCTTAATTCACCTCCGACATTTCAAGGTTTGATGAATTCCATTTTCAAACCCTTGCTTAGAAAATTTATGTTAGTATTTTTGGATGATATACTAATCTACAACAAGTCTTCGAAGGATCATGTTCAACATGTTGACAGGATGATCATGTTCAAAATGTTGAACTTATCTTCACCCAAAGCCCTCTTCTTTATTCATGCTACAATTCTTAGTGAAGGAACAAGTTCAACTATCAGAAGAGATAAAGATAGAGCTTGCATTTCTTATAACATGTTGGTCATTTCAATATTACAATGATTTTCCCTAGAAAACAATGGCTTTCCAATAAATATTCTACCAAATAGGCATCCCTCCTTATGTTCTCAATAACAACCTTTCCATATTCAGCAATATTTTCTATTGATTTTAATAGCTTTTTCTTTCAGATGTTAGCTACACCTGGCACATTGACTTGTGCAAAAATCTTCAAGTTGAAAATGTTTTCATAGTACTCAATTTCAACTTAGTCTAGCAATATCAGACTCACTATTCCTTTCTTAACCAGTCATTAGAATCATTCACGCTTTTTGCAAGGAATCAGAAATGATTGATGAATGAGGACATATTTGAGACAGTTTCATAATGATGCATCTTATGTGCCACTTCAATGATTCTTTTGTGTTGTGACATTGCCTTATCCCATTGATCAAGCACCCCACACAATGGCATGAGGAAAGGGAGTATTATACATTATGGCACACAGAGTGTGATTAGATGGCATTGTAGCTCTAGGATTAGGAGGTTCGTAGTGATATATTTTTTAATAGTTTGTAAGGGAATATTACTATCCCTTATGCCACCGTTGCAATGCAAGGATGGTAATTATTCAGTGTTGAGGCTGAAAGAAAAGAATCAACCAACGTTATGGTGAAAGGAAAGGTAATAGATAACATTAGGAACCTATGGCAGGATACACAACAATATTTTTCTCCATTTGTGTGCACAATATACCAGCTCTCCCTCAATATACCAGCTCTCCCTCACACTATCTTATCCAACATATCCTCTTTATTGTTTCAAAATCAAGCTCTAGAATACCATCATCATTAAACCAAAGGTTGTCAAAAATAATTTTCTGATCAATGAGGACCAATGTCATCAAGATGCTTCATAAACCCCATTTTTGTTGCATAGAGAGACCACTGCTAGCCTTGACATTGCCTGAGGATTCAACAAACCCTTTATTGGCTTGTCTCCGATTGTGCAATCATCACCATTAATCCAAATATATGTCTTGGAAATAATAACAACTTATGCAAGTGAAAGTTGTAGAACGACATCTATCTGTTGTTGTGTAACAAGGTCTTCTAAAGGTTGAGATCACCTACTATGTTGGGCGCAGCCCAACTTGGCCTAGTTTTTAGTAAAGACTCCACATTTTGTGGAGCGGAGTGCGAAGTGAAGAATGGAGCAGAATGTGAAGTGGACAGCGTAGCAGAGTAGTTTTGGATATACCCCACGATATAAGGGCTTTGGGATAGGGCGAAGCCCATTCCTTTTGTAATTTTGTAAGAAATCAATGGTTTTTGGACCACAATGTCTTGTATTAGGTAGTCCATGGTATTGTAATGATATACCCTCAATGTAATAATAGATATAGGGTAAGCTAATAAGAACAAGAATCATCTTTATGGTCTAGATTTGTGTTTTATGGTTGTATCATTGTGATCTGTAGTTGGTGGTGAAGGAAAGGCTCTGTAGCTGAGTGCACATAGGCCTGAGTCTACAGCTGAGTGCGTGGATGATCTACAACTAAGTGCACAAGTCAAGAACTATTTTTTGTACAAGAATTATTATTATAAGCAATAATTCTTGTGGACATAGTCCCACATTGGGATGAACCACACTAAAATTGGTGTCTTCATGTGTATATTTATTTTTTATCTGTTGTAGCGTAGCAATTTATTACAATGCAGTGATGATTTATGGGTTTATATGACATGTTTATGTGATTTAATGAATGTGGTGAAGTGATTTATGTATGTTAAATATAAAAGAACATAAAAATACCATATCGCATATTCTCTCAAGGTTGCAGAAAACTGGTTCTTCATCATCCCATAGTCACTTCGGGTGAGACTATGATCTGGTTGTAGGTTCTTGCCAAAAGGGCTAGTCATTGAGGGTTTTGTTGGTGCACAGTATAGATCGAACCTAGATTAGGCCAATCAAAACCAACATACTAGAGGAGGCAAGAGTAGCCCATCTAAGAGATAATGCCCCTTTTTTTCTATCGTTGTTGTCCCATTTCATGAAAATTGACGGCCCTTTACTTTTTTTGGTTAGTCCTTTGTCCCTGACACCTTTATCATTATTGATTTTCTCTACTTCTTCAATATTGGCAAAATTGATCTCATTTTATTCAACACTAATAATGGATGTGTTTATTAGTCTCATTTCCATGTGAACATGGGTTAGATGCACTTCAAAATCGAAGTGTACACAAGAAATGGCCATATACAATATTATTAAAGCTTCCAATTTCCTCAATGTAATTCTATATGTAACTCGATTATGAGGTGCATAATCGCCACATTGTAACTATACATATGCATCAACTAGGCCCTTTCTTGCTTCATTTCCTGCCTTTCGCATAAGGGCCTTTGCATAAGCATTGTATCATTGAGTTTGAGGAATAAAATATGAATACCATTCATTTTCATGCTTTTGGTGAACACTAACAACATGATCTTCAATATGGTTATTTTTTTGGTCATCTAGCTCATCGATCATGACATAAATGAGGTCAAGCTTGGAAATAATTGTAGGAGGAAGTGTTGCACTGTACTTTAGTGGCTTTGATTTATCATACAACCCTCGAGTTGGAATTTGTAGCTACTAATATATAGGTATGGTCATGTAGAGTTGCTTGAATGCTAGATTTATTAATGTGTGTTGTCTATTGTTCCATAGCCTTATGAATTGAAACATGATATTTTGTATCCATTATATCAACATATTCCATTATCATCTTTTATCAAAGCTCCAGCTTCAATATATAATTCTCTAGGCTTTGGCTCCTTTGTAATAGTTATTGTTAAATCTATGATAGAAGTAGATCTTCTAGAGATATAAACAACCTTAGATATAATGTTTGATGCATACATGGCACAAATTAGATATATAATGATGAACATATTAATATCCACTCTTAAATTGATTCCATTTATTAACGAATACTCATCCCTTATGTTATTCTCATTGGTTCAGGAGCCTCTTTGCGTAGTGAATTGAACTCCTGCTCCCCTATTGCACCTTTGGTTGTTGACTATTGTTGTTGTTGTTGATGGCAGGAATATTTGTAGAGGCTAAGGGCACCCTTATTTCTACACAAAAATCGACATGCCACCCCTCAACGCATGGAAATCCAACTCCTTTCACAAGTTGTGGTCTGCAGTTAAGCGACCACTGTGACACTGCCATTCAGATTCTTCTAACAAATATACATCGTAGGCAATGCTATAACAAACTATCTTACTCAACCATACCTCCCCATTAATAATATCTCTTAGAGCAGTCTTACTTCTATCCAGCAATGTCATATACTCTTGAAAAAACACCCTTTGCTCAATTACAACTTCTCACATCTCCCTATACAATAAGTTAGCTCTAATCTTACTAAACCTTCAATGGTGATTAACATTGCATTGCCCCATAATCTCAACTCTCTTCCTATAGAAATCGTGCTTCCTTCACTGCACTACCGCACCTTGTAATCCCATGGCTACAGATAATCTAACTCACTGCAATATGATGCAAATCACAAAATATTTGACCCAACTTACCATAAAACCTTATAGCATGGCAAGGGGGGGGAGGTTGTGGGTGCATGCCTAAACTTGGTAATCATCCTACCTCACCTTAAAACTACTAGATCCATCTTCATGAAAGGCCTCAAAACTATCACTCCATTAATTGAGGGATGATAAGTTGAGGTGTTGTCCTCGGGCATGTGTGTTAACCCAGGAAATGCAATCTCTGATATCAACTCCTCATACGATTGCCTACAGCCACATAAAACTACTACAATAACCAATCATTTCACTTTACTATCACATCCATAATTGTTTTAAGTGTTTGCATCTGGCTTCTAAAATGGGGCATGCCCCAACACTATATGTTTTCTTGCTATGATATTTTTGCACCATCCATTTCCTTCATGCACAACAAAATTCTTGGCACAATATGTATACATCTGGAAACTAGTTTCGTTAACAATAGCTAAGGTGATCTATCTTGCAACACAACAAAAAAAATTAACACTACCACGTCTTATTTATATACAAGAGAACTATTGAAAATGATTCCATCTACTATTGTGCAAAAGGCTAGTTGTCCCTCTATAATTTTAGCTACCTCCTATTTACATAACCTTCCAATGGTTCACCATTTAGCATCTCAAACTGTACTTCACCTCCATTGGTCACATTCATGATCTTATATGGACCCAACCAATGCATCTGAAGCTTTCCAGTGTGCTTCAAGAACATAGAATCATAAATCAACACTAGGTCCCCAAGTTGAAGTGTCTTATGTTTAATGAATTGATCATGCCAAGTTTTATCTCAATCCTTCTACATATTTTGATGAAATGTTGTGAGAATATGATCCTCCTCCAACTACATCAATGCTTCAAGTTTGTGTTCCAAAGCATTTGGCTCTGTCATCTGTGTAAATGTAATAATGCACAATCTAGGTACTAGGAACTCTATTGGAATCACAACTTTTTATCCATATACCAACCTCAAAGATGTGTTTCCTATTAAGTACTTACAAGTTATTTAGTATAAACCTATTAATGCCTCCATCTCTTTGTCAAGTTGGGCATGTGATGCCATATGGGCAATGTATAAACCTATTAATCCCCTATTCATTCTTTTTGTAAAAAAAAATTATATATCATTTCTCCCACTTACATTTTGTTAGAGAAATAGCTATAGATCCTTTCTTATGTCATTAATACCGATGCATTTATAACTACATCTTCATGGATGAAAACACGATCAATGAAAGTAATATTTTTCTTTTTCATTTTCGATGCTATCTATAACGAGATCTCATAGCATATCCAAAATCAGATCAGAACCATTTTGCTTTTCGTGGCTATAGTATCTATTGTTCTTACAACAAAAGTACCTTTCTAACCCAAAACATAAATATATGTTAAATTTATGCGAGTATATTTATTGTCATTGGATGATTCTATTGGTGATCTTAAAGATGATTGCATTGAATAGGCATAAACAAAATTAACCGTTTAACTTTTCATAATTGTTTTACTTTCAAACCATTTTAAAATTTATAGTTGACATACTCATCAAACATATTTATTATTTGTAATTTTATAAATTTAATAATTTATGAAGAAAGATAAAATTAGAAATAAATAAAAATAATAGTTTAACTTTATCTATATTTATTAAGTTATATATTTAAAAATACGTAATCAACATATCCATAAAATGTTATGAATTTAACAGCTTCACTTTAAACCTTTTGAAGGGAAAGAATAATATAATATTTTGGATTGTCTTCATAATACTTCAAAATAACAGATAAAAGTATACACAGCAATATATTCTCTATATTTGAATGAGGAAATTATACACATATTTATACAATCAACAGTCTCAAGATAGGAATCCTATGTTAGACGTACAGTAGTGTGGTTGAGAGATTCTCTCAACCACACACTAAACTAGGAGAAACTAAATTCCTATTATGTAGGAACAAACTCCTCAAATGGAAAATTACAACCATAGACAAGTAGGAATTAATTATTTCCAACTCCCCCCCTTAATGACTACTTGTCATGATAGTCAAATCCACCACCATCAGGCGAATTGCATGTACAGAACCTCCAAAAAAAACAAAGAGAGATCAGTGCCTTTCTAAGCCAAATATTCATGTCCAAATACCAATCGCAAACAGTTGCGCTGATTGCGCCTTTCGACGCAACTGTTAGATAGAAAAGTGCACCAACCCTCTTATGCTCAGACACTCCAATATCTGAGACTGTGAGCCAGGTGTTACTGCAGTCCACCTGCTCCTACGAGCACAAAGCTCCTGTGTACACGTTAGCCACTCAGGCAATATGCCACCACCGGGCACGTCCGATCTACCACCACCGGGCAAGTTCGATCTGCCACCACCGGGCAAATCCGCCAACTTCAATATGTGCACTAAGCTCTCGTGTACACACAGCCACAAAGGCAAGCTTGTCAAACAACGCATTGACATCCACGATTCGAGCCACAAAGGCACCTCAAGCCACATAGGCAATTTAGCCACAAAGGCACTTCAGTCACAAAGACTATATAGATGGTTTCTGGCTCACCACCAACCCTCACTTTCAAGTGATAAAAGATGGTTTCAGGCTGACCATAAACCATTACAAAGTGGTTTTGAGATCACCACGAACTTTCAGATGCCCTTAAAAAACTTACATCTGATTCCACATTTTGGAGTTTCTGGGTACATACAATGACTATTATAATAACATGCTAGGGAGTCTATTCCACAAACCACTCTAATTCAAACAAACATCTACTTTGTTGTCCACCATAAACGTTGTCGCTGCTCCTTTACCTCATTTGTGAGGGGTCCACTGATAAAGGAACCAGAACATAGGCACTCATAGCCACACGAAGAGAACACAATTTTCCCTTCAGGAACAGTAATCCAGGACTCCACGGTCCAATCCTCCATCGCATTTCAGTATCCAATTCTCCTGGCATCGCAACATAATGCCACTTCCCCTACCCACAGTATCAAGGCTAGTCATTGTTTTCAAGCATACTGCCTCATGCTTACTAACAATCTGCAACATGATCTCTGATGCAACTCCTCTAATGCCTTCTTCACTGTCATGTCTTCATTATATCTGATTGCTAAACATTCCTGCAAATAAATTTGTCTATTGTTGGAATGGCCAATTCCAACGCAGACACAAATATGTGACAATAGTTGGCCAAACTAAATGCCACTATATTCTTTTAACCAGATATACATTACGGACATAATACTTTCTCAACAATAAAATTTAAACAATGGCATTATCGAAGTGACAAATCGGCTCATCAAACTTGATTCTAAGGATCTTATGATAGATCCGCAAGTGGGTTCTCCAAACAATGCCAACATATCTCAGTTGGTATCGCCAACAACTCGGGTCCTCCAAATGCCGGAAGATCGGTCCAGCTCTTCTATGAGGCAACACCACCGCGCTTCTACTATGCTCGGTCTCTCCACGCTGAACTTTCAAATCAACTTCATTTCAGCCTCACGTCCAAACAAATCATTACCATCACTGGACCGTTGCAACCCCACGCAGCTCTGAAAACTGCTCTTGCAGCAGGTGACTCTTTCCCCCATCGGTAAATAGAACGCCAGTCAACAGACAAGCGTATATCAGAGAATCAACCATTCCAGATCATGATGCAACAGATCTGTTTAAAAAAAAAAATTCGGCCTGCAAACCAAAAAAAACAGAGATCCGGCCTCCTCGGCCTCTCCTCGCGGCCTCCGGGCAAGTCCGGCCTCCTCCGATCTACAACCGATGCCACGATCTCTGAGCAACTTCCTCACGCGGTCAATCAGGGATCAATGATCATGGATCAGCGATCCTGGTGCAGTGATCCTGGAGCAACGATTCACAAAACAATTCGGAGAATTTCGATTCCTCCTCTTCAGCGCAGACTCCTCCTCCAATACACGGTCGAGCTATGGCATTCAGGCAGATCAGCTCTCAGCTCAGGTGGCTCGGTGGAATCTCCACATGGATTCGGATCTTCCACCTCCTACGGCCTCCTCTTCACATGCAGCAATGACTCCGCTCTGGCTCAATCCCACAGAAGCGAAGAGAAAAAGAAAAAATGTTGCGAGCAGACAGTGGCAGCAGCTTACCACGCAGGTGTGAGCAGTGGCCTCTTCTTCACGATCTCCTCATGCAAAACGAATCACCATCGCTTCCTCTGCGCTCTCCACCGACGTGAAACTCCACATAAAGTCCACCTCCAGGTTTGCATGCTCCGGTTTTTCATTCTCCCAATCCTGGTCTCCGTCGCAGTCCCAATACAGCCCTCAATTCTTCACAAAACACTATAAACCGCCACGGAAATCACTGGTGAATCCTCGGCTTCGGGTCCACCGTCAATCCCGCAGCGAGTTCTGCAAGAATATCCCAACTCCAGCCATTATTTACCCTGATTTCTGGCTCAATGTGATGTTACAGAATAAACGAAGATCCCGTTAGGTTGCGGCCTGACAACGTGGCAAAAAAAAGAGATGTAAACGGGAACTGACTCCAGTACGAATCCCTTCATTAACAACTCTGACAGGCTGGAAGTCATAGTTCGCTGCCTGTTGCAGGAATACATTCATTTTATGCTGCTATCGAACGCGTCTTCTACCGGCTCTGCCGCATATGACACGTCGGAGCTCGACCTCATCATGTAAATGACACGTGGAGTCTCCCTCGCTTGCACCGCCATCAGGGGCGTGCACAGGATACCCAGCGGGATCAGCATTCGCACCACTTCAATCCGGAGCTTGGCCACGTGTTCCATGCCCACCGAAGACCGTCCATCATCCATATCCTCTCCTCCCCAAACAGATTTCATCGGATTCACCACTTCGCCACTGTGCCATCCAGGACGCTGGTTACCAACGCTCCGCGCTATAAGATCGATGATGGACAAACTCAAGAATTGATTGTCAAACCAAGCTCTTTATTTCTGAGTGCTAATAACGACCTGTAAGTTCCTAGAGGCTCACATCCATGGCTCTCCACACTCGCTGAAGTCCATATGAGCAGGCTGTAAATTGCCAATAAAATAGCCTCCCCGGTCAGGCATCCATTCTACCAGCCATGTGGAGATTTGATCTGGATAGATGTTGAATTTGTTTACTGCATCATATGAGTACTCTTCAGTTTTGTACCGATAAATCTCATTTAATTTTTTCATGTCAACCCAGTAGTATTCTCTGATGTGGAAAGACAAAGCGATCAGCCGGTTATTCAATGCTCGTATGAGGTCTGCAGATCCATCTTCCGGAGTTAGCATCTCACGCGCACACCGCAAAGCTGAATAAAATAGTGCTTGTATTTCTAGAGGATGGCCATGGATTCCCATACGACGATCAATCATGCATGATCCATCGGTTACTAATAATGTGGGGAACATATCAAACCCATCAGCAAGACACAACTTCAAAATCATTTTAATCCTTGTTTGAACATCAGTCCTCTCCTGAACAGAAAGATCTCCTGTAAACTTGCCATATGCTCTAAGAAGAATAATCCACCATAATCCAGAGTCAACAGGGGCCACGCGGCCTATTGCCGCCTCTCCGAAGTCGGGGTCCAGTATATCTTCAGTGGCATCGTCATCCCCATCACGGGGAACAGTCCGCACTTTGAAGCTTGCTGGCATCAAACCTTGTCCAGGGCTATGACAGTCCATTGTTTTCTCCCAACTCTGCAACTGCAGAGTATGGAGAATAAAATTCCTAACGATGTCATGCTCTCCTCACTTGCCTGTCGCCACAACCACAGCTGCGCTGGCCAACAGAGGGTGATGGACAAAAACATTCACAAAACTTTTATTCTCTTCAGCCCAGAAGCAGCCAAGCCCACGAGGGGCTAGGCCCTCAGGCTCTGATACCAAGATAAAAGTATACACAGCAATATATTCTCTATATTTGAATGAGGAAATTATACACATATTTATACAATCAACAGTCTCAAGATAGGAATCCTATCTTAGACGTACAGTAGTGTGGTTGAGAGATTCTCTCAACCACACACTAAACTAGGAGAAACTAAATTCCTATTATGTAGGAACAAACTCCTCAAATGGAAAATTACAACCATAGACAAGTAGGAATTAATTATTTCCAACTATAACCTGATTATAAACATATTTTTAGCATTTATTTGTTGTTTTAAAAAAAACATGTTAATCTTTTTAGTTACTTGCAGAATGATTATGACCATATTTTGAGCATGGATTTATTGTTTTGAAAATTTCTTTTTTTTTTAATTATTTGTAGAATGAATGATTAACAATATTTTTAATATGGATTTATTGTTTGAAAAGTTCTATTTATCTTTTTAGTCATTTTGAGAATGAATAGTTAATTATGTTAATGAGTTTAACAACTTCATAATAAGGGTTTTAAGGGGAAGGACAACATAAGAATTTAGGATGTCTTAGTAATACATAGTAATAGCCAAGTCCAGGGGTTAGCTCAATTGGTTAAGTTTCCCTTGCTAAGTACCTTGTTGATTGGGAGGTCATAGGGTTAAATATCCATGAATCCCTTGGGATTAGGCCATGCAAGTTTCACTCGTGGAATGCCTAGATTTTTCCTCATTATAACCATATTTTTAGTATAGAAACTTTAAAAAAATCCAGGCCCCATTTTGTAGGAATTTACAGGGTAAGTTCCTCAGAAAGAATACCAAAAGGACACCGCTCACAACCAGATCACAAATCAATACACCAGTATTTTTGACGTGGTTAAAACCCTCAAAGTGCAAGGAGGGAAACAGTCCATGGTCTGTCCCAACGTGGGTACTACATGCAATTTATTAATCAAAGAATGAAAATTTACATAAGCTTCTCTCATGCACGGATTACCCGAACAATGACCCTCCATCCGCTTTAAATAGAACTCATGGACCAATCGGGTGTCAAGCCACGGATCAAGTGTCGGTAATACCGAGGAGAGAATGAACCGTCGGATCACTACATATTGTGACCGTCAGATTGTAAGTTACAAAATGTACAACGGTAAAGAAACACACTTTACCTAACTCTATACCTAACTCTACACTAGACCAAGTTGAACTTAACTATATCCTATGTGTCGGAATATCCTAACATCCCCCCTTAAGAACAACTTGGGATAGGATTGAAGGATTTACAAATATGACACAATAGGAGAAGGAAGGCGGCACTAGAGCCTATCCCCCCTTAGTGACAACTTCTTGAACTCCAAGCATATATCGAAGTTTAGTGAACTTCGCCTCTGTGAGAGCCTTTGTGAAGATGTCTGCAACCTGATCATCTGTTGGACAATATTGCACTTCAAGAACATGGTCATGAATGAGCTTTCTGATGAAGTGCATGTGTAGTTCAATGTGTTTGCTGCGCTGATGCTGGACTGGATCTTTGCATAGCTGAATGGCACTTTGATTATCACACCAAAGTGTGGTTGGATGTTGCTGCTCAAAGCCAAACTCTGATAGGATTTGACGAAGCCACAAGGCTTCCTTACTAGCTTCCACGGCACCACGATACTCTGCCTCTGCTGACGAAAGAGAAATGGCAGCCTGTTTCTTACAAGCCCATGTAATAGGTCCTGAACCAAGAGTGAAGACATAACCGGTAGTAGACTTCCGATCATCAGGGTCACCAGCCCAATCAGAATCAGTGAAACCAACTAACAGAGGAGCTGCTTTGGCATTGTAATGAATCCCAAACTGTACTGTACCTCGAACATAACGAAGTATTCTTTTAGCTGCTTTCCAATGACTTTCACGGGGGTTTTGCATAAAACGAGCAACAAGGCCAACAACAAAGGAAAGATCAAGACGAGTATGGGTTAAATACAAGAGTTTTCCGACAAGTTGACGGTATAAGGTAGCATCAACTTCAGGAGAAGTACAAGAGACTGAAAGTTTGACTCCAGACTGAAAGGGAGAAGGGGCTGGCTTACAGTCTTCCATGTGAAAATGACGAAGAATATCACAAGCATACTTGGACTGGGAAAGGAAAATACCCTCCTGGGATTGCAAGACTTGAAGACCGAGAAAATAGTGTAAGTGTCCTAAGTCTGTCATTTCAAATTTCTTTTTAAGGCTGGACTTCACATGGTTTATAAGGTTGGGATCACTACCAGTAAGAATAAGATCATCAACATAAAGAACAAGGATGATAAGAGAGTTGCCCACTTTCTTGGTGTAGATAGTATTGTCAGAATGACACCTAGAAAAGCCAGATTCTAAAAGAAAGCTATCCATTTTGGCATACCAAGCCCGAGGAGCTTGCTTGAGGCCATAAAGGGATTTCTTAAGTCGACAAACAAGGCTGGAGTCTGTTTGTATGAAGCCAATGGGTTGTTCCATATAGATTTCTTCCTGCAAGTCCCCATGTAAGAAGGCAGATTTAACGTCCATCTGATGGACTTCCCATTTTAAAGAGGCAGCAAGGGAAAGAACAAGGCGGTTTTAAAAAAAACGGCTCTGAAAAAGACTTCCGGATGAAGAAGTTATGGCTTTTTGAAAAAAAAATTGTTGACGTTGTCGGCAAAGTGCGCGAATGTGCGGGAATGAAAAAAATCCGCCCCCACAAAATGGAGACTTGAACCCAAGACCTCTACTCTCTTAAAATAGCTTTGAACCAATTGATCTATACAAAAAATTTGAGAGAGAAAGAGAGAGAGAGAGAGAGAGAGAGGGGGGGGGGGGGCCTTGGTTTGCGTGCTTGCCTTGAGAAAGCTCTTTTTCCCTACAAAACACAAAACACAAAACCCAACACGAATATGCAAAGAAAAACGAACCTTGCGGCTCGAAGTTAGCTTTAGCCAAAAAACTAGAAATTTAAAAAAAAAATCTCAAAGTTAGCTTTAGCTGAAAAACTAAATATTTTTCTCAATGTTTTTGATTTTCCGAGATCACACTAAGGTGCAGGGAAAAGAGCATACGCATGAGAAAAATCCTTCCTTTCTGTTTCTGATTTTCCCAAATCGCACAGAGTTGCAGGGCAAAGAGCATACGCAGAAATGAAGGGTATAGATCCAGTAAAAAAAAGGCTAAATAAACTGAGACCGAAATAAGCAGAGAGAAAATAACAGTAAACTGCAAAAAAACACTGTATACCTCCCGATCTGAAAAATGACGCAGCTAGGGCTACTGGAAACCTTTTCGCGTGAAACAAAAGGGGTTCCTCACTGGAACAGATGCTCCGAACGCAACAGAGCAGTCCTCTCGGCCCGAAAGCAGTCAGAAATAGCAGATCTAGGAAACTTCAGCCGCATGCAGTTCTACCGGCTTCAGATTTGGATCACCAACGGATGCGGCCCTCAAATAGCTCTGATACCATGTAGGAATTTACAGGGTAAGTTCCTCAGAAAGAATACCAAAAGGACACCGCTCATAACCAGATCACAGATCAATACACCAGTATTTTTGACGTGGTTAAAACCCTCAAAGTGCAAGGAGGGAAACAGTCCACGGCCTGTCCCAACGTGGGTACTACAGGCAATTTATTAATCAAAGAATGAAAATTTACATAAGCTTCTCTCATGCACGGATTACCCGAACAATGACCCTCCATGCGCTTTAAATAGAACTCATGGACCAATCGGGTGTCAAGCCACGGATCAAGTGTCGGTAATACCGAGGAGAGAATGAACCGTCGGATCACTACATATCGTGACCGTCGGATTGTAAGTTACAAAATGTACAACGGTAAAGAAACAGACTTTACCTAACTCTACACTAGACCAAGTTGAACTTAACTATATCCTATGTGTCGGAATATCCTAACACATTTCACCTTTGATTGAGGTGATAGAATACCTAGATTTTTCCTCATTAAAAATAGTCTCATTATAACCATATTTTTAGTATATAAACTTAAAAAAATAAAACAAAACAAAAAAACACATCAAGCCCCATTTCACCTTTGATTGAGGTAATAGAATACCTAGATTTTTACTTATTAAAAATAGCCTCATTATAACCAATTTGTTAGTATATAAACTTAAAAAATCAAAACAAAATAAAACATCAGGCCGCATTTCACTTTTGATTGATTGATTAACTTCCTTGTTGATGTAGCTTGAGATGCATGTGAGTGGAGCATGCCAATTGAAGGGATCTCCCTACTGAATTCAAATGTGCACACACATGGAAGAAAAAATATATTTTTATTCAAGTATGAATTAAAATACATCTAACTTGTCAAAAACATCTATAACATAAAAACACATGCCAATTAAACGGAGCTACCTAGTAAATTCAAATGTGCACACATATGGAAAAAAAAAACATAATTTTATTCAAGTGTAAATTAAAATACATCCCGCTTATACAAAAACATCTATATCATAAAAACAAACCACTACAGAAAGTACATATGATACTATTCAACAAAAACTTTTATTTAAACTCCTTATATCTATATCCATAAAAATAAGTGATCAATAAATGGAAATTTTATATCAAACAATATCATAGTATATACCAACTTTATATCAACCAATATCACATATATATACAATATAGATATGCCCATAGCTGGGTGTAAAATGTTTTGTTCACGGTGACATCTCAATGAATGAATGACTCACCTAGCTCCTCCTCGTTATTTCTTTGGCTTTAACAAGTTTGTAATATACCGAAACTTATAAAGAGAAGATTATATTTATATTTCGATGATTTTTATTTTAAAGATATCTTCCTTGCAATTTTTTGGTGTTTAAAAATACTTTAATATAGTTAAAATTATTTTTTTCATAAATCATGTATATTATTTTTTAAATATTTAGGTTAAATAAAAATAAAACAATATTTTTTATCTTTTAGTTTTTTTTTATATTTATTTTTTAAAAATTGTTTTATAAATATTATTTATTATATATTAAATTTATTTTCAATTATATTTTTAATTTGACATGAATTATATATAAGTTTATATAATGATTAATTACGTTTTTCAGAATATATATATAAGAGGATAGTCTAATTTATAGATGAAATATATATATTTTTTTATATATAAAAATTTGATAAAACAATAAAGAACGTGAATTTTTTATGTTTAAAATGCATTTTTGAATGTATAAATGGATTGAAAGCCCTGAAAAACACTCTAGGGCAATCAAGTTCTATAGATAACAACATAAACCCAAGTTTTTAAAAATTTCTACTAAATTTTGATTAAAACTAACCAGAAAAAATGTCTTGAAGATATAAGAGTTTTATATTTTCCTAATTAAGATAGCTATATAACTTAAATGATTGGTAAACTTCGAAAGAAATTTAAATATTTACCTCTCTCTCATATTAAAAAAAAAAAAAAAATTAATTAAATTATACCTTTATTTTAAATTATTATTATTGTTATTATTATTAATCATGAAAAGAATTAGAAAAACATGATTATTTTTGGCATAAACTTTAATTTTCTTATTAATATTAGTAAGAATATTTTAGAATATTTGATGTAGGTTAAATTCCTAAAATCTAGGAATTCATATTTTAAAATAAACACACACATATATATAATGAGGATGATGATGATGATTAACGTCTATTAAGACCAATGTGGTACTTTAAGAAAATAATAATCTAATTGGGATTCTTCAAAATCTTATTTCTATGATCAAAAGAAGCCAAAGAAGTGCTCCAATATCACTATAGTTGGGTTGACTTAACAAGTCAAGAAGATTGGAAGTGTGGCGAATATTAGAGAAATGAGAGCGCATGTTAGTAAGAGCTTGACAATCTAAGAAGTATTTTTCATCTTTCACCCTTTGAGTATCAGAGAATTAACAGATTTGAACATCCAAAGAATTGATACATTTTTTTAATGTATATATATTTGAATGTTAAATTTTTATGTAATTAATAATCATAATTTAAGATATTTTTTAAATGTATTAAATATATATATATATGAATGTTAATTTTTTTATAATTAATAATAATAATTTAAAACAAAATTATAATTTAGTTAATTGTTATTATAATTTAAAATTTTACACCTACTATATACTGAGAGATAAACATTATGATATACTGAGAAATAAATATTATGGTACCTATAATGACTAATACTACTTAATTTATATAATTTCACTATTAAATCTTATTCCAAAACAAATACTTTTATTTATAGAATAACCATAAATTTTATTCACAATACAAAATCTCATTGTAAAATTTCTATATAAATTAATATCATAAAATTTCTATATAGATCAATATTATAAAAATCAAACATATCGAAAATCAGTACTACCAAACATGTGAGAAGGTAGGACCTCAACGTTACCTATGTTACGACATCTTCTCTAGGTTTGTCAGCTGCAGAAAGACCTTAGTCAGTATGTTGTACATCAGCATAAGTTTATCTCAATATTATTTAGCCGCAAAAATTACTTTAATCAGTATCGTGAATTTCCATATCTCCAGATGGGCAATCCAACAAGAATCATCAATACGTTATTTATATAATCATCGCCAACACAACAAGAATCACCAGTAAGGCAGGTGTCAACCAGAAACCAGAACGTCACGCACAACCTTGACATGCCAACTCATTCTCTATAGAAAATGATGTGGCAACCCTCATCGAAAAATCCTGAAAACATTTGTCAAGTCCTGTGGTGAGCAGCTGCGAAAGCGACTGATGAGGAAGCACGAAGCTCACGACGAGCTGAGCTGTGGAGGGTAACCACATGAATTCCATGACCTCTGAGTTTCTTATTTTTCTATCCGTCAACCTCCGTGTGAACAAATCCCAAATAAATGGTAACATGAATTATTATATTATCACAGATACGTACAAATATATTTCGAATATATACAGAGGCTAAGTTCACGTGTGCTGTGCAGAAATCCAGAAGGTTTTTCTGACGCGCTCTGCATTAATGGCATCGATACCTCACGTTGACTCCAATCATCTATGAGATATGTTGGCTGTACTTCTTTCATATATATATAGATATATATAAATAAAACATACACACTTCTTTTATATATATATATATATATAATCTGATTCGCAGAGATCCTTGAACAAATCAAGTTAATTTGTTTTTTTCCGTTGAATGGGCCTATGTAACTGTCGTTTTAATTTGTCATTTCCAAGAGAGCACTCTGACATCATTTAGTGTTGAATGGTCGGAAACCCTGACATTAACCGCAAGCTTCTTATTTCACGTGATTATATAAGAAACCAGAAAGGAAAAAACTTTGTGAAGCCCAACTTTTATGATGTTTTTGGTGTAATGCAACTATCTTGTTATTCAGTGTTATAAGAGTCGACTTCATCATCGCAAAGGCTTTCAAGTAATGGTTAAAGGTTTTTATTGTGTGGGTAAGTCGATAAATTTTATTAATTTAAGAAAGTATTATAATTGAAAGATCTCCACAAGTCTTATTTCTATAGTCTTAGTGGTATGTGTAAAAAAAGTTAAAAGATGTTAAAAAGTTGGTTGTATATATATATAGCTAGCTATTAGAAGTATATTAGAATCTATATAGATTTAATAGTTATCTATAGAGTCTATATGGATCCAATAGTCATCCAACAATTTACATATTATCCACATTTTGGTCCGCGGGACCATTTCTGTAAGGACCTGTAGTCCTTGGCACGCCCATCGGCATGAAGTGTGATGGCTGTCGGTGAGCGTGCAGCTTAGAACGACAAAGTGCGAGCTCATAATGGAAGTGCGTGGACAACAAGTAATAATACGCATGAGAAGGAGGTGAGCGACTTGGTTTTATAGCATGGGGAGCGTGGGCTCAACCCACGGGCCGACCTACAACCAAAGCAAAGGCCGACATGCGAAATGAGGAGAATTGCGATGAGTAGGGGCGTGTAAACATGTGGAGGACGAGTCGGCTTGGGCAGCTCGACTCGCCCTTCCACTCGTATATATACAACGATGTTTTGGAGCGAAGATCCATCATTCGATCAAGCAATATGAACGAGCTCTTTGGTGATGCAAAGGAAAAGAGTGCGAGGTGCAGATTGAGAAGAAGGCACAGGTATAGATGCGCCCGTTCTTGGGCAAGGCACACGGCACGAGTTTGGTTGTTGATTAAGGACACGGTGAAGGCGACGGGCGCCCGGTTGTGCGAATGTGTGCATGAGTTCTTGAGCAGCTCGGGTGAGCGCCCGCCCATCGTGCGAAGGCAAACGCGGAAGTTGTAAACAGTGGAACTCGGGTGAGACTATCATGCGAAGGTAAACGGTGGAATGTTGGTGAAGCCGAGTGTGAAGAGGGTGTCTTGGTGACTTGGTGGAGTCACCCGCCCATCGTGCACGAAAACAAGGTTCGGTTGTAAAGTGCGGAAGGCAGCTCATGTGAGGGCGCGCCCGCTCGACTTGGGCAAAGAAATCTTGGTTGACACACGGTGGTGTGATGAAGTTGTAAACTTGTAAAATTGTATCATATATTATTTGAGCAAACTCATTGTTCAGGGATTTGACCCTCCCTTTATACTGTGCAATTGTGTTCTCTTGTATAATTGCTATTGATAATGAATGTGTATGGGTGTTCATTGATATAAATGAAACATTAATAATACTTGGTTGCGAAACACAAACTAAGTAGGATAAGTGGTTAAGTGTAGTCCACGAACATAAGTATTGGTGAAAAGAAAGCGTTCGGTGGTGCCACACCTCGCCAAGAGCGGTTGAAAGACTACCACCGGCCTGGGGGCGTGACAGGTGGTATCAGAGCTCGGTGAAGATCTTATCAGAGCAAGGTTGCTCGTGACGAAGTGCAGATATTGAAGCTGATTTAGAGTTGAAGAAGCTTGATAGTTGGTAACAGTGAAGTAGGTACTTGCAGGTGAAGGAAGTTGTTTCACATATAAGTGGAACAAGGGCTGGTTCATGGTTGCAGGCAACTTGGTGAAGTTGTTGGATGGTGGAAACTAGATCGTAAAGAAGGAAGCTGTTAGCAATGGCAGGTGAATCTCAGGTTGGGTCTAGTCACGGTGCGAAGGATGCTACTATGGCATTCATTGAAAAGGTGTGGAAAAGAATGGAGGACTTAGAGGCTTACTAGACTAAGAAGATGGACTTGGTCGAGAAGGATCAAGAGGCCAATTCGAAGATGAGGGAAGAGCTCGATGAACTCCAAACTCAACACGAGTACATTGATCTTATGTGTACACAAATTGAAGTAAGGGTCAAGGAGATTGAAAAGGCAAAAGACCGAGGCTTGGCAGAGATCGTGAACTTGCAGAAATCTCTTAACAAAGCCAGAGATGAGATCGCGGTGTTGAAGAAGGCCATAAGGCATAACTCAAGTGGAGGAGTGCCTCATGTGAAAGTCAAGGAACCAGCATCTTATGATGGTACAAGGAGTGCAAAGACTCTTGGCAACTTTCTATGGGACATGGAGCAATGCTTGGAACGATTGGGTCTATCCAATGACGAGATAAATGTGAAGGTAGCTGCTCAATTCTTGACAAAGGATGCTAAGATGTGGTGGCGAAGGAGGATGGATCAGATTGCCAATGGTAGTGCTGGTGACATTACTTCGTGGGACGAGATGAAGAAGGCTTTGCAGACCCATTTCAGTCCTCAAGATGAAACGTGGGAAGCAAGGATGAAGATTAAGTTCATAAAGCAGACAGGGAACCTACAGACATATTAGCGGGAGTTTGCAAGTGCGGTTCTGGAACTTCCTGACATGGCGGAGAGGGACAAGGTGTTCAACTTCATTATTGGATTGAAGCCTTGGGCACGCAATGAAGTGAAGAGGCAGAAGATTAAAACACTTGAGGAAGCTTTTGCTGTTGTGGATAGGTTGGTGGAGCATTATGATGAGACTTCTGATGATAGGAAGAAGAAGTCTGATAAGTCGAAAGAGAAGAAGAAGGATGATGCTTCGAAATCGAATGATAAGTCGAAGACGAAGAAAGCCTTGAAGTGTTGGATATGTGCTGAACCACATATGGTGAAGAATTGTCCTTCTAGACCAAAAGTGGCTGCTATTGCACAATCTAATGCGAAGAATGAAGAAGCTTCTGTGGGGATGATGCAGATACTTGGTGCTGCTACTGCTACAGAGGTGATCTCTCAGAGGGATCCTGAGAGGAACAGCTTGGAGTATGTTCCGATGAAGATTGGGAGTGCTGATATACTCACTATGGTGGATAGTGGGGCTACTCACAACTTCATGATTGAAGATACTGTGAGAAGGATTGGGCTGAAATTTGTACCGGTGAAGGCACAGATGAAGACAGTCAATTCTCCTCCTGATTGTGTTCTTGGTGTCACTGAAAAGGTGCACACAACACTAGGTGAGTGGAGCGGGAAAGTCGACTTCACTATAGTGCGGATTGATGACTATGAAGCTGTTGTAGGAATGGAATTCTTGTAACTATTCGATGCTATGATTGTTCCACATTTGAAGAGGCTATACATTTACGATGGAAGGGAAGATGTACCCATTGGTGTTCCAACCATTGGAGTGACAAATCCTGATTGTAAACTGGCAGTGATGCAAATGGAGGATGAGAAGCACATGGAAGACATCAGTAAGCGGTTGTCTACTGTTGATACTAAGCTTACCGAGTAGTCATTGGTCATTAGGACATTATCTGATAGTATCTTGGATTTGTCAAGAAGGCTAGAAGTGGTTGAGGATGATGATGATGATGAGGGGACTTATGTGAGGCCGAATGTCTGGGAGGAGGATCAGGTCACTTATCTACAGAGGATGAAGATAGAGAATCCTGATAGATGGATTGAGATGATTACTGAGGGTGAGCCTTCAGGCTCTACTCCCTCCACCTCTTATTAGATGACATAGAATATGGGGCTCATTGTTAGCTGCTCATGGCAGTGAGTCCTTAAAACAAGTTGAGTAGGTATGGTAGATGGTGCAGGGATGGCTTGGCATCAAGCATCACAACATGTTGCAGATGGGATGGAGTTTCCATGGACCTGAGCATGGGAGAGATTCTTGGTGAGTCCAGGATGTGGCAAAATCCGAGATAGGTTGGTGAAGGCATAAGGATGGACATTCTTATGATTTGAGCGTGACAGTTGGACTGATCACCCGACTAGTTCAAGTCATAGGGGCTAGCAGTGTACCAAAGAGATGTTGACATCAAGTAAGCAAGAAGGATGACAGTTCACAGGATGGGACGACACATGATGGAGATGGTGGTTCTACATATGTTGCAGGGATGTTTGCAGTATGTGGAGGAGTTGACATCATGGACCGAGGATGAGACAGTTGTTGATGTTGATCTTGGTGGATGGCTACCAAGATGGTATGTTGTCGAGGACGACAACGATTTCAGGTGGAGGAGGATGTAAGGACCTGCAATCCTTGGCACGCCCACCGGCATGAAGTGCGATGGCTGTTGGTGAACGAGCAGCTTAGAATGACAAAGTGCGAGCTCATAACAGAAGTGCGTGGACAACAAGTAATAATACACATGAGAAAGAGGTGAGCGACTTGGTTTTATAGTGTGGGGAGAGTGAGCTCAACCCACGGGCCAACCTACAACCAAAGCAAAGGCCGACATGCAAAATGAGGAGAATTGCGATGAGTAGGGGCATGTAAACATGTGGAGGACGAGTCGGCTTGGGCAGCTTGACTCGCCCTTCCACTCGTATATATACAACGATGTTTTGGAGGGAAGATCCGTCATTCGATCAAGCAATATGAACGAGCTCTTTCGTGATGCAAAGGAAAAGAGTGCGAGGTGCAGATTGAGAAGAAGGCACAGGTATAGATGTGCCCGTTCTTAGGCAAGGCACACGGCACGAGTTCAGTTGTTGATTAAGGACGTGGTGAAGGCGACGCGTGCCCGGTTGTGCGAAGGCATGCATAGGTTCTTGGGCAGCTCAGGTGAGTGCCCGCCCGTCGTGTGAAGGCAAATGCAGAAGTTGTAAACGGTGGAACTCGGGTGAGACTACCGTGCGAAGGTAAATGGTGGAAAGTTGGTGAAGCCGGGTGTGAAGAGGGTGTCTTGGTGACTTGGTGGAGTCACCCACCCATCGTGCACGAAAACAAGGTTCGGTTGTGAAGTGCGGAAGGTAGCTTGTGTGAGGGCGCGCCCGCCCGACTTGGAAAAGGAAATCTTGGTTGTCACACGGTGGTGTGATGAAGTTGTAAACTTGTAAAATTGTATAATATATTATTCAGGCAGACTCATTGTTCAAGGAGTTGCCCCTCCCTTTATACTGTGCAATTTTGTTCTCTTGTATAATTGTTGTTGACAATGAATGTGTATGGGTGTTCATTGGTATAAAGGAAACATTAATAATACTTGGTTGGGAAACACAAACTAAGTAGGATAAGTGGTTAGGCATAGTCCACGAACATAAGTATTGGTGAAAAGAAAGTGTTCGGTGGTGCCGCACCTCGCCAAGAGTGGTTGAAAGACTACCACCGGCCTGGGGGCGTGACAATTTCCATGTTGCTGAGGAAATGCATTGTGTACATGGCCCTCCGTATGCTCCACCCAACCCTCATGACAATCTAAAATTGCTTGCAACCTCTTTTACCCACAACGGAGGAAGGCCATTTAGTCCATCAACTATCATTGGTTGTGCTAGAGGTTATTCATGAAGGCAATGACTTCATTTCCATCATTGTGGCAATGCCACATTAGCTACTCCTTGAGGACAATGATCTCATGGAGTTGTGCCTCCAAGGAGTCGAAAGGAGCAGGAAGGAGCATCCTCCCAAGTGAATGGTCTCTCAGATGGTCCACTTCTTCCTCAAATTCTGGACGCTCCCCTTGGTGAGCTTCCCCCTGACAGCCCTCCTCACTCTACCGCATTGCCTTTGCATACAATCGCTCCCCGTCATAACCTGCCACACCCTCCACAAAGAAATGCCACCTACAAGAACAAGGGGTTTCTTGCTAACCACGTCTGTTACCACGATGACAACCACTGCAAACCCTTTCCTACTCACATTCAAGTCAACCCATCACCCTTTGAGACCACAAGACACAATGTTATATACCTCTTCTTCCAGAGTGTGGTTCAATAGTTGAGCCCAATGCTCTCCCCGCACCTCAAAGGTCCTAAAGATAGCCTCGCTCCTAAACTCCACACATAGTAAGAAGCTCTCACAGGGCCACGATAAACTAACAACGAAAATATCTCTTGCGGTCTCCCCCTCCCCCCAATGTCCACTATAATCAACGAAAAACTGACTAAGCCAATATCTAGAGTTCAAATATACGTAATTGACAAAAAATACATGAACCCCAAGAGCAGAAGAAATTCTCGCGTTGAGCGCTACCTTCGCAGTGCCTATTTCATCCTGTAATTTGTCCCATTCCAATCAAACTCACATTGGCCAAGATCCTAAACTACAAACATACACTTGTAACCCTTAGCATAATAAACCTCATAAGTGATACAACCTCGGATACAGAGTATAACTGAACCAGGCAACCACCTTCATCCATACCAAAAGACCATTCGTCAACCCTTACAAGGATCCAAACAAAATAACTCCTACTCATTCACAAAGGTTTGACAGCCCTCCATCAAGAGTAGCTTCTTTGAGACACATCATCCAATGCAAAGTGTGTGGGGATTGTATGCCCCGTCTTGAACTCCGCTCTCTACGTTTATCTGCCCCTTTGGGGAATGTAATGGTTAAAGTTACTTGTGTCATTGATGTGCTGAATTTATTTTGGTTTTAGATTTTGGTACTTTAAAATCTTGTTTCCAAATATATCTTGAATTGGTAATCAAAATCAAAATAGCTTTGGTGGGGTTGGCTCCTTTATTTTTTCCTAAAATTTAATAATATCTTTTATTATAATCATAAATTTAATTATTAAAATATACTTTTTAATATAACAAAAAGAAATATAAGTGAAATTTTGGATAAATTTATAAAAAAAAACTTTGCAATAATTAAACTTAACATAAGTTAGAGCTAGAAATCACTTAGCTTTATTTATTTCGCTGGAAAGGAGAAATGACTATTCAGAATTATTTATAACTCAAAAGTCTAGATGGTTGTTAAATGGAATTATTTTTATTTCAAAGCCTCTTTAAGAAGACTTAATACGTAATGTTTTTAAGTAATTTTTATGGGTAGGTTTTTGTTTTTATGCACTCATTTTTTCCTCTTTTTTAAGAGGGGATTAGCATCATGTATATTTTAAGAGGTGATTAATATTATGTATATATTCATAAGTTAAATTTGATTTTAAGATTAATAATTCTAATTTTTTTGTTATGGTACATGGTTTTGCTAACTTATGAGATTGTAGTTTATGAATTGCATGTGGAATTTTTTTTAAAAGGTTTGGAGATTTTTCATTTTAATGTGTTAAAGTTCTTTGGAAAGCTTCTTTGATAGGGGCTAGAATACCCAATTAAATTTTATTAAATATATAATACACATGTATTGTTGCTAATTTTCTTTAATTATTTTTATTAATACTGTCATATTCTAAGGGTGATTTCATTGTGTATTTATCCATTTAATAATGGCAAGAATTGACGATTTATTGGATTTATTAAGTAATCTAATAAAACAATGTCAAAATTGACAAAGCCATTCTCACATATATTTGAACAAGTTTACAAGGTTCACATGACAAGATCAAGTTTCTTCAGCTTGAGTCATAGCTACAACGAGATGAACTACAATAATGGAATCAAGATTCTTAACTAGTGTATGTTCACAATAAATTTATTTTTGAGTTCGAGGTTTATTCCCAAAAACAACCAACACATGATTAGATTAGAGATGCCACATTACAATCAAATTTAAATGAATATGCAGGAGTTTATCATGCACTTACCAAGCTCATCATTATACATTGGAAAGATATTAAAAAAAAAAACATAAAAGTGGTCTTGGATATGAAAAGGAAGTGTCATCTCACATTCTAGACTACTCCAAACCAATCGTGTTTCATAGTGTTGGGTGTCTATAGGAAAGATCATATTCACCTGCTCCATATTCACATTCACTTTGGATTCATAGATGTCAACATTATGATCAGGTTGGCCATGTCACAGATTAGTGTTTTGATCTTCAACCTTTTGAGCATTTTGGAAAACACATTCATCATTCAGAGAAAAACTCCAAACACGATACTCCCGTAAGAGCAAAGATTCACCTTGGATGGATTGTTACTTGATAATGTTCTTTAACAACCAATAATATATATTGGTCATACCTTAGAGTTCATTCTCAATTATTGGCATGTCTTGTAGTAGAGATACCTTCATATTCTCACCTTATATCTAAAAGGGAGGAATTGATGCTCAACTACTGGCTTCTAAGTTATATCAAGTAAACTTCGACCACAACCTGAACTGAATCCAGCTAACGGAGCCTAAATCTAGAGTCATCCAAAGCTAAATTCATAGTTGTAGCTAGAGGCAGACTCTTGTTCCATGAGCATGATTTGTTTGGTGGCTAGCCTTAAACCACCAATGGAAAAATACATTGGCTTTTTCTACCTATACATTTTTTTTGTCATCTTTAAACCATCATCAAGGGGCACTTCCATTTCAAAGAATACTTATGCTTCTAACCATATCTAGAGTTGTTTTAGACATTGCTTCATGCCAAGTTTTGGAGTTGGTGGTTAAAATTAAACCTCCATTAGTAGAAGACTTCGACTTCAACTACTTCATTTGGTTTGTGATCTTCCTTAAATTTCCATTTTACAGAATAGATCTAGCCTTTGAATGATATGCACATTTTTATTTTAGCTCTCTTCTTGGACTCATATATACCCATTTATATTAAGGGGAGAATGTTGGACACCTATTCCATTAGGGTTGGTTTGGAGGAATGTGAACCATCAAGGGGAGTCAAAGAAACCCTGGAAGTCAAATCCAATGACCACACAAAATCTATTTGCATATATATTTTGTGAATAATATTGTGTCCCACGCTTATCAAATTTTTTTTCAAGTTTAGTGAGTCAAAAAATTAGGTTGGAATTTGTCTCATTACATATTTTCACCATGCCTATAAATAATTATCACCAAGAAGTCCATAAAACTACATATTCCAAAAAACCTTAAAATTGTCAAATATGACAAAGAAGGGTGAGAAAAATTGATCCAGATGGATATTGGTGGCCACCCACCTCTTCCACTTGGACCCCCAACACTATTTCCTTTCAGTTTCCTAGTTTCTAGCACAGTTTACTATTTTTGGTAGTTTTCTAGGTCTTGAACTTATGGAGTCGTTTTGAGGCCTTAAATGACATTTTTTTCAAAAAATGGAAAACTTATTGCCACCATTATGGGTTTGTAGTAACAATTATTTTCCTAGGATGGATATTTCTGACATATCGTACACGTCAAATGGAGATCGTAAGTTACAACCCTAGGAAGTTGATGTACTAACGAGTCCCAACGGGGTGCACAAATCTTTGGGGCTTCATCTTGTTAGGTGTTAGGCCCCTATACTAGTGTAACCCCTTATTGCTATTAGTACAACCCACTTATTATATTGATGTACCCATGTAGTGCCCATATTGTTACTATTGTGCCCCATAGAAGCCCACTATTGTTATTATTGTGCCCTTACATTATTATTGTTATGTCGGCTCTAATTATGTTATGACCCCTTAGACTCCTATATATAGATAGGAGGTCTTTTCATTTGTATCATCCAAGAATTTTTCATTTTTGTAATGTAAAGGAGGTTTCCCCCTCGAAGAGGCTGAATTCTAAGGCGTTGATCTCTCTTTTCTATCTTTTTGTGAGCTAGTTTCATAACATTTGGTATCAGAGCTTTGGATTCTAGGGTTTCGCTGCTCCAAAAAGGTCATCGTGGCATTTTCGCTATAACTTTTTTCTGCGATGTTTCAGAAGATAAAAAAGAAACTCATTTGATAAGAAATCGCGTTGAACCTCAGATCCGAATTTCAGAGCTTTTCGCGCTATAATTGCAGAGATATGATCTGAGGAAGTTGGTCTTTTTGTGGACTCCTAAATTACATTCCAAACAGGTGACCTGGGGAAAATTGTCATAACTTTCTCTCTGAGCATCGGATTGAAATTTTGTAAGAAGGTACAAAAAGAGGAAGGACTGTAGTTTCTTGTATATATTTTTTAGTGCCAAACGTCAAAACAGTGACACGTGGCACTTCATACAAGTCTGACCTTCTGGAAAGGTCTATAATTAAGTCATCTTGGGAGATTGTGCATAACTCTTTCTTGGAGAATCCAATTTGGATCAGATGGGTGGCATTGGAAAGAGGATGCAGAGGGCTACTACAGATCACAATTTCAGAACATAAAGATTCGAAAGTATAGAGTTATGGTCATTTCAAGTTCAAGCTCCTAAAATCAAGAAAAAGCAAGATGAGAAAGTTTGATGGCAAGGATCCGATAGATTGGATACTTCAAATGGAGCAATATTTTGATCTACATGGTGTACCACTATTACAAAAGGTATGTATTGCATCTTCATATTTAGAACCAGATCAATTTTCATGGTATGAAGAGCTTTGTTCTCGTAAACAACTTGCTATGTGGTCAATTTTCACGGAGGAAATGGTAGCACATTATGAGGATACAAAGAGAAACACCTTCTTTAGAGCAACACCACAACAATTGGAAATGGTAAAAGGGCTTTGTGACATAGTGGAAAGCAAAATTATGGAAACCAGGAAGCATACCCCTCATAACTATAAAGATGGAAGTGTTGTTTCTCCAAGCCTTCCACAACCTAGAAGGGTTACACCACAACAATTGGAAGAAAAAAGAGAAAAAGGGCTTTGTTACAATTGTGATAGCAAATGCACTAAAGGTCATAAGTGTGCTGAGAAGAAATTATTTTACATAGAATATGAAGAGGAGGAAGAAAAGGACCAAGAAACATCAAAAGAAGAGGATATATGCCAGGACCTCGCCCTAGATAAAGAAGAAATGAATCAGACCATATCTTGTAAAGCATTGGAAATAATTACCTCTCCTCAAACTCTCAAGATAGAAGGACATATCAAGAAGAAAATGGTGCAAGAAGTGAAATATAACATCGAGAAAGAAGAAATAAATCCAACCATATCTTGTAATTCATTGGTCGAAATTACCACTCCTCAAACTATCAAGATAGAAGGACATATCAAGAAGAAAAATGTTCATGAAGTGAAAGATCACATCGAGCATCAAGAAATGAATTCGACCATATCTTGTAAAGGATTGGAAGAAATTTCCACTCCTCAAACTCTAGAGATAGAAGGACATATCAAGAAGAAAAAGGTTCAAGCAGTGAAAGATCACATCGAGCATCAACAACAAGTTCTCCAACTTTTAGGATAATTCCACTTCGGTGCAAAATTAAACGAAACAACAGGTAGATCAACATCGTAGTGAAAAATGTTTTGATGTAGGGGATTGGGTATTTTTATTGCTACATCTCAAGCAATTTATTTATGAGAAGGAAATGTCGGTAATACTACATGCACTTAAAAAATGGCGACCTTACCAAATGGGAAGACTCTTCAAGGATGAGGATGTGGAAGCATTGTTTTGTACTATTTCTATTATCCAACCAAATTGGATAAACGAATCAAGGGATGAATGGAAGAAGAACGAAGAAGTATGGCCACTTATTCAAAAGTTGCAAAAGATCCCAATTCAAACAATATTGCCAGAAATTGAAGAGGAAGGAAAAATCATATTGGAACCTGGAGCAGTCACAGAAACAAGAACCCGATAGCTATGAAATCGATCAATTTCAGAGTATCTTATCAAGTGGAAGAACTTACCCACTGAAGATTCCACATGGGAGGACAAGAGTTTTATATAGAAGCATCAAGAACTACTCAAGCATTGAGGACAACGCTTTTTGAAGGAGAGGGGCATGTTAGGCCCCTATACTACTAGTGTAACCCCTTATTGTTATTAGTACAACCCACTTATTATATTGATGTACCCATGTAGTGCCCATATTGTTACTATTGTGCCCCATAGAAGCCCACTATTGTTATTATTGTGCCCTTACATTATTATTGTTATGTCGGCTCTGATTATGTTATGACCCCTTAGACTCCTATATACATTTGTATCATCGAAGAATTGTTCATTTGTGTAATGTAAAGGAGGTTGCCCCCTCGAAGAGGCTGAATTCTAAGGCGTTGATCTCTCTTTTCTATCTTTTTTTGAGCTGGTTTCATAACATTAGGTTTTTTGATGTTTAGGTTTTCCAATATTTGTCAATATTAAAAAGGTCTTCGAACCTCATTGTAACACAATTCAGAAAGCGTGTAGCCACCACATCTCTTCTCAAAGATATGCTAACATCATCCAATCTAGTTTGTTTCTCTTATGTATGTAAACAATTTAAGCAGTTGTTATTTTATTAATTGAGATTTTGTTTCACTCTATCTCTCTCTTTTGGTTTGAATTTGTATTTCATTACATTCCTACATAAATCTGGATTAGTGGTATCAGAGCGGTATGCTCTTTCTTTATTTTTCTGTGCATGTCCCCAACGAGCTTTGGGTATAAGGAATTAGGACTTGAATTGGTTGAACCATTGCAAGAAAATTCTTTCGACTTGAATTAGGACTGCTTTCGGGCCGAGAGGACTGCTCTGTTGCGTTCGGAGCATCTGTTCCAGTGAGGAACCCCTTTCGTTTCACGCGAAAAGGTTTCCGGTAGCCCTAGCTACGTCATTTTTCAGATCGGGAGGTATATAGTGTTTTTTTTGCAGTTTACTGTTATTTTCTCTCTGCTTATTTTAGTTTCGGTTTATTTAGCCTTTTTTTTAACCGGATCTATACCTTTCATTTCTGCATATGCTCTTTTCCCTACGACTCTGTGCGATCTGGGCAATTCAGAAACAGAAAGGAAGGATTTTTCTCATGCGTATGCTCTTTTCCCTGCACCTTAGTGTGATCTCGGAAAATCAGAAACATTGAGAAAAATATTTAGTTTTTAAAATTTCTAGTTTTTTGGCTAAAGCTAACTTCGAGCCGCAAGGTTCGTTTTTCTTTGCATATTCGTGTTGGGTTTTGTGTTTTGTAGGGAAAAAGAGCTTTCTCAAGGCAAGCACGCAAACCAAGGCCCCCCCCCCCTCTCTCTCTCTCTCTCTCTCTCTCTCTCAAATTTTTTGTATAGATCAATTGGTTCAAAGCTATTTTAAGAGAGTAGAGGTCTTGGGTTCAAGTCTCCATTTTGTGGGGGCGGATTTTTTCATTCCCGCACATTCGCGCACTTTGCCGGCAACGTCAACATTTTTTTTTCAAAAAGCCATAACTTCTTCATCCGGAAGCCTTTTTCAGAGCCGTTTTTTTTAAAACCGCCTATTTTTTCGAGATCTATCCATTGGAACACTTACTTTCAGCATCTTCAGCTTCAGTCTTTTTAAAAAAAATGGAAAGTCCATGCCAAGTCATTCTTGACAGCACTAACTACTTCCAATGGGTAGCCTACATGGAAGATTTACTTAGAAGTAAAGGTCTCTTCAGAATAGCCACAGACCAAGAGAAGAAACCAAAAGATGAAGACAAGGCTGCAAAATGGGAAAATAGACAAGATCAAGCACGTGGTTTGATAGGGATGTCTATTTCTCCTGATCTTAGATTCCACATTGCAGAACTTGAGACTCCTCATGAAGCATTAGAAAAACTCGCTAAAGTTTTTGGGATTAAAAATGAAATTAGAGCCCATCAACTTGAAAATGAGTTGCTTACTTTGGATCCTAATAATTTTTCTTGCATTGAAGATTTCTTGTCCAAATTCAAGACCCTTAGATATCTCTTGGAAGGTGTTAAAGTTAAGAAAGAAGATGGTAACCTTATTTATTCCATCCTTACTAAGTTGGGACCAGCCTACTCTGTATTTGTTTCCACTTTCCATTCTACAAGGGAAGCTTTCATTTGTCAAGGAAAAGACTACAAGGCCCCTTCCTTTGACTCCTTTTGTGATTCCTTAATAAGAGAACAAGAAAAACTCTTACACCTTGGTCTTCTTAATCTTGGAAACTCTTCCACGAAAGCGTTAGCCGCCCAGCAGCAACCAAATTCAAAGAATCCTAAGAAGTCATATCCTCAAAAGAATGGTCCTAAACCAACTCAGCCTCAAAATGAAAGATCATTTCAGCAAAATGATAAGACCAATAAAAACAAATGGAAGAAGACTGATAGACATTGTAACTTTTGTAATCGAGATGGCCACTTAGAATCTAAATGCTTTAAGAAGATGGAAGCCTTGTAAGCCGCAATGAAGAAACATAACATCCATGTGGAGCCTACTTCAACTTCAACTTCCGGAATGGCACTTTCTGCATGTCGTTGTCAATCATCTCAGTCTGGTTATGCATTAAATGTATCTTCTTCTTCTTCTCATTCTCATGAGTGGCTCATTGATTCTGGAGCCTCTTATCACATGGCCAAAAACCAAGCCATGTTTTCTTCTTTAAATGATTGTAACACCAAAAATATATATGTTGGTGATGATAGATCTCTTAATGTTGTAGGGACTGGAACTGTTCATCTAGACAATGGTCAGTTTAATGATGTATTATGTGTTCCAACCTTATCCTGCAACCTTCTATCTGTCTATCAGATAACTCATTCAGGTGAAGGTAAAATTGTTGAATTTTCACCTCATGATGTTGTAATCAAGGATCTAAAAGATCCTAAACAGATTCTAGCTACTGGTCTTGCTGATGATTCCACAAGGTTGTATAAGTTTCACAACTTTGGGTCATCAAATCTTCCCTCAGTATTTGTTGCTCATAATGATGAAGTGAGCAAACTTTGGCATGAGCGATTTGGTCACTTAAACTATCGCTCCCTTCAGCATCTATGTAAAGAAAATATGGTGACAGGTCTTCCTATGGTATCTTGCAGAGATGGTGTTTGTTCCGGATGTGTACTCGGAAAACATCATCGGGACAGTTTTGACAAACGTGCCTCTTGGCACGCCTCAGCCCCTTTACAGCTTGTGCACAGTGATTTATGTGGTCCTCTTCCTGTTGCTTCATTCTCTGGCTGCAAGTACTTCTTAACTTTCATTGATGATTTCTCCAGACGCACTTGGGTATACTTCTTAAAACTCAAGAGCGAAGTATTTCACACATTTTTGGCCTTCAAAGCCTTTGTTGAAAAACAATCTGGACATCAAATTCTTAAGCTAAGAACTGATAATGGTGGAGAATATGTTAAAAACACATTCATCAACTTTTGCACCGAAAATGGAATTCAAATGCAACATACTGTTCCATACACTCCACAACAAAATGGTGTAGCTGAAAGAAAAAATCGCACCTTAAAGGAAATGGCTAATTGTATGCTGCAATCTAAAGGACTCAGTCTTAGTTTTTGGGCCGAAGCAATTAATTGTGCAAATTATATAATCAATCGCACTCCTACTAAGGTTCTAGAGAATATCACTCCAGAAGAAGCTTGGAGTTCCATTAAACCAGATGTAAGTCACTTTCGTGTGTTTGGAAGTGAAGCATGGGCCCATATTCCAGATGAAAAGCATAAAGCTTTAGAACCTAAGAGTGAGAAATGTACTTTTGT
Source organism: Pinus tabuliformis (assembly GCA_031772625.1). Taxonomy (NCBI): domain Eukaryota; kingdom Viridiplantae; phylum Streptophyta; class Pinopsida; order Pinales; family Pinaceae; genus Pinus; species Pinus tabuliformis. The sequence continues at coordinate 1,928,540,338 of CM062818.1, read as the reverse complement.
TGGATATTCTGAAGATGTAAAAGGTTATAGACTTATTCCATTTAAGTCCAAAAATGTTATCATTAGAAGAGATGTAAAATTTGATGAAAATAAATCGGCCTGCGAGCCTAGTCCGGCGGATGTGCCACCTCTTCCTATCTCTTCTACTTTTGAAAACATTTCTTCTTCAGATGATGAAAGCGAGGATGATAATCCTCCCCCACCTTCTCAGGATCCTCAACTTCCAAGATGGGTCCGTGCTACTCGGGATGCAGCAGGTGATCTTGCCAGTGATCCTACAGATCAACGACGTACACGTTCTCAGTTTGAAAGAGCCTCTTCTTTACTGGCTCAAGCTCCAGTAAATCATGATCCTGACACTTTTGCAGAAGCTTCAGGCCATCCACATTGGGAAGCAGCTATGAATGAAGAATATCATTCATTGATGACAAATGATACATGGGATCTTGTTCCTCTACCAAAGGGACGCAAACTTGTTAGATGTAAATGGGTTTACAGAACCAAGTATGGACCAGATGGGAAAGTTGATAAACATAAAGCTCGTCTCGTTGGTAAGGGCTTTTCACAGGTTGAAGGCATTGACTACACTGAAACCTTCTCCCCTGTTGCCAAAATGAACTCTATCCGCCTTGTTCTTTCCCTTGCTGCCTCTTTAAAATGGGAAGTCCATCAGATGGATGTTAAATCTGCCTTCTTGCATGGGGACTTGCAGGAAGAAATCTATATGGAACAACCCATTGGCTTCATACAAACAGACTCCAGCCTTGTCGGTCGACTTAAGAAATCCCTTTATGGCCTCAAGCAAGCTCCTCGGGCTTGGTATGCCAAAATGGATAGCTTTCTTTTAGAATCTGGCTTTTCTAGGTGTCATTCTGACAATACTGTCTACACCAAGAAAGTGGGCAACTCTCTTATCATCCTTGTTCTTTATGTTGATGATCTTATTCTTACTGGTAGTGATCCCAACCTTATAAACCATGTGAAGTCCAGCCTTAAAAAGAAATTTGAAATGACAGACTTAGGACACTTACACTATTTTCTCGGTCTTCAAGTCTTGAAATCCAAGGAGGGTATTTGCCTTTCCCAGTCCAAGTATGCTTGTGATATTCTTCGTCATTTTCACATGGAAGACTGTAAGCCAGCCCCTTCTCCCTTTCAGTCTGGAGTCAAACTTTCAGTCTCTTGTACTTCTCCTGAAGTTGATGCTACCTTATACCGTCAACTTGTAGGAAAACTCTTGTATTTAACCCATACTCGTCCTGATCTTTCCTTTGTTGTTGGCCTTGTTGCTCGTTTTATGCAAAACCCCCGTGAAAGTCATTGGAAAGTAGCTAAAATAATACTTCGTTATGTTCGAGGTACAGTACAGTTTGGGATTCATTACAGTGCCAAAGCAGCTCCTTTGTTAGTTGGTTTCACTGATTGTGATTGGGCTGGTGACCCTGATGATCGGAAGTCTACTGTCGGTTATGTCTTCACTCTTGGTTCAGGACCTATTACATGGGCTTGTAAGAAACAGGCTGCCATTTCTCTTTCGTCAGCAGAAGCAGAGTATCGTGGTGCCGTGGAAGCTAGTAAGGAAGCCTTGTGGCTTCGTCAGATCCTATCAGAGTTTGGCTTTGAGCAGCAGCATCGAACCACACTTTGGTGTGATAATCAAAGTTCCATTCAGCTATGCAAAGATCCATTCCAGCATCAGCGCAACAAACACATTGAACTACACATGCACTTCATCAGAAAGCTCATTCATGACCATGTTCTTGAAGTGCAATATTGTCCAAGAGATGATCAGGTTGCAGACATCTTCACAAAGGCTCTCACAGAGGCGAAGTTCACTAAACTTCGATATATGCTTGGAGTTCAGGAAGTTGTCACTAAGGGGGGATAGGCTCTAGTGCCTCCTTCCTTCTCCTATTGTGTCATATTTGTAAATCCTTCAATCCTATCCCAAGTTGTTCTTAAGGGGGGATGTTAGGATATTCCGACACATAGGATATAGTTAAGTTCAACTTGGTCTAGTGTAGAGTTAGGTATAGAGTTAGGTAAAGTGTGTTTCTTTACCGTTGTACATTTTGTAACTTACAATCCGACAGTCACGATATGTAGTGATCCGACGGTTCATTCTCTCCTCGGTATTACCGACACTTGATCCGTGGCTTGACACCCGATTGGTCCATGAGTTCTATTTAAAGCGCATGGAGGGTCATTGTTCGGGTAATCCGTGCATGAGAGAAGCTTATGTAAATTTTCATTCTTTGATTAATAAATTGCCTGTAGTACCCACGTTGGGACAGGCTGTGGACTGTTTCCCTCTTTGAGGGTTTTAACCACGTCAAAAATACTGGTGTATTGATCTGTGATCTGGTTGTGAGCGGTGTCCTTTTGGTATTCTTTCTGAGGAACTTACCCTGTAAATTCCTACATGAAGCCTAAATATACACAAATTCCCTGGATAGATGGTTAAATACGCTAGAGGGATATTTTTTTGGTCCATAATTTTTCCAATAGGGAAAAATATTACTTTTCACTAATCAAAACCACTCCCCATGTCAAGTAGTAAAGGGAAACTTAATGTGAGTAGAGGGAAGAGAATAAACCTTCACTATTTTCAGTCACACCCTCTTAGAACTATTTCCGAGATCTCATCAAGGAACAATATTTCCCCATCAAAAGCTATGAAGATAAGTACATAAAGTGGACCTCACTATCGCAAGGAAGGGACAAAGATGTGTGAGAGTTGACAAACATTTTCCATACCCTACACACAAAATTAGGTATCAAGGATTCTGAGTGGCATTTGATACTTAAGTACCATGGTTTTTTGCACAAACACATTTAAGCACTACAATGAAAATACCTTTTAAAGGAGGTTATAACAGAGGATTTTCATGTTATAACTTTGGAAAATATTGTCGAAAAAAACCTTCACTACAACATTTGTTTGTGGTAGAAGATGTTTTAACAGAGATGATAACGAAACTTCATGACAACTAAAAAATTATAGGCAGTTGGAGGTTCTAGTAGATGTTTTCTTAGTGGTGCACTTATTGGACAAATTTCATCGGTGCGCTACTAATATAAAAGAACCAATCTTATAAATTTAAAGCACCAGGACTGGAAAAAAACATTTGGAGCACTGATGTGTTAACTTTATAAAATCACTACTACGTTAATAACTAAAATTCATCAGCTCGTACAATATATGATACCATACATGGGGGTGTTGAATGCAAACAACACCAGTGCCTGAAAAGTATACCACCCTGGTGCTTAAGTAGTCTAAGAATGCCCCAAGCTATACTTTTCATGAAGGGAACTGAGGCAGGAGAAAAAATCTTACGGCCTCTGTGCTTTTATCTTCTCCAATGCACCGAGTAGTTGTGCATAGCAATGCACTGGTATTGATGAGTTTTATAAACAACATTGTTGCTTGGAAAGTATAACGCCATGATGCTTATCTGTTTGCAAAAGCGTCGATGTTGTACTTTTCATAAAAGTCACGGGGCAAGCAAAAAAATATTGTAGTTCTAGTTCTTTTACATAATCTAATGGGTCGATGCATTAAAGGTAACGATGCACTAGTGCATTAAAGGCGAATCATACCAGTGCATGAAATGTATATCTTCTCGGTCTACATTTAGTTTACAAACGCACCTGTCTTTTGTATGTATGAACTCATTGGGATACCACTTTTTATTTTTATAAATATCATTGCTGAAAAACTCATATTTGGAACGGTGTGCATTAATATATAATGTCTTGGTTGTTATTGTGTTTTCTTCTCGAATGTGTATGAAAAGAAACCTCTTTAGACTGTGGATGAAAAACAACTCAAACAATGAAAATTAATGCTAAACGTTGTATATCTACAGCAAATAATAGAAACAAACCTGCCAAAGCTTTTATCTATGCCACAACCACAACTAAATAGAAAAATGGAATAGTAAAATAAGCGCAAGTAACTCCAATAATCCAATGGAAACCAGATATATAAAGAATATATTTTATTAAAAAACACCTTTGAAGGGAACAAATAATGCTACCAGTCCCCCTCTATGGGATGGATTCTTGGCTATCCTCAAATGTCTTCATCTTTTGTAGATTCTCTCTCCTCTATAATGTGTAAAACCCAGCAAATAAAATGTTTGAGCTCAGTGAGAACTCAAATGGAAAAGAAAAATGGTGTGCAATAGTGATAATAATCAAAGTTACAATAGTGAGTGCAACAATGAAAATAATCGAAAGTGAATAATGAATGGAAAGCCCTTCTATTTATAACAAAATATTAGGTTATCCTCGAATATGAGCAATAATAAAATATTATTAATCCCATTCTAGAAATAACCATTTGGAATATTTTATTATCTTTGGTTAGAGGGAAAAAATATTTAAACTTTTATTTAGAAATAATAAATAAATAAATGATTTATTTATCATCTCAAAATATATGGTTAAGGAATAATAAACAAATAATGATTTATTTAATTATTCCTCAAGGATTTGGTCAAACTTGACAAGGAATAATCTATTTAGTGATTAATTAATTATTCCTAGAGAAAAATAAGATAACTAATTATTTATCTATTTATTTCTCATAATTGGGTCAAATGTGACAAGGAATATTAATTAAACAATGGTTTATTTAATTATTCATAGAAGATAATTAAATAAATAGTGATTTATTTAATTATTCTTCATGGGTTTAATTATAAAAGACTTAACAAATGTGCTCAATTAAGTAATTTCTCATAGTGAAAGAAATTTTACTATAGTAAAATTGGCATTACATGGTGTGCTTCGATCCATCTAGTAAATTATGGTTATATGATCATTTTTTTGTGATAACAGATTGCCTGCCAATGTACGAGTGTTAGGAGAAAAACGTATCACTGAAGTACGTTGTAAGGACACAATCACTAGACAACAAAGTGGAGTTAGAGAGAGAGAGATAGAGATACCAATAGATTAGGATGATCATGTTAAAAATGTTGAACTTATCTTCACCCAAAACTCTCTTCTTTCTTCATGCTACAATTCTTAGTGAAGGAACCAGTTCAACTATCAGAAGAGATAAAATTAAAGCTTGCATTTCTTATAACATGTTGGTCATTTCAATATTACAATGATTTCCCCTGGAAAACAAGGGCTTTCTCATAAATATTATACCAAATATACATCCCTCCTAATATTCTCAATAACAATCTTTGCATATTCAACAATCCTTGCTATTGATTTTAATAGTTCCTTCTTTTAGATGTTAGCTCCACCTGGCACACTAACTTGTGCAAAACTCTTCAAGTTGAAAACATTTCAATAGTACTCAATTTCAACTCAGTCTAGCAATATCAGACTCACTATTCCTTTCCTAATTAGTCATTAGAATCATTCACACCTTTTGCAAGGAATCATAAATGATTCATTAATGAGGACACATTTGAGACAATTTCACAATGATGCATCTTATGTGCCACTTCAATAATTTTTTTGTGTTGTGACATTGCCTTATCCTATTGATTAGGCACCCCACACAGTGGCATGAGGAAAGTGAGTATTATACACTATGGCACAAGGAGTGTGATTAGATGGTGCTGTATTTATAGGATTAGGAGGTTCGTAGTGATATATTTTTTAATAGTTTGCAAGGGAATATTACTATCCCTTGTGTCATTGTTGCAATGCAAGGATGGTAATTATTTAGTGTGGAGGTTGAAAAAAAAAATCAACTAACATTATGGTGAAAGGAAACGTAATAGATAACATGAGGAACCTATATCAGGATGCACAACAATAGTTGTCTCCATTTGTGTGCACAATTTCTCATCTCTCCCTCACACTATCTTATCCAACGTATCCTCTTTATTGATTCAAAAGCAAGCTCTAAAATACCATCATAATTGAACAAAAGGTTGTCAACAATAATTTTATGTTCCATGAGAACTAATGTCATCAAGATGCTTTATAAACCCCTTTTTTTTAATAGAGAGACCGCTGCTAGCCTTGACATTGCCTTAGGATTCAACAAACCCTTTATTGGCTTGTCTCTGATTGCACAATCACCACCATTAATCCAAATATATGTCTTGGAAATAACAACAACTTATGCAAGTGAAATTTGTAGAATGACATCTATATGTTTTTGTGGAACAAGGCCTTCTAAAGGTTGATATCAACTACTGTGTTAGGCGCCACCCAACTTGGCCTAGTTTTTAGTGAATACTCCACATTTTGTGGAGCGGAGTGCACAGTGAAGAATGTAGCAAAGTGCGAAGTGGACCGCATAGGGGAGAAGTTTTGGATATACTGTGCGGTATAAGGGCTTTGGGATATGGTGAAGCCCCTTCCTTTTTTAATTTTGTAAGAGATCAACGGTTTTTGGACCATAGTTAATTGTATTATGGAGTCCATGGTATTGTAATGATATACCCTTGATGTAATAATAAATATAAGGTAAACTAATAAGAAGAAGAATCATCTTTATAGTCTAGATCTGCATTTTATGGTTGTATCATTGTGCTTTGTATTTGGTGGTGAAGGAAAGGCTCTATAGCTCAGTGCGCATAGGCCTGAATCTGCAGTTGAGTGCGCATAGGCCTGAATCTACAGCTAAGTGCGCAAGTCAAGAACTATTTTTTGTATCTGAATTCTTATTATAAGCAACAATTCTTGTGGACATAGTCGTGGGCTAGTTGTAGGAGTTAAGGATAATCGTTCAAAACGAGAAACTATTCCTTCAAGTTTGGGTGGAACTTTTTCTCGGTTTTCCTTCCGAGTATCAGCCATCAACCTCCAAATTTAGCTCTTCTGCTAAAATAACAGACTTATTTAATTTACTTGTTATATGGAAAAACTTCAAATTTTCCACGGAACCAAAAGGAATTAAACCCCAATTCATAACCTTATCGCATTCAAAATTTAAACTAAATCACGTGCATCTTTCCGACGTGATCACTATCAGATCTAACCTCTTCAAGAAGATGGTCACAATTTCACTGAGCTATTAACTCAGTTTTATAAATTATCGCGTCCGATTTTGGAATTAATGTCTGCACTTGTTGGCATGCCACAACCATTAGATCTATTGGATCTATCCGATCAGACGATTCTAATCTTCTTCTGGGTTTCTCGCGAATTTGTCAGGTTTCCTCATTCCGCCAGACTTAGCACTTCCGCCAAGTTTATTTCTCATCTGCTAGATTCAAGATATCGCTAACTAACTCTATGATTTTGAAATACATCCAAGTTATTTCAATACATAGTGAGTGAAGATTTAGATGCGACAACACAAGATTATACAAAATCTAATTCTAAAGGGCTCAAATTGGAAATCAACAAAACTCAGAAATATTTCGAAGGAAATTAAAACCTCTGGGATTCGACCATTCATGCACAATGTTCATGGAGATACAGAGAGATTCCAAATTTTATATCCCAAATCTCCTCAGCCAAAATCTCATTCTACTAATTCAAAACTTACATAAATACTCGTACATACAACAATCAGATCCTAAATCAATGGATCGAATCTGCCTAATCCTAGATAATATCTAATCTGCATGATATTCTCCTCAAGAATCTCAACTAAGCCTAAATACTTGAATTAATTACAAGATAATTAAAATCCCTAAATTGTAGCTCAAATCCTATCTTGAAAGCTTTGTAAAGTGAAAGCTAAAGGATCCCACTCCTTTGCTTGTAAACTTTTTTTGTATTTTTGGAATAAAATTTGAAGTCTTTTCTCTTCAAGCCTCATGCTCCTACATCAAACTCCCGAGGACAAATTTCTTCATGGGCTCCTATACATAAGCTCTTCTACAGAACTACCCAACTTTTGTAGCATGGCATCTGTCATCCAAGTAGCATCAACAATTGGTTGATCCTTCCACTTGATCAAATACTGAAAATACTCCTATCCTCTTGTCTTTTTAAACAATGTCTTATCTAAAATCTTTTCTGGCTGCACTTCCTTTGCTGTAGGTAACTGTTTTACCAAATCAACTTCTTGTTCTTCTTTATTTTCTGTTGTATCATCTGCATTTCTATTTTCATCCTTATACAAATCAGCAACATTGAAAATTGGAGATATTCCAATGTTAGGGGGTAATTCAATTTCATATGCATTTGCAGAAAATTTCCTCAAGACTCTGCATGGTCCAATTTTCTTAAATTTTAACTTGTTATACTCCATTTTTCCTCAGGTGTGCTAAAACCAAATCTCCAACCTCAAAATTAACTTCTCTCTTCTTTAAATCTGCTCTGATCTTGTACTTTATGTTGCTATCCTGTAACTATTGTTTTACCTGTTCATGTATTGCTTGAATCTCCGAAGCAAAATCTTCTCCTTTAGCACTTCTCATTTCAGCTTTTTCCAAGTCTCTTAATTGAGACACTCCTCTTGGGTGCATTCCATAAACTATATGGAATGGACTCTGCCCTGTACTCCTATTAGGAGAATCATTATAAGCATATTCAGCCTGTGCCAAAATTTGATCCCACTATTTTGAATGTTCACCTACAAGACTTCTCAGAAGATTACCCAAGCTTGTGTCTACAACTTCAGTCTGTCCATCAGTCTAAGGATGATAAGCTGAACTGAAACTGAGTTTCGTATCTAGTTTTTTCCACAAGGTCCTCCAAAAATTACCAACAAATCTGGTGTGTCTATCTGAAACAATGCTCTTAGGTAACCCATGCAACCTTACAATCTCCTTAAAAAACAGATTAGCAACGTGAGTAGCATCACCGGTTTTATAGCATGGAATAAAATGTACCATTTTAGAAAATATGTCAAACACAAAATAAATTGAATCATTTCCTCTTTGATTTTTTGGTAAACCCAAAACAAATTCCATACTTACCATATCCCAATGTCTATCTGGAATACGTAATGGAACATACAAACCTATGTTTTGGCTCCTTCCCTTTGCATACTGACGGATTTTACAAATTTTTAGATACTTTTCCACTTCAGATCACATCTTTCTCCAGAAATAAAACCGATTCAACTACTCATAAGTATTTTCTGCACCAAAATGTCCTCCAAGTCCACCAATATGTTTCTCCTAGATTAAATTTTCTCTCATAGAGCAATTTGGTATGCACAACTGATTTCTTTTAAACAACAATCCTTCTTGCAAGAAAAAATCTAGCCACTTACTTGTGTCTAACAAAACAAGAATTTTACAAGCTTCAAATGCCTCTTTAAAATCAAAATCTTTCTCATATAATTCTTTAAGAAAATCAAAACCCCACACTTGAATTTGACTTTCTTGAACTAAAATTCTGTTTCTACTTAAGGCATTCGCTACCTTGTTTGATTGGCCATTTATATGCTTCAACACAAAATTAAAACTTTGAAGATATTCTACCCATTTTGCATGTTTCTGACTAAGCTTTGGCTATTGCGTAATGTACTGCAATGCATGATTGTCTGAATAAAGTATAAACTCCTTAGACATCAAGTAATGTCTCCACTTTTTCAATGACTGCAAAACCGCATAAAATTCCTTATCATAAGAAGAATATTTCTTCTTCGATTCATTTAATTTTTCATTGAAATAAGCTATGGGTCTGACCTCCTGACTTAAAATAGTGCCAATAGCTTCTCCACTAGCATCACATTTCACTTGAAAAGGTTTATAAAATGAGACAAAATTAAAATAGGTTTTTCAGTGATCTTTCTTTTCAACAACTGGAAGTTCTTTTCTATGTCAACATTCCATTTAAATGGTTTTTTATCCTTCTTTATAATGTCAATAATAGAAGCATTGATCTTACTAAAGTTCCTTATGAATTTTCTATAAAAACTAGCAAGACCATGAAAACTTCTTACCTCAAAAACACTTTTCCATGAAGGCCACTCTATGATTTCCTTTATCTTCTCTGGACCCATCTATAATCCATCAGCAAAAACAACAAAGCCCAAATATACCAACTCTTCCTTCATGAATGAACATTTATTTAAATTTAGCAGTAATTTTTCTTGTTGCAGCTTCCGTAAGGCATAATTTAGATGTCTCATATGCTCCTCTTTAGATCTGTTGTAAACTAATATATCATCTAGATATGCTATTACAAATTTACCAATAAATTCTTTCAGCACTTCATTCATAAGCCTCATAAATGTACTAGGAGCATTCGATAACCCAAAAGGCCTTACCATCTATTCATATAGTCCTTAATTTGTTTTGAAAGCAATTTTCCATTCATCTCCTTCTCTAATCCTTATTTGATGATACCTACTTTTTAAACCTAGCTTTGTAAAATATCTTGCTCCACTTAAACAATCCATCAAATCTTCAATTTTAGGTAAAGGAAATCTGTACCTGATTTTTATTTTGTTGATTGCTCTTGAATCAGTGCACATTCTCTAGCCTCCATCTTTCTTTGGACTCAACACTGTTGGCATTGCACAAGGACTCAAAATCTCTCTAATCAGTCCTTTATCTAACAATTCCTGAACCTGTTTTCCGATTTCTTCATTTTCTGTGGGAATCATCCTTTAAGCTTCTTTATTGGCAGATTTTCCCTTGGAATCAAATCTATATGATGACTGATTTTTCTAATGGGTGGTAACTCATTAGGCAAATAATCTACAACGATATCACAATAATTTCTTAGCATCTCTTGAATTTCAATTGGAAAATAAAAAAATTTAGTGGAATTAGTTATTACCTTGGGTTTGCAAATCAATGAAAAATTTAACTCATTCTCTTCAATCTGATGCAAGTATTCTTTTCCACTCAGCAATAGAGTCTTTGGATCATATTTTCTTGATGCACCCTCTTCTTCCATAGGCAATGTTGTATGATTAACACCATCTTTACCAAAGTTGTATGTGTTCTTTTTCCCATCATGCATAGCTCCTCTGTCATACTGCCAAGATCTTCCCAGCAATATGTGACACACATCCATAGGCATCACATCACACAGAATTTTGTCTTTGTAGCTGCCCAACTGAAAATCCACTTCAGACTGTTCATTCACTAACAACTAATGTCCTTTTCTAAGCCATGACACCTTGTAAGGTGTTGGATGTTTCTTTGTCTTTAATTTCAACTTTTCCAGCACTTCTGCAGAGACCAAATTATCAATGTTGCGACTATAAATTACCATTTAACAACATTTTTCTTGAACCTTTCACATAGTCCTCAACAAATTCTTTCTCTATGATGGTTCAACAACTTCCTTTGTTGGATTTAATAAAACTTTGTTAACTACCAAAGATTCCCCTTTCTATGTTACATTTTCTTCTTCTAGCACCTTTGCTACTTCCTCTTCAGCCTGAGCAACAATTACATTTCTCTAATTCATCCCTACATTTTCTGGGCACTCATAGGCTCTGTGTCCTAGCTTGTTACATCTGTAACATCTGATTTCTCTTCCTCTGCCTCTACCTCCTCTTCCTCTAGAAAAACTCCTTCTGCCACTTTCATCACCTTTTGTGGGTGTATGCTGATTCGAGCTGTCGCTAGCTCCATCTATAGGTGTTGTAGATGTTCCTTTACCACCTTGATTTCCTCTTCCTCAGAAAGTAACTCTACTTCTAGCAGATTGCTTCCTCATGAGTTTTTCTTCAGCCTTCAATACCATCTGATAAGCCTCTTCTACTGTTTTAGGAGACAACACACTTATCTCATCTTAGATCTCCATTCTGAGAACATTTATATATCTTGCAACCTTCTCAACTGTATCTAGAATTTATCCAGATCTTATGCTCACTTTGTAAAATGCCTCTGTGTATTCTTTCACTGCCATACACCTATATCTAAGATTTTGCATATGTCTAAATAATGACTGTTGATGATCACTTGGCAAAAACTTACCTCTCAACTTTGCCACCATCCTATTCCAATTTTTAATTGGCTTCTTACCAAGTCTCCTTCTTTCTACCTGCACTCCATCCCACCAAAGTGTTGCATGTCATTTCAATTTTGTGACAACAAATTTCACTCTCTTTCTTTCTTCCATTTCTTAATAATCAAAGAATTTATCCATGTCATTAATCCATTCTATCAACTCCTCAAGGTTTAAACCTCCTGTATAAACTAAAACCTCAAGTTTTGGTTTAGATGTGGATCCCAACACTAATTTAAAGAATCTCATTTTAGGAGTAACTTCTATAGGTTCCTCTTCTTCTGCAACTTCAACTTCAGGCTCGCTGACATCTCCAACACCTGCATCTCTTTGATTTCCCATTTCCATTGCTTCTAATCTAGCTTGTATCTATTGCATAGCTTCCAACACTTCAACATTTGCAACTGGTATTCCTCTTCTTTGACTACCACCATGTCTTCCTCCAACTCTGAAAGCCATGTTGGATTTCTTTTTTTGATCTTTGAGCTTCTGCTCAGTGTCAATAAGATGCTCTGATACCACTAATGGTGGCCTGGTTGCAGGTGTTAAGGATAATCGTTCAAAACGAGAAACTATTCCTTCAAGTTCGGGTGGAACTTCTTCTTGGTTTTCCTTTGGAGTATCAGTCATCAACCTCCAAATTTAGCTCTTCTGCTAAAATATCAAACTTATTTAATTTACCCAGTATATGGAAAAACTTCAAATTTTCCATGGAACCAAAAGGAATTAAAACCCTGGTTCATAACCTTATCACATTCAAAATTTAAACTAAATCACGTGCATCTTTCTGACGGGATCACCACCAGATCTGACCCCTTCAAGTAGATGGTCATGATTAACTGAGCTATTAACTCAGTTTTATAAATTATCGCGTCTGATTTTGGAATTAACGTATGCGCTTGTTGGCACACGATGACCATTAGATCTGTTGGATCTGTCCGATCGAACGATTCTGATCTTCTTCTGGGTTTCTCACGAATTTGTTAGGTTTCCTCATTCCGCCAGACTTAGCACTTCCACCAAGTTTATTTCTCATATGTCATATTTAGGATATCGCTAACTAACTCTAGACTTCGAAATACATCCAAGTTATTTCAATGCACAGTGAGTGAATATTTAGATGTGACAACACAAGATTATACAAAATCTAATTCTAAAGGGCTCAAACTGGAAATCAACAAAACTCATAAATATTTAGAAGGAAATTAAAACCTCCGGGATTCAACCATTCATGCACAATATTCACAGAGATAAAGAGAGATTCCAAATTTTACATTCCAATCCTCCTCAGCCAAAATCCCATTCTACTAATTCAAAACTTACATAAATACCTGAACATACAACAATCAGATCCTAAATCAATGGATTAAATCTGCGTAATCCTAGATAATATCTAAACTGCATGATATTCTCCTCAAGAATCTCAACTAAGCCTAAATACTTGAATTAATTACAAGATAATTCAAATCCCTAAATTCTAGCTCAAATCCTATCTAGAAATCTTTGTAAAGTGAAAGCTAAAGGATCCCACTCCTTTGCTTCTAATTTTTTTTTTTACTTTCGGAATAAAATTTGAAGTCTTTTGTCTTCAAGCCTCATGCTCCTGCATCATATATTCCCACACTAGGATGAACCATGCTAAAATTGGTGTCTTCATGTGTATATTTATTTTTTATTTGTTGTAGCGTAGCAGTTTATTACAATTGCATTTTATTACAGCGTAGTGATAATTTATGGGTTTATATGACATGTTTATGTGATTAAATGAATGTGGCGAATTCATTTATGTATGTTAGAGATAAAATAGCATAAAAATACCACATCGCATCATCCCTCAAAGTTGCAGAAACCTGGTTCTGCATCCCCCCATAGTCACTTCGAGTGAGACTACAATATGGTTGTAGGTTGTTGCTGAAAGGGCAATTGATTGATGGTTTTGTTGGTGTGCAATATAGATCAAACCCAGACGAACCCAATCAAAACCAACATACTGGAGGAGGAGAAAGTAGCCCATCTAAGAGATAATGCTATGTTTTTCTATCGGTTTTGTCCCATTTCATGAAAATTGATGGCCCTTTACTTTTGTTGGTTAGTCCTTTGTCCCCAACACATTTATCATTATTGATTTTATCAACTTATTCAATATTGGCCAAATTAATCTCATTTGATTCAACACTAATAATGAATGTGTTTATTAGTCTCATTTCTATGCGAACATGGGCTAGAAGCACCTCAAAATCCAAGTGTACACAAGAAATGGCCACACAAAATATTATTAAAGCTTCCAATTGCCTCAATGTAATTCTATATGTAACTCAATTACAAGGTGCATAATCACCACATTGTAATGATACATGCATCAACTAGGACCTTTCTGGCTTCAATGCCCACCTTTGGCATAAGGGTCTTTGCATAAGCACTGTATCATTGAGTTTGAGGAATAAAAGATGAATTCCATGCCTCTTCATGCTTTTGGTGAACATTAACAACATGATATTGAATATGCTGATTTTTTTGGCCATCTAGCTCATCAATCATGACATAAATGACTCCAAACTTGGAAATAATTGTAGGAGGAAGTGTTGCATTGTACTTTAGTGGCATTGATTTATCATGCAACCCTCCAGGTTGAATTTTTAGCTACTAATATATAGGTATGGTCATGTACAGTTGCTTGAATGCTAGATTTATTAATGTTTATTGTCTATTATTCCATAGCTTTATGAATTGCAACATCATATTTTGTATCCATTTTATCAAAAAATTCAATTATCATCTTTCATCAAAGCTCCAACTTCAATATATAATTCTCTACGCTTTGGCTCCTTTATAATAGTTATTGTTAAACCTACAATAGAAGTAGATTTTCTAGAGGTATAAACAACCCTAGATATAAGTTTGATGCATACTTGGTATAAATTAGATATATAATGATGCACATATTAATGTCCCCTCTTAAATTGATTTGAGTTATTAACGAATACACGTCCCTTATGTTATTAACCTTTGTTCAGGAGCCTCTTTTATAAGTGAATTGAAGTCTTGCTCCCCCATTGCACCTCTGGTTGTTGCCTATTGTTGTCGTTGTTGATGGAAGGAATATTTGTAGAGGCTAAGGGCGCCCCTATTTCTACTCAAAAATTGGCATGCCACCCCTCAGTGCATGGAAATCCAACTCCTTTCACATGTTGTGGTATGTAGTTAAGCGACCACTGTGACACTATCATTCAAATTATTCTAACAAATATACATCTTAGGAAATGCTATAATAAACTATCTAACTCAACCATATCTCCCCATTAATAATATCTCTCAAAGCAATCTTACTTCTATCCAACAATGTCGTATACTCTTGAAAAAACACTCTTTGCTCAATTACAACTCCTCACATCTCCCTATACAATAACTTAGCTCTAAGCTTACTAAACCTTCAATGATGCTTAACATTGCATCGCCACATAATCTCAAATCTCTTCCTATATAAATCGTGCTTCATTCTCACCATCAGAATGAATGAATAATTGTGTTCCTCTGCCTTATATAAATAATTCACTGCACTACCGCACCCCGCAATCCCATGGCTACAGATAGTCTAACTCACTGCAATATGATGAAAATCACAAAATATTTGACCCAACTTACCATAAAACCTTATAGAATCGGGGGGGGGGGGGAGGTGATGGGTGCATGCCTAAACTTGGTAATCATCCTACCTCACCTCAAAATTGCTAGATCCATCTTCATGAAAGGCCTCAAAACTATCACTCTTTTAATTGAAGGGATGATAAGATGAGGTCTTGTCCTTGGGCATGTGTGTTAATCCAGGTAATGCAATCCCTGATATAAACTCCTCGTACGATTGCCGAAAGCCACATCAAACTACTACAATAACCAATCATTTCACTTTACTATCACATCCATAATTGCTTTAAGTGTTTGCATCTGACTTCTAATGTGGGGCCTGCCCCAACATTATATGTTTCTCTTGCTATGATATTTTTACACCATCCATTTCCTTCATGCGCAACAAAATCCTTGGCATAATATGCATACATCTGGAAACTAGTTTCATGAACAATAACTAAGGTGACCTATCTTGCAACGCAACAAAAAATTAACACTGCCACATCTTTTTATATACAAGAGAACTATTGAAAATGATTCCATCTACTGTTGCGCAGAAGGCTAGTTGTCCCTCTATAATTTTAGCTAACTCCTGTTTACATAGCCTTCCAATGGTTCACCATTTAGCATCTTAAACTGTACTTCACCTCCATTGGTCACAATCATGATCATATAAGGACCCAACCAATGCATCTGAAGCTTTCTAGGGTGCTTCAAGAACTTAGTATCATAAAGCAACACTAGGTCCCTTAGTTGAAGTGTCTTATGTTTAATGGATTGATCATGCCAAGCTTTATCTCAAGCCTTCTGCACATTTTGATGAAATCTTGTGAGAATATGATCGTCCTCCAACTACATCAACTCTTCAAGTTTGTGTTCCAAACCATCTTGCTCTATCATCTATGTAAAGGTAATAATGCATAAACTAGGTACTAGGAACTCCATTGGAATCACGACTTCTTATCCATATACCAACCTAAAAGTTGTGTGTCCTATTAAGTGCTTGCAAGTTATTTAGTATGCCCAAAGTACCAGTGGAATTTGAAGATCACAATCATCTTTGTTTGCATTGCATACTTTGGTAAACACATTCTCCAAAATTTTATTGAAAACTTTCGCTTTACCATTAGGCTCAGAATGATAAAGCATACCCTTTTAGTGATAAATCTCAAATACTTACATAAATGCGTCGATAATACTACTATAACATGGCACATATCTTTTACGAAAAATTGGACATGTAATGCCAGTCAATCCCCTGTTCAGTCTTTTTGACAGAAAAAAAAATAATATGTAAAAAAAAAAAATTATATATTATTCCTCCCACTTACATTTTGTTAGAGAAATAGCTATAGATCCTTGCTTATGTCATTAATACCGATGCGTTTACAACTACATCTTCATTGGTGAAAACACCATCAATGAAAGTAATATTTTTCTTTTTCATTTTCGATGTTCTCTATAACCAGATCTCATAGCATATCCAAAATCAGCTCAGAACAATTTTGCTGTTCGTAGTATTTGTTGTTCTTTCAGCAAAAGTACCTTTGTAACCCAAAATATAGATATAAGTTAAATTTATTCGAGTATATTTATTGGCATTGGATGATTCTATTGGTGATCTTAATGATGATTGCATTGAATAGGCATAAACAAAATTAACAGTTTAACTTTTCATAACTGTTTTACTTTTAAATCATTTTAAAATTTATAGTTGACATACTCATCAAACACATTTATTATTTGTACTTTTATAAATTGAATAATTTATGAAGAAGGATAAAATTAGAAATAAATAAAATTAATAGTTTAACTTTATTTATGTCTATTAAATTTTCAAAATATTTAAAAATACGTAACTAACATATCTATACAATGTTATGAATTTAACAGTTCCAGCTTAAATCTTTTGAAAGGAAAGAATAATATAATATTTTGGATGGTCTTCATAATACCTCACAATAACCTGATTATAAATATATTTTTAGTATTTATTTGTTGCTTTAAAAAAAAATTGTTAATCTTTTTAGTTACTTTCAGAATGATTATGGTTATATTTTTAGAATGGATGTATTGTTTTCGAATTTTTTTTTTCCCTTAGTTATTTTGGAATGAATGGTTAGCAATATTTTTTACATGGATTTATTGTTTGAAAAAAATTATCTATTTTTTTTAGTCATTTTTAGAATGAATGGTTAATCATGTTAATGAGTTTAACAACTTCATAATAAAGTTTTTAAGGGGAAAGGCAACATAATAATTTAGGATGTCTTCGTAATACATAGTAATAGCCAAGTCCAAGGGTTAGCTCAATTGATTAAGTTTCTGTTGTTAAGTACCGCGTTGATTGGGAGGTCATAGGGTTAATTCTCCTTGACTCCCTTGGGATTAGGCCATGCAAGTTTTACCCATGGAATGTGATTGATTGACTTCTTTGTTGATGTAGCTTGAGGTGCATGTGAGTGGAGCATGCCAATTGAAGGGAGCTCCCTAGTGAATTCAAATGTGCACACACATGGAAGAGAAAAATATATTTTTATTCAAGTATAAATTAAAATACATCCAACTTGTGCAAAAGCATCTAAAGCATAAGAACAATTGCCAATTGAGAGTACTCCCTATTGAATTCAAATGTACACACACATGGAAGAAAAAATCATATTTTTATTCAAATATGAATTAAAATACATCCAACTTATCCAGAAACATCTATAGCATAAGAACGAACCACTACAAAAATAGATATGATATTATTTAACAAAAACTTTTACCTAAAGTCCTTAAATCTATGTCCATAAAAATAAGTAATTAGTAAATATCTAATATATAGATATCAAACAATATCATATATATGTATATGATATATAGTATATACAAACTTTATATCAAACAATATCATAGGATATAGATATCCACAACACAACACATTTAGTTGGGTGTGAAATGTTTTGTTCATCATGAGATCTCAACGAATGAAGGAATGACTCACCTAACTCGTTGTTTCTTTGGCTTTAAAAAGTTTGTAATATGCGGAATCTTATAAAGAGAAGGTTTGTAACATGCGGAATCTTATAAAGAGAAGCTTATAGTTATATTTCGATGATTTTTATTTTAAAGATATTTTTCATTGCACTTTTTTTAGTGTTTAAAAATAATTTAATATAATTAAAAATAGTTTTTCAATAAATTATGTATATTATTTATTTAAATTTTTAAGTTAAATAAAATAATTTTATATATATAATAATATTTTTTATTTTTTATTTTTTTCATATTTATTTTCTTAAAATTGTTTTATAAATATTATTTATCATATATTAAATTTATTGTTATTATATTTTTAATTTGAAATAAATTATATAAAAATTTATATATAACGATTAATTACAATATCTTTAATACTAGGTTTTTTTAGAATATATATATATATATATATATATATATATATATATATATATATATATGAAGTCATTTTTTTCACATAAATCTGATAAAACAAATTGAAGAAAGAATGTGAATTTTTGATATTTAAAATGCATTTTTGAATGCATAAATGGATTGAAAGCCCTGAAAACCCTCTAGGGCAATCAAGTTCTATAGATTAAACAACATAAACTCAAATTTTTAAAAATTTCTACTAGATTTTGATTAAAACTAACTAAAAAAATGTCTTGAAAAAATCATTTTGTCTATATATGTAAATATATTGGTATTTTATCCTTAAAAATGTTACTTTTAAAATAATATTAATTTTTTTTAAGATATAAGAGTTTCTTCTCTCAATAATTTAGATAAGGATATAAATTAAATGATTGGTAAACTTCCAAAGAAATTGAAACATTTACCTCTCTATCATATTACCAAAAATAAAAAAATAAAAAAAAAATAAATTAAATTATAACTTTATTTTAAATTATTATTATTGTTATTATTATTAATCATGAAAAAATTAGAAAAAAAATATGATTACTTTTGGGATAGACTTTATTTTTTTATTAGTATTGCTAAGAATATTCTAGAATATTTTATGTAGGTTAAATTCCTAAAATTTAGGGATTCGTATTTTAAAATAAATGTGTCCACACACACACATATATAATGATGATTAACGTCCATTAAGACCAATCTGGCGCTTTAAGACAATAGGAATTTAATTGTGATTCTTCAAAAGCTTATTTCTATGCTCAAAAGAAGGGAAAGAAGTGCTCAAAGATCACCATAATTGCAATGACTTAACAAGTCAAGAAGCTTGGAAGTGTGGTAGATATTCGGGAAATGAAGGGAAAGAAGTGCTCCAAGATCACTATAGTTGGGTTGGCTTAACAAGTCAAGAATATTGGAAGTGTGGTTGATATTAGGGAAATGAGAGCAGATGTTAGTAAGAGGTGGACAATCTAAGAGAAAGAGTTTTTCATGTTCCACCCTCTTATCATCCCAAGAAGTTGATACACGTTTAAAGTTGATACATGTTTTTTAAATGTATTAAATGTATATATATATTTGAATGTTAATTTTTTATAATTAACAATAATAATTTAAAATAAAATTTAGTTAATTATTAGTATAATTTAGAATTTTACAACGTTAAATGTATTATGAGATAAATATTATGATACTTATAATTAGTCATACTATTTAATTTATATAACTGCACTATTAAATCATATTCTAAAACAAACATTTTTTAACAATAATGAATACATTCTACTAAACACAATCGAACAAAAATTATAAACTATACCACTTAAACTAAATTTCTTTTACTTCCAAAACAAACGCTTTTATTTATATAATATCCATAAATTTTATTCACAATACAAATCTCATTGTAGAATTTCTGTATAATGAATATCATAAAATTTCTATATAGATCAATATTATAAAGATCAAACATATCGAAAATAAAAACTTCAACGTTTCCATCTCCATCTCCATATTATTAAGCCGCAAAAAGTACTACCAAGCATGTGAAAAGTTAGGACCTCAACGTTACCTGTGTTGCAACATCTTCTCTAGGTTTCTCAGCTGCAGAAAGACCTTAGTCACTATGTTGTGCATCAGTATATGTTTATCTCAATATTATTAAGCCGCAAAATTACTTTAATCAGTATCGTGGATTTCCATATCTCCAGATGGGTAATCCAACAAGAATCATCGATACCGTTATTTATATATCATCGCCAACGCAACAAGAATCACCAGTAAGGCAGGTGTCAACCAGAAACAAGAACGCCATGCACAAACTTGACATGCCAGCTCATTCTCTATAGATAATGATGTAGCAGCTTTCATTGAAAATCCTGCAAACATTTGTCAAGTGGAAGCAACTGATGACGTCAACTTCTCAGTTTTCTGTGACAGAGCGAATAAGCACGCATCTCACGACGAGCTGAGCTGTGGAGGGTAACCACATGAATTCCATGACCTCTGAGTTTCTTATTTTTCTATCCGTCAACCTCCGAACAAATCCCAAATAAATGGTAACATAAATTATTATAATGTCACAGATACGTACAAATATATTTCGAATATATACAGAAGCTAAGTTCACGTGTGCTGTGCAGAAATCCAGAAGGTTTTTCTGACGCGCTCTGCATTAATGGCATCGATACCTCACGTTGACTCCAATCATCTCAGAGATATGTTGCTTGTACTTCTTTTATATCTATATATATATATATATATATAAAACATACACACTTCTGTTTTATATATATATATATATAATCTGATTCGCAGAAATCCCTGACCAAATCAAGTTAATTTGTCTTTCTTTCGTTGAATGGGCCTATGTAACTGTCGTTTTAATTTGTCATTTCCAAGAGAGAACTCTGACATCATTTAGTGTTGAATGGTCGGAAACCATGACATTAACCGCAGCTTCTTCTTTCACATGATTACATAACAAACCATCTTTTCACAGAAGTTATTGATTTTTTTTTGGACCAAGTCCAGCTTTAAAAGAAATATTATGAGCATAAGATAAGTATTGGAACCTCCCTTAGGAGGGTTCCCTTGTGATGCACCATTAAAAAGATGCTTATGGATATTCTTATTTATTTTTACTTAAGATTGCAAATGAGAGAGATTTGTCTTCCACTTGTGGGTATGCATTTATAATTGCATTTATAATATTTATGCCCTAGACAACACATTTAAGGGGTAATGACACTTTGTCTTCAAATGACTTTAGATTTCTGGCAAGCCATACTCCCTAGGATATGTTAAGAGGTTACATTTTGATCTTAGAAATCTTGTTTTTCCTACACTAGATTGAGGGCCTCTTTGAAGCTTCCTCCTTCACAGAGATTCCTAATCCCTATTAACCTTTCCACCTCTTTCCATACCTCCTTTGAGTATGGACATTCTAGTATGAGATGGAATATAGTTTATGCTACTTGATAACATTAACAACACTATCCTAACCCCATAAAATTCCTCTTCAGTTGAACATCTCATATGGGAGTCTTATTTTGTAAAATCAGCCATATACATATCTTGTTTTTCTACGTCATTTTAATTTCCAAATAATTTTCTATGACGAGATCTATTGGTCTTCTCTTCTTCTTTTTCTAGTGCTTTGTGGCCTATTCTAGGAACATAAGCCTCTCTTCTTCTTTTTCTAGTGCTTTGTGGCCTATTCTAGGAACATAAGCCCTAACAGGGTCCAATGACCAAATCCTCTGGTCCTCTTCTTCTTTGAGCTTAACATTGTTGTCTATTACTATGTATATGTACCTTTTCCATTCCTTGGCACACTCTACCCCCAATCCAAGTTCTTCCCATGTTAGCCATTGTTTGTGCCACACTGTTATAGACATTTTTGTGCCTTACAGCATTGAGCATGAAATGTCCATAATCTAAGGGATCCAAAGTCCCTAAACATGTTGTTCCTACCCCTAGAGGAACAAGGCTAACAAACCACAGCAATTCACAGAAGTTCTCCACCAGAAACTGCTAAAAAACAAGTCAATTCAGGATCAATTCAATGGCTCCACTAGCTGTCTGCGCTGAATGTCAAAGCCAACACTGGCTACCTGCACTGCAACGCAGGTAGAAGCACTACCAGGGTGCGTTGAGCGAGAGTTGCCAAATGGCAAGTTCATTCCAAGAGGTGTCAAGACCTAGGAAGCTTCCAGAATCTTCCTCAATGACACTTGCCTCAGTGAATTCGACTGGTGATGAGTAAGAGGTTCCTAATCTCCAAGTGGAAGCAAGAACCTCCAAGTGGAATCAAGAACTGACAGAGGGAGAGGACACTAGTCAGATCTCAAGCTGACTCATCCTCTCTCCAAACATCTATATATGGATCTCTCCTCCATGAGATCTAGAGGCTGGAATTTTGTTATTGCAAAGAATTGTTGTTGGTTTGAGATTGGAATCATTGGGTGCTTAATGCTTTGAAGGGGGTGAAGATAGGAATTCCATTTGCTGGGAAGGAGATGCTGGATTGGAGCCCTCTGGGTTGTATCTCTTCCTGAACCTTGTTATTAATCAATAAAGCTATCCTGGTCTCTCCTATATACTGATGTATCTTTGATGTATGATTGCATTAGTATGTTTAGTTTATTTCTAATCCTAAACTAGTTATGAATATGAATCCATGTCTTGTGTAGTGTTCTCTTCTTGTGATCTTGTAGAAACCTCTTGAAGCTGGGCGAGCGAGAAGGCAAGTAGCTGGGAACTCTCAAAGAGAAGAGAAACTGGATCGAGGGACAAACGGAAGACACCGGTTAGTCCATCCATCTCTCTTCATTCTTAATTCATAAAGGAAGAATACTAGAATAGCTGTCTCTGTTTGTTGCTAAGGCACTGTCACACCTTAGGTGGATAGGATCGTCCTGCATAGGCATTTTTCCCCACAACAAATTGGCGACTCCACTGGGGAGATCTGTTTAGTCATTTTATTTGTGTCTCTACCATTGTTTGTTTCATAGACTCGACAGCAACAATCGAACTGCATCTGCTATTCCCAGATGCAAAGTAGACAGTTGCTGCTTTGATCCAATCACTGGACTTGTCTATGATCTGAACAATGGACTCACAAATGATTTGATGATCCTTTGTGATAGATCTTAGTACTCCCTCAAAGCATCCCTTTGATTGTACCTTGCTTGTTGCTTTGATTTGGCCTGAAACTGTAGATTAAATAGCAATCTGTGACCCAGAACCCAGTGAGAAACTCTCGTTTCTCCTTCAGCGCAGACCCTGTGAAGGGATTCTGCATTTCAACGCAGGTCCCGTGAAGGCTACCTGCGCTGAATGTCAAAACCCCTGTGTTGAGGTTGCGCTGATCCAGTTAGCCCTTGTGCAGCTGGGGTTCTCTGCTCTGTTTTGCCTTGTTTTGATCTCTGATTTTTGCAGCCTGTAACCAGCATAGGTACCAGTCTGATAACTCCTTTTCTCTTCTTAAATTCCACCTCATTTTGTACAAAAAGACTGTGAGTGTTTTTATGTGTTTTTGGCGTCATTTGCAGTTTTCCTTTGCAAGAGTGAAATAGTCATCCTGTAGCCCTTGATTCAGATCTGTTGACTGTGATCTTAGGAGAGAGTTCATTGGCTGTTTACAGTTGATTATACATTTACTTTTGCTTTTGGTTAGAGTTTGTCTCTTTTAAGTGTCGAAACAAGTATTCATTTCGAAAATGGTTAAGTGTTGTAATCTCTTCTACCCTCTCTGATTTCGAAAAAGTAAACTTGTTTGTATTTGTCATTTAAAAGCAAATTCAAAGTTGTACAAAAAGCTTTCTTTGTAGGCATCAATACTAAGAAAGCGGAAAACAAACACCTGCATTGTGCATTTGCATCTTGATAGTTTGCATGTTTGATTTAGGGAAAGTGCATTAGAGTGTGCTGATTGCTCTTTGAGAAAAGATGGTGTCTTTCTTTTCCCTTAGTAGCTAGGATTTTCAAAGTTGAAAAGATATAAAGCTTGCTTATCATCTTTAGACTGCATTTAGGAATTGTATCATACATCTCGTGGTGAACCTCAAAAGGCAAACTTCTAAAAAATCAACCTAAAATAAATTGAATGAACTTAACAACGCTTTGCAACATAACGCACGACATAGAGGTCTAGGCTAGAGACGTGTTCCGGCGTCGTAAAGCCTGGTGACTGTCGATCTCGTTGATGGTGGGTGATTCCTCCTTAGGGACGATAGCGCTAGTACGGATTGTGCTCCCACGTACTGTCACGTATATATTGGGAGACCCCTATAAGCATAAAACCTTTATCCTTAAGAAGTCGTGTCGGCCGCCCTACGATCGCAATGCACTGAACACAGCATTCAGGAAGATCGACCGCCCGTACCCTAAAAATTATTCTTCGGTTTTGCGAGAAGTTTGGCACACCCTCTGCCTAGAACTCCAGAGCAGTTCCTTTTGGCCTTTTTCAGACTCTATAACGGAAAAAGTCCATCCGAGCATTTGTCACTTCGGGCTCGTTAAAACATCGAAGGAGACTAGAGTCATCTTTAGCTTTTTCTCGACTCTTTAAAATTGAAAAAGCAAGTTGTGTCTAAGCGTCGTTAAAAATTTATTTTAAACGGAACAATCACCCTTTATTCCTGCGTTGATCTTTAGGTTGAAAAAATGGAGCATACCAACCAAGGAAGTCCCCTTGGTGGAAATCCTAGTCCCTTCTCCTCTTGGGGAGAGGTTGGTGCGCCCCATATGGCCACATTGTCACTTCCAGGACTGACAATTGGCTTGCCGGTCTGGCTCTTTTCAACCAATGTCGTTCAAAACACCACTATTCCTGAACAGTCGAATCAACAGTTAGACCAGACCAGAATTGCCAACCAACCTTCTACTTCATCTAACTCTTCCTCTCCTCCTTCCTCTTCGCTTGACGGAACTGGTAAAACAAAAAACCAAGCTCCTAAGGAGAAGAAGGAAAAGAAGAAGAAAGAGAAGAAGAAGAAGGAGCCAAAAGCGACTGGGGGCAAACAAGTGGCGTCTGACAAAAATCCACACACAGCACTGACTAGGCCTAAATCGCCATGAGTCATATGCAAGGGAGACCACTTCCACAGAGATTGTCCCTGTATCCCTCGGATACTAAGGGACTGGTCTCCCCGTTTGCACAATTCGGTGCCTCAACCTCTGATAGCCATGTTGACAGCTCACCGTCAACTAGTGAAAGTGAAGTCACAGGACAGAGAGGGAAAGCTAGATTTCCCTGCAAACTATGTGAAGGAGATCACGCCATCCACCGTTGTCCATTCTTAGACGAGGCTAAAAGAGTTTTGGAAGATCGCCCGATCTTACGAGCGCAACTTCCTCCTGGATATCAAAAACTCCTCCCAAGCCCTTCACTAGTTGAGAACCCAGCTGGCCCGCCCAGGTGGTCAGCCGAAGCACCTATCATTGAAGATGAACCATCTGAATCCATACCTGACGAAAGTCAAAAGGTTGAGGCAGCAGTTGACCCGGTTTTGCCTTCAGAGGCTCTATCTTCGAATGATACCATCACAGAGGAGAATAAAGACGACACCGTCCAAATTCTCTTCATCAACACAGACTCCGACGAACAATGGGGCAATTTTCCCATTCCTTTATCGCAGGAAGGAACTTCGTCAGAGTCATACCCGCCGTCTATTCGGTCCCACCACCAAGAAACCTAGTTGTCTCATTCGACTAGAACCAACTAGGCAGACCCTGTTTGCCAGCAAGCATACCATTCAGAATTATCGTTCAAATATACATAATGGTAATGGATGGCACTATCATTGATGAGGGGGCATCTGTGAGTATCCTTTCCTCTATTGCTTGGAAAGCGCTTGGTTCGCTAGCGCTTTTACCTGAAATGAGAAATCTATCAGGCTTTGATAAAGGAACCAGTCGACCTTTAGGGATCCTCCCCAATGTGCCCATAACATTGAAAGGGAAGACCGTTCAAATGAATGTGATGGTCGTTCAAGGACCCTTGGATTATAACCTACTCCTTGGACGAGACTATATATATTGCATGGGAGCCATCTTCTCCTCAATCTTTAGAGTAATGTGTTTTCCGCATGAAGGAAGAGTGGTCAAGCTCGTGGACCAACTTTCATTTCCCGGATCACACATCGCAAATAGTCATATACCATCCCTAAATGGTCTCTTCACGCAAGAAATGTCTCAACCCACGGTTCATCCTCCTGATGAGCGCGAGTAATCCAGGAGGATAGGACTGGAACCTAGGGGGCATGCGTCCTGGTCTGCTTCGGCAGGAAAACCTTGGGTATAAGGTAGGTTTCCGCGGGAGAATATGACTAGTCTGTACCCCGCCCATGCTGGAAGAGGGTTATTCTAGAAAAAGATTCTTTTGCCAAAGTTATGTGAGTTGGCGGGCATCGTCGCTCACCTTTTTCTATTTCGGTAGACATTGCCGAGGAAGTGTTTTGTTTGAAAGATTAACGAGACAATCTTTGGGTAACCTGAAAGAAGTAGGCCTCTCTCGGTAAAACAATTGTTTTGCCGGACTAAAGTAGGGGTAACCTTGAAATCATACTTTATGCCTGGGGGCATGCAAACCTTTTGGAGTGCAAGCAAGGGGTGGCTATTTATTTTTTAAATTTTTAGGTCCTTCCCTTTAAACCTGTAGGTCTAACCCTTTAAACTCATAGGATTAGTCGTTTCCGAACTTGCATAATGAAAGGATGTGGGGCATAGCTTTGTAAGATGAAGCTCCATAAAAAATAGAATCTTAATGAGACATTCTTATCATATGACTGGGTAATCGAGCAATTTTAGCACACAGTTCATGCTCGTTAAAAAATAAACGCAAGATCCGAGCAGTTTTAGCGCATAGTTCATGCTCGTTAAAAAATAAACATAAGATCGAGAAAATGTTTCCACCCATGTTTAAGCTTGTTAAAAAATGAACTATCCCGGTAAATAACCACTGTGAATGTAATATCATCAGCCATTAAAGCCTTGGTCGTGTTTGCCCGTCACCTCCACTTTTCCATTGGCCGATCGTTCACCTCCATATGTTTGTTTACCCATTTTGAGGAACAGCTGCGAAGAGTGATTTCACCTAGCCATCCTTGTGACACTGCCGTGATTGGAAAATTCCAACCTGTACCTGGAATCAGCTGCTAACCTGTTTCATCACTCGTTCCTCAAAAGACGAGTCTTCTTTAAGCTCTTTTCATCTGACTCGTAAAATATGAAAAGATTGCCGAGTCCTTGGCCTTCCAGCTCGTTAAAGGGACAGGAAGTGCTATCCCTCCTCTAGATTTTAATCTTTTTGGACCTGAGGGATTATTGCACAAAAAGATCGAGCACTTGTTTTATTCGGCTCGTTAACACTATCGAAAACTCATCCCTTTTGTATTGTTTTATACTTTTTCGGACCTAAGGGATTAGATGACGAAAAAGGACTTTTGGAGTTAACTTTATGTACCTTTTCAGACTCTCTAAAAATGAAAAGGACCGAGTTATCCTTGTCGTTAGACTCGTTAAAATCATTAAATAGCGGCAAACTTGTCTTTAGACGAGAACGAGTTTCACTATCGCTAGGCTCGTTAAAACATAGCGATGGGCTTGCCCGAAGGGTAGGTTATAGAACAAGCATATGTTATCCTCCTCAAGCTTGACAAAAATAAAGAGGTACTGGTGGTAGCAATGACTGGGGAAAAATTGGGAGAAACTCAAGAAAACTTTGATGGTAGCAAGTCGCTCTTGAACATGACACTTTTCCTCCGTACCACAATCGGGTTGTGTTTCATTCACCGGTCACATCCATGGTCTCGCCATACCATCCATATTTGGGGTAATGCTACCGATCCATCTCATCAGTGTCGCCATATGTTCAAGAGAAGTCGTTCAGAAAAGTCAACCGTGTCCCATCCACTGCCGTACATTATCTTTCATCCTTTCATGACCGCCACCCTGAATCATATGTCACAGATCGTTTTCACCTCCATCAAAATCATTAGCTCCGTTCCGTTTCATTGATGTGGGATTCATTAAGGCCCTCCTTTGACGGATCGCTTCTTGTCGACATGAGCTCATTATCCAAGAAGTTGATCTAGGAACAACCCCTTCAGTACTTTGAAGCTTGCATGCCTCAATGGCAAGTTTCTCACTTCCGGCAACAGGTATACATCAATGACCTTCGACCGAAAGATTTTGTGTGGTGTTCGACGCCAAGTCCTTTATTCACACCACGTGAATTATACTGCAGTACCTTGAGGGTCATTATCATTATCGGTGATTCCTCTCGCGCTTGTTAACGGTTTACCTCATTGACCGGTAATCAGGCGATGTCTTTCCATGTTCGACTTCAGAACATTTCTCACATGGATCGACTTGTACTTAGAGTGAAGATCGAACGAGTTTGAAGACCCCGGATCTAGTTTCATCCATCCGGGCTGTGATATATATTCAGGAAAAATAAAGACATTGACATGTACATCATTGCAGCAGATAATCATCCTACCCAAAGGATGATAATTTCATCAAAATTATCAGTCTACCACCAGATGATTGTCTGTTCTATGTACAGAAAAATGAATTTATAAAGCTGAGCATGGGAATGCCCGCCTCAGCTAGATCATGAAAGCAATATGAAAAATAATGTGTTGTATTGTATCTTATTACAGGTCTCCTCCCAGCACTGGATGAACTTCAGATCCCCCTGATAAAGCATTTCACCCGATAAACGGCCTCATACTTTAGGGGGCAACTGTTATAGACATTTTTGTGCCTTACAGCATTGAGCATGAAATGTCCATAATCTAAGGGATCCAAAGTCCCTAAACATGTTTTTCCTACCCCTAGAGGAACAAGGCTAACAAACCACAGCAATTCACATAAGTTCTCCACCAGAAACTGCTAAAAAACAAGTCAATTCAGGATCAATTCAATGGCTCCACTAGTTGTCTGCGCTGAATGTCAAAGCCAACACTGGCTACCTGCACTGCAACGTAGGTAGAAGCACTACCAGGGTGCGTTGAGCGAGAGTTGCCAAATGGCAAGTTCATTCCAAGAGGTGTCAAGACCCAGGAAGCTTCTAGAATCTTCCTCAATGACACTTGCCTCAGTGAATTCGACTGGTGATGAGTAAGAGGTTCCTAATCTCCAAGTGGAAGCAAGAACTTCCAAGTGGAATCAAGAACTGACAGAGGGAGAGGACACTAGTCAGATCTCAAGCTGACTCATCCTCTCTCCAAACATCTATATATGGATCTCTCCTCCATGAGATCTAGAGGCTGGAATTTTGTTATTGAAAAGAATTACTGTTGGTTTGAGATTGGAATCATTGGGTGCTTAATGCTTTGAAGGGGGCGAAGATAGGAATTCCATTTGCTGGGAAGGAGATGTTGGATTGGAGCCCTCTGGGTTGTATCTCTTCCTGAACCTTGTTATTCATCAATAAAGCTATCTTGGTCTCTCCTATATACTGATGTATCTTTGATGTATGATTGCATTAGTATGTTTAGTTTATTTCTAATCCTGAACTAGTTATGAATATGAATCCATGTCTTGTGTAGTGTTCTCTTCTTGTGATCTTGCAGAAACCTCTTGAAGCTGGGCGAGCAAGAAGGCAAGTAGCTGGGAACTCTCAAAGAGAAGAGAAACTGGATCGAGGGACAAACAGAAGACATCGGTTAGTCCATCCATCTCTCTTCATTCTTAATTCATAAAGGAAGAATACTAGAATAGTTGTCTCTGTTTGTTGCTAAGGCACTGTCACACCTTAGGTGGATAGGATCGTCCTGCATAGGCATTTTTCCCCACAACACACACTGCCAAGTAGTGGACCTTTCTCAATTTGAAACATGTCTAAAATTAAAATAGCCACTGTTCCTTAACCCTTGGAGCATTGTTAAATTTTTTAAATCCAGTTACAAATTTACTGTCTCAACAAATAATCACATATATGAAATAAAAAAAGCTTTCTAATCTTATTTGTAATAATAAATATTCTGGGATTTTAACCAAAAAAAAACAGAAGAAAAAATACTCGAAACCAATCACATGCAACATAAAATTAGCAGAGAGATTAAGGTTGCTTTCTTCCATCACATGTTATTTTTTTAACTGTAAATAAATATATACCTCCTCTTACATTATAAAATCTTCACTCATCTCACTTTATAAAATCTTGGACTCAACTCCAATCAGTTTAAGAATCCCAGAAAGATTTTTTTGGTTTGGTTTGCATTACAAATCAAAAGTATTAAAAAGGCAGTGAAAATACCACTATCCATTAGAGTAAGAATCCTAGAAAGATTTTTTGGTTTGGTTTGCAAACGTACTAAAAAGACAGTGAAAATACCACTATCCATGACGCATAATAATATTCATTAAATGTTACAATTTTGCAAAAACTGAGTTTTTTAAATGATTGGGATTGATTTGAAATCTTCAACTTCTTAAAGCTTACATTTATATTAATAAATTATTAGTTAGTCAAGTTGTCCTAAAAATATTGAGTTCATGTATCCCGCTTAGCAAGTGGCTAACTACGAAGTGCCCACAACATAATTTTTTAGATTGAAAATGAAGTTAAATAAATACACTTTTATGGTGTAGTGTTGTTTAACCATGAAATCTAAAATTAATAAAAAAATAAATTTGATATAAATTTAATTTGAAAATTAAATTTAAATTGAAAAATGGTAATTATTCTTTCTAATCATTCAAAACAAATCTAATTAATTATATATCTTAAAAATAATAATCCATTCACTCAAATTTAAAGTTTTTATCTCAAAGATTACAAATAAATTACTTTCACTCCTGGAAGACTTTTTAGGTTGTCACGGGAGTAAAGTGGCTGAAGTTCACCACTTTACCACCACTAACCTAGCTGGATTTTGACGGTGTGGCTCAAATAGAGAGCGATGAAACCAACAGTTTGGTATCTTGGTTTCTTCCTTCTATTTTTTAGAAACATATTTTTGGCACTACCTCACCCATTGGTAAATTTATTTTCTGGCAGTAAACAATTAGATACATATAAAATGAGGAGAGGAGAATTTGTTAAAGGAAAGGAGATCTGAATTTAGTTGGAGTGTGCTTCGCTTCTTTTTACTATACACTTCATGATCTATGAGAAATGTAGACAAATTTCACATACCAATTTGGGAAATCCAAATTCTTTCTCTAAAAAACACCACAAAAGTTTAAAATCTAATATCGACTTCATTTTAAGTATTAAAAACTACATTTTGTTAAGGTTGGAAAGTTAGTGTAATTTCTTATTATGTAATAAAGTGGTTATATACGTTTGTCGAAAAAAGTTTATGTAGTGAAATTCTTATGAAAACATTATTGTTTTCCAACCAATAAAAAAATACTATACATCAATTTGATTTACAACTAGGTTGTAATCTTAAAATAAAAGATTTATTATTATTTTATTTTGTAATCTTAAAATAAAAGTTTTATTGTATTTTATTTTATTTGGTATGTTAAAGAAGTTTCTTATTTTATTTTTTTTAATTTGAATGAATAAAAATATTTTTTTAATTTTAAATGAATTAAAACATCTTTCCACACTACTTTTCACAAAAATACTATAAATAAAAATATTTATAATACTAAATTGATTTTTTCAAAAACAATTATATTCTTAATTCAAAAATTAAAAACATTATTCTAACAATTATACTAGGTATTATTAATTCACATATATAGAGAGTGAGAGAAAATTTTCAATATAAGGAATCCAAAACTTGTTTGCTTAATTAATGTGTCTAAGTAATGATATATATGAATTTTATGAATTAAGAATGTTTATTTTCTTTGTTGGTTTGGCCCATATGGCTTTGAATCTCATGACTTACATAGAACAGGTAATCACCAATTGAGCTACCCTACTCTGTAGCCTTTGTTTAAATGTGGAAGTTGATTTATATCTTTCAAATTTATCTGAAAATGAGGATCTTAGATTACTTTTAAGGTATTACAGACTCATGTGCATGGATTTTCCTATATTACTTAGGGCAATGGATCGATAAGATTGCAAATAATATAGAAAATGAAGCAGTTAGAAAAACATAATAGAAACATGCATAACATAGCAAATAATCAAGAAGTTCACCCAAAACTCCTAGGCTATGTTTCCTGGTCTAGACTTTAGTGGTGACCTCTCTATTATGTCTTCAAGAGCAGAGTTTTACAAAAGTGAGCTCAATTTGAGTCTCAACACAACAGATACAAAACAGCAGGAGTTTACTTGACACCCTCAAGTCTCTTTGAGTACACAGACTCTCCCTCTCCTTCTCTATCTCTGTCCTCTCTCTGTCTCAACACTGCATGCCTCTATCTCTGTCATTCAATGGCTTTTAAGCCAATCGACGCTTGTCTGTTCATCTTCGCTTTCGACTCTCTGGCTTCTGGCCTCTGTCCGTTCAAACCCCCTCTGAGCGTTAACCAATCATGGTGTAACGTCTTCAGGGATGGTGGCCACATGTTTTGTAACAGAACGGACCATTGGTGCTTTAGAAATCCCTATAATAGTCGTTCTCTGTTTACACAGAGAATACACAGAAACACGGGAAAATTTGGCCAAACGCGGTCTATCGGATCTGAAATATTATCAATTCTGCCCTATAATCCTTTCGGATCCGTCTTCGGGCGCTATCGCAAGTGATCAATGATCCAAAAACTGTTATTGATTTCGAGTGGCTAACGTGCACGGAGGTTACTCGCCTGAAAAGGCAGTTTTCTCTCTCTAGCACCTAGCCACGTGTCTACTAGTATATGGGCTCGGGCAGAGCCCAACCAATACCACTTACCGCCTAAGGCCCGCCCGAAATCCCGCTCGTTACAGAACTCAAAATATATGTCACGACATGTATAAACCCTTTCGGGTCCGTTTTATCGCCTAATTCACATTTCCTTTGATTTTCGTTTATTTAACGAAAATGTGAATTTACATAGGAAAACTCCTTTTTACGGAACTCAAAACATATTAAATTTCATCCATAACCCTATCGGGTCCGGCTTTATCGCAAGTCGCATGTGTATTGGCCCCGCTCCTTTCTATCGCTCCGATGCGATATTTCAATATCGCAATCGCATAGTCCCCGGGCCTTTGGTAAGCGCTCCCTTGTAATTTGCCAATGCGATATTGCGGGTTAACCTGGGCCGTTGATCTGTGCGCTTGATTAACAGTCCTCATTAACTCAAGCTAATCATTGTCATAACTTTCAAATGATAGCCTCCGATAGCCTCCGCTTTCCATCTCCAATTGCGATATGTCGATCGGATCTGGACCATTAATCGGTCGGATCCGACGACTCCCGTGCATCATTCTTTTGACCTCTGATAGATCTGTTTTTCACTGTTTCTTCATGTTTTTTCACTCCCGATAGTGTAATCCGCCATTTTTAAAAGTTCATCCTCTATGATAGTTTTTTATTTTTGAAGACTTAGAGGGTTTTTAGAATCCCTTTTGGATCACGCTTTCCCACTGAAAAAGATTTTCGACCACCAAAAGTTGGTTCTTAAGCATCGATCAAGTGAGGATACAACTTTCTCACTTGTCCAATCTCTATCCATCTTGCGCTGCTTTGTTTTGAACCTTTGAGTCCAATTCTTAGGTACTCAACATCCCCTCTATGCTTATTTCTCACCTCCAAGTCCAGAATTGTGTCCTCTTGCAACTCATTGAGATATTCAGGCAACAGATCATTAATAAAAGGCAACTGACTTTTCTCTTCAGGATCTTCAATCAATGAACGTTCATATAGTCTCAAGTTCTCTGCATTAACGACTGAATAGATATGCATATAAGCTCGCAAATCAAGGCGAAAAGCGTTTTTACCAATTTTTTCAAGTATATTGAAAGGCCCATACCTTATTGGTTTCAGCTTCTTACCTTCACCTTGCATTCTTTCTTTGCTGATGTATAGCTAGACTTGATCACCAACTTGGAGGCTATGCTCAATTCGATGCTTGTCATGCCTTACCTTGTACTTGGCCTGGTTTCTTTCCAGCTATTCCTGCACTGCCTGGTGAATTTCTTGGATCTGTTCAATGAACTTGGTTTCTTTGTCCACGTCACTATGTCCATCAACTGCTATGTCTTTAATAGAGACAAAATCCGAAGGAGACTTTGGTGTAAAACCAAAACAAGTCTGAAAAGGAGATCTCTATGTAGAAGAGTACTTGGCACAGTTGTAAGCATGTTGCACATAACACAAATGTTCTTCCCAAAGCTTGGGATGCTTGCTGCAATAGCCCCTGAGCAACTGGATCTCTGTCCTGTTGACCACCTCTGTTTGGCCATCTGTTTGTGGATGAAATGTTGTGCTATTCTTTAATCTGGTGTCCATCAACTCCCATAGACATGACCAAAACTTCCCAACAACTCAGGAATCTCGATTAGATACAATAGAAGTGGGTAACCCAAAATGGACCCATACATGCTGAAAGAACAACTTCGTTGTTTGTTCAGCTGTAATTTGCTTATTACAAGGTATCAAAATACACATTTTGCTGACCCTATCCACAATAACATATACATAATCATGACCTTTCCTAGATTTTGGCAATCCCCCAACAAAGTCCAAGGAGACACTTTCCTAAGGACGAGGAGGAACTAGAAGTGGAGTGTACAAGCCTAATTTTCTATTACTGGGCTTGCTTTTAGCACACATAGTACACCCTTTAATATATCTAGAAATTGTTTCATGCATTCTTGGCCAATAACAGAACCTTTGCAACTGTGCAGCTGATTTACTTACACCAAAATGACCTAACATTAGAGAAGTATGTGCTTCTTGAATTATGTTAACTCTTTCAGTTTGAGGAATGCATAACTTTCCCAAATGATATAAGAGTTGGTCCTTAACATGATAATCCAATTCTTCTACTTGTTTGCCACGACTTAAAGTTGCATGTACATCTTTAAAATCTACATCTTGAGCATATTGTTCAATGTAGTTTTCATGCAATACTGAGTTATGCTTAATGATAGTAGATGCATTTATGATTGGTCTGGATAACATTTCTACAACCTTATTGTGTATGCCCTTATTATATATGATGACAAAATGAAACTGCTGTAGAAAACCCATCCACCTATAGTGTCTTGATTGTTGCAATTTAGTTTGTGAGTGCAAATATTGAAGTGGTTTATGATCTGTATGTATGATTGTTTCTTTGCCCATTAGGTAATGTTTCCACTTTTTCACACATTGTACTAATTCATACAATTATTCATCATATGTGGGATAATTAACTGTTGCAGAAGTAAATGTCTCAGAATGATAACATATGGTTTTATCATGTTGCATCAACACTGCTCCCATGGCATAGTCACTCACATCTATTTCAATCTCAAATGGTCGTTGAAGATCTCGTTGTGCTAGTACTAGTGTTGTGCTAACTTTTTCTTTCAAGGTGTCAAAGGCTTTCTATTGTTTTCCTCCCACTGAAACACCTTGTTCAATCCTGTTAAAGCATGTAAGGGAGTTGCAATCAAGGAAAAGTTAGCAATAAACTTTCTCCAATATTGTGTTGCTCCTAGGAAACTCCTAACTTCTGTAGTAGATTTGGGTTTAGGCCAGTTTACAATGACTTCGACCTTAGAGGGATATTTTTTCAATTCACCACCCCCTAAAACATGACCCAAATAATTTAAGGATGTTTTACCAAATTCACATTTTGATAACTTCACATAGAGATTTTCTCTTTTCAAAACATCTAAAGTTTGCTTTACATGCTTCAAATGTTCTTCCCATGTTTTACTGAAAACAAGAATGTCATCTAAATATGCAATTACAAAA
This sequence comes from Pinus tabuliformis, assembly GCA_031772625.1. Taxonomy (NCBI): domain Eukaryota; kingdom Viridiplantae; phylum Streptophyta; class Pinopsida; order Pinales; family Pinaceae; genus Pinus; species Pinus tabuliformis. The sequence continues at coordinate 1,928,504,126 of CM062818.1, read as the reverse complement.
TCATGAATGAAAGGTGAGAGTACATCATTCATAACTCTCATGAAAGTGGCAAGAGCATTAGTTAAGCCAAAAGGTATAACCAACCATTCATACAACCCTTGCTTTGTCTTGAAAGCAGTCTTCCATGCATCTTGTTCTGCAACTCTGACCTGATGATAGCCAATACGCAATTCCAACTTGGAAAAGTAAACTGCTTCTTTCAGTTGATCTAATAGATCATCAATGTGAGGAAGAGGATAACGATTCTTGATTGTTATTTTATTCAGTGCTCTCTAATCAATGCACATCCTCCACGAACCATCTTTCTTTCTCACCAATACGATTAGAGATCCACATGGTGATGTGCTTGATCTTATGAACCCTTTATCGAGTAGCTCGTATACCTGCTCCTTGATCTCTGCATTCTCTAAAGAAAATAACCTTTTATACTTGTGGTTGTGACTGCTGATTCATCACCTGAGTCTGACCCCAAGTCTTTTTGAATAGCAAGAACAATATTCTTCTTCTTACCACTGAACTTCTTGGGTTTCAGCTCCAGATGCAAAGACCAGCAGTGTTCATCATCGTGTCCATCCTTCTTGCAGTGAGCGCATGAAGGTTTGTCTTTCTATACAGCATTTGCCTTCCTCTCCTTCCATTTCTGCTTCTTCTTTTCCCTGTTCTTGCTTGTAGAGGGTTTTGATGATCCCCCAATCTCTGGGTTCATATTCTTGCCTCTAGGCTCCAGATGTGTAGCCTAAATTAATACATCATCTAGGCTAGTGGGGTTAAACATGAGAATGGTGTGCTTCAAATAGCTATGTAGACCACCTATATACTTCAACAAAGTTTCAGGTGAGTCTAGAGACATGCCTAGGGTTAAAGCTCTTTTTCTGAATTCCTGGGTATAGCTTTGTACACTTTTGCCCTTTAATTGGCAAAGATTTTCCAACTCATCATTGCTTGCTACATATAAGCTAGTGGATAGAATTGTTTTTATAATGGCAAAAACAAATTCATTCCAGGTAGAAATAATTTTACCATGCTTCTTCAAATCAGCTTGGGTCTTGGCTTCCCACCACACTAGTGTAGTTCCCCCAAGGCAAAGGCTAGCTAGTTGAATCTTTCTCCTCTCTGAATCAATGTTCTGCACCCTGTAATATACATCAATCTGTCTAATATAGTTATCTAGCTTTTCTGCATTTAATTCTCCATCATAGATTGGCAAATTAAATTTCACATCTAATTTAATCAAAGATGTTTTCTTCTTTTTCTTTTCAGGGCTAGGAGATAAGGATGATGGAGGTGATGGTGGAGAAGATGATGGAGGAAGCTTTTCCCCTTTCCCTTTGCCCTCTGGGGCATCTAGATAAGGTTCCTTAGCTCCCTTGTCTTGTTTGGGGGTTGAAGTACTTTCACCTAGACCTTTCTTAAATTCTCGATACATCTCTTCCACCATGGCTCTCATGGTCATGAAATTGTCCATGAACTGAGATTCTGATTCCAATGGAGTTTGTTCGGCCATTCTCCTCCTAGGATAGACTCTTCCAATTTCTATATTAGCCTCAACAAGTTCTCCTTCTCCTAATTTGAGCTTTGACCTAGTTAGCATTCAACAATCTAGAACAAGCTTGTCTAACCTTAGCAAACCTATAGCTCTGATACCACTTGATCTGAAAATGAGGATCTTAGATTACTTTTAAGGTATTACAGACTCATGTGCATGGATTTTCCTATATTACTTAGGACAATGGATCAATAAGATTGTGAATAATATAGACAATGAAGCAATTAGAAAAACATAACATACACATGCATAACACAACAAATAATCAAGGAGTTCACCCAAAACTCCTGGGCTACGTCTCCTGGTCCAGCCTTCAGTGGTGACCTCTCTATTATTCTTGAAGAGTAAATTTTTACAAAAGTGATCTCAATTTGAGTCTCAACACAACAAATACAAAACAACAGGAGTTTACTTGACCCCCTCAAGTCTCTCTGAGTACACAGACTCTCCCTCTCCTTCTTTGTCTCTGTCTTCTCTCTGTCTCAGCACTACTTGCCTCTGTCTCTGTCATTCAGTGGCTTTTAATCCAATCAGCGCTTATCTATTCATCTTCCCTTTCGGCTCTCTAGCTTCTGGCCTCTATCCATTCAAACCCCCTCTGAGCGTTAACCAATCATGGTGTAACGTCTTCAGGGATAGTGGCCACCTATTTTGTAATAGAAGGGACCATCAATGCTTTAGAAATCCCCAAAATAGTCATTCTTTGTTTACACAGAGAATACACAGAAACACGAGAAAATCCACCCAAACGTGGTCTATTGGATCTGAAATATTATCAATTCTCCTATAATCCTTTCAGATCTGTCTTCTGGCATTATCGCAAGTGATCATTGATCCAATGGCTGTTATTGATTTTCGGTGGCTAACGCGCACTGAGGTTACCCACCCGAAAAGGCAGTTTTCTCTCTGTCGTGCCTAGCCACGTGTCGGCCAATGTATGGGCTCTGGAAAAGCCTGGCCAATACCACTTACCGCCTAAGGCCCACCCGAAATCCCGCTCATTACGGAACTCAAAATATATGTCACAGCATGTATAAACCCTTTCGGGTCCATTATATCACCCAACTTGCATTTCCTTTGATTTTCGTTTATTTAACGAAATGTGAATTTACATAGGAAAACTCCTTTTTACAAAACTCAAAACATTTTAAATTTCATCCATAACCCCGTCGGGTTCGTCTTTATCGCAAGTCGCATGTGTATTGGCCCCCGCTCCTTTGTATCGCTCTGACACAATATTATGATATCACAATTGCATAGTTCCCAGGCCTTTTGCAAGTGCTCCCTTGTAATTTTCTGATGCGATATTGTGAGTTAACCTGGGTAGTCAATCTGCGCACTTGATCGACAGTCCTCGTTGACCAGTGTTGATTGTTGTCACTACTTTCACATGATAGCATCCGCTTGCCATCTCCGATTGCAGTATGCCGATTGGATCTCGACCATTGATTGGCCGGATCCGACGGCTCCTGTGCATCATTATTTTGACCTCCCATAGCTCTGTTTTTCACTATTTCTTCACATTTTTTTCACTCCCGATAGTGCAATCTTCCATTTTTTAAAATTTCATCCGCGATAGTTTTTTATTTTTGAATACTTAGAGCGTTTTTAAGATCCCTTTTGGATCACAAATTTCAATAATTAAGCTAAGCGGCAGGAAACACTAGCTATGGGGCCTTTATTTCGCTTGGAAGGAGAAAAGACTATTCAGAATTATTTATAACTCAAGTGTCTAGATTGTTGTTAGATGGAATTATTTTTATATCAAAGCCTCCATAAGAAGAGTTTTAAAGTAATTATTATGTAGTGTTTTTAAGTATTTAATTTTTATCGGTAGGTTTTTGTTTTTATCTACTCATCTTTATTTTTTAAGAGGTGATTAGTATCATGTATGTTTTAAAAGGTGATTATTATTATGTATATATTGTTAAGTTAAATTTGATTTTAATATTAATAATTATAGCTTTTTTTATGGTACATGGTTTTGTTAAACTATGAGATTGTAGTTTATGAATTGCATGTGAAGAATATTTTAAAAGGTTTGGAGATTCTTCATTTTAATCTGTTAAATTTGTTTGGGAGGTTCATTTGGTAGGGGCTAGAACACCCCAATTAAAATTTTCTTGAATATTAATACATGTATTATTGTTAATTTTCTTTAATTATTTTTATTAATACTGGCATATTCTAGCGGTGATTTCATTGTGAATTTATCCATTTAACAATGGCAAGAATTGATGATTTATTGGAGTTATTAAGTAATCCAATAAAACAATGCCAAAATTGACAAAGCCATTCTCACATATATTTGAAAAAGTTTACAAGGTTCACATGACAAGATCAAGTTTCTTTAGCTTGAGTCATAGCTACAACGAGATGAACTACAAAAATAGAATCAAGATTCTTAACTAGTGTATGTTCACAATAAATTTATTTTTTAGTTTGAGTTTTATTCCCATCAAAAACCAAAACATGATTACATTAGAGATGCCACTTTAGGATCACATTTAAAAGAATATGAAAAATTCTATCTTGCGCTTCCCAAGCTCATCATTATACATTGGCAAGAAGGTATTAAAAACAAACATAGAACTAGTCTTGGATATGAAAAGGAAGTGTCATCTCACATTCTAGATTACCCCAAACCAATCATGTTTCATAGTGTTGGGTTTCTATAAGAAATATCATATTCACTTGCTCCATCTTCACATTCACTTTGGATTCATAGATGCCAACATTATGATCAGGTTGGCCATGTCACAGATTAGTGTTTTGATCTTCAGCCTTTTGAGCATTGTGGAAACACATTCATCATTTAGAGAAAAAATCCAAACATAATACTCCCGTAAGAGAAAAGATTCACCTTTCATGGATTATGACGTGATAGTGGTCTTCAACCACCAATAATATATATTGGTCATACCTCAGAGTTCATTCTCAAGTATTGGCATGTCTTGTAGTAGAGATATCTTCATATTCTCATCTTATATCTAAAAGGGAGGAATTGATGCTCAACTACTGGCTTCTAAGTTATATCAAGTAAAATTTGACCACAACCTGAACTAGATCCAACTAACAGAGCCTGAATCTAGATTCAGCCAAAGCTAAATGCATAGTTATAGCTAGGGGTAGACTATTGTTCCATGAGCATGATTTGGTTGGTGGCTAGCCTTAAACCTCCAATGGAAAAATACTTTGGCTTTTGCTACCTATACATTTTTTTTGTCATCTTTAAACCATCATCAGGGAGCACTTCCATTTCATAAAATACTTATGATTCTAACCATATTTAGAATTTTTCTAGGCATTGCTTCATGCCAATTTTTGGAGTTGGTGGTTAAACTTAAACCAACATTAGTAGAAGACTTTGACTTCAACTACTTCATATGGTTTTTGTTCTTCCTTAAACTTCCATTTCATAGAACACATCTAGCCTTTGAATGCTATGCACATTTATATTTTAGCTATCTTCTTGGACTCATATATACCCATTTATATTAAGGGGAGAATGTTGGACACCTATTCCATTAGGGTTGGTGTGGGGGAATGTGAATAATATTTTGTTCCACGATTATCAATTTTTTGTTTCAAGTTTAGTGAGTCAAAAATTAGGTTGGAATTTGTCTCATTACATATTTCCACCATGCATATAAATAATTATCATCAAGAAGCCCATAAAACTACATATTCCAAAAAACCCTAAAATTGTCAAATATGACAAAGAAGGATGAGAAAAATTGATCCAGGTGAATATTGGTGGCCACCCACCTCTTCCACTTGGACCCCCAACACTATTTCCTTTCAGTTTCCTAGCTTCTAGCACAATTTACTATTTTTGGCAGTTTTCTAGGTCCTGAACTTCGAGAGTCGTTTTGAGGCCTTAAATGACATTTTTTTGGAAAAAGGGAAAACATATTGCCACCATTAGGGTTTTTCCGTGAAAATTATTTTCCTCAAATAAATATTTCTAACAATGTATCATACACGTCAAATGGGGATCATAAGTTACAACCATGGGAAGTTGATGTACTAATTAATCCCAATAGGGCCAAAAAATGTTTGGGGCTTCATCTTGTATGGTTAGGCTTTTGCATGTTTAGGTTTTCCAATATTTCTCAATAATAAAAAGATCTATAAATCAAGTTTCAAAAAAGTAGTGCCCCCCCAACTTAATCAAATAGATAATCAATACAGCGGTGATACACTAGGCGTAATATAGCCTTTGTCCAGTAGTTCTTGTAGTTGCATTTTCAGCTCCAATAACTCAGGTGGACACATTTAGTAAGGGACTCTAGACACTGGGAATGCACCGGATACCAAATCAATGGAAAAATATATATCTCTATGAGGAGGTAAACCTGCGATTTCCTCCTGGAAAACATCTTGAAACTCCTTAATAATTGGCAGGATGTCTTATTTTGGTTCTTATGTTTGTTTTTCACTTGCTTCCAATTGGACCATAAATACTTGACACCCGTTCCGTGCACTCTTTTTCATTTGTAAGTATAAAATTTGTCTAACTGATATGGGTTTTGGTATGCCTTGGATTATTTGAGTTTGTCCCTTCTGATTCACACAACTCACTGTTTTTTCTAAAGAATTTATAATGGCCCCCTGTTTTTCCAACTAGTCCATGCCTATCAATACATCATACAATCCTAATGGAAGTGTATTTAGATTCACTATTGTAGAATAACCATTTAAATCAAGATGGCATTGCCTTATTTGTTTTGTTACTCTACTTTTGGTGTCAGTTGCTAACTGTATGAGCCAAGCAGTCTTCTACTTTTCAATTTTAAATTTACATTTTTCTAGCACCTGTGGCCTAATGTAACTTAAACTAGATCCTGAATCAATTAAAATAGAAACAGGATGGTTTAAAATAGTAACTTCAATCTCGATCATTATTGATTGATTCTCCACTTGTATATCCTCCAATGTTGTGCTTATTTTGGGAATATTCCTAGTGACATCATTCACTGTGGTGGCTTTGTGAACAGCTCGGATATTTTAGATAGATCTAGGATTATGTGGATAATTCCTCAATAGATGAGTCTCACTACACCCCCAACACTTCAGGGGTTCCTTTGCCATACCCCCACTAATCTTTTTACTATTCAAATCCATAGTTTTCGACCCAATTTGAAATTGTGTTGATTGATTTACATTTCCCTTACTGAATATTTTCCATCGATGATCCTTCCCAAAAATTTTAAGATAGGCAAATTTATGTTGTTTTTCCCCTATTGTAGATTTGGCTTTGTCTTTAGTTGGCCAAAATTCGGTGCCTTCACCCTTATTCTTAAAATGTTGATAACACATCCTTGCCTTCCTTACTGCTTCATCCATTGTCTTAGGATTTTCAAACTCAATCCTTTCCTTGTAGGTAGTGAGCAAACAATTTACAAACCACTACACCTTCGCTTTCTCTTCTATAATGTAAGCAACATATTGCTGTAAATTGGTAAATTTTTCCACAAATTTGTCCATGGTTAACTGTCCCAGCCTTAAATCATGGAACTCCTTTCCACAGTCAACATAATAATGTTCACTAAGGTAGTGGGACTTAAACTGTTTCCATAACTCCTCCCAAGACACTATCTTTTCTTCCAAAAAATGTACACTTTTAGCTTCTTCCCACCATAGAGCAACTTTGCCTTGCAGCTAATAAATGGCCAATCTAGCCTTCAAGTTACTCTCATATTCATAACTTGAAATTATTTGGTCATATTAAGAAGTCATGCTTCTGCATCCTCCTCCTTCTCTCCGTCAAAAGTAAGGGGCTTGATTTTCCTAAATTCCTCCTGTAGCTCCATTTGTTTCTTTATCTTCTATGTTTTTGGATACATTCTATCTGCATCCCCTCCACTTTCATATTCCTCTGATTTTGTTCCCATTTTATCTGTTTTCAATACTTTAGGTTCTACAGTTATATGGCTATAATTTTCAATTATTCCCCTGATCATCTTCTCCTTCTCCTTACTAGCATTTAGTAAACATTCAGTGTTTCTCCTCAGATAAGCCAGTTCTTTTGGAGATTCCTAATAACATGCATAAATTGAGAAGTTGATGGGGTGGCCCTGTTTTCCAACTCGACATACAAGTCTTCATGGTTGGTGATGGTTGGAGGGTGATCCTATGCCATTATGCTATAGTCACGTCGCTAGATTACCTTTTATTTCAAACATAATCAAATATTAGTTCTACATTACTTACTTCAACTTTTCAAGCCTACATAATTCTACTTATTTCTATGGTGGTTGCTTAAGGCCCAAATTGTGAACTTGGACTTTGATACCATCTGTTAAAAACCCACAATACACTACAAAATTTTTATATATGTGTAAGTGTCAATAGTAATCCCATCATTATGTATGTTATTTTTTTCCTATGAAGATGTTGTGGATAGGGTATTGGTTATGAATGCTCAGAACCATCACCCTTTTACAAGTTTATTAAAAGGTATATATTTCTTTTATTTACTCCACTCCTTAACATTTGTAGGCTTATTACATCGTAATGTTATCCCTAACCTGAAATTAAAATTTAACACTCATTCCTATGTTTAATATACACATCAAAGTGCATAATACTAATGTTGGTATACACCCCTTGATCAATAATGTTATCTTTAACTACAATTCATTATAGGAATTACGATATTGATATTATGTCTATATATGAGTGAGTATGTGATATTATGTGAAGGGGCGCCTCTCTGAGGTTTTTTAATGTACATAGATATTTTGTTACTACTACCAATAGTATCATAGCAAAAATTAAGTTTCACAGGTGTGTATTTAATTACCCTTGACATCTGATTATACAAAAACCCCAATGTTTTTAAGGCCACCTATTATTCTCTACATTGGGAAATTAAGTGTTCAATCCTATCTTGCCATGTCTTCCTCCTTCACATGGAGTGCATGTGACCACACTGGCAGTGCCTGAACGTTTGAGATGAGAGGATGGGAATCAAGGTATAAGATCTAACTATGTGCAGACACTAGTCTTTCTATTCCGTAGACATTTGGTAAGTATGCCATTTCCTCTACTTCCTGATGCATCTGTTGTCATTGTAGTGTCGCTCCTCAATCATTCATCAACTTATGGTCTCCTGGTGGCACACAGAGGTCATGGATGTAGGGTGGACTTCGCTAACCTTCACATTTGTCTCTTCCCAAGTTCTATAGGTAAAAAAATAATTTGTTTGCTAGTTAATTTCACTCCCCTTTTATGGCATTCCTATAGATCGATTCTCATAACCTCTGCTTTTCTTTTTTATATCTCTTCCCAATCGATGACATCATATTTATCTTACTCTCATTTTAAGTGGGACACCCATATTGAGGTCCCTTTCCTTCCATTTCTTTGCTCATTTTCCTTAAGGTAAATACTGGTATTTTTATCTCGCTCGTCTTTGCTCCCATTTATTTTTTTCCATTGTTGCAAGATTACCGTGCTCATCTTTAATGTGAATGGCTCCATTATTTGTTTCCTTTCTTGTATAGGGAGTGATGGAAAAATATCCAATTCGATTCGGTGACCTTGACTTCGAAGGAGAATATAAGGTAAATGCTTCAGAGCATTTTTTGGGTTTTTTTCTTTTTTTTCTTATGGCATGATGCATATTTGGTTTTCTTGTTTAGGTTCGTGTAACAAAATTATCACTGGGTCGTATCTTTCTTTTATATTTACACTTACCCTTCCAACCTGCTATTGTTTCAAAAGTCCTCACCAACATCTAAAAATGGTTACTTCTCTTGTTTATGTACAGATGGGAGGATATCGCTTTTCCTAGATAGGCATGAGCTTGAATTCTCTTGTAATGATTTTACCCTATTAATTCATACTTTGAACCATAGGATACTCATAACCTATCTCTTTTGTCTTGCAGGTATCAACTAATCTTTATAACAACTCTTCCATTTGCAGTTAGAAAAACACATTTAGCACCAATATTCAGCCACTATGGCCTATCCATTTACTTGTAATAACTCCCTTGTGGATTGAGCTCTTGACGATCAATGTTAGAATACATTGAGATACATGAATAAATTAGTAATCAATACAGTAATTTAGGCACAAAATAAAATTGTGGGGGTTGTTCAATTGTCTATGAATGAAGTACAATTTCTGGCTACCTCTGAACTTGACCAAACACAAATTAAAATGCCCAAGGGGATGTAAAGAAGGTTATGTAAAACACCCAAAGAGATATAGACTCTCCAATTTCAAGAGAAAAATCCTAAAGAGATATATTTTTTTGTTGCAAGAAGTAAATTCACCAAGGAGAAATGCATTTCGTCCAAAAGATATATATAGTTGTAATCCATTTAGTGTAAATTTTTCTCAGCAATCAAATAGAACAACTAACCATCTGGAGAAGTTGTGGATTAAGCACACCAGTGATTGGAATTCGATCCCGCAAAGAGGAAATCAACTACACAAGTTTTTTCTTACCTCATGTAAGATCCATTCTAGTTGGGGAACAAAAATTAACTATTGAGGAGTGAGAAAAATTCATAGAAATTTACTATAAGTGAGAAAAAATTCACTATAAAAGATTCATCAACTAGTTTTGAAATGACAATGGAAAAATCTCATCCAACGCCTATTGAAAAATGCAACAAGAAATTCTTAATTTGATTTTGCCTTAGTCAAATTGAGAAAATTCGATATTCCACATCAACAGACAACTTATATGAGTTAATTCAGGTGACATGGGTGTTTTCACTCAATTAGCTTAGTTAATTCGAGTTAAGGGCATGCAATTCATTTGTTTGCATTGATTCATAAATTTTAGGAGCCTAGTTTGAGTTATCTTCAATTATAGAAATTTAATTTAGTTAAATTGAGTTGTGGTCAGTTAAACTAGTTCTAACTTTTGGAGGAACTAGTGGAAGGTCAAGTTGTGGAAATGTAACTTCAGTCACACTCAGTGATCATCCTAAAAATTGATCAATCAGCCTAAGTTATCTCATGCATGCAGAGAATCTAAGTTACCCAGTTGAGATGGAGATTTCAAGGCATTGTAGTATCAGTTGTAGACTATTCCTAAGTATACAGCTGGTACATGTAGTCAAAGGATGAGCCTAAAGGAATTACGCAATTAAATTGAGGGAAATTCCTGTTAAATAGGGGCCTAAATCTTCAAGGAACAACGCAAGGAATAGGAACTTGGAGGGCTTGAAAATTGACTAAGTGTTGCCAAAATTCAGTCATTCGGGGAGAGGGATAGAGTATACATTTGCAGGTTGTGCTCAAGCTTGAGCAGCATATGTATTTCATCTCTATTCTTTGAATAATTCAATACAGATAGGAAGGGGTTTTGAGTAGTTTCTTTCCCCTAGATAAATCTATGTGTATGTGTGATAAATCTTAATGCATGTTTATGATTTGTCTTCTCGATCGTGAATTAGCATCCACATATGATTTGAGTAGATTTGAGTCTTGTGTTTTAGTAAATTACATGGGCAGTTTCAAATCTACACATTAATTTCTACATGGTATCAGAGTAGGATTCACAGTAGAGAAGAGATTTTGAAGTTGTTATTGCAGGAGGATCAAATTTATAGGATCAATTCTTTAGTGCTAGCAGGATGGCTTTATATGGACTAAGACTCGAGTATGCCCTTGAGGGAAGCTCAAATTATGTTGCTTGGAAGGACTACATGGAGGTAGTGATGGAAGATAATGGGTTGAAGTAATTTGTTGATAATGATATCCAGAAACTGGCAGTCTAGTTATATTATAGCTCAATAGTTTATTAGTGGTTAAGTTTGACTCCAACTATTAACTAGAGCTACAATACCGACTCTTCTATAGTCCATATTCACAATGGATCCCACACAAGGTGGAATGATCATCAAGACATTTGCTTCTTCCAAGTAGAGGTGAATCTTCTAATGAAGATTCCAGCAAGAGGATCTAGATTATCTTCATAGGTAGAAGCTTCTTTCTCATGATGATGATGTATGATAGATTCCTTGTATCATGCTAGATGACTTTCTTTCAACCATATGCTACTTATTCTTTCAATGAGCTTACCAAGAGCTAATTTCTTTCTATGTTGACTACTACAACCATGTGGACTTATACTTTAATGATGTCATGAGATTTTGCTTCTATTACATGTTTCTAATATGATGGCATCTTCTACTAAGATGCATCTTTTCGTAATGCTTCCCATCCTTAATGCGATTGTAGAGGTATTTTGACCTCCTAATTTTCCTTTCTATGCATTTGTGAAACCTCAATAATGAATATCTATCCCTTTGGATTTCTTCTCATCACGTTCTTCCACTTCTTCAAGCATTGGCAGTTGATTCGTTACAATGGCATAAAATTGTAATGGGGTTTGATTCAGTACATTGTTTTGCTAAGATTCATTGGCAATCGGTGCTACTATGAATTACTTGCACCGCATGCCTTAGGGCAATTTAGATGTTAATTCCCTAAATCAAGGGAATTTTTTCTTTGGTTTCTTCCTTTAGTCTATTGCTACTAGCCCTGGCTTAGTTATACTCTGCTATTATGTTTTCAAACTCATAACTCTAGAGACCCTTATTGCTATGGGCGCACACATATGTTTAACGTATTGTAAAGGGTAGTCCTCGTACATTGAAATGCTTTCTATGTATTCCAGTAGTCGGAATAGTTTTTTTCCTTCAGTGCTATTCAACATAATTTCCCCTTAGTGATTTGTTTGTTATTAAAGCCTGCTCTAGTGTGGTTTTGTTTCTTCCCTGTTAGATAGTGATGTAATCCGCGAGTGAATAATTTCATATGTGTGTGTGTGTGTGTGTGAATTTTCTTTCATGTGTTCTATTTGTTAATTTACTACTTCATTATATGTACCCTTATATGCTCTTCATGTATTCTAGTACTTCCAATTCTGTGTAAAGGCAAACAAATAAGTTGTTATCTTGTTTGTATTCCAGTGATTCTCAATGTTTCCTTCTGCTTGTCAATTATGTGTAAAGTTAAAAGAAATGGTCATTATCTTGTTTGTTTTCCAATAATTCTCAATTTTCCCTTCTGCTAGTCAATTATTTGTAAAGGAAAAAGAAATAGTCGTTATCTTGTTTGTATTCTAGTAATCCTCTCGCGTACAACTTATTTACTAGTTTCCTTTCAACAGATGGAATTGTTATCTTATTACAGATGAATAGTACTAAGTTGTATACAAATTTAATATCTTGGCTATAATATAACTTGTTAAGTAGTTAGTAATTGGGTGACTTTTTGACAGGTTTCCAATTGTATTATTTTGACCTTATGCTTGACCACTAGACTTAGAATCTTGCCAATTATATCCCACCTAAGCTTAAAATTTGTTTGTGTTCTAAAAGCATTACTCCAGGAATTTACAACTTGGTTTCGATAGTTAATTCATAATTATCCCTCTAATATTCATTAATTGTTTTCTATAGTATATTGTTTTCTTTTTTCCTCTATAATCTTCTAACTATCACCTCTTATACACATAATGAAACAATTTGCATAGTTTCCTAGACCCTTGTATACTTAGGAACATATATTGTAAAGAAATAATAACCCTATAGATACTTGATCCTAGCACTAATATGCCAATTACAATCACAAACATAAATATTTAAGCCTCAACTCCCTATCGTATGTAGTCAACTAATTTGTAAATCCATGTGTTCCTCTTAAAAAAAAAAAAATCCTAATGATAGAACACATGCATCTTAACAATAGAATCAATTTTCAAGCAAAATTAAACTTATAATGACACTATTTTGGATACAACATCTACATATAATTGTTCATATTAATAAAATAAAATAATAGATAATCTAACCAACATCATCGTTAAGGGAATACTTAGGAATTTTACATCTTTTCCACCCAACCTTTGAACTGAAATCTTCGAATTCACCCCTGAGCCGAGATGTATTTTCCAGGGTATCAAAAACCCCTATTGATCTCTTGAGTAGGTATTTTATACATTTTCTTTCATAATCAATTTTTCCTTCAGTGACGTCTTGCTTTTGTTGATTTAAAACTCCACTTTCCTAAGTTGTTTCCTTTAAAGCCCATTTTTCTCTCCTGTGGTGCTTTATTCTTACTCATGCTTAGAATACTTCTCCAGCTAAGGGATTTAATGGATTTTTCTCTCCTATCCATTAAATCTTATTTATGAGTCCTTATCATGGAAGATTTATCTCAATCTCATTCTCGAATGAGATTTTTGTTTTTCTTTCTTTGGCAAGAATCTCTTACTCAAGTGTCTCATTCCCAAGTAATTCCAACCCTTGTTATTTATTAATAAAAATTACATATTACATAAGCATTTATTGTGTTTCTTTCACTAAACCAATCATGGATTTTCCGCCATCTAGTCTAATATAATTTAGTCTGAAAAGGAAACAATAATTATAGAAACTGAGGGGTATTACAGCGAGGATGTTATATGGAGTGTTGGAACTTGGATATGTGAGGATTTTTTCTTATGGCAATAGCCTAGGGAATTGGAATAGTTATGGAAGAAATTAAGCGACACAAAGCATTGAGATGAAAAGTTTGGATTGTGTGGAAGCTAGACAATGACAATATAAGTGCCAAGACAACAACAAAAGAAAAGTTGTTTCAATGTTGTTGAATGAACATTCGTATATGGCTATAAGACCTGGTTATGCATGAGTACCTCTACGAGTAAATTCTATATGTAGAGATAGGTGATAGGGAGGAGAGCATGGGCACTTTATGGATTAGATCATATGGCTTGATGGGGTGAAATAGCCATTATTTTCAAGTCAAGAATAGTGGTTTAATGGTGGTTTCTTGTGAATATTACATCTAAATAAAACTTTTAGAAGAATTGATTGCATTTAAGTTAAAAAATAATAAATTTATTATTAAATTGGTTTTTTCAAATTATAGTATTTCAATATATATTATGATCTAAATGATTTATATGTGTTTTTGTTATGTATGATTTTTTATAAGTTTTTCAAATCAACAAAACCATCTACACATTTAAAAATCCAATTTAAAAACTAAAAAATTGTAATGTCACATATAATAATATTGCTAAATAAAAAAGGAAAAAAGAAAAAAAACAACTAGTTAGAGAATGTCTTATTATAATATATATATTCTAACTATTTATGTGAAGTTACTAACCTCAACTATTATATTATTATAAATATTATATGTTTTGAAACTTTTGAGTTAAGCCAGGGAAAATATTATTTTGCCAGATCATATTTTTTTTGGTATTTAAAATAACTTTTAAATAAATAAATAAATTCAACTAACTGAAAAACTATCCTATTTGTATGATGTTACTAACCTCAACTATTATATTATTATAAATATTATATATTTTTAAGTTTTTAAATCGAATCCAGGAAAATATTTTTTTTTATCAAATCATAATTTTTTTTGTTATTTAAAATAAATATTATTATAAATATTATATATTTTTAAGTTTTTAAATCGAATCTAGGAAAATATTTTTTGATCAAATCATAATTTTTTTTGTTATTTAAAATAAATTTTGAATATATAAATAAATTCAACCGACTGAAAAACGACAGTGCTGAATCACTAAAGGTACAAAATTCATAAATCAAATTGGTGTATCCAATAGATTCCTGCCAAATTTCCTATATAGCCGAAAAGCCTTCCAAATAGTTAGATTACGAGCATCGTGTTGAAGAATATCTAACGTGCTCTTGATGAAAGGCATCGATACCTATGACATCAATATCAATCCTATTAGAAAAAGGGAACTGAAATCTGTCGTCTCAATTATGTATAAATCAATCCAATCTATGTATATAAAACCAATTTTTCGCCAGTTGAAATGGCCATCTGTAACTATCGTCACGAGCAGCGTTTTTTTATTGGCATTGACTAGAGGGTACTCCGATCTCATTTATAATGGAATGGTCAGAAATCATGACATTAACCGCAAAATAATGTGCAATCAAATCTTTCAGTGTCCATTCGATTCAGAATAAGTTAGTTTGTTAGGTAACTAGTTACATTGTTCTCATTAAAATGATATTTTATTAATATATTTTAAGTATATAAAAATATTTTATTGATCACCAACATTAAAGTTTTATTATAATTATCAATATTTTTAAATATAACGTATTATTTTTATATTAATAATTGAATGACTTACGCATTTCTCTCTTATTATTTTTATTAGGAAATATTTGATATTTTTTGTTTTATTTTTTTAATTTTAATTATTTTTTCTCTATGAATATTGAATATTTTATTATATATAGCATTTATATATTTTCTTTTAACATTTTCTTCATATATAAATTTGATATGAACATAAATTAGTTAATATAGATCTTTAAATAATTTATTTAAATCTCATATTGAAATAATTTTTAGAAGTATAAAGTTTAAACATCTTACTTAACACATATTTTCCCTCTAATTATTTTATTACTTAATGTGGACAGCCAAATATTTTATTTATCATTGAAAACTAGCGAAATATTTTTACGACATTGGGTTGTAATATCAACAACTCTAGTGACAATGGTGAGGTTGAGATTATTAAAAAAAATTAAGTATTTTAATTAAAATCAATTAAATATGCATTTTGTTTTTGTTTTTTTACTATAGCCGACATTGTTTTTCTATTGAAAGAATATTTTTTTATTTTATTTTAAGAGGACACGTGTCAAATTCACATGGACGAAATGACACATTACTTTCATAATGGACTATAAAAATGCACAAGTCAACGCAATTACATATGTATAAACTGTTTAGAAAATCTTCCGCAAAATCACATAATCAATCTTTTGTCAACGCGTTTCGAACCAACTAGTGTGGTTCATCGTCAGGACAAGTTTTCTAAACAATGTTATGGATCACAGAAGTCTAAATTCCTTATGTATAAATTGTTGATTATCATTATTTTAATTAAACTTAAAGAAATATGTGTGTATATGATGATGATGATGGTTAACGTCCACTGAGACCAAACATTGGTCTATCGGACCTAGACATTAATTTTATATTTTTCATCCTAGATTACAAAATCCTTCTATCCTATAAAAAAAATAGATGTGAAAAAATAAAATTGTGAAGATTCATGAAGTTTTATAATAAACTATTAATTTATATATCATAATTATCATTTTATATATTACTAATTTAGATGCAATATGATATACTTCTAAATCACTATCAACAAACTTATCAAATGATTAACTCAAACTTATATATAAATATTATAAAATTAAAGAATATATTAAATAAAATTTTACAACATCCTTACCTATTAAATCATAAAGTACAACTTAACAAATATTAAATAAATAAAAACAAAACAAAATATTTATTAATAAAAATATAAAATTACAATAATTAATAATATTTAAAATTAAAATATTTATAAATGAAAATAAATTTAAAAACTTTAGAACAGCATAATTACTAAATTTTATAAAAAATAATAATAAAACGGTGCAGGAAATATAAAAAATTAAAAACACGGTCATTTAAAAAATATAATATATTCAAAACATTGAAACTTATTCTCTATATTTTTTATATTGAACTTTTAAAATTTCAGTTTTACAACAATGTGGAACTTTAAAACTTCAGTTTTTTATAATAATGTTGAACTTTTAAAACATCAGTTTTTTATAACAATGTCGAACTTTTAAAACATCAGTTTATTTTATCAATGAAATTTTGTTAAAATAAATTAACTTAATTTATTTTTAATTGATTTTATTAAAAAATCTAAATTAAAATTTATATTTACAAATATATCATATTTATAGATGATGATAGAATAGAAATTAATATAATTATAAAAAAAATAATAAAAATTAAGTTTAATATAACTATTTCTGTTTATTAATATTGGTTTATTAATAAAATTGAAAATGTTCATATAAAACTGTGTAAATCTTAAAAATACTAATATTAAATTAGATCAATTTTAATATTATATTTATTAAAAAATTATAAAAAACAAATTTCTTAAGATACAATTTTTTAATAATTTAAAATAAATATAAATATCAATATAACCTTATTCAATTTAATAAAATTCAGAATTCACGAAAATAATAATTACTAATAAAAACAAAAAAATTAAAAATATAATATAGAAGTTAATAACTCTAGTATCCCGGTAAAAATATCGTTTTCTTGGAAATCTTATTACAAATTCTATTGATATAAGTTATATAATAGCGATGTGGATTTTAGAGATAACGAGCACATCAATGGACACTCAGTAGGGTATTGGAATTAAACACTTGCTCTGTCCTTTACCACTTCCCCTTTCCTTAATCCAGCTCATATCTAACTTAGTATATTATTAAAAGTATGATACCTACAAATTTCCTTAAATAGATTTTAAATATGTTGTTTAAAAATTAATGTTAAATAAAAAAATATTTATTTAGGTTAAAAAAATTAATATTAAATAAAAAATTATAATTATAATTTAGTTAAATAAAGATAATAAGGTTTATATCTTAACTTAGTATAATTAAATTTTCAATATGAATTAATTAAAGATGAAAATTATTTTTTTCTTTATATAATTGACTTTATATTTAAATTAAATCTATCTTTATGTTGATTTTAGAATATAGAAATAAAATTCTAAAAAAATTCCAGTAACTTTTTATCATTTTGAAGTTCAATAACCATATTCCATCTTAATAATGGTCACCATCATATTATCATGTTTTTTAAAATTTACATATATAAAACAATATGATGCTAACATTGGTTATCATCCTTTGATATTAAACTTGGTTTATCTAGCATTCTTTATCAACATTTCTTTAATCCCCAATGATTCAATTGATATTGAGGACACATAGTGCTTAAATGATAAGAGGTATTGATTAGAATTTGAGGCAATCTTAAGAAGCCTCTTATCTTATTCTTATACATTAATTGATTAGATACAATGTATTTACTTTTCAAATTATAAAACACTTTTAAATAAGTAAATATTATACATTTATTAATATCTTTCAATAAATGTTGTCCAGTTTTTACACTATGGCCTTAACATTATTAATCACTTCCTCATTTCCATTAATCATCTAGAAAAGTAGATGCTTTAATATTTCCCATGGAGATTATGTTACCCTCCAAGCTCTCTAGAATGGGACAAATGAAAGGGTTTAAATGAGTGTGTATTATGAGGATGATGAGAGCAGGAAAGGCCAATCATTTTAGCCACTTTGTCTGCTCATGCTCGTTCCCATGGTTTTACACTATTATGGAAATTCATTGCTATCGGCACATGCTCTGTCCCATATTTAGGATGATAGCTTCAATCTGCTAATGGAATATGAGAAGGTTCATTGTGTAATCATTATTGTACCTTCTCAATAAATATATCAGTGTGTATTGTTTCTAGATTTGAGTTGACTTTCTTGTTATTTAAGTCATATCAACTTCATTTGCAGAAATTTTTGTCTCTTAGTTTTTTCTCTCCTCTACCACTTTTTATCTTTCTTCCGACTCTCCTTAACCCCCGCTATTTTCTCTCCTCTACCACTTTTTATCTTTCTTCCGACTCTCCTTAACCCCCGCTATTCTATGTTAATTATCTATGTCCTTCAGTTTTTCACCTTCCCGTAGTCTCCTTTGTGTGTCTCAAGTTTCTATCCTTGGTGGGACTTTTGGTGCCTTTTTGTCTATCTGCCTTGTCCCCTTTACAATCCTTGAGTACCCTTGTTTACTAGTTTTTGGTGATTTCCTATCTTTATCTCTATCAAATATTTCTAACCCCTTTGTGTCACTTGAGCATATCAAACTTCTGAAGATTAGTTGGTTCCATACTTTCTTTGTCGAGTAGTATTGTCTCTCCTCCCTCTTTCCATGTCGTTTCCCTCATTGTGCCTCATCATGGCCTCATTCTCTCTAAATAAGGTCCTAATAGGAGAAAAAACCACGTTTTTACATGGCTAGGGTCCCAATAAGATAAAATTTCTCCCTTATACACATGCTAATTCCAACACAAAGGCCTATACTAGTATATGTATAGAGCACACCTCTAGCTTGGCTGAAGGAGAAATGGATGCAAAAAAATTAAAAGCCTGACTGGAATACATGGTTATATATTATATAGAGCTAGAGGATGATGATAGGAAGTGAATCCCTACTATAAAGAATGCCTGATGATGATAGGAAGTGAATCCCTACTATAGAAAAATCCCATTCCAAAAGAACCCAATATTGGCCAAAAAATCCCATTCCAAAAGAACCCAATATTTGCCAACAATGGATTTATATTGGCTAATAAAAACTATAATGGATAAGTTCTTGTTTCACAAAATTGAAGCCCACGAGGAGATTTTCTTTTTACAATCACATTTTGTAACCAAAGGTTAACAAACTTGATGGTAAAGTTTCAGTTGTAGCCAAGGAACTGGAATCTCATACAATTGAAGAAAACAAGCAACTTTGTGCTCATATTTACATGGACTCCCCAATTGTTAATTATTCTCTTTATTTTAATATTTTTTGTTTTTAAAAAACAAGTCCAAGCTAAATTGTCTTATTACTAATTATTACTATATTTTATTTTTATCTAATTACTTTATTACATCACGTGGACATCCAAATATTTTGTTTATCACTGAAACGAGTGAAATATTTTTACCACATTGGGTTGTAATACCAACAACTCTAGTGACCATAGTGAGGTTGAGATTATTAATATTTAATAATGATTTTAATTAAAACTAACTAAACATACATTTTTTTTAATAGCCAACACTATTTTTCTATTTAAAATATATATATATATATATATATATATATATATATATATATATATATATATATATATATATATATATATATATATATATATATATATATATATTAAGAGGGACATATGTCAAATCCACAACCGATGAAATCACACATCGCCTTCATAGTGGACTACAAAAAAATGTTTTTCTATAATTATATATGTATAAATTGTTGATTACCATTATTTTAATTAAATTTAAATAGATATGTGTGTATTTAGAGACTCTAATTTTATAATTCTTCATCCTACATTATAAGATCCTCTTCTTCTACATAGGAAAATATAAATATGAAAATAGATAGTGAAAAAATAAAATTCTTATTATACATGAAGTTTTAAGATAAATTATTAATTTATATATTATAATTAGAAATTTATATACTACTAGCTTAGATCCATCTTAAATTGAAATCTAGATCTACCAACATTATAAAAGGATCAAGCTCATAGTTAAGATGGATCTAAGCTTGTACTTTTGCATTCCATAACACATTTCCTTAATTATTTTAATTTTCTTTTTTTTCGCTAATGCAAGAGTCAGACCTTCCAATTCATTAGTTAAGAATAAAGTACATAGAATACAACAAAACTTTCAGGGTCAAAGACTGCAGGTAAAAACTAAAGCAAAACTATTCCTCACACCCTACCATCAAACTAAATCTTTCTCGAAAAAGAAGAATTAATGAGTTTGGGCTTGGTAGCTAAAACACACGAAGTGGTCGACACGGAAAGATGGTACATAAGCCTGAGTTCTTAAACAATGGTACGACCTCTCATGTGAGACATTTCTGACCATCCCTGACCCACCTAAATAATCACTATCCATAAACCTTTCCTTATGAACCATGGGCTGTTGTCCAAATCGTATAGACGAGCTGTTGGGCTATACCGCCCGGGCCCACCAACTTATGCGATAGATCTGAACCGTTGAGTCACAAAGAGCCATCCAACGGTTGAAATTAAAATCGGATCGACCAACATTCAAGGAGGATAACTCGCGATGAGGGCAGTTTTCCTCCTGACCCCACTACCACGTGGTGCACCGAAAATGTGATCGCTCCCAAACTGGAAAAACAACATTTTGCCTATAGGAGCCGCGATCACCTGAAAACCACTCGGGTGGCAGATAAAGGAACAGAAGCAAAAGAACTCTGGTATTGCGATCACCGGTATTCCTCTACTCCAGGACCCCCAAGTTTGTGCGATAGGTCTGAACCATTGAGTCATAAAGAGCCATCCAATGGTGGCTATTAATGTCGAACCAGCCAACATACATGGATGATAACTCGCGATAAGGGCAGTTTTCCTCCTGACCCCACTGCCACGTGGCGCTCCGCGAATGTGATCGCTCCCATACAAACAAAACCACATTCCACCTATTGGAGCCACGATCACCTGAAAACCACTCAGATTGCAGAAAAGGGAACAGAAGCAAAAGAACTCTGGTATTGTGATCACCTGTATTCCTCTGCTTACAACTATACATAGCATCAACCCTTTTCTCCCCGATGCACCATACAATCGCCACCCTTCTCCCTGCAACCCCTGAAACTCTTTCAATCTTAATAGCGCCACTGACATCTACATTGAACCAGAAAAATTGGGGATCGTCGGTAGACTTTTCCAACTCTTTACTCAAAGACTTCATTATGAAAATATCTCTGATCCGCCATATGCTAAGAAACTGTATCCGCCTTCGTGGTTCACTTAAGAAACCAATAAGGAAGAGGAACACTCCATTAAAGAAGGAATGGTGATGACCATTAATCATTTCCTGCCCCTCGAGCCCAGTAATTGTAAATTTCCTTGTCCTCTGCAGCTTGAGCATCACAAATAGCATTTAGCCTGCTTGGAGCCATCTCCTGCCATTTCATTTCGATTCTACACTCAGAATTAATCACTCCTTGATTGGCCAATAGATCTGCAAGTTTATTGGCCTTCCGCCGAACATGATTGAAGCTAATCGTTCGAAGGCACTGAAGATGATTTTGGATTCTCTAGTACACTTGTATAAGCCTCCATTGTTTCGAGACCCTTTCAGGTGTTGTACCATAGCTGATTTTCTTAACTGCATTTATAGAGATCTCTGAGTCTACTTCGATGAGAACATTCGAGCTATGATTGAGTTTAAGCAGCTCCAGACATTGTTCCAACGCCATTAATTTAGCCATGTTGTTGGTGTCTTTGCCTAAATGGCAATGGAAAGTGAAATTATTTTTCCTACTTCATCTCTTAACACACCTCCATAACCTGCAGTCCCCAGGTTGCTTTTTGAAGCACCATCAATGTTGCATTTCAAATATCCTTTTGGTGGAGGATGCCAGAATTCCTTTTCCCTCTCCAACACTCTTCCTTTTTCACTAAGACCCTTGAGGATGATCTCATGCATACCCCGCTGCTTGAGAGTTCTCAATTCAAGCGCAGTGGGAGGATTCGAGGGCTGGCTATGTACAGTGGTGGATTGTAGTCTCCTTAATCTGCTTTAAGATTAATTCCATCAGGCCCAGGGGAGTAGTTTTCTCATCCTTGAAAATTCTTTTATTCCTTTCCTACCAGACATTCCAGATAATGAAGCTTGGTGTCAAGGTCCAGGCCAAATTAAGGATATCATGCTCTGAAAAGTTTTTTCTCCACTTGTTCAAGGTATTAATGATGCTGACTTTGTCTTTGTCTATCTGTTGAAAAATGATGTTGAAAGAATCCCATAACCAGTTGTTGTAGGGACAGTTTGTTAGGCCTCTATACTACTAGTGTAACCCCTTATTGTTATTAGTAAAACCCATTTATTAACATTTGGTATCAGGCCCCTATGCTACTAGTGTAGGGGTCTAACACAGTTGTTGAGAATATGCTCCAGTGTCTCTTCTTGCGTCTCACATAATTGGCATCTAGAGGGCCCCATGACCCCCCACTTCTGAATGTTTTCCCAAGTTAATATTTTCTTGTGATGAACTAACCACATAAACAGTTTGATCTTCATCCATCCTTGGTGGCTCCAAAGTTTTTGCCAGGACTTTGCTAAAGCGCAGGGATCTAGATTAAGAATAATTCTTTTTGCTTCATGGATATTAAAGATGCCTTCTTTGTTTTGTCCCCATCTTAACTGATCTTGCCCATCTGTAACCAAATTCTTCCTTTGCTCTAAAATTTTCATGAGTTCTTCTATTTTTGCTTTTATGTGGCCATCCCCTCTGCTTTCTATTTTCCTCCAGCTTCTCCATTTCGCAGTGACTTGAGGAAGACTCCAGAAATCCCTGACTCTTATTAGTCCCTGGGAATCATTTTCCTACTTGATGCTCATAATTTCCTCCCTCAACAAAAATGGTTCTTACTGCCATTTATCTTCCCAGAAAAGTTCTCCTACTTTGATTTCCCAGAAGCTGTTATTTTGTACCAGGCTTCTGTTCTCCCAGGATTTATTCCAGATGTGAGAGCCTTTTATGTTCCTTGACATTCTGATGAGATCACTCGTTTGCCAGGAGCTTGCATACTTTTCTTTCCAATTTTTAGCACATCGCACCCCTGGTTCTTTAACCCATCTCCACCGGAGTTTGTCTCCTAAAACATTACTTTGAATCCCTTGATCATCTAAGCCTAGGCCTCCATGACTTTTGGGTTTACAGACTTTATCCCAAGAGACAAGGGCCCATTTCTTGCTTGTTTCCTCCTTTCCCTAGAGAAAGTCTCTTTGAATGTTCCTGAGTTGCTGTAAGACCCATTTGGGAGCTGGCAGGGCTGATAAAAAAAAAATAGGGATGGATTGAAGAACAGCCTTCATCAAAATCAATCTACCAGCTAGGTTCAATGCTCTAAAAGTCCATCTTTTGATCTTTTCTTTCATCTTGTTGAGCACTGGTTCCCAGATACTCTTGCACATTGGTTTGGCCGTAAGGGGGATTCCCAAATACTTTGAAGGGAGGGCCTCCCTTTGGAAGCCCAGAATTCTGGAGATGTTTCTTTGAATAGCAATGTTAGTCTTAAAGAAAAAAAAATTGATTTGGAGAGATTGACTTCCATATATGAAGCCGATGCAAAGTCATTTAAGATATTTTTGTACGTTGTAGCCTCCTTGACTGTGGGGATCCACTACAACATGGTGTCATCCACAAATTGTTGATAATTCAAGGCTTGGCCATTCTCCGTTAATTGAAGGCCCTTGATATTTCCTAAAACCTTAGAATTTTTAATGGTTCGGCCCAATCCTTCCATCATGAGGATGAAAAGAAAGGGAGAGAGTGGGTCTCCCAGCCTAAGGCCTCTAGAAGGAGTGAATATCCCTGAGGGCGAGCCATTCACCGGAATAAAAAAGCTGGGTGAAGTAACCAAAGCCATAACCCATCTGATCCAGTTATGATCAAACCCAAATGCATACAAGACCTTTTTGATGTAAATCCAGTTCACCTTATCATACGCTTTTGCAATGTCTAATTGCACGATCATACCAACCTGCTTTTTGCTGGTGAGAGAATGAACAACCTCGTGGGCTTGAATGAAATTATCCAGGATTTTCCTTCCTTCCACATAACCAAACTGTTCCACAGAAATCAAAGAAGGCAGAAGAGGTTTGAGTCTATTAGCCAAGATCTTAGAAATGATTTTGTAAACAACATTGCATAAAGCAATGGGCCTGAACTTATCAGGGGTCAGGGCAGAGTCCTGCTTGGGGATCAGGGAGATGAAGGAGGTGTTAAGGGCTTTCAGAATGGTTTTCTTCCTCTGGAGTCCTCAAACACATCCAAAATATCATGTTTGACAATATTCCAGCAGGGTTTGAAAAATTCCACATTAAAACCATCTAGACCCAGAGCTTTTCCATTCTACATCTCTTTGATCACCGTACTAACCTTTGCTACGGTTATTGGTTTGTTCAGGTTGAAGTTGTCTTCTCTAGACACCATCCTGGGAATATTCTTTATAATTTCCTTGATGTAATGGTCTTTGTCTAGGTTATTTCCATTGGTGATGCCTCTGAAATGTTGAACCGTCACATCTTCTATATTCTTGTGAGTGGTCTGAACTCCCCATCTTCATTCAATATTGAGGAGATTCTATTGTGCGTTCTATTGGCTATGGTGGAACGGTGGAAAAGCCTGGTGTTCCGTTCCCCTTCTTTGAGCCATTGGACTCTAGACTTTTGTCTCCAAAAAATTTCCTCCTGATTGCATAAATTCTCCCTATCAAGGTTGAGTTTTTCAGCTTGCTCATTTTTGGATTTATCAAAACATTCAACGATCATTGCTTGGTTTAGTTCCTACATTTTGATCTCGACAGATTTTTTATTTGCAAAAATGTTACTAAAATCCTTCTTGTTCCATTCTTTGAGTTTGATTTTTATGTGCTTTAGCCTTTGATGGAGGAGAAACATTTTTGAGCCCTGCTCCTGTAGATCTTCGAACCACCATTCTTCAATGTTGCTGATAAAATCTGGGTGGGAGAGCCAGATATTTTCAAATCTGAAGGGTCTGTTCTTGTGAGCATCAATTCCCTTGATTTCTAATTGAATCGGCCAGTGATCAGAGCCTCCAAATGGGAGAACACTAGCAGATATTTCAGAATTTGTGAGCATCAGTTTTTCGGAGATCAAAAATATGTCTAACTTGGAGGCAACCTGAGCATTACCTCCTCTTTTGTTGTTCTAGGTGAAAAGACCATTATGCATTTCAGAGTCAATCAATTTCATGTCTTCTGTAAAAGAGTGGAATTTTTATGAATCTTTACCGAGGATTCTGGTGCCTCCTTTTTTTTCCGAAAGAGATTTAATCATGTTAAAGTCTCCTCCAACGACCCAAGGGATCTCTTTATGCCTTCTCCTGAGATCAACCAGGGAGTTTAGAAAACTAAGCTTCTCATCTATTCTCTGAGGATCGTAGACATTCATAACGAGGAAGGTCTCCAACATCCCCATTGGCTTAATGATAGCTGATAAGTAATTTCTCGTTGCTTCCGCATCTACAATGATGACTTTTTGGGGGTTCCAAAGCGTAAGAATGCCACCCATTGTGTTTTCTGCTTTAACTTCTAGAAACTCAAATTTACTGATCCATTTGTTATGGATTTTTTTTATTTTCTAAATGGAGCATTTTGTTTCTTGAATGAAAATTATGTCCAGCATTGCTAGTTTCATTTTGTTACTTAGCATTCATTCTTTTCTTTTACTGCCTAGACCTCTGATATTCCATGAAATGAAATTCATAATTAAAGATTTGTAAAGGATTAACTGGTTAGGTCTTTCATCTTACCTGAATCTCTCATTATCTTTCCACACTCCATCACGAGCTCATTTTGCTTTTTTTTGCCTCTCTTCTTTCCTGGATTTCTGGTGGCTAATCTTGGATTTAATCTCATTATTTTAACCCCTCTTTGCTCCTATTTGTGGATGTTTTTACCATTTTCCAGTCCTTGTTCCTGAGTTTTCCATAAAAAAGACTGTTGTATTATGTTGCATTCTTCTTGAGGCAGAGAATCTATTCCTCCTTTGGTTCCTTGCATCAAGAATCCTTCTAGATCCAAATTTTCCTTATTGAGTATTTCTTGTAGTTTGTGTTCTTCCAGATCTGTTACACTTTGTATCATTTCCTGGTCCATTTCCATGTCGGTCTCACTTCTCGTAGCTTCTTTTTTAGAGTCAAAGTCTGGAGAGTGATTTATGTTCTCTTTCTTTTCTTTTTCTTTAGCATCTTCCTCCTGATCTTGATTTTCTCTTGTGATTTCTTCCAGCTCTTCTAACACTTTAAACTTATTCTGACTTCCATTTTTCCCTTCAGTATGTTGTTTTTTTCCTCCCTTTTTCCCCCCCTTCCTCTACTCGCCACTTTCTGAAATCTTTCGGTGTCCTTCACTGTATTAAGTTTTTCTTTGTTATCTTCTTTGCTGAGAGGGCAGTCTATTAACAGATGCCCATGCTCGTGGCATCTTCGGCATCTGAAGGGTATATGCTCGTAGTCTAGCGCCTGCACCCACTCCTCATCCAAAACTTCCAGGATAACTTCATCTGGAAGAGCTCTTGATAAATCCATTTCCACAAAGATTCTAGCAAAGGAGGTGTATATTTTCCTTGTGGCTTCAGAAGCTTTGACAAAGTGTCCTAGTTTATTTCCTATAGCCACCAACGATTCAGTTTGTCAATAATCAAGAAGTAGAGAGTATAGCCTTACCCACACAGGAACCGAAGAGAAAGTCTCCCTCTCTGGGACAAAGTTGATTATCCAGGGTCTCATATAGAGGCCTGCTGCAGTGAAAAAGTAGGGTCCTCCTTCGAATATTCTATCTTTATCTTTGATGTTAGAGAACACTACTATGAAGAATCCTTTTGACCCAAGATGTAGGTCAATGCTTCCTTTGGGCTTCGAATGATACTTGATCCATGTTTGTAAAGCCTTTTTAGTGGGCCATAGTCCCATGAATTTACAGATAATGGTGTAGGTTCCCATATGCTCCCTGTGCTCCTACAGAGCAGGATCATTTAAAATTACTCGAGGAGTGATTTCTGCTTTTGGTTTGCAGGGTCCTTTTTGTTTTTTGTCTCTTGAACTCAGACTTTTGTCTTCTTCCTCTTTGTCCTTTGTGCTGCTATTTTCTTTTGTTCTGGACCCGTCTGTCTCCTTTTCCTTGTCCCTGTTTCTGTAGTTTGTATCACTTTTACTATTTCCAGTTGGAGATTTACTTCCGCTAGCCACTGCATCTTTGTAGGAGGGAGCCGATCTCCCTCCCCTGCCGCTCTCCATTCGAATCATGCTCTGTTCACTGTGGAACCCTAACCACTATGCTTCTCCCGCTTCACCGCCCTGATTTCTTCTCCCTTAATTATTTTAATTTTCATTATTTCAATTAAATTTAAATAAATATGTGTATATATAGAGACACTAATTTTATAATTCTTCATCTACCAACATTCTAAAAGGATCAAGCTCAGAGTTAAGATGGATCTAAGCTAGTACTTTTGCATTCCATGACACATTTCCTTAATTATTTTAATTTTCATTATTTCAATTAAATTTAAATAAATATGTGTATATATAGAGACACTAATTTTATAATTCTTCATCTTAGATTATAAAATCCAATTCTCTTATAAAATAAAATATAAAGATGAAAATGGATAGTGAAAAAATATAATTACTCATAATGTTTTATAATAAATTATTAATTTATATATCATAATTATCAATTTATATACTATTAGCCTAGATCCATCTTAATTCCATATCCATATTTACCAACTTTCTACAAGGATCAAGTTCATAGTTTTGGTATTTAAATTACTAATTATATTATTTTAAGTTATTAAATTCATATTCATTGGTTAATATTTTAATTTTAAAATTTATTAATTATTGCAATTTTATATTTTTATTAATAATTGCTTGAGAGAGCAAGTGTTTAAGTCCATTACCCTATTTAATAAAATTTCGAAGAAAACCTTTTTTAGCAGGCGTAGTAGAGTTCATAGTTCAAGTTCATTCATCTTGTGTAGTCTCCTTTGTGTGCCTCAAGTTGCTAGCCTTAGTGGATATTCCACTCTCTTTTGGGCTATGTGCCTTGTCCCCTTAACAATCCTTGAGTGTCTTGTTTGCTAGTTTTTGGACATTCACTATCTTTCTCTCTATCAAATATTTCTAACCCCTTTGTACCCCTTCAACATCTCAAATTTCTGAAGGTTAGTTGGTCCCTACTTTCTTTGTCGAGTAGTACTGTCCCTCCTCCCTCTTTCCTTAGCGTGTCTTTCATCATGCGTCATCATGGCCTCATTCTCTTTAGCTAAGGCTCCACTAGGAGAAACTTTCTCACTTTTACACATCTAAAGTCCCAATAGGAGAAACTTTCTCCCTTTTACACATGTTGATTCCAACACAAAGGCCTCTACTAGCAGATGTATAGAACACACCTATGGCATGGCTTGAGGACAAATGGACGCAAAAAAATGAGAAGCCTGAGTGGAATGCATGTTTATATATTATATGGAGATTAAGGATGATGTTAGGCGGTGAATCCCTACTATATGAAACACCCATTCTAAAAGATCCCAATATATGCAAACCATGGATTTATATTGGAAAATAAAAAGTATAATAGATAAGTTCTTGGTTCACAGAATTGAAGCTTTGCATTGATGCTTTGTAACATAAGATTAACAAACGAGATAATAAAGTTTTAGTTGTAGCCATGAAACTCACAAATTTAGAAGTTTTAGTTATAACCATGAAACTCACAAGTATAATATCTCATAACACTGAAAAAGATAAACAATTTTATGCACTTATTTACATAAACTCCCCAATAATTAATTATTCTCTTTATTTTAATATTTATATTTTTAAAAAACAAACTCAAACTAAATTGTCTGGCTAATAGTCATTACTATACATTAATCACCAAAATTACAAATAATTTGAAACCCAATTATTTAAATAAATATTATAATAAAATTATAATACACTAACTGATTTTTATCATTTCAAACTTATTTTTATACTTAAATATCATTTCATGCACTAACTTATTTTTATACTCTCCTCTGATTTAACATGACATATCAGAAAAAGGTTACAAATAATTTGAAACCCAATTATTTAGATAAATATTATATACACTAACTGATTTTTATCATTTCAAACTTATTTTTATACTTATATATCATTTCATGCAATAACTTATTTTTATACTCTCGTGTGATTTAACATGACATATCAGAAATTATAAACCTGTAATGACTATTTAATTCATAATACAAAGTTAAATTTATTTTAAAAAATCACTGATCACATCGCCATATTTAATTCAGTTATATTCGATGTTCCTGGCATCATGTTCTTTACTGTTTAAATAACCATTTTAAATAAACTAATGAATATCAATTCAAAATTTTCATCTCCGAAGCGGTTTATAATTTTCATCTCCGGCATTGAGTGAAGAGCTATGAAAACGCGGGTTTCATTCCCTCAGTTATTGTTTCTCAAGCCGATAACTTCGTCTCACATTGACGATAACTTTGGCGAATATGTTTGTTAAGTCGGGCATGTGACGCCAGATGGCCGAGGTATAAACCTATTGCTCACCTATTCTCTTTGTTAGAAATATAGTTATATCTCCTTTTTCCCACTTTTTTACCCACAGGAAAAACAAAATCTTCCATTAATAATACGAAAGAGGTAACATCAGGGAGAGTCTGTGTGCTTACAATGAACCAATAATTAAAAACCAAAACCAGAACCAGGGAGGACAGAGATTTTTACAGAAATTAGGACCAAATTCTACCATAAAGAGACAAGAAAACAAAATAAAATGTGCAAACCAGACGTGTGATACAAATAAGTGCCCTGCAACCAGAACAGAGTACGCAGTGAAGATGCCAACAATGTCAAGACAGAAGGGTGCGAGAGATAAAAACCAAAAGGATCAAATAGAAATAGAACTCCCACTAGAACAAAAATGCCCCAAGCTTATGATTGAACCATTGACTAGGCAGTCAAAACGAATCTGACTAATCAGAATAGATGCACCACACATAGAAAGTTGGTAAGCGGGTGCATTCTGCTCTCTTGTTTGTATTCCAGTAATTTCAATTTCAATGTTACCAAATCTATTAATTTAATCTTCATTTCGTATATCATATATATTGTCTTCTTTTAAAAGATTATTGGCTTAAAAGATCATTTGTTTTTGGAAATTGTTGATTATTAGGATGAATTGTCTCATCATTGTGAAGATACACCTCTAACCATGTCTCTCTATATTGTTAAAGGAATGTTGAATGTTGTCATTATCTAGCTCACAGTCATTTGGATAATCATTTTTATTTTGAAAATAATTATTATAGTCAATTTCTTCTATTTTCTCTAATTCCTGAATTATATTTGGTTGTTCATCATTGCTGTTCCTTGTATTAATTGAGGCATCTTTCAATATGTCTTAATCTTGGATCATGATGAATGATAAATATTTATTTTAGATCCAAAATATTTTCATAAAAAAAACATGCATGTGAAAAAGATAAATATATTAGATCTCAAGTGGTATTATTTTTTATTACCAATGAACATGTACATATTCACAATAAAAAATGAATTAAAGAATTACATACAACCATTATTTAGCTACTACCGAAAAGGCTTTTAGGGTCAATTTGGATTGCAGTGGTTTTTCCAAAACTACTTCTTTTTTTTTTAAGGTCTAGAGTTGGTTTTTAAAAACCCCACCCCGACTCAAAAGTTGGTGAAAATTTTAAATTTTCGTGGGGGGAGCGCTGGGGTTAAATGGATAGCCCTAAATATATTTTTCATGGTGGTTTCTTGAAACCACCCCCTCCCCAAATGTTATAAAAATTGAACTTTCAGAGGCAGTTTTGGACCCCATCCCCAAAAGTAATGAGAATTGAACATTTGGAGGTAGTCATTTAGCAACTGCCTCTAAAAGTTCAATTCTCATGACAAGCCTCCTAGAACAAAAAAGGTCATGAGAATTGAACTTTTAGAGGTGATTGTTAAATGATAGCCTCCAAATGTTCAATTATCATGAATTTTGGGGGAGGAGAATCTTTTACTATATTGGACAGGGTAAGGGGACACATGGGCAGCATGGATTGGTAGAAGTGGAAGGTCCAAGCATGGTTTATTGAGATCTATAATCCTAGCATTCGAAAATGAGAAGGGGGCTTAGGACCTAATGGCATAGGGGCTAAGGGCCCTAAATGGAAAGTAGTGAAAACAATTGATAGGGTAACCCCATTGAGCTATAAAACAATCTCAACATAATAAATATTCATTTTCTTTTAATATAATAATGCTACAAATATTATAGAAAAAGGTTTTAGAATTTTAGAATTAAATTAATTACAAAAATATTATTTATTATTACCATGATAATATTGTAAATTAATATTTAAAAATAATATTTTCAAAGTTATGAAATATCACATGATTTAAATTTATATTAATGTCAAAAATAATGTATGGATTTTTTTTATAGCTATTAACATTTATTAGCCATTTAATTTATGTAAATTATTTATTTAACTATGTAGTAGAGAGAAAAGAATGAGAATGAGAATGACTTGGTGATGGTGATGATGATGGAGGTATAATTTTTCCACCAAATTGTTCAATTAAATGTGAAATAAACATGTGAAACAGAGTTGGTTAATTGAATGTAATTGCCAACGATCTTTACATGAAAGACACACATCGTAGAAATAGTGTAAAAACATAGTTGGCCAATTGTATGTAATTGGCAAAGTTGTTTTGATGAAATGCACGCACATAGTTGGCCAATGGTATGTAATTGCCAACGTTGTTTTGATGAAAGGAACACACTGTGGAAATAGTGTACAAACATTGGTTAATTGAATGTAATTTCCCATGTTGTTTTGATGAAAGGCGCACATCGTTGAAACAATGTACAAACATAGTTGGCCAATTGTATGTAATTGGCACCATTGTTTTGATGAAAGAATCCCATCGTGGAAATAACGTACAAACATAGTTGGATATTTTGTTGGAAATATTAATTCCAACCATCGGGTTAAACACATTGACAGTGCCTATACTTGTGAGATGAATTTTGCAAGTTGGGAATTTGTTTGCCAGCAGAAGGACTGAAGTTCTGAGCAAAAGTACAATCTTGACTGTTCCGCAACACATCAGATAGTTAAAACACTTAATGACGAGTTGGTAAATATGTATGGGAAAACATTCACTCCCCCACTGTTATCTACACTCCACAACACCTGCAAGTTCAGAAAATCATTTATTATGTAAAATCACCCATAGTATGTATTAATGTTTTGATCTGTCATGTATTAATGAGTCAAAGTTGTATGTTGTGATAAATATGAATGTAAAAGTCATTTTCAAGGTTGAGCAAGAGAGAGGGTGTAAGACTATGAGGTAGTGAGGAGAAAATTGTGGAGAAAATATTGGTGGGCACGTGAATTTATCTACATATGTTTTATAATATAATCTAAACTTTGGTTTGTTGCGATATGGCTTTAAACTTTCATGAGTAGATTTACCGCAACCACATTTGTTTTACTCTATTTTTCCGTGAGTAAATTCCTATGTGTTTTATTTAAGCCTTTGTCCAATTGCGGCTGCAACTGAAGATTTTTTTGTCGCCACTGATTTGTTGAAGCAAACTCCTCTCCTCTACCCTGTAAAATTTCTAACATGGTATCAGAGAGGGTTAAACTTTGTTAGTGTAAAAACAAGTGTTTTTAATAGCAGTTAAAAAAAAATTGTTTTGAGGGAAGATTGTTTTCTCCTTTGGATCGTATTTACTAGTAGGTAGAAAGTTTATTTTTACACTCAGAAATGGAAACATCAAGCACAAGCTTGACTAATCCTCAGATACCTGAATTTAATGGGAAAAATTATGATTATTGGGCTATTACAATGAAGGCTATGTTTTCTTCTCAAGACATTTTGGATTTGGTGGAGAAGGGTTTTCAAGAACCAACAGATGCAACAGCATACAATGCCTTGTCTCAAGCAGAAATGGATTTGTTGAGGGACAACAGGAAGAAGGATGCAAAAGCCTTGTTCTATATTTTCCAAGCAGTTCATGAAAGTATTTTCCCAAGGATTGCAGCAACAACGAAGTCCAAGCAAGTATGGGACACCCTATAGATAGCCTACCAAGGCATGGAAAAGTGAAGAAAACAATGCTACAAATGATAAGGAGAGACTTTGAAACACTTTGTATGAAAGATTCTGGGAATGTAGACTCATTTTTTACACATGTAATTGGATAGGTTACTCAAATCAGGTATCATGGTTAGACCCTCGAGGAAAGGATAATAGTTGAGAAAGTTTTGAGAATTCTACCAGTAAGGTTTGATGCCATTGTTGTGGCCATAGAAGAGACAAAGGATCTCTCACAGTTCTCAATGGATGAGCTTAATGCATCATTGATTTCTCATGAACATAGGCTGAATAGAGAAGCAAGCTCCTCATTGGATCATGCCTTCAAGACACAAGTTTCATTTGTTCAAGGTAGAGGCAAAGGGATATCATATGATAGAGGAAGAGGAAGAAGCCCACACAAAGGTGGAAGAAGCAGCCCTTCAAGCTCAAGTGGAAGGAGAAGAAATCAAAATCCAATTCAAGGCCCCTATCCAAAATCAAATACAAGGTCAGAGGTATGGTAAATCTCAAGTTCAATGTCATTATTGTAAGAAGTATGTCCATTATGCAAACGAATGTAGAAAGAAGAAATATGACATTAGTAACAAACCAAGTGTAAATTTCACAAAGGAAAATCAGAACCATGATAACATG
This sequence comes from Pinus tabuliformis, assembly GCA_031772625.1. NCBI lineage: Eukaryota > Viridiplantae > Streptophyta > Pinopsida > Pinales > Pinaceae > Pinus > Pinus tabuliformis. The sequence goes on along the minus strand of CM062818.1, from coordinate 1,928,469,502 downwards.
TGTTAGGGTCCCACCCTAACCCCCTTATTTATGTCATGGGATCACGTCATAGTCAGGAGTCAATAAAGCCCATATTAATATTTGTAAGTGGTTAACCCGCAATTAATGACAGGACCACAGTTAGTTGCAAATGGGCGGTAGTATTAGATAGATGGTATTAATAAAACCCACGATATTGGCCCGTGGTATTGCATGTATGAGTCATATATAAAGGATAGAGACTCCCTGTGAGGAGTATCGTGTCTTGTTTTGTAATCGAGCTCTGCTCTATTGGAGGTTGCCCCCTCGAAGAGGCCTGTGAACATTTCTCTCTGAATAATAAAATCATTGCTATTCTGTGCTCTGGGTATATTTTCTTCGCATATTCTGTGTTCTCGGTATCTTTTCTTCGCAAATTCTATGTTTGGGTATTACTTTGCAGGTTAAGAGCATAACAAGTGGTATCAGAGCACTTTCCAGGGCTCGGTGGGATCTTCAAATTTTAGCAAATTTTTTTTTGGCTAGAGACGTGTTCCGGCGTCTTTAAACCACGGGATTTGTTGTTAAGCGCATAAACCTGCGGATTTGGGGAGGCATGCACGCAGGAAATATAAGAGGTGGTCACGTCTGTTGGACTCCCTTGTAACCCCTTTGGGTACCCCTTCGAGTAGTAGCGCATTAGACAGAACCGCGCACGGACTGTCTTCCACGTGCCCTCTGGGTATCTAGGAAGCCCCCTAGCTCCCTTGAAACCTCGCCATAGATAAACCTTCGGCCATCTTGTGGCTACAGTACACCGAGAACAACACTCGGAGAGATTACTCGCCCGTACGATAGGGTAGTCGGGTTGTATGGCTAAGGGTACAGTTGATCCTCCTTAGTTAGAGCCTTGAAACATTGGGCCGAGTACTACTGTCAGACCCTTATGTATATTGCGATCTGTAGCACCTGACACTCCTCAAGACCATAGTTCCCTTTCTATCGGGGGATCACACATCACCTATTCTAGATCAGCAAGTGCAGCAGCAGCCGACATCAGTCCCATAGCTCCATCAGATCAGCAGCAGCAGTTGTTCCACCATTCAGATCTCTCAGATCCACCAGATCGGAGTAGTTGTGAAGGGTTCCTGTCCCTGGATATAATTTTCGCAGGACTTTTGGCGGAATTGACATTCTGAGGATTTGGCGACTGCAGTATTGATCAGGAAGGAGTAAAACTCCGTTAGGATTTTTCCCAAAAAAAAAAAAAAAAAATTCTGAGATTTTCCGGGGCGCTTATTAGTGACCTAGCCCATCAGAATCAGGACGACGAGCTGAGCAAGGTGGTACCATTCAATTTCTTAGTAAAAACATTTTAGGCGGTCCCAATTTTTTCCTCAGGTTGGTGTATGGTAGAAACTCGCGCTCAAGCGATGGCCAATGAAAGGATCGACAAAATTGAAGACCATGTGCACTCCCTCCAAACTGTGGTGAAGAATATCGAACTTGAGCTTAAAGGAATAAGTAACCAGATACATGATGCACTCCCAAAGGGCAAGGAGCTAGCCCACGAGGACGCGTATAATGGCCATGAATACCATGAGGGTGAGTCTAGCCACTCTCAGCACGTCTGGCACACCCATCCACCACCTAGTTAGCGACCTCCCAAGTTGGATATGCATAAATTTGACGGTTCTCACACGTCCGCATGGCTAGCACAAATGGAGCAGTATTTCCAATTGAATCATATCATAGATGAGGGGACTAAGCTGATGGTGGGCACCATGTACTTGGACAATGAACGATGGCAATGGAAGGAATGGCATCAGCGTTGCAATGGACATTTTCAGAATTGGGCCCAATTTGCCAAAACTCTTCGCAGTCGCTTTGAACAGGAAGACTCTTTTTTGGGGCGTCTCACTAAGCTCCGACAGACGGGTACAGTGGAGGAATATATTACTGCTTTTGAAGCCTTAGCCTTCCGCACTAGGGGTCTCACAGATGAGTTCTACATGGAATGCTTTATCAGCGGTCTTAAAGAAGCCATCAAAGCTCAGGTTCTACTCCACCACCCTCCCACATGGACAGAGGCTTGCCAGGTAGCCCGTAAGGTGGAACGTGCATTAACAACCCAATCCAGCCTCCCCAACTTCCCCACTAAAGGTCGTCCCTCACAGGCTCCCAATACGACTCAGACACTTAAGATTCAAAAGGTGTCACCTGCGGAAATGGCCAAAAGAAGGAAGCAAGGACTATGTTACTATTGTGATGAAAAATATTCCCCGTGTCATAAATGCAAAGAGCACAAGTTTTTTCAAATAGATGCCACTGACTACAGCTCCACCGAGGAAGATCCACCACTTGAGGAACCGGAGGAGATTGAAGAAGATAACCAAAAGGAAATTGTATCTGATGAACCAATTATTTCGCTAAATGCATTGGCAGGAATTTCTTCCCCTCAAACTCTCAAAATCAGGGGTTTTCTTAAACATCGCCCAGTAGTAGTATTGATTGATAGTGGAAGTACCCATAATTTCATCCATCAAAAGATCGCTGAAGCAGCACATTGTTTCGTTCGGGCAGTTTCTAACTTCCAAGTCCAGATTGCAGATGGGGGCACAATGAAATGTGAAGGTCGCTGTGAAAATGTCAAAATTCAAATGGGGGATTATCAATTGAAAACCCACATGTTTGCAATACACATGGGGGGTTGCGACATTGTCCTAGGCGCGGAATGGCTCTGCACTCTTGGGCCAATCACAATGGATTTCCAGGAGTTATATATGAGTTTTAAGCAGAACAACTCCACACATACCCTCCGTGGACTATAGGCGGGAGCCCCCTCTATCATCAGCTCGCATAGGATGGAAAAATTGTTAAAAAAGGGCCATCATGGAGTGGTAGCTCAATTCAATGCCATCCAGGTAGTAGACACCATGTCTCCGCCAATTCATCCTGAGTTGCAACAGATTTTAAATAAACATCGGACGGTCTTTGACAAGCCTCATGAGCTTCCACCCTCGCGAGGGGAACATGATCATAGCATCACATTGGTTCCAGGGGCCCAACCCCCAAATGTGCGGCCATACAGATATCCGTTCACCCAAAAGAATGAAATAGAAAAAATCATCAAGGAATTGTTGGAAGCAGGTGTCATTCGTCCCAGCATTAGTCCTTATTCATCCCCAGTGGTCATGGTCCTCAAAAAAGATGGGGAGTGGCGGATGTGTCCTGACTTCAGGGCCCTCAATAAGTTAACAGTCAAAGATAAATTTCCCATCCCAGTGGTTGACGATTTTCTGGACGAACTCAATGGGGCTCAATTCTTCACTAAGTTGGATCTTCGCTCAGGCTACCACCAAATTCGCATGAAGGAAGTCGACATTCCCAAGACAGCTTTCAGAACTCATGAAGGCCATTATGAGTTCCTAGTAATGCCATTTGGTCTCTGTAATGCCCCCTCTACTTTTCAGAGCCTTATGAATCATCTCCTCAAACCATATCTCAGAAAATTTGTCCTTGTCTTCTTCGATGACATCCTCATCTATAGTGGCACTTGGGCGGCACATCTTCAGCATGTAGATCTACTCTTGCAACTGCTCCGCACGCATAAATTATTTGTCAAGATGTCTAAGTGTTCGTTTGGCATGGAAGAAGTTGAGTATTTGGGCCACATTGTGGGGCGTGAAGGTGTCAAGGTGGACCCCAAAAAGATCCAGGCAACGCAAGAATGGCCTCAACCTAAGACCTTGAAAAGCTTGAGAGGATTTTTGGGTCTCACAGGCTATTATCGTAAATTTGTCCGCAACTATGGCCGCATAGCGAAGCCCCTAACGCAACTCCTAAAGAAAAATTCCTTCTTCTGGAACGAGGAAGCACAACAGGCATTTACCGCTCTCAAAACCGCCATGTGTTCCACTCATGTCTTAGCACTACCGGACTTCACCAAATCATTTGTCATTGAATGTGATGCTTCGGGAACAGGTATTGGAGCGGTCTTAATGCAGGAAGGGCGACCATTGGCCTTCACCAGCCAACAACTAAGTGGGAGGAATCTAGGCCAATCTACCTACGAGAAGGAAATGATGGCCATCTTACATGCAGTCGAGACCTGGCGACCTTACTTGTTGGGGCGACGTTTCCAAATCCGCACAGATCATCACAGTCTTAAATATTTTTTGGAGCAACGCCTATCTTCCCCACAAAAAAATAAATGGTTAGCCAAAATGCTGGGATATGATTATGAGATCATTTACAAGAAAGGGAAAGACAACAGGGTAGCAGATGCATTGTCGCGCCAATTTGAGGAGGAAAGTACTCTACTCGCAATTTCCCTCCCCATTCCCGACTAGATTGAAGAGGCTCGCAGGGAATGGTTTTCACATCCCGGGCTCTCCCAACTCATTTCTCAATTGCAGGTAGATCCTAATTCCAGCAAGGGCTACTCGTGGCAGAATGATATTCTTTGCTACAAGGACAGAGTCGTAATATCGCCAACATCCACCCTCAAAAGTCGCATTTTGGCAGAATTGCACTCATCTCCCATTGCAGGACATTCGGGCTTTCAGAAGACATACGCTCGCACCAGAAGATCATTTTTTTGGGCCGGCATGAAACAGGACATCCTTACTTTCGTAGCAGAATGTGACGTCTGTCAATGCCACAAAGGGGAAACCGTCAACACACCAGGCACATTACAACCATTGCCCATTCCGGCGTCAATTTGGACGGAGGTCTCCATGGATTTCATTACAGGTCTTCCAAAGTCTGGGAACAAGTCAGTCATCATGGTGGTTGTGGACCGACTGTCGAAGTATGCTCATTTCTGCGCCCTACCCCAACCATTTACACCAACTTTGGTTGCTCAAACTTTCATGGATCAGATCTTCAAATTGCATGGCATGCCCACTTCTATTGTGTCCGACCGCGACCCAATCTTCACCAGTAATTTTTGGCAGGAGCTCTTCAGAATACAAGGCACTCAACTCAAACTCTGTACTTCATATCATCCGCAAACAGATGGTCAAACAGAAGCCGTCAACAAATGTCTAGAAACCTACCTTAGGTGTTTCACTTCAGAAGAGAAACACCTTTGGGTACAGTGGTTACCTCTGGCGGAGTGGTGGTATAACACCAACTATCATGCCACCAACAAAATGACTCCCTATGAAGCAGTCTATGGACAACTTTTGCCTTCCCCTACTTCTTATCTCACGGGGTGCTCCAAAGTACAAGCCGTGGATCAACTCCTACAACACCACGCAACCATGCTTGCCCATCTGCGCGAGAATCTTCATCAAGCTCAGAACCGTATGAAGCAACAGGCTGACCAACATCGCTCAGAGCGCCAATTTCAAGAAGGGGATCAGGTCTTTTTGAGGCTGCAACCATATAAGCAAACATCACTCAAAGACAATGGTTGTCGAAATCTCTCTCCAAAATTCTACGGACCATACCAAGTACTTCAGCGCATTGGAGAAGTGGCTTACAAGTTGGATTTACCACCTACAGCAAAAATCCACCGAGTTTTCCATGTATCGTGCCTCAAGAAAGTGATTGGGAACAATTGCCGAGTTCAAACCAGTCTACCTAAATTGGACGAAGAAGGGTCAATCTGGCTTGAACCTGAACAGGTTCTAGACACACGCGACAAGCAACTGCGTGGCCGCATGATTAAGGAGGTCCTCGTCAAATGGAAAGACACCTCTCCGGAAGATGCAACTTGGGAACCAGCCACTATTCTTCAGCAGTTTCCGCAGCTTCAGCCTTGAGGACAAGGCTAGTCTTAAGGGGGAGGGCATGTTAGGGTCCCACCCTAACCCCCTTATTTATGTCATGGGATCACGTCATAGTCAAGAGTCAATAAAGCCCATATTAATATTTGTAAGTGGTTAACCCGCAATTAATGACGGGACCACAGTTAGTTGCAAATGGGCGGTAGTATTAGATAGATGGTAAATGGGCGGTAGTATTAGATAGATGGTATTAATAAAACCCACGATATTGGCCCGTGGTATTGCATGTATGAGTCATATATAAAGGATAGAGACTCCCTACGAGGAGTATCGTGTCTTGTTTTGTAATCGAGCTCTGCTCTATTGGAGGTTGCCCCCTCGAAGAGGCCTGTGAACATTTCTCTCTGAATAATAAAATCATTGCTATTCTGTGCTCTGGGTATATTTTCTTCGCATATTCTGTGTTCTCGGTATCTTTTCTTCGCAAATTCTATGTTTGGGTATTACTTTGCAGGTTAAGAGCATAACAACATGTTTTTAGCTTGTAATATAGCACAAGAAAAAAAAAGTGATGTATGCTATCTAGATTCAGGGTGCAACAACCACATGTCAGGGAACATAGAAATATTTTCCAATCTAGATGAAAGTGTGAAATATGAAGTGACCCTAGGGACTGATAACAAAGTCTTTGTCATGGGAAAACGAAGAGTTAATATCATAATAAGAAAGGAGGAGAAGAAATACATATCATATGTTTACTTTGTCCCTAGTTTGAAGCATAACCTCATAAGCATTGGATAGCTCATGCTAAAGGGCTACAATGTCTTTTTCAAAAATGAGGAGTGCACAATTTTGGATAGGCCTGCAAGTAGACAGCTGATTGCAAAGGTTCAAATGACAAACAATAGAATTTTTCCCCTAAATATAAGATCATATTTGAAGGAATAAGGTGCACAAACACAACTATCAATGAACTCACAAGGGGATGGAAGAAAAGATGCAGTTGTCACACAACTAAAATTTCAAGCAGAGGTCAAAGATGAAAATTGGTTATGGAACTTGAGATTTGATCATCTCATCTTTGTAGGTTTGAATTTGTTGCATAGAAAAGACATTGGGAAGTGGTTGTCACTTATAGAGAAACTGGACAGCCTATGTGAAGGATGTATCTTGGGCAAGCAACATAGAGAGACATTTCCAATAGGAATGTCTGTAAGGGAAAAGGCATCTTTGGAGATTGTCCACTCAGATTTATGCGGAAAAATGAAGACACCATCAATTGGTGGAAGCCACTATCTTTTTACTTTCATAGATGATTATACAAGGAGCATATGGGTCTACTTCCTAAAATATAAAAGTGAAGTGTTTGATCGCCTTCGTCAATACAAGGCTCTTGTTGAGAAGCAAAGTGGACACTACATCAAAGTCTTTAGGACTAACAAAGGTGGCAAATACATCTCAAATGACTTCTTTTGCTTCTGCAGAGAGCATGAAATTCACAAGTAATTTATGACAAGGTATACACCTCAGCAAAATGGTGTTGCAGAAAGGAAGAATAGGACCATTATAGAAACGACAAGAAGTATGTTGAAGGAAAAGCATTTGCCAAATGATTATTGCGTTGAATATTTCTCTTGTGCAGCATATATCATGAATAGGTTTCCAACCAAAAGTGTCAAGAATGTAGTTCTTGAAGAGGCATGGAGTGGAAAAAAGCATAGTGTCACTCACATGAGAGTCTTTCAATGTGTGGCATATGCACATGCCGTAGATGAGTTGAGGAAGAAGTTGGACAACAAGGGGGAGAAATGCATATTTGTTGGATATTGTGATGAATCCAAGGCATACAATCTCTACAATCCATCAACCAAAAAGGTCATAATTAGCAGAGATGCGCAGTGTATAGAAGAGGAAGCATGGGATAGAAGTATAGAGAAGAAAATCAATGTGAAAGAATGTATACCACATGAGGACAAAGAGGAATTGACAACAGTAAGAAATTCCTCAACAGTGACTCCCTCTACTCCAATTCAAGTGCAACAAAGTAGGAAACAAGTAACACTGGTAACAAATAATAGGACAATGTCACGCAGTCAAGCAAGTGCTTCTCCAAGCATGCCACAAAGTGCAACACCAAGTGACATGTCAAGCCCATCTTCAGCAAGCACAAGAAGATCAAAATTCAGAAATTTAAATGAGATTTATGAGCAAGATGAAGTTGATAGTAGCGCTGGTCTAAATTCCTTATTTGCATTATTTTGTCATGTAGATGATCCAATCCATTTTGAGGATGTAGTCAAAGAAGAAAAATGGGTTGCGGCAATGGAGGAAGAAATAGAAGCAATAGAAAAGAATGACACATGGGATTTAGTGAACCTTCCCCAAGGAAAAGATGTCATTGGAGTGAAGTGGGTTTATAAGACCAAGAGAAATGTTGAGGGGAATATTAAAAGGCATAATGTGAGGCTATTTGTCAAAGTGTACAAGCAACAACATGGAAGAGATTATGCGGAGACGTTTTCGCCAGTCGCGATGACCGAGAAAATGCGTATAGTTGTGGCAATTACTCTGCAACATAAATGGAAGGTGTATCAAATGGACGTAAAATCAAAGTTGTTGAATGGCATGCTAAAAGAGGAAGTGTATGTTGTGCAACCACCTAGTTATGAGGTAGAAGGCCAAGAAGACAAGGTGTATAGGTTGAGGAAATCTCTTTATGGACTTGTTGAGGGCCCCGAAATCGGGTCAACAACAAGGGGGATACCCACCCGGTCGGGAACCTGGTTGGCGGCTCCTTGCCCGTTTGGTGTAGCGGGTCTGTCTGGGGATGATGGGACCAGCTTCCCAATCTAAAAGATGTGTGTGCGTGTGTAGATTTTGAAGACACTAATCTAAAGGTAATTTTAAACTAATTTAATTCTAGACTCTAAACTGACTCTATGCTACTGTAATCTAACAAAAACTGCACATCTAATCTATACTAACCCGGGTAATAATTCTTTCATTATGCGATCTAAAAAGATTTCATACAACAACTGGTAATAAAGATCATTCAGCTATCATAAGAATATAAATCAATTTAAGATGAACCGTTCTGCATAAGAAGTTAGGAAAAACAGTTGTGAACAGCATATCGCATAATTAGTTATTCATATGTTAAGCATAAACAAATGATTCCACCGTACAAAAGTGCCAAATGGTAATCCAGACATTCATACATTAACATATAAACAAATCAGCTGTATATCACTCTAAGAATATGAGCAGAAATTAATCAAGAGATAAAAGTACCATTTATGACTGATTTTACTCACAAACTTCAAGCAATAACGATTTATCTCTACTTACTTCTAACATCTACTAAGAGTACAAAAGTGCAACATCAGTAGCAGACATTAAAATGCAAACATAAATAAATCTCGATCCGTCCATTCATCAAAAACCCCCTCCGAGGGTGCAAAAGTGCATGTTCTGAGGACAAGTTTTTTGACAAATTTCCGGACCCTTCTCCAATGCAATGAGAAGGGTTAAATACTACTAACCGACTAATCTTAATTACACAAATTTAGGGAACGGCTTCAAATGACTGCCCTTTTACTAAAACAAATTTATTTCTAAAAACTAAATCTAATTTCTAACCGTTTCTGTATCTGCTCCTTAGTGCTGTAAGCAATGCAACGTTTGCCTGGGAAGAGTCGGCTGGCTGTCTTCTTCTTTCGTTTGAGTGATAAAAGTGGAAACAACAAGAGCTGGCACCTCTTTCTGACAGACTAGAAGATATTTTCGAAAACCTTTTGGAGGAGTGTCTTCACGGCGTGTATACTTAGTACAACTCAGATTTTTTCAAATTGATTGTGTTGTTGCTATTTCGGTTTCTGGCCGTGCGAATGACTCAATGAGTTGGGGACTTTGTTGCCTGAACGATTTTCTGAATTGAAACTTGTTTCCGTTCTTTGTTCCAGGCTTTTCTGAGACGTCTTTCCCCTTAAGCGTTTTTCTTTTTGCTTTACCCAATTTAGGCTTCAGGATCTTTCGTAAACGCTTTGCTTTTGTGCGCCTTTGACTCTGAGTCCTGGATAGTCTATTTCCATCAGTATTTGTTGAGTGATACTCTGGAATCCGCGGTCCTACTGCATGCGGCATCCATTTGCGGAGGCATCTTCTCTCTGTTACCCCATTGGCGCTTTCCTCTTTTCCTTAGATGTTTCCTGCATATAGATTTATATCAGTTACATGTCTTGCAGTTTACGCAAAGAAGAAGAGAAATGACGAAAAGGTTGACATGAAAGCATTAAGTTCTAATGAATGCGTAATTCTGACACTTATCATGATTTGACTCTTCGAAAAACGTGATACAATCATTCTTGGATACTGAAGCATGCGATCATTAATTTCCCTTAAGGTGCGTGCTTAATTTTGGGTTTACCGTTTATGTCGGAGAATTCTTGCGATGAGTCCTTTCTACGATTGGAATCACAGTATCGAGGACTGCGACGTCATTAAGTGTTATCGCAAATTGCCAATATCGCAGATCGCAGATCACAAGATCGCAAGATCGCAAGATTTTCGCTTTATCACTCTGTGCTGCTTATGCGACATTGCGACGTGCGACGTCGCATATCGGCCGTCGGCGATTCCTTAGGTTTTCCCTTTCTGAGCGCTTTTAATGCACCCGATGCGATGGGTTCTCACGTCGCTCTTTTTCAGTGTATCTATGTGCTTTGGGAAAACGCTTCTCTCTACCTTTGCGACGCGATATAGCTCTTAGGGAGTTAATACAAAAGATTTTTTAAACAAAATATTTTTTGGATTTTTGGTTAAGGGTCCCCCTTTGCTTGATGTTATTACTAATATCAAACAAAGAGGGGGGTTGTTGGTGACCACAACAATGGCGATTCACTGTGAAGAACCAGTTATCTCTGCTTTTCTATTGACCGTTCACTTCCGAAATAGAAAAATTTTTATATGTCTAAATTTTGTTATGGAAAGATAGAGTAGATTACCCCTCACCTTGTCAACGATACTTTGTCTCAACCTTTTTTATATCCCAATTGCTTGCTTCCTCAGGCTTTTTCTTGCATTCGCACCAGACATTACTTGGTCTTGATTAAAGATAAAATAAGGTCTTCTCTGTGTACTGGCTTAAAAGTATGCTCATTTGTCATAGGTAGAGCCTCTGCTGCCCACAAGCGTCCATAGCCTCGACAGGGTTACCATGTTATCTAGCAATGATCCTTTTTCCTGCTTGAGGTTACTTGTAACATTCCAGAGAAAAAAAATCCTTTTTGACACACTTTTCCTTTTTTAATTCTCTAAAGAACAATGTCTTGGTTTGGTGGCCAAATTATGACATCGTCATTCACTTGATTTACACTTTTGCTGAACAAGCCGGCTCATGATGAGACCTCTTGTCTTTTGATTGCAACAATCTTAAGTCGTTGCCCTGTTTTGATAGATAGTATTGGCAAAGTCAGTAAGTTATAATATCTGTGATCATGATAAGCCGGCTCACAATGAGACCTCTTATTCTTTGAGATATAGTGTTTTCCTTGGATTGTTTCTCTGAATGCTGCAATTTCCTTTTAGCAGGGAGGAAGTCATTGTTTTTCCTTAAGAAAGCTCTGGACGACAATAATAGAGTTTTTGAAAACAACAATTTTGTAGAGAATACTTATTTTATTATTGATGATACCTTTCATTGTGCTGATACAAAACAATTCTTTACCAAAGGTTGCTTTTGTCAAAGTTTTTAGAGGTTGAAACTAGCATCGTAATCAAGGTGAAGTTAACTCTATTTGTCAATAATAAAATTCAGATTTTCAAAAATTTTGCTATTTGTACAAGCGAAATCAAAATCTGATAGAGAATTGGCGTGCTCTTTCATGAATCCTTTTTAAATGATCATCTACAATGGGTTTTATTCATAAAAAGAGAAAAAAAAAACAAAATAAAAATTAAAAATTAAATCTATCCTACAAAAATTAGAAGAATTCTCTTCTATGGAAAATACATTTTGAGAATTTGTCCATTCACAGGCAGAGAATCTCTCCTGCCTGTTAAATCCTGCAACACAAAAGTCGATGGGACTATGACCTCTACAATATGAAAAGGACCAAGCCACAGCTTCTAGAATTTCGTATGTTTTCCCTTTTCTTCATGAGCCTTATCCCATTTTAAAACTAAATGACCCATCTGAAAGTTTTTTCTGGTCATGATGCTTGAGTCAAAAGAAGATTTTATTAGCGCTTGGTGATGAGCATGGGTTTTCCTAGCTTGTTCTCTTTGCTCTTCTAGTTTGATTATTTCCATTTGTCTTAATCGTAAAGAGGAAGTAGATACTTCATCGATATATTGCACTAAAGACAAAGAGGGAATGACTAGGTGAGTCGGAAGAACCACTTCTCCCCCATAAACTAAATTAAAGGGAGAAGTGCCGATAGAAGCTTTCTTTGTAATTCTATCTGCCCATAAGGCATTTACCAGCGCTTTGTGCCAATTCTTTTGGTTTTGGTCGACTGTCTTTTTAATAATCCTGATTAGGTTCTTGTTTGTTGATTCGGCCAACCCGTTACCTTGCGGATAGTAGTTGGCAGAATACTTCAGTTTGAACCCTCTTTTGAACGCAAACTCAGTCATTACATTTCCAGAAAAATATGGTGCATTATCAAACATTAAGGCCATTGGCAATCCAAACCTAGTGATGATAAACTGATCTATGAATTCAATAGTGTTTTCAGAATTAGCTGTCTTGAGAGGAACTGCTTCTACCCATTTGGTAAAATAGTCAGTTGTCGTGAGGATATACCTATGTTGTTTATAAGAGTGAGGAATGATCTCACCTATTATGTCCAGGCCCCATTGACTGAACGGTTGCTCAATGTTAACCGGCTGCAGTGGCATGGATGACTTCTTTTGTTTCCCTGCAGTAGTCTGGCAGACTTGGCATTTCCTTACGTAATTGTATGAGTCTTTGAATAGCGTGGGCCAGTAATATCCTGCACGCAAGATTTTATGTGCGGTGGCTTCTCCAGCATAGTGTCCACCTGCTGGTCCATCGTGAAGTTCCTGCAAAACCTTTTCGGCTTCAGTTTTCTCAAGACATCTAAGAAGCACAGAATCGTAATTTCTTTTAAACAGAACATCATTTATGAGTTGGTATTGTTTAGCTTTCAATCTCAGGGCTCTCTTCTTGGTGTGGTCCAGGTGAAATGGAGCATACACGTTCTTAAGAAAATAAATGGTGTCAGCATATAATGATTCTGCGTCGTTTAGGCTTACCTCATACGTGTGTACCTCTTCAGACGAGTTCTCAGGAATTTGCGATGCTCCAGCTAACATCTTGCAGAAGCCTTGACCTCTCACGATGTGTGCTGGCTTGATCTCAAGATCGTATTCTTGTAAGGCAGTGATCCAATTCGCTCTCTTTTCGCCCACGTCCTTCTGTATCAGGAGGTTTCTTACCGCTAGGAACGGTACTATGACTTTGGTATGGGCTTTTAGCAAGAAAGGTCTGAAATATTTGATTGCTTTGAAAACAGCATATGCCTGTTTCTCCACGTCTGAATAATTGAGTTCAGCACCTTGTAAGTTCGAGCTAAAAAATGCGATTGGAGCTTCTGCCTTTTCTTAATTCGCTTGAGTTAAAATCGCAGCATAAGATTTCTCTGAGGCAAACGTGTATAAGATAAAAGGTTCTGAAAAATTTGGGGTTGCTAAAGATGGAGCGTTGATGATAGCTTGTTTGATTAAGTTGAATGCTTCGTGCTCATCTAGACCCCATTTGAAATTTGAATTCTTTTTTATCATATTTTGTAAGGGAGAAATAATACGTGAAAAATCCGGCACAAATCTTTTGACAAAATTGATCTGTCTAAGGAAGGATTGCATGGCTTTCTTGTTATGGGGTATGGATATTTCGGAAATTTCTTTGATTCTGTCGGGTTCTATGTGAATACCAGATTTCGACACTATGAATCCGAGCAATTTCCCTTCGCTTAATGCAAAGAAAGATTTCTTTGGGTTGAGCGAAATCCCATACCTCAAACATCTTTGAAAGATTTGCTTCAAATCTTTGAGATGGTTGCTTCGTTTTTTGGAGTACACTGTTATATCATCCAGGTAAATCATTACTGATTTATTGACTAACCCTTTAAACGCAATGTCCATGGCTCTCTGAAAGGTAGCTCCGGCATTGATCAGACCAAATGGCATCTTCCGATATGCATAAGTGCACCATTTGGTTCGGAACGTAGTCTTTAACTGATCATCGGGATGCACCAGTACTTGATTGTATCCTGAAAATCCATCCAGGAGAGACATTAATTCTGAGCCTGCTACTGCCTGTAATATTTGTTCCATAGGTGGGAGGGGAAAGTTATCTTTCTGACAGGCTTTGTTGAGATTTCGGAAATCGATACAGATTCTAATGTCTCCGTTTTTATTCCTAACGAGTACCATATTGGATACCCATTTGGAATGCCTGACGGGGAAAATTATTCTAGCTCTCAACAACTTATTAAGCTCAGTTTTTATCTGATTTTCTAAGTTAGGGTGTATTTTTCTGAGCTTCTGCTGGACAGGTTTTTCATTGTCAATCATAGGGATAACGTGTTGAATGATAGAAGTGTTGTATGTCTTTAGCTCATCATAATTCCAGGCAAAAACGTTTTTGTATTGTCTTAGAAGACGGATATATGTTGATTTCTCTTCAGGGGCTAGGCCGTGGCCTAGGTTAACGTTTTGTGGCTTCTGATCGGTCCCTAGGTTTACTAATTCATAGTTCAGGGTAGAACTGTAAAGTTTAGTATTGGCGGACCTTTTAAACCGACTTTTCAAATCATATAAATCTTCTAACTTGACCACTGATTTCGGTATAGCATTTTCAGTGCCATTTTGTTGTATTTGGTGATCATGATGGCCTTCGTCGATTATCTGATTTGAGTAGGATCCTTCAGAAATAAGGAAATTTACGATGTCAGGATTGTCGTTGAATACTCTCCAATTGGTGATGTTGTCGGGGATGGATGGTCTAAAGATTAATTCTATTGAAAACCTATCAGGACTAAAATCTTCGGAAGGAATAAGTCTAGAGGCTACGTTAGCTCACAGGTCTGCGCTCGCGTTTTGAATTCTTGGAATTGACGAGATGTTGAATGCTATGAAATGTGCAGTGAGATCTTGAACTAACGATTGATAGTGCTTTAAATGACTTGACAGGCAACGTATGGTGTTGCGTACCTGTTTTACGATGATCTCAGAATCTCCAAAGACTTGAAGATACTTAACATTCAATCCGATTGCTTTGTATAGGCCTTGAACCAAGGCTTCGTACTCCGCTGTTTTGTTCGTTCAATCGAACTCAAGTCTGCATGTGAGCATAATCTTGTTCCCGTCCGGGCTAATCAGAACGCATCCTGCTCCTGCTCCCTCATTGGATTTAGACCCGTCAAAATATAATTTCCAAAATAAAGATGTATTTACA
The DNA here is from genome assembly GCA_031772625.1 of Pinus tabuliformis. Lineage (NCBI taxonomy): Eukaryota > Viridiplantae > Streptophyta > Pinopsida > Pinales > Pinaceae > Pinus > Pinus tabuliformis. The sequence goes on along the minus strand of CM062818.1, from coordinate 1,928,454,328 downwards.
GAATTATCTAAAAAACTAAAACATTTTGAGTCATCAGTTTGGGAGAAATTTTCAACTTGGGATAAAACTGAATTCTCTAAGTAAGGTGAAATATGAGCATTGAAATTGCCGAGGAAAGAATCTACTGCGTAATTGCCTACAATGCTGCTATTGTATGTTATGGCTTCATTTTCTCCTTCCAGTTCTGTCACTATGTATTTTTGGTGCAACTCTCGTTCAACCTTTATCTGATTTGGTTTACCATTGTATGGTAACCACATGTGCGACCAGTCGGTTGAGAAATATCTGTGGAGTTTCTCCAACCAATCCCTGCTAAGAATCAAACCATAGAACTCAGGGATATCAGCTACTAGAATGTCGATAACCTGACACACTTTTGGGTTAACGACAATCTTATGGTCACCTGATTAAGTTCACCAATCACTTCGACTTGGGATCGATCAAGTTGAACTATACGTACTGCGGATTTTTGAGGTTGCACATTCAATTTGGCACATATTGACCTGGGTAAAATATTCGTTGAAGCACCAAAATCGACCAAGCAATTGTGCACGTTGTTATTGAAGATTTCATATGTGAGAAGAAAAGGAGGAGTATGAGATCTTGATCTTCCTCCAATCAAGGTGATGTCATTTGGATCAATCTTATTGATTGCATTGGTTGGAGGCCTTCCCAGATTGTGGGAAGCTACAACTGTAGGTAAAGATGTAGTAGGCACAACATGTAATTCTTTCATCATTATTTTCTGCTGGTGTTTCAATTTACTCAATTCATAAAGATTGATGTTAGCCCTAGTCTTCTTCATGTCATCAATGATGTTATACTCCATTTCATCCGACACTATCAGTGTTCTTGATGGAGGTTCTTGATCAGATTGGACTGGGCTAAACTGGGTCGCTTTAGTAGTTGTCTTTTTTGTTGCGACCTTATCTTTTGTTGCAGGGCTTGCGCCCTTTTGTTTTGGGGTAGTTTGGGGAGGATCAAGTTGATTTTTGCTTCTCGTGCTAACAGGAAATGCTTCTTGATCCTCTTCTTGTGGGAGGATGAAGTCCCACATTCCTTGTAGTTCTACAACTTCTTCATCGTCGGTCTGCCCTTCAGTGGTATTCTCTTCTTCTTCGTCTTCTTCAGATTCAACGTTTGAGACAGCACTGGGTGGTTTTACCTCCATGGGAGGATTTCTTTTAAAAGTCCTATAGGGCTTTTTCGAAGAAGTCTCTGCTACTTGTTTCTTAATATCAATCATCTCATTGGACATGGCTTTCAACACTTTTTTTAATCCTTCCAAATCGAAAGGATCTTTCGTTTGCTTCTTCTTGGTGTCTTCTTTGAAAGAGATCTTCTTAGATTTGCGTTCTTCAATAGCAGATCTCTTTTCTAGGGCTACCACGCATTTTTCCACTGCTAACGCCTCTGTCAAGTTGTCAACTAAGGTGGTCTTGTTTTCCCTATCTACGAAGATAGCCAAGTTTGGAGGTAAAGCCGTGATGTACCATTCACATCTTACTTCCTCGTTGGGTTGTGAAGCAGCGGGGATTTTGTTGAGGATCTTATTGAACCGTAAGTTAAAATCTTTAATGGGTTCTTTAGCCTCAGCCTTAAGATTAGATAGGTCATTGATCAATGTCACCGTGGATCTGTCATCAGCAAACTTGGTGAGGAACTGACTTTGAAAAATGTCCCAGCTTGTGATGGATCCGGAAGGTAACGAAAAGTACCACGACCCGGCTGTTCCTTGCATTGTATAAGGGAAACACCAGACAACAGCGTCTTCGTTAGTAACTCCGTTGAGATTAAAAGAAAGCATGAAATTATTGATATGTTCTTCGGCTAGCATGCCTGCTTCTGGATTGAATTTAGGCAACCATTTCTCAGGATGGGCCAGTATAGGGCTCAGGGGTGGAGGCATTAAAACCGCCCCAGGATTGTTCCATGGAGACTGGGCCATCGTTGAGCTGCTAGTCAATGGAAGTGCAGAAGATGATCCCTGATGCTGAGAAGATGAAGATATTAAGGTCTTTGATGTTTGAAGAGGAAGGGTTGTGGAAGATGGATGAGTGATCTGGGGTGAAGATGTGGGTGGCTGACTTCGCGGTGAGGGAGTAGAAATGGACGAGGTAGATGAAAGAGTCTCTCTGTCACACTCTGGAAGTGCTTTCCTTGCTCTTTTCCTAGTGGGGAGAGGGATTTCAGTTGGCTGGATGCCAAACTTTTCACTCTTCAATCTAGTCAGGGGATGAGCAGGATTGTACTGCGAAGTCACGCTGCCTTTAGATTTATCAGACCTCTGAGTAAAAATAGAGAATCCCTAGAGTTTACGAATCAAAGTTTGAAGTTCAGGGGGATCAATGATAAGTTGGTCTGATATATTAGGGTGTGTAGCAGCGGTGGATGCCCGAGCGACTTCTAGCTCCGAGTTTAATCGTAGCGGAGAAGTCGAGGGAGTTGGTGAGGGTGATTTGCTCTCAGAATGGTATTTAGATTTTGATTTATGTGCCATTCATAGCTCGTTCCCTCCTTCTAGCGCCAAATATGTTGAGGGCCCCGAAATCGGGTCAACAACAAGGGGGATACCCACCCGGTCGGGAACCTGGTTGGCGGCTCCTTGCACGTTTGGTGTAGCGGGTCCGACTGGGGATGATGGGACCAGCTTCCCAATCTAAAAGATGTGTGTGTGTGTGTGTGTAGATTTTGAAGACACTAATCTAAAGGTAATTTTAAACTAATTTAATTCTAGACTCTAAACTGACGCTATGCTACTGTAATCTAACAAAAATAGCACATCTAATCTATACTAACCTGGGTAATAATTCTTTCATTATGCGATCTAAAAAGATTTCATACAACAATTGGTAATAAAGATCATTCAGCTATCATAAGAATATAAATCAATTTAAGATGAACCGTTCTGCATAAGAAGTTAGGAAAAATAGTTGTGAACAGCATATCGCATAATCAGTTAGTCATATGTTAAGCATAAACAAATGATTCCACCGTGCAAAAGTGCCAAATGGTAATCCAGACATTCATACATTAACATATAAACAAATCAGTTGTATATCACTCTAAGAATTTGAGCAAAAATTAATCAAGAGATAAAAGTACCATTTATGACTGATTTTACTCACAAACTTCAAGCAATAACGATTTATCTCTACTTACTTCTAACATCTACTAAGAGTACAAAAGTGCAACATCAGTAGCAGACATTAAAATGCAAACATAAATAAATCTCGATCCGTCCATTCATCAAAAACCCCCTCCGAGGGTGCAAAAGTGCATGTGCTGAGGACAAGTTTTTTGACAAATTTCCGGACCCTTCTCCAATGCAATGAGAAGGGTTAAATACTACTAACCGACTAATCTTAATTACGCAAATTTAGGGAACGGCTTCAAATGACCGCCCTTTTACTAAAACAAATTTATTTCTAAAAACTAAATCTAATTTCTAATCGTTTCTGTATCTGCTCCTTAGTGCTGTAAGCAATGCAACGTTTGCCTGGGAAGAGTCGGCTGGCTGTCTTCTTCTTTTGTTTGAGTGATAAAAGTGGAAACAACAAGAGCTGGCACCTCTTTCTAACAGACTAGAAGATATTTTCGAAAACCTTTTGGAGGAGTGTCTTCACGGCGTGTATACTTAGTACAACTCAGATTTTTTCAAACTGATTGTGATGTTGCTATTTCGGTTTCCGGCCATGCGAATGACTCAATGAGTTGGGGACTTTGTTTCCTGAATGATTTTCTGAATTGAAACTTGTTTCCATTCTTTGTTCCAGGCTTTTCTGAGACGTCTTTCCCCTTAAGCGTTTTTCTTTTTGCTTTACCCAATTTAGGCTTTAGGATCTTTCGTAAACGCTTTGCTTTTGTGCGCCTTTGACTCTGACTCCTGGATAGTCTATTTCCATCAGTATTTGTTGAGTGATACTTTGGAATCCGCGGTCCTGCTGCATGCGGCATCCATTTGCGGAGGCATCTTCTCTCTGCTACCCCATTGGCGCTTTCCTCTTTTCCTTAGATGTTTTCTGCATATAGATTTATGTCAGTTACATGTCTTGCAGTTTACGCAAAGAAGAAGAGAAATGACGAAAAGATTGACATGAAAGCATTAAGTTCTAATGACTGCGTAATTCTGACACTCATCATGATTTGACTCTTAGAAAAATGCGATACAATCATTCTTGGATAATGAAGCATGCGATCATTAATTTCCCTTAAGGTGCGCGCTCAATTTTGGGTTTATCGTTTATGTCGGAGAATTCTTGCGATGAGTCCTTTGTGCGATTGGAATTGCAGTATCGAGGATTGCGACGTCATTAAGTGTTATCGCAAATTGCCAATATCGCAGATCGCAGATCGCAAGATCGCAAGATCGCAAGATTTTCGCTTTATCACTCTGTGCTGCTTATGCGACATTGCGATGTGCGACATCGCATATCGGCCGTCGGTGATTCCTTAGGTTTTCCCTTTCTGAGCGCTTTTAATGCACGCGATGCGATGGGTTCTCGCGTCGCTCTTTTTCAGTGTATTTATGCGCTTTGGGAAAACGCTTCTCTCTACCTTTGCAATGTGATATAGCTCTTAGGGAGTTAATACAAAAGATTTTTTAAACAAAATATTTTTTGGATTTTTGGTTAAGGGTCCCCCTTTGCTTGATGTTATTACTAATATCAAACAAAGAGGGGGGTTGTTGGTGACCACAACAGGACTGAAGCAAGCACCGCATGCATGTTATAATAGGATAGATGCTTACTTGTTGGACAATGGTTTCGAAAAATGTGACGATAAGCTTGCTCTCTACATCAAAGAGAGTGATGGTAAGCTTCTTATTGTTGTCTTATATGCAGATGATTTTATTTTTACAAGGAGTGATAATTTTCTCATTGTTGATTTCAAAGAAGTCATGAAGAGTGAATTTGAAATGACTAACTCGGGGTTGTTAAGGTATTTTTTGGTCATAGAAGTGAAGCAAACAAAAAATGGCATTTTTATTTCTCAAACAAACTATATGACAAACATTTTATAGAGGTTTAATATGCAGAATAGCAAGCCCACACCAACTCCAACTGTCATGGGGATGAAGTTGAGAAAAGAAGATTGTAGCAGCAATGTCTATCCGACATTATAAAAAAGCATGATAGACAGCTTGATGTATTTAACCACCATTATTCTAGATATAATGTATATAGTGAGTTTGGTATCGAGGTTCATAGATACACCCAAGGAGACGCATTGGCAAGCAGCCAAAATAATTCTAAGGTATGCCAATGGGACAAAGGAGTATGGTATTTTGTATTCAACAACAAATGATTTCAGGCTGGTTGGTTACACTGCTAGTGATTGGGCAAGAAGTGTCGATGATAGAAAGAGCACGTTAGGATATGTTTTTCATTTCGGTTCTAGAGGCATTTAATGGGCTTCCAGGAAGTAATCGAAAGTGTCATTGTCAACAGCAGAAGATGAATATGTCACCAAAACAGCAGTAGCATGTCAAGAAATTTGGATGAGAAGGATGTTGAGGGATCTTCGCCATGACCAAGAGGGAATGACAACTATTTTATTCGACAACACTTCCACAATTGCATTTTCACAGAATTATGTTTTTCATAACATGACCAATCACATTGATGCTAAATATCATTTTATTAGAGAATTAATTAACAATTGTGAAATTGTGTTATAGCACTGCAAGTCACAGGAACAATTTGCTAATATTTTCAACAAAGCCATTGGCAGATGAAAGTTTTGTTTATCTCAGAGACTGTTTGGGAATTGTCAATGGCGGTAGTTATGATTAAGGAGGATTGTTGGAAATATTAATCCCAACTACCACGTTAAACACACTCATAGTAGCCATACTTCTCATATGAATTTTGTAGGTTGCGATTTTGTTTGCACGATGAAGGACTCAAGTCCTGAGCAGAGTTACAGCGCTGACCATTCTGCAACACATCATATAGTTAAAGAACTTAATGAAGAGTTGGTAAATGCATATGGGAAAAAATTCACTCTGCGACTATTATATACACTCCACAACAAATGCAAGTTCAGAAAATCATTCATTATGTAAAATTGCCCATACTGTGTATTAATGTTTTGATATGTCATGTATTAATGAGTCAAAGTTCTATGTTGTGATAAATATGAATGTAAAATTCAATTACAAGGTTGAGCGAGTGAAAGGGTGTAATTTTGTGAGGTAGTGAGGAGAAAATTATGGAGAAAACACTGGTGGCCACGTGAAAACAAATATTTATGGAGATTTACAGAGAGTTACTCTGAAACCCCAATGAATCATAAATTGTAGTAAGATATTTTTGTTTTATTTGGAGCAGTAGCCTCCAATTTATCATGAAAATGTATTTACATATGTTTTGTAATATAATCCAAAGTTTGGTTTTTTGCAATATGGGTTCAAACTTTCATGAGGATATTTACCGCAACCACATTTGTTTTACTCTATTTTTCTGTGAGTAAATTCCTGTGTGTTATTTAAGCCTCTGTCCAGTTGTGATTATCTTGCCGCAATTGAAGATTTGCTTGTCACAACTGATTTGTTGAAGCAAACTCCTCTCCTCTGCCCCTATAAAATTTCTAACATGGTATCAGAGCGGGTTAAACTTTTTTAGTGTAAAAACAAGTGTTTTTACTAGCAATTAAAAAAATATTGTTTTGAGGGAAGATTGTTTTTTCCTATGGAGCATATTTACGAGTAGATAGAAAGTTTTTTTACACTAAAAAATCAAAACATCAACCACAAGCTTGACTAATCCTCATATACCTAAATTTAATGGGAAAATTTATGATTATTGGGCTATTACAATGAAGGCCACGTTGTCTTCTCAAGACATTTTGGATTTGGTGGAGAATGGTTTTCAAGAACCAGCAGATGCAGTAGCATACAATGCCTTATCTCAAGCAGAAATGGATTGTTGAGCGAAAACAAGAAGAAGGATGCAAAATCTCTGTTCTATATTTTCCAAACAGTTCATGAAAATATTTTCCCAAATATTGCAGCAGCAACGAATTCCAAGCAAGCATAGGACACCCTCCAGACAACCTACCAAGGCATGGCAAAGTGAAGACAACAACGCTACAAATGCTAAGGAGAGACTTTGAAACACTTTGTATGAAAGAGTCTAAGAATGTAGAATCATCTTTTACACATGTAATTGGATTGGTTACTCAAATCAGGTCTCATGGTGAGACCCTCAAGGAAAGGAGAATAGTTGAGAAAGTTTTGAGAAGTTTTCCAACAAGGTTTGATTCCATTGTTGTGGCCATAGAAGAGACAAAGGATCTCTCACAGTTATCAGTGGATGAGCTTCATGCATTACTGATTTCTCATGAACATGTATTGAATAGAGTAACAAGCTCCTCATTGGAGCATGCCTTCAAGACACAAGTTTCATTTGGTCAAGATAGAGGCAGAGGAAGATCATATGCTAGAGGAAGAGGAAGAAGCCCACACAGAGGTGAAAGAATAAGCCATTCAAGCTCAAGTGGAAGGGTCAACAATCAAAATCCAAGTCAAGGCCCCAATCCAAAATCAAGCACAAGGTCAAAGGTATGGTAAATCTCAAGTTCAATGTCATTCTGGTAATAAGTATGGTCATTATGCAAATGAATGTAGAAAGAAGCAATATGACATTAGTAACAAACCAAGTGTAAATTTCACAAAGGAAAATCAGAACCATGATCGCTTGTTTTCAGCTTGTAATGTAGCACAAGAAAAACAAAGTGATGTATGGTATCTAGATTCAAGGTGCAACACCCACATGCTAGGGAACATAGAAATGTTTTCCAATCTAGATAGTGAAATCTGAAGTGACATTAGGGGCTGATAGAAAAGTCTTTGTCATGAGCAAAGGAAGAGTTAATATCCTAATAAAGGAGGACAAGAAATACATCTCAGATGTTTATTTTGTCCTTGGTTTGAAGCATAACCTCCTAAGCATTCAACAGCTCAAGCAAAATGGCTACAATGTCTTTTTCAAAAATAATAAGTGCACAATTTTAGATAGGCCTCCAACCAGACAACTAATTGCAAAGGTTCAAATGACAAACAATAGAATGTTTCCCCAAAATATAAGATCATATTTGAAGGAAGAAGTTTCACAAGCATAACTATCAATGAACTCACAAGAGGATGGAAGAAAAGATGCAGTTGTCACACAAGTAAAATTTCAAGCAGAGGTCAAAGATGAAAATTGGTTATGGCACTTGAGATTTGGTCAACTTTGGAGGTTTGAATTTGCTACATAGAAAAGACATGGTGAAGGTGTTTTTGTTTATAGAGAAACTGTACAGCCTATGTGAAGGTTGTATCTTGGGAAAGAATCATAGAGAGACATTTCCAGCAGGAAAGTCTGTAAGGGAAAAGGCACATTTGGAGATTGTCCACTCATATTTATGTGGACCAATGCAGACACCATCAATTGGTGGCAGCCACTATCTTTTGAATTTCATAGATGATTATACAAGGAGGACATGGGTCTACTTCCTAAAACAGAAAAGTGAAGTGTTTGAACGCTTTTGTTAATATAAGGCTCTTCTTAAGAAGCAAAGTGGACACTACATCAAAGTCTTTAGGACTGCCAAAGGTGATGAATACATCTCAAATGACTTCCTTCGATTCTGTAAAGAGCATTGAATTCACAAGAAATTCACGACAAGGTATACATGTCAGCAAAATGGTGTTGCGAAATGGAAGAATAGGGCCATTATCGAAATGGCAAGGAGTATGTTGAAGGAAAATCATTTTACAAATGATTATTGAGCTGAAGCTTTCGCTTGTGCAACATATATCATGAATAGGTTTCCAACCAAAAGTGTCAGGAATGTAGTTCCTGAAGAGGCATGGAGTGGAAGAAAGCATAGTGTTACTTACATGAGAGTCTTTGTATGTGTGGAATATGCACATCTCCCGAATGTGTTGAGGAAGAAGTTCGACAACAAGGGGGAGAAATGCATATTTGTTGGATATAGTGATGAATCTAAGGCATACAAGATCTATAATCCATCAACCAAGAAGGTCATAATCAGCACAAATGTGTAGTGTATAGAAGAGGAAGAATGGGATGGAAGTTTAGAGAAGACAATCAATGTGAAAGCATGTATACCACGTGAGGAAAAAGAGGAATTGACAGCAACAAGAAATTTCTCAACAGTGAGTCCCTCTACTCTTATTCAAGCACAACAAAGTAGGAAACAAGTAAAACTATCAACAAATGCTAGGACAATGTCACATAGTCAAGTAAGTGCTTCTCCAAGCACGCCACAAAGCACAACACCAAGTGACATGTCAAGCCCATCTTTAACAAGCATAAGAAGACCAAAATTCAGAAATTTAAATGAGATTTATGAACAAGATGTGTAAAAAATATGTGATAGGTTAACTCGATAATGCAATATAAATCAAAGTAGAATACTATAACCTACTTCTACTATCAATTTGCAGAAGCTTAAAGATGGAGTTGAGAAATATAACCAGAAGGAGAAGAATCAATGGCACAATACACATGAAAATGCTTCGGGGAAAGTCTCAGATGAATTCCCCACTCTATTGTATTATCATACATGGTGGAAATACATAGGAATTATACAATGCCTTACCTCTCACAGCTAGCCAACTCTCAATACAATGCTCACAGATGCTCACAGGCAATCTTGGCTTCTCTCCAGCCTTCCTTTCTGCCCTCCAAGATCCTATTTTCTTGAGTTGTTCCTTGTGGATGATTAGCCTATTACCAAGTGGAAAAACAAGCCTTCCAAACTATGCAATCCTCAAGGATGAATCCTTGACTACATGTATGAGTTTTCTCCATGAGAAAACACATGCAACTGATAGAACACTATCCTTGAACATTAATCTCAACTAGGTCTTTCTCAGAATAAACATGCATGAGTTTCTGATGAGGGAATCTTCAGTTAACTCGAGTAGCACTAGTTGAGTGCATTAATGCATCAACTGACTGTTAACTCACTATTAGTTCCTCAAACAATTTGGAACTAATTTAACTAGACATAACTCAGTAAATTGAGTTAACTGATTACAACTCAAATATAACTCAATACTATCTCCTTAATTTAAGGGATAACTCTTGCATGACTTCAGAAAGACTTCTAACTTGAATTTCTCCAACTAATTAATTTAAAATAAATTAATTAATTATTTCCAAGTAGCTGTTAAGACTAAATTCGATTTTAATTCACAATTTAATTCAAGGACAAATTAAATTGGATTATTCTTGTTGCCATATTTCAACACTCCCTCTCAACAAGAAATGGATTATCTGCCACCCCAATCCTGTCTCTATGGAACTCGAATTTACACTTTGATAATGTCTTTGTCAAAATGTCAGCATCTTGCTCCTCTGTTGAAATATACTGCAGCAACATGATCCTCCTCGCTACACAGTCTCTGAGATGATGATGTTGGATGTCGATGTGCTTGGACCTATCATGAAATACTCGATTCTCAAAGAGTTTGATACAACTTTGATTATTGCAATAGATCACAATTAGATCCATCCTCTGATCAAATAAACCAACTAGTATTTTCCGCATCCAGATGGCCTCGCATGCTGCCTGACTTGCAGCCATGTATTCTGCCTCTACCGAGCTGAGTGCAACTGACCTCTATTTCTTGGTGTACCAAGAAACTGCCACTGACCCAAGGTTGAAAATCCCTCCTGATGTGATCTTCCGATCTGATGGACTCCCTGCCCAATTTGCATCAATGAAGCCCTGTAGCTTCACTCCCTTTGTCTGTCTGTACATCCATACTGATATGTGCCTTTGAGGTATCTCAATACATGCTTTGCTGCCTTCCAAAACATCTTTGTAGGTTGAACCATCGTTTGACTCAGCTGGTTCACCACATAGCACGAATCTGGTCGTGTTTTCATTAGGTACATCAATGTACCTGCAAGCTACCTGTACACAATAGCCTCTACCACTTCTCTTGAAGTAGCAATCTCCTTCCTCCAGTTACCTGATAAAGGAGTTTGCATGGGCTTGCACTTCTCCATGTGGAATCTCCTAAGTATCTCTTTGGCATACTTGCCCTGAGACACAAACAACTCCACATCCTTCTTCCATACTTCCATGCCAAGGAAGTAATGCATGAGACCCATGTCTTTCATCTCGAATTCTCTTGCAAAGTCCTCCTTGTAAGACATAATCAACTAATCATGACCAGTCAATATGAGATCATCAACATAAAGTACGATGATCAACTGCCTACCTTTCACCACGATGTGGTACAGGTTCACATCCGCTTCACTCATTGTGAAGCCCAACCTAGTGAAGTAGTTGTCTATCCTGATGTACCAAGCACGAGGTGCTTACTTCAGCCCAAACAACACTCGCTTGAGTCGTCACGCATGCGACTTATGATCGAAGGTCTCAAAACCTTCCTACTGCTCTATGTACACCTCTTCCTCAATCTAGCCATTGAGGAATGCAGTATTCACATCCATCTGATGGATCTTCCAACCCATCTGTGCTGATAGTGCCAACATTGATCTGATAGATGAGTACCTTATGACAGGAGAAAAAGTATCATCATAGGCAATCCCCTCGACCTGTGAAAAGCCACAAGCAACAAATCTTGCCTTATGCTTCTCCACACTACCATCAGCAACTTGATTTACCTTGTAAAGCCAACGGGAACTCACAACTAACTTGTTCTTTGGTCTCGGAACCACGTCCCAAACATTTTTACGAACTATGGAGTCATACTCCTCCACCATAGCATCAACCCAAATCAGTTGTTGCACTGCTTCCTCAAAGGAAGATGGCTCGGTCTCAACACATTCCCCAGCAAGGGCCATGTATCCAATGTGCCTCTCAGGTGACCTCCTCTATGTGCACTGAGAAGATGGTGCTCCCACATTCTCTCTCGCATCCTCCAATAATCTGTCAGCTTCTCTTGTGCACTTCCATCCATCTCTGGAGGACTCTACTTGAGTGGATGTCTCCACTCCTGGAACCTCTGCATGCGGTTGCTCCGCATTAGTCTAAGGCTCCTCCTCCTTAGGAACCAACAGTTCCTCCACAACCTGTAGTTGGAGCTCCCTCTCAAGGGAAACTTGCATGGACTTCTGCTCATCAAACTTGAGATCTCTGCGAACCACTGTCCTCCAACTAGTAGGCAAATACACCCGATAGTTGTGAGGTGTATCAGTGTACCCCACAAATATCCCCAACTCTATTGTCGTCTCAAGCTTCTTTCGTGCATCCTTTGTCACATGGCAATATACCGATGAGCCAAATATCCTGAAGTGACCCACATCTGGTCTCTTACCGGATAAAGCTTCCTCTGGTGTCTTCATCTCAAGTATGTGATGTGGGCTTCTGTTCTACAAATACACCACTGTGTTGCATGCCTCAACCCACAAGTGAAGTGATAGGCCTTGGTCATGCAGCATTGCCCGTGTTGCCCCTACAATAGTTTTGTTCTTCCTCTCGACCACCCCATTCTGTTGTGGGTTATGAGGTGTCATCAACTCTCGTTTAATTCCTTCTGCTGCATAGAAGTCCTTAAACTCTTGAGAGACATATTCTCCATCATTGTCGCTTCTCAAGCCTTGATCTTCTTCCCTTACTCTTTCTCGACCAAAGCTTTGAACTCACAAAACTTTGTTAAAGTTTGGTCCCTCTTCTGCATGAAATAAATCTAACATTTATGAGAATAGTCATCAATGAAAATCACATAATACCTTTGCTTCGCTATGGATGCCATTGAGAATGGTCCACACAAATCAGTATGAACTCACTCTAAGATAGCCTCTGCTCGACTGTCTCGATCATGAAAGGAAGACTTGGTGTACTTTCCCAAGGTACAACCTTTTCATGTGTCAACTTGCTCAAGTTTACCTTTGGGAAGTCTTGTAGATATCTACTGCATTATCTTCAAAGCCCCATGATGCAAATGGACCGACCACCTGTCCCACAACTCGCCAATGTCTTGGCTTTGCACCAATTCTGCTTTCATACTCAATGTTGCACAATCATCTACCTCTAGTTTATAGAGATTCTTCACCGTAACCCCTATCCTCTTGGTCTGACCCATGGCTATGTGTCTTAGGAATGCCTTTCCTTTACTGAAGACAACATCGTAGCCTTTTTCTTCCAACATCATGACGGATACCAATTTTTTCTTCAGTCCAAGTACATACATCACATCTATCAAGGTGAGAGGAGCTCCATGCTCCCTCTGAAAAGCAACTGTGCCCACTCTTGAAACACTATGACTTCCATTGTCACCCATCTCTATGCACATCTTGAGGTCTTTCTCCTCCAAGGCATTGAATAAATTTTTATCATTAGTCATGTGGAATGAGGCTTCACTATCAGGATACTAGACACAACCCATCATCGATGACACCATGCATGTGATGAGGGTAAAGTCCATTTCGAATTGAGAGGCTAATGCCTCACCTTCCATGCTATGTAATTCGACCTACCTTCCAAGGCATACTCGAGTCTCAAGCCATAGGACGCCATTGGCCAACCTTGAAGTATGATATGAATTCAATTTTCACCTGCAACCCTGAACTTCAAACTTCAAATTCTCTTCTCAGTATACTGTTCACAACTCTGATACCATGTAAAAAATTTGTGATAGGTTAACCTGATAATGCAATATAAATGAAAGTCGAATATTATAACCTACTTCTACTATCAATTTGTGTAAGCTTAAAGATCGAGTTGAACAATATAACTAGAAGAAGAAGAATCAATGGCACAATACACATGAAAATACTTTGGGGAAAGTCTCAGATAAAAACCCCACTCTATTGTATTATCATACATGGTGGAAATACATAGGAATTATACAAATCCTTAGCTCTCACAGCTAGCCAGCTCTTAGTACAATCCTCACAAATGCTCACAGGAAATCTTGGCTTCTCTCCAACCTTCCTCTCTTCCCTCTAAGCTCCTATTTCCTTACACTGTTCCTTATGGATGATCAGCCTATTACCAAGTGGAAAAACAAGCCTTCAAAACTGTGCAATCCTCAAGGATGAATCCTTGACTGCATGCATGAGTTTTCTCGATGAGAAAACACATGCAACTAATAGTACATTGTCCTTGAATATTAATCTCAACTGGGTCTTTCTCAGAATAGACATGCATGAGTTTCTAATGAGGGAATCTTCAGTTAACTGAAGTAGCACTAGTTGAGTGCATTAATGCATCAACTGACTGTTCACTCACTATTAGTTCCTCAAATAGTTTGGAACTAATTTAACTCGACTTAACTCAATAAACTGAGTTAATTAATTACAACTCAAATATAACTCAATCTTATCTCCTTAATTTAAGGGATAACTCTTGCATGACTTCAGAAAAACTTCTAACTTGAATTTCTCCAACTAATTAATTTAAAATAAATTAATTAATTATTTCCAAGTAGTTGTTAAGACTAAATTCGATTTTAATTCACAATTTAATTCAAGGACAAATTAAATTGGAATATTCTTGTTGTCATATTTCAACAAGATGAACTTGATAGTAGCACTAGTCTAAATTCCTTATTTGCATTTTTTTCATGTAGATGACCCAATCCATTTTGAGGATATAGTCAAAGAAGAAACAGGGTTGCGACAATGGAGGAAGAAATAGAAGAAATAGAACAGAACGACACATGGGATTTATTAAATATTCCGCAAGGAAAAGAAGTCATTGGAGTGAAGTGGGTTTATAAGACCAAGAGAAATGTTGAAGGGAATATTAAAAGGCATAAAGAGAGGCCAGTTTTCAAAGGGTACAAGCAGTAGCATGGAAGAGATTATGCGGAGACGTTTACGTCAGTCGCGATGATGGAGACAATGCGTATAGTTGTGGTGATTTCTGCGCAACATAAATGGAAGGTGTATCAAATAGACATAAAATCAGCGTTGTTGAATGGAGTGCTGAAAGAGGAAGTGTATGTTGTGAAACCACCTGGTTATGAGGTAGAAGGCCAAGAAGACAAGGTTTATAGGTTGGGGAAATCTCTTTATGGACTGAAGCAAGCACCACGTGCATGGTATAATGGGATAGATGCTTACTTGTTGGACTATGGTTTCGACAAATGTGACAGTAAGCCTACTCTCTACATCAAAGAGAGTGATGGTAAGCTTCTTATTGTTGTCTTATGTGTTGATGATTTGATTTTTACAAGTAGTGATGATTTCCTCATCGTTGATTTCAAAGAAGTCGTGAAGAGTGAATTTGAAATGACTGGCATGAGGTTGTTAAGGTATTTTTTTGGCATAGAAGTGAAGAAAACAGAAAATGGAATTTTTATTTCTCAAGAAAAGTATGTAACATACATTTTAGAGGAGTTTAATATGAAAAACAACAAGCCCGCTCTAACTCCAACTATCATGGGGATGAAGTTGAGAAAAGAAGATTGCAGCAACAATGTCAATCTGACATTATACAAAAGCATGATAGAAAGCTTAATGTATTTGATTTCCATTATGCCAGATATAATGTATGTAGTGAGTTTGGTGTGGAGCTTCATAGAGACACCCAAGGAGACTCATTAGCAAGGAGCCAAAAGGATTCTAAGCTATGTCAATGGTACAAATGAGTATGGTACTATGTATGCTGCAACAAATGATTTCAGGCTGGTTGGTTACACTGACAGTGATTGGGTAGGAAGTGTCAATGATAAAAAGAGCACGTCAGGCTATGTTTTTCATTTGGATTCTGGAGGCATTGCATGGCCTTCCAAGAAATAGCTGATAGTTTCATTGTCAACAGCAGAAGTTGAATATGTGACCGCAACAGCAGTAGCTTATCAAGCAGTTTGGATCAGAATGATGTTGAGGGATCTTCGCCACGACCAAGATGGAATGACAACTATTTTCTACGACAACACTTCCACAATTGAATTGTCAAATTTTTATGTTTTTCACAGCAGGACCAAGCACATTGATGCTAAATATCATTTTATTAGAGAATTAATTAACAATGGTGAAATTGTGTTACAACACTGCAAGTCACAGGTACAATTTTTTGATATTTTCGACAAAGCCATTGGCTCGTGAAAGTTTTGTTTACCTTAGAGACTGTTTGGGAATTGTCAATGGTGGCGGTTGTGATTAAGGGGGGGTGTTGGAAATATTAATCCCAACCACCACGTTAAACACACTGATAGTAGCCATACTTGTCAGATGGATTTTGTAGGTTGTGATTTTGTTTGCAGGTGAAAGCACTGAAGTTCTGAGTAGAAGTACAACGCTGACCATTCTACAACACATCAGATAGTTAAAACACTTAATGAAGAGTTGGTAAATATGTATGGAAAACATTCACTATACGACTATTATATACACTCCACAACACCTACAAGGTCAAAAAATCATTTATTATGTAAAATCACCCATATTGTGTATTAATGTTTTGATTTGTCATGTATTAATGAGTCAAAGTTTTATGTTGTGATAAATATGAATGTAAAAGTAAATTTCAAGGTTGAGAGAGAGAGGGTGTATTTCTATGAGGTAGCAGGGAGAAAATTGTGCAAAAAATACTGGGGGAGAAAATTGTGCAAAAAATACTGGTGGTAGTACTCTGAAACCCCGGTGAAGCGTAAATCACAATAAGATATTTTTTTTTACTTGGAGAAGTAGCCTCGAATTTATCATGCGAATGTATTTACATATGTTTTATAACATAATCCACAATAAGATATTTTTGTTTTACTTGGAGAAGTAGCCTCGAATTTATCATGCGAATGTATTTAGTTTTATAACATAATCCAAAGTTTTGTTTGTTGCGATATGGGTTTAAACTTTCATGAGTAGATTTATTGCAACCACATTTATTTTACTTTGTTTTTCCATGAGTAAATTCATGTGTTTTATTTAAGCCTCTATCTAATGATTTCCTTTCTACAACTGCAGATTTCCTTGTCTGAATTGATTTGTTGAAGCAAACTCCTCTCCTCTGCCACTCTAAAATTTATAACATATTTTGGGCAACCAATTTTGTTCAACCTATGAGTGACTTTAAGAACGAATCGACCATAAATGCCTTAAAAATGCACACGTAGTCCAACCCTTGCCAGGATGCCACCGTTGGTTGTTGTGCTTTGTAACGTAATGTGTGAATTCAGTAAATATATGTACAAAGACGGAGGTGGATATACAACAACCACCATAACAGCACTCTTACTTTGCTCGCTTTTCCTGAAAGAAATTATAACAGAGATTAGGTTTAATATACAGGAATTGAAGACTCCATGCAGCAAGAGAGCGAATCTTTTGCGCTTCTTTTTCTAAATCCTAGAGAATGGAACTTATGGACGCTGTGGAAAATATTTCGACCAATCATCACGCTTCCTTATGATCAAGTTTTCTATTTGTAAAAAAAAATAATACTAGGATAGATTTATTTTAAATTTTATTTTAAATACAAATCTAACATGAGCAGAGAGTGATTTAATTTCTTCATGTGCATATTTTTATAAGGTGACATTATTTAAATGTTTTGTATAGTTATTTAATATTTTTTTTTTTTTTTAATTTTAAAAAAAAAATTATTTTGGCTGACCTAATTAAAATTTCAACTTTGATGACAGTTAGACAGGATTACACATCACACTGGACTGTAGAATAAGCCTCTCACTTCAATTATATCATACTTAGTAGAATAAAATAGATATAGAAAACTGACAAAAAGAAACCAGAATAAAAGTAGGGATGTATGATTATCGTAATTTCAATGTAAGGGGAATCTAATAGACTCTCTGCTACTAAAGAGAAATTGATGTGCTCAATATTTGCTAGTTGCATCATGCATTTATCCATCCATGTGCATATCTATATATATATATATATATATATATATATATATATATATATATATATATAAAAGCCCAATAACAGTATTGATTTCGTAATTAAAAGTGCACTATGTATGGTAATGTAATGTAGTAATTTCTTATGATACTCATACTAGAACTGTGATAATGTGTGAAATGGGTACCCAGCCCTCTGCATCCATTTTCTGTTTTAGAAAATTATCTTCCCATAGATTTTCTGGAAAATTATATTCCCATAGATTTTCTGGGCTACACCAGTAATGCACTGGAAACTGTATCATTTTCTGTAGCAGGAGTCCTGTTAACTATGGGGTAAGAGTAGCTCGTTTTGATGAACGCATTTTTGCCTAATTATGTTGAGGCCGAGTAACTCCCTCTTCCTGATGATCATGATGAGGGGGAGGTGGTGGAAATATCGGTCCAGGAAACCCCTCTGCCCGAGGATAAAACATTCATGATTCACTTCGAGATGAAATGTTGTTGCAGGGACCGTGACAATGAGTTGGAGTACCAGCTGGAACAGTCACAGGAATAGGTGGAGATGAAATATTATTATATTGACCATGACCATAGACCAGAGCGACATGAAGAGGAGGAGGAAGTAAAATAGGTGGAATGTAACCAGATCGTGACCATAAACTTAGTAAGGAAGAGGAGAAGAAACTTGACATCAAAAACTTGTGTGCACTGGTCTAGGCATTAATGTCGTCTGTACTTAATGTCATGATGGATTTGCATACAAAGAAATGAATGGTTTGTTGATGTGTATGCAGGGATTGGAAAAAAAATACACAACTTTCCATAGAAAAGCAATACATTACATTGTATTTTTAGTCGCTGAAGAGGTCGCGGCCCCGACACTTTCCCTCGAGGTGGAAGCTGATGTTGTCTCCTATCTCCTTGTGGAAATTGATTACCCTCCTCTGTTGTACAAATGAAGGAAAGAAACAGAGAATCAACAGATTAATGAAGACAAGAAACCGAATACGAAAACTGAATTTAGATCTGCTTTATTCAACCACGATTCTGCCTCTACATGAGCATTCGATATATTCATGTCACTAACTACCGTTACATAACTAAACGTTCGATATGTAACCGTTTATTTACAATTTACCCAATTCGTTGTCAAAACTAACAAACTCCACCTTGACAACAATTTTCCCATTCATCATCTTTCCTGCAAGCCAAGAGAAGATAAACACCACCGCAGCTTCTCTACGATAACTGGCTTTGTGAATATGTCTACACAATTTTCTCGTGTATGGACCTTTTTAAGAGCTACTTTTCCGCCATCGATCACATGTCTCAGAAAATGATACCTTACATCAATGTGCTTGGTTCGGCTATGATAGGCAGGGTTTGTAGCCAAGTGAATAGCGCTTTGACTGTCACAAAGTACATTCACTTTATCTTGCGTCCTTCCAATCTCATTAAGCAAACCCTTTAACCAGATTGCTTCTGTACTGGCATCTGAAGCAACTATATATTCAGCTTCGGTAGTGGACAATGCAACCGTGTCTTTAAGCTTTGACATCCAACTAATTGCTCCACCTGCAAGAGTAAAGACGTAACCTGTAGTAGATCTTCTTTTGTCCAAATCACCTGCATAGTCAGCATCTACAAATCTGCAAACTGATCCTTCACTACCATTAAAGACGATGCAATGGTCACTTGTGCCTCTTAGATATCAAAGCACCCATTTCACTGCTTGCCAATGTTCTTTACTTGGATTTGCCATGAACCTACTGACAACTCCAACTGCATGTGAAATGTCAGGTCTTGTAGATACCATCGCATACATTAAGTTGCCTACAGCATTTGCATATGGTACATGAGACATATATGGCTTTTCTTCATCAGCTCTAGGACTCAAAACCGAAGAAAGCTTAAAATGGGAAGCTAAAGGAACATTAACAGGTTTCACATTATTCATAGAGAAATTTTCAAGTACCTTCTTCACATACTTCTGTTGTGACAACCAAAGCTTACCATTTTTCCTGTCTCTGTGTATCTCCATGCCCAAGATATGTTTTGCTGCTCCAAGATCCTTCATATCAAATGTCCTAGATAGTTGAGCCTTTAACTTGTTGATCTCTTCCATGCTTTTGCTTGCAATAAGCATATAGTCAACATACAAAGCTAAGATAATGAACATGTCATTGAAACTTTTGAAGTAAACACAATCATCATACTCACTTCTTATAAAGTTCTGGCTCACCATGAAGGAATCAAACTTCTTGTACCATTGTCTAGGAGACTGCCTCAGACCGTACAATGACTTCCTGAGCTTGCAAACTAATCTTCTGCTACGAACTCGTACAAAACCTTCTGGTTGTTCCATATATATCTCTTCGTTCAAATCACCATGTAGAAAAGTTGTTTTAACATCTAACTGTTCTAACTCAAGATTAAGCAACGCAGTTAGTGCCAACACAGTACGTATAGAGACAAGTTCTACAACTAGAGAAAAAATCTCATGAAAGTCTATACCTTCAACCTGAGAATACCCTTTTGCTACCAGTCACGCCTTATACCTTTCAATACTACCATCAACTTTCCGTTTCTGCTTGAAGACCCATTTACATCCAACAACACTTCTCCCTTCAGAAAGCTCTACAAGATCCCAGGTATTGTTTTTGGCTAAGGAGTCCATTTCTTCTTCCATAGCCATTTTCCATTTCTCACTGTCTGTATCATCTACTGCTTCCTGATAACAAGAAGGTTCCCCATCTTCAGTAACCAAAGCAACAGATGAAGCAGAATCTTCATACCTTTTGGGAGTTTTCCTTTCCCTTGTAGACCTTCTCAGAGCGACTGGTTGCTGAACTAGTTCAGAAACTTGCACTGGTTCAGACGCTTCAACGACTTCCTTTGTGTATTCAACACCTTTGTCTCCAGAAGTCTCTCCTTCCTTTCGACTGTCACCGAAAGATCTAGCCTCCAACTGAACTCGTTGACTCGGCGATACCTGTTCCTGTTCAATTCTTTCAACATTTGATTTCAACAAAGAGGATTCATCAAATGTTACATCTCTACTAATGACTATCTTTCGCAATGTAGGATCCCACAACCTATATCCTTTCACTGCACAGTCATACCCAACAAATACATAACATTTCGACTTTGGATCTAATTTTGAACGCTGATTTTTCGGAATAAGAGAATAAGCATCACAGTCAAATATCCTCAAATGAGAATAGTCACAAGACTGACCTGTCCAAACTTCTTCAGGAATTTTACAATCAATTGCTACTGAAGGTGATCTATTAACTAAATAACAAGCAGTAGATACTGCTTCTGCCCACAACTCCTTTTGCAAGTTAGCATCGCTGATCATGCTTCTGGCTCTTTCCATAAGAGTCCGATTCATATGCTCAGCAACACCATTTTGCTGAGGAGTATAAACAACAGTTTTGTGTCTAACAATGCCCTCATCCTTACAGTATTGTTCAAATTCAACAGAAGTGAACTCACCACCATTGTCAGTTCTTAGACATTTAATAGATTTGCCTATACTTTTCTCTACCATTACTTTAAATTGTTTAAAGACATTTAATACATCAGCTTTCCTTTTTAGCTTATAGACCCAAACTCTACGAGAGTAATCATCAATGAACGTTAAAAAATACAATGCACATCCATATGACATAACAGGGGAAGGCCCCCACATATCAGAATGAATGTAGTCTAAAACATCTTTATTATTATGATTGCCAACTTTAAATCTCTGTTTACACTGTTTTCCGTACACACAATGTTTACAGAAATCTAAATTCAAGGATTTCAGTCCAGGAAGAGATTTACGTTTCATCAGTATGTGAAGACCTTTCTCGCTCATATGACCCAAACGCTGATGCCACAGACGAGTACCTGCTTCTTACTTTTCTGACGCAACCGCTGCTTCACCGACCTGAGTACTTCCTTTTAACCTGTAAATATTTCCAACCTTTTCTGCCTTCATAACCATAAGAGCACCTTTGAAGACTTTCAAGACGCCATCCTGACCTGTAAACTTATAACCATCTGAATCCAACACTCCCAAAGAGATTAAATTTTTCTTCAAATCAGGTACATGTCTAACACTAGTTAATGTCCTAACTGTGTTATCATACATCTTAAACCTGATATCTCCCATCCCAACAGTCTGACATGACATATTGTTACCCATAAAAACAGAACTACCGTTTACATTTTCATACGAAGTAAACCAATTTCTATGTGGGCACATATGATGCGAAGCACCAGAGTCTAACAGCCAGCTATCAAAACTCTGAGAGACATTACATTCAGGTGAAGTTTCATCTATCATAGACAATTCTTCAGCAGATAAAACTTCGTCTACCATACCTGAATCAGCCTGATTCGCTTCGTTCTTCAGGTTTTCGGATTCCTTTCGTTTCCAACAGTCCTTCTTCAAGTGTCCAACTTTACCGCAGTTCCAGCATTTTGCCTTACACTTCTTGCCCTTCGATTTCGACCTGGAAGACCCCCTTGGTTTTTCTCCTCTTTCCTTTGAGCGTCCTCTAGCGACCATGGCTTCTGATGCAGCTGTTTCAGTGCTGGATTTCCTTCGTACTTCTTCAGACAGAAGAGCTCCCATGACTGATTCAAACTTTAAAGAATCAGCAAAGCTGAAACTGATTGAAGTTACGAAGTGATCCCATGATTCAGGCAGAGAACACAGCAAGGTTATGGCTTTATCTTCTTCCTGTATCTTGACTTCCATATCTGTTAATTGACAAATTAGTGTATTAAAAACATTCAAATGCTCTGCAATGTTTGAACCTTCTTTCATTCGAAGACTGTATAACTGTCGTTTCAGATAAATTCTGTTGGTTAATGATTTTGTCATATAGAGGTTTTCAAGTTTTTCCCACAATCCTGACGCCGTAGTCTCTTCAACAATATTGAAGAGAACTTCATCCGCTAGACATAACCGGATGGTACTGAGAGCTCGGGCATCCAAGTCCTCCCAGTCTGAAGTAGTCATGGTTGCAGGTTTCTTAGTTGCCCCATCCAATGCCTTGTGCAACCCTTGTTGCACAAGCAGATCCTTAACCTTTAGTTTCCAAAGAGAAAAATTGCTCTTTCCGGTGAATTTCTCCACCTCGAATTTTGCATTCGACATCTTGGCCATTTTTCCTCCTTCCTAGGGTTTCAGTCTTTCTAGGAATTTTGTTTGTCTTTCTAAACTTTTAAAAAAAAAAAAAAAAAAAAATTCCCAACTCAACAGTTTTTTTTTAATTTCAAATCCTTTTTTTCTTTCCCCCTTTGTTTTTCTTCAATTCAAAAAATTAAAATCTTTCCTTCAACTTACTCACATCGACCCCCCTTTTTTTTTTTAAAGAATTTTACTCTCACTGTTTTCTGGAAAAAAGTTCTGAGACAAAATTTCTTTAAAAAAAAAAAATACCCGGATTTTCCGAACAAGTTCTGGTCGCCAACGCTGAAAACAGAGGTTTTTCCTCTTCCGAACAGGTTCTGGCAGCTAACACAGCAATCACGCAGAGGGTTTGAACACGCAGCTGGCAGCTTCAGCCTTCACGCCCCCTTCAGCCTTCACGCAGCAGGTTGAATTCTAACGCAGGTAAATTCACGCCGGCACCAATTCTTCATGCAAGTTCAGCATGCAGGGCAGATTCTGGATTCTCTCTCTGGAATCACGCACACAGTTTTGGTCTTCGCTTCACGTACTGTGGTTTCCGGCTCTTTCATACTTGTTCGTTTAAAAAAAACGCAATGTCTTTCTCTTCGAGGGCAATGTCTTTATCTTCGACGGCTCCTAGGCAGAGTCACGGGCTCTGATCTTCACGCAGGGTAGAGCTGGGCAAACTTTCGCTCTTCACGCAGGGTAGAGCTGGGCAAACTTTCGCTTCTGCTCCTGGCAGACAGGCTCTGATATCTTCAGGCAACAAACCGCTCGCTTCTGCTGGCTGGTTCTGCTGGCTGGTTCTGCTGGCTGGCTCCGCTGGCTGGCTCTGATACCAATTGTTGTACAAATGAAGGAAAGAAACAGAGAATCAACAGATTAATGAAGACAAGAAACCGAATACGAAAACTGAATTTAGATCTGCTTTATTCAACAACGATTCTGCCTCTACATGAGCATTCGATATATTCATGTCACTAACTACCGTTACATAACTAAACATTCGGTATGTAACTATTTATTTACAATTTACCTAATTCGTTGTCAAAACTAACATCCTCCGCAACATTAGCCATCTCATCTAATAATTTTGTGAAAGTAACTTCGGCTCTGTAACTTATTTTTCTCCGCCACTTTATTGTTATTTATATCTCAATTCAAAACTGAAACTCACACAGATAATTTGAATACTTGTATCCCAATATGACCAATATATTCATATTCATGGATTATGTGGTGTATGTCAGCCAATTGACCCCTTTGGCATTGAATTGTGTGCACTACATTATATTTTTTACTTACGCAAACCCACTTTTGGATAGAACACGCCCATAATGCTTATGCCATGGATACGTACAACTCATACGCCTCATGACATGGATTCCCACAATCCATGAGTAACAATCAACATTCATTTCGAAAATGATAAGAGTTTTGGAGAAACAAAGATTTGAATGAAATTTGGGGAAAATTTCATGGATATGCACAATTCATAATGCTCATGCCATGGATACGCACAACCCACAATGCTCATTCCATGGATACTCACAAATCATCATATTTAAAATAAAATAAGAAGTAACGACCTCTTCTCCATTTTGGAAATGAGAGATTATTTAGAGAGATAGGGATTTGATTTTATTTTTAATTAAAAAAAATTGGAATACTATAATTATTTTTTAAATCTTTCCAATATTATTATTTTTTAGTGGGTTATAAATTTAGGGAATCACAATATTAGTTAATATTAAAACTCAAAATTCTTAAAAACTATTATAATAATATATTTAACTTTATGAGTTAGTTTAATTGGTCTAAGTCTTATTGCTAAAGCGTTTAGAAATTGTTATAATAATATATGTAGTCCCAAGGGTTAGCTCGATTAGTCTAGATCTTATTGTTAAAACGCCTTACTTTTGGGAGGTCACAAGGTCAATGCTTCTCATTGCGCTTTAGATTATGCTCTGATATTGTTTCACTGATTAGACTCAGATATTGTTAACTGTATCTAAGTATAGAGAATAAGAATCATTACTCTCCATCACCCAAATAAGTTATATTGACCATTATTATTATTATTATTATTATTATTATTATTATTATTATTTGTGTGAATGGAATATATGTGGGGAGAATAACAATTATTCTTGGCAACCACCTTAAAAACACAATTGACAAATATTATGATTAAGCTTGCTACTATTAGTTTGATTTCTAATAGGCCAAGAGAACTAAATTCATATAACTTGTAATCACTTCAACTATTGCATTAAGAGGCACCCTGTTTTCACATAATAAATAACAATTAATGTCATCCTAATTAAAAATAAATATGTTAGGTCAATTCTTCACACTATACATTACATACATATATATATATATAGATATAGACAAACCCGAATATACAAAAAATAAAACAAAACAAAAAAACATATCCTAGGCATCAAACAATTTTAACTAATGCAAGAGATTGTGAAAGGAATATATAGAAAGAAAGTATTTTTTTTAACATATGCCTATTTATCCAAGTGAAAATATGTTTAAAATGATAATTGACTTTGCACTATTATTAAGAGCATCTTTCTATATCTAAGAGGTGGAAAACAAAGTTCAGCACCATTCAAACGAACCATATCCACAAGCTCCATCTTTCACATGTTAATTTTTTTAGGGCTAATCAACAACAAACAAAAATAGACAATACTAGAATGATCAATACCGAAATTAGCATAAATCTCTTATATTAACATTTTAAATTTAAGAACATTTAAAAATAATAATTTTACCAAATCTATTAATTTAATCTTCATTTTTTATACCATCTATATTGTCTTCTTCTAAAAGATAATTTGCCTTTGGAAATTGCTAATTATCATGATAAATTGTCTCATATATTTTATCATTTTGTGAAGATACACCTCTAACCATGCTTCTCCATATTGCTAAAGGAATGGTGTCATCATCATCTAGTTCACAGTCTTTTGGATAATCACCTTCATCTTGAAAATAATCATTAATGCCAATTTATTCTATGTTCCCTAATTCCTTAACTATATTTGGTTGTTCATCATTATTGTTCTCTGTATTAATTGAGCCATCTTTCAATATATATTAATCTTGGATCATAATGAATGATAAATATCTATTTTGGATCCAAAATATCTTCATAAAAACAAACATGCATGTGAAGAAGATAGATATATTAGATCTCTAGTTGTATCATTTTTTATTACCAATGAAATCTACATATCCACAATAAAAAATTGAATTAAAAAATTACATACAACCATTATTTATCTACTACATAAAATGCCTTTAGGGTCAATTTGGATTGTGGTGATTTTTCCAAAACTACCTCTGTCGTGGCGGAAAAAGTCGTTTGTGCGGACACAACTGACCTCCCTAGGAGTCTAAACTCTCTAGCGACAAACAAGACAAAATGGAGTGATCTTTCTCTAAATATACCTTTTAAAACATGAAAACTACAAGTGTTTAGGCTTACCTTATTCCAATACGCTGTTGTTGTAGTCCGTCCTTGCCGATCCGGATGAGCTCCTCCTTCACATCAATTCCTGCAACCACAAACAATCAAACAATTACCAAGCACTTGCATTTCATATAATAAAACATATATTCAACATGCAGACCAAGGAACACATGAAATAACTCATTAACACAAGCTATTGAGAAAAATAAACCAGTTTGTATTAATAACGAAAGAAAGAAACTCTTACAACCTGGCCTTGGTGTTGTGCAAGTTCCTCCCAGGGTCCATCAAGGGTTTTCCTCTACTTTGACAAAGCTCACCCACTTCCAAGTAGAATCAAGCAAAGACAATCTCTCCTCACAAGGTTCTAAATGGGAGTCCTAATTCCTGCAGCATTTACCCAAAGAAAATGTATAGCTTCAACCTCCTCTCCCTCTGGCTCAATGCCTTTATTTATAGTGCTGTAAAGAGGTTATTCAGGTCCACCATCAATGGGATAATCCCCCTCTTTGGGTGGGATAGCTCCCTTATTGATGGGATAAGTTCCTCCTTAATAGGGATACATGAACCAACTGGAGGCGCATCCATTTCATCAAACCGACCTCTAGAAAGTTCTATAAGTAACCACAAGTAACTTTTTTAAGATGAAACTTGCGCATTTTGCCTTTTACAGAAGGACGCACCTGTCCCTTAACATACAGAGCGTCCATGGACGCAGTCTTTGTGAACATTGTGAGCGTCCCCGCAGGTAAGGCTTGAGAGAACCTGCGTCCCCAGAGATAAACACATTTTTTACAAGACTTTCTCTCTTCTTTGAGTTTGAGATGGATAGCAGAGGCATAAGACTTGCCTAAGAGGGTAGCATGACTGTTGATTTGAGCCATACTAACTGTAAGTAGTCATGGTGACATTTTTTAGTGTAACAGATTGCCCCCTAAAGTGCGAAGCCTGGAATAGATTAGGGTTTTGTAATTCTAGGAAGGGTGAAGCGCTTTATCATTTCAAGGATTGTCTTGTGGACGACCTGGTTGGAACCTGCAATTTTCAACACAAAATACATGTATAAGATTATATCATCACTGAGGTAGGCATTCCCATACTCAGATTCAAAACTTTAACTAATGGACTAACTATTCTGATACAGGAATGATCTTGTAGTACATCATTTTTTATAGACTTTTGTAGACACAGTATGGACGCAGCCATCTGTTTATGATTAGTCTACATAGATAATGAATACAAAACTCCTCGCAGCCTGGATGGTAGAAACTAGATCCAGGGTCTTCACTTCTACTTCCCGAATTGGTATGATTCTAGCCATGTGATTAAATGATTTGATGTCGAACATGTTAGAAACCACTTGATTACCAGTCGATGATGTAAACTGTTAACAAGCGTGAGAGAGACCACCAGTAATGTCAATGGTTCTCAAAGTACCAAGCACAACCCGTGAAATGTGAATAGATGTTTTGATGTCGAACACTTCACGGAATCCTTTGATCGAAAGTCAATGATGTAAACTGACGTCAAAGGCGAGAAACCTCCATTGATGCATGCAGACTTCAAGGTACTGTCGATTCCTAAGTCATCTTTCTAGATAATGTGTCGATGTCGATAGAAAGCGACCCGTTGCAGGCAAGCCCGCAACACGAAATCATTGTTCAAGTTGAAGAAATGTTGCTGTAAGGACTGACTCAGGGATGGTCAAATGGATGACAAGTATTTTGCAGATGAAAGTTTTGCTTGCAGACCTCTTGAACACATAACGACACGACAGATGGCTTGGTGACGAATAACTCAAAGTTAATCCCCGGAACCCGGTTAAAGACTTTCAAAGTGGTTTGATCAACTGTGAGGTAAAAGATTTCCCAACCCAGGTGAGTGAAAAAGTGTCATGTTCAAGAGTGGTAATAAAGTTTCTTTTGAGACAAAAGGTAACAAACAGGTTCATTCTTCTCTCTTTTCCCCCACCATTTCTGGCAAGTACCTCTTTATTTTTAACAAGCTTGAGGAGGATAACATATGCTTGATTATAAGCTCATCCTTCGGACGAGTCCAACCTAGTTTAAATTCGAACCCTAGGAAGGAGTGGTTCGTTCCTGTTTGTAATTGAACAGGTCCTCTACTGTAAAAGTTTAACGAGCCCAGTATAGGAGAAACTCGGCGTTTTTCAATTTTAGAGAGTCTGAAAAACAAAAGGAGACTCCACGTTGAACTTTTTCGTATATTTGTGTCCCTCAAGCCCAAAAAAGTATAAAATAATACCTGGGGGAACCGCTTGATATTGCGACCAAGGAGTACTTTCATAATAGTGTCGTTGACCTGAAAAGTAAAAGGCGATCAAGGACACGTCGTTTTATTTCCTTATCGAGTTTGAAACGACAAAAACCCGGCAATCTTTTCCTGATTTTGCGGTCAGAAAAGAGCTAAAAGGGGACCGTCTTTTAATTCCGTTTTAACGAGTGTAAAAGAAACGCTCGGCGATCTTTTCATGTTTCAGGAGTCAGAAAAGGGCTTAAAAGATGACTCTGATATTTTTGTTTGTGAAAAATGACAATTTCCCTCGAAATCCCTTTGTCCTGCACAAAAGCAACACATTACTCATACCTGTTTAAAATAGGCAAAAATACATCGAAAAATATCTTTTCATGGTAAAAAATGAACTAATTCATCCAAAAAACCTATAAAAAGACCTTTTACCATGTCATTTTTACCGTTTGACTGTTGAGGTTGAAAAAGGAGCTTCTGACAAGAAACTTCCCGTGGTCGCTGCGGAAAATCCGACCGTCGGAATCGAACGCCATCTTATCCAGGTATTTTACACATCCTACTCTACATTTCTATCCATTTAGAATTAATTTTTAGGTCTTAGTTTCATTTTTTGGGGGGGCTTTGGTTTTGGAATGCGCCTCTCGGCGGACGAGGGTGCCCTTCGGGTGACCCGCGTCCCCCGACTTTTTCCTACACAGGAAAATGGTCCGAAGACGCAGCCCGCCTTCAGGGCATCAGCGTCCGGGCGCCCTGTGCTGTAAAGTCAGGGTGCGTCTTCTGTGAAACGCGCATTTCAAAACCTCAACCCCCTCAAAAAACTATCTAAAAATTCCCAAATCAATTTCTAATGACTATTTCTGATGTGCAGGGCATTAACCATGTTAGATTGGAGAGAAAGAGAGCATGTAGAGGATGATGAAGCTGCAATAAATCATCAACCTTCCCTGGATGCCCTAAGAGCATGCAGATTATACAAATATTGGACCATACCGGGCATGAGGGGCCAGGTAAGATTCTTGGAATGGCTGGTTGAGCGATGGAACGTTCAAGAACAATGCTTTTACATAGGAGGGCACCAGCTCGAGATAGAGCCCTCAGATGTATACTTTCTCACTGGCTTGCCGAACAGAGGCGAGCAACTCAGTCTTGCGGGGACTAGGCCGGGTGGCCAATCCCTTGATAGTCTCCGCGACGAGTGGTGCACACCTGGGGCTCACCATTCGAAAGGCATAGAGATAAAACACATCACTCTACATGAACTCAAAGTCATAGCGTTCACGGTTACCAGAATTTGCGGCGCGGCCGCTTTACACATTGCTTCCGGATCCCAAATGCGGATGGCAATTGACTGTTACCAAGGCACCATTTTCAACTGGTGTGAAGCTGTGTCGGCTCATATGAAGAGCCAAATGACCAAGGCAAAGAACGGACGACTAAAGACTTTTGGATATGGGCCTCTAGTCGTGAGCTTTGCCTTGGAGAGAGTTCCAATGCTGATCCCTCAGCAACTCACTGTTGATATCTTGGGTCCTCGGGAGCCAAAGCTGATACGATGGGTTACGGTGATGGCCCGGCATCCTGACGAGGGCGCGACAGTGGTTCGATTCTCAGATAGTTACTTTCACTGGTTAGAGGACCAGGTTTTTTCGATACAGGACTTTCCGTATGCCGGAGTAGACTTTCGACATGATCCGGACATGGTTCTTCCACAGGGAGAACAATGGGATGACAGAGGTACTTTATTTTTCACAAGTTTTCAAATTATGTATTTTTTTTATTTTTCATATATATCGTCTCAAAACTAACAGTAAAAATTTCAAAATGCAGATGTTGGTCCACAGCGTCCAGCCAACCTCCGGCCTTTTGATAGACTACATCCAGCTGCACCGGTACCGGTCCCACAGGACGCGGCTGCAGAAGTACTAGCTGAGTTGGAGCATGATCTAGAGCGTCTCACGACAGATATACCTGAGACTACTATGGATGACATTCCTACCCGGCTTCAGCGCTTCGTAGTCGCGGTCCCTGGACCGTTTAGGAGATTTTTGCGTAAGGTAGCCCGCGCAGTGGTGTCATACAGAGAGCACCACCAGTGATTGACTAGTCACTTTTGTAGTCACATGTGACATTTTGACTTTTTGTACTATCATTTTGCCGATCATAAGGTGTTTTCAACCTATGATCGAAGACGATGTATATCTTTTTTGACACACTTCTATCTATATATATCACTATTACCGGCTTATCCTGTTTAACATATGTGATGAAATGTTTTTAAATTTACTTGCATGATTATTGTAAATGTCTGTCCAACATTCGAGAAGCAATTGCATCTGCTAATGTATTCAAAGACCTTGGAATATGTTGATATTCAATGTAATCAAATTCACGTTCCAAGAGACGCACTCTCAAAAACAACCTTAATAACACAGGATTTCTAATGGCATAAACTCTATTAAGCTGTAATACAACAAGTTCAGAATCTAACCTCACTATCAAACGTCGAATTCCAAATGAAATAGATTCGGATAATAATTCAATCACTGCACTGTATTCTGCAATGTTGTTCGTTGTTTGACCGAGGCTTACCCCATGCATAGAAACTAACTCGTCAGAGGGCGAATAGATAACCCAAGCTGCGGAAGAGATATTCCATGTACTACGACAAGCACCATCAGCAAATCCAATGTATGTTTGGAGAGGCGTCGACATCTGCAATATCAAGAGTAAAACCAAGATAAGCCAGAATAACGACGAAAAACCACACTCTCTAAGCTAAGCACACTGACTAAACTAACACACTTGCTAGCTAGAAAGAAAATCTAACCTATGTAAAAATTTCTCCATACCCATCATTTAAGCATAATACCTCTTTAGGTAAAGTCCATTTCTGGGTTTACCCAAAGAGTCCCCATCAAAGTCAACTAGCTCATAAGCCCCTTTTGCTAGCTTTCGCTTTACAATGTAGGGCCCATGCCACATGGGAACGAATTTTCCAGCACCTAGCTTATCGTTAGCTTGATCATATAATAGTACTAGGTCTCCTTCCGAAAAACTTCGAGGGGTTACATTTCTATCATATTGAGCTTTCATTCGTTTCGCGTGAGTCTCGATTGCCAATGTAGCGTCACGTCGAATCTCATCTAATTTAGCCAAGTACAATAAACGTTTCTCCTCTTCGAAAGTAGCTGGAAGTAATTCGACAGCCATTTGAAGTGATGGGATTTCGCATTCAATGGGCAACACAGCTTCTAAGCCATAAACTAGCTGGAAAGGAGTGAACCCTGTTGAATTTTTCACTGAGGTTCGGTATGCCCATAGCGCTGAAAATAACATGTTGTGCCAATTCGACCGATGAACACCAATGGTTCGTCGGATCATGATAACTAGAACTTTGTTGATAGACTCAACCAAACCATTGGCTTGCGGATAATAAGGAGTAGAGCTATCGTGGCGCAAACCAAGCTGGCTTGTAAGCTCAGTCATCATGACGTTTTGAAAATGGCTCCCATGGTCAGTAATGATTGCTTGTGGGACACCAAACCTAGTTATGATATGATTGAATACGAAAACTGCAGCTGTTTTGCCGCTTGCGTCGAATGTAGGCATCGCCTCGGCCCACTTAGTAAAATAATCAACCGCAAGGATGATATACGCATGCCCCCCGGCCGAGTGAGGGTTACAAGTAATAAAGTCGATACCCCATTTGGCGAATGGACCAACGGAAATTATAGGGTGGAGAGGAGCAGGTGGAGCGCGCATCTTGCGATCAAACACTTGACAGTTGTGGGAGTTGTTTCATTTTTTAGTGAGGTTGACACAGGAAAAGAACTGTCCTCAAAACCCTTGTTTCATTTTTTAAACGAGCTTGACACAAGATAAGGAACTATGCTCATAACTATTTCTACAATCTACCTAACAAAAAACTTTACTCTAAAAACCTTGATTCATTTTTTAACAAGCTTGACACAAGACAAGGAACTATGCTCTAAAATCCTTGATTCAGTTTTTAATGAGCCTGACACAAGACAAGGAACTATGCTCATGACTACTCTCTACAATCTACCTACTTAACCTATCCTTGTTTCAGTTTTTTAACGAGCTTGACACAAGATAAGGAACTATGCTCAAAAAGTTCGCATGCCCCCAACAAAATGATGCAAAGCTGGGTACATGCCCCCCAGGCTTCATTGCATTCAACCGGCTGGATGAAATGAAGGTTTACTTTCAATATTTAACTTGAAAAGGGAGTTGTTTCATTTTTAAGGAGGTTGACACAAGAAAAGAACTATCCTCATACCTGATTCATTTTTTAACAAGGTTGACTCAGTAACAGGGACTATCCTCATACCTGATTCATTTTTTAACGAGGTTGACTCAGTAACAGGAACTATCCTCATACCTGATTCATTTTTTAACGAGGTTGACTCAGTAACAGGAACTATCCTCAAACCTGATTCATTTTTTAACGAGGTTGACTCAGTAACAGGAACTATCCTCATACCTGATTCATTTTTTAACGAGGTTGACTCAGTAACAGGAACTATCCTCATAACCCTACTTTCTACAATCTAACTACATATCCTAAAATCTAGCTGATTCATTTTTTAATGAGGTTGACTCAGTAAAAGAACTATCCTCATGCTAGCCTGTTTCATTTTTTAACGAGGTTGATACAGGAAAAAACTATCCTCGTCCCTGATTCATTTTTTAATGAGGTTGACACAGTAAAAGGAACTTTCCTCGTTGACACCTGTTTCATTTTTAACGAGGTTGGCACAGGAAAAGAACTATCCTCACACGCACTGATTCATTTTTTAATGAGGTTGACACAGTAAAAGGAACTTTCCTCACTACATCCTGTTTCATTTTTTAATGAGGTTGAGACGGGAACAAACTATCCTCACAGCACCCTGTTTCATTTTTTAACGAGGTTGGCACAAGAAAAGGAACTGTCCTCGCTGACACCTGTTTCATTTTTTAACGAGGTTGGCACAGGAAAAGAACTATCCTCGCAGCACCATGTTTCATTTTTTAACGACGTTGGCACAGGAAAAGAACTATCCTCGCACGCACTGATTCATTTTTTAACGAGGTTGACACAGTAAAAGGAACTTTCCTCACTACATCCTGTTTCATTTTTTAATGAGGTTGAGATGGGAACAAACTATCCTCACAGCATCCTGTTTCATTTTTTAACGAGGTTGGCACAGGAAAAGGAACTGTCCTCGCTGACACCTGTTTCATTTTTTAACGAGGTTGGCACATGAAAAGAACTATCCTCGCAGCACCATGTTTCATTTTTTAACGAGGTTGGCACAGGAAAAGAACTATCCTCGCACCTGATTCATTTTTTAACGAGGTTGACTCAGTAACAGGAACTATCCTCGCAACTTTGATCATGGCTTCCAACTGGGAGAAAGATATGTCAATGGACACACCTTGATCATGGCTTCCAAAAGGTCTTCATCCGAAGGAAGAATAGTTTTTTGGAAGGAACACACGTCAAGGGACTCAAAAGGGATAAGAACATCGTGTTCAAATAATCCCATAGAGTTTTCCATGTCAATTACCGGATCTAAATCAACAGTGAGAGGCTCACTTACATCGGTAACTGAAAACATGGGACCAGTTGCCACATAATTAACCCGTGGCAGGGTAGATACCACTTTAGAATCAGGAACATTTAGGGGTGTCATATTATTGGTAGTTGAGACAAGACTAGGGAACGAAAGCTGGTCTACAGTCACAATACTGCCATTGTGAGGGAAAGACATCACGCGAAAGAGTGTCGATACGACAACTTTCATTGCATAAACATAGTCTCGCCCAAGGAGTAAATTGAAATCCAAGGGACCTCGAACTACCATAAGACCAATACAAACAGTTTTACCTTCAAGGTAATAGAAAACTTAGGAAGGATCCCTAAAGGTTCACTAACGGTTCTGTTAAAAGCCTTCAGATTCTGCATAATAGGCGCAAGCTGAGGGGAACCCAAAGCTTTCCAAACAGCTGAGGATAAAATACTAACAGAAGCACCTTCATCTACCTGAGTACGATGTATGTCCCTACCACCAGCCTTGACAATGATTTGGAAAGGGATGGAGGAAGGAAGACGAGGTTCTGTCAGTCTATTCCAATCAAAGGAAAAGACCTTAGTACTTGGAGGGGGTTCTGTAGAAACAGGTGAAATGCCCCCCGGCATAGAAGAATCTGATGTAATAAGAAGAACATCAGCGGTATGAAATTTACTCTCGAAAAGGAGAGTGTGATCGACCGAATGTGAAATTGAATCGACCACTTGATCAACTAATGGATCATCAACCTGAGTGACATGAGTTTCACTCTCCAATGGGAGAGTGTGATCGACTGTATTTGAATTTAGATCAATTACTCCGTCAGTTGACGGTAGGTTGGGAGAAAGTTTACGGTAACCAGTTGGAAATTCTTGCTGTGGGACAATAAGGTTTTCCAACAAAGTTGAGGCTTCATCCATGTGAGGGCAAATGTGAGTTTGATGACTCCCTTTGCATAACTTACAAGGAAACCTAACTTTACCCTTTTTCCCAGGAACCTGACTATCACTGGTTGATGGATCAATGGAAAGTTGATGAGATTTTTCTGACCATACTTCCAAGACCTTTGGAATGCCAGGACAATTGACAAGGAAGTGGT
Source organism: Pinus tabuliformis (assembly GCA_031772625.1). NCBI lineage: Eukaryota > Viridiplantae > Streptophyta > Pinopsida > Pinales > Pinaceae > Pinus > Pinus tabuliformis. Next base: position 1,928,418,919 of record CM062818.1, on the reverse strand, counting down.
CACCCTTACAAAGCCTGTAAGGGTATTTGGGTTTACGATGCATGTCGGAATTTTCCTCAACACAACTAACACTTACAGCCATGGTTGGTTGGTTGACTTCTTTCTTAGCTTGCTTCTTCTTCTTCTTCTTCTTCTTCCCTTTCTTCTTCTTCTTAGACTCCTAGTTACGAGCATCAAGGCTTTTACCAGGCAAAGAGGAAGAAATGGAGGAAGAAAAATTAGGCGAAGAGGGTAAAGGGTCAACAGAAGGTTGGTGATGTTGAGATGGTGAACTCTATTGAGGTGAAGCATCCGGTTGAGGTGGAACAATTGGAGTATTTTGGGCCAACGAAGTTGAAAATAACCATATCGGTAAACCTATTGTAAATCCAGGTAATGACAAAGTAGCCATATAAGGAGGACCAACATTTCCAAAGTAAGGAAAAGTACTAGGATTCTCATTAGGAGGGGTTCCTAGGTTGATAAATTCCGGAACATTTGCCATTATATTCAACTTCAGTGAATTTTATTAACAATTTAAAACTAAAATTAACAATTAACAATTCACACTTAACAACGAAAATTCACAATTCACACCTATGGTCTCTAAAAGTAAAAACAAACAAATTAACACGTGCTATCAAATCTAGGAGTCAAACCATACACAAACAGTAGCCTTCCGGACCGAAAACACTAGTTGGTGATGAAGCCCAACATCGCCGAATTCAGTACAGAAGTGGTGGGTGGAACAGTTACCCCGGCAACCTGCTTAATGAATAAACCGGCACAAGTTCCTCCACTTTAACTGTCTCGAAGTGAAGTGAACCCCCCGGAAAATCCAAGTGAGTATAACCGACGTCTGCTCCAGGTACAGTGGGACCTTCCCTCCACCGTCACCTCGGTAGAACCCTAAAGATTATGGTCACTAAAGTTACCAATCACAACAATTACACCTGGGGGAACAGTCTAAACTCCGATAGCACGCAAGGGCAGAGTAACAAGCTCAATCCCCTTACCGGCTCCTTGACAACAATCCAAGGTTTACCGATAAGTGACCCCTGGCTCCTCGACAATGGTTAATCCGAGGTTTACCGTTTGTAATACGTACTGTCTGGCGTCGTTCCCAACGAGGGGGGAATGATCCCCTCACTGGTTCGGACACGAGCTCGTGCTTCTCCTTTAAGAGGAGCTTTCCCAGAGTGCAATTGAAACAATTGGATTTATTCTACTCAAGATAAACTATCCGTTTGGTTTTGTAGTCTTGGAGAGTTAAGTACTCACCTACTCCAAGACCCTAGCCTAAGCTATGTTGGTGTTTCAGAGCCCTAGAAATGTAAAAATTACTAGATGAATTTTAATTAAGCGTTGTGTTATTAAGGCTGTTATTACTCAAATGCGTAAATGGAGATGAAACCAATGGTGTTATGACCCGACTCAACTGAATGCAATCGAATATGATAATCCAATCCGTTCAATTCGATGAATCCTAACTAGAGTAAGGAGAGAGTTTCCATTCACTTCCAACAATGCAAAAAATTGATCATTAAGAGAAAATATAACAAATTCTCTAATGCACTAATTTTATCAAGAAAAACTAATGCAAATCAATTCCAAACCATTTTTTTTATTTTTATTTTGGTGTAAATTCAAATCAAAGAAAACTGATCTAAATCTACGATTGATTTTCCAGAATGTAAACTATGCAATTGTAATCTATGCACAATTCACTCGAAAAGTATGCAAATGTAATTTATGCACATTTTTCATTCATATTCTGAAACTGAGAACTCTAATTATGCAAATGTGATCTATGCAGGAGAATCCTCAAACACAAGATGATTCTAATGTAATCTAAGAACCAATCAAGTGCAAGTCGAGAAAATTGGGTGAGAGTTCCAAAGATCAAAACATAAAAACACTCAAAGGCGATTAACACTCATACACAATTTAGCCCCCCCGGCGAATGAAGGGGAAATTTTTTTGCAAAAACAAAAGCAAAAAGATGCAAAATTGTGAAAAGACTGAGAGAAACCTCCAAGTAATGACCAAAGGAAATCAAATTAAGAATTTCTCAACAAAGAGACTCAAAACACCCAATTGATGAAAGCTAAAAGCAGGAATGCTAATGAAACAAGTTCAGGTGAAAATTTTTGACAGGGTACTAAAGGATCTAGGCAGAAAACACTAAGAAAAAACAAAATCTAAAAGCAATTAAAGCAAAAATGGAGTTTTCCTAAATTTTTACAGGAAGACGCAGGCAACCCATTAGAACAGGCGCGGGCCCGCTCTGTGCAAACGGCAATAGCACGTCCAAAGACGCACTGTGCAGTACTCAAAGGGTGCGTCCTTCTGGAAAAGTTAAGAAAAACGAAATCTAACTAAATCTAAAGCTAAGCCACCCAAATACTAATTCTCACAGTCAAAAACCAGAAAATAAAAATGATTTTCTCAGAGCAAAGTTCACACAAAAGAAAAGACTTTCACATTAATGGATTCCCCAGTGGAGTCGCCAATTTGTCGTGGCGGAAAAAGTCATTTGTGTAGACACAACTGACCTCCCTAGGAGTCTAAACTCTCTAGCGACAAACAAGACAAAATGGAGTGATCTTTCTCTAAATATACCTTTTAAAACATGAAAACTACAAGTGTTTAGGCTTACCTTATTCCAATACGCTGTTGTTGTAGTCCGTCCTTGCCGATCCGGATGAGCTCCTCCTTCACATCAATTCCTGCAACCACAAACAATCAAACAATTACCAAGCACTTGCATTTCATATAATAAAACATATATTCAACATGCAGACCAAGGAACACATGAAATAACTCATTAACACAAGCTATTGAGAAAAATAAACCAGTTTGTATTAATAACGAAAGAAAGAAACTCTTACAACCTGGCCTTAGTGTTGTGCAAGTTCCTCCCAGGGTCCATCAAGGGTTTTCCTCTACTTTGACAAAGCTCACCCACTTCCAAGTAGAATCAAGCAAAGACAATCTCTCCTCACAAGGTTCTAAATGGGAGTCCTAATTCCTGCAGCATTTACCCAAAGAAAATGTATAGCTTCAACCTCCTCTCCCTCTGGCTCAATGCCTTTATTTATAGTGCTGTAAAGAGGTTATTTAGGTCCACCATCAATGGGATAATCCCCCTCTTTGGGTGGGATAGCTCCCTTATTGATGGGATAAGTTCCTCCTTAATAGGGATACATGAACCAACTGGAGGCGCATCCATTTCATCAAACCGACCTCTAGAAAGTTCTAGAAGTAACCACAAGTAACTTTTTTAAGATGAAACTTGCGCATTTTGCCTTTTACAGAAGGACGCACCTGTCCCTTAACATACAGAGCATCCAAGGACGCAGTCTTTGTGAACATTGTGAGCGTCCCCGCAGGTAAGGCTTGAGAGAACCTGCGTCCCCAGAGATAAACACATTTTTTACAAGACTTTCTCTCTTCTTTGAGTTTGAGATGGATAGCAGAGGCATAAGACTTGCCTAAGAGGGTAGCATGACTGTTGATTTGAGCCATACTAACTGTAAGTAGTCATGGTGACATTTTTTAGTGTAACAACCTCAAATTTGTTTTTTAAAGATCTAGAGGTGGTTTTTAAACCCCCACCCCGACTCAAAAGTCGGTGAAAATTTTAACTTTTGGTTGTGGCTACCCCTAAATATATTTTTCGTTATTAGGGGAGTTTTGAGGTCTAAAATGGGCCTCCTAAGGAAATTATAAAATAATAGCGGAAATAATAAAATAATATTAGATCACATCATCAAATTTTAGAGGGTAAAAAAATATATATATATTTTTTTCAACTTATCTCCCTATGGGTTTACTCAAATTTCGAGTGGAAACACTCGTTGGATGAAGAATTTGATTACTCATTCAAAGAGTACTCATTTTTCATACTTTCGATGGACCTGCTACACGAAAATGAGAAATACATGAAAAACGTGATTGCAATCATGTTTTTTCATGTATTTCTCATTGTTCGTGTAGTAGGGTCAACTAAAAGTATGAAACATGGTTACTCCATGGATGAGGAATTAAATTTTGCATCCAACGAGTAGTCCCACTTGAAATTTGAGTAAAATATTAAAGAAATAAGTTGAAAAAATAGTTTTATATTTTATTATTTTTTAATCTTTTTACATTTTTACTCCAAAAATGGTGAATCATCGCCCATGGTTGACATCATCATCTTGAATCCTATTGGTTCTTATAAAGTTTATTTTGGTTGTACATTTTTCTTAGGAGACTCATTTTAGACCTCAAAATTCCACTAATGAGCAGTTTCTTGAAACCACCCTCCTCCCTGAAAGTTATAAAAATTGAACTTTTGGAGGCATGTTTGGGCCCCACCCCCAAAAGTAATGAAAATTGAACATTTGGAGGGAGTCTTTTAGCAACCGCCTCTAAAAGTTCAATTCACATGACAAGATTGCCTAGAACAAAAAAAGTCATGAGAATTAAACTTTTAGAAGATGGTGTTAAATGACTACCTCCAAATGATCAATTATCATGAATTTTGGGGGAGGAGAATCTTTTACTGTATTGGACAGGGTAAAGGGGAATATGTTCAAAATTAATTGAAAATTTTGGAAGGATTTTCAAATAATTTTGAGGCATATCATGTAGGTTTTTTGACAAAATTAAAGGCTCATATATAGTAGCTATCATAGGCTTTCCACCAAAAGAGGTAGGTGGTGGAGTTTGAGGTCCCATGCCTCCTCCTCCTCCACCACCTACGGCTTCTACTACTCCTCCATTTATTCTAGCCATGATATATTCTATAAGTAAAATTTTGGCTTTAAAACATATTGGTTTTAACCTAATAAATTTTGAGTGAAATAACGGGGAAGCTTTACTATCATTACATGAAAGAGTTTCTTCTTTCATAGAATTTTTAAAAGGGTTATTTTTTGGGTGTTTCAACTTTAGGAAATTTTCTAGAATGCTCACTTTTAGGAGTCAGAATATTTTTAAAATGAGGAATATTTGATGATGAATAAGCAACTTGATGTTTATGGACTAATGCTTTAGGATTTGACTATACTGGGGTTATTAAGATTAGTGTTAGGCCTTGTGTCTTTGTTGTTTCCTTCCAACATGACTAGCGAAATTTTTTTGTAGTAATATTTCCAGTCATAATCAAAAAGCTTGCTATCTAAATCTTTTCCAACATGAGAAATAAAACTATTCTATTGTCATTTCCTAAGGAAAAAAATGAAATCTATAAATTTTGGAATCAATCGTAAAATGAATGTTGTTCCCGACAATGGTCTACAGATAATAATAGTGCCAAGGCATTGTATGAAGGAAAAAATATCCTTCCTAAATTAGGCTATTTTAAATTATTCAATGGCTCGAGGAGGAAACACTCTTGACTAAAAAATAAAAAAATTAAATTGTTCTTCAAATAAATTAAAGAAGTTCATTAATTTATAATAAAAAAATAAATTCAATTGAAAAAGAAACAAAAATACGTTAAAAAATTGTTTAATCCACAAATGATCATTTTAGAAAAGGGAATCATATCCTTTGTCGCATAAGAATAAAAGATAATAATAAAACATAAAAATTATGCGTGTGAGGCCTGTTATGTAGGTCATCCAAGAAATGAAACAAATTTCTTAGTGCATGAGTGTCACAAACCCACAATCCACTACAATTTTTCTTTTTTTTTAACATCTCTAAGTTTCAACAGTACCCCTACCGTTATGTATGTTCTTATTTTCCTATGAACATGTTGTGAATAGGGTATTGGTTATGAGCACTCACAACCAACCCCCTTTCATGAGTTTATTAAAAGGTATATATTTATTTTATTTACTCCACTCCTTAACATTTGTAGGCTTATTACATGATAATAATATCCCTAACCTATAATTAACATTAAAAATGCATGCCTATTACATCAAAGTGCATAATACTAATGTTGGTATACACCCCTTGATCAATAATGTTATGTTTAACTGCAGTTTATTATAGGACATGATATTGATGTTATGTTTATCTATGAGTGAGTATGTGAGGGTATGTGAAGGGGTGCCTCTCTGAGGTTTTAAAATGCACATAGATATTTTGTTACTATTACCAATGCAATCATAACATAAATTACGTTTCACAGGTGTGTATTTAATCACCTTTGAAATTTGATTATATGAAAACCCTAACATTTTAATGTCACTTGTTTTGCTCTGCATTGGGAAATTATGTGTTCAATCCTCTCTTGCCACATCTTCCTCCTTCACATGGAGTGCATGTGACCATACTAGCAATGCGTGCATGGCTAAGATGAGAGGATGGAAATTAAGGGATGGTATCTAACTATGCAAACCATAATCTTTCTATTCCGTAGACATTTGGTTAGTATCTCATTTCCTCTTCCAAATTTTGCATTTGGTGTCATTGCAGCGTCACTATTCGATGATTCCTTGGCTTATAACCTCCCGGTGGCACACATAGGTCATGGATGCAGGAGGGAATTCACTGATATTCACATTTGTACCTTCCCAAGTACTACATGTAAAAAAAATGTTTGTTGGTTAATTTCGCACCCCTTTTATGGCATTCCTGTAGACCGATTCTTATAACCTCTACTTTTATTTTTGATATCTCTTCCTGGTCGACGACATCATGTTTCTCTTACTCTGGTTCTAGGTGGGACGCCCATATTGAGGTCCCTTTCCTTCCATTTCATTACTCATTTACCTTCAGGTAAATATTGGTATTTTTATCTCGTTGGTATTCACTCCCATTTATGTTCACAGTCAATTTGATTGATTCCATTATTATTTTCCTTTCTTGTACAGGGAGCAATGAAAAAACAAGTTATTCGATTCAGTAACCCTGACTTCAAAAGAGAATATAAGGTAAACGCTTCAGAGCATTTTTGGGTTTTTCTTTCTTATGCAATGATGCCTCTTTAGTTTTCTTGTTTAGGATCTTGTAACAAAATTATCATTAGGTCGTGTTTTCTTTTATATTTACTCTTACACTTTCCAACTTGCTATTGTTTCAAATATCCTCACCAGTGTCTACAAAGGGTTACTTGTCTTTTTTATGTACAAATGGGAGCATGCACCTCTTTTCTTGGACATGCATAAGCTTGACATCTCTTGTAATGATTTTACCGTGTTAATTTAGACTTCGAACCATTGGATACTCATACCATGTCTATTATGTCTTGCAGGTATTAACTACTCTTTGCAATAACTCTTCCATGTGCAGTCAGAAAAACACGGTCAACACTAGTATTCCACCACTATGGTTTTTCTGGTTGGTTAATTTTCTCTTTCTAGGGTTTGATTCAATAAATGTTCTGCTAAGATTCATTGGAAGTCAGTGCTACTACAAATTACTCACAGCACATGCCTTATGGAAATTTAGATGTTAATTCCGTGAATCAAGGGAAATGTGTCTTTGGTTTCTTTCTTTATCCTGTAGCTACTAGCCATGGTTTAGTTCTACTCTGCTATTATGTTTTCAAACTCGTAACTCTGGAGACCCTAATTGTTATGGGAAAAGACATATGTTTAACGTGTTGTAAAAGGTAGTCCTCGCACATTGAAATTCCTTCTGTGTATTCGAGTAGTCAGAACAAATTGTTCCTTTAGTGCTACTCAATATAACTTCTCCTTAGTGATTTGTTTGTTATTACAACCTGCTCCAGGGTGGTTTTGTTTCTTCCTTGTTAAATAGCGATGTAATATGCGAGTGAATATATATATATATATATATAAATATATATATATATATATATATATATATGAATTTCCTTTCATGTGTGGTATTTGTTAATTTACTACTTCACTATCTGTACCCTTATATGTTCTTCATGTATTCTAGCACTTCTCAATTTTTCCTTCTGCTTGGCAATTCTATGTAAAGGAAAAATAATTAGCTGTTATCTTGTTTGTATTCCAGTAATTCTCATTTTTTCCTTCTACTAGTCAATTATGTGTAAAGGAAAAATAAATAGTAGTTATCTTGTTTATATTCCAGTAATTCTTGGCTTTTCCTTATGTTAGTCAATTTTGTGTAAAGGCAAAAGAAATAGTTGTTATCTTGTTTGTATTCCAATAATCCTCTCACATACAACTTATTTACTGGTTTCCTTTCAAAAGATGCACTTGTTATCTTATTACAAATGAATAGTACTAAGTTGTATATAGATTTAATATCTTGGCTATAATATAACTTGTTAAGTAGTTAGTAATTGGGTGAATTTTTGACAGGTTGCCTACTGTATTATTTTGCCTATGTGTTTGACCACTAAACTTAGAATCCTGTCAATTATATCCCACCTAATATTAAAATTTTCTTTTGTTCTAACAACATTCCTACAATAATTTACAACTCAGTTTCGATTGTTAATTCACAATTATCCCTCTCAGATTCATTAACTATTTTCTACTGTATAGTGTTTTTTTTCCTCTATACTCTTATAACTATTACCTCTTATACACACAACGAAACAGTTTCCACCGTTTCCTAGACCCTTGTATACTTAGTGACATATACTGTAAAGAAATAATAACCCTGTAGATACTTGATCCTAGCACTAATACACCTGATTACTATCAGAAAAATAAATGTTTAAGATTTAACTGGATATCGTACGTAGTCAACTAATTTGTAAATCCATATTTTTCTCTTAAAAAACTAAAATCCTAATGACAAAACACGTGCATCTTAGTAGTAGAATCAAATTTCAAGCCAAATTAAATTTATAATGATATAACACATGCATCTTAGCCGTAGAATCAAATTTCAAGAAAAATTAAACTTATAACAACAATTTTCTAGATACAACATCTCCATATAGCTATTCATATTAATAAACTAAAATAAGAGATAATCTAACCAATATCACTGTTAGGGGAACACTTGGGAATTTTGCACCTTTTCCACCCAACCTTGAACTAAAATCCTCCATTTCACCACTATGTTGAGATGTACTTGCCAGGGTATCAACAACGCTTATTGATCCCTTGAGTAGGTATTTTATACCTTTTCTTCCATAATTGGTTTTTCCTTTAGAGGCATCCTTCTTTTGTGGTCCTGAAACTCCACTTACCTAGGATTTTCCCTTTAAATCCCACTTTTCTCTCCCATTGCACTGTATTCTTACCCATGCTTATCATCTTTCTCTAGCTAAGGGATTTAATGGATTTTTCTCTCCTATCCATTAAATATTATCTAGGATTCCTTATCATGTAAGATGTATCTCAATCTCATCCTCTAATGAGATTTTTTTTCTTTCTTTGGCAAGAATCGCTTACTCAAGTGTCTCATTTCCAAGTAATTCCAACCCTTGTTATTTATTAATAAACATTACTTATTACCTAAGCATTTACTATATTTATTTCACTAAACCAATCATGGTTTTTCCGTGATCCAGTCTAATATAATTCAGTCTGGAAAGGAAACAATCATTACAGAATTAGAGGGGTATTACATCTTCCCCCCATTTTTATTTACGTCATCCCCGGTGTTAATTCCCTAGTTCCTTCTGTTTGAAATAGTGTTGTAGTTCTTCTGCATCTCATCTTCCCGCTCCCATGTGGCCTCTTCAAGAGTAAAGTTCTTACATGGCACTTTAACCTGAACGACATCATAATTCCAGAGCAAGATCTCTTTCTGATCTAGGATACAGAGAGGTTCTGCTTAATGTTTTACTCGTTTCCTTTCAAATGATGCACTTTTTATCTTATTACAGATTAATAGTACTAAGTTGTATACAGATTTAATATCTTGGCAATAATCTAACTTGTTAAGTGATTAGTAATTCTGTGAATTTTCGACAGGTTGCCTATTGTATTATTTTGCCTCTATGCTTGACCAGTAGACTTAGAGTCCTATCAGTTATATCCCACCTGAGATTAAAATTTTCTTTCATTCTAAAAGCATTACTATGATCATTTACAACTCGGTTTCGATAGTTAATTAGAAATTATCCCTCTCGGATTCATTAATTGTTTTCTATTGTATATTGTAAAATTTCCTCTATACTCTTCTAACTATTACCTCTTATACACATAACAAAATAGTTTGCACAGTTTCCTAGACCCTTGTATACTTAGGAACATATACTGTAAAGAAATAAGAACACTATAGATACTTAATCCTAGCATTAATACGCCTGATTACAGAAAGAAACATAAATTTTAAAGCTTCAATTGGCTATCATACGCAATCAACTAATTTGTAAATCCATATGTTTCTCTTAAAAAAAAAGCCTAATGACAGAACACATGCATCTTAGTAGTAGAATCAAATTTCAAGCCAAATAAAATTTACAATGATAGAACACATGCATCTTAGCAGTAGAATCAAATTTCGAGAAAAATTAAACTTATAACGATAGTTTTATGGATACAACATCTTCATATAACTATTCATATTAATAAAATAAAATAATAGAGAATCTAACGAGTATCAGCATTAGGGGAACACTTGGGAATTTTACACCTTTTCCACCCAACGTTGAACTAAAATCCTCCAGTTCACCCCCGAGCTGAGATGTACTTGTCAGGGTATCAACAACCCTTATTGTTCCCTTGAGTAGGTATTTCATACATTTTCTTCCATAATCGAATTTTCCTTCAGCAACATCCCACTTTTGTGGTTCTGAAACTCCACTGGCCTAGGCTTTTTCCTTTAAAGCCCACTTTTCTCTCGCATGACACTTTATTGATACCCATGCTTAGAATATTTATCGAGATAATGGATTTAATGGATTTTTCTCTCCTATACATTAAATATTATCGAGGAGTCCTTATCATGGAATATTTATCTCAATATCATCCTCTAATTAGATTTTTATTTTTCTTTCTTTCCCAAGAATCTCTTACTCAAGTGTCTCATTCCCAATTAATTACAACCCTTATTATTTATTAGTAAAAATTACTTATTACATTTAAGCATTTATTGTATTTATTTTGCTAAACCAATCATGTCCTTTCCACCATCCAGTCTAATATAATTCAATCTGGAAAGGAAACAATCATTACAAAAATGGAGGGGTAGTACATCTTCCCCTCCTTTTTATTTACATTGCCCCCTGTGTTTATTCCCCAGTTTCTTTCCTTTGAAATAGTGTTGTATAGTTCTTTTACATCTCATCTTCTCGCTCCCATGTGGCCTCTTCAGGAGTAAATTTCATACATGTCACTTTAACCCAAACGACGGCTCAATTCCAAAGCAAGATCTCTTTCTAATCTAGGATATAGAGAGGTTCTGCTAGGAAGTCTCCTTCACGCTTCAGATGTAGCAATTTCTAATAAATTATGTGAGAACCATCATGTACATATTTATTTAGCAAAGACACATGAAAAACATTTTCCACTTTAATATGGCTAGGTAATGTTAATTGATAAGCTACAGGTCTAATTATGTCCAGAATTTCGAAAGGCCCACAGAATTGTGTTGCCAATTTTGTACAGGTTCCCATCCTTAAGGTACTTTTTCTTGGTTTCACCCTTAAATAAACATGATATCCAATTTTTAACTCCCTGTGTGTTATCTTATTGTCTACATAGATTTTTTTCTATCCTGCATGGTTTTTATGTTTTGTCAAATCCTTAGTACTATTTTCTCCATTTCCTGCAAAGCATCCGATCCTAGTATCAATCTATCCTCTGGCTAACTCCAACTGAGAGGTGTATGGAATTTTCTACCATACATGGCTTCAAAAGGGCTCATTTTATGGACATTTTATAGTTACTATTGTAAGAAAATTCTGCCAAATGCATAAAATCCTCCGATTTATTAGGTTTGTCCCTGACATACATCCTTAGCGTGTCGTCTAAAGTCTGATTGGTTCTCTTTGTTTTTCCATTTTTTTGAGGATGGTATGCAATGCTGAAATTTAGTTGAGTTCCCATGCCCCCAAACAACACCTTCCATAATTTTGAGGTGAATTTGGAATCCCTATCTGACACTACCATCTTCGGTACTCCATGTAGTCGAAAAATCTCCTTCATAAAGACATTGGCAATTTGTTTTGTACCATAAGTGGATTGTACAAGTATGAAACATGTGGCTTTACTTAAGGTGTCTACCACCACCATAATAGAGTCATGTTGCCTTTTGATCCTTGTTAGTCTCATGATAAAATATAAGGAAATTATTTCCCATTTCCATTCAAGGATAGATAGTGGATTCAACAACCCAACAGGGTGTTGATGTTCAACCTTCACTTGTTGACATTCTAAACATTTTGATAAATATTCGACTAACTTTTTTTTCATACCGAGCCAAAAGAAATTATTTCTTAATGTTGTGATCATAATTTGGTACCTGAGATGTCTTGTATATGGTTTCTTATGATACTCGTCTACTACCATTTGTTTCAAGTCATGCACATTGGGAACATACAACCGACTCCTGTAAATTAGCAATTTTTCAAAATTTTCGACATAACCAGCGATTTTAGTTTGCTGCAACTTTTGTTGAATTCCCAATTATTTAGTATCACTAGTTGTTGAGTTTTTAATCTGCTCCACCAAATCTATGCTAACACTGCTAATATATATTCCCATTAAAGTATAGGCATGTCTACTCAAAGCATCTACTATCTTCATTTCTTTCCCTTTTATGTGTTTAATGTTGAACTAAAACTCATTAAGGAATTCCATCCACCTAGCTTGTTTGGCATTGAGATCTGGTTAGCTGAAAAGATATTTTAAGCAGATATGATCTGTCACCAAAGTGAATTTCTTCCCTAACAGATAGTGCATCCAGATATTTAAGGCATGTATTACATTAGCTATCTCTAAAACATATACAACATAATTTCTTTCATGTGTTTTCAACTTTCTAGACTCATAAGATACCACTAAATTTTCTTGCATTAAAACTCCCCCTAGCCCCTCCATATAGGCATCAGTGCAAACTATAAACTCTTTATTTGGATCTGCAAGTTTTAGGATAGGAGCCACTATAAGTAGATGTTTTAACTTATCAAAACTTTCCTAACATTTGGTTGTCCACTCAATATTTCCTCCTTTCTTATGCAAAGATGTAATAAGATGTGCTAGTTTCAAGAATCCATTAATAAATATTTGGTAATATCATATGATTCCCATAAATGAATGGACAATAGACACATCCTTTAGTATTTTCCAATTTACCATGGCCCTAACCTTCTCAGGATCAACTACTAGTCCTTCCTTTGAAATAACGTGGCCCAAATACTGTATTTGTTTTTGTAAAACTCACATTTACTAAATTTGGCATATAATTGATGTTCTCTTAGAGTTTGCAACACTAATTTTAGGTGTTCCTTATGTTCTTCTTCATTCTTGGAATACACCAGAATGTCATCTATAAACACCAGCACAAATTTGTCCATATATTTATTAAGTATATTGTTCATCAAGCACATAAAGGTTGTTGGGGAATTAGTAAGGCCAAATGATAACACTACAAAATCGTAGTGACCATATCTAGTTCTGAAGGTTGTCTTGTAAATATCCTCATATTTGATTCTCAATTGGTGATATTCTGTCCCTAAATGAACTTTTGGAAAAATATTTCCCTCCTTACTTGATCAAATATATCATCAATACGACGCAATGGATATTTATTTTTAATGGTTAACTTGTTTAATTGTCGATAATCGATGCACATCCTAAATGTGCCATCCTTTTTCTTGACAAATAACATAGGAGCGCCCCACAGTGATACACTAGGCCTAATATAACCTTTTTCAAGTAATTCTTTTAGTTTCATTTTCAACTCCAATAACTTAGGTGGACTCATTAAGTAAGGGGATCTATACACTGGGGTTGCACCAAGAACCAAATCAATGGAAAAATATATATCTTTACGAGGGGGTAAACCCGAGATTTCCTCCAGGAAAGCATCTCTAAACTCCTTAATAACTAGCAGGGTTTCTAATTTTTATTCTTTTGTTTTTGGTTCACTTACTTCCACATGGACCATAAATTCTTAAAACCCCTTACATGCACTCTTTTTCATTTTTAAGGTTGAAATTTGTCTAACTAGTATGGATTTTGGCATGTCTTGGACCATTTGAGTTTGTCCCTTCTGATTCACATGACTCACTATTTTCTATAAACAATTTATAATGGCCTCGTGTTTTTCCAACCAGTCCATGCCTATCAATACATAATACAATCCTAATGGAAGTATATCTAGGTTTACTATTGTAGAATATAAATTTAAATCAAGATGGCATTGCCTTACTTGGTTGATTACTCTTCTCTTCGTGGAAGTTGCTAACTATACTAGCGAGGCAGTGTTTTACTTTTCAGTTTTAGGCTTACATTTTTCTACCACTTGTTGCCCAATGTAACTTAAAATAGCATATGGATCAATTGAAACAGAAGCAGGTTGGTTTAAAATAGTACCTTCGATCTCGATCATTCTTGATTGATGCTCCACTCATATATCCTCCAACATCGTGCTGATTCTCGAAATATCTATAGCAACATAATTCACTATGGTGGCTTTGTGAACAACTTGGATATTTTTGATATATATATGATTATGCAGACAATCCCTCAATAGATGAAGCTCACCACACCCCCAACACTTCAGGGGTTCATTTTCCTTAGCCCCACTAATATTTCTACTTTTCAAATCCATAGGTTTGGACCCAGTTTGAGATTGTGCCGACTGGTTTACATTTCCCTTACTGAATTTTTTCCATTGATGATCCTTCCCAAAAATGTTAAGATAGGCAGGTTTCTGCCATTTTTCCCCTATTGCAAATTTGACTTTGTCTTTACTTGGCCAAAATTTGGTGTCCTTTCCCTTATTCTTAAACTTTTGATAACACTAAATTGCCTTCCTTACTGCCTTTTCCATTGTCTTAGTATTTTCAAAATCAATCCTTTCCTTGTAGGTAATGGGTAAACATTTTACAAATCATTTCACCTTGGCTTTATTTTCTCTGATGTAAGGAACATACCAAATTAAATTGGTAAATTTTTCCACAAACTCGCCAATGGTTAACTGTCCTAGCCTTATATCATGGAAATCCTTTGCGTGGTCAAAATAATAGCGTTCACTTAGGTAGCGAGACTTAAAATGTTTCTGGAACTCCTCCCAATATATTTTCTTTTCTTCCAAAAAATGCACACTTTTAGCTTCTTCCCACTATAGAGTAGCATTGCCTTGGAGATGATAAATGGCCTATCTGGCCTTCAATTTAATATCATATACATAAACTTGAAATTATTTGGTCATATTAAGAAGTCATGCTTATGCATCCTCCTCCTTCTCTCCATCAAAAGTAAGGGGCTTTATTTTCCTGAATTCCCCTTGTATCTCCATTTGTTTCTTTCTCTTTTGTGTTTTTGGATACGTTCTATATGAATCCCATCCACTTTCATATTCTCTAGTTTTGTTCCCATTTTATTTATTTTCAATACTTTAGGTTCTACAGTTTTATGGCTAGACTTTCCATTCATTCCCTTAATCAACCTTTCTTTCTCCTCACTATCCTTTAGTAGGAATTCATTGTTGCTCCTTAGATAAGCCAAATCTTGCTCGATATTTCTAATAACAAGCATAAATTGAGAATTTGATGGGGTAGCCCCATTTCCCAACTCAACATATAAGTCTTCACCTCCGGTGATTGTTGGAGGGGGATCCTATTCCATTCTGCTATAGTCATGTCACTTTATTATCTTTTATTTCAAACATAATAAAATATTATTTCTACATTACTTCAACTTTCCAAGACTACATAATTCTACTTATTTTTGTGGTGGTTCCTTAAGGCCCAAATTGTGAAATTGGGCTCTGATACCATCTATCACAAACCCACAATCCACTACAAAAAAAATTATATATGTGTAAGTGTCAATAGTACTTCTACCATTATGTATGTTCTTGTTTTCCAATGAATAAGTTGTGGATAGTGTATTTGCTATGAACGCTCAGAACCATACCCCTTTTATGAGTTTATTAAAATGTATATTTTTCTTTTATTTACTCCACTCCTTAACATTTGTAGGCTCAATACATCATAATGTTATCCCTAACATGCAATTAACATTTAACCCTCATTCTTATGTTTAATATACACATCAAAGTGCATAATACTAATGTTGGTATACACCCCTTTTATGTTTAACTATAGTTCATTATAGGACTTATGATATTAATATTATGTCTATCTATGAGTGTGTATGCGAGGTTATGTGAAGGGGCACCTCTCTGAGATTTTGTAATGCACATAGATATTTTGTTACCTCTACCAATGAAATCATAACATAAATTAAGTTTCATAAGTGTGTATTTAATCACCCTTTACATTTGATTATACGAAAACCCCAACGTTTTTAATGCCACCTATTATGCTCTGCATTAGGAAATTAAGTGTTCAATCCTCTCTTGCCACATCTTCCTCCTTCACATGGAGTGCATGTACACTGGCAGTGCCTGAATGGTTGAGATGAGGGGATGGAAATCAAGGGATGGGATCTCATTACACAAACCCTATTCTTTATATTTTGTACACATTTGGTAAGTAGGCCATTTCCTTTTCCGCCTATTGCATATGGTGTCATTGCAGCATCGCTCTTCATCCATTCCTCAGCTTATGGCCTGTCGGTGGTGCAAAAAGGTCATGGAAGTAGGGAAGACTTCGATAACCTTCACATTTGTCCCTTTCCAAGTTCTACAGGTAAAAAAAAATGTTTGCTAGTTAATTTCGCTCCCCTTTTATGGCATTCCTATAAACTGATTCTCATAACCTTTGCTTTAATTTTTTATATCTCTTCCGAGTTGATGACATCATGTCTCTCTTACTATAGTTCCAGGTGGGATGCCCATATTGAGGACCCTTTCCTTCCATTTCATTACTCATTTTCCTTAACATAAATATTTGTATTTTTAACTCGCTCATCTTCACTCCCATTTATTTTTTCCTCTGCTACAAGATTACCGTGCTCATAGCCAATGTGATTGGCTCCATTATTGATTTCCTTTCTTGTACAGGGAGCGACAAAAAAACAAGCCAATTCGATTTGGTGACCCTGACTTCGAAGGAGAATATAAGGTAAATGCTTCAGATCATTTTTGGGTTTTTTTTCTATTTTTCTTATGGCACGATGACTATTTTGTTTCCTTGTTTAGGTTCTTGTAACAAAATTCTCACCGGGTCGTCTTTTTTTTTTTTTTTTTATTTACACTTACCCTTTCCAACCTACTATTGTTTAGAGAGTCCTCACCCGTATCTAAAAGGGGTTACTTCTCTTGTTTATGTACAGATGGGAGCATGTACTACTTTTCCTAGACAAGTATGAGCTTGACTTCTCTTGTAATGATTTTACACTATTAATTCAGACATCAAACCATAGGATACTGATACCCTGTCTCTTCTATCTTGCAGGTGTTAACTACTCTTTATAATAACTCTTCCATGTGCAGTCAGAAAAACACAATCAACACTGATATTCAGCCACTATGATTTTTCAGGTTGGTTAATTTTCCCTTTCTGGGTTAGATTCAGTACAATGTTCTGCTAAGATTCATTGGAAGTCGGTGCTACTGTGAATTACCTACAGTGCATGCCTTATGGAAATTTAGATGTTAATTCCCTAAATCAAGGGAATTTTGTCTTTGGTTTCTTCCTTTAGTTTGTAGATACTAGCCCTGGTTTAGTTGTAATTTCCTATTATGTTTTCAAACTCATAACTCTAGGGACACTAATTGCTATGGGTGCAGACATATGTTTAATGTATTGTAAATGGTATTACTCACACAATGAAATGTCTTTTGTGTATTCCAATAGTCGGAAAAGTTTGTTCTTTCAGTGCTACTCAATAAAACTTCTCCTTAGTGATTTGTTTGTTGTTACGACCTGCTCCAGGGTGGTTTTGTTTCTTCCTTGTTAGACAATGATGTAATCTACGAGTTAAGAATTTTTATATATATATATATATATATATATATATATATATATATATATATATATATATATATATATATATATATATATATATATATATATATATATATATATATATATATATTTCCACTCATGTGTCGTATTTGTTAATTTACTACTTCATTATTTGTACCCTTATATGTTCTTCATGTATTCTAGTACTTCTTAATTTTTCCTTCTGCTAGCCAGTTCTATGTGAAGGCAAAAGAATTAGTCATTATCTTGTTTGTATTCTAGTAATCCTCTCATGTACATCTTATTTACTAGTTTCCTTTCAAAATATGTGCTTGTTATCTTATTACAGATGAATAGTGCTAAGCTATATATAAATTTAATATCTTGGTTATAATATAACTTGTTAAGTAGTTAGTAATTGGGTGAATTTTTGACAGGTTGCATGCTGTATTATTTTTCCTTTGTGCTTGGCCACTAGAATTAGAGTCTTGCTAATTATATCCCACTTGAGATTAAAATTTGTTTGTGTTCTAAAAGCATTACTCGAGGACTTTATAACTCGGTTTCAATATTTAAATCGCAATTATCCCTCTCGAATTAATTAATTGTTTTCTATTGTATATTGTTTTTTTTCGTTTGTCCTCTATACTCTTCTAACTATTACCGCTTATACACATAACGAAATAGTTTGCACAGTTTCCTAGACCCTTGTATACTTAGAAACATATACTGTAAATAAATAAAAACCCTGCAGATACTTGATCCTAGCACTAATACACCTAATTATAGTCATAAACATAAATATTTACGATTCAACTCGCTATCGTATGTAGTCAACTAATTTGTAAATCCATATGTTTCTCTTAAAAAAATAATAAAATTCCTAATCACAAAACACATGCATCTTAGCAATAGAATGAAATTTCAAGCCAAATTAAATATATACTGACAGAACACATGCATCTTAGCAATAGAATCAAATTTCAAGCAAAATTAAACTTATAATGACATTGTTTTAGATACAACATCTGCATATAACTATTCATATTAATAAAATAAAATAATAAATAATCTAACTAGTATCACCGTTAGGGGGACACTTGGGAATTTTATACCTTTTCCACTCAAACTTGAACTAAAATCCTCCAGTTCACCCTCGAGCTAAGATGTACTTGTCAGGGTATCAACAACCCCTATTGATCCCTTGAGCAAGTAATTTATACATTTTCTTCCATAATCAATTTTTCCTTCAAAGACGTCTCACTTTTGTGGTCCTAAAACTCCACTTGCCTAGGGTGTTTCTTTAAATCTCGTTTTTCTCTCCCGCAGTGCTTTATTCTTACCCATTCTTAGCATCTTTCTCTAGCTAAGGGATTTAATGGATTTTTCTCTCCTATCCATGAAATCTTATTTAGGATTTCTTATCATGGAAGATTTATCTCAATCTCATCCTCTAAAGAAATTTTTGCTTCTATTTCTTTGGGAAGAATATTTTACTCAAGTGTCTCATTCCCAAGTAATTCCAACCCTTGTTATTTATTAATAAAAATTTCTTTTTACATAAGCATGTACTGTATTTCTTTCACTAAACCAATCATGGCTTTTCCAACATCCAAACTAATATAATTTAGTCTAAAGGAAACAATCATTACATAAACAGAGGGGTATTACAATAGTTGTTCATGTGTGGATTTTTTCTTATGGAAATGGCCTAGGGCATTAGAATAGTCGTGGAAGTAATTAATTGTGCATTGAGATGAAATGTTTGGATTGTGTGGAAGCCGAGAATGACAATATAAGTGGCAAGACAACAACAAAAGAAAAGGTGTTTCAATGGTGTTGAATGAACATTGGTATATGGCTATAAGACTTGGAATGACAATATCAGTGCCAAGACAACAACAAAAGAAAAGTTGTTTCAATGGTGTTGAATGAACATTGGTATATGGCTATAAGCCCTGGTTCTACATGAGTACCTCTACTGGTAAACTCTATATGTAGAGATATGTGATAGGGAGGAGAGCATGGGAGCTTTATGGATTGGATCCTATGGATTTTCCCAATAAATTTTAAAATGGGTTTGCCAAGTAAACTCGACTCGTGAAATAGCCACTATTGTCAGGTCAAAAATTGTGGTTTAATGGTGGTTTCTTGTGAATATTACATGTAAATAAAGCTTTTAGAAGAGTTGATTGCATTTAAGTTAAAAAATAATAAATTTATTATTAAATTAGTTTTTTCAAATTATAATATTTTAGAATAAATCATAATGTGCCTGATTTATCTGTGTTGTTGTTATGTATGATTTTTTATAAGTCTTTCAATTTTTTTTAATGTAAGTTGTGGCTGGACTCTCCGATTTACATGTCCATTATGTACCCCTCTACGGGGGAGGGGTAGCCCAAGATTTGAACCCAAGACTTCTGGTTCGGTGAGACTTGATTTCCATGGCCCTTACCGCTTGAGCTACCCCATGTGGACATAAGTCTTTCAAATTACTAAAACTATTTACACATTTAAAAACTAAAAAATTGTAATGTCACTTACCCTAATATTGCTAAAAAAACCACTAGTTAAAAAATATCTTATTATAATATATATTCTAAAAACTATTTGTATGATGTTAATAAAGTCAATTATTATATTATTGTAAATATTATATTATTATAAATATTATGAGTTTCGATTTGAGTGGAATCACCTAAAATAATTTTTAGTTAGATGATTTTATTATTTAAAATCACTTTTAAATAACACACTAAAAAATCTACATTACAAAATTCATTAATCAAACTTGTGTATCCAATAGATTCCTGCCAAATTTCCTGTATAGCCTAAAAGCCTTCCAAATAGTTGGATTACGAACAAACATATTTTAAATTTATGCGCAGGCTGAGCTCACGTGCATCGTGTTGCAATCCGGAAGATTATCTAACGTGCTCTTGATCAAAGGCATCGATACCTATGACATCAATTCCAAGAAGAAAAAAATTTAAAAGCTTACTTTAAAAAATAAGTTAAATTAAAATAAAAAAATTCAAGATTTGAAATGCCAGAGATTTTTATGATGCTGAATCTCTTCTACTATCAAAAAACGATTCACACTCCAACAAAAATTTAAAAAAAAAAATTTACCAACAAAAATTTGCCTCGAAACTATTTTGTTAGGTTGATAGAAAACACTGAACTGAAATCTGTCGTTTCAATTCTGATATATATATATATATAGATATTTATTTTCAGAGGAAAAAATCAGAATAGATTATATTAAGATGATATAAAAGTCAGCATTACAGATGTCTCGGAGGAGACATTTTTCAGATAGAGAGGATATTGATTACATGATAAAGTCCCCATGAAGGTGGACGAAGAGAGATCATAACCCTGTTGAGGCCGCAAAAAGACAGGCTGGGTCAACATAGTTCTTTTCAGAGAAATAACGCCAGATATAAAACCATATATGTGATCAGATGTACAGAATAGAAGATATATGATATGGGCCGTGGAGGCCGCAAAAATACAGGAACAAAGGATGCATTCGGGAGAAAACTGCCAGTAGAAAACTAGCTAATCCGATGTGGGCATGGAGCCCGAAATAGGCATCAAAATGGAGTGCAGGGGCTGGCAGGAATTCTGGAAGACACGGTTGTTTCTCCATTTCTAGATGAACCAGCAAGTGAGGATAAAAAGAGCACGCCAGGAGGGGGGCTGTGAGCTCCACCAGAAGAAGCCAAGCCATCCTGTACAGTAGGAAAGAACCGGTGAGAGAAACCATAAGTGAGAGAGAGCTCGTACCAGATTGAAGAAGAGGCTGGACACTCGAAGAACATATGGAAGTTTGTTTCTTGATGAGAAGAGCACAGATGACACCTGCTGGGACCATGCCAACCTTTTTTTTGGAGAACCTCCCAAGTGAGGTTCTTGTTGGAGAAAAGAAGCCATGAGAAAAGGATCGCTTTTAGAGGGCAGGGAAAGTAGGGAGAGATGGCAGGAGGTTTGATAAGAGGAGAGAGTAGAGATTTTTGACAGTGAGAGAGAGGGTGGGCTTCTGCCCCCTTTGAATATATATATATATATAGAATCTGTGTATATAAAACCATTTTTTGTCTAGTTGGAATGGCCGTCTGTAACTATCGTCACGAGCCAGCGTTGAGATCGGCATTGACCAGAGGTTACTCCACTCTCATTCATAATGGAAAGGTCAGAAATCATGACATTAACCGCAACCTTTTTTCATGAGGATTTGACAAACAAGAGGTACGTGAAATATTGCGCAATCAAATCTTTGCGATGTAACCATATTGTCATTCATGGATGGGAACAGTCGGCTGAGCTGTTTTAGTGTCATGGTGCGTGATTTTGAAATTTTCAGTGTCCATTTGATTCAGAATAGGTTAATTTGGTAGGAAACATGGCAGCGAGCAAATTGAGTTTTGGTAATGTTTAGTCGACTTGGGTTAAAACTTATGGTTACACAATGTCACTTTTTGGTTAAATTCTTATGCTTAAAATGTTATTCAAAGTAATTAAATTCTTATGCTTAAAAACTTATTCAAAGTAGATGAAAATATTTAATAACTGTAATAATAGTAATTCAAAGTATTTAAAAAAGGTAATCAATATATTATTTTATAATAGTAAATTGAATTTATTTTGGGTGATTAGTCATAATTATTGTAATTTTCTTCAATTAGATTTAATCTATTTATAATGAAGATAATTTTAATTTATAATAGTAAAAATTATTTTACAATTTTAGAGAACAACCAAATCTTTTTAGGTGCAATTTTTTTTTAAAGTGTAAAATTGAAAGAAAAAAATCGCAATGAATCTTTAAAAGTTTTCTATATATACAATGTGTAATTTTACAAAAAAAATAAAAAAAGAAAACCTTTGTTCGATTTCAAGGAAAATTAACAAAAATAACATATCTAAAAAAATAAAAATATAAAATAGTAAGACTACTTCAAAAATTTTAACCATAAAAACTTTTTTATTTATTGTTTTATATGATATTGTCACGTACATACACCATAACCATCACATACACCATAACCATCACATTCAAGACTAAATAAAAAAATAACATTATTTACCTCCACCATAACCATCACATTCAAGACTAAATAAAAAAATAACATTATTTAACTTGGTACATAATGCAGTTAATTTCCATACCCTTGAAACATTATATGATATCGATTATATTTAAAGGTTACAAAGGCAATTATTACAGTGCGGATCATATGTTTGAAGCAGTTGGAACTATATAGATAACTCTAATTATTTCTATGTTGGTTGGTGGCCAACTAACCCCAAGTTCTCAAACATTCCTTTGTGCCACTTGGAAACGTTGATGGTGCACCTTCATCTAACGACTATCGGCTGCTCACGGAGGTTAGTGGTAATCGACCAACCTACCCCTCGCTCCAGTCGGTCATTCCCGGGGTTCATTGTGGTAGGGTTTTCCTCTGTAACCTCTCTCATCAACTGTGTTCTATATCAGGTTCTAGTTCCTTCTCCCCCATTGGAGGCTAAAAACTATATGCCCGCATTAACACCACAACAACTCGGGAGTCGGATAGTGCTCAAAATTGATTTTAAGGTAACCCTATATCAGTTGCAGTTCTTGTCTTTACATCTCTTCCTTTCCGTCGGTAACAGTATTGATTTATGATTTTCATGCTTATTAACTTCGTGCCCTTTGTTTTTACAGGACTTTACATTCTGGCTTACTTATCTTGCAAGTCAGTAAACTCCTAGAATTCAGTTTGTTTCAAATGACACACTGTTAGAGCTCAATTTATTTCATTTTCTTCAAATTTGTGCCTGCAATTTATTATGGTTTACATTTTTCTCCTCTGCAGGGTTAAACCCTTGGTTCAACATGGGTATAGTCAAGACTCTACTCACTCCTCTAGCTAATCCCATTTGAGACTATTGTTACCCAGATGTATCTTTTGACTTAATGAAGTTGTCTGACTGGAATTTTTGCTATAATGAATGGCTCCAGAGTGGTTATCTTGGTCGTGCAATTATGGTTGTTATTTTGGTGATTAAGTTATCACTCTCTTTAATTTATTTAAGCTCTGATTTTGAGAATTTTTCTTAAGCTACCCAAAATGTATTACTTCTTCCTGGTCACTATTAATTTTCGCCTATTAAGACCTGGGTTTATTATTTTTGGGGAAAAGACCCATTCGGATCATTTACTCTTTTTCCATCTTACTCCGTCAGGGAGTGTACATGTATTTTCGTTTTTAATTTAATCATTATCAATGAGATGCCTCTCTTTCCCAGAATTTGGTTTATGAGTTTGATGGTATGAAGAAATAAGTTAAAGCCCTCGTTTTTTGTTCCTGCATTAATATTTAATACATCGTACTGTTCTCTATAGTTTATTGTGAGTGTATTTCTTCCTCGCTCCTGAATATATATAGCAAGGGTTTCGTCCAATGTCAGTTGTCAAGTTAAATTCGTTATGTTGCGGGAAGGGAATGGTGTCATTATAAAACCTTCCCTAAAGTTGTCCCTTGTTTACTTATTACTGTGACAATGGAATTTAGCGTATAACAGTTTTTGTTAAGATTATGTTTTCCAGAACCATCCCTCGGTTGCCAACTCATGGTAACCTAAGAGGGTAAATATGGAATTCAATTTTGATCTTTCTATGTTCACATAACCTCCCATGGCTCAACTCGACAGTCGAATCTTTCCAGTTAAGTGTGCTTTTGAATTGAACAATTTTTGTTTAGTGTACCGAACATTCGGTTAACAGTGGTTTCTCTTCCTCATGGGGTCGTCTACCTTTCCAGTATATGTTTAGAGTCTCGGCGGCTTCTTCATATGGAACACATAAAATTTCTTTTATGCAAAGAACCATCACAGTAACTCTATCCTTAATTTTTCTTGAAAAGAAAACAAGAAGTTAGAAGTACTTCCGATTCTTTCTTTTCATGCATACTTTAATATGCATGCATACTTTAATTAAAAGCATATTAGGCCTAATCCTCTAGATTTCATTCACACATAATTTATTTTGGCATACAATAGTTCTTAGGGTTAACCCTTCTGTCATTTTTCATAAATAACTTAGTTTATATTCATTTGATACCAAACAAAGTTAATCATCTGACTTAAAAAAGAAGCAGGGCAATTCAAAATTATTTAAAATTATTTTTCTTATCGAAGTTTTACTTTCTCTGATAAATTATGTTAAACAACTTGAGACACATTCAAGTACTTATTTGTTAGTCAAGATTCTAGAATTTGCAGGCAAGACCTTGCCTCCCGACCAATGAGGATTATCCTATTACGTCCTGATCCATCCCCGTGCTTCTCAATCCATAAAAGTTCTTTTCGAAGCAGTTAATGATTCACTGGTATCAAGACTTTTTCTCATTCTAGCCTAGAATCTTTTCATTCAGAGACCAAGTCTGAATCTAGAGTTTCCACTGGCTCTTAGTCCAGCTCCGGAATTCCTCCAGGATCTTACCTTCTGCTTCTCTTTCCTCTCCTCTCCCCCCTAAGTTCTCTCAACTCTTGAGGATAAAGGGAAAAAACTAATTTTAACTGTTTGGATAAAAAGAGGATTACTCAGATCCTTCCAATTAAATTTTAAAAGTCAACACACACACACACACACACACACATATATATATATTATCAGTTAGATTTATTCAAGTTCAATATTATTTCACATATATAATTTATCAAGTTCACCTAATAACCACAATTATTTTTTTGTTAAATGTTTACAATCACTTGGGGGTGTCACATATCTCCCCCCTTCATTGCAACATCGTCCTTGGTGTTCATTTCTTTAGACACCCTTGGAAACAATTTGGGATATGCCTCCTATATAAATTCCTTGTTTTCCCATGTAGCTTCCTTCGGCTAAAGTATTTCCACTATACTTTAACGTGGATGATAGTTTTCTTTCATAGCATTATTTATCTTCGGTTGAGTATACGCAGAGGTTCTACCAGAAACCCTTCATCTGATTTGACCTATTACAATTACAATTAATTCATTAATTTGTTCAACTGTATATACAAAAATTTATTTTCTAGAAATTTCTAAATAATTTTCATTACCTATATATCTTGTCAATTTATGATGTGGCTAGAATCATAAACTAACTCTTTTAGAAGTGAAACATGAAACATATTGTGAACTCGAATGTGACTGGGTAGTGCCAGTTGGTATGCCACTAATCCTATCCTTTCCAAAATATGAAAGGACCCGCAGTATCAAGGTGCTAGTTTCGCACAACTTCCCCATCTAAGGGAACTTCTCTTAGGCTTAACCCTCACATAAACATGGTCACTCACCTGGAACTCCTAGTAAGATTTTTTATCAGCATATCCCTTTTGTCTGTCTTGAGCTACCCTTCAATTTTTCCTAAATTTTCTCATTGATCTTTCTATTTCTTCTAACATATCAAGTCCTAAAATTAGTTTATTCTCAATACTATTCTAGTTAGAGGGTACCCGACACCTTTTCCCATAAGTCACCTCATAAGGACTCATTTTCAATGACTTATGATAATTGTCATTATACGCAAACTCCACCAAATGAAAGATTATTCCCACTGACTCAGTTGTTGCATTACATACATACGCAAAATATCCTCCACCACTTCATTTACTTGCTCAATTTGCCCATTGGTTTGTGGATGATAGGCACTGTTGTAGTGGACGTGAGTACCCAATCCAGTGAATATTTATTTCCAAAATGTTGAAGTAAATTTTACATCTCGATCTGAGATAATAATTCTAGACATGCCATGTAGCCTAAATATCTCTCTCATAAATGCATAGCCTAAATATCTCTCTCATAAATACATCTGCCACCTAGGTAGTTTGATAGGTAGATTTAACTGGAATAAAATGGGATACCTTGCTCAATTTATCTACCACTACAATAATAAAGTCATTTTGTCTCTTGGAATTGGGTAATATGGCTATGAAATCTAAGGTAATCGTGTCCCACTTCCATTTAGGAATGGGTAAGGGATGCAACAACCGAGTAGGGTGTTGAAGTTATACCTTTGCTAATTGACATTCTAAGCATTTAGATAATTATTCTGCAATATCCTTCCTCATACCAGGCCAATAATAATTCTTTTTAATTTCAAAAGATAACTTTTGATAACTTGAATGAGCAGTATAGGGACTTCTATGGAATTCATCCAATATAAAAAATTGAATTGAAAACTAATTAGGAGCATACATTCTTCCTTGGAAAATCAATAGATCTTTGTTGTTGATACCATATTCACTATGTTTCCTAGTATTCTAAGCAAGTTTAGCTTGTCACCAAAGATATTCATATTCCGGATATTTCAAGGTAGCTTTTTTAATCTGTTCATAAAAATTAAACTCCACTTGACTATATGAGATCTCATATACATGATGCAGTCTTATGCTTAATGCATCGGCCACCCGATTCTCCTTCCCCTTAAGATGTTTTATTTCAAAGTCAAACTCACTCAAAAATGCAGTCCATCTGGCTTGACGTGCATTCAAGTTGGGTTGCTTAAAGAAACTAGTCAAACTATTGTGATCAGTCATCAGCAGGAATCTCTTCGCTAACAAGTAGTGTCGCCACACCTTCAAAGCATGGACTACAACTATTAACTCCAATTCGTAGGTAGAATACCTCTGCTCATGTTCCTTTAGCTTACGAGATTCGTAAGTAATCACCTTTCTCTCTTGCATCAAAACTCCCCCTACACCTTCCTGGCAAGAATTGGTACAAACTATGAATTATTTTTCTGGATCTGCAAATTTCAGTACCAGGGCGGTAGTAAGTAATTGTTTCAAATTCTCAAAATTTTACTGACATTATTTTGTCCATCTAAAATTATTGCCTTTCTTTTGCAAAGAGGTGATTCGAAATGCAACTTTAGAGAATCCTTTTATAAAATTGTGATAATATTCACCCAGTCCCATAAAGGAGAGTATATCCTCTACATTTCCTAGGATGGGTCACTCCATGATGGTTTTTAAATTTTTTCTGGGTCCACTGCTATACATTCAAAGGAGATAATGTGTCCTAAATGTTGTATTTTTGTCGTGGCGGAAAAAGTCGTTTGTGCGGACACAACTGACCTCCCTAAGAGTCTAAACTCTCTAGCGACAAACAAGACAAAATGGAGTGATCTTTCTCTAAATATACCTTTTAAAACATGAAAACTACAAGTGTTTAGGCTTACCTTATTCCAAAACGCGGTTGTTGTAGTCCGTCCTTGCCGATCCGGATGAGCTCCTCCCTCAAGTCAATTCCTGCAACCACAAACAATCAAACAATTACCAAGCACTTGCATTTCATATAATAAAACATATATTCAACATGCAGACCAAGGAACACATGAAATAACTCATTAACACAAGCTATTGAGAAAAATAAACCAGTTTGTATTAATAACGAAACAAAGAAACTCTTACAACCTAGCCTTGGTGTTGTGCAAGTTCCTCCCAGGGTCCATCAAGGGTTTTCCTCTACTTTGACAAAGCTCACCCACTTCCAAGTAGAATCAAGTAAAGACAATCTCTCCTCACAAGGTTCTAAATGGGAGTCCTAATTCCTGCAGCATTTACCCAAAGAAAATGTATAGCTCCAACCTCTCCTCCCTCTGGCTCAATGTCTTTATTTATAGTGCTGTAAAGAGGTTATTCAGGTCCACCATCAATGGGATAATCCCCCTCTTTGGGTGGGATAGCTCCGTTATTGATGGGATAAGTTCCTCCTTAATAGAGATACATGAACCAACTGGAGGCGCATCCAATTCATCAAACCGACCTCTAGAAAGTTCTAGAAGTAACCACAAGTAACTTTTTTAAGATGAAACTCGCGCATTTTGCCTTTTACAGAAGGATGCACCTGTCCCTTAACATACAGAGCGTCCAAGGACGCACCTTTTGTGAACATGGTCAGCGTCCCCGCAGGTAAGGCTAGAGAGAACCTGCGACCCCAGAGATAAACATATTTTTGACAAGACTTTCTCTCTTCTTTGAGTTTGAGATGGATAGCAGAGGCATAAGACTTGCCTAAGAGGGTAGCATGACTGTTGATTTGAGCCATACTAACTGTAAGTGGTCATGGTGACATTTTTTAGTGTAACAGATTGCCCCCTAAAGTGCGAAGCCTGGAATAGATTTAGGGTTTTGTAATTCTAGGAAGGGTGAAGCGCTTTATCATTTCAAGGATTGTCTTGTGGATGACTCGGTTGGAACCTGCAATTTTCAACACAAAATACATGTATAAGATTATATCATCACTGAGGTAGGCATTCCCATACTCAGATTCAAAACTTTAACTAATGGACTAACTATTCTGATACAGGAATGATCTTGCAGTACATCATTTTTATAGACTTTTGTAGACACAGTATGGACGCAGCCATCTGTTTATGATTAGTCTACATAGATAATGAATACAAAACTCCTTGCAGCCTGGATGGTAGAAACTAGATCCAGGGTCTTTACTTCTACTTCCCGAATTGGTACGATTCTAGCCATGTGATTAAATGATTCGATGTCGAACATGTTAGAAACCACTTGATTACCAGTCGATGATGCAAACTGTTAACAAGCGTGAGAGAAACCACCAGTAATGTCAATGGTTCTCAAAGTACCAAGCACAACCCGTGAAATGTGAATAGATGTTTTGATGTCGAACACTTCACGGAATCCTTTGATCGAAAGTCAATGATGTAAACTGACGTCAAAGGCGAGAAACCTGCCATTGATGCATGCAGACTTCAAGGTGTTGTCGATTCCTAAGTCATCTTTCTAGATAATGTGTCGATGTCGATAGAAAGCGACCCGTTGCAGGCAAGACCGCAACACGAAATCATTGTTCAAGTTGAAGAAATGTTGCTGTAAGGACTGACTCAGGGATGGTCAAATGGATGACAAGTATTTTGCAGATGAAAGTTTTTGCTTGCAGACCTCTTGAACACATAACGACACGACAGATGGCTTGGTGACGAATAACTCAAAGTTAATCCCTGGAACCCGGTTAAAGACTTTCAAAGTGGTTTGGTCAACTGTGAGGTAAAAGATTTCCCAACCCAGGTGAATGAAAAGTGTCGTGTTCAAGAGTGGTAATAAAGTTTCTTTTGAGACAAAAGGTGACAAACAGGTTCATTCTTCTCTCTTTTCCCCCACCATTTCTGGCAAGTACCTCTTTATTTTTAACAAGCTTGAGGAGGATAACATATGCTTGATTATAAGCTCATCCTTCGGACGAGTCCAACCTAGTTTAAATTCGAACCCTAGGAAGGAGTGGTTCGTTCCTGTTTGTAATTGAACAGGTCCTTTACTGTAAAAGTTTAACGAGTCCAGTATAGGAGAAACTCGGCGTTTTTCATTTTTAGAGAGTCTGAAAAAACAAAAGGAGACTCCACGTTGAACTTTTTCGTATATTTGTGTCCCTCAAGCCCGAAAAAGTATAAAATAATACCTGGGGGAACCGCTTGATCTTGCGACCAAGGAGTACTTTCATAATAGTGTCGTTGACCTGAAAAGTAAAAAGCGATCAAGGACACGTCGTTTTATTTCCTTATCGAGTTCGAAACGACAAAAACCCGGCAATCTTTTCCTGATTTTGCGGTCAGAAAAGAGCTAAAAGGGGACCGTCTTTTAATTCCGTTTTAACGAGTGTAAAAGAAACGCTCGGCGATCTTTTCATTTTTTAGGAGTCAGAAAAGGGCTTAAAAGATGACTCTGATATTTTATTTGTGAAAAAATCACAATTTCCTTTGAAATCCCTTTGTCCTGCACAAAAGCGACATATTACTCATACCTGTTTAAAAAGACTATAAAAACCTATAAAAAGACCTTTTACCATGTCATTTTTACCGTTTGACTTTGGAGGTTGAAAAGGGAGCTTTTGACAAGAAACTTCCCGTGGTTGCTGCGGAAAATCTGACCGTCAGAATCGAACGCCGTCTCATCCAGGTATTTTACACATCCTACTCTGCATTTCTATCCGTTTAGAATTAATTTTTAGGTCTTAGTTTCATTTTTTGGGGGGGTTTTGGTTTTGGAATGCGCCTTTCGGCGGACGCAGGTGCCCTTCGGGTGACCTGCGTCCCCCGACTTTTTCTCATACGGGAAAAAGGTCGGAAGACGCAGCCCGCCTTCAGGCCAGCTGCGTCCGGGCGCCCTGTGCTACAAAGCCGGGGTGCGTCTTCCGAGAAGTGCGCATTTCAAAACCCCAACTCCCTCAAAAACCTACCAAAAATCCTCAAATCAATTTCTAATTGCTATTTTTGATATGCAGGGCATTAATCATGTTAGACTGGAGAGAAAGAGAGCATGTAGAGGAAGATGAAGCTGCAATAAATCACCAACCTTCTCTGGATGCCCTAAGAGCATGCGGATTATACAAATATTGGACCATACCGGGCATGAGGGGCCAGGTAAGATTCTTGGAATGGCTGGTTGAGCGATGGAACGTTCAAGAACAATGCTTTTACATAGGAGGGCACCAGCTCGAGATAGAGCCCTCGGATGTATACTTTCTCACTGGCTTGCCAAACAGAGGCGAGCAACTCAATCTTGCGGGGACTAGGCCGGGTGGCCAATCCCTTGATAGTCTCCGCGAGGATTGGTGCACACGTGGGGCTCACCATTCAAAAGGCATAGAGATAAAACACATCACTCTGCCTGAACTCAAAGTCATAGCGTTCACGGTCACCAGAATTTGCGGCGCGGCCGCTTTACACATTGCTTCCGGATCCCAAATGCGGATGGCAATTGACTGTTACCAAGGCACCATTTTCAACTGGTGTGAAGCTGTGTCGGCTCATATGAAGAGCCAACTGACCAAGGCAAAGAACGGACGACTAAAGACTTTTGGATATGGGCCTATAGTCGTGAGCTTTGCCTTGGAGAGAGTTCCAATGTTGATCCCTCAGCAACTCACTGTTGATATCTTGGGTCCTCGGGAGCCAAAGCTGATACGATGGGTTGCGGTGATGGCCCGGCATCCTGACGAGGGTGCGGCAGTGGTTCGATTCTCAGATAGTTACTTTCACTGGTTAGAGGACCAGGTTTTTTCGATACAGGACTTTCCGTATGCCGGAATGGATTTCAGAGGTGATCCGGACATGGTTCTTCCACAGGGAGAACAATGGGACGACAGAGGTACTTTTATTTTCACAAGTTTTCTAATTATGTATTTTTTTTAATTTTTCATATATATCGTCTCAAAACTAATAGTAAAACTTTTCAAAATGCAGATGTTGGTCCACAGCGTCCAGCCAACCTCCGGCCTTTTGATAGACTACATCCAGCTGCACCGGTACCGGCCCCACAGGACGCGGCTGCAGACGTACTAGCTGAGTTGGAGCATGATCTAGAGCGTCTCACGGCAGATATACCTGAGACTACTATGGACGACATTCCTATCAGGCTTCAGCGCTTCGTAGTCGCGGTCCCTGGACCGTTTAGGAGATTTTTGCGTAAGGTAGCCCGCGCAGTGGTGTCATACAGAGAGCACCACCAGTGATTGACTAGTCACTTTTGTAGTCACATGTGACATTTTGACTTTTTGTACTATCATTTTGCCGATCATAAGGTGTTTTCAACCTATGATCGAAGACGATGTATATATTTTTTGACACACTTCTATCTATATATATCACTATTACCGGCTTATCTTGTTTAACATATGTGATGAAATGTTTTTAAATTTACTTGCATGATTATCGTAAATGTCTGTCCAACATTCGAGAAGCAATTGCATCTGCTAATGTATTCAAAGACCTTGGAATATGTTGATATTCAATGTAATCAAATTCACGTTCCAAGAGACGCACTCTCAAAAACAACCTTAATAACACAGGATTCCTAATGGCATAAACTCTATTAAGCTGTAATACAACAAGTTCAGAATCTAACCTCACTGTCAAACGTCGAATTCCAAATGAAATAGATTCGGATAATAATTCAATCACTGCACTGTATTCTGCAATGTTGTTCGTTGTTTGACCGAGGCTTACCCCATGCATAGAAACTAACTCGTCAGAGGGCGAATAGATAACCCAAGCTGCGGAAGAGATGTTCCGTGTACTACGACAAGCACCATCAGCAAATCCAATATATGTTTGGAGAGGCGTCGACATCTACAATATCAAGAGTAAAACCAAGATAAGCCAGAATAACGACGAAAAACCACACTCTCTAAGCTAAGCACACTGACTAAACTAACACACTTGCTAGCTAGAAAGAAAATCTAACCTATCTAAAAAATTTCTCCATTCCCCTCATTTAAGCATAATACCTCTTTAGGTAAAGTCCATTTCTGGGTTTACCCAAAGAGTCCCCATCAAAGTCAACTAGCTCATAAGCCCCTTTTGCTAGCTTTCGCTTTACAATGTAGGGCCCATGCCACATGGGAACGAATTTTCCGGCACCTAGCTTATCGTTAGCTTGATCATATAATAGTACTAGGTCTCCTTCCGAAAAACTTCGAGGGGTTACATTTCTATCATACTGAGCTTTCATTCGTTTCGCGTGAGTCTCGATTGCCAATGTAGCGTCACGTCGAGTCTCATCTAATTTAGCCAAGTACAATAAACGTGTCTCCTCTTCGGAAGTAGCTGGAAGTAATTCGACAGCCATTTGAAGTGATGGGATTTCGCATTCAATGGGTAACACAGCTTCTAAGCCATAAACTAGCTGGAAAGGAGTGAACCCTGTTGAATTTTTCACTGAGGTTCGGTATGCCCATAGCGCTGAAAATAACATGTTGTGCCAATTCGACCGATGAACACCAATGGTTCGTCGGATCATGGTAACTAGAACTTTGTTGATAGACTCAACCAAACCGTTGGCTTGCGGATAATAAGGAGTAGAGCTATCGTGGCGCAAACCAAGCTGGCTTGTAAGCTCAGTCATCATGACATTTCGAAAATGGCTCCCATGGTCAGTAATGATTGCTTGTGGGACACCAAACCTAGTTATGATATGATTGAATACGAAAACTGCAGCTGTTTTGCCGCTTGCGTCGAATGTAGGCATCGCCTCGGCCCACTTAGTAAAATAATCAACCGCAAGGATGATATACGCATGCCCCCCGGCCGAGTGAGGGTTACAAGTAATAAAGTCGATACCCCATTTGGCGAATGGACCAACGGCAATTATAGGGTGGAGAGGAGCAGGTGGAGCGCGCATCTTGCGATCAAACACTTGACAGTTGTGGCACTTCCTGACTGCAATGATACAATCTTTAAACATAGACGGCCAGAAATAACCAGCGCGCAACACCTTCTGAGCTGTGGCATACCCAGACATATGACCGCCACATGCTCCAGAGTGACAATCATTCAAAACCCTCTCAGCCTCTTCGTGAGTTAAACAACGTCGAAAAACTAAGTCTGCCCCCCGGCGATAAAGTGTATCTCCAATAATTTTGTATGGCTGGGATTGAAACCGAATTTTTCGACGTTCTGCTTTGGAAGCTTCAGGCCGAAAGGTTTGGGTTTGGAGATAAATGATTATATCCCCGTACCACGGATCTACAGTACTGATAAGAAACAAAGATTCGTCCGCAATGGACTCCTCTGCCACAGTCTCTGTGTCAGCACTCGGGAAATCACACATCAATTCCGCAAAAACTAAGGATTTCTTAGACTTGGACTTCTCGAACTCCAAGTCGAACTCTTGCAGGATAACAATCCATTTAGAGTACTTGCCCCCTAGCAGTTGTTTTGTCAAAATATAAATCATAGGGTTGCAATCCGAAATAACTGTAGTTTTGCGGAGAAGAATGTAGTGACGGAAACGCTGGACAGCTTGAACGGCTGCCAGGGCCAATTTCTCCACATGCGAATATTTTAGCTCAGTTGGATTCAAGGTCCTACTAAGATAATATATCACATGCTCCGCTCCGAATTCATCTTCTTGAACTAACACCATTCCAATGGTGGAATGCGAAGCTGCGAGGTATAAGAAGTAGTCTTGGTTGTAGTTGGGAGGATGCAATAACGGTGCATGGGTCAACGCGTGTTTAAGTGCATCAAAAGATTGTTGGGCAATCTCGTCCCAAAAGAATTGTGCATTCTGTTTCAACAACCGTGTAAAACCTTTAGTGACCTCGGCGTAGTTTGGGATGAATCGGCGTAAAAAGTTCGCTTTCCCTTGCAAACTTTGGAGTTGGCGCAAACTCGAAGGAGGAGGCAATTTGATGATAGCCTCGACTTTCGAGGGATCGACGCGAATGCCGGCTTTTGAAACAACAAATCCCAGCAATCGACCTGTTTCTATACAGAAAACACACTTGTGGGGATTCAACCGAATTCGATAATGCCTACACCTCATAAAGATTGCTCGTAGGTGGACAAGGTGATCAGCTCGATGTAAAGAATGAGCAGGCAAATCATCGAGATAGGGTTGCACAATGTGCTTGATATCATGAAATGCATAAGACATCGCCCGTTGAAAAGTGGCCCCGGCATTCTTAAGCCCAAAAGGTAACTTGCAATAAGCAAATGTCCCCCATGGACAAATGAATGCCGTTTTTGGTTGGTCGGCAGGTAGAATATTGATTTGATTATAGCCCGAAAAACCATCCATGAAGGAAAACATTTCACTTCCGGCACAATCATCAATAATTTGATCGATATAAGGCGTAGGATAGTTGTCTTTTGGACAAGCTCGATTTATATCCCTATAGTCGATACAGATTCTTATTGTTCCTTGTTTCTTGTTGACCGGAACAATATTCGATACCCAATCCGTTAACGGGATCGGATAAATGAAACCTGCTTTCAACAGCTTTTCGACTTCTGCTTTAATCGCAGCCGCTTTTCGAGGGTGAATTTGACGCAACCGTTGCCGGACGGGTTTAGCATCCGGGTAGGTCTTTATTTCATGAATAACAATGGCAGGATCAATTCCCGGCATTTCCTCGTAAGACCAGGCAAACACGTCGCGGAATTCTTGGAATAGGGCCTTGTAAGTTTGGATTTCTTCTTCAGTACATGCGGCACCTATATGAATGTTTTCCTCGATTCCGGGCTTCACTGAAATATCAATGGGAATAGTACGAGAAATATTCCCTAAATTCAACTCTGAATCAGAATGTTTCGTTGGATCCTGAGCGTCTTTGACATATTCAGCGGTAAAGATAGATGAAAAATCATTTTCAAATGCATCATCCTTAGGTAAAAACGAAGATCTGTGATGGAGATCTTCCCATGGTAGATCGTCTACACTTAGGATTTCGCGAAGTTGTTCGTCAGATGACACGACTTCGGGAAACGTTATCCGTTCTAAGGGTGAGGTGAAAAGTGACTCTTCACTGACCACATTCATTTGGTCGACTTCGGTTGAATGAAAGTCAGTAAAAGACATGAGAGCTTCATAAGCAATTTCATATGGACTCAAAGGCATAACATCACCGAGTGAGTCTATCTCAGAGTCAGATGGGACGAACCAAGGATCATCATAAATAATGTTTTCTGATGTAATCATATGAATGGTTGCAAATGAAGGATCTGCGTTGAGTGGAGGGAGAGGAAAAGTTCCCAGTAAACCGGAATCCTTAACTAAACCTACACCAACATCCCTATAAGGGATTGTCGTTTTACCAACATGCTGGATACTCTCTGAAGAGGCTGGGTCGGATGAAAAGTATGTCAGCTGATCAATAGTCACGATCTTACCGTTATGTGGAAACTTAATTACTCTGAAGACCGATGAAACGACCGCTGTCATAGCATATGACCAACTTCGACCCAAAAGAAGGTTGTAGTCTAGAGGGGCATCAACCACTTCCACATCCAGACTAACGGTTTTACCTTCAACCCCTATAGGCAATTCTTGTAGAATACCAAACGGACGGAACCCACGGCCATCAAAGGCCTTAAGGATGGT
Source organism: Pinus tabuliformis (assembly GCA_031772625.1). Lineage (NCBI taxonomy): Eukaryota > Viridiplantae > Streptophyta > Pinopsida > Pinales > Pinaceae > Pinus > Pinus tabuliformis. The sequence continues at coordinate 1,928,382,160 of CM062818.1, read as the reverse complement.
GGGGGATTGGTTCAACGAAGGAGAACCAAGCGATCTCCAACATTGAATCGACATAATACACGTAGAAGCTCCCTCATCAATCACAGTCCGATGAATAGGCCTGTTTTTGACTATCACTGGAATTTGGAAAGCCATTTGATGGGGGAGACGTGGTGTACTATTTTCTAGATCAAAGATCATTAGGTTCGGGTCCTGAACATCGACAGCTCCGATAGCCGACAAAAGCAATTTCCGTTGTGCTGGGCATGATTGCAGCACTTCGAGTGCCGACATTGCTGAAGGTGAAACAGCTAAGTCCTCAACAATGTTGTAATTCTGGGCTGCTCTCGCATGTGGATTGAAAGCAGACCTTCGAAGTACACCCTTGGCGGGCGGCTTAATCACTAAGTCTGGGTTAGGTTTTTCGATCTGTAGTGGATCGGAACCAGGAGCTGAGGTTGATGGGTTAGAGTGAGAAGATTCTGCTTCCTTGCCATCAACAGGAGCCTTACTACCATAATCTTGCGATCGAGTCGCAATCCTCACATGAGACATCATCAAAATGGGTTCTTCACTGGCATTCGAAGAAGAACCTATCATCTTATTCTCCTGCTCTGGAAATGGATTCTTTAACACAGCAGGAGTGGGAGAACCTTTGACTATTTTTACAACCTCGGCCCGATGAGGGCAATCTCTCGTAAAATGATCCTCTTCACAAATAAGACAAGGATATCGAGGTTTGCGTTTTTCGTCATTGGTTTCCGACTTTTCAGTTTTCTCCTTTGGAGCCTTGTCTGCTTTAGCCTTCTTCTTTCCTTTCTTCTTTCCACCGTTTTTTGATTTGGCCGTAGATGACTCTACAGCGTGAATGTCGGCGGTAAGTTCAGGAGGAGAAGACTCTCCTGTCGGAGAATCAGGCAAAGTGATAATTGGAGTAGTTGAAGCCTTGGAAGACTTCTTCTTGCTCTTCGTAGTCACGATACCAATCATACCATCAGCGGCATGAGATCCCGAAGGAGCAGCAGCGATTTGATTCGACTTTGGAAGATCCGGAATTTTCTCGTGTAACGTACCCGACTGAGTGTAAACTAAGTCAAGGTATTGTGCCTGAGCAATGACTTGCTCCTCAGTAACTACTCCGGCCTTAGCGACATCTTCAGTAATCTTCGGTAATAATGATTTGACAAACCATTCAGCTAAGATTTGGTCCGGGATAAAAACTTTCACTAATCTCCTTCGACGTCTCCACTCATGAATGTGATCAGAAATATACGTGGACGTCGATTGTTTTAGTGAAGTTAATAACTCCGTGCCATTATCGTATCTGACCGGCAACTGAAAGTGAGTTAAGAACGAGGTAGCTAACTGGCTAAAGTTGTAAAAAGAGGCCCGTGGTAACTCAATGTACCACTTGGCCGCGAGACCAATGAGTGTACGCTGGAAAAGACGTAAGCGGATGGAATCATCTGAGATAGAATTCGAAGCACACCAGAGGTGGTAAGTCATCACATGATTGGACGGATCCTCTCCAGACTTACCTTCGAACTTGGGTATATCACTGGGCAACTTATTTGGCATTGGCGGCCAGAACTGAAGATATTGAATTGGATCGTTCGTTAGGCGCGTCAAGTCGGGTAAATCTAAAGTTGCAATAAACGGTAACTGCCGGTTAGGATCTCTAAAACTCTGGGTCACAATACCAGCCCCAGGAGGAGGATATCCAGGATAACTAGGAACAGGAGTCGCATTTGGGATATTATATCCTCCTGGAAAACCAGGATTAACCGGACCGTACTGGGGTTGTTGAGGTTGTTGATAAGTGTACCCAGGATACGGTTGATACTGGTAAACCGGTTGTTGGACAGCTTGCCCAGGTTGGTACTGTCCCTGGTACGGAGGTTGAACAAATTGAGGTTGAGTAGTCACAACCGTACTTATACCAGGCTGACCTACAGGCATCTGGACCGTGGTTTGAATCGTAGATCCAGACAACGGTAAAGATATCTGAGGTGTGGTAACAGGGATAGTAGAAACTGGAGCTGTCGATACTCCAGAAGTAAGTATGGTAGATGTAGCGATAGTTGCAGCAGCCGTTTGAGATGGAGTACTAGGTGCAATTGACGGCTGAGTAACTACCGAAGTTACAGAAGTTTGAACATTTGGCTGGACAGGTTGCGGTTGCTGGGTTGGACCAGAAACTACGGGTTGTCCAGCTTGAGGAACCATCTGTACACTTGGCTGCAACACCTGTTGACCCTGTGAGGGATCCCACACTAACATTCCAGGGTACTGACCCGTAACAGGTTGAGGGTACTGAGATCCATAACCAGATTGAGGGTAGGATTGATAATTGTAAGGTGCAGTTCCCATACTTGGAACATATGACTGACCTTGAGGCGGTTGATAACCTTGACTTGAGTATTGACCTTGAGGTTGATAACCTTGAGGTAAATACTGATACTGGGGTTGACCTTGACCTTGAGGTTGGTACCCTTGAGGTTGATAACTTTGGGGTTGATACCCTTGAGGTTGCCATCCTTGAGGTTGCCATCCTTGAGGTTGATATTGATACTGAGGTTGACCTTGGGGTACATATTGAGGCTGGGGTTGACCTTGAGGTAAGTATTGCACCATAGGTACATACTGACTTTGAGGTTGCCCCCCAGACACGATTTGTGTACCTTGAGGTTGCCCCCCAGGCGTTAACTGCGGTTGCCCCCCAGGCGGTAATTGGCCACCTTGAGGTTGGGAAACGGGAACTGAACCTGACATCATGTAAATGTCTCCTACACCCAATGGTATATTACCACTGTTCCAGCAAATAACCCATGATCAATGGGTTGAGGAGATGCCCCCGCAAAGGTACCAGAAAGTGACTGATACCCAGTGGGAACAGAAGGACCGCCGTGTAAAAAAGATTCAGGACTTTGTGTAAACACGGACGACTGACCAGACATATTTACAGGAGTATGAATACCTCCAGGTGGAAAAGGAGTACGAGGTGTGGAAAAACCGACTGAGTTGTCTAAAAAATTGGTTAACGCAAGGTACCAAGAAGTACTTCTAGGAGGACTGTAAAAGATGGATTCACGCTCCCTTAGATCAATAGTAAGTTGACCTTCAAGGTGAGAGACACCTATATCTTCTTCTGGAGCAAGTTCTTCTATAGCAATCAAACCAGAAGGTAGATTTTCGGTGATAATTCTTTCTATTCTCGGTGAATCAAGGACACTAGAAGTTGGAGTAACAGGTTCGGAAATTTCAGGTTCTTCGCCTGTTTCACTGGCAGATGAAAAACTACCAGCAAGCTCGGAAACTGTAACAGTTTCGGGATTGTAACCTGTTTCTAAACTTTGGTAATCTGGATGGACTACCAAGGAAGATTCTCCTTCTTCAGGTGAACCTACTCTACTGTCACTAGGAGGAGTTACAAGGACCTTTAACCCTTCTAAATTACCCGGGTCGTCTCGAGGAGGGGATCCCCTAAGTCTACGGGATCTTCTCAACAATTCGGCCACAGAAACAACTTCAGGAGACTGGCCCCGAAGTCTACGGGACTGTCTCGGTAATTCCGCCACAATTAAAGATTTTTAACTACAACACACGAAAACAAAGTAAAAATTTCAAATCAAACCACCTAAAGTCTTCTAAAGAAGCAAACAAATTTGAAGCACACGCCTAAATAATCTAGAGCGTCAAACCACACACAAACAGTAGTCTTCCGGACCAAAAGCGCTAGTTGGTGATTAGGCCCAACCTCGCAGGATTCAGTACAGAAATGGCGGGTGGAACAGTTACCCCGGCAACCTGCTTAATGAATAGACCGGCACAAGTTCCTCCACTTTAACCGTCTCGAAGTGAAGTGAACCCCCCGGAAAATCCAAGTGAGTATAACCGACGTCTGCTCCAGGTACAGTGGGACCTTCCCTCCACCGTCACCTCGGTAGAACCCTAAAGATTATGGTCACTAAAGTTACCAATCACAACAATTACACCTGGGGGAACAGTCTAAACTCCGACAGCACGCAAGGGCAGAGTAACAAGCTCAATCCCCTTACCGGCTCCTTGACAATAATCCAAGGTTTACCGATAAGTGACCCCTGGCTCCTCGACAATGGTTAATCCGAGGTTTACCGTTTGTAATACGTACTGTCTGGCGTCGTTCCCAACGAGGGAGGAATGATCCCCTCACTGGTTCGGACACGAGCTCGTGCTTCTCCTTTAAGAGGAGCTTTCCCAGAGTATAACTGAAACAATTGGATTTAATCTACTCAAGATAAACTATCTGTTTGGTTTTGTAGTCTTGGAGAGTTAAGTACTCACCTACTCCAAGACCCTAGCCTAAGCTATGTTGGTGTTTCAGAGCCCTAGAAAAATAAAAATTACTAGATTGATTTTAATTTAAGCGTTACTTTTAAGGTTGTTTCTTAAGTCAAAAGGTGATGGAAGTGAAACCAGTGGTGTGTTGACTCGACTCGAAACCACTACAAAATGCACCTAGGATGATTTACCCACTACTTTACTTTTTCGATGAATTGCTTAACTAAAAAGTTGAGAGAATGCAATCTTTATAAAAGCAACTTCTTAATTGAAGACAATCAAAGAAACAATTCGTTTGTCTTTTCCAAGCATAAAAAACATGACCGCTCTTTACATGCACGAAAAAACTCTTTTTCTCTTTCAAAAACAAAAAGCTACTTGAAACAAGACTTTTAAAGAAGATGTTTTTGTATTTTTCTTTTAATAAAGCAAATAAATCTAATATAACCAAAAATCAATCTTAACAACTATTAAAATCTAAGAAAATGCACTCATAAGCAAACTAAAAGGTAAATTTACTCTAAGCAATCTTAACGAGGCCAAAACCAACAATGATTATTCTAAGGTGTTTTACTTGATCACAATCAAATCAAGGACTAGCTTATTGCAGAACCAAAAACTAGTCAAAACAAAACTCTAATCTTTTTGTTCTTTTGTAAAATGGAAATCAACACTTTATAAACAAGTAATTCGAAATTTGACCCAAAACAACTTAAATGGCAAGCTGCTCACACAAGGAGACTTTACGACAGGCCCGACTTCTAAGAAGGCTGACTAACCAGAGAGATCTAAGGCTGGACAACTTTCTACCGTCAAAGTCACTACAGGACCTATTGAAAAATCAAACCCTAGGCCTAAACTTCGTTGAAATCCACTAAAACACTCAAAGCTCACAAAACAAGTCTAGGTGAAAATTCCTGACAGGGTACTACAGGATCTGGGTAGAAAACACTAAGAAAAATCAAAATCTAAAAGCAATTAAAGCAAAAAATGGCATTTTCCTAAATTTTACAGGAAGACGCAGGCAACCCGTTATAACAGGTGCAGGCCCGCTCTGTGCAAACGGCAACAGCGCGTCCAAAGACGCACTGTGCAGTACTCAGAGGGTGCGTCCTTCTGGAAAAGTTGAGAAAAACCAAATCTAACTAAATCTAAAGCTAAGCCACCCAAATACTAATTCTCACAGTCAAAAACTAGAAAATAAAAGTGATTTTCACAGAGCAAAGTTCACACAAAGGAAAAGACTCTCTCATTAATGGATTCCCCAGTGGAGTCGCCAATTTGTCGTGGCGGAAAAAGTCGTTTGTGCGGACACAACTGACCTCCCTAGGAGTCTAAACTCTCTAGCGACAAACAAGACAAAATGGAGTGATCTTTCTCTAAATATACCTTTTAAAACATGAAAACTACAAGTGTTTAGGCTTACCTTATTCCAAAACGCGGTTGTTGTAGTCCGTCCTTGCCGATCCGGATGAGCTCCTCCCTCAAGTCAATTCCTGCAACCACAAACAATCAAACAATTACCAAGCACTTGCATTTCATATAATAAAACATATATTCAACATGCAGACCAAGGAACACATAAAATAACTCATTAACACAAGCTATTGAGAAAAATAAACCAGTTTGTATTAATAACGAAACAAAGAAACTCTTACAACCTGGCCTTGGTGTTGTGCAAGTTCCTCCCAGGGTCCATCAAGGGTTTTCCTCTACTTTGACAAAGCTCACCCACTTCCAAGTAGAATCAAGTAAAGACAATCTCTCATCACAAGGTTCTAAATGGGAGTCCTAATTCCTGCAGCATTTACCCAAAGAAAATGTATAGCTCCAACCTCTCCTCCCTCTGGCTCAATGTCTTTATTTATAGTGCTGTAAAGAGGTTATTCAGGTCCACCATCAATGGGATAATCCCCCTCTTTGGGTGGGATAGCTCCCTTATTGATGGGATAAGTTCCTCCTTAATAGAGATACATGAACCAACTGGAGGCGCATCCAATTCATCAAACCGACCTCTAGAAAGTTCTAGAAGTAACCACAAGTAACTTTTTTAAGATGAAACTCGCGCATTTTGCCTTTTACAGAAGGACGCACCTGTCCCTTAACATACAGAGCATCCAAGGACGCAACTTTTGTGAACATGGTCAGCGTCCCCGCAGGTAAGGCTAGAGAGAACCTGCGACCCCAGAGATAAACATATTTTTGACAAGACTTTCTCTCTTCTTTGAGTTTGAGATGGATAGCAGAGGCATAAGACTTGCCTAAGAGGGTAGCATGACTGTTGATTTGAGCCATACTAACTGTAAGTGCTCATGGTGACATTTTTTAGTGTAACAATTTTATCTTTGAAAAAGTCACATTTTCTAAACTTAGCATAAAGTTGGTTTTCCCTCAAGGTTTGCAGTACCAGCCTAAGGTGTTCTTTATGCTCCTCCATGTTCTTAGAATATATGAGAATTCATCAATAAAAATAAGAACAAACTTGTCTAAGAAGGGGTGGAAAATTTCATTCATCATACTCATAAATGTTGTCAAGGCATTTATGAGTCCAAAATGTAGAATGACGAACTCATAATGTCCATAGTGTGTTCTGAACATTGGTTTATGTATATATTCATCCTTAATGTGTATCTGGTGATAGCCAAATCATAGGGAAATCTTTGAAAATACCGCAACACCCTTTACTTGATAAAAAATATCATCTATTCTAGGCAACAAGTACTTGTTTTTAATTGTTAACTTATTTAGTTTCCTATAGTCTATACATAGACGAAGAGTGCCATCATTGTTTCTTACAAATAGAACTCATGCTCCCCAAGGAGAAACATTGGGGCGAATATAACCCTTGGGTATTTTTTGGGCATAGAAGTGAGGAAAACAGAAAATGGCATTTTTATTTCTCAAGAAAAGTATGTGACAGACATTTTAGAGAAGTTTAATATGAAAAACAACAAGCCCGCTCTAACTCCAACTATCATGGGGATGAAGTTGAGAAAAGAAGATTGCAGCAACAATGTCAATCCGACATTATACAAAAGCATGATAGAAACCTTGATGTATTTGACTGCCACTATGCCAGACATAATGTATGCAGTGAGTTTGGTGTCGAGGTTCATAGAGACACCTAAGGAGACTCATTGATAAGCAGCCAAAAGGATTCTAAGGTATGTCAATGGTACAAATGAGTATGGTACTATGTATGCTGCAACAAATGATTTCAAGCTGGTTGGTTACACTAATAGTGATTAGGTAGGAAGTGTCAATGATAGAAAGAGCACGTCAGGATATGTTTTTCATTTGGGTTTTGGAGGCATTGCATGGCCTTCCAAGAAGCAGCCAATCGTGTCATTGTCAACAGCATAAGTTGAATATGTCACTGCAATAGCAGTAGCTTGTCAAGCAGTTTGGATGAGAAGGATGTTGAGGGATCTTTGCCATGACCAAGATGGAATGACAACTATTTTCTATGACAACACTTCCACAATTGAATTGTCAAAGATTTATTTTTTTCAGAGCAGGACTAAGCACATTGATGCTAAATATCATTTTATTAGAGAATTAATTAACAATGGTGAAATTGTGTTACAGCACTACAAGTCACGGGTACAATTTGTCGATATTTTTGACAAAGCCATTGGCACATGAAATTTTTGTTTACCTTAGAGACTGTTTGGGAATTGTCAATGGCGGTGGTTGTGATTAAGGGGGAGTGTTGGAAATATTAATCCCAACCACCACGTTAAACACACTGATAGCAGCCATACTTGTCAGATGAATTTTGTAGGTTGTGATTTTGTTTGCAGGTGGAAGGACTGAAGTTCTGAGCAGAAGTACAACGCTGACCATTCTACAACACATCAGATAGTTAAAACACTTAATGAAGATTTGGTAAATACATATGGGAAACATTCACTCTACGACTATTATATACACTCCACAACACCTACAAGTTCAAAAAATCATTTATTATGTAAAATCACCAATACTGTGTATTAATGTTTTGATTTTTCATGTATTAATGAGTCAAAGTTTTATGTTGTGATAAATATGAATGTAAAAGTAATTTTCAAGGTTGAGAGAGAGAGGGTGTATTTACTGGTGGTCGTGTGAAAACAAATATTTACAGAGTTTTATAGAGAGTTACTCTGAAACCCCCGGTGAAGCGTAAATTGCAATAAGATATTTTTCTTTTACTTGGAGAAGTAGCCTCCAATTTATCATGCGAATATATTTACATATGTTTTATAACATAATCCAAAGTTTGGTTTGTTGCGATATGGTTTTAAACTTTCATGAGTAGATTTACCGCAACCACATTTGTTTTACTCTGTTTTTCCATGAGTAAATTCATGTGTTTTATTTAAGGCTCTATCTAGTTGCGATTTCCACAATTGAAGATTTCCTTGTCGCAACTGATTTGTTGAAGCAAACTCCTCTCCTCTGCCCCTCTAAAATTTCTAACATATTTTGGGCAACCAATTTCGTTCAGCGTATGAGTGACTTTAAGAATGAATCGACCATAAATGCCTTAAAAATGCACACGTAGAGTCCAACCCTCGCCAAGTTGCCACTGTTGGTTGTTGTGCTTTGTAACGTAATGTGTGAATTCATTAAATATATGTACAAAGATGGATATGGCTATATAAAAACCACCATAACAACACTCTTACTTTTCTCATTTTTCCTGAAAGAAATTTTAACAAAGATTAGGTTTAATATACACGAATTGAATACTCCATGCAGCAAGAGAGCATATCTTTTGCGCTTCTATTTTCTAAATCCTAGAGGATTAATTGAACGGAACTTACGGACGCTAGGGAAAATATTTCGACCAATCATCACACTTCCTTATCATCAAGTCTTCCATCTGTAAAATAAAAATAATACTAGTATAGATTTATTTTAAATACAGATCTAACATAAGATTGAAAAATAATACTAGTATAGATTTATTTTAAATACAGATCTAACATAAGATTTAATTTCTTCATGTGCATTTTTTTTATGAGGCAACATTATTTAAATGTTTTGTATAGTTATTTAATCTTTTTTTACTTTTAATTTTTTTTTAATTTTTATTTTGGCTGACCTAAGTAAAATTTTAACCTTGATGACAGATGGACATTATTACACATCATACTGGACTGTAGAATAAGCCTCTCACATCAATTATATCATACTTAGTAGAATAAAATAGATATAGAAAACTGAAAGAAAAAATGGGAATAAAAGTAGGCATATATGATTATCATAATTTCAACGTAAGGTGAATCTGACCGACTCTCTGCTACTAAAGAGCAATTGATGTGCTCAATATTTTCTAGTTGCATCATGCATTTATCCATCCATGTGCATATATATATATATATATATATGAGCCCCAATACCAGTATTGATTTCATAATTAAAAGTGCACTATGTATGGTAATGTAATGTAGTAATTTCTTATGATACTGACACTAGGAATTGTGATAATGTGTGAAATGGGTACCCAACCCTCTGCATCCATTTTCTGTTTCAGAAAATTATCTTCCCATAGATTTTCTAGGCTAAACTAGTAATGCACTGGGAACTGTATCATTTTTTGTAGCAGGAGTCCTATTAACTATGGGGTAAGAGTAGCTCGTTTTGATGAATGAATTTCTTCCTAATTATGTTGAGGCCGGGTAACTCCCTCTTCCTGATGATCATGATGAGGAGGAGGTGGTGGAAATATCGGTCCAGGAAACCCCTCCGCCTAAGGATAAAACATTTGTGATTCACTTCGAGATGAAATGTTGTTGCAGGGACCGTGACAATGAATTGGAGTACCAGCCGGAACAGTCACAGGAACAGGTGGAGACGAAATATTATTATATAGACCATGACCATAGACCAGAGCGACATGAAGAAGAGGAGGAAGTAAAATAGGTGGATATGAATACTATTGTATGTAACCAGATCGTGACCATAAACTTAATAAGGAAGAGGATAAGAAACTTGACATCAAAAACTTGTGTGCATCGGTCTAGGCATTAATGTCGTCTGTACTTGATGTCATGATGGATCTGCATACAAAGAAATGAATGGTTTTTTTGATGTGTGTGCAGGGATTGGAAAAAAAATACCTACACAACTTTCCACAAAAAAGCAATACATTACATTGTATTTTTAGTGGTTGAAGAGGTCGCGGCCCCGACACTTTCTGTCACGCCCCAGAGTCGGCGGTAGTCTTTCAACCGCTCTTAGCGAGGTGCAGCACCACCGAACACTTTCTTTTCACCAATACTTATGTTCTTGGACTACGCCTAACCACTTACTCCTACTTAGTTTGTGTTTCGCAACCAAGTATTATTATGTTATCCTTTATACCAATGAACACCCATACACATTCATTATCAGCAGCAATTATAAATGAGAACACAATTGCACAGTATAAACGGAGGGGCAACTCCCTGAACAATGAGTCTGCCCAAATAATATATTATACAACAGTTTACAAAGCTTTACAAGTATACTTGGAAACCCAAAGTTTCATACTTAGCCAAATTTACAATCCAAGGCAAAACTCGGTTGCCTAGCTCGTCGGCACCTCCGCACGGTCGTCGCATGACTCACCAACGCTTCGTTCACCTTGTCACATGATCGTGTTGTTTGCCCAACTCAGGCGCGCCTCCAAGTCACCACACACGGGCACCTCTGCCCGAGACACACCTCCGTTCACAATCTCAACACTTCACCAAGTCACTGTGCACACTTGCACGCCGGGCAGGCGCTCACCCGAGTCGCCAAGACACCCGCGCCAAGTCATCACACAAACCGGGTGCCACACACCCATGCATGCCTCAACCGTCCATCGGCTGCCACACACCCGTGCACGCCCTCACCCAACCACTGGGCACTCCTGCCCACACCTTCACCCAAAACCAAGAAGAACACCTAACTTTGTGCAGCCTTGCCCAAGAACGAGCGCATCCTCTAAATCTGTGCCTTCCCTCTCTTGTGCGTCCACCTTGTAGTTCTACGCCTCTTCTACATGAGCGAATTATGTTGAGCGATGAGTGAATGTTGAATGTTCTCCAAATTCCATCCACGCATTACTTGTTTATACCAATTGTAAGGGGAGGTCGTGGCTTGCCCAACCGACCTCCCCATGCCCACACTTCATCGCAAACGCCCTTAACTTCAAGTCAACCTTTGTTTCCAAGTGTGGTAAGCCTCCATATGTTTTACACCACACTCCCACGCATATAATTCCAACTCGCCCTCTTCATATGCATAACACATCTCCATCACATAATCAAGAGAGCTCGCACTTCCACCAAACGTTGTTCATTCACTTCCAACAGCGCGCCCTCCGCGGTCGCACTTCGGGCGAAGCTGAGGTCGTTACATCCTCCTCCACCTGAAATCATTGTTGTCCTCGACAACATACCATCCTGGTAGCCATCCACCAAGATCAACAACAATATCTGTCTCATCCTCGGTCCATGATGTCAACTCTTCCACATACTACAAACATCCCTGCAACATATGTAGAACATCCACCATGTGTCGTCCTCATCCTGTGAACTGTCCTCCTTGTCTGCCTGATGCCAGCATCACTCCGTGCACTTCCGAACCCCATGTTTGAACTAGTTGGGTAGCTAATCCAACTGTCACGCTCAAGCCATGAGAGTGAACATCCTTATGCCTTTACTAGTCTATCTCGGACTCACCAAGAATCTCACCCATGCTCAGGTCCATGGAAATTCCATCCCATATGCAGCATGTCATGATGCTTGATGCCAAGCCATCCCTGCACCATCTGTCATACTTTCTCAACCTATTTTAAGGACTCACTGCCATGAGCAGCTAAGAATGAGCCTATCTTCTTGTCATCTAAGAAGATGTGGAGGGGGTAGAGCCTGAAGGCTCACCCTCACTAATCATCTCAATCCATTTGTTAGGATCTTCTATCTCCATCCTCTATAGATAAGTGACCCGATCCTCCTCCCGGACATTCGGCCTCACATATGCCTCATCATCATCATCATCATCCCCGACCACTTTTAGCATTCTTGAAAAATCCAAGATACTATCTGAAAGAGTCTTGATGACCAACGATTGCTCGATAAGCTTTGTCTCAACCGTAGAAAACCGCTTAATCATATCTTCCATTCGCTTCTCGTCCTCCATTTGCATCACTGCCAACTTACAATCAGGCTTTGTCACTCCAATGGTTGGTACACCAATAGGTACATCTTCCCTTCCATCGTAAATGTATAGCTTCCTCAAATGTGGAACAACCATAGCATCAAATTGTTTCATGAATTCCATTCCTAGTACAGCTTCATAGTCATCAATCCGCACTATAGTGAAGTTGACCTTCCCTGTCCACTCACCAAGTGTCGTGTCCACCTTTTCAGCTATACCAAGAACATTATGAGGAGGAGAATTGACTGTCTTCATCTGTGCCTTCACTGGTACAAATTTCAACCCAATTCTTCTCGCAGTATCTTCACCCATGAAGTTGTGAGAAGCCCCATGTCATGCGGAAAGAGTCGTTAGTGCGGACACAACCGACCTCCCTAGAAGCAAAAGCTTTCTAGTGACAAACAAGACAAATAAAGCTACCTTTCTCTAAACATGCATTGCAAATACAAGTAATCAAGGGATCTTTAACATACCTTTAGTCCAACGCTTTGTAGTAGTCCAGCCTCGCCGATCTAGATGAGCTCCTCCTTCTCTTTGAAACCTGCATTCACTAACAAGCCAAAAGATTAAATAGCACCTGATAAACTCATAAAACAATACATATCTATCATATAGACCAAGGAGTATATGAAACAAACCATGAATAACAACCTGTTGAGAAAAATAAGTTCATTTGCATTAAAAGGTAACAAAAGGAACCATTACAACCTGAGCCTTGGTGTTGTGCAAGTCCCTCCTAGGGTCCAGCAAGAGTTTTCCTTTACTTTGATCAGCTCACCCACTCTCAAATAAGGCTAGGAAAGGATGGGAATCTCTCCTCTCAAGCTTTACAAGGGAGTCCTAATTCCAGCAGCATCTACCCTTAGGAATGTTCAGCTTTCAACCCCCCTCCCTTTGGCCCAATGCCTGTATTTATAGTGCTCTAGAGGAAGTTATTCAGGTCCACCATCAATGGGATAAGCCCCTCTTTGGATGGGATAGCTCCCCTCTTGATGGGATAAGTTCCTCTTTGGTAGGGATAAATGAACCATCTGGAGGCGCTTCATACACGTCAAACAAGCTTCTAGAAGGCTCTAGAAATGACCACAAGTAACTTTTTTGGAGTGAAACTTACACCTTTTTACCTTTACAGGAGTTCGCACCCATTGCTTTACATACAGAGCGTACAAGTACACAGGTATTGTGAACTTGGAGTGCGTACACACAGGTAAGGCTAAGAGAAACTGCGTACCCAGAGATATATAGATTTTTAATGACTTTCTCTCTTTCTTGAAGTTTGACATGGAGAGCAGAGGTATGAGGCTTACCAAGGAGGATAGTATGACAGTTGATGGAGCCATACTAACTGAAAATAGTCATGGTGACAAATTTTAGTGTAACAGATTGCCCCCTAAAGTGCGAAGCCTGAAGTAGATTAGGGTTTCATATTTTCTAGGAAGGGTGAAGTACTTTATCATTTCAAGGATTATCTTGTGGAGAGCCCAGTCGGAACCTGCAAGTATTCAACACAAAAATACATATATATGATCATATCATCTCTGAGGTAGGCATTCCCATACTCAGATTGAAAACTTTAACTAATTGACTATCTACTGCTCTGATACAAGAATGATTCTGCAGTACATCATAATCATAGACTTTTGTAGACACAGTATGGACGCAGCCATCTGTTTATGATTAGTCTACTGTATAATGAATAAAAAACTCCTCGCAGCCTGGATGGTGGAAACTAGATCCAGGGTCTTCATTTCTACTTCCCGAACAGGTACGATTCTATCCCAGCAGAGTCGCCATTTTGTCATGCGGAAAGAGTCGTTAGTGCGGACACAACCGACCTCCCTAGAAGCAAAAGCTTTCTAGTGACAAACAAGACAAATAAAGCTACCTTTCTCTAAACATGCATTGCAAATACAAGTAATCAAGGGATCTTTAACATACCTTTAGTCCAACGCTTTGTAGTAGTCCAGCCTCGCCGATCCGGATGAGCTCCTCCTTCTCTTCGAAACCTGCATTCACTAACAAGCCAAAAGATTAAATAGCACCTGATAAACTCATAAAACAATACATATCTATCATATAGACCAAGGAGTATATGAAACAAACCATGAATAACAATCTGTTGAGAAAAATAAGTTCATTTGCATTAAAAGGTAACAAAAGGAACCATTACAACCTGAGCCTTGGTGTTGTGCAAGTCCCTCCTAGGGTCCAGCAAGAGTTTTCCTTCACTTTGATCAGCTCACCCACTCTCAAATAAGGCTAGGAAAGGATGGGAATCTCTCCTCTCAAGCTTTACAAGGGAGTCCTAATTCCAGCAGCATCTACCCTTAGGAATGTTCAGCTTTCAACCCCCCTCCCTTTGGCCCAATGCCTGTATTTATAGTGCTCTAGAGGAAGTTATTCAGGTCCACCATCAATGGGATAAGCCCCTCTTTGGATGGGATAGCTCCCCTCTTGATGGGATAAGTTCCTCTTCGGTAGGGATAGATGAACCATGTGGAGGCGCTTCATACACGTCAAACAAGCTTCTAGAAGGCTCTAGAAATGACCACAAGTAACTTTTTTGGAGTGAAACTTGTGCCTTTTGACCTTTACAGGAGTACGCACCCATTGCTTTACATACAGAGCGTACAAGTACGCAGGTATTGTGAACTTGGAGTGCGTACACGCAGGTAAGGCTAAGAGAAACTGTGTACCCAGAGATATATAGATTTTTAATGACTTTCTCTCTTTCTTGAAGTTTGACATGGAGAGCAGAGGTATGAGGCTTACCAAGGAGAATAGTATGACAGTTGATGGAGCCATACTAACTGCAAATAGTCATGGTGACAAATTTTAGTGTAACACCCCACTATCCACCATAGTGAGTATATCAGCACCTCCAACCTTCATCTGAACATACTCCAAACTGTTCCTCTCAGGATCCCTCCGAGAGACCACCTTTGTAGCAGTAGTAGCACCAAGTATCTGCATCATCCCCACAGAAGCTTCTTCATTCTTCATATTAGATTGTGCAATCGCAGCCACTTTCGGTCTAGAAGGACAATTCTTCACCGTATGTGGTCCAGCACATATCCAACACTTCAAGGCTTTCTTCGTCTTCGAATTATCATCTGATTTCGAAGCATCATCCTTCTTCTTATCTTTCGGCTTATCGGACTTCTTCTTCCTATCATCAGAAGTCTCATCATAATGCTCCACCAACCTGTCCACAGCAGCAAAAGCTTCTTCAAGTGTTCTAATCCTCTGCCTCTTCACTTCATTGTGTGCCCAAGGCTTCAACCCAATAATGAAATTGAACACCTTGTCTCTCTCCACCATGTCAGGAAGTTCCAGAACCGCACTTGCAAACTCCCACTAATATGTCTGAAGGTTCCCTGTCTGCTTTATGAACTTAATTTTCATCCTTGCTTCCCACGTTTTATCCTGAGGACTGAAATGAGCCTACAAATCTTTCTTCATGTCATCCCACGAAGTAATGTCATCAGCACTGCAATTGGCAATCTAATCCATCCGTCTTCGCCACCACATCTTAGCATCCCTTGTCAAGAACTGAGCAGCTACCTTGACCTTCGTCTCATCATCAGATAGACCCAATCATTCCAAGTACTGCTCCATGTCCCATAGAAAGTTGCCAAGAGTCTTTGCACTCCTTGTACCATCATAAGATTCTGGTTCCTTGACTTTCACATGAGGCACTCCTCCACCTGAGTTATGCCTCACGGCCTTCTTCAACACCGCGATCTCATCTCTGGCTTCGTCAAGAGATTTTCGCAAGCCCATGATCTCTGCAAGACCTTGGTCCCTTGCCTCTTCAACCTCCTTGACCCTTACTTCAAGTTGTGTACACATAAGATCAGTGTACTCGTGTTGAGTCCGGAGTTCATCGAGCTCTTCCTTCATCTTCGAATTGGCCTCTTGCTCCTTATCAAACAAGTCCAACTTCTTAGCCCAGAAAGCTTCCAAGTCCTCCATCCTCTCCAACACTTCTTCCATAAGTGCCATAGTAACATCCTGCACACCGTGACTAGACCCAGCCTGAGATTCAGTTGCCATTGCTAACAACTTCCTTCTTCTTTGCAATCTAGTTTCGACCATCCAACAGCTTTACCAAGATGCCTGCAACCTGAACAAGCTCTTGTTCCACTTGTATGTGAAACAACTTGCTTCACCTGCAAGTACCTGCTTCATTGTCACCAACTATCAAGCTTCTTCAACCCTGAATCAGCTTCAATCACCAGCTCCAACCGAGCTCTGATACCAACTGTCATGCCCCCAAGCCGGCGGTAGTCTTTCAATCGCTCTTAGCAAGGTGCGGCACCACTGAACACTTTCTTTTCACCAATACTTATGTTTGTGGACTACGCCTAACCACTTACTCCTACTTAGTTTGTGTTTCACAACCAAGTATTATTATGTTATCCTTTATACCAATGAACACCCATACACATTCATTATCAACAGCAATTATAAACAAGAACACAATTGCACAGTATAAAGGGAGGGGCAACTCCCTGAACAATGACTCTGCCCGAATAATATATTATACAACAGTTTACAAAGCTTTACAAGTATACTTGGAAACCCCAAGTTTCATACTTAGCCAAATTTACAATCCAAGGAAAAAATCGGTTGCCTAGCTCATCGGCACCTCCACACGACTCACCAACACTTCGTTCACCTTGTCGCACGATCATGTTGTTTTCCCAACTCGGGCGCGCCTCCAAGTCGCCACACATGGGTGCCTCTTCCTGATACACACCTCCGTTCACAATCTCAACACTTCACCAAGTCACCGTGCACACTTGCACGCCGGGCAGGCGCTCACCCGAGTCGCCAAGACACCCGCGCCAAGTCGTCGCATAAACTGGGCGCCACACACCTGTGCACGCCTCAACCGTCCGTCAGGCGCCACACACCCGTGCACGCCCTCACCCAACCACCAGGCACTCTTGCTCGCACCTTCACCCAAAACCAAGAAGAACACCTAACTCCGTGCGGCCTTGCCCAAGAATGGGCGCATCCTCTAAATCTCCGCCTTCCCTCTCTTGTGCATCCACCTTGTAGTTCTGCACCTCTTCTACATGAGTGAATGATGTTGAGCGATGAGTGAATGTTGAATGTTCTCCAAATGCCATCCACACATTACTTATTTATACCAATCGTAGGGCGAGTTCGTGGCTTGCCCAGCTGACCTCCCCATGCCCACACTTCATCGCAAACACCCTTAACTTCAAGTCGGCCTTTGTTTCCAAGTGTGGTCAGCCTCCATATGTTTTACACCATGCTCCCAGGCATATAAGTCCAGCTCGCCCTCTTCATATGCATAACACATCTCCATCGCATAATCAAGGGAGCTTGCACTTCAACCAAACGCTGTTCGTTCACTTCCAACAGCGCGCCCTCCGCGGTCACAGTTCGGGCGGAGCTGCAGGTCGTTACACTTTCCCTCAAGGTGGAAGCTGATGTTGTCTCCTATCTCCTTGTGGAAATTGATTTCCCTCCTCCGCAACATTAGCCATCTCCTCTCTCTAATAAATTTTGTGAAAGTAACTTCGGCTCTGTAACTTATTTTTCTCCGCCACTTTATTGTTATTTATATCTCAATTCAAAACCGAAACTCACATAGATAATTTGAATACTTGTATCCCAAAATGACCAATATATTCATATTCATGGATTATGTGGTGTATGTCAGCCAATTGACCCCTTTGGCATTGAATTGTGTGCACTACATTATATTTTTGACTTAGGGAAACCCACTTTTGGATAGAACATGCCCATAAGGCTTATGCCATGGATACGTACAACTCATACACCTCATGACATGGATTCCCACAATCCATGAGTAACAACCAACATTCATTTTGAAAATGATAAAGAGTTTTGGAGAAACAAAGACTTAAATGAAATTTGGGGAAAATTTCATGGATATGCACAATTCATAATGCTCATGCCATGGATACGCACAACCGAGAATGCTCATTCCATGGATACTCACAAATCATCATATTTAAAATAAAATAATAAGTAACGACCTCTTATCCATTTTGGAAATGAGAGATTATTCACAGAGATAAGGATTTGATTTTATTTTTAATTAAAAAAATTTGGAATACTATTATTATTTTTTAAAATCTTTCAAATATTATTATTTTTAGTGGGTTATAAATTTAGGGAATCACAATATTAGTTAATATTAAAATTCAAAATTCTTAAAAACTATTATAATAATATATTTAATTTTATGAGTTAGTTTAATTGGTCTAAGTCTTATTGCTAAAGCATTTAGAAATCATTATAATAATATATGTAGCCCCAAGGGTTAGCTCAATTAGTCTAGGTCTTATTGTTAAAATGCCTTACTTTTGGGAGATCACAAGGTCAATTCTTCTCACTACCCTCTAGATTATGCTCTGATATTGTTCATTGATTAGGAAGAGATATTGTTAACTAAATCTAACTATAGAGAATAAGAATCATTACTCTCCATCACCCAAAATAAATTATATTGACCATTATTATTATTATGATTATTATTATTATTTGTGTGAATGGAATATATGTGGGGAGAATAACCCTCTAGATTATGCTCTGATATTGTTCATTGATTAGCCTCAGATATTGTTAACTGAATCTAACTATAGAGAATAAGAATTATTACTCTCCATCACCCAAAATAAATTATATTGACCATTATTATTATTATGATTATTATTATTATTTGTGTGAATGCAATATATGTGGGGAGAATAACAATTATTCTTGGCAACCACCTTAAAAACACAATTGACAAATATTATGATTAAGCTTGTTACTATTAGTTTGATTTCCAGTAGGCCAAGAGCATCACCCAAAATATATTATTATTATTATTATTATTATTATTATTATTATTATTATTATTATTACTTGTGTGAATGGAATCTATTTGGGGAGAATAACAATTATTCTTGGCAACCACCTTAAAAACACAATTGACAAATATTATGATTAAGCTTGTTACTATTAGTTTGATTGCTAGTAGGCCAAGAGAACTAAATTCATAGATCTCATCGCTAACTTGTAATCACTTCAACTATTGCATAAGAGGCACTCTATTTTCACATAATAAATAACAATTAATGTCATCCTAATTAAAAATAAATATGTTGGGTCAATTCTTCAAACTAGACATTACGTGTGTGTGTATATATATATATATATATATATATATATATATATATATAAACAAACCCAAATATACAAAAGAATAAAACAAAACAAAAAAACATATCCTAGGCATCAAACAATTTTAACTAATGCAGGAGATTTTGAAAGGAATATATAGTAAGAAAGTATTTTTTTTAACATATGTCTATTTATCCAAGTGAAAATATGTTTAAAATGATAATTGACTTTGCACTATTATTAAGAGCATCTTTCTATATCTAAGAGGTGGAAAACAAAGTTCAGCACCATTCAAACGAACCATATCCACAAACTCCATCTTTCACATGTTAATTTTTTTAGGGCTAATCAACAACAAACAAAAATAGAAAATACTAGAATCATCAATACCAAAATTAGCATAAATCTCTTATCTTAACATTTTAATTTAAGAACATTTAAAAATAATAATTTTACCAAATCTATTAATTTAATCTTCATTTTGTATATCATCTATATTGCCTTCTTCTAAAAGATCATTTGCCTTTGGAAATTGTTGATTATCATGATGAATTGTTTCATCTATTTTATCATTTTGTGAAGATACACCTCTAACCATGCTTCTCCATATTGCTAAAGGAATGTTGTCATCACCATCTAGTTCACAGTGTTTTGGATAATCATCTTCATTTTGAAAAAAATTATTATAGCCAATTTATTCTATTTTCCCTAAGTCTTTAACCATATTTGGTTGTCCATCATTGTTGTTCCTTGTATTAATTGAGACATATTTCAATATATTTTAATCTTGGATCATAATGAATGATAAATATCTATTTTGGATCCAAAATATCTTCATAAAAACAAACATGCATGTGAAGAAGATAGATATATTAGATCTCTAGTTGTATCATTTTTTATTACCAATGAAATGTACATATCCACAATAAAAAAATGAATTAAAAAATGACATACAACCATTATTTAGCTGCTATATAAAATTCCTTTAGGGTCAATTTGGATTGTGGTGATTTTTCCAAAACTACCTCTAATTTGTTTTTTAAAGATCTAGAGGTGGTTTTTAAAACCCCCACCCTGACTCAAAAGTCGTGAAAATTTTAACTTTTGGTTGGGAGCATGGGTGTTAAATGGCTACCCCTAAATATATTCTTCATTATTAGAGGAGTTTTGAGGTCTAAAATGGGCCTCCTAAGGAAATTATAAAATAATAGTGGAAATAATGAAATAATATTAGATTACATCATCAAATTTTAGAGGGAAAAAAGAAAAAAGTATTTTTTTCAACTTATCTCCTTAAGGGTTTACTCAAATTTCGAGTGGAAACACTTGTTGGATGAAGAATTTGATTACTCATCTAGAGAGTACCCATTTTTCATACTTTCGATGGACATGCTACATGAAAATAAGAAATACATGAAAAACATGATTGCAATCATGTTTTTTCATGTATTTCTCATTGTTCGTGTAGTAGGGTCCACTGAAAGTATGAAACATGGTTACTCCATGGATGAGGAATTAAATTTTGCATCCAACGAGTAGTCCCACTTGAAATTTGAGTAAAATATTAAAGAAATGAGATGAAAAAATAGATTTATATTTTATTATTTTTTAATATTTTTACATTTTTACTCCAAAAATGGTGAATCATCGCCCATGGTTGACATCATCATCTTGAATCCTATTGGCTCTTATAAAGTTTATTTTGGTTGTACATTTTTCTTAGGGGGGCCATTTTAGAACTCAAAATTCCCCTAATGAGTGGTTTCTTGAAACCACCCTCCTCCTTGAATGTTATAAAAATTGAACTTTTGGAGGCATGTTTGGACCCCACCCCCAAAAGTAATGAAAATCTAACATTTAGAGGGAGTCTTTTAGCAACCGCCTCTAAAAGTTCAATTCTCATGACAAGATTGCCTAGAACAAAAAAAGTCATGAGAATTAAACTTTTAGAAGATGATGTTAAATGACTCCCTCCAAATGATCAATTATCATGAATTTTGGGGGAGGAGAATCTTTTACTGTATTGGATAGGGTAAGGGGACATATGTTCAAAATTATTTGAAAATTTTGGAAGGATTTTCAAATAGTTTTGAGGCCTATCATGTAGGTTTTTTGAGAAAATTAAAGGCTCATATGTAGTAGCTATCATAGGATTTCCACCAAAAGAGGTAGGTGGTGGAGTTTGAGGTCCTATGCCTCCTCCTCCTCCACCTACTCCTTCTACTACTCCTCCAATTATTCTAGCCATGATATATTCTATAAGTAAAAATTTGGCTTTAAAACATATTTGTTTTAACCTAATAAATTTTGAGTGAAATAACAGGGAAGCTTTACTATCATTACATGAAAGAGTTTCTTCTTTCATAGAATTTTTAAAAGGGTTATTTTTTGGGTGTTTCAACTTTAGGAAATTTTCTGGAATGCTCGCTTTTAGGAGTCAGAATATTTTTAAAATGAGGAATATTTGATGATGAATAAGCAACTTGATGTTTATGGACTAATTTTTTAGGATTTGAATATACTGGGGTTATTAAGATTAGTGTTAGACCTTGTGTCTTTGTTGTTTCCTTCGAGCATGACTAGTGAAATTTTGTTATAGTAATTTTTCCAATCAAAACCAAAAAGCTTGCTATCTAAATCTTTTCCAACACAAGAAATAAAATTGTTCTATTGTCATTTCCTAAAGAAAAAAAATGAAATCTATAAATTTGGAATCAATGATAAAATGAATGTTGTTCCCGACAATATTCTACATATAATAATAGTGCCAAGGCATTGTATGAAGGAAAAAATATCCTTCCTAAATTAGGCTATTTTAAATTATTCAATGGCCTGAGGAGGAAACACTCTCGACCAAAGAAAGAAAAATTTAAATTATTCTACAAATAAATTAAAGAATTTCATTAATTTATAATAAAAAAAATTAAAATCAATTGAAAAGGAAACAAAAATACGTTAAAAAATTGTTTAATCCACAAATGAAATCATTTTAGAAAATGGAATCATATCCTTTGTCGCATAAGAATAAAAGATAACAATAAAACATAAAAAATATGCGTGTGAGGCCTGTTATGTAGGTCGTCCAAGAAATGAAACAAATTTCTTAGTGCATGTGTCACAAACCCACAATCCACTACAATTTTTCTATTTTTTTTAACATGTGTAAGTTTCAACAGTACCCCTACCATTATGTATGTTCTTATTTTCCTATGAACATGTTGTGGATAGGGTATTGGTTATGAGCGCTCACAACCAACCCCCTTTTATGATTTTATTAAAAGGTATATATTTATTTTATTTACTCCACTCCTTAACATTTGTAGGCTTATTACATGATAATAATATCCCTAACCTATAATTAACATTAAAAACTCATGCCTATTACATCAAAGTGCATAATACTAACGTTGGTATACACCCCTTGATCAATAATGTTATGTTTAACTGCAGTTTATTATAGGACATGATATTGATGTTATGTTTATCTATGAGTGAGTATGTGAGGGTATGTGAAGGGGCTGCAATCATAGCATAAATTACGTTTCACAGGTGTGTATCTAATCACCTTTGACATTTGATTATATGAAAACCCCAACATTTTAATGTCACTTGTTTTGCTCTGCATTGGGAAATTATGTGTTCAATCCTCTCTTGCCACATCTTCCTCCTTCACATGGAGTGCATGTGACCACACTAGCAATGCCTGCATGGCTAAGATGAGAGGATGGAATTCAAGGGATGGTATCTAACTATGCAAACCCTAATCTTTCTATTCCATAGACGTTTGGTTAGTATCTCATTTCCTCTTCCAAATTTTTCATTTGGTGTCATTGCAACGTCACTGTTCAACGATTCCTTGGCTTATAGCCTCCCGGTGGCACACATAGGTCATGGATACAAGAGGGACTTCACTGATATTCACATTTGTACCTTCCCAAGTACTACATGTAAAAAAAAATTGTTTGAGCATAGTTAATTTCGCACCCCTTTTATGGCATTCCTGTAGACTGATTCTTATAACCTCCACTTTTCTTTTTGATATCTCTTCCCAGTCGACGACATCATGTTTCTCTAGGTGGGACGCCCATATTGAAGTCCCTTTCCTTCCATTTCATTGCTCATTTACCTTCAGGTAAATATTGGTATTTTTATCTCGTTGGTCTTCACTCCCATTTATGCTCATAGTCAATTTGATTGGTTCCATTATTATTTTCCTTTCTTGTATTGCGAGCAACGAAAAAACAAGTTATTCGATTCAGTAACCCTGACTTCAAAAAAGAATATAAGGTAAACGCTTCAGAGCATTTTTGGTTTTTCTTTCTTACGGCATGATGCCTCTTGAGTTTTCTTGTAACAAACTCTCATCGGGTCATGTTTTCTTTTATATTTACTCTTAAAATTTCCAACCTGCTATTGTTTCAAATGTCCTCACCAGTGTGTAAAATGGGTTACTTGTCTTGTTTATGTACAAATGGGAGCATGCACCTCTTTTCTTGGACATGTATGAGCTTCACTTCTCTTGTAATGATTTTACCGTGTTAATTTAGACTTCGAACCATTGGATACTCATACCATGTCTATTATGTCTTGCAGGTATTAACTACTCTTTGCAATAACTCTTCCATGTGCAGTCAGAAAAACACTGTCAACACTAGTATTCCGCCACTATGGTTTTTCTGGTTGGTTAATTTTCTCTTTCTGGGGTTTGATTCAGTACAATGTTCCGCTAAGATTCATTGGAAGTCGGTGCTACTGCAAATTACTTGCAGCACATGCCTCATGGAAATTTAGATGTTAATTCCGTGAATCAATGGAAATGTGTCTTTGGTTTCTTTCTTTATCCTGTAGCTACTAGCCATGGTTTAGTTCTACTCTGCTATTATGTTTTCAAACTCATAACTCTGGAGACCCTAATTTTTATCGGAAGAGACATATGTTTAACGTATTGTAAAAGGTAGTCCTCACACATTGAAATTCCTTTTGCGTATTCGAGTAGTTGGAACAGATTGTTCCTTTAGTGCTACTCAATATAACTTCTCCTTAGTGATTTGTTTGTTATTACAACCTGCTCCAGGGTGGTTTTGTTTCTTCCTTGTTAAATAGCGATGTAATATGCGAGTGAATAATTTGATATATATATAAAGATACATATATATGAATTTCCTTTCATGTGTCGTATTTGTTAATTTACTACTTCGCTATCAATACCCTTATATGTTCTTCATGTATTCCAGTAGTTCTCGATTTTTCCTTCTGCTTGCTTTGTAAAGGAAAAATAATTAGCTATTATCTTGTTTGTATTCCAATAATTCTCATTTTTTCCTTCTGTTAGTCAATTATGTGTAAAGGAAAAATAAATAGTCGTTATCTTGTTTGTATTCCAGTAATTCTGGACTTTTCCTTATGTTAGTCAATTTTGTGTAAAGGCAAAAGAAATAGTCGTTGTCTTGTTTGTATTCCAATAATCCTCTCGCATACAGCTTATTTACTGGTTTCCTTTCAAAATATGCACTTGTTATCTTATTACAGATGAATAGTAATAAGTTGTATACAGATTTAATATCTTGGGTATAATATAACTTGTTAAGTAGTTAGTAATTGGGTGAATTTTTGACAGGTTACCTACTGTATTATTTTTCCTATGTGCTTGACCACTAAACTTAGAATCCTTTCAATTATGTCCCACCTAATATTAAGATTTGCTTTCGTTCTAACAACATTACTACAATAATTTACAACTCGGTTTCGATTGTTAATTCACAATTATCCCTCTTAGATTCACTAACTATTTTCTACTGTATAATGTTTTTTTTCCCTCTATACTCTTATAACTATTACCTCTTATACACACAACAAAAAAGTTTCCATATTTTCCTAGACCCTTGTATACTTAGTGACATATACTGTAAAGAAATAATAACCCTGTAGATACTTGATCCTAGCACTAATACGCCTGATTACTATCAAAAAAATAATGTTTAAGATTTAACTGGATATCGTACGTAGTCAACTAATTTGTAAATCCATATTTTTCTCTTAAAAAAACTAAATTCCTAATGACAAAACACATGCATCTTAGTGGTATAATCAAATTTCAAGAGAAATTAAATTTATAATGATATAGCACATGCATCTTAGCAGTAGAATCAAATTTCAAGAAAAATTAAACTTATAACGACAATGTTCTAGATACAACATCTCCATATAGCTATTCATATTAATAAACTAAAATAAGAGATAATCTAACCAATATCACTGTTAGGGGAACACATGGGAATTTTGCACCTTTTCCACCCAACCTTGAACTAAAATCCTCCTTTTCACCGCTGAGCTGAGATGTACTTGCCAGGGTATCAACAACCCTTATTGACCCCTTGAGTAGGTATTTTGTACCTTTTCTTCCATAATTGGTTTTTCCTTTAGAGGAATCCTTCTTTTGTGGTTCTGAAACTCCACTTACCTAGGATTTTTCCTTTAAATCCCACTTTTCTCTCCCATTGCAATGTATTCTTACCCATGCTTATCATCTTTCTCTAGCTAAGGGATTTAATGGATTTTTCTCTCCTATCCATTAAATATTATCTAGGATTCCTTATCATGTAAGATGTATCTCAATCTCATCCTCTAATGAGATTTTTTTTTTTCTTTCTTTGGCAAGAAACGCTTATTCAAGTGTCTCATCCAAGTGATTCCAACCCTTGTTATTTATTAATAAAAATTACTTATTACCTAAGCATTTGCTATATTTATTTCACTAAACCAATCATGGCTTTTCCGTCATCCAATCTAATATAATTCAGTCTGGAAAGGAAACAATCGTTACAAAAAAAGAGTGGTATTACATCTTCCCCCCCTTTTTATGTATGTCGTCCCTAGTGTTCATTCCCTAGTTTCTTCTATTTGAAATAGTGTTGTTTAGTTCTTCTGCATATCATCTTCCCGCTCCCATGTTGCCTCTTCAGGAGTAAAGTTCTTACATGGCACTTTAACCCGAACGATAACACAATTCCAGAGCAAGATCTCTTTCTGATCTAGGATACAGAGAGGTTCTGCTTAATGTTTTACTCATTTCCTTTCAAATGATGCACTTTTTATCTTATTATAGATTAATAGTACTAAGTTGTATACAGATTTAATATCTTAGCTATAATATAACTTGTTAAGTAGTTAGTAATTGAGTGAATTTTTGACAGGTTGCCTACTGTATTATTTTGCCTCTATGCTTGACCACTAGACTTAGAGTCCTATCAATTATATCCCACCTGAGATTAAAATTTTATTTCATTCTAAAAGCATTACTACAAGAATTTACAACTCGGTTTCGATAGTTAATTAGAAATTATCCCTCTCGGATTCATTAATTGTTTTCTATTGTATATTGTTTTTTTTCCTCTATACTCTTCTAACTCTTACCTCTTATACACATAATGAAATAGTTTGCACAATCTCCTAGACCCTTGTATACTTAGGAACATATACTGTAAAGAAATATGAACACTATAGATACTTAATCCTAGCACTAATACGCCTGATTACAGAAAGAAACATAACTGTTAAAGCTTCAATTGGCTATCATATGCAGTCAACTAATTTGTAAATCCATATGTTTCTCTTAAAAAAAAAATCCTAATGACAGAACACATGCATCTTAGCAGTAGAATCAAATTTCGAGAAAAATTAAACTTATAACGATAGTTTTATGGATACAACATCTTCATATAACTATTCATAATAATAAAATAAAATAACAGAGAGTCTAACCAGTATCAAAATTAGGGGAACACTTGGGAATTTTACACCTTTTCCACCCAACCTTGAACTAAAATCCTCCAGTTCACCCCCGAGTTGAGATGTACTTGTCAAGGTATCAACAACCCTTATTGTTCCCTTGAGTAGGTATTTTATACATTTTCTTCCATAATCAAATTTTCCTTCAGTGACATCCCACTTTTGTGGTTCTGAAACTCCTCTAGCCTAGGCTATTTCCTTTAAAGCCCACTTTTCTCTCACACGACACTTTATTGATACCCATGCTTAGAATATTTCTCCAAATAAGGGATTTAATGGATTTTTCTCTCCTATCCATTAAATATTATCTAGGAGTCCTTATCGTGGAATATTTATCTCAATATCATCCTCTAATTAGATTTTTGTTTTTCTTTCTTTTCCAAGAATCTCTTACTCAAGTGTCTCATTCCCAATTAATTCTAACCCTTCTTATTTATTAGTAAAAATTGCTTATTACATTTAAGCATTTACTGTATTTATTTTGCTAAACCAATCATGTATTTTCCACCATCCAGTCTAATATAATTCAGTCTAGAAAGGAAACAATCATTACAGAAATGGAGGGGTATTACATCTTCCCCTCCTTTTTATTTACACTATCCCCGGTGTTTATTCCCTAGTTGCTTCCCTTTGAAACAATGTTGTATAGTTCTTCTGCATCTCATATTCTCGCTCCCATGTGGCCTCTTCAGGAGTAAAGTTCTTACATGTCACTTTAACCCAAACGACGGCTTGATTCCGGAGCAAGATCACTTTCTGATCTAGGATACAGAGAGGTTCTACTAGGAAGTCTCCTTCACGCTTCACATGTAGCAATTTCCAATAAATTATGTGAGAACCATCATGTACATATTTCTTTAGCAAAGATACATGAAAAACATTGTGCACTTTAATATGGCTAGGTAATGCTAATTGATAAGCTACAGGTCTAATTATGTCCAGAATTTCGAACGACCCACAGAATTGCGGTGCCAATTTTGTACAGGTTCCCATCCTTAAGGTACTTTTTCTTGGTTTCACCCTTAAATAAACATGATATCCAATTTTGAACTCCCTGTGTGTTATCTTATTGTCTACATAGTTTTTCTTTTATCCTGCATGGTTTTTATGTTTTTTCGAATCCTCAGTACTATTTTCTCCATTTCCTACAAAGCATTTGATCCTAGTATCAATCTATCCTCTGGCTAACTCCAACTGAGAGGTGTATGGAATTTTCTACCATACATGGCTTCAAAAGGGCTCATTTTTATGGACGTTTGATAGTTGTTATTGTAAGAAAATTCTTCCAAATGCAGAAAATCCTCCCATTTAGTAGGTTTGTCCATGACATACATCCTCAGCATGTCCTCTAAAATCTAATTGGTTCTCTTTGTTTTTCCATTTGTTTGAGGATGGTATGCAATGCTGAAATTTAGTTGAGTTCCCATGCCCCCAAACAATGCCTTCCAGAATTTTGAGGTGAATTTGGAATCCCTATCTAACACTACCATCTTGGGTACTCCATGTAGTCGAAAAATCTCCTTCATGAAGATATTGGCAATTTGTGTTGTACCATAAGTGGATTGTACAAGTATGAAATATGTGGCTTTACTTAAGGTGTCTACCACCACCATAATAGAGTCATGTTGCCTTTTGGTCCTTGGTAGTCTCGTGATAAAATCTAAGGAAATTATTTCCCATTTCCATTAAAGGAAAGATAGTGGAAACAGGGTGTTGATGTTCAACCTTCACCTGTTGACATTCTAAACATTTTGATAAATATTTGACCACCTCTTTTTTCATACCTAGCCAAAAGAAATTATTTCTTAATGTTGTGATCATATTTTGGTACCCAGGATGTCTTGCATATGGTTTCTTATGATACTCATCTAGTACCATTTGTTTCAAGTCATGCACATCGGGAACATACAAGCGTCTCCTGTAAATTAGCAATTTTTCAGAATTTTCGGCATAACCAAGGATGTTAGTTTGCTGCAACTTTTGTTGAATTCCCAATTATTTAGTATCGCTAGTTGTTGAGTTTTTAATCTACTCCACCAAATCTGTGCTAACACTGCTAACAGATACGCCCATTAAAGTATAGGCATGTCTACTCAAAGAATCTGCTATCTTGATTTCTTTCCCTTTTATGTGTTTAATGTCGAACTCAAACTCATTAAGGAACTCCATCCACCTAGCTTGTTTGGCATTGAGATCTGGTTAGCTGAAAAGATATTTTAAGCAGATATGATCTGTAACCAAAGTGAATTTCTTCCCTAACAAATAGGGCATCCACATATTTAAGGCATGTATTACATTAGCTATCTCTAAAACATATACAACATAATTTCTTTCATGTGTTTTCAACTTTCTAGACTCATAAGCTACCACTAAATTTTCCTACATTAAAACTCCTCCTAGCCCCTCCATACAAGCATCAGTGCAAACTGTAAACTCTTTATTTGGATCTGCAAGTTTTAGGATAGGAGCCACTATAAGTAGATGTTTTAACTTATCAAAACTTTCCTGACATTTGGTTGTCCACTCAATATTTCCTCCTTTCTTATGCAAAGATGTAATAAGATGTGCTAGTTTCGAGAATCCCTCAATAAATATTTGGTAATATCCTATGATTCCCATAAATGAACAGACAATAGACACATCCTTTAGTATATTCCAATTTACCATGGCCCTAACCTTCTCAGGATCAACTCCTAGTCCTTCCTTTGAAATAACGTGGCCCAAACACTGTATTTGTTTTTGTAAAACTCACATTTACTAAATTTGGCATATAATTGATTTTCTCTTAGAGTCTGCATAACTAATTTCAGGTGTTCCTCATGTTCTTCTTCATTCTTGGAATACACGAGAATGTCATCTATAAACATGAGCACAATTTTTTCCATATATTTATTTAGTATATTGTTCATCAAGAACATAAAGGTTGTTGGGGAATTAGTAAGGCCAAATGATAACACTACAAACTCGTAGTGACCATATCTAGTTCTAAAGGTTGTCTTGTAAATATCCTCATCTTTGATTCTCAATTGGTGATATGCTGTCCCTAAATGAATTTTTGAAAAAATATTTCCCCCCTTACTTGATCAAATAGATCATCAATACGACACAATGGATATTTATTTTTAATGGTTAACTATTTAATTGTCGATAATCGATGCACATCCTAAATGTGCCATCATTTTTCTTGATAAATAACAAGGGAGCCCCCCACGTTGATACACTAGGCTTAATATAATCTTTTCCAAGTAATTCTTTTAGTTTCATTTTCAACTCCAATAACTTAGGTGGACTCATTAAGTGAGGGGATATATACACTGGGGCTGCACCGGGAATCAAATCAATGGAAAAATATATATCTTTGCAAGGGGGTAAACCCGGGATTTCCTCCAGGAAAGCATCTCTAAACTCCTTAATAACTGGCAGGGTGTCTAATTTTTATTCTTTTGTTTTTTGTTCACTTACTTCCACATGGACCATAAATTATTAACACCCCTTACATGCACTCTTTTTCATTTGTAAGGTTGAAATTTGTCTAACTGATATGGATTTTGGCATGCCTTGGATCATTTGAGTTTGTCCCTTCTGATTCACATGACTCACTGTTTTCTATAAACAATTTATAATGACCTCATGTTTTTTCAGCCAGTCCATGCCTATCAATACATAATATGATCCTAATGGAAGTATATCTAGGTTTACTATTGTAGAATAGCAATTTAAATCAAGATGGCATTGCCTTACTTAGTTGATTACTCTTCTCTTCGTGGCAGTTTCTAACTATACTAGTGAGGCAGTGTTTTACTTTTCAGTTTTAAGTTTACATTTTTCTACCACTTATTGCCCAATGTAACTTAAACTAGCATATGGATCAATTAAAACAGAAGCAGGTTGGTTTAAAATAGTACCTTCGATCTCGATCATTGTTGATTGATGCTCTACTCATATATCCTCCAACATCGTGCTTATTCTCGGAATATTTGTAGCAACATACTTCACTATGGTGGCTTTGTGAACAACTTGGATATTTTTGATAGATATAGGATTATGCAGACAATCCCTCAACAGATGAAGCTCACCACACCCCCAACACTTCAAGGGTTCATTTGCCTTAGCCCCGCTAATCTTTCTACTATTCAAATCCATAGGTATGGACCTAGTTTGAGATTGTGCTGACTGGTTTACATTTCCCTTACTGAATTTTTTCCATTGATGATCCTTCCCAAAAATGTTAAGATAGGTAGATTTCTGCCATTTTTCCCCTATTGCAAATTTGGCTTTGTCTTTACCTGGCCAAAATTTGGTGTCTTTTCCCTTATTCTTAAACTTTTGATAACACTAACTTGCCTTCCTTACTGCTTTTTCCATTGTCTTCGTATTTTCAAACTCAATCCTTTCCTTGTAGGTAGTGGGTAAACATTTTACAAATCGTTGCACCTTGGCTTTATTTTCTCTAATGTAAGGAATATACCAAAGTAAATTGGTAACTTTTTCCACAAACTCTTCCATGGTTAACCGTCCCAGCCTTATATCATGGAAATCTTTGCGTGGTCAAAATAATAGTGTTCGCTTAGGTAGCGAGACTTAAAATGTTTCTAGAACTCCTCCCAATATATTTTCTTTTCTTCCAACAAATGCACGCTTTTAGCTTCTTCACACTATAGAGCAGCATTGCCTTGGAGATGATAAATGGCATATCTAGCCTTCAATTTAATCTCATATACATAAACTTGAAATTATTTGGTCATATTAAGAAGTCATGCTTATGCATCCTCCTCCTTCTCTGCATCAAAAGTAAGGGGCTTGATTTTCTTGAACTCCCCTTGTATCTCCATTTGTTTCTTTCTCTTTTGTGTTTTTGGATATGTTCTATATATATCCCATCGAATTTCATATTCTCTAGTTTTGTTCCCATTTTATTTATTTTCAATACTTTAGGTTCTAAAGTTTTATGGCTAGACTTTCCATTCATTCCCCTAATCATCCTTTCTTTCTCCTCACTAGCCTTTAGTAGGAATTCATTGTTGCTCCTCAGATAAGCCAAATCTTGCTATATATTTCTAATAACAAGCATAAATTGAGAATTTGATGAGGTAGCCCCATTTCCCAACTCAACATATAAGTCTTCACCTCCGGTGATTGTTGGAGGGGGATCCTATTCCATTCTGCTATAGTCATGTCACTTTATTATCTTTTATTTCAAACATAATCAAATATTATTTCTACACTACTTACTTCAACTTTCCAAGACTACATAATTATACTTATTTTGTGGTGGTTCCTTAAGGCCCAAATTGTGAAATTGGGCTCTAATACCATCTATCACAAACCCACAATCCACTACAAAAAAAATTATATATGTGTAAGTGTCAATAGTAGTTCTACCGTTATGTATGTTCTTGTTTTCCAATGAATAAGTTGTGGATAGTGCATTTGCTATGAATGCTCGGAACCATACCCCTTTTATGAGTTTATTAAAAGGTATATATTTCTTTTATTTACTCCACTCCTTAACATTTGTAGGCTCAACACATCATAATGTTATCCCTAACATGCAATCAACATTTAACCCTCATTCTTATGTTTAATATACACATAAAAGTGCATAATACTAATGTTGGTATACACCCCTTGATCAATAATCTTATGTTTAACTATAGTTCATTATAGGACTTACGATATTAATATTATGTCTATCTATGAGTGCGTATGCGAGGTTATGTGAAGGGGCACCTCTCTGAGATTTTTAATGCACATAGATATCTTCTTACTTCTACCAATGAAATCATAGCATAAATGAAGTTTCACAAGTGTGTATTTAATCACCCTTGACATTTGATTATACGAAAACCCCAACGTTTTTAATGCCACCTATTATGCTCTACATTAGGAAATTAAGTGTTCAATCCTCTCTTGCCACATCTTCCTCCTTCACATGGAGTGCATGTACTGGCAGTGCTTGAATGGCTGAGATGAGGGGATGGAAATCAAGGGATAGGATCTCATTACGCAAACCCTATTCTTTATATTTTGTACACATTTTGTAAGTAGGCCATTTCCTTTGTCGCCTGCTATGTATGGTGTCATTGCAGAATCGCTCTTCATCCATCCTCAACTTATGGCCTGTCGGTGGTGCAAAAAGGTCATGGAAGTAGGGAAGACTTCGCTAACCTTCACATTTGTCCCTTTCCAAGTTCTATAGGTAAAAAAAAAATGTTTTCTAGTTAATTTCACTCCCCTTTTATGGCATTCCTATAAACTGATTCTCATAACCTTTGCTTTAATTTTTTATATCTCTTCCGAGTTGATGACATCATGTCTCTCTTACTCTAGTTCCAGGTGGGATGCCCATAACCCTTTCATTCGATTTCATTACTCATTTTCCTTAACGTAAATATTGGTATTTTTATCTCACTCATCTTCACTCCCATTTATTTTTTCCTCTGCTGCAAGATTATCGTGCTCATAGCCAATGTGATTGCCTCCATTATTGATTTCCTTTCTTGTACAGGGAGAAACGAAAAAACAAGCCAATTCGATTTGGTGACCCTAACTTCAAAGGAGAATATAAGGTAAATGCTTCATATCATTTTTGGGTTTTTTTTTTCTATTTTTCTTATGGCAAGACGCCTATTTTGTTTTCTTGTTTAGGTTCCTGTAACAAAATTCTCAACAGGTCGTCTCTTTTTTTTATATTTACACTTACCCTTTCCAACCTGCTATTGTTTAGAAATTCCTTACCCTTTCCAACCTGCTATTGTTTAGAAAGTCCTCACCTGTGTCTAAAAAGGGTTACTTCTCTTGTTTATGTACAAATGGGAGCATGCACTACTTTTCCTAGACATGTATGAGCTTGATTTCTCTTGTAATGATTTTACACTATTAATTCAGACTTCAAACCATAGGATACTCATACCCTGTCTCTTCTATCTTGCAGGTATTAACTACTCTTTGTAATAACTCTTCCATGTGCAGTCAGAAAAACACAATCAGCACTGATATTCAGCCACTATGATTTTTCAGGTTGGTTAATTTTCCCTTTCTAGGTTAGATTCAATACAATGTTCTGCTAAGATTCATTAGAAGTCGGTTCTATTATGAATTACTCACAATGCATGCCTTATGGAAATTTAGATGTTAATTCCCTGAATCAAGGGAATTTTGTCTTTGGTTTCTTCCTTTAGTTTGTAGATACTAGCCCTGGTTTAGTTGTAATTTCCTATTATGCTTTCAAACTCATAACTCTAGGGACATTAATTGCTATGGGCGCAGACATATGTTTAATGTATTGTAAATGGTAGTCCTCACACAATGAAATGCCTTTATGTTACTCAATAAAACGGAACAGTTTGTTCTTTTAGTGCTACTCAATAAAACTTCTCCTTAGTGATTTGTTTGTTGTTACGACCTGCACCAGGGTGGATTTGTTTCTTCCTTGTTAGACAATGATGTAATCGGTGAGTTAAGAATATATATATATATATATATATATATATATATATATATATATATATATATATATATTTCCATTCACGTGTCGTATTTGTTAATTTACTACTTCGTTACTTGTACCCTTATTTGTTAATTTACTACTCAATAAAACGGAACAGTTTGTTCTTTCAATGCTACTCAGTAAACTTCTCCTTAGTTATTTGTTTGTTGTTACAACCTACTCCAGGGTGGATTTGTTTCTTCCTTGTTAGACAATGATGTAATCGGTGAGTTAAGAATTATATATATATATATGAATTTCCATTCACGTGTCGTATTTGTTAATTTACTACTTTGTTATTTGTACCCTTATATGTTCTTCATATATTCTAGTACTTCTTGATTTTTCCTTCTGCCAGCGAGTTCTGTGCGAAGGCAAAAGAATTAGTCATTATCTTGTTTGTATTCTAGCAATCTTCTCGTGTACATCTTATTTACTAGTTTCCTTTCAAAATATGTGCTTGTTATCTTATTACAGATGAATAGTACTAAGCTATATACAAATTTAATATCTTGGTTATAATATAACTTGTTAAGTAGTTAGTAATTGGGTGAATTTTTGATAGGTTGCGTGCTGTATTATTTTTCCTTTGTTCTTGGCCACTAGAATTAGAGTCTTGCTAATTATATCCTACTTGAGATTAAAATTTGTTTGTGTTCTAAAAGCATTACTTGAGGACTTTAGAACTCGGTTTGGATATTTAATTTGCAATTATCCCTCTCGGATTCATTAATTGTTTTCTATTGTATATTGTTTTTTTTCATTTGTCCTCTATACTCTTATACCTATTACCTCTTATATACATAACGAAATAGTTTGCACAGTTTCCTAGACCCTTGTATACTTAGAAACATATACTGTAAATAAATAAAAACCCTGTAGATACTTGATCCTAGCACTAATACGCCTAATTATATCCATAAACATAAATATTTAAGATTCAACTCGCTATCATATGTAGTCAACTAATTTGTAAATCCATATGTTTCTCTTAAAAAAATAATAAAATTCCTAATCACAGAACACATGCATCTTAGCAGTAGAATGAAATTTCAAGCCAAATTAAATTTGTAATGACAGAACACATGCATCTTAGCAATAGAATCAAATTTCAAGCAAAATTAAACTTATAATGACATTGTTTTAGATACAACATCTGCAAATAACTATTCATATTAATAAAATAAAATAACAGATAATCTGACTAGTACCGCTGTTAAGGGAACACTTGGGAATTTTATATCTTTTCCACCCAAACTTGAACTAAAATCCTACAGTTCACCCTTGAGTGGAGATGTACTTGGCAGGGTATCAACAACCCCTATTGATCCCTTGAGCATCTAATTTATATGTTTTCTTCCATAATCAATTTTTCCTTCAAAGACGTCTCGCTTTTGTGGTTTTAAAACTCCACTTGCCTAGGGTGTTTCCTTTAAATCTTGTTTTTCTCTCCCGCGGGGCTTTATTCTTACCCACTCTTAGCATCTTTATCCAACTAAGGGATTTAATGGATTTTTCTCTCCTATCCATTAAATCTTATTTAGGAGTCCTTATCATGGAAGATTTATCTCAATCTCATGCTCTAAAGAAATTTTTGCTTCTATTTCTTTGGGAAGAATATTTTACTCAAGTGTCTCATTCCCAAGTAATTCCAACCCTTGTTATTTATTAATAAAAGATTCTTTTTACATAAGCATTTACTGTATTTCTTTCACTAAACCAATCATGGCTTTTCCAACATCCAGACTAATATAATTCAGTCTAAAGGAAACAATCATTACATAAACGGAGGGGTATTACAATAGTTGTTCATGTGTGGATTTTTTCTTATGGAAATGGCCTAGGGCATTCGAATAGTCGTGGAAGTAATTAATTGTGCATTGAGATGAAATGT
This sequence comes from Pinus tabuliformis, assembly GCA_031772625.1. NCBI lineage: Eukaryota > Viridiplantae > Streptophyta > Pinopsida > Pinales > Pinaceae > Pinus > Pinus tabuliformis. The sequence goes on along the minus strand of CM062818.1, from coordinate 1,928,345,345 downwards.
TTGGATTGTGTGGAAGCCGAGAATGACAATATAAGTGCCAAGACAACAACAAAAGAAAAGGTGTTGCAATGGTGTTGAATGAACATTGGTATATGGCTATAAGACCTGGAATGACAATATAAGTGCCAAGACAACAACAAAAGAAAAATTGTTTCAATGGTGTTGAATGAACATTGGTATATGGCTATAAGCCTTGGTTCTACATGAGTACATCTACTGGTAAACTCTATATGTAGAGATAGGTGATAGGGAGGAGAGCATGGGAGGTTTATGGATTGGATCATATGGATTTTCCCAATAAATTTTAAAATGGGTTTGCCAAGTAAACTTGACTCATGAAATAGCCACTGTTGTCAGGTCAAGAATAGTGGTTAATGGTGGTTTCTTGTGAATATTACATGTAAATAAAGCTTTTAGAAGAGTTAGTCGCATTTAAGTTAAAAAATAATAAATTTATTATTAAATTAGTTTTTTCAAATTAAAATATTTTAGTATAAATCATAATGTGCCTGATTTATATGTGTTGTTGTTACTTATAATTTTTTATAAGTCTTTCAAATCACTAAAACCATTTACACATTTAAAAATACAATTTAAAAACTAAAAAAATTATAATATCACTTACAATAATATTGCTTAAAAAAACCACTAGTTAAAAAATATCTTATTATAATATATATTCTAAAAACTATTTGTATGATATTAATAAAGTCAACTATTATATTATTGTAAATATTATATTATTATAAGTTTGGATTTGAGTTGAATCACCTAAAATAATTTTTAGTCAGATAATTTTATTATTTAAAATCACTTTTAAATAACACACTAGAAAATCTACATTACAAAATTCATAAATCAAACTTGTGTATCCAATAGATTCCTGCCAAATTTCCTATATAGGCTAAAAGCCTTCCAAATAGTTGGATTACGAACAAACATATTTTAAATTTATGCGCAAGCTGAGCTCACGTGCATCGTGTTGCAATCCGGAAGATTATCTAACGTGCTCTTGATCAAAGGCATCGATACCTATGACATCAATTCCCAGAAGGAAAAAATTTAAAAACTTAGTTTAAAAAATAAATTAAAATAAAAATAAAAAAATTTCAAAATTTGAAATGCCACAGAGATTTTTATGATGCTGAATCTCTTTCCACTATCCAAAAAACGATTCACACTACAACAAAGATTTAAAAAAAAAATTACCAACAAAAATTTGCCTCAAAACTATTTTGTTAGGTCGATAGACAACACCGAACTGAAATCTGTCGTTTCAATTCTGTTATATATATAACCAATCTGTGTATATAAAACCATTTTTTGTCTAGTTGGAATGGCCATCTGTAACTATCGTCACGAGCAGCGTTGAGATTGGCATTGACCAGAGGTTACTCCACTCTCATTTATAATGGAAAGGTCAGAAATCATGACATTAACCGCAACCGTTTTTCTTTCACATGAGGATTTGCGATGTGCCATTCTCTGAATTGAAGTATGTGCTATCCTATTCGTATACTTTAACAATTTGATTACATACTTCCTATTCGTATGTGCTATCCACGTACTTTTGGGCATTAACTTTACAATATGTGCTAATGCCTACCAGCCTACCACTATATGATCTTGTTAATATTACTGGTCTAATAAAAAATTTCACTATTTATTAATAAATATAAAAACTTCATATTTTATATTAAAGTTTGAAAATAATTTTTCCAACATTTTAATTTTTTAATCTTGAAATATAAAATATATACATCATATATTTATTTTAACATATATAATTGGTTAGTTAATTTAAAATTATATATATATATATATATATATTTTCCATTACTTTAAAGAATTATTATTACACTAAAATAAATTTTAACATATATAATTGGTTAGTTAATTTAAAATTATATATATATATATATATATATATATATATATATTTTCCATTACTTTAAAGAATTATTATTACACTAAAGATATCCCACAATCTTCCACTACCTATCAAAACGTGCTTATGATCATTCTTTGTGCGCTATGAAAATCCTATCCAAATGCATTCCTCATCGATCCGATTCGTTATCAAATATGCTAAACGGGTGAAATGTTATAAGCATGTCTCACAGCCTTTTCCAATAATATTTGATCTTAATATTCCAAGGAAATTGAAATATACATAAATGAGTTAGTTTATGTTTCAAACATAATTTTATTAATCTTTTTTAATTGGTTAATTATAAAATTCTTTTTTAATTAATATAAATTTTTTTCTTCTTTAATTACATTTGATTAAACATACTAATTGAATTTGAACTGTGTCCCTAAGATAACTCCTGACTCAAAATTAATAATTTGAATTTGAAATGTGCAAATTAATTTAAATTACCATTATTTTGAGTTATCTTTAAGATAATTCTAGTCTTAAAATTAAGAAGAGATAGTCGCAACACAACCTAGTCCCTGCCTTTACCGCTAATTCATCAATTAAAGTAGTGGGGTTTGTTTTTTTCAATAATCGAGAATACTTTGTTTTTGCAATAGTCTTTGCAATATGTCGTTATTCCATCTTCCGCACATTCGTACTCTCTACAACGAAATTTAGTTCCACACAACTTCCTTTGCCTCATTGTGCAGAGAAGTTTTCTTCCGTCGTACCCCTGCACAATATTTGTATGTTCGATTCCACCGTTAAGCTAACAGGAATTGAGTAGTTAAACATTGTCTTTTATTTTTCAATATAATAAACTCGATTTAAATGTTGTCATGGTCTCAAGCATCGTTGCTCGTTTGTCTATTATTGTCACAACCCCGCATTGTGATGCCTTAAGATCACCATGGGAAACATGCACCACCAGCGATATTTTTTTGTAAGTTATACAATTAATCTAACCCAGGCTACAACTACTTCTCAACCCTTCTTACTTGGTCAAATTTTGAAGTTCAGCTTCCCTCTTATTCACTCTTTATATAAATATGTAATATCGTAACTTCAACATAAGCAGCGGAAATAAAAATTCATTAATAGTGCGATATCATAAAGCAACAATGTGCGATGAAGAAGAGAAACATATACAGTGGGAGGGGGAAATTCCTAAACAAGTTCGTCCCTTGACTTTTATTAACTTCAAGTATATTATAATAGAGGTACAACAAAGGTTGGGCCAAACCCCAAAGATTCGTTGCCACAACACATAACCAAATTTTGTTCAGCACTTAAGCTTTGCACTTCAACAGTACAACCATTTTCTTTACCGAAAAACTAGGGCACCATATGGTTTTTCCTACTCAAAGAAACCCAAAAAAAAACTCATCACAAGTTGGTCTATTGCACGCTAGACGAGCACATACCCCTACACCTCTCTACCTATTCACTCCCTCTGCTTGTTCACAGACTCATAAAATTATGCGATATCAGAGGACTTCGCCTTATGAACTTGTTTTGCAATATTGCATATGTGGTTTATTGATACCTTGCTCTTTCGTGTCATTTCTCTTTTATATGCGTCCTAGATCGCCTATTAAGTCTAATCGATGCCCCTATACATATTCAAGATGACCTTACAACTTGTGCGAGTGCCTCTTGCTAGGAGGGCGCACCCCTTGGCTGACCTATTGCAATGTTTCCAGAAGCCCGTTAGTTTGTACGATCGTGCCCCTTCAGAACATTGAGTCGAACCTTCATTTTTTATTTTTTGTTGAGTTGGAGCACTCATGCCATGGGTCAATTCCCTTCCAACTCATGTCGCCGACATGCCTTTACCATGCGAAACCCCTTCATCTTGGAGTCTTGGTGTGCACGACATGCGACCCTGCTTACAAGACGACGTTGCAAACTTGTTATGGTCATTACGAGTTTGTAGTGCTACCATTTGGCCTCACAAATGCCCCAACTACCTTTATGAGTATGATGCACAGTATTTTCCAACCCTACCTTGATAAATTTGTATTGATTTTTATTGACGACATTTTGATATACTCTAAAAAGAAGGAGGAGCATGAATAACATTTGAGAATAGTGCTACAAACTTTGCTGGAGAACCAGTTATATGCTAAATTTAGCAAGTGTGACATTTTCAAAGATCAGATCCATTACTTAGGTCATGTTATATCAGTAGAGGGGATAGCAGTGGACCCAAAGAAGATCAAAACCATTATGGAATGGACCGCTTCAAAGAATGTCACTGATATCAGATCCTTCCTAGTTTTGGTCGAGTACTACCATGGGTTCATTGAAGGATTTTCAAAAATCGCTTTTCCAATGACCTCCTTACAGAAAAAAGGTCTCACCTTTCAATGGACAACTAAATGTTAGCAAAGATTTGAAAGATTAAAACACCTACTTACCACTGCACCCGTGCTAAAGGTGGCAGATCTGGAAAAGTATTTCGTGGTTTGCATGGATGCAAGTAAAGAAGGTGTTGGTGGAGTGCTGACATAAGAAGGAAAAGTTATTGCTTATGAATCACAAAAATTGAAGGAATATGAACAACGATATTCCGCTTATGACCTCGAATTAACAGCAGTAGTGCATGCACTTAAAATGTGGCGGCACTATTTTTTGGAGAAGAAATTTCTGTTGTTAACATATCATAGCAGCCTTACTAATTTCTTCAATCAGTCTAGCTTAAATGCTCGACAGGCCAGATGGACGACATTTTTAAGTGAGTTCGATTTTGAAATGAAGCATCTTAAGCAGAAGGAAATGTTGGGTGTGGAGCCTGATTATCTTATTTATTCAAAGGTATCACCGCATTGGACCCCAATTCGTAATTTGGTCGAAATGTCGCCCGTAATATTTGCGCTGCAAGGGGTGTCCAAGGGGGGTTGCAATCCTTGGGAGCCGCCCCTAGCGGGGGATCGGGGACAGTGCCCCCGAAATTAAAAATAGATGTAAAAGTTCCTTGCAAAATGTTGTAATTTCGTAGTCAATCTGGGTTGTTCATTAGGCAGAGATCTAACGGTATAAGTTATGTTTAATTTAGGGTTTTGTGCCCTAGAAGGAAACCCCTCGCTATATATGAGGGAATTGTATTGCGTTTATGTAGATCTGTATTCTGAGTGAGAAAGAGAGAGGAGATTGTGTGAGAGCGAAGAGGGAATTACAGTGGATATGCTGTAGGTTGTATCTCTTTAGTTTGCTAGATAATATAAAAGGAAGGACTGGTTGTTTCCCGTGGATGTAGCCTAAATTGGGTGAACCACGTATATCTATGTCTCTCTTGTTTTATGTGTTTATATTTCTGCAATATATTTTATGTGTTCCATTTCTCTGTAATATATAATTTCCTAACAGGAAAAATGAGTGCCTAATGCATTGAGTAGGAAGGTACATTGTATTTATGAGGTTCAGATCAGTGAAGCACGCTCAAACATTCCAGAGATCATAAAGGAGACATCTATCAAAGATCTAGAATATACTTTTCTTTGGTAGCAGACAAAAGAAGCTCTTTTGAAAGGGGAGAAACCAAATTTCGAAATAAATCTTGATAACATCCTTACCTTCAAAAACATAATTTATGTTCCTAACCAAAACTCTCTTAAACAATTAATATTGGATGAGTTTCATCGGAAACTATGTGCGGGCCACCCAGGTTACCAAAAACTATTATTAGCCATCAAGAAAGCATATTTTTGGCCCAATTTAAGGAAGGATGTTACAGAGTATTTGTCTAAATGTTTGGAGTGTCAGTTGGTGAATGTAGAGCATCAACATCCCACTGGTTTGTTGCAACTGCTGCCCATTCCGGAATGGAAATGGGAGACTATATCATAAGAATTCATCACCGATTTACCCCGCACCAGGAAACAACATGACTCAATCATGGTGGTAGTAGACAAACTCAACAAAACTGCACACTTCATACCTTTGAAATCCACCTACAAAACTGTGGAAATCGTAGACATATTTATGAAGGAAATTTTTCATCTCCATGGAATACCAAGGGTGGTAATTTCAGACAGGGATGTGAAATTTACATCCACATTCTAGAAAACCCTCTTTTTAGGATTGGGAACCCAGATCCAATTTAGTACAACTTACCATCCTCAAACGGATGGACAAACCGAATGAGTAAATCAAGTGCTAGAGGACATGCTACGTATGTTTGTGATGCAACAACCACATAAGTGGGAGGACTACCTCAATCTAGTGGAATTTGCGTACAATAATGGACATCATGAATCACTCGATATGAGCCCCTTTGAGGTGTTATATGGAAGAAAGTGCATAGTTCCCGTGGATTTGAATAATTCGGTTAATAAGCTAGCATTGGGCCCCGACATGGTAGTAGAGATGGAGGAAGTTGTTAAGAAGGTTCAACAGAATCCAAGGGTTGTCCAGGATAGGAAGAAAATGTATGCAGATAAAAAGAGGACATAGAGGGAATTTCAACTAGGTGATCATGTGTATCTGAGAGTAAAACCCCAAAAAGGTTCCTTACAGTGGCAGGGTTGTGCTAAGTTAGCACCCCAGTACTGTGGACATTTTCAAGTCTTAGAACGGATTGGGATGGTAGCCTATAAGCTTGCATTACCAAGTCACATTTGGGTTCACAATGTTTGTCATGTTTCCTTGTTTAAAAAGTATGTGTACAACCCACAACATATAATAAGTTGGGAAAATATTCAGGTAATCAGTTAAATGACTATGTATTTTTTTATATAAACTGTTTTAGAGGAAATTATGACTATGAATTGTTTATGTGTAAGTCGAACCAGAAGGAGAGTTTTTGGAAGAACCTCTTCGTATTCTCGATTGGAGAGAAATCACCTCACGGAGGTGAGCCATCACCGAGGTCAAAGTGCAGTGGAAGCACTTTGGCCCAGATGAGGCCACCTTGGAAGAAGAGGGATTTATGCGGGAATCTTATTTGGCGTTGTTTCCTTAAAACAACAAAACACCAGGGACGGTGTTCCTTATATGGGGGGGGAGAGATGTAACACCCCAAGCTCCATGAAGGAATTACTATGGTTATTAAATTCAATTTTATATCTTTCTGCATTAATTTCTTTTACATTATGACAATGAATGAGGTTCGAAAGCCAAAGTACAATTTGTTACCTAAATTATGATTAATTAGGAATTTTGACATGTTAATAAAAATAAATTGTCTACTATAATTAAAAGAAATAGTTACACCCCTTCCCTGGAAAAGGAAATATAGAGGGGAAAAGAAGGAAAGAGGGGGCTATCCCAGAGCTAGGGAAGAACACTAGTGGGAGGTCACCTTCCCTGGAAAAGGAAATATAGAGGGGAAAGAAGGAAAGAGGGGGCTATCCTAGAGCTGGGGAAGAACACTAGTGGGAGGTCACTAGATTACAGTAAAACAAAGCATAGGACTTGAGGCTAGACAGTGAATTCCCAAGGCCCAAGGCACCAATTGTAGATAGATATAATCGAGGTGAAAGAGAGAAAGTGCTTGGGGGAGACCCTTGAGGTGATCACTAGGCTCGTGGCTGGGAGGGGAGACATTCCAAGACAATCTAGACTTACATACTGACAATTAGAATCAGATAAGTATTATAGATTTCTTTTGAAGAAAATCTAACCTTAGTTTATAAAAAGATATATGTTTATAAAACTAGAATCAATTAGAATATTCATGCAGTAATAAGCTTATAGCATGTTATTTTTATCAAAACAATGCACAAGTAGTATTATGGAACAATCGTCGTCATGAAGTAATACTTGAACTATTCTTTTTGACAATCAGAAGATCTATTGTAATTAATAATAGCTGTTGAATTAAGAAGCCGTGCGGTATTAACAGACTCCAGTAAAAATCAGTAAAATCATTCTCTATATAAGCATGAACATTTATAGAATCCCAGAGGAAATAGTAAAACCCTACGGAGGAATTTCCTCTCCCCGCAAAGACTGGGAACGGTGATTCCTGTGCACCTGTAATGCAGGATCATTTAATACCACCCGGGCTTTGATGTTAGACTTGGGCTTACAGGGTCCCGTCATAGATATATTCTCCATTCTCTGACTGTTTTCTCCATATTTCGCTTCCTTCTTCGCCTCCTTGTGGGTCTCTTCCTTTTCTAGGGATTTGCTGCTTTCTGGCTTTTGAGTATTGGTTGTCTTTGTCTTTGCCTCCATTGGTTTCCTAAAATTGTTCAGACTCGTCTCTTTACTTTTGTTTGAAACCACGTTACTGTAGGAGGGAGTGGAGCTCCCTCCTCCATGCCCCTCCATTGTTACCAGCTCGTTTCTGTCGCCTCCTGTTCAAAACCCTAGTCGCTCTCGATGCTCCCTCCAAAAAAATAAAAAACAACCTAATCATCAGAAATTATGAATAAAGAGAAGTCCTTTTAGGATGAAAATTTACAATGCCAATTAATTTGTATTTATTTTTTAAGAAGGATTATTCCGAGTATGCATAAGTTTTTTGACATTCACTCATTTTATGAATCTCCTCATTTCAATTGACATTTAATAATTTATTTTCTGTTGACTTATATTTTTCATTGTACCAACTATTACAAGCTATCTTATTATATATTTTTGTAGCTATCTTGAAGGCATTCTTTCTTTATCCACACATAGGGAAATTTCACTATTTTCTCATAATTTACTTTATAATAAAATGATTTGGAGCATATAAATTATGTAATTATAAAATTACTTCAAATATAATATAAAATATAATTAGATATTGAGATAAACTAATGATGAAATATTGTGAATATGTAGATATTGCAATAAAATAATGAAGAAATGTGTTGAATATGCATATGTAGATATTGATATATAATGAGATGTCAATATATAATAATTTAATGGTTATGAAGTTTTTAACTTGTTAGAAAATTTAATTTAAAGGAAGGAAAATTAATTTTTGAGTTTATGGATGAACTAATATATTAATAAATAATGATAAAAATCTTCCTTTCCTTCTCTATTTGATTCTGGAATTAATAATTAGTTTGCTAATTAATTGATTTTCTTTAAATACTCCCCTTTGATGTAATTAGTCTACAATGTACGATTGGAAAGGCCTCGTAGAAGATTCTCTATTATGTCATTTATGAATTCTCCATTTTATACTTCAAAATTCCTTTATATTCTTTGATTAAATAATTCATTTTTATTCTTCACTTCTCTTACTTCCACTTAATATATATCACTTTATTTTCTTTTATTCTACTTATTTATATAATTTTTTTTATTAAAATAAAGTTTAAATAAGCTTTAATTAAAATAATTTGAATATTTATTTTCAAAAAAAAAAATTATCAAACGCCTCTACCAAACACCGTACGGGGATTTGGTGGCTGCCATATTAAACACTCTATGTAATTCAATAAACTTTATTCACTTGCATGATAATTGTTTTTATACTTGAGTTGATTTGTTGTTAATAAGTGGTTGGCATATTAAACACTCTATGTAATTCAATAAACTTTATTCACTTGCATGATAATTGTTTTTATACTCGAGTTGATTTGCTCTTAATAATAACTCCAAAGAACAGGGGTCTCTATAACTCCAAAAAACAGGTGTCCATCAATTTCACCATTCCAGCAATCATTCCAGTAATCCACAACGGAAATAATAACTCCAAAAAACAGGGGTCCATCAATTTCACCATTCATGCTCTTAATAATAACTATGTCACTCCATGAATAACTCTTCCACTACATGCCTGATTGTAACTTTCAGCAATAATAGAATAACATGGCCACTCCATCTTGAGCGTTTCAAATTGCCATTAAATATTTGTTGTACTTGTTATTCATTACCATTCCATTTATTATAATCAAAGACTTCGTATATGCATGCATTTCTTTCTTAGTGCTTGGGTTCTTGGAATTGTTGAAGGACTACTGGAACGATTGCTGGAAGGATTACTCTAAATATTTGAAGGGGCTTCTCTGAGCTTCTATCTACTAAAAGAGGTGAAAAATCTTTCATAGCCTTCCTTTTCTCCACCTACATTTATTTCTTAGTGCTTGGGTTCTTGGAATTGTTGAAGGATTACTAGAACAATTGCCGGAAGGATTACTCTAAAGATTTGAAGGGGCTTCTCTGAGCTTCTATCTGCTAAAAAAGGTGAAAAATCTTTCATAGCCTTCCTTTTCTCCACCTAGTGTTTTTTTAGGTTTCCTTCAAGATGCATTGGAGGAACCCTTTCTTAGTGATTAGGTTGTTGGAATTGTTGAAGGATTGGTGCAAGGATTACTTGAACAATTTGAAGGGGCTTCTCTGGGCTTCTATCTCCTAAGAAAGGTGCATAATTTGTACCTAGATTTGTTTTCAATAGCCATTGTTAACTAGATTTGTAGTTACTCTAATGTGGAATGGATTTGTTCATTTTTACTGAAGTCTTGTTCATTCTTATCTTTTATGCTCTTGATTTGTGTTATTTAAACTAATTTGTTCACTGTATAAAACACTTATATTATGTAATGGTCATCCATGTGTAAAAATCCATTAAAAAAAACTTCCAAAAAAATCATATTAAAAACAATATGAAAAAAAAAATTAATATTACATTACATTTTACTAATTATAAAATCCAAATCCCACCAAATTTATTACTTTCTATTAATAATGTTATCACAGTAATTCCACGTCAATAAAAACCAAACCCCACACAAACGATGATTGTGACCTAGTAATTTCATGTGAATAAAAGCGGAATCCCACACCAACCAATATTGTTCCTTTGATCAATTATATTGTCACAGTAATCAACGATTTCAAAATCGTTAATATGAAACTAAGCAGATTTAAATAGCATGGAAATGTTCGGGTGCTACCAGTAATATCATGCAACACTAGTATATATATAGAGTACACTGTAATTTGGTCGGTCTCTTTGTGGAGTAGGTGGTCCTTTGGGATAGACTTGTAATAAAAGCTACGTGGAAATTTTATAGTGAGGAAGAGGTTTGTGGAACGAATTCGATTACAGCTTGAAAGTTTGTTGCCGAGCACGTGGATTGTGTTTTGGTCGGTGGGATGTGTTTGAACAAATTCTATTATTATATAAAGAAGGATGGTTGGAAGACACGTGAAATATTGTGCAATCAAATCTTTGCGATGTAACTATTTTGTCATTCATGGATGGGAACAGTCGGCTGAGCTGTTTTAGTGTCATGGTGCGTGATTTTGAAATTTTCAGTGTCCATTTGATTCAGAATAGGTTAATTTGGTAGGAAACATGGCAGCGAGCAAATTGAGTTTTGGTAATGTTTTAGTCGACTTGGGTTAAAACTTATGGTTACACAAGGTCACTTTTTGGTTAAATTCGTATCCTTAAAATGTTATTCAAAGTAATTAAATTCTTATGCTTAAAAACTTATTCAAAGTAAATGAAAATATTTAATAACAGTAATAATAGTAATTCAAAGTATTTAAAAACCGTAATCAATATATTATTTTATAATAGTAAATTGAATTTATTTTGGGTGATTAATTATAATTATTTTAATTTTCTTCATTTAGATTTAATCCATTTATAATGAAGATAATTTTAATTTATAATAGAAAAAATTATTTTACAAATTTAGAGAACAATCAAATCTTTTTAGGTGCAACTTTCTTTTAAAGTGTAAAATTGAAAGAAAAAAAATCTCAATAAATCTTTAAAAGTTTTCTATATAACAATATGTAATTTTTCAAAAAAAATAAAAAAATAAAAAAAATTGTTCGATTTCAAAGAAAATTGACAAAAATAACATACCTAAAAAAATAAAAATATAAAATAGTAAAACTACTTCAAAAATTTTAAGGTTTATATGATATTGTCACATACATCCACCATAACCATCGAAGACTAAATAAAAAAATAACATTATTTACCTGGGTACATAATGCAGTTAATTTCCATACCCTTGAAACATTATATGATATCGATTATATTTAAAGGTGACGAAGGCAATTATTACAGTGCAGATCATATGTTTGAAGTAGTTGGAACTATATAGATAACTCTAATTATTTCGATGTTGGTTGGTGGCCAACTAACCCCAAGTTCTCAAACATTCCTTTGTGCCACTTGGAAACGTTGATGTCGTTGATCATGGTGCACCTTCATCTAACGACTATCGGCTGCTCACGGAGGTTAGTGGTAATCGACCAACCTACCCCTCGCTCCAGTCGGTCATTCCCGGGGTTCATTGTGGTAGGGTTTTCCTCTGTAACCTCTCTCATCAACTGTGTTCTATATCAGGTTCTAGTTCCTTCTCCCCCATTGGAGCCTAAAAACCATATGCCCACATTAACACCACAACAACTCGGGAGTCGGATAGTGCTCAAAATTGATTTTAAGGTAACCCTATATCAGTTGCAGTTCTTGTCTTTACATCTCTTCATTGTCGTCGGTAACAGTATTGATTTATGATTTTCATGCTTATTAACTTCGTGTCCTTTGTTTTTACAGGACTCTACATTCTGGCTTACTTATCTTGCAAGTCAGTAAACTCCTAGAATTCAGTTTGTTTCAAATGGCACACTGTTAGAGCTCAATTTATTTCATTTTCTTCAAATTTGTGCCTGCAATTTATTATGGTTTACGTTTTTCTCCTCTGCAGGGATAAGCCCTTGGTTCAACATGGGTATAGTCAAGACTCTACTCGCTCCTCTAGCTAATCCCATTTGAGACTATCGTTACCCAGATGCATCTTTTGACTTAATGAAGTTCTTTAAGGATTTGACTGGAATTTTTGCTGTAATGAATGGCTCCAGAGTCTTTATCTTGGTCGTGCGATTATGGTTGTTATTTTGGTGATTAAGTTATCGCTCTCTTTAATTTATTTAAGTTAAGCTCTGATTTTGAGAATTTTTCTTAAGCTACCCAAAATGGATTACTTTTTCCTGCAATTGTCTATAAGGCCACAGGAATTTATTGGAACCGCAAGTTTGATAGTTACTTTCTACACAATCAAAGTGTCTCAGGGGTTTTTCAGAGTGCTGAATCTGCACAATCAAAGTGTCCCAGGGGTTTTTCAGAGTGCTGAATCCAAATATGCAGTTAAAAAACCATTTTAACTGCAACAAATCAAGATTTAAACCCGCGGGATTCCGTCACCGAAATCTCCAAAAAGTCGCATTGAAACCTGGGTTTATTATTTTTGGGGAAAAGACCCATTCGGATTATTTACTCTTTTTCCATCTTACTCCGTCATGGAGTGTACATGTATTTTCGTTTTTAATTTAGTCATTATCAATGAGATGCCTCTCTTCTCCAGAATTTGGTTTATGAGTTTGATGGTATGAAGAAATAGGTTAAAGGCCTCATTTTTTGTTCCTGCATTAATATTTAATACATCATCATGTTCTCTATAGTTTATTGTGAGTGTATTTCTTCCTCGCTCCTGAATATATATATAGCAAGGGTTTCTTCCAATGTCAGCTGTCAAGTTAAATTCGTTATGTTGCGGTGAAGGGAATGGTGTCATTATAAAACCTTCCCTAAAGTTGTTGTTTACTTATTACTGTGACAATGGAATTTAGCGTATAACAGTTTTTGTTTAGATTATGTTTTTCCAGAACCATCCATCGGTTGCCAACGCATGGTGACCTAAGAGGGTAACTATGGAATTCAATTTTGATCTTTCTATGTTCACATAACCTCCCACGGCTCAACTCGACAGTCGAATCTTTCCGGTTAAGTGTGCTTTTGAATTGAACAAATTTTGTTTAGTGTATCGAACATTCGGTTAACAGTGGTTTCTCTTCCTCATGGGGTCCTCTACCTTTCCAGTATATGTTCTAGAGTCTAGGCGGCTTCTTCATAGAGAACACATAAAATTTCCTTTATGCAAAGAACCATCACAGTGACTCTAGCCTTAATTTTTCTCGAAAAGAAAACAAGAAGTTAGAAGTACTTCCTATTCTTTCTTTTCATGCATACTTTAATTAAAAGCATATTAGGCCTAATCCTCTAGATTTCATTTACACATAATTTATTTTGGCATACAATAGTTTTTAGGGTTAACCTTTCTGTCCTTTTTCATAAATAACCTAGTTTATATTCATTTGATACCAAACAAAGTTAATCATAAGACTTAAAAAAGAAGCAGGGCAATTCAAAATTATTTTTCTTATCGAAGTTTTACTTTCTCTGATAAATTATGTTAAACAACTTGAGACACATTCAAGCACTTATCTGTTAGTCAAAATTCTAGAATTTGCAGGCAAGACCTTGCCTCCCGACCAATGAGGATTATCCTATTACGTCCTGATCCACCCCTCGTGCAAAGTTCTTTTAAAAGAAGTTAATGATTCACTGGTATCAAGAATTTTTCTCATTCTGGCCTAGAATCTTTTCATTCATAGACCAAGTCTGAACCTAGAGTTTCCATTGGCTCTTAGTCCAGCTCCGGAATTCCTCTAGGTAGGATCCTACCTTTTGCTTCTCTTTCCTCTCCTCTCCCCCCTAAGTTCTCTCAACTCTTGAGGATAAAGGGAAAAAAACTAATCTTAACTCTTTGGATAAAAAGAGGATTACTCAGGTCCTTCCGCGTAAATTTTAAAAGTCAACATATATAATATATATATATATATATATATATATATATATATAGATATATATTATGAGTTAGATTTATTCAAGTTCAATATTATTTCACATAAATAATTTATCAAGTTCACCTAATAACCACAATTATTTTTTTGTTAAATGTTTACAATCACTTGGGGTTGTCACATATCTCCCCCCTCGATTGCAACATCGTCCCTGGTGTTCATTTCTTCAGACACCCTTGGAAACAATTTGGGATATGCCTCCTGTATAAATTCCTTGTTTTCCCATGTAGCTTCCTTCGGCTAAAGTATTTCCACTATACTTTAACCTGGATGATAGTTTTCTTTCGTAGCATTATTTATCTCTGATCAAGTATATGCAGAGGTTCTACCAAAAACTCTTCGTCTGATTTGACCTATTACAATTACAATTAATTCATTAATTTGTTCCACTGTATATACAAAAATTTATTTTCTAGAAATTTCTAAATAATTTTCATTACCTATATATCTTGTCAATTTATGATGTGTCTAGAATCATAAACTAACTCTTTTAAACATATTGTCAACTCAAATGTGGTTGGGTAGTGCCATTTGGTATGCCACTGGTCCTATCCTTTCCAACATATGAAAGGACCCGCAGTATCAAGGTGCTAGTTTCGAACAACTTCCCCATCTAAGGGAACTTCTCTTAGGCTTAACCCTCACATAAACATGGTCACTCACCTGGAACTCCCAGTAAGATTTCTTCTATCAGCATATCCCTTTTCTCTGTCTTGAGCAACCCTTAAATTTTTCCTAAATTTTCTCATTGTTCTTTCTATTTCTTCTAACATATCAAGTCCTAAAATTAGTTTATTCTCAAGACTATTCTAGTTAGAGGGTACCCGACACCTTTTCCCATAAAGCACCTCATAAGGACTCATTTTCAATGACTTATGATAATTGTCATTATACGCAAACTCCACCAAATGAAAGATTATTCCCACTGACTAGGTTGTTGCATTACATACATATGCAAAATATCGTCCACCACTTCATTTACTTGCTCAATTTGCCTATCGATCTGTGGATGATAGGTAGTGTTGTAGTGGACGTGAGTACCCAATCCGGTGAATATTTATTTCCAAAATGTTGAAGTAAATTTTACATCTCGATCTGAGATAATAATTATAGACATGCCATGTAGCCTAAATATCACTCTCATAAACACATCTGCCACCTAGGTAGTTTGATAGGTAGATTTAACTGGAATAAAATGGGATACCTTGCTCAATTTATCTACCACTACCATAATAAAGTCATTTTGTTTCTTGGACTTGGGTAATACGGCTATGAAATCTAAGGTAATTGTGTCCCACTTCCATTTAGGAATGGATAAGGGATGCAACAATCGAGTAGGGTGTTGAAGTTCTACCTTTACTAATTGACATTCTAAGAATTTAGTTAATTATTCTGCAATATCCTTCCTCATACTAGGCCAATAATAATTCTTTTTAATTTCAAAAGATAACTTTTGATAACTCGAATGAGTAGTATAGGGACTTCTATGGAATTCATCCAATATAAAAATTTTAATTGAAAACTGATTAGGAACATACCTTTTTCCCTGGAAAATCAATAGATCTTCATTGTTGATACCATATTCACTATGTTTCCCAGTATTCTAAGCAAGTTTAGCTTGTCACCAAAGATATTCATATTCCGGATATTTCAAGGTAGCTTTTTTAATCTGTTCATAAAAATTAAACTCCACTTGAGTGTATGAGATCTCATATACATGATGCAGCCTTATGCTTAACGCATCAGCGACCCGATTCTCCTTCCCCTTAAGATGTTTTATTTCAAAGTCAAAGTCACTCAAAAATGCAATCCATCTGGCTTGACGTGCATTTAAGTTGGGTTGCTTAAAGAAACTAGTCAAACTGTTGTGATCAGTCATCAGTAGGAATCTCTTCGCTAACAAGTAGTGTCACCAGACCTTCAAAGCATGGACTACAACTATTAACTCCAGATCGTAGGCAGAATACCTCTGCACATGTTCCTTTAGCTTACAAGATTCGTAAGCAATCACCTTACTCTCTTGCATCAAAACTCCCCCTACACCTTCCTGGCAAGAATTGGTACAAACTATGAATTATTTTTCTGGATCTGCAAATTTCAATACTAGGGTGGTAGTAAGTAATTGTTTCAAATTCTCAAAATTTTACTGACATTATTTTTTCCATCTAAAATTATTGCCTTTCTTTTGAAAAGAGGTGATCGGAAATGCAACTTTAGAGAATCCTTTTATAAAATTGTGATAATATTCACCCAGTTCCATAAAGGAGAGTATATCTTCTACATTTCCTGAGATGGGCCACTCCATGATGGTTTTTAAATTTTTTCCGGGTCCACCGCTATACATTCAGAGGAGATAATGTGTCCTAAATATTGTATTTTATCTTTGAAAAAGTCACATTTTCTAAACTTAGCATAAAGTTATTTTTCCCTCAAGGTTTGCAGTACCATCCTAAGGTGTTCTTTATGCTCCTCCATGTTCTTAGAATATATGAGAATTTCATCAATAAAAATAAGAACAAACTCGTCTAAGAAGGGGTGGAAAATTTCATTCATCATACTAATAAATATTGTCAAAGCATTTGTGAGTCCAAAATGCAGAATGACGAACTCATAATGTCCATAGTGTGTTCTGAACATTGGTTTATGTATATATTCATCCTTAATGTGTATCTGGTGATAGCCCGATCATATGGCAATCTTTGAAAATACTCGAACACCCTTGATAAAAAATATAATCTATTCTAGGCAACAAGTACTTGTTTCTAATTGTTAACTTATTTAGTTTCCTATAGTCTATACATAGACGAAGAGTGCCATCATTGTTTCTTACAAATAGAACTCATGCTCCCCAAGGAGAAACATTGGGGCGAATATAACCCTTGTCGAATAAATCTTGAAGTTACATTTTCAATTCTATCAACTTAGAAGCACTCATCCTATAAGGGGCTTTAGAGACTAGGGTGGCTCCAGGAACTAATTCTATAGTAAAGTCAATGTTCCTTTTGGGTGGCCATCCTAGATTCTCTTCCGGAAATACATCCTTGAATTCTTGGATGACCGGTATCTTTTCCATAACAAATATTTTGTCTTTAGAATTAGCATAATCCACCTACACATCATAAATTTGACAACCCTTGTGAATACACTTTCCTAACTGATGGGAGGAAATTGGACGTAGCTTGACTTCCTTTCTAACACCCCAGATTTCTTTTCTATTACCCTCATGAGTAAGGAAGTTAATTGTTTTATCTTTACAATTTAATAAGGTCCAATGTTCTTCTAGCCAGTCCATGCCTATCAATACATCATACGAGCCTAATGGTAGTAAGTTTAGATTTTCCTTAAATTGTTGTCTAGCTATATCAATTATGCAATTTTCTACCTTTGCAGTTACCCTTATTTTAGCTCCTGTGGCTAGCTGTACTAGCTAAGGATTCTATAACTTCATACTTGGCATATGACATAAATCAACTATTTTTGGGCTGATATAGCTTAAACTTGCACCAGGGTCTATCGAAATAAAAATAGGATGACTAAATATTTTACCTTCAAGCTCCACCATGACTGGTTGATCATTTACTTGATGATCCTCCAAGGTTGGATTAATCCTCAGAATGCTCCTTACTACTTCACCAACATTAGAAGCCTCTTGTATTTTAGCAGTTGATTATGGTCAAGTGCGATGAACACAATTTTTGTAGTAATGGGGTTCCCCATAACCCCAACACTGTAGAGGGGGCTTCAAAGTTTGATTGGGATCATTTTTACTATATGCCTCTGTTGCAAGGAAAACTAGTGTCGATTCGAACTGCTAGCCCCACTAAGACGGGTAGCTATCTTAGAAACAAACAATCAAAGATTTTCAAGAGTTCCTTTAAGTGTAATAGATGGAAGAGAAGAAAAGAGGACCAACCTGGATCTTCCGCTTTGATCCTAGCTTGATTTCTCCTTTCCTTGATAGAATTTGTCACTCCTCTCCTACTTGTCCTGCCTCAAAGAGTACCTGTAGAATCAAAGTAAAAGCAAACTATCAAAGCATCTCTATCTAAAACATGATAAACAATGCAGAATCAGAAACACATGGACCGTAGAATTGCATTCATAAACAATAAGATTTACAAATACAAGATTATATGGAGGAAAGCTCAAAGAACTTTATCAATAGTAATGTAAGAGAGGATTACAACCCAACTGTCTGATCCAACATCATCCTCCCAGTTGTAGAAGCCCTCTTCACCTCATGAACAAGAAAATCACCCAACAATGCAATGTCTCTTCTCACCAACAAACCAACAACACTTCCTTACAAAATACAAAATTCGAGCCTCTAGATCTCTCAAATGAGGGATCCATTTATAGATGTCTTGCAAGGGTGTGAGTCAACTCTGGGTTTTTTATTATTGTCATTCCACTGATAGTTCTTGGTTCCACTTGGAGATTTCAGATCTCTTACTCATCCCTGGGCGACTTCAAAGAGGCAAGCGTCACAAGAGAAGTTTCTGGAAGATTCCATGATCGTCCACCTTGCAAACTGTCTTTGCCATTTGTCTATTCTCGCTCATCGCACCCCATAGAAGGCCATTTTAGTATGCATCACACCTGGCCAGCTAGGCAGTCAGTATGCATCGCACCTTGCCCATGGAGCAATCTGTATGGTCCAGTTTTGGCCAATTCTGAGTAGTTTTTCAGGTGGAACTTTTAGGAAATGATGTAATCAATTGACCATGATCCTTTAGGGTATGAAACAACACTTTTAGGGACTTAAGGAGCCCCTATTTTATGGACATATGAGTTTGGGGTTGCAGTTCCCAAATATGTCTATAACAGTTGCCCCCTAAAGCATGAGGTCATAAATCTTCTGATGTTGCGTGAAATGCTTTATTCATGAGGATCCGAGGTATTCGTACTAGAAGGGGACCTGTATAAGATACAATACAATACATCATCATCATATATTTTCATCATCTAGCTGAGGCGGGTGTTACACAGTAATTTTTCACCATCCCTGTTACTCCTCTTGTCGTACCTTGGAGGACACATCCCGGGAGTTATAAGAAGTGACAAAGTCTAAAAACACTTGCATTATGTTCCCTGAGTATGTACTCCATGTTCCCTGAAGACACCTTCTGCAGATCATCCCTAAAAAGTGCTCTTTTTCCATTGGCGCAAGTCCACAATATCTTACCCGCGCCAATGATGGAGATCCTCAAAAGGGGGCGCGACCATTGGCGCTCTGTCTTAGAGCAACGGTCGCACCAACCAAATGTAGTCGTGCTTTTTGCCTTAATGCACGTCCGACTGTTGTTTCCTTCATTACATGGAGCTTTTCTGAGGATAAAAAATCAGTCTTTTGTCGAGCTTTATCCATCTTTATGGATTTTGCTAAATCCGCGAAAGGTGTCCCGGTTCATCGAATCCTCATCCCTTCTCCATCTATATAAGCTTGTCATTATGCATTGGACAAGCTAGTGCGAGAGTGTTGGTGTTAGTGTTATGCTAGTGATTTGGTGATTGAGTTATAGTAGTGATGATTATTGGTCATGGAGTGTTAGATGTTGAGTGCTAGAGAGGTTATGATGCCGGAGAGGAGATGCATGTCAAGACACATATAGTTATTCGCCCAGCCAGGAGAAGGGTCGACGTCAGAACAATGGTTGTAACTTTTCCTGTTTATTAATTGATGAGCGACTGCTATTATAGTTCCAATCTCATTATCTGTCATGGTGATATGTTGATTTATTTCCTTTCTGACTGAAATATAGTTGTGCCTTGGTAGTTTCTATGTTGGTATCTGTCTCTTCCTTTGCATGTGCAGGTGTTCGTTTATGATCTGTTGGAGCAAGGGAGCGAGGATATCAACTCTGCTTTAATCATAGCGTTGGACTCCAGGTTAGTCTTCTTGATTCACCCTTGATGCATAACTAGGAACTTGCGTAGCAGCGTGGTTTGTTTGTGGCTAGTTCTGTGATAGGCTAGTGGGATCGCCTCTATCCGCAGAGGGGATTTACCTTACCAACAAATTGGTGACTCCGCTGGGGAATAACTCTTTGATTTCTGTCTTGCATGTTAATTTTCTTCTGCTTGCTTGAGTGCATGAGCTTCCTGAGTCAGTTTTGAGTTGATTCTTTATTGTTTGACCCATCTAAGCACTGTCAACCCGACCTGAGGTCGTATCTTTTATCTTTTTAGTTGGCAAGCTTAATTGGCGCGGTTATTTCTCTGACAGTCGCACCCGTTGGCGCACGTTGCTCAAAAGCAACTCGCGCCAATTCTGTGGTAGCGCAAGTTGCAGGCTGACAGTCGCGCCAGCTCTGTACATTTTGCCTGTGTGTGGGTGGAAAGCTCATTCAGTCTCTTTATATATCTCTTTCAGACTCTGGAACTGTGTTGAACCTCTGCTTGACTGGTCTTAGCCTGTATCCCTCAGCTGTGTGCTTATTTCCAGTGACTTTTCATGTCTAGCCTTCTGTGGGAAGTTTCGGTCTCTTGATCATCCAGTCAGCTTGTTGATTGTTCTACACTTATCCAGTGATTTGTTAAAGCTTGATCTTCTATACTCTGAATACTTCACTTCTAGCTTCTTTAGATTTCACTAGTCTTTGTGGTTCATTTTGTGTTTTAGAATTGGTTCTATTTCATTGACCGAACTTGGATTGTGCATATCTCTTAGAATTTGTTTACATGCATCATGCCATCTTGAAGGAAAGAAAAACAAAAAATCTCTTGCATCATAGTAGTTAGCATTTATTGTTATTTGTTGCTATTAAAAAGAAAAAGACAAAATTTCGTTTCTTGTTATTAGATGCATTAGGATCTTTGTTCTTTGTTGAAGTGATCATTTCGTTTGTGAAAAAGATCTCAACCTTCCTGTAGATAGAATTCATTGAATCAAATGATTTAATTTTGGCATATAGTTTGCATGTAAGAAGTTTTTGAGATATCACATACGGTAGGACCAAAAAACTGAAACATAATCAAAGATAAACTTTAAAATGAACTCAATGAACATAACAACGCATTGGAACATAACGCAAACACTCTAGAGGTCTAGGTTAGAGATGTGTTCCGGCGTCGTTAAACCTGGTAGTTTATCGTCGAGTGGTTGGGTGATTCCTCCACGGTGAAACGATAGGTGCCAATACAGACTGTGCTCCCACGTACCGTCGAGTATATATTGGGGGACCCCTATAGGAATAAAGCCTTTATCCATAGGAAGCCGTGTCAGCCGCCCTACGATTCGCAATGCAGTGAACACAGCATTCACGAAGATCGACCACCCGTACCCTAAAAAGTATTTTGTGGTTTTGCGAAAAGTTTGGCACACCCTCTACCTAGAATTCCAGAGCAGTCACTTTTGATCCTTTTCGGACTCCCTAAACGAAAAGGTTCCTGTGAGCGTCTTGTCACTTCGTGCTCATTAAATATTCGAAGGAGACTAGAGTCATCTTTTACCCTTTTCTTGACTCTTAAAAAATGAAAAGGTTAAGTTCAGTGTCTTAAAAATTATTGGCCACGATAACATTACCCAATTAGATTTTGTTTGCGTTAGCTTGAGTAGGGTTATTTCTCATTCAATGGCAGCCTTTCCGGTGCCCACCGGCCAAGGTGTTCCTCCTAATGGGAACCCTCGCCCATTTCCTTCTGTCGGAAATGTTGGTGTTCAGTATATCGCAACATTGTCTTTGCTTGGGTTGACCATTGGTTTACCCGTATGGTTGTTTTCAAACTCGGTGGTCTCAAGTGTGATGACTCCTGTCCCACCACCACCTCCTCCACTCGAACAACACCATGTTGATTCTAAGGTGGACCCCTTCCCTTCTTCGCCTATTGCTGCGTCCTCATCTTCTACTTCGCCTGGTGAAACCTTGGATTTCACTAACCAGGTGGCTAAGAAGAAGAAGAAGAAGACCAAAAAGAAGAAGTCTCCTAAGGGCAAGGTCGTATCTACCACGAAACTATCAGAAATGGAACCACCTTCTGCTCCTCCGCGGAAGCTCCGGTCTCCTTGTCGATTATGCAAAGGGGACCATTTTCTTTCTGATTGTCCTGGCATTCCCAGGATCCTAGATATATGGTCTCGTGACCTGACTCGCCCCTTACTGTCGCAAATCGATGATACCTTACTAGTTGGTAATAGAAGAGGGAAGGTTCGTTTCCCTTGTCGACTTTGTGAAGGTAATCATCTCCTTCGCCTTTGTCCACTTATGGATGAAGCTTCCCGTCTTTTGGCAAGTCTATCGGATTCCTTACCCCAACTACCCGCTGGATATCAACGTCTTTTTACACCTACAGAGCGTCTCTCCACTAACCAAGTGATCAAACATGATTCCTCTTTGGTCCAGCTTTCTCTTCCTGAACCTACCTGTGCTCCGCCTGCTCCAGACCAGTCCCTGGTCGGAAAAAGTGATTTATATTCATCATCTACGCACCACTTGATCATCAAAGATGAACCCCCTGAGTCCAAACCAACTGAAAGTCCACAGTCCAAGCTTACAAGTGACCCGGTCTTTCAAAAGGTCCAACTTACAAGCGACCCGGTTTTGCCTACATAAGTTCCATCTTTAGCTGATCTTACATCTGAATCTAAACCAGACAAAAGTCAAAAGGTCCGGCTTACAAGTGACCCGGTTTTGCTTTTAGAACTTCCACCCCTAGATGATCCTACATCTGAATCCAAACCAGACAACAGTCAAACGGTCCGGATTACAAGTGACCCGGTTTCGCCTTCAGAAGTTACCTCCTCAGATGATGTTATCACTGCCAAGAATGACGAACCCACCGTCCAAATTCTATTCATTGACATAGACGTTAATGATGAAGTGAGCATCCCTCTCATTTCTTCACAACAGGAAGAAAGTCCATTAGAGGCATATCCTGTTGTCTATCCGGTCCCACCTCCGAGCAACCTAGTTATTTCCTTTAATTAGGATCAACTAGTCAATCCTCGGTTACCAGCCTCCATACCATTTCGAATTATAGTTCAATTCTATCGCATGGTTATGACTGGTACAATTATTGATGAAGGATCTCCTGTGAGTATCCTTTCTTCAACAGCTTGGGAAGCACTTGGTTCCCCACTGCTTCTGCCTGAGATGAGAAGCCTTGTAGGTTTCCATCGAGAAATCACTCGACCTTTAGGAATTCTTCCCAATGTACCTATCACGTTAGAAGGGAAGACTATCCAAATGGGTCTCATGGTAGTCCAAGGTCCGTTAGATTACAATTTACTCCTTGGACGAGACTATATTTATCGCATACGTGCTATTGTGTCCTCACTCTTCAGAGTGATGTGTTTTCCGCATGAAGGAAGAACGATCAAAGTCGTAGACCAACTTTCATTCCCCGGTTCACACTTCACATATAGCCATTTGCCATTCCTAAATGGTCTTATTTCCACAGGAAATGCCCCAGCACCCACCCCGTCATTCTGATGACGGCAGCTCACCCGTGCGCGTGACTGAAGCCCGGGGGCATCCTCCAATCGAGTCTTTCCAAGTAAACCTTCATTCCATCCACTCCGTGAATGCCATGAAGCTTGCGGGGCATGTACCTCGATTGGTATAATCATGCTGGGGGCATGCAAAAAAAAATTTTTTAACAAGCAAAGTTCTCCATGGTTCAAGCTTGTGTAAAAATGAACCCATTTACATCCCGTGATTGCCTTTTATCCGCTAAAATTCTGCTAGATGAGCCTTGGTTGTTTCATTCCATCGCCACCATCTTTTTGGCCGATCATATGCTTTCACTTGGTTGTTTCTCCTTTCCTGAGGAACCGCAGCGATGAGTGGTCTTATTAGCCAGCCTCTTAACCTTTACGTGTTTCAAGTGAGTTCCACCATTACCGGAACCAGTTGCTATCCCTTATACCACTCGTTCCTTCAGGACGAGTCGCCTTTACGCTCTTTTCTGACTCGTAAAATATGAAAATATTGCCGAGTATTTTTCCTTTTTTGACTCGTTAAAGAAAATAAAAATGGAGGTCCGCTTTCAGTTCTTTTCTGACCATTTAAAGAGGAAAAGATTGCCGAGTCGCTCCTCTTGACTCGTTAAATGGTGATAAGGGGCGGTCGTTTTAAGTTCTTTTTGTCGACCGTTAAAACATAAAAAGATTACCAGGTTTTTGTCGTTTCAAACTCATTAGTGGTTACGAAACGACGTGGTTTTGACTGCTTTTTTACTTTTTCAGGTCAAAGTCACTAATCATGAAAAGTACTCCTCGATCGTAATGATCGGGCGGTTCTTTCGGGTATTATTTTATACTTTTTCGGGCCCGAGAGACACAACTTTATGAAAAAGGACATCCCTGGAGTTTCCTTTTCTGCTGTCTTTTCAAACTCTCTAAACATGAAAAGACGCCGAGTTCTTCCTTTGTCAGACTCGTTAAAACTTAATGACATCGGATTTTATCACAATACAAGCATATGCTATCCCCATCAAGCTTGTTAAAAATAACTGGGGTACTCGCCAGAAATGGCGGGGGGAAAAGAAAATTTTGAACCATAATTATTACCGTAAAGGCAGTATGTCGCTCTTGAACATGGCACTTTTTGCTTTCGTGTCCGGGGTGGGGATATCTCATCTCACATTTTTCACTTGCTTCCATGGACTTGGGTACCTTATTTGGCCTCTCATCCATTCATTGCCTCGTCATCATGACCTTTGATACCTTGATGTCAAATACTGCCAATTCCGTTAATGTGCCACCGATATGTTCAAGAGAAGTTGACCTCTGAATAAAAAACCTCCCTCTGATAGTTCGTACAATCTTGATTCACGACATTATCTCTCTGTCTCATGACGATGATGTGGGAAACATTATGGCCCACCTTCGATCAAGGTCACTCCCTGTCGACTTCAGCTCATTATCCAGGAAGTTGACCTAGAGACTCCCTTCCGGTGCCTTGGAGCCTGCATGCCTCAATGGCAGGTTCTTCGTGTTCGACGTGAGGTTTTCATCATTGGCCTCCGATCGAATGATTCTACGGGTGTTCGACTTCAGCTCATTGATTCACACGCCGTAGATTGTACCTATAGTACCTTGAGGGCCATTGTCATTATTGGTGGTACCTCTCGCGTCTGTTAACAGTTTCCACTATTGACTGGTAATCAGGCGATGTTCATGCATGTTCAACTTCAGCTCATATATTCACATGCTTGGACTTGTACTCTTGTTCGGGTCGAGATGGAGCGCAAGACCCTGGATTGTGTCTGTTGTAATCCAAGTGTGATTGTTGATACTTGACTCATTCACTGGATGGCTGCGACCATACCTGAGTCAAATCATTGATCCTAACCATATGGCTGCGTCCATACTATGGTTCTAGATTATTTATGTACTCTCTTATGGATGGCTGTGACCATACCACGTACATCTTGTAATTGAACTATCAGTCATGTCTCTTAATACAGCTCCTCGGCGGTAGTAACTATATGTGCTCTTGTGTGCTCTTATGTGTATGTTTTTGTAAAGCATTTCACCCCTCTCCACCTCTCGGGCTTCATGCTTTAGGGGGCATCTGTTACACAGTAATTTGTCACCATCCCTGTTACTCCTCTTGTCGTACCTTGGAGGACACATCCCGGGAGTTATAAGAAGTGAAAAAGTCTAAAAACACTTGCATTATGTTCCCCTGAGTATGTACTCCATGTTCCCTGAAGACACCTTCTGCAGATCATCCCTAAAAAGTGCTCTTTTTCCATTGGCGCAAGTCCACAATATCTTACCCGCGCCAATGATGGAGATCCTCAAAAGGGGGCGTGACCATTGGCGCTCTGTCTTAGAGCAACGGTCGCGCCAACCAAATTTAGTCGTGCTTTTTGCCTTAATGCACATCCGACTGTTGTTTCCTTCATTCAATGGAGCTTTTCTGAGGATAAAAAATCAGTCTTTTTTCGAGCTTTATCCATCTTTATGGCTTTTGCTAAATCCGCGAAAGGTGTCCCGGTTCATCGAATCCTCATCCCTTCTCCATCTATATAAGCTTGTCATTATGCATTGGACAAGCTAGTGCGAGAGTGTTGGTGTTAGTGTTATGCTAGTGATTTGGTGATTGAGTTATAGTAGTGATGATTATTGGTCATGGAGTGTTAGATGTTGAGTGCTAGAGAGGTTATGCTGCCGGAGAGGAGATGCATGTCAAGACACATATAGTTATTCGCCCAGCCAGGAGAAGGGTCGACGTCAGAACAATGGTTGTAACTTTTCCTGTTTATTAATTGATGAGCGACTGCTATTATAGTTCCAATCTCATTATCTGTCATGGTGATATGTTGATTTATTTCCTTTCTGACTGAAATATAGTTGTGCCTTGGTAGTTTCTATGTTGGTATCTGTCTCTTCCTTTGCATGTGCAGGTGTTCGTTTATGATATGTTGGAGCAAGGGAGCGAGGATATCAACTCTGCTTTAATCATAGCGTTGGACTCCAGGTTAGTCTTCTTGATTCACCCTTGATGCATAACTAGGAACTTGCGTAGCAGCGTGGTTTGTTTGTGGCTAGTTCTGTGATAGGCTAGTGGGATCGCCTCTGTCCGCAGAGGGGATTTACCTTACCAACAGCAGGCATTCCCATGCTCAACTTTATAAATTCATTTTCATGTACATAGGACAGACAATCGTCTGTTGTTGCAGATTGGTGATTCTTCGTATGAAGTGTCATCTTCCCTGGCTTAGATGACTATTTGTACAGCTTCTGTGTACAATTGATGTCTTTATTTTCTTGAATATATCACAACCCGAATAGATGAAACTAGATCCAGGGTCTTCAAAACTCGTCCAATCTTCGCCCAATGTTCAAGTCAATCCATGTGAAAAGATGTTCTGAAGTCGAACATGGAAAGACATCGTTTGATTACCAGCCAATGATGGAAGCTGTTAACAGATGCCAGAGGAGTCATCGATAATGATGATGACCCTCAAGGTACTACAGTACAATTCACATGGTGTGAATATATGAGCCGATGTCGAACAACATGTGCAGTCTTTCAGTCGAAGGTCATTGATGTAAACCTATCGCCGGAAGTGAGAAATTTGCCATTGAGGCATACAAGCTTCAAAGTACTAAAAGGGTTGTTTCTAAGTCAACTTCTTGGATAATGAGCTAATGTCGACAAGAAGTGACATGTTGTAGGAGGGCCTTGATGTATCCCACATCTACGACACAAAACAGAGTAAATGATTTTTGTGGAGGTGAAAACAATCTGATGATATAAGGTTCAGGAATGGCGGTCATGAAAAATGAAGAGTGGATGTAATGCAGTCGATGAGGCGTTTTCTGGATGGTGAATTCTTTGAATGACTTCTCTTGAACATATTGGTGACACTAATATGGACTTGGTAGCATTAACCCCATGGATGGCACGGCGGACCAATGGTGATGGTGAATAGAAAAACCCAACCCAACTCAATCACGATGATGGAGTGAAAGTGTCATGTTCAAGAGCGACTTGCTACCAATAGAGTTCTTCAAGTTTTTTTCCCATTTTTCCCCAGTCATTGCTGACCAGTACCTCTTTATTTTTGACAAGCTTGAGGAGGATAACATATGCTTGGTCTATAATTTGCCCTTCGGGCAAACCTGTCGCTTTGTGTTTAGCGAGCCTAGCGTCAGTGAGATTCGTTCTTGTCTAGGTGGACAATTTTGTCACTATTGTTTTAACGAGTTTAACGACAAATATAACTCGGTCCTTTTCATGTTTAGAGAGTTTGAAAAGGGACGAAAAGGAAACTCCAATAGTACTTTTTCGTGGCATAATCCCTTAAGTCTGAAAAAGTGTAAAATAATACGAAAGGGATGACTTTTCAATAATTTTAGCGAGCTGACAAAGACAAGCACTCGATCTTTTTGTTTAATAATCCCTCAAGTCCAAAAAGATTATAATATATGAGAGGGATGGCGTTCCCCTTACTTTAACGAGATGGGAAGGCCAATAGCTCGAAAATATTTTTATATTTAACGAGTCTAAAAAGAGTTTAAAAGAGGCTCATTTTTTATGAACGAGTGGTATTTCTGGGTAGTAGCTGGTTCCAAATAAGTTTGGAACTTCTCAAAAAATGGCAGTGTGAAGAGGGTGGCAATCAGAGTCACTCGTCGCAAATGTTCCTCAAAAGGGTAAACAATCAAGTGGAAACGTATGGTCGGCCAAAAGAATGGAGGTGATGGAAGGAACACAACCAAAGTTCAAAAGGGCAGATAGCAAAGCGATCACAAAAGGTTATTTACCAAAGGCGGGTTTATTTTTTAATGATCTTGAACCTTGTGCCAACATGTGCTCAGTGTAGGTTGATTTTTTAATGAGCTTGAACCTTACAGGAACATTGCTCTTACCAGTCTTTTGATAATGTCTCTTGGTAGATTTATTTTTTAATGAGCTTGAACACTACTATAACATGTGCTCATTGCCTTCTTATGCAAGCTAGAAGTGACCGAGCTACGAGGTTAAAGGGTTGAGAACCTACAAACTATGAAAATCAAAGGTCGCTTTTCACTTACATGCAAAGGTTTGCATGCCCCCAAGTCTTTTAGTAAAAGGAGAGTTTCCAAGTTACCAAATGGAATTTCTTGCAGTTAGGCAGGATTGTTTTCGTCGGCCGACAAAGACTCTTTCTTTGCTTTGTCCATCGAAATAGACGAAGGTGATTGTTGCAAGCTTCCAATCACATAATGTATGAAGGCGAATGTTGTGGGCTTCCATTCACAATCGTACAAAGGAAATAATCATGTTAGACTTACAACATAACCTATATGGGAATGTTTTTTGGTCCAAGTATTATGATCTTTCAAGAAAATCTCTCTTTTCCTCTGGGTTCGCCTACTGAAGTAGACAAGGGTGCATGCCTGTTACAGGGAAAAGTGTCTATGCAGAACTGCTAATCCCACTAAGGTGTGGTAGCTACCTTAGAAACAAACAAAGTAAAGCTACTTTCGGTTTTCCTTTATGAAAGATAGATGAGAGAAGAATAAAGGAGACCAACCTCTGTCTTGCGCTTGGCTCCTAGTTCGATTCCTCTCTCTTATGATAGTCCTTTGCTACTTGCTTCCTTGTACACCCAGCTTCACAGAGTACCTGTAGAATCAAAGCAGCATAACACTATACAAGAATATGGATCTATTATCATAAACAATCTAGGATCAGATGTAAATTGACCATACAAATGCATGAAACATAAATGACACAAGAGTATGGAGGAAAACTTGAATAGCTTTATTGATAATCAAGAAAGAGCCAAGAGAGTTACAACCAGTTGTTCTGACCCAGCATCATCCTCTCAGCATGTAAGCCCTTCTTCACCTCATGCAAAGCTTAGATCACCCAACACTATAATGTTGCCTCAAGAAACCAACAACAATTCCTTACAAGATGCAAAATTCCAGCCTCTGGATCTCTGGGATGAGGGATCCATATATAGATATCTGTAAGGGAGATGAGTCAGCTTGTGATTTGATTAGTGTCTTCCCTCTAATAGTTCTTGCTTCCACTTGGAGATTGATGATCTCTTACTCATCCTTGGTCGAATTCAAAGAGGCAAGTGTCACAGGAGAAGTTTCTGGAAGATTCCATGCCTCTCCACCTCGCGGATTGACACTGCCATTTGTCACTTCTCGCCCATCGCACCCCATAGAAGGGCTTTTTGAAATTCAACGTACCCACAGAGTGTACTTAGGTGAGATGCAACGCACTTTGCCTATGGAGCAGGTGAAATGATCCTGTTTTGACCAGTTCTGAGTGGTTTTTCATGGAGAACTTCTGGGAGAAGCTGTAATCAGTTGACCTTGTACCTTTAGGGGTTGGAACAACACTTTTAGGGACTTAGGAGCCCTTTGTTTATGGACATTTTATGCTTGGGGTTGCAGTGCCCAAAAATGTCTATAACAGTTGCCCCCTAAAGCATGAGGTCATTAATCTTTTTGATGTCGGGTGAAATGCTTTATCATGAGGATCTGAAGTTCTTTCAAGCTGGGAGGAGACCTGTAATAAGATACGATACAATACATTATCTTCATAATATTTTCATGATCTAGCTGAGGCAGGCATTCCCATGCTCAGCTTTATAAATTCATTTTCATGTACATAGGACAGACAATCGTCTTAGTGTAGACTGATGATTCTGGTAGAGCCATCATCCCTTTGATTGGATGATTATCTGTGCAGCAATGATGTACATTTGATGTCTTTATTTATATCGCAGCCCGAATGGATGAAACTAGATCCAGGGTCTTCAATCTCATTCGATCTTCACTCGAAGTACAAGTCGATCCATGTGAGAGATGTTCTGGAGCCGAACATGGAAAGAAATCACCTGATGACCAGCCAATGATGTAAGCTGTTAACAAGCGCGAGAGGAATCACCAATAATGATAATGACCCTCAAGGACTGCAGTACAATTCATGTGGTGTGAATAAAGGACTTGGCGTCGAACACCACGTGAAATCTTTCGGTCGAAGGCCATTGATGTAAACCCATCGCCGGAAGTGAGAAACTTGCCATTAAGGCATGCAAGCTTCAAATTACTGAACTGGGTGTCCCTAGATCGACTTCCTGGATAATGAGCTGATGTCGACAAGAAGCGATCCGTCATAGGAGGGCCTTAATGAATCCCACATCATTGACAAGGAACGGAGCAAATGATTTTAATGGAGGTGAAAACGATCTGGTGATATAAGGTTCAGGGTGGCGGTCATGAAAGAATGGAGCGTAAATGTATTGCAGCAGGTGAGACACAGGTGAATTCTCTGAGTGACTTCTCTTGAACATATCGGCGACACTGACGTGATGGATTGGTAGCATTAACTCCAAATGTGGATGGTGTGATGGGACCATGGTGATGTGACCGGTGAACGAAACAACCCAACCCGACTTGGATGCGGAGTGAAAGTGTCATGTTCAAGAGCGACTTGCTACCAACAAAGTTTCTTCAAGTTTTCTTCCCAATTTTTCCCCAGTCATTGCTGACCAGTACCTCTTTATTTTTTTCAAGCTTGAGGAGGATAACATATGCTTGTTCTATAATTTTCCCTTCGGGCAAACCCATCGCTATGTTTTAACGAGCCTAGCGATAGTGAAACTCGTTCTTGTCTGCTATGGACAAGTTTGTCGCTATTAGGTTTTAACGAGTTTAACGACAAAGATAACTCGGTCCTTTTCAATTTTAGAGAGTCTGAAAAGGGACGTAAAGGAAACTCCAAAATTCCTTTTTTGTCATCTAATACATTAAGTCCGAAAAAGTATAAAACAATATAGAAGGGATGAATTTTCGATACTTTTAACGATCCGAACAAAACAAGCGCTCGATCTTTTTGTGTAATAATCCCTCAGGTCCAAAAAGATTAAAATCTAAAGGAGGGATAACACTTCATGTCCCTTTAACGAGCTAGAGAGGCCAATGGCTCGGCAATCTTTTCATATTTTATGAGTCAGTTGAAAAGAGCTTAAAGGAGACTCGTCTTTTGAGGAACGAGTGATAAAATTGGGTAGCAGCTGATTCCAGGTAAGGTTTTGAATTTTCCAATCACTGCAGTGTTACAAGGATGGCTAGTGGGATCACTCTTCGCAGTTGTTCCTCAAAAGGGGTAAACAATCAAATGGAGGTGAATTATCGGCCAATACAGAGTGGAGGTGATAATGGGAACACGACCAAGGCTTTAAAGGCTAAAGTACTACATTCACGATGATTATTTACCAGGAATTGGTTCATTTTTTATTGAGCTTAAATGCTGGGGGAAACATTTGCTCATTGCTTATGTTTACTTTTTAACGAGAATGAAGTCCACGTTAAAACTGCTCGATTAATCCAGTCGTATAATAAGAATGTCTCATATATGAAAACGGTAATTTTTCAAATCTTTGCCCCACATCCTTTCTTTATACAAGTTAGGAAACGACCAATCCTACGAGTTTAAAGGGTTAGAGGACCTACAAATTTAAAAAATAAATGGTCGCTCTTCGCTTGCACTCCAAAAGGTTTGCATGCCCCCAGGTATAAAATAAAGCTTCAAGGTCACCTTTTATTCTACCGACAAAACATTTGTTTTATCAGGAAAGGTCTACCTCTTTCAGGTTACCAAAGATTGTTCTATTCACACCGCAAACAAAACACTTCTTCGGCGATGTCTACCGAAATAGACAAAGGTGAGACAATCCACTCACATAACGTTGACAAGGGAATCTTATTCCAGTCTAACGCCCTTTTCCAATCACGGACGGGAGTACAGACTAGTCATATATCTCTCGCGGAAACCTACCCTATACCCAAAGTTTTCCTGCCAAAGCAGACCAGGGTGTATGCCCCCTAGGTTTCAATCATGTCCCCC
The DNA here is from genome assembly GCA_031772625.1 of Pinus tabuliformis. Lineage (NCBI taxonomy): Eukaryota > Viridiplantae > Streptophyta > Pinopsida > Pinales > Pinaceae > Pinus > Pinus tabuliformis. Next base: position 1,928,312,498 of record CM062818.1, on the reverse strand, counting down.
AAATCACTCACACTCATCAGGTGGACGGACTGGAGATTGATGATACATTCCTTGTGTGAAAATACCATTCAGGGATGGTATATGACTATTTGCTATGCGTGATCCAGGAAATGAAAGCTGGTCTACGAGCTTGACCACTCTTCCTTCGTGCGGAAAACACATTACTCTAAAGAGTGATGAGACAATGGCTCCCATGCAATAAATATAGTCTCGTCCAAGGAGAAGATTATAATCCAAGGGTCCTTGGACTACCATTACGGTCATATGAACGGTTTTCCTTCTCAATGTTATGGACACATTAGGAAGGATCCCTAACGGTCGACTAGTTTCTTTGTCAAAGCCTGTTAGATTTCTCATCTCAGGCAAAATCGATGGCGAACCAAGTGCTTTCCAAGCAGTCGAGGAAAGGATACTCACAGAAGCCCCTTCATCTATGATGGTACCGGCCCTAACCATTCTATATATTTGAGCAATGATTCGGAATGGTACACTAGCCGGTAAACGGGGTCTGCCTAGTTGATTCTAGTCAAAGGAAACAACTAGGTTGCTTGGAGGTGGGACCGAATAGACGGTCGGGTACGACTCTGACGAACTTCCTTCTTGTGGTAAAGGAATGGGTAAATTTCACCCATGTTCATCGGAGTCTGTGCTTACGAAAATAATCTGGACAGTGTCATCCTTGTTCTCTTCGGTGACTGTATCATCTGAAGATGGAACCTCTGAAGGCAAGACCGGGTCAACTTTCGCCTCGACCTTTTGATGTTCATCTGGTATGGGTTCAGATGGTTTGCCTTCAATGATAGATGCTTCGGCCGACCACCTGGGCGGGTCAGCCGGATTTTCAACTAATGACGGACTCGGCAAGAGTTTTTTATATCCAGGAGGAAGTCGTAACGGTGAAACCGGACGATCGTCCAAAACTCTTTTAGCCTCGTCTAAGAAGGGACAACGGTGGATGGCATGATCGCCTTCGCACAGTTTACAAGGAAATCTATACTTTCCTTTTTGTCCTGGGGCTTCACTTTCACTAGTCGACGGTGTGTTTTCAACATGATCATCAGAGGTTGACGACACCGGGTTGTGCAAACGAGGAGACCTGTCCCTTAAGATCCGAGGGATGTAGGGACAATCTCTATGATAGTGGTCTCCTTTGCAAATGACACATGGCGATTTAGGCCTGGTCGGTGTAGTGTGTGGATTTTCACTAGACGATGCTTGGTTGCCCCCTTTCGCTTTTGGCTCCTTCTTCTTTTTCTCTTTCTTCTTCTTTTACTTTTTCTTCTTAGGTACTTGATTTTTGGCTTGATCAGCCCCATCAAGCGAAGAGGAAGGAGGAGAGGAAGAATTGGAGGAAGTAGAAGGTTGGTGGGTAACTCTGGAATCGTCTAGTTGCTAACTCGATTGTTCAGGAATTACGGTGTTATGAACGACAGAGGTTGAGAAGGGCCATACGGGCAAGCCTATTGTCAATCCTGGAAGTGACAATGTAGCCATATGGGGTGCACCAACATCTCCCCAAGAGGAGAAGGGACTAGGATTTCCTCCAAGGGGAATTCCTTGGTTGGTGGACTCCATTCTCTCAACCTAAGACCAACGTAGGAAAGGTGATGATTATTCCATTTAAAATAAATTTTAGACGCTTTGACACAACTTGTTTTTTCAATTTTAAAGAGTCGAGAAAAAACAAAAGATGACTCTAGTCGCCTTCGATTTTTAATGAGCCTGAAGTGACAAGTGCTCAGATGGACCTTTTCCGTTAAGGAGTCTGAAAAGGAACGAAAGGGACTGCTCTGGAAATCTAGGTAGATGGATTACCAAACCAATTGCAAAACTGCAGAATACTTTTTACGGTACGCAGTCAATCTTCCCGAATGTTGTGTTCAGTGCATTGCGATCGATAGGGTGGCAGACATGGGTTCCTATGGATAAAGGATTAAGCCTATTGTGGTCTCCCAAAATATACTCGACGGTACGTGGGAGCATAAGTCCATACTGGCACTTATCATCTCAAAGTGGAGGAATCACCCAACCAACAGTGAGAACAACAGTTACCAGGTTTTACGACGCTGGAATACGTCTCTAGCCTAGACTTCTAGATGTTGTGCATTAGGTTCCAAAGAATTGTTAGATTCATTAAATTTATTTTATAGTTGATCTTGCTTAAGAAATTTGATTTTCAGGTTCATCGCGTGATGTAGATGTACAATTCCTAAAATGTAATCTAAGATGATAAACAGTCTTTTATCTTCTTTGTGCAATGAAAATCCTAGCTACTAAGGAAAGAGAGACAGTATTCTTTCACAAAGAGAAAAGAGCACACACTATATGCACTGTCCTAAATCAAACCAATCAAACAGTCTAAATGCAAATGCACATGCATGTATTTGTTTTCAGCCTTCTTAATATGTGAATGATAAAAAGAAAGCTAATGTGCAAATCTGAATTACTTTCAAGCGACAATTATTAACAAGTTTCTTTTCAAATTCAAAATGAATACTTGCTTTCGACACTAGAAAGACTACTAATTCAGATCAATACAACAGTAACAGGGTAATCGACTATCAAGAGCAATCAGACTCTCTTCTATGACTGAAAATGACACTTGTGACACTTTCAAATCAAGAAACGACAGTACAATTACGTTACTCTTTTGCAAAGGAGAACTGAAAATGACTCAACAAATACACAAAAACATTCACAGTTCTTTGCACAATGGAGGTGGAATATCAGCAAGGAAAGGGTTTTCAAACAGAGGTATACTGACTAGAGGCAGCAAAATTCATGAATAGAACTGAAAAGTATGAACACAGAAACCATAATTGAGGAACATTGCCTAGTCTGATCAGCGCACCTGTAACACAGTGAACTTGAAATGCAGCAAACCTACTACACTCAGGAAGTGCGTTGAATTTCAGATTCACAGAACAGAGACTACGCTGGGCCAGAGACGAGACTTTGCTTGGGTTCCGGTCACAGTTTGCGGTTCAGTTCAGGGATTTTGGCCGAGCAAGTGGTAATCAGTGAATCAACAATAGGGGTAGATCTAAGGAGGTTACTAAAGCCACCACAAGGGCAATTAGAGAGTTTGTAAATCAGTTGTTTAATTCATAAACAAAACCCGGAGATTGACTGAAGCAGCATTTATCTACTTTGCATTTGCATAGCAAATGCAGTTCGAAAGCTACCTGGCTCAAATTCAAGCTCTGTCTGTAAGTTTATAAAGTAAAGAAAAATGTAGATAAACAAACAACCTAGTCGCTCCCCAGTGGAGTCGCCATTTTGTTACAGGGAAAAGTGTCTATGCAGAACTGCTAATCCCGCTAAGGTGTGGTAGCTACCTTAGAAACAAACAAAGTAAAGCTACTTTCGTTTTTCCTTTATGAAAGATAGATGAGATAAGAATAAAGGAGACCAACCTCTGTCTTGCGCTTGGCTCCTAGTTCGATTCCTCTCTCTTCTATTAGTCATTTGCTACTTGCTTCCTTGTACACCCAGCTTCACAGAGTACCTGTAGAATCAAAGTAGCATAACACTATACAAGAATATGGATCTATTATCATAAACAATCTAGGATCAGATGTAAATTGACCATACAAATGCATGAAACATAAATGACACAAGAGTATGGAGGAAAACTTGAATAGCTTTATTGATAATCAAGAAAGAGCCAAGAGAGTTACAACCAGTTGTTCTAACCCAGCATCATCCTCTCAGCAAGTAAGCCCTTCTTCACCTCATGCAAAGCTTAGATCACCCAACACTATAATGTTGCCTCATGAAACCAACAACAATTCCTTACAAGATGCAAAATTCCAGCCTCTGGATCTCTGGGATGAGGGATCCATATATAGATATCTGTAAGGGAGATGAGTCAGCTTGTGATTTGATTAGTGTCTTCCCTCTGATAGTTCTTGCTTCCACTTGGAGATTGATGATCTCTTACTCATCCTTGGTCTAATTCAGAGAGGCAAGTGTCACAGGAGAAGTTTCTGGAAGATTCCATGCCTCTCCACCTCGCGGATTGACACTGCCATTTGTCACTTCTCGCCCATCGCACCCCATAGAAGGGCTTTTTGAAATGCAACGCACCCATAGAGTGTACTTAGGTGAGATGCAACACACTTTGCCTATGGAGTAGGTGAAATGATCCTGTTTTAACCAGTTCTGAGTGGTTTTTCATGGTGAACTTCTGGGAGAAGCTGTAATCAGTTGACCTTGTTCCTTTAGGGGTTATAACAACACTTTTAGGGACTTAGGAGCCCTTGGTTTATGGACATTTTATGCTTGGGGTTGCAGTGCCCAAAAATGTCTATAACAATGCCCCCTAACCTTCATCACACTCATCGAACTACTCACGGTAATTAGGTGGATGGAATGAAGGTTAAAGAGACATTGTTAATGCGAAGAGACCATTAAGGGATGATGGTTGATTCGTAGTTGTGTTTGAACCAATAAATGAAAGCTGGTCGACAAGTTGCACCAATCTACCTTCATGTGGAAAACACATCACTCGAAAGAAAGTGGAAACAATAGCTTCCATGCTATATATATAATCACGTCCAAGGAGTAGATTGTAATCTAGTGGACCTTGGACTACTATCACATTCAAATGAATGATTTTCTTTCTCAAATTTATCGATAATTTTGGAAGAATCCCTAATGGTCGACTAGTTCCTTTGTTGAAGCCCAATAATTTTTGCTTCTCAGGCACAAGCAATGGCGAACCAAGCACTTTCGAAGCAGTTGAGGAAAGGATACTCACCGAAGCCCCTTCACCTATGATAGTGCCAGACACGATCATTTTGTAAACTTGTACTATGATTTGGAATGGTACATTAGATGGAAGGCGAGGTTTCGCTAGTTGATTACAATCAAAGGAAACGACTAGACTGCTCGGGGGAGGCACCGGATAAATGTCCAGATAAGTTTCATGAATTGGGGGGGATCTCTTCCTGTTGTGAAGGAATAGGTGGATTTCCCCCAAGTTCATTAGACTCTATATCGACAAAAAGAATTTGAATGGTGTCGTTCTCATCCTCTTTGGAAACTATATCATATGAAGGTGGATTTTCTGAAGGCAAGACTAGGTTGACTGCCATCTCGACTAGTTGACTTTGATCTGGTATGGACTCAGAAGGTTCACTTTCAATGATAGGCGATTCGATCGATAATTGAGTTATGTTGATCGGGTTTTCAACTAGCGAAGGACTTGGCAAGAGTTTCTTGTATCCAGGTGGAAGTTGCTTCGGTGAAGCAGGACGGTTATCGAAAATGCTTTTGGCTTCATCTAAAAAAGGACAACAGTGAAGAGTATGATCTCCTTCACATAACCTACATGGAACTCTGACTTTTCCTTTTTGTCTACTGACTTCATTTTAACTAGTTGATGGTGCGCTGTCAACCTGACTGTCAGGGGTTGATGACATTGAATGGTGCAAATAGGGAGACCATTCTCTCAAGATCCATGGGATGTAAGGGCAATCTCTATGGTAATGGCTCCCTTTGCAAATTGTACATGGACTTTTTGGTTTGGAAACTTTAGTGTGTGGATTTTCGCCAGATGATGAATTGTTGTTCCCTCGTTTAGCTGGCTTCTTCTTCTTCTCCTTCCCTTTCTTTTTCTTCTCAGCTACTTGGTTTTTAGTGTCACTAGTTTCACCAAGAGAATAGGAAGAAGGGGAAGGAGAAACAAGCGAAGTAGAAGGTGAAGGGGTAACTTCAGTTTCATCTAGTTGATGATTAGATTGTTGAGGAATTATGGTGTTTTGAATGAAAGAGGTCGAGAAAAGCCATACTGGCAGGCTGATTCTGATTCCTGGAAGGGACAATGTAGCATATATGGAGAACCAATATCTCCCCAAGAGGAGAAAGGATTAGGATTCCCTCCAAGATTGATTCCTTGATTGGTAAACTCCATTATCTCAACCTCAAATCAACGATGGAACAGGGATGTTATTCCGATTAAAATAAATTTTAAAGACACTTTGACACAACTTGCTTTTTCAATTTTTAAGAGTCAAGAAAAAGCTAAAGGTGACTCTAGTCGCCTTCGATTTTTAATGAGCCTGAAGTGACAAGTGCTCAAATGGACCTTTTCTTTTAAGGATTCGAAAAGGAACGAAAGTGACTACTCTGGAAGTCTAGACAGAGGGTTTACCAAATTGATCGTAAAACTACAAAATACACCTTGGTGATAAATGATAGAGAAATTACCAAGGACTTATGTACAATAGTCAATCTTCCTGAATGCTGTGTTCAGTGCATTACGATCGATAGGGCAGCAGACACGACTTCCTAAGGATAAAGGATATCAGCCTATTGTGGTCTCCCAATATATACTCGACAGTATGGGGAGCACAAGTCCATACTGGCACTTGTCGTATCAAAGAGGAGGAATCACCCAACCTTCGATGAAAATGATAGTTACCAGGTTTTACGATGCCGGAACACATCTCTAGCCTAGACTTCTAGATGTGTTGCGTTAGGTTCCAAAGCATTTTTATGTTCATTGAGATTTATTTTATGGTTGAGCTTACTTAGAAGTTTGTCTTTCAAGGTTCACCACGTGATGTATATGTGAAATTCCTAAATATGCAATCTAAAAATGATAAACAGTCGTTTATGTTCTTTTAGCAATGAAAATCCTAGCTACAAAGGAAAGAAGATTATGATTTTATTTCAGTAGAGAGCATAGAGCACACACTAAATGCACTTTCCTAAATCAAATTTCGCATGCAGTCAAAAAGCAGATGCACGTGCATGTATTTGTTTTCCGCTTTCTTAATGTGTGAATGCCAAAAAGAAAGCTAAGTACAAATCTGAACTATTTTCTTTCAAAGTGACATTTCAAACAATTTCTTTTCAAAACGAAAGGAAGACTAAGATGACACTTTTTGATTTCGAATTGAAAACTGTTTTCAACACTTCAAATACTAATAATTTCAAATCAAGTACAATGACAAAAGTACAATCAACTATCTAGATGAGGAAGACTTTAGGACACTCTTCTTTTGATTCAGAATGATAATTAGGACACTTGCATCAAAAACAACAGTTCAATTAGGCTATTTTCGATAAAGTAAGACTGTAAATGATTGACAAATACACAAAAACATATACAATTCCTAATTGATGGAGGTTGAAATAATGTGAAGGAAGATGGTTACAGCAAAAAGATACTGATCATGAACAACAAAACTATTGAATAAAGCTGAAAACAATGAGGAAAAAAACCAAATTTCAGAGAAGAAAATAGTACCACTCAATCATCGCACCTGCAACACAAGGAAACAGGGATGCATCTCACCTGCAACACACGGGAGCTACGATGCATCTAGGTTGCACAGTTACAGATAGTGCGATGGGCCAGGGAGCGAAACTGAGCTTGGTTTTTGTTCAAAACTTGCAGCTAAGTCCAATGATTTAGGTTGAGTAATGATGGACAGTAAACACAAAGCATAACGGTAGGATTTGATGAGGTTCTGAGCTACCACAAGGGCACTTAGAATGCTTTGTAAGTCAGATGTTCAGTTCATAAACCAACCTGGAGATTGATTGAAGCAACATTCATCTACTTCGCAATTGCATAGCAAAGGTGTTTCAAAGGCTAGCTGGCTAACTTCAGGCTTCGTTTGTAGTTTATAAAGCATACAATAAACAAACAAAACAAACTATTCGTTCCCCAACTGAGTCGACATTTTGTTTCAGGGAAAACTAGTGTCGATTCGAACTACTAGTCCCACTAAGACGGGTAGCTATCTTAGAAACAAACAATGAAATCTTCTCAAGAGTTCCTTTAAGTGTAATAGATGGAAGAGAAGAAAAGAGGACCAACCTGGATCTTCCGCTTTGATCCTAGCTTGATTTCTCCTTTCCTTGATAGAATTTGTCACTCCTCTCCTACTTGTCCCGCTTCAAAGAGTACCTATAGAATCAAAGTAACACCAAACTATCAAAGCATCTCTATCTAAAACATGATAAACAATGTGGAATAAGAAACACATTGACCATACAATTGCATTCATAAATAATAAGATTCACAAATATAATATTATATGGAGGAAAATTCAAAGAACTTTATTAATAGTAATGTAAGAGAGGATTACAACCTAGTTGTCTGATCCAGCATCATCCTCCCAGTTATAGAAGCCCTCTTCACCTCATGAACAAGCAAATCACCCAACAATGCAATGTCTCTTCTCACCAATAAACCAACATCATTTCCTTACAAAATACAAAATTCCAGCCTCTAGATCTCTCAGATGAGGAATCCATTTATAGATGTCTTGCAAGGTTGTGAGTCAGCTCTGGCTTTTTTATTAGTGTCATTCTACTAGTAGTTCTTGGTTCCACTTGGATATTTCAGATCTCTTACTCATCCCTGGGTGAATTCAGAGAGGCAAGTGTCATAGGAGAAGTTTCTGGAAAATTCCATGATCATCCACCTTGCAAACTGTCTCTGCCATTTGTCTATTCTCACTCATCACACCCCACAGAAGGCCATTTCAGTATGCATCACACCTGGCCAGTTAGGCAGTCAGTATGCATCGCACCTTGCCCATGGAGTAGTCTGTATGGTCCAGGTTTGGCCAATTCTGAGTAGTTTTTCAGGTGGAACTTCTGGGAAATGATGTAATCAGTTGACCATGATCCTTTAGGGTATGAAACAACACTTTTAGGGACTTAAGGAGCCCCTAGTTTATGGACATATGAGTTTGGGGTTGCAGTGCCCAAATATGTCTATAACAGCCTCTCCATCTGCTTTACTTCATTTTGACATCTAAATCTGTGTTGGTTTTCATTTGGCGGCCCACTTGACCCTTTTCAACCTACACCTTTCATTCCAATTGTCCTTACATTTCTGTTGTTCAAGAAATTCTTATGCCCTTTTTTATTTATCCAAGTATTAGTGTTATCCACTTTCTGCTTCATTCGATGGTAACATATTTGACCCTTTTGAATGGCTTCATCCATTGTCTTTGGGTTATTGAACTCCAATTTCTCTTTCATGAAAGCAGGTAGGTTGCTGGTAAACCATTGCACTTTTACTTTTTCTTCACAAATATAAGGGATATGTCTCAACAAAGAAGTAAATTTAGTCATAAATTCATGAATAGACTAATGTCCCAACTTCAAATCATGGAATTATTTTTCCTTTTCATTATAAAACCACTTAGTCAAATACTTATCTTTAAAACGCTTCTGAAATTGTTCCCAGGTCACTTCTTGCTCATCAATACCTCGAACCATTTTAATCTCCTGCCACCATAGGGTGGCATTACCTTGCAACTGGTACACTGCCAGCCTTGCCTTCAAATTATCATCATATTCGTATATTTGAAAATATTTTTTCATATTGATCATCCAAGCTTCTGTTAACTCCTCCTCTTCTCTATTATAATTCATAGGTTTTATTTTCTTGAACTTCCCTTGTAACTTCATTTTTTTTTCTTTTTGGTCACTTACCCAATATACATTATCAGATTCCTCTTCATTACCTGCTCGACCCCCTAACCCCCCCCCCCAAAACTCTGGTGATTTTCTTACTGTCTGTGGAACTCTTCTTTGTTTCCTTCGTCCTTACTTGGATCTAGGTTCCACTTGTTCTTCTTGTCTGAGAGAATTTCCCTCAAGTTCATCATTTATGCTTGAAGTTGTTTTATAGTCTCCAAAATCATAGCATTTGTATTCAGACCTTCTCTTCCCAGTTGAACCCGCATTTTTGGGTTACCCTCTGGTACATGTGTTTCTTCTAATATTCGAGATGATCCTCCCGGTGAGGTAATACCTACTCCCCGCCTCATATTGGATCAACTTATTTTCTCTCTCTTTGCATCATAAATCAGTTTTGTTATTTCACATCAATCCCTTCAGGTCTAAGTGTAGCAAACTGAATGCTCTAATACCACTTGTGACATACATCCACCATAACCATCACATTCAAGACTAAATAAAAATAAAATATTATTTACATTGGTACATAATGCAGTTAATTTCCGTACACTTCAAAAATTATATGATATGGATTATATTTAAAGGTTACAAAGACAATTATTATAGTGTGGATCATATGTTTGAAGTAGTTATAACTATATAGATAACTTCAATTATTTAGATGTTGGTGGCCAACTAGCCCTAGGTTCTCAAACCTTCCTTTGTGCCATTTGGAAACGGTTCTATCATCGATCATGGTGCACCTTCATCTGACAGATATCAGTTGCTCACGGTTGTTATCTATAACCGACTAGTCTACCCCTGACTCTAGTCAGTCATTCCCGAGGCTTGTTGTGGTATGTTTTTTCTCTCCAACCTCTCTCATCAATCATGTTCTCTATCGACTTCTAGCTCCTTCTCCACCATTGGAGCCTAGAAACTACATGCCCACATTAACGCCACAATAGCTCGGGAGTCGGATAGTGCTCAAAGTTTTATTTTAAGGTAACCCTATATTAGTTGCAGTGCTTGTCTTTACATCTCTTCCTTTCCGCCGGTAACAATATTGATTTATGATTTTCATGTTTATTAACTTTGTGTCCTTTGTTTTTACAGGACTCTACATTATCGATTACTTATGTCGCAAGCTAGTGAACTACTAGAATTCAGTTTGTTTCAAATGGTAGACTATTAGAACTCACTTTATTTCATTTTCTTCGAATTTGTGCCTGCGATTTATTTTGGTCTACGTTTTTCTCCTTCGCAGGGTTAAACCCTTGGTTCAGCACGGGTACAGTTGAGACTCTTCTTGCTCCTCCAGCCATCCCATTTGATATTATAGGTACCCAGGTGCATCTTTTAACTTAGTGAAGTTCTTTAAGGGTTTGTCTGTTGGGTTGTGTTATATTCTTTCCACGACTAGCCCACGTAGTTAATCGGGGGTTAAAAGGTGGGCGGAGCCCCTCCTTTGTTGTGTCGATTGCGTGGTGGGGGGGGGGGGTCACAGGGGGTTTGAGGGGTGCAGGTAGCCCCACTCTATGGGGTCCGGGGTAGCACCCCGGAAAATTTTGGTTTTGGACCCTATGTTAGATTGGGCGGACCTACCTATGATTTTGTGCATGATTTTTGCACATGGTTTTGGACGCAATGGTCTTCGGTCCATGGTATTGGATGCTTCGACATGTATAAGTATGTATTGTAACATTGAAAGGAACATAATGAAAAATCAAGCTGGTAGTCCCGGTTTTTGGATCCAAGGGAAAATCTCTGTGTATATGTGTTTTATGTGTTATGCTCTCGCATTGTTTATTTTCTGTGTTTTAGAATTCGTGTGCAGGTAATTTCTGTACAGGGTTAAAACCTACATTGTTTGGAATTTTTGTTGTAATGAATGGCTCCAAAGTCGTTATCTTGGTAGTGTGATTATTGTTGTTAGTTTGGTGATTAAATTATCACTCTCTATAATTTATTTAAGTTAACCTCTGATTTTGGGAATTTTTCTTAAGCTACCCAAAATGTATTACTTCTTCCTAGTAACTATTAATTTTTGGCTATTAAGACCTGGGTTTATTATTTTTGGGGAAAAGACCCATTCAAATCATTTATTGCTTTTCCATATTACTCTATTATAGAGCATACATGTATTTTCAATTTCAATTTAATCATTATCAATGAGATGCCTCTCTTTTAGAGAATTTGGTTTATCAGTTTGATGGTATGAAGAAATAGGTTAAAGTCCTTTTTTTTGTGCATTACTATGTAATGCCTCATACTATTCTCTTCAGTTTATTGTGAGCATGTTTCTTCCTCACTCATATATATATATATAGAGCAAGGGTTTCATCCAATGTCGGCTATCAAGTTAAATTTTTTCCATTGCAATGAATGGTATGGTGTCATTATAAAACCCTGTTTACTTATTACTGTGGCTATGGAATTTAGTGTATAATAGTTTTTGTTAGATTTATTTTTTCCAGAACCATCCCTCGGTTGCCCACCCATGGTGGCCTAAGAGGGTAAATCTGGAATTTAGTTATGATCTTGTTATGTAACCTCCCATGTCTCAACTCGACAGTTGAATCTTTCCCATTAACTTTGTTTTTGAATTAAACAATTTTTGTTTATTATACCGAGTGTTCGGTTAACAAGGTTTTCTCTTCTTCATGGGGCTCCTCAGGGGTCCTCTACCTTTCTAGTATTTGTTCTAAAGTTTAGACATCTTCTTCATATAGAAGACAAAAATGTTATTTTATGCAAAGAACCATCAAAGTAACTCTATCCTTATTTTTTCTTGAAAAGAAAACAAGAAGTTAGAAGTACTTCCAGTTCTTTCTTTTCATGCATACTTTAATTAAGATCATATTAGGCCTAATCCTCCATATTTCATTCACACATAATGTATTTTGATGTACAACAGTTGCTAGGGTTAACCCTTCTGTCCTTTTTCGTAAAGAACATAGTTTTTATTCCTTTGATACCAAACAAAGTTAATCCTAATACTTAAGAAAGAAGAAAAACAATTTAAATTCTTTTTCTCATCATATTTCTACTTTCTTTGATAATTTTGTTATACAACTTGAGACACATTCAAGCACTTATTTGTTAGTCGAGATTCTGAAATTTACAAGAAAGACCCTCCCTCCTGAGGATTAGGATATTGTGTCCTGATCCTCCCCCTATGATTTTCAGTGCAGAAAAGTCCTTTTAACAACAGTTAATGATTCACTGGCATCAAGACTATTTCTCGGTCCAATCTAGAATCTTTTCATTCACAGACAAAGTTTGAATCTAGAGTTTCTACTGGCTCTTATTCCAACTCCAAAATTCTTGTGGGCAGCATCCTACATTTTTCTTCTCTTTCCTCTCCTCTCCCCCCTAAGTTCTCTCAACTCTTGGAGGAAAAAATAAAACAACTACTCTTAACTCTCTGGTGAAAAAGAGAATTAGTAAGGTAGTTCCCTGTAAATGCTAAAACTCAACACTAAAAAAAAAATATATCAGTTAGATTTATTCTAGTTCAATAGTATTCCACATATATAATTTATCAGGTTCACCTAATAACCACAGTGATTGTTTGTTAAATGTTTACAAAGGGGTGTCACATATATATACATGTTGACATTAAAATATTTTACATAACATGTGCATTGAGACATTTTGTCAATGAACTACATTGTTCACATTAAAATGGTATTTTTATTAATATATTTTGAAGTATATTAAAACATTTTATTGATCGCCAATATCAATTTTTTTATTATTATCAATATTTTTAAATGTAACATATTATTCTCTCTTATTATTCTTTTTAGTGAATACCTGATATTTTTTGTTTCATTTTTTAATCTTTTAATTACTTTTTCTCTATGGATATTGAATATTTTATTATATACAACATTAAAATATTTTATTTTAACATTTTCTTTATATATAAATATATATATGAAGTTGATATGGACATAAATGAGTTAATATAGATCTTTAAATAATTTACTTAAATCTCATGTTGAAATATTTTTGAGAAGCATAAAGTTTAAACGATTTACTTACACATCTTTTCTCTCTAATTATTTTATTATATAAGATGGACATCTGAATATTTTATTTATTATTGAAAACAATTGAAATATTTTTACCACATTTGGTTGTAATATCAACAACAACTCTAATGACCATAGTGAGGTTGAGATTATTAACATTTTACAATGATTTTAATTAAAACTAACTAAATCTGCATATTATTTTTGTTTTTTAAACATAACTGACATTGCTTTTCTATTGAGAAAATATTTTTTTTTTTTTAAGAAGGCACGTGTCAAATTCACATGGTCTAAGTCACACATTACCTTCATAGTGGACTATAAAATGAACGAGTGGACCCAATTACATATGTATAAATTGTTGATTATCATTATTTTAATTAAATTTAAAGAAATGTGTGTGTATATATAGAGACATTAATTTTATAATTCTTCATCCTAGATTATAAAATCCTCTTGTCTTATAAAAGAAAATAGATAGTGAGAAAATAAAATTGTGAAGATTCATGAAGTTTTATAATAAATTATTAATTTATATATCATAATTATCATTTTATATACTACTAGCTGAGATCCATTTTAATTTCATGGTACTTTTGCATTCTATAACACATTTCCTTAAGTTTTTAAATGAACTTCATCATAACAAATGCCATGGCCTATGCAATAGGATGCACTTATAAACAATTATCCACAAACCTATCAAATGATTAACTCAAATTTATATATAAATATTATAATATTAAATAATGTATTACATTAAATTTTACATCTTTTACATATTAAACTGTAAAATACGGCTAAACAAATATTAAATATTAAATATTAAAAAAATAATTATTAATAAAAATATAAAATTACAATAATTAAAAAAAAATTTAAATGAAAATAAATTTTAAAATATTTATAAATGAAAATAAATTTTAAAATAACATAACTACTAAATTATATAAAAAATTATAATAATTATAATAATAATAAAATAATGGTGAATAAACTACTTTCAAATAAAAGATTAAAAACACTATTATTTAAATAATTCAATATATTCACAACATTGAAACTTATTCTCTATATGTTATATTTATAACAACCTTGAACTTTTAAAATTTTAGTTTTGTATAACAATGTCGAACTTTAAAACTGCAGTTTTTTATAACAATGTCGAACTTTTAAAACATCAGTTTATTTTATTATAGAAATTTTGCTAAATTAAATTAACTTGATTTATGTAATTGGTTTTATTAAATTTTTTGAAAGCAAAATTTATATTTACAGATATGTCATATTTATAGATGATGATAGAATAGTAATTAATATCATTATAAAGAAAATTAATAAAAATTAAGTTTAATATAAATATTTTTGTTTGTTTTTTAATAAAATTCAAAATGTTTATAAAAATAATAAAAATTAAGTTTAATAAAAATATTTTTATTTATTAATATTTTTTTTAAGAAAATTGAAAATGTTTATATAAAATTATCTGTAAATCTTAAATATATTATTATTAAGTTAGATTTATTTTAATTAGTTTAAAGAAGAAAATTAATATAGCCAAGATTAGAACGAATTCTCATAAACTCCATAGTGAAACTAGTCGTTGGGCAGTTCCTAAAACACCATGGATGGAAAGGTTCTACCATCTCTGTGAGAATACGAACATCGAGGATGAAAATCACTTCCTCTTAAAGTGCGCCGCTTACATCCACATTAAATTTCAGTTTCAAAATCTTTGTTGCAACACTGAACTTCCTGCTTGGGGGGCTTCTCTCCAAACTTTTTGAGCATAAGAATAAAATCTTAAATCAAACTAAATAATTCGTTTCTTTCAATTTTTTTAATAATTTAAAATAAATATAAATATAATATAATCTTATTCAATCTCATAGAATTCAAAATTCACGAAAATAATAATTACTAATAAAAACTAAAATATTAAAAATATAAAATAAAAATTAATAACTCTAATACCCCGGTAAAAAAATGGTTTTCTTCTGAATTTTATTACAAATTCTATCATAGCGGTCTGGATTTTAGGGATAACGAGCACATCAATGGACACTCAATAGAATTAAGCGCTTGCTTTGTCCTTTACCACTTCCCTTTCCTTAATCCAGCTCATATCTGACTTAGTAAATTGTTTATGATACCTACAAATTTCCTTAACTAGACTTTAAATATGTTGTTTAAAAATTAATGTTAAAAAAAATATATATATTTATTGATGTTAAGTAAAGTTAATACGGAATATATCTTAGTTTAATTTAATTAAATTTTCAATATGAATTAATTAAAATCAAATAATTTTTTTATTTATATAGTTGAGTTTATATTTAAAATAAAAGAATATCTAGGTTAATGTTAGAGTATAAAAATAAAATTCTAAGTAAGATCTTATCATTAATAATCATATTCCATCCTAATGATGGTCACAATTATATTTTATATTTTTTTAAATTTACATATATAAAACAATATGATGATAAGAATATATAAAATAATATGATGATAATATTTATTAACATCCTTTGATATTAAATTTGGTTTATTTAGCTTTTTTTTAATCTGCAATAATTCAACATTTCTTTAATCCTCATTGATTCAATTGATATTGAAGGCACATAGTGCCTAAATTACAGGATATATCTATTGGAATTTGAGGCAATCTTAAGAAGCCTCTTATCGTATTTAATCTTAAGAAGCCTCTTATCTTATTCTTATGTATTAATTGATTAGATATAATGTGTTTACTTTTAAAATTATAAATTATAAAACACTTTTAAATAAATATTACACATTTATTAATATCTAAATAATGTTCACATTTTAGACTATGACCTTAACATCACTAACCACTTCCTCATTTCCACTAATCATCTAGAAAACTAGATGTTTTTATCCTTCTCATGGAGATTATGTTACCTTGCAAGCTCTCTAGGAAGGGACAAATGAAAGGGTTTAAATGTGTGTTTATTATGAGGATGATGAGAGTAGGAAAGGTGAGTCATTTTAGCCTCTATGTCTTCTCATTCCCATGATTTTACACTATTATGGAAATTCATTTCTATTGGCACGTGCTCTGTCCCATATTTAGGATGATAGCTTCAATCTGCTCATGGCATATAAGAAGGTTCATTGTGTAATCATTATTGGACCTTCTCAATAAATATATCAATGTATATTGTTTCTAGATTTGAGTTGAATTTCTTGTTATTTAAGTCACATCAACTTCATTTGCAGGAATTTTTGTCTCTTAGTTTTTTCTCCCCTCTACCACTTTTTATTTTTCTTTTGACTCTCCTTAACCCTCCCCTGTTCTATGCTAAGTATCTATTTCCTTTAGTTTTCCACCTTCCCGTAGTCTCTTTTGTCT
Organism: Pinus tabuliformis; assembly: GCA_031772625.1. Taxonomy (NCBI): domain Eukaryota; kingdom Viridiplantae; phylum Streptophyta; class Pinopsida; order Pinales; family Pinaceae; genus Pinus; species Pinus tabuliformis. The sequence goes on along the minus strand of CM062818.1, from coordinate 1,928,295,650 downwards.
GCTCAAGTTGCTATCCTTGGTGGGTCTTTCGGTGCCTTTTGGTTTATCTGCCTTGTCCCCTTAACAATCCTTGAGTGCCCTTGTTTGCTTGTTTTTGGTCATTCCCTATATTTATCTCTATAAAATCTTTCTAACCCCTTTGTATCACTTGAGCATCTCAAATTTCTGAAGATTGGTTGGTCCCATACTCTCTTTGTCAAGTAGTATTATCCATCCTCCCTCTTTCCTTATCATTTCCTTTACCATGCCTCATCGTGACCTAATTATCTCTAGATAGGGTCCCAATAGGAGAAAATTTTTACACAGCTAGGGCCCCAATAGGAGAAACTTTCTCCCTTGTACATATGTTAATTCCAACACAAAAGCCTCTACTAGCAAGTGTATAAAACACACCTCTAGCTTGGCTTGAGGAGAAATGGATGCAAAAAAATGAGAAGCCCAACTGGAATACATGGTTATATATTATATAAAGGTGGAGGATGATGATAGGAAGTGAATCTTTAATATAGGAAATGCATTCCATGGTTAAATATTATATAAAGGTGGAGGATGATGATAGGAAGTGAATCCCTACTATAGGAAATGCCCACTATGATTGGAAGTGAATCCCTACCATAGGAAATGCCCATTCCAAAAGACTCCAATATATGCAAACAATGGATTTATATTGGCTAATAAAAACTATAATGGATAAGTTATTGTTTCACAAAATTGAAGCCCATGAGGAGATTCTTTTTTACATTCACATTTTGCAACAAAAGGTTAACAAACTAGATGGTAAATTTTGAGTTGTAGCCAAGAAACTGAGGGACATGGAATCTCATAACATTGAAGAAATTGAGCAATTTCATGATCATATTTGCATGGACACCCCAATACTTAATTATTCTCTTTATTTTAATATTTTTATTTTTAGAAAGAAATCCCAAGCTACATTGTCTTACCAATAATTATTACTATATTTTATTTTCCTCTAATTACATTATTACATCATGTGGACATCCAAATATTTTATTTATCACTAAAAATGAGTAAAATATTTTTACCACATTGGATTGCAATATCAACAACTCTAATGAAAATAGTGAGGTTGAGATTATTAATATTTTATAATGATTTTTATTATAACCAACATTGCTTTTCTATTTAAAGAATATTTTATTTATATTTTAAGACGGACACATGTCAAATGCACAAAACTGATGAAATCACACATCGCATAGCCGTATACAAAAAATGTTTGTCGATAATTATATATGTATAAATTGTTGATTACCATTATTTTAATTAAATTTAAATAAATATGTGTGTATATAGAGACTCTAATTTTATAATTCTTCATCCTACATTATAAGATCCTCTTCTACTACAAAGGAAAATATAAAGATGAAAATATATAGTGAAAAAATAAAATTCTTATTATACTTGAAGTTTTATAATAAATTATTAATTTATATATCATAATCTTAAATTATCTAGTTTAGATCTATCTTAAATTATTCAAATCCAAATCTACCAACTTTCTACAAGAATCAAGCTCAGAGTTAAGATGGATCTAAGCTAGTACTTTTGCATTGCATAACACATCTCCTTAATTATTTTAATTTTCATTATTTCAATTAGATTTAAATAAATATGTGTGTATATATAAAGATACTAAGTTTATAATTCTGATTATAAAATCCTATTCTCCTATAAAAGAAAATATAAAGATGAAAATAGATAGTGAAAAAATAGAATTCTTATTACTCGTTAAGTTTTATAATAAATTATTAATTTACATACTATAAGCTTAGCTATATCTTAAATGTGGATCCATATTTACCAACTTTCTACATGGATCAGGTTCAGAGTTAAGATAGATCTAAGCTAGTACTTTTGCATTCCAAAACAATTTTCTTAAGCCTTTAAATAAGCTTCATCATAACAAATTTCATGGTATATGAAATACCATGTGCTTATAAACCACTATAGGTAAACTTATCAAATGACTAAATCAAACTTATAACTAATTATTATTTTTTACTAATTCAACGTAATACATTACATAAAGTTTTACAACATCCATTGTATAATGGGTTGTAAAGCACCTCTCACAAATATTTAATATAAAAAGACATTTTTTATTTTTTAAATTAAAAACATTGTATTACTTAAAGAAAATTATTTACATGGATGTCAGATTGCACAAAGAGGGTGAAAAACCTCTCAACATTTTTTCTCTATCACTTAGACAAAACAAAATACTCGTTAGAAAAAAATACATGTATATCAAGTCCAAATATGGCTTGGCTACCTCCCCATACATTATAGACACAGATACATATGTAATTGTCCACAGAGGGATGACTAGCTCTAATGCCCACACAAGCATTCCTCTAGGAAGTCATAAGAACTAGCAATTCAACTATGCATAGAGTGCCACTAGGCACTTAGATAATGCGAGGGTACAACCCTACCAAACACTAATTCGTTGACAACTGACATACATGAGGAGAACCTAACAAAGTTGGCCCATAAACACCATTTCCTCCCACAAAGAATCATGTATGCCACATACCATCATTAACATATAATTAAATATGTGAATGAGAAAACCAAAGTCCAATCAAATGTTTCAGAAGCACTCCATAAAAACAAAAGGTCGTAACCAAATTATTTCGTCGTTATCCAAATACCAAGAGGCCAACAAAAATTTGTAGAGGACAAAACTAGAAGCATCAGAAAAACCCCAAACTACACCCACCACCCATGCTCATTGATAATTATCTGAAGATGAAATATTAGTTTGAACCCTTGTGCTAGAGCTAGGAGGATCCATCAAGTCCCCAACATCTAAGTCATAGGCTATATGGCTTTCCAGATGCGCTAGATGAGCATCAATTCTATCCAAGCGGAACCATTGATTCCTAAGCATCATCTTAACACCCTCTAGAGTGAAGAATATATTGTATTTCTCCACTTTCTTGTCCCTCAATATCATGCCCAACAAAGTCTTCATTTTCTTATGAAGAGTTATTGATTTTAAATATTTTTTTTTCTTGTCCCTAATGTGCCTAGGGTTTGACACCCAAACTCACATATCCTCTAATAGCTTGAAGTCCGAGAGGAATTTCCTTTCCTCTCATTCTTTATTCTCGAGCTCGCACATTTCCTTACTTGTTTCAGGTGAAACTGCATTAAAATAAGTTGTCACCAAGTCATGGGTAAAGATCCTTACCCCTCATTGCCTAGGTCAAGCTCTTCCTTCACAAATGCCACCCTCATGGAAAATCTACTCCAGGAGGTTGTGGAAGTCACCTTGCTTCCTTCCCTCTCTCTATAAATGAGTTGGTCAACCATCAAAACCCATACATTAACCATCAATCATTTGTATGACTACATTCCCATGCATGTGTGATCTAAAATGAGGGTTTAACATCTTGTCATACTTACAAGAAACTCACACTCCAAAGCTTAACAAATAATGATCTAGCTTATATTGACAATTGCATAATTAAGTACATGAATTAGGTGTATGTCAAAAGAACCAACATAATCATTTTTAGAGGAAATTGAAGAAAAACTAGAATTGTTTACCTCTTCTTCAAGTTGATACTTAACTAAGGCTTCTTTGGCAATAAGGAGTTGTATCTCCAACTCATGCATCCTTTCAAGGTTCATATTTGCAATATGAAGTTGGCTTTCCACTTCCTGCAATTTGTCAAAAAGAAACTACTTCTCTTCCTTCATGGAATTCAACTGCTCTCGAAGTGTGGTGCTTTTCCTTTCATCCTCATACATTTCTCTCACCATATTCATCATGATGAACAAGTCTTGCTTCATGTATTCATCAAAGAATCTTGTGAAGGAGGAGGATTTTGAGAACTCACTTGTAGAAGTTGTCATTTTCGAAATGAACAAAAGAACTTCAATAAAAAATCACAAAGAGCTTATTCAAGCAGCCTTTAGCAAACAAACCTCCTGTGCTTCAAGGATTGCCTTGAGGTCCTTAGGGTAAGGAGAATGCCTTCATCCCTTCTTCCTTCTTGTCCTCTCCTAGACTTAGCTATCTGTAGCTTTCCCTTCGCCTTTGCAAACTCAAACAATAGTCAATTTACAAACAATCAAATGGTCAAATCCTTTGTATTGTTTAACACCTTTCAAGTCAAACAAGCAATCTATTGCTCTATCAATCAAGCAACTATGCTCTGTCAATCAAGCAGCTAGCTCTGATACCACCTAATCTGAAATGAGGGTTTAACATCTTGTCATACTTACAAGAACCTCCCACTCCAAAGCTTAACAAATAATGATCTAGCTTATATTGACAATTGCGAAATTAAGTACTTGAATTGGGTGTATGTCTTTGTTTATACTGTTTAAGTGCTTATTTGTTCATGATGATATTAACACATATATAACAGTGAATGCAACAAATAGAGAAACACACATAATAGCAATATAATCTAAGAGTTCACATTGATATCATGGGCTATGTCTCCTTGAGCTCTTGTCAACTTGACTTGGCTCTTTGGGATTATGGTAAAACTTCTTTTACAAGTTCTACATTCAACTCCAAAGGTTTTTGAATTGACCCAATGGGCTTAGAATACCATCTTTATCCCTGGTTGTCCTCACTCTGCAAACAGATATAGGCTTCCTTGGACTTGATTCCTTCAATCAGTGCACTAAGATGACTTGAGCTTCTGGATGGCACTAACTCCCACAAAATTCTTCAACTATCTCTGTAACTCCTTCTTCTATCTTCAGCACATATCAGACACCAATAACCAGCTTGATCATTTGATAATTTACTACCTGAAACTTCCCTGTAGATTCTTGGCTCTTAGAAGTCTTTAAATGCTTCTATAAATCCTTGCAATGGATTTAGAAGGCTTACTACAGTCAAAATTGATTGTTGGATCACTGAGAATGACCTCTGGTAGCTCCTGCAACTGTGTCCAACCTCTGGTGGCTTCTGAACTCCAGAATCAATCTTCTTGGATGGAATTCTCCATGAAGAACTTCTTCAGCTTCCATGGTCTATTCCATCAGCTTCAGAAGGCTCTAATTAGTCTAGTGAGCCTCTTGTCTCACTCTCAGGCTTTGCCTCTATCTCTCGGGCTCTGCCTCTGTCTCTCTCGACTCTCTCTATCTCCCTGTAAAACTACTCTGTGAGTTCTTTTATGTGGTATCTCCACCAATATTAGCAATTGCACCTGACTTCCACTAAACTTAGTATAGTTACTAAACTTTAGCCACTCCGCCAGGTTGACCATCAGAGGTAGCCTTTAACATTACTGCAACCTTCGGGTGCACATATCTGTGATATAACCCCGGTAGTTAGGGACAATCCTTCATAGAGCTTTTTCAATCGGGTTAACCCTGAACCGTCAATCTGTCCCATCCATCCAATGGTTGTCGCGTCATCCATTGGCCAACTTGCCCAGACGATCTCTGTCATTGATGTGACCCCGCTCAATCCAACGGACATTGCTCAATCTTGTGCAAATTTCCTGCATGAATGATATCTGACCGAGGGCGTGCGAGAAAAGCAGTTTTGCTCTGCTACGTGTCGCCTGCTAAATGGAATCACATGCTTTGGGTTGAATACTGCTTCCAGCGTTTCACCTGCGTGATATATCGTTTACTGCTTGGCCGACACTGCCCACATGCTTTATTCAAATTTAAATAAAAAGGCGCTTTATAAATGTTTTGCGCTTAATAAAGGTTTTTGCACTTTAATAAAGGTTTTAGCGCATAAAGCAAATATTAACCTTTTAACCTCTTAACCTTTGTTCTTAACCTTGTTCTTAACTACGGTTAAAGTCCTCGATCATTTTCTGATTAATGTGAAGCTCCAATCACATCATCTCATGATAAGTAAGCTATTACGAGCTCTGAGAATGGTGGACATTTTACCCTAGACCTTATTCTATCTATCATTACACCCCATGAGAAAATAAAAATACAATTATTAATAAAAATATAAAAATACAATAATTAATAAATTTAAAATTAAATTATTAGAAAATGAATATGAATTTAATAACTTTAAATAATATAATTAGTAAATTAAATACCAAAGAATATTAAAATGGTTGATGAAATATATAGAATAAAAGATTAAAAACATTATTATTTAAAAAATTCAATATTTACAGACATTGCAACTTTAATAAATTAAATATCAAGAATATTAAAATGGTGGATGAAATACAAGAAATAAAAAATAATTTTATTTTTTTTTATTTTATATTTATAACAATGTTGAACTTCGCAACTTTAAATGAAATAAAAGATTAAAACATTAATTTATCTTCTATATGTGTTGATGATGATGATGGTTAATGTTCACTGAGACCAAATTTTGGTCTAGACCTAAAGAAACAAATTATTTAGTTTGATTTAAGATTTTATTCCTATGTTCAAAAAGCTTGGAGATAAGCCTCCAGAGCTCACTGTAATTTTGACATTGTAAAAGGCTAGGAAGGTCAATATTGCAACAAAGAGTTTGAAACTGAGATCTAATGTGGTTGTATGCAGGGCACTCTAAAAGGAAGTGATTTTCATCCTCGATGTTCTATTCTCACAGAGATGGCAGAACCTTTCCATCCATGGTGTTTTAGGAAGTTCCCAACCACCCATTTCACTATGGAGCTTATGAGAGTTTGTTCTAATCTTGGCTATATTAATTTTCTTCTTTGAGCTAGTTAAAACAAAAAAAATACTTTTGAATTTTCAAATTTTCTTTTATTTTATTATAGCTTTTTTTAAATAAATTAACTTAATTACTGTCATTGGTTTTGTTGAAAAAATTTTAAATCAAAATTTATATTTACAAATAAATTATATTTACAAATAATTATAAAATAATATATATATATGAATGATTTCTTAAAATATATATTTTTTAACCTTTTAAATAAATATAAATATAATCTTATTCAATTTAATAAAATGTAAAATTCGCTAAAGTAATATTTTTCCATAAAAACAAAATTTAAAAAAACATAATATAAAATCTAATAACTCTAATACGCCCGCTAGAAAAAGGTTTTCTTCGATATTTTGTTAAAAGTTCTATATATTCATGTTGATTGTAGGGACAACAATGGGCACCCAATAGGGTATTGGAATTAAACACTATCTATGTCCTTTATCATTTCCCTTTTCTTAATCTTGCTCATATCTAACTTAGTACGTTGTTAAAAGTATGATACCCAAAAGTTTCCTTAATTGGATTTTAAATATGAGGTTTAAAAATCAATGTCAAATAATACATTTCATTTACTTTATATTTACTTTATTTTAATTTTTAATATGAAATAATTAAAAATGAAAATCATTTTTCTTTTATATCAATAAGTTAATATTTAAGTTAAGTTGACTTTTAAGTTAATAAAATTTGGTTGATTTTAAACTATAAAAATAAAATTAACCATTCAATAACTATATTCCATCTTAATAATCATTATCATATTAATAATATTCATTATTTATGCCTATGGGGCTTTAGATTGACGGTGAATGGGTGTACTGTTAAGACACTCCTTGTGATAGGTCACCAGTTCAAATCCCCCGTGGGTGCTTAGGTAATATTATATAGAAAATAAATAAATAAAAATATTCATTATTTATAAATATTATGTTTTTTTTTTTAATTTACATATATAAAATAATACCATGATAATAAGGTTAAGATTTTTTGACATTAAACTTGGTTTATCTGGCGTTCTTTTAATCTGCAATCATTCAACATTTCTTTAATTCTCAATTATTCACTTCAAATTGAGAGCACATAGTACTTAATGATAGGAATACTAATGATAGGAATGATAGGTGACTTGGATTAGATTGGAATTTGAGGCAATATTAAGCAGTCTCTTATCTTATTCTTATTTATTAATTGAATAGATGTATTGTGTTTGCTTTTAAGATGATGGATTACAAAATACTTTTAAATAAGTAAATATTAAATACTTATTAAAAACTTTCAATAAATATTATTCACTCTTTAGCATTTTTCCCATTCTAAACTTTGTAAATATTTAATTATTAAAAGCAAAAAAAAATATTATTGAAATTGACTATGGCCTTAACATTACTAATCACTTCCCCATGTCCATTGATCATCTAGAAAAGTAGTTGCTTTAATCGTTCCCATGGAGATTATGTTACCTTGCAACCTCTAAATAATGGGACAATTGAAAGGGTTTAAATGGATGTTTATTATGTGGTTGATGAGAGTAGGAAAGTACATTCATTACATCATCTTTCTGCTCATTCCCTCGATTTTACTCTATTATGGAAATCCATTGATATTGGTTCGCACTAAGTGCCACATTTAGGATGACAGCTTCAAGCTAATCTTGGCATATGTGAAAGTTCAATATTGCAATCATTATTAGACCTTCTCAACAAATATTTCATTGTGTATGGTTTATGGATTTGAGTTTACTTTATTGTTATTTAAATTACATCAATTTCATTTGTAGGACTTTGTGTCTCTTAGTTTCTTCTCGCTGTTAGATAGCTAATCCTCGGGATTAACCCTGGGTCAGTTTGGGTAGTTATTGGAGTCCAAGAACTCCCAAAAACTAATTCAATTGTTTCCTATATGTATTCATATGTACACATTGTACATCATTCATTGAGATCAATTAATATACATTTGATTTGTTTCAAGTCTCGTGTGTTCTTTGGAGAAATGTAGTGGTATTAGAGTGGGTGATATGCTCTGTTGAATGAAAGCATGGTTAATTTTCTCTATCAAATAGAATGAATCTTAGACTTTAGAGATTAATTTGAACATTATCAGAGCCCTGGTTGAGTTGTTTCTAAACTCCATGTATTTGAAGTCTATGGCATAGAGACGTGGAGCAGAAGGTTGTGAGGATAGTTGAATAAAACATAAGGTTAGCCTAGTGGGACACCTAAATTTTTTAATCTTTGTAAGTTTTATAACATTCCGGCATAATGAAATAAGATTGGAGAAATTCAGTGGTATAGAGTTTTTTTTTAACATATCCTTGGAAGTTAGAATACATGTTGGAGTTTTGAGTGCTTGTTGTTCTCAATAAAAATTTATAATACTGAGTCAAATACCAATAATTTTTGGATTGTTTGCTAAAAGTCTAAGTTCCATGCACCCAAGGGCCGCTTGTTATTTTAATTTTGGGAGTTTTTATTTTCATTTATTGCATCAAAAGGGAGTTTACTTATAGTGAAATTTCTGAAAGATAGTATTTGCATTCACAGTAAAATGTCTCAAGGATAGTATTTGCATTTACGCTATTAAACAAGATAGTATTTGCATTTATGCCAGTAAATAGTAGTTTAATCACAGTAAGTCTGAAGGATAATGTATACATCTATTGCAAATTGGAGTTTTTACTGAAAAAAATTTGAAATATACTTTTTTAAAAGCTAATTTTCGGAGATATTTTTGGAGGTAGAGTTTATGGATATAAAATCAAGAAGGGGAAATGACATTGTGGTTGGTGAAGTTTATATAGTTATTTGGTCTATTGAAGGTCTCAAGTTCAAATTTTTATAGAGACAATTTTGAAATATATATATATATATATATATATATAAAGCTAATTTTGTGAGATATTTTTGGAGGTTGTGAACATGATTTTTGTATTTTGGAGGTTGTGAACATGATTTTGGTTTCCATCGGTTGGTGACCCTGATCATGTAACTATTTGATAAATTTTCAACTCATGCATATTGGATATAACTCACAACAAACTTGAGTTTTCATGGTATTCATGGAGCAAAGATAACAGTTCCTAATTGTGTAGTTTCAGCTATATAATTTCTTTATTCTTGAATATTCTTTGTAAATGGGTTCATTTTCGGTTTAACCCATCACCTAGTTAATTCATCATAAAAAAATTTATATTCGGTGCATTTTCGATGGTAGCCGACACCCCTTTTTTCAAGTTTATTGTTGGAGAAAATGGCCAAATTCAATGATTTGTTGCAATTATTACGTAGTTTAATGTCATCCAAATTTCATAAAGTGTCCAAGTTAGCAAGGACACACTTTCTTGCATCGACTCCTATTTGCAAAATGCGAAAAGCAAAATTGAATTTTTGGAGCTAGAATCCCAGTTTCAGCAAGAAAAACTGCAAAAGAATAATTATGAACCTGTTCTTAGTCAAAATACTCATAATTCAAAAAATAATCAGAGTAATGCAGTGGTTTTAAAAGGAAATGAAACTGAAAGTTCTTATGAGAAGCCTCATATTCCCAAAACTTTCATAAGGCCATGGGAAGAGGTTAGATACAATAAACACAGAACTAGTTTGGGTTACAACAAGGATATTCTAGATGTATCTTTTCACATTCCATATTTCGTTAAACCTATATAATTCTGAGGTGCTGGATTTATGGATGGTGTTGTTCCAGAACAAGTTAATAGATGCCAACAATGTAACAGAGTTGGACATATGAAGGTCAGTGTTTTGATCTTCACCCATGTGAGCATTGCAGAAAGAGAAATCATCATACAGATATACGTTCTAGAAAGAAGTCTACTGCAAGAGAGAAGGTAAATTTCGGATGGATTGCTTCTTGGGATTGGACCAAAACTGCCAAGAAGATTTATAGGGCATATCGAAGAATATGTTCCAAAGTGATGACCAGCCTTGCAGTGATGAAGAGTACTTCTCACCTTGTATTCGACAAGGGGGGAATAATTGATGGTCGACTACAGGTTCAAGTTTGAGATGTCAAGCGAGCCTAAGTGAGAGTTGAGTTGATCGATTTGATTGAACACTTCCATGTTTGGAATTGTTCGAGGAACTGTTGTGATAGTTCCATATTTTGTGGTCACCTTAAAACCACATTTTTTGTTGTTTTGAGAACCTCTATGAAGGTTCCAAAGTTGGTGTTGGTTGAGACCTTGATTTCTCCCATATTGGTTTGTGGTGATCCTTAAAAACCATTTTCTGAGAGACATTCAGCTCTTGGATGACATGCATTTTTGCATTTTGAGCTCTCGTTCTTGGACTTTGGTATATCCCTTCGGATTAAGTGGGGGTTGTTTGATAGCTAATCCTCGAGATTAACCTTGGATCAATTTGGGTAGTTATTGGAGTCCAAGAACTCCCAGAAACTAATTCAATTATTTCGTGTATGTATTAATATGTACACATTGTAAATCATTCATTGAGATCAATTAATATACATTTGATTTGGTTTCCAGTCTTGTGTGTTCTACAATCCCCTCTACCAGTTTTTATTTTTCTTGTGACTCTTTCCCTAACCCTGCCCTAGTCTATGTGCAGTACCTATTTCATTCCTCTTGTCACTTTCCTATAGTCTCCTTTCTGTGCCTCAAGTTTCTAGCCTTAGTGGGTCTTCCAGTCTCTTTTGGTCTATGTGCCTTGTCCCCCTAACAATCCTTGAGTGCCTTGTTTGCTAATTTTTGTCCATCCCCTATCGTTCTCTCTATCAAATCTTTCTAACCCCTTTGTATCCCTTGAGCATCTCAAATTTTTGAAGATTGGTTGGTCCCCTACTTTCTTTGTTGAGTAGTATTGTCTGTCCTCCCTCTTTCCTTAGTGTGTCTTTCATCATGTCTCATCATGGCCTCATTCTCTTTAGCTAGGGCCCCACTAGGAGAAACTTTCTCACTTTTACATAGCGAAGGTCCCATTAGGAGAAACTTTATCCCTTTTACACATGTTGATTCCAACACATAGGCCTCTACTAGAAGTCGTATAGAGCACACCTATGGCTTGGCTTGAGAAAAAAATGAGAAGCCTGAGTGGAATGCATGTTTATATATTATATGAAGGTTGAGGATGATGTTAGGCAATGAATCCCTACTATATGAAACATCCATTCTAAAAGAACCCGATATATGCAAACAATGGATTTATATTGGAAAATAAAAAGTTTAATAGATAAGTTTTTGGTTCACGGAATTGAAGCCCATGAGGAGATTCTTCTTTACATTGATGCTTTGTATCATAAAATTATCAAACTGAATGACAAAGTTTTAGTTGTAGCAATGAAACTGACAAATACAAAATCCCATAATACTCAAAAAGACCAGCCATTATATGCACTCATTTACATGAACTCCCCATAATTTTACATGAACTCTGTTCTCTTTATTCTAATATTTTTTGTTTTCTAAAAACAAACCCAAACTAGATTGTGTGACTAATAGTCATTACTATACATTATTTACTATACATTATTTTCTGATTTTTTAAATAGTTTGAAACTCAATTATTTAAATAATTTTTTAAATAGTTTGAAACTCAATTATTTAAATAAATATTATAGGACACTAATTATTTTTTATCATTTCAAACTTATTTTTATACTTTTATGTCATTCCATATAATGACTTTTTTTATACCTTTATGTGATTTAACATGACACACCAGAAATTATAAACCTGTAATGACTTTTTAATTCATAATACAAAGTTAAATCTATTAAAAAGAAATTCACTAATCACTTCACTATATTTAATTCAATTATATTGGATGTTCGTGGCATCATGTTCTTTACGGTTTAAATAACAATTTTAAATAATCTAATCAATATCAATTCAAAAGTTTTCATCTCTGCAGCGGTTTATAATTACCAATACCTACATTGAGTGAAGAGCTATGAAAACGCAGGTTTTATTCCTCAGCTACTGTAACAGGGCAACTTCGTCTCACACGGACGATAAATTTGGCTCATATCATTGACAACAACTTTGGCGCATATGTTTGTCAAGCCGGGCCTGTGACGCCAGATGGCCGATGTATAAACCTATTGCTCCCCTATTCTCCTTGTTAGAAATATAGTTATATGCTATATATCCTTTGTCCCACTTTTTTCGCAATAGAAAAAACAACCTCTTCCATTAATAATACGAAAGAGGTTACATCAGTGTGTGCTTACAATGCACCAATAATTAAAAACAAAAACCAAAACCAGGGAAGGCAGAGATTTTTACAGAAATTAGGACCAAATCCTCCTATAAAGAGAGGCAAGAAAACAGAATAAAATGTCCTGATTATGTGAAATAAAAACCAGACGTGTGATAACAAATAAGTGCCTTGCGACAAGAATAAAGTACACAGTGAAGATGCCAACGATGTCAGGACAGAAGGATCCGAGAGATAAGAACCAAAAGGATCAAATAAAAATAGAACCCCCACTAGAACAAAAATGCACCTAAGCTTATAATTGAACCATTGTCCAGGCAATCAAAACGAATCTGCTCAGGCAGAATAGATTCACCACACATAGAAAGTTGGTAAGCGGGTGTATTCTTCTCTCTGAAGATGTGGGAAAAATAAATGGAGCTGAGGAAAGCCTTCAAAGATGAGTGGATCAGGGAAGGCACCGTAAGGGAGTGATAGTTCATGGCCTAGTCAATTATTGTTTTCGAATGTTTGAGCCAAGATGCACAATGCATAATACCTCATAATGTCATAGTTCATGGCCTAGTCAATTATTGTTTTCGAATGTTTGAGCCAAGATGCACAATGCATAATACCTCATAATGTCAGAGCCTCTGCTCTTATATTGGTGCTAAAAAAATGTCGAGAATGATAATGACACCACACCCACACATCACTCGCAAAAGCACCATTAAAAAAGCCAATGAGATATGTGTTAAAGTGCTTATATGACCAATTGTGCTTATGACAGATTGCTCACCTGGAACCAGATTGCTCACCTGGAACCAATTTCCATAAAGTAAGCCATGATTCCGAGAGAAATAGAGTGCAAAACCTTTCTCCCACTTCTGTGACATCTTCAGAGACAGAAACACCATCAAAGAAAGTAACTTTTCCGTTTTCTTTTTCTATGTTGTCTATAACCAGATCTCATAGCATATCCATAATATGCCGAGAATAATTTTGTCACGCGGTGCTGTAGTATTTCGTGTCCTTTCAACCGGCATAATTCCAAAATATTAACAAAAATCTGTTAAATTTGTCGGAGTATTTTTATTATAATTGGATGATTCTGTCATTTATCTCTATGTTGATTGTTAAAATTGGGTAAATCTGAATGATTTTATTATTAGATTTGGGTAAACTTGTAATAAAATCCATTCTTCCTTATGTTGGTTTGGTACAGCTAATAGTTGAAGGAACCCTAGGATCTGGATAATCTCTCTTTCATTTTGTTGGTAACCACGCATTATGCCATAATTTTTTGCACATATGATTTAAGACCTTCCAAAAAAAAATCTCTATTGATCATATTCGTATTCCTCAAGAACCCTAAATGTCCTCCTATAGGAGAAGTGTGTAATTCCAATATGTCTTTCTGTTTGAGTTGAGAATTCTTATATATGCGATCTTGATACCATAAAAAAATCATTTCTCTACTACGTCGGGATCCTCCTATAACTATTGAATGATCTTGCATATCTTCTCATCTTGTTGCCATTCTATCATTGCTTCTTCCACCCAATCAGATTGTGGAAAGGGAATAGCACATAATAAACCATTTGTGTATTCCTCTTTCATTGAGAGTGCATCTACCACATTATTTTGTTTTCCCCTTTTGTAGATAATTTCAATGTCATATCCCAACATCTTTGTGACCAATTTTTGTTGCTCTTATGAAGATTGTCTTTGCTCCAAGAAGTACTTTAGACTATCATGATATACGTTTACTTTTAAGTGTCTTCCTATTAGATATGGATGTCATTTCTTAATTGTGTGTAGAATGACCAACACTTATTTTTCATAGATGGGTTTCAGTGATTTCTTTCCTTTAAGGTCGCTACTTTCAAAGGAAAGGGGTCTTCCTTCTTGCACAAAAAATACACCAATTCCTTGGCCTAAGGTATCGCACTCCACAATGAATATTTTTGTGAAGTTAGGTGTCACTAAGATGGAAGTTGTTGACATATACTCTTGTAAGTTCTTCAAATGCTTTGGTTGCTTCTTTAGACTAATAAAATGTTTCCTTCTTCAATAATTTTGTTATAGTTGTTAATATTTGACCATAATTCTTGTAGTAATATCCTATCAATTGTAATAATCCTCCAAGTTTCTTCAAGGTATTGGGGATTGGCCATTCCTTCTTAGCTTTGTTTTTGTTAGGATCCACCATGACAACATCATGTGATACAAAATGACCCAAATATTCCACTCTTGAACTCCAAAGGAACACCTGGAAGGCTTTTCATATAGTTTGTTTCCCTTCGAATAATGTCAAGACCTCGTCAACATGTTTTACATTCTATTCCCAAGATTTGTTGTAAATTAGTATGTCATCAAAAAATTCTAGCACAAATGGAAGGGTTTGAAAATAGAATTCATCAAGCTTTGGAATGTTGAAGGTGCATTTGTAAGTTCAAATGGCATAACCAAAAATTCATAATGACCTTAAAGTGTTCTAAAGGTTGTTTTGGAAATGTTTTCTTGCCTCATTCTGATTTGATTATATTTAGAACAAAGATCCAACTTAGCAAAGAAAATTCCTCCACGCAATTCATCTAACAATTCATAAATGACAAGAATAGGAAACTTATTTTGATTGTCATTTTTTTGAGTTTTATATAGTTTAGACACATACACCATGAACCATCCTTTTTTATAACCATCACAACGAGTGAAGAGAAAGCACTCTGGCTAGGTTGAATGATTTCCACCTTTAAAATTTCTTGAACCATACACTCAGACTCACTCTTTTGTGCATGTGGATATTTACAAGGCCTAATGTTAGGTGGTACACTTCCAAGTTGCAAATGAATAGCATGGTCATGATCTCGAATAGGTGGAAGACCCTTAGGAATTTCTCCAAATACCTTAGTATGATTGTTGATAATATTTTGAAGATCCACTCGAGCAAAGGACAAGGATGTTTGAACATCTAATGAACACAATTGTGCAACTACACCTTGATGTCCTTTTTTACCAATTTCAACATGCTATTAGAGCTTATCACTTTACTAGTGATGAGTCAATGGATTAGCTCTCTTTTTGTTTATTAAAATATCTCTTTTACCCCATTTTACCTCTTTTTCCAACCTCTAATAATTATATATGTTCCTTATTTCTCTTACACTAACAAGTATATACATATGCTTGTTAATTTATTTATTTCCTTGTTATAGTTTAGAATTATGGAATGTTGAAGAAGTATCAAAGTGTAGGTGTCATGTAACTCGATATATACATATATATTTATTTTTAAATTTTGATGTGCATATAATAAAATGGTTGACTAACTACAATGCCAAAATTGGCTATCAATAGCAATATCAGCACCAAAGACAATTCTAATCAAAGGACCAAGCACCTTATTATTTTGATCGAGAACCAAGGAATTTTTTTTAGAGGCTGAGAAATTTTGCTACTACATCAAAACCCATGGACCATACTATTGTTTTGTAACCATACCTAGAAGTGAACCCCAATTACTTTGCATCCATGGGGATCGATTTTGCGAACACAACTGCACAAGTCAAATATGCATGTTGGCACCAAGCATCACAAGCCGAGGGCCAAGTTTGTGAAAAGAATATTTGATCCAACACCACGGGCCACCATAAATTGATAAGTGAGTCAATACCCTATGCATGTGGCATTTCCCTAATACTGACCAGTTCCTAGCATCTCCAAAGTGGCTAGCACACATGGTTTCAAGTTGAGTAGGGGCATGAATTAGAACACTCATGTAAGCTTAGCACACAGGCTGTGTAGCCACATCTAGTTTTCATGTTAAAGACAAGATTGGAAAATGTCATTTATTGTTATCAGGCTTTTATTTTCATTTTTGTTTGGTCCACCAAGTGGAGTATTTTGTTATCTGAATTTTAATTTAGATTCCTGCAATTCATATATATATATATATATATATATATATATATATATATATATATATATATATATATGAGCACTCTGTAGCGCAGGGTAGCGATCAACATATGAACTCTGTAATCATTGTTCTCCATTAATATAAGTCGTGATTTAAAATTGTGAGTTTGCATTTCTATTTAGTTATGTGATCATGCTTCAATGCATTGTTGTGGCGAGTTCATGATTAGACTTAATCTTGTGCTAATATCCTAATAGTGTAAAGGCACATGCCA
This sequence comes from Pinus tabuliformis, assembly GCA_031772625.1. NCBI lineage: Eukaryota > Viridiplantae > Streptophyta > Pinopsida > Pinales > Pinaceae > Pinus > Pinus tabuliformis. The sequence goes on along the minus strand of CM062818.1, from coordinate 1,928,278,584 downwards.
TCCTTGAGCAATGCTAATTTTCCATTGTTCTATGTTGTTACAATCACTTTAGCCCAATTATTTTCTTCATTTAGAAAACAATTTAATCTTGCAGTAACAAATAACAATTATAGATAGAACAACAAATGCAATGACAATAGAAGACAATCAAGAACAATACGAGACACAATATTTGGTCAAAGACCAAGGAAAAACCCCATAAGGGGGAAACCCTTTTAAATTCTTCTTCTTATTAGATTGTCATAAAATTTTTACCAAAGAGAATACAATGTTCCAATTCATCAATCAAGAGTCAAAGTCAATCCTTTAACTATCCAATAAAATCAACCAACAAATATCCAAATGATGAGCCAATAGTCAAATATTTTCCAAGTCAAATCTGGTCAAAGTCAACAATACCAAATGATACCCTAACCAGTCCTCAAGTCAAAGGTCAACAACCCTCCAAAAGTCTTGGTCAAACTTCCAGTCAATGTGGCCTCCCAAGATTGTCAAAGATTAGTCAAAACAATCCCAAAATCCGTAGTAAAAGGAGAGAGAACCTTTCGTATTCTCTTCCTTAAAGGAATGTCAAAGGATTGTATCGATACATTAAATCTCATGGGAGAAGTAGATATTTCCCCATTAACATATGAGAAGAATTGTGATTTGTGTAAGTGATATTATAAAGGGATTTCTAAATATGAGAGGAATTATTGAGACATAATCTCTAGAGTTATAAGTAGATCAAATGGAACAGGGGTGACTAAAGCTACAATGACACTTTTTGCTAACCCCCAATGTAAGTGTCATTGCGTATACATGTTTATATGAAAATCCTTGTTGGGAAGCCAATTCGTACAAGTCCATCAGGGTTTTCCACTCTTTTCCATAGGGGATGTCACAATACCAAGCTTCAATGATGGTTCCCTCCAAGCTTGTGATGTCTTTATAGCCAATTTTTCCTTGTTCCCTAAATATATGCTTGAGCAAGAATAGGACTTCATAATGATCATTGTATAAATTCATGACTTTCTTTCCCGGAAGAATGCAATTCTCTCATCCAAGACTCATGTGGTATTCCTTGATAACAGCAAGAAGTATCATGAAGAACTCTTTAGGAAAAAGGTTCCCCTCCTCATTGAAGAAAATCAGGATTCTTTTTTTATACAATGTCTCACAATTTCTTTTGAAACCTTCTGTGGAGCGATAAAAAGGTGTCTTTTAAACTCCTAATTACCTCACATTAATTGTCAACCCAGGGACGACTTTTTATTTCAAGAGTGTACTCAGTCTGAGGCGGTTATTTACTTAAGAGTAATGTTTTGCAGTATAGTGCTTAAAACCCAAGAGTAAATGAATGCTTGAAAAAGAAATCCAATTGGAACAACAAGAAACTGAAATGTTATAAAAAAAATCATTCATTCAAACAACCATCAATCGAGGATACAGTAGCAATAACTCATTCCTCTGGAAATTGATGGAAAGGAAAATAGAGTATGGACCAAAGATCTGGGAGCTAAGCAGCGACTTGCTGACTCACTACAGCTTTAGACCTTCTCTCACACCAAAGCAGCAAATGCAAGTAAATGGAACGGCAGAAAGTAAAATGGAATAGCAAAAGGAAATAGAACAGCAGTAAATGAAACAACAATCAAAAGAACTAAATCTCGCGAGTTAGAACTGAACTCTCATTCCGCAATCAAACAACAATCGTCAAAAGCAATCCCAATGAACCTTATTTTATGAGGAGATATTCACAAATGAATTATGGAACAACATTTATCATATATACACAACACACTTATTATAGCAATCTGATGTTTCCAAAGAACATGACTTCTGTTTCCAAATGAAATAATATTACTTTCGGGTTCCCACGAATAAGAGTTCAAATGAATCCAATACGACAATATTCAATATGAAGGCTCTGTCACAGAAACAATTGGCTTAAATAGTGAACATGCAATCAACTCCGAAGAGGTTCATTTACACGATACAGAGTTACTTACATAAATCTCCTGAATGAAACCATTAATGAAGTAGTCATAACAGAGCATAGAACAGCATATGAAAGATATATCAGATTACCGAGTAATAAAGATAAGAAAACCACGCATAACTCATAGTATAATGATACAGCAGCAATTGTAAAGATATGATACACAACAGCAGCAGCGTACTCCACCAGAGGCTGGGCCCTTAGCCGCCAGCGGACGCTGCTGGGTTATTTCAGAAGGAAAAGAGTGAACAGCAACGCCCAAATTATGTATTAGTCATTAAATAGTGAAATCATTACAATAGTTGAAGCTTTGAGACTTACAACATAAAAAAATCCTTCCTTCCTCCTATCCTATCATGAATCCTTGCTTCTGAATCTCTAATTCGAATCATCAATTCGGCATCATTCGAATCCCCAAAGTCATCCTGAAGTCTCCTGAAGTATCCCCCTTTCTGATCTTTGTTTTCATTTAAATATAGAAAGATCAGAGAGCAGTTATATCATAGATAATTACAACATGATTTCTTTTACAAATTTGGGTTGATTCTAACCAGATGATCAACAAGAAAATATATTTCCTTTCATCTCTCAACAAAAGCAAGACGAATTTGGGTTTGCAGCTGAGATTTGGAGGACGGCCGCAACAGCAAATCGGAGAAAATCGTGCTCAAAGAACCCTACGTTTCTCTCTGTACAAGCCAAATTTGGGCAAACCGTTCTATATTAAAGTTAATTGGGCCCGTTCTGGACAAAACCCATGTTCCAGATTTCTCAAATGCGTCTTCATTTGCTCAGAATCTCAACCGCAAAACTGTCACTCCTTAAACCAGCGAATTTCTGAGTTGGCAGATTTAAAAATCAAATCTTCAATCTGGAAGTTACCTTGGAGGCTAAAAATGGTGAATAATGTTATAACCAACTTATTAGAACTATCATTGATAAAATAATGCATAATCATCAATTTATTAGAAATAAAGGAGAATAAATAATATTCATTCATGAGAGCATAAATTATTTATAAAATGGATTTAAATGATAAATTATAATAGATTATATAATAGAGAAGAGTAAAAATGGATGAAATAAGTGTTACAAAGTGGTCGTATTCATGGCCTAACATACCCCACACTCAATATGTTGCATGTCCTCATGCAACGAAAACTGAATATATTGCATGTCTTCATACAACCCAAAGACAAAAACCCATGTGTTAACCAAGCGATAAAAAATATGTTCATCTCAGCTCATGAAATGGATAGAACAAATGAATTCTTCCTTAATTAATGAATATTCACTTTTAGTAATCTTGATGAAGGCATAACAATTTTTACATTGACATTCAACTATATGTATGGAGTTGCAGCAAAATATGACATAGATAACAGCAAACTTCATTAACCATTTTCCCAAAAACTACAAACCAGATTTTGTTGAAATGTTGCAAGTAGATTTGTAATATATGAAGGCTTCTATGATCCAAAAATCAGATCGTTTTGATGCATGGATCATGAGATATAAACAGCTGTAGGTGAGAGTGCATGATTTCCGAAATTTTATGAACCAATATTTCTTGAAATTGTGTGGGTTTGTATTAATGATACGTATGTGTTTTCCAAAAATTACAAGAATTGAGTTCATAGTTTTAAAAATATGTGGAAATCAATTTCTGCACTGTGTAAAAATGAAATTGTATGCCTTAAATAAGGAAGAAAGTAGAAAACATCCATCATGCATAGCAATTCCTCCCCCTCTCTGAAAAATTAGCATGTCCTCATGCGATGCTAGAAAACAAATAGAGGTGGTTGCTACCAGCTGTTGAATTCTATGCTTGGTGTAAAACAACATGGAATAAGGGAGGTGTTGAGAGTGAATAAGAATAGCAATGGATGATAAAGAATATGAATGGCGTGGTCATAAGAAAGAAATGAATGAAAGGAACACTCCCCCACACTCGAAAATGACATGCTGCTAAAAAAGGGGAAGTGGTAAAGATGTGGAATGAAGGATGACAAATAATGCTCAAAATGGATTTTCATTAGATTCTCCTAAATTTATAATAAATTAGAAAACTATGCAATTTTACCTCAAGTTTTACCTCCAAAAATGTGGAATGACATATATGGACTGGCAGTTGTTGAAGCTGATGTAGGCAGAGTTGGTGCTGAAAGTGATGCAAAAGGTGGAATCCAGGGAAGCACATAATGTCTGAAGAGTTGTTCATGTTCGCAAGTTGCTCGAGCCGCGTCTGTTAGTTGCAATAGTGTGGTCATGCTGTGAATAGAATTTCCCCTGCATACTGGTTGTTCTCCTGTAAACAAATCATACTTGTGCATACAATGTTCTTGAAGCCATAGTGTTAGCTTTGAATAGCAACAGATAAAATGCATGCAAAATTTCAATTAGAAAAACTTATGAAATCAACAAGTTATGGCAGAGTGTAGTAATCAGATCACATGCAATCCCATAACGCATACATTCCCCCCTCCAATTGGAAAATGGGGTCCATAACCATAAAGCATATGAAAGGGGTGGTGTAGATGACAAGGCAAGGGAGTGAACAATACAGTAGTAGAGTACACATATCAATGATAGGACGACGAGAGTTATGGTTATAATGAGAGCAGAGTGTATAAAGATAGTTATGAATAAGAGATAGGATGCTTTGAATTGATGATAAGTAATGAAAAAGAGAAAAAGAACAACAATATGTCAATAAGATGCTTTACTGATAGTATGCTAGCTGAAAATGATGCGATTGATCATAAAACAATTTCTCATGCATAAAGGTTCAAAACAGGGAAAAAGTTAAGGAAATAACTTCTCTGATAAAAAGAAAACAATAAGAAAAGGGTATTATAATAATAATTGACGATAAGATATAACTTCAATACCATAAGCAGAGCCGTTGCTGCTAGCAGGCGTCCATAGCCTCGGCAGGGTTGCTTTTTAACCCATATGAGCCAGAATCCTCAATTTATAACTAGAGAGTTTCAGTGTTGTTCTACAGAAGAGATCAATGTGCTGGCATGGTAACCAGATAACCACACTGCCATTCACTAGGATGTAGCAAAAGTGATCAGGCCGGCTCGTGATGAGACCTCCTGTTCCATGGATAATTTGGCTACCCAATGGATCATAACCCTGGTGTGGTGGCCATAATGGGAATGTCACTTTCTTACAACCTTATGAACATGGTAGGCTGGCTCGTAATGAGACCCCCCATCCTCCATCTGCGAACAAAATTTTGTTGTTATTACATATTTTTATGATAAAAAGAAGGAGGCTCAGTACTCCTTAAGAGCAGGGATGGTGGAAGAAGTTGAACATGTCAAAAAAAAATATACCCATAATCTCATTTATTACAGACAGAGAAGATTATAACCAGGAAGGGTGGAACCAGCATGGTATTAAGATGGTCAATCAATATCATGTTCAACAGAAAACAATGCAGTAAAGTGATATATAAATAATTGTGTCCCTTCTGAAAAAAATCTATCATCAAGGAGCTGTCCGGTTAAAGATTATAACGTGAATGATATTAACTTTGCTTCAAAAGAACCCATAATTCTTGTCCTGATAAAAGTAGTGTACTTCATGCCATAAAAGGGAATCGGTAAAATGTGGTTGAGATGAATTAGGAATAATATCACAAGAGGAAGAAAAGGGTTGCTCTCAAAAATACTCCCAAAGTGTTGTTTTTTTTTTAATGAACAGCAAAAACACTCAAAAAAAATGTTATTCCTTGTAGGGAACAACAAAGGAAATGCACACCAAAAAGCAAAAATACACACAAAAAAATGTGAGAATGCGAATGTCGTTCCTTTGGAAAAAGGAACAGCAAAAATCAAAAGTATCGTTCCTTTGAAAAAGGAACATAAAAAATGAAAAGTGTCGAAGTGCTGTCCCTTTCGAAAAGGAACGGCAAAACGTGAAAGTACATAAGTGCTGTTCCATTTCGAAAAGGAACAGCAAAAAGTGAAAGTGCAGAAGTGTTGTTCCATTTCGAAAAGGAACAGCAGCTGTTCCATTTCGAAAAGGAACAGCAAAATGTGAAAGTGAAAAAGTGTTGTTCCATTTCGAAAAGGAACAGCAAAACGTGAAAGTGCAAAAGTGTTGTTCCATTTCGAAAAGGAACAGCAGTTGTTCCATTTCGAAAAGGAACAGTAAAATGTGAAAGTGAAAAAGTGCTGTTCCATTTCGAAAAGGAACAGCAAAACATGAAAGTGCAAAAGTGTTGTTCCATTTCGAAAAGGAACAGCAGTTGTTCCATTTCGAAAAGGAACAGCAAAATGTGAAAGTGAAAAAGTGTTGTTCCATTTCGAAAAGGAACAGCAAAACGTGAAAGTGCAAAAGTGTTGTTCCATTTCGAAAAGGAACAGCAGCTGTTCCATTTCGAAAAGGAACAGCAGCTGTTCCATTTCGAAAAGGAACAGCAAAATGTGAAAGTGAAAAAGTGTTGTTCCATTTCGAAAAGGAACAGCAAAACGTGAAAGTGAAAAAGTGTTGTTCCATTTCGAAAAGGAACAGCAAAACGTGAAAGTGCAAAAGTGTTGTTCCATTTCGAAAAGGAACAGCAAAACGTGAAAGTGCAAAAGTGTTGTTCCATTTCGAAAAGAAACAGCAGCTATTCCATTTCGAAAAGGAACATCAAAATGAACTGTGAAAAAGGAACAACAAAATGAATGGCTGAACCAAAAAGTGCTATTCCTTTAGAAAATAAATAGCAAAACGAAAATGATGTCCCTTTGAAAAAGGAACAGCCAAAACGACAAAAATGCATGCAAATGTTGTCCCTTCAGAAAAGGAACAGCAAAATACACAACCATAAAATGCAAATACGCAAAGAATGAATTAGATGTTCACTGCATTGATGCTGAGGATGAGTTGCACTTTGAATGAAGCAACACCTGAAACACAAAATATAAGAGAAATTAGAAAAAAACAACAAAAAACAGTATGTAAATAAATAAATTGAGTTACAACAGCTATGATGTTATGTCAAAAAAATGATCTATTTGAAAAATGTTTTGGCAACAGTGACAAGACATGAATTTTCAAATGGAAATCAATTCTTCATTTCTTCTATTATGAATCCGTTGGGTAATGAGTTGGATGAAATTCCTTTGTTTCATTTAAAATTTCTTTCAAAAATCACTCGTCCATAAATTGACCTTCTTTATTTTCCCAAGACCTGCAAAAAACGAGTATCTACCTGCAATAAAACATTAAATCATAGAGAAAGAGAGGTGCGCGGGCTCCCCTAATCCAAGAATTATGTAAAAAACTAACAAGTAGTTACTCTGTAGAACAAATCCTTGGAGAAAATAACAAAGTAAAGTTTATTTGTTACCTGCGGGAGAGCAGTGGCCAATCATACTAACCTGCAGTGTTTTAATCACAACTTCTTTGTTTTTCATCGAAATTGAGTGATTCCAAATCCAAATGAGAGCTAATTCAAAGGTTTATCTCCATTAGAAACAGGTTTTAAAGATTCAATGATATGATATGTCAATTTTAGTTAGAACAACCTGCATAATAGAGTCATTATCGATTACCCGACTTAGACCAACAGTTGATATTTCAAGCGTAACGTTTTCGTTTGATGTCGGATTCGAATGATTCAAATTGGAAATGAAAATAGATTCATTTATTTATCTCCAATAGAAACAGGTTTTGAAGACAAGAAGAATTGATAGGTCAAATATTGTAAGGAACAGCCGGAAAGACAGAGTTTTAAGAGTGTTGATTTACGATAGACAGTCAGTATTTTGATCATAACTTCCCCATACGATATCGAAAATGAGTGATTCCAATTGCATTGTAAACTAGATTCATAGGGGAATCTACCATAGAAACAGGTTTTAAAAATATGGTCATTTAGGCCTCCAAAAACTGACTGTCCCAACTCTGTTCCTGAGCTGCCCGCTAGACACCCTGTCAATGTTTTGGTTCTAACTTTTTCGTTTCAAATCCAAATTGAGTGATTCAAATTGGGTTAGAAAGTAGACATCAAGGGCTACTTGGGGTAGAAACAGGTTTTAAAAATATTCACTTTTGGTCCCTCAAAACATGACTATCCCGACTGTTTTTCCAGAAAGTTCATCAAGCCCGCAAGCCAAAAAAATGAAATTCAAGCATTTTTTTCAAATTGGTGGTAAAAATGAAAATGAGTGTTTGTAGAGCTTATTATTTCCATTATGATTCATCTAAATACACAAATTATTAGAAAAGAAAAAAAATTATCACCGATGTTGATTTCGATAGCATGTTGCAACAAAAACAACTAGTTTTACAAAAGAACAAAATGCACTTATTTATGTCCTTATTTTATTTTATTTTATTTTTTCACTAACCTACTTTGATTGAAGGATGAATATGACTACGTATATGAGTACTTCCAGTGAAGCCATTTTCGAAATAAGGCTTCATGTATACACATACCCAAATTTGAAAAATGCATATTAATGAAAATTAGGGTATGAGAAGCCATCTTCCCTTGAAAAAATGATATCAAAAATTGTTGAAGCATGGAGTGATGTTGCAAACAAATGATGGAGTAAAACCAATCTTCAATGTATCCTTTATTTTCTTGATTTCCCATATCCATCATATCATGAAGTTCTTGAGCTTTTAAAATGGTTTGTTGATGCATAGTAAAAGAAACCTCATTTTCTTCCATAGCTTCTACAATTTTTGAATTTGAAACATTCTGAATCTCATTGTAAGTTTTCTCCATTGGTGCATGTGAGATAGAATGGGTGGGAAGGGTGGGTAAATTTGCCAGTTCAACATTGTAAGCATGTTGTACTGGTTTATTATGGTGAGGGTGTGGAATTAGTTGAGCAGGAAAATGTGTATGGAATGGAGCATTTTGATGATGTGGTTGATTGGGTTGTGTGAATGGTTTTGATGGGCAAGCAAGGGGTTGTGAAAGAGCTGGTGGAGAATATGGAGAATGTGCTTGTGCTACAAGATGAGGGAGAGTAGTCATGCCATCATAAGATGAACCATGCCCAACTTGTAGACAAGATTGGTGGTTATATTGAAATTGACATGGCTGCCCTAACACATTAGTATTCCTTAATGGATTGTGCAAGTAAGAGAATGGAGAAAAAGTGTTTTGAACCATACCTATTGACCTTGTTGTAGCTTCCCCATCTCTTTGATATGCCACTTCCAAATTAGATAAGGAAGAACAACCATCTATGGTATGCTCCTTTCGGTCATGAGTGAAAAATACTTCATTAAATTCTTGATTTTTATGAACCTGCAAAACATCCAATTTTCCGTTTAGAGAGATAATAAAATCAACTTTAAAATTTTCAAATAACACATTGATTTCAGCTCTTATGTCTCCTATTCTTGTAGCAGATTTGGAAAAGAAAGAACAAACATCTCTAAAATTCTTACCAGCCTTGGAGATTCCTCTTGAATACCTTATGCACAATTCACAAACATCATCATATGATAACTCAAAAACATCACCTTTTCCTATTAGATTTAAAAGTTCTAAAAATTCATCTTTGATTCCTTTAAGAAGGAGTGTTTTTAAGATCTCTTTTTCCAAATGCTTATATTTTGATTTTTGAAGGTTGTAATGAAATCGATCTACATAGTCCTCCAAACTTTCATCTTCCCCTTGTATCATATCGAAAATATCTTCATTGGCTTTGCAATAGTCTTGGTACTTCTTCAAGAATATGTTCTTCATGTCCTCCCATGATTGGATGCAATTCCCACCTAGGCTCATGAACCATCGGAGAGCTGCTCCTTTTAGAGTAAGAGGAAACACTTTCAATCTTTGATCGTCAGTACAATAATCATATCCTCTACAAAGTATTTCAAACTCAAATAAGAATGTATCTGGATCTTCATTTGCTAAACCATGAAAATTTGGTAAAGATGGGGGAATTATGTGCATTTGTGTCACTCCTCCTAGATCTTTGATAGGAAATTCAAAAGTAGAAATGTGAGCCATTTCTTACCATAGTATAAGATGTTCTTCATGTGTTTCTTCAAGGCTCCTTCTTCAAATGTTCCTGTCAATTAGTTAGTGAAATGGGTGGTGCTTACATCACCACTTGCATGAGATCATGTGATTCATTTTTTTTTTAATTTCTATATTTTTCCTAATCATTCACACAAAAATTCAAACATCTATTTCTACCCTAGGTTCTTTAACAGTCCTGCTGGAAAGCGGACGGGGGAGCAGGGCTTTTACATGCTCTGTACGCAGGTTCTTACCTTCCGTTTTTAAGATCCAACTCTTCCCTAGCAGGCACTCATCAGATTCACACTACTCTTTAGAAATGGCTACACTCTCCCCGGCAACGGCGCCAAAACGTGGAGCGATAAAAAGGTGTCTTTTAAACTCCTAATTACCTTACATTAATTGTCAACCGAGGGACGACTTTTTATTTCAAGAGTGTACTCAGTCTGAGGCGGCTATTTACTTAAGAGTAATGTTTTGCAGTATAGTGCTTAAAACCCAAGAGTAAATGAATGCTTGAAAAAGAAATCCAATTGGAACAACAAGAAACTAAAATGTTCTAAACTAAATCATTCATTCAAACAACCATCAATCGAGGATACAGTAGCAATAACTCATTCCTCTGGAAATTGATGGAAAGGAAAATAGAGTATGGACCAAAGATCTGGGAGCTAAGCAGCGACTTGCTGACTCACTACAGCTTTAGACCTTCTCTCACACCAAAGCAGCAAATGCAAGTAAATGGAACGACAGAAAGTAAAATGGAATAGCAAAAGGAAATAGAACAGCAGTAAATGAAACAACAATCAAAAGAACTAAATCTTGCGAGTTAGAACTGAACTCTCATTCCGCAATCAAACAACAATCGTCAAAAGCAATTCCAATGAACCTTATTTTATGAGGAGATATTCACAAATGAATTATGGAACAACATTTATCATATATACACAACACACTTAGTATAGCAATCTGATGTTTCCAAAGAACATGACTTCTGTTTCCAAATGAAATAATATTACTTTCGGGTTCCCACGAATAAGAGTTCAAATGAATCCAATACGGCAATATTCAATATGAAGGCTCTGTCACAGAAACAATTGGCTTAAATAGTGAACATGCAATCAACTCCAAAGAGGTTCATTTACACGATACAGAGTTACTTACATAAATCTCCTGAATGAAACCATTAATGAAGTAGTCATAACAGAGCATAGAACAGCATATGAAAGATATATCAGATTACCGAGTAATAAAGATAAGCAAACCACGCATAACTCATAGTATAATGATACAGTAGCAATTGTAAAGATATGATACACAACAGCAGCAGCGTACTCCACCAGAGGCTGGGCCCTTAGCCGCCAGCGGACGCTGTTGGGTTACTTCAGAAGGAAAAGAGTGAACAGCAACGCCCAAATTATGTATTAGTCATTAAATAGTGAAACCATTACAATAGTTGAAGCTTTGAGACTTACAACATAAAACAATCCTTCCTTCCTCCTATCCTATCATGAATCCTTGCTTCTGAATCTCTAATTCAAATCATCAATTCGCCATCATTCGAATCCCCAAAGTCATCCTGAAGTATCCCCCTCTCTGATCTTTGTTTTCATTTAAATAGAGAAAGATCAGAGAGCAGTTATATCATAGATAATTACAACATGATTTCTTTTACAAATTTGGGTTGATTCTAACCAGATGATCAACAAGAAAATATAGTTCCTTTCATCTCTCAACAAAAGCAAGACGAATATGGGTTTGCAGCTGAGATTTGGAGGACGGCCGCAACAGCAAATTTGAGAAAAGCGTGCTCAAAGAACCCTACGTTTCTCTCTGTATAAGCCGAATTTGGGCAAACCATTCTTCACTAAAGTTAATTGGGCCCGTTATGGACAAAACCCATGTTCCGGATTTCTCAAATTCGTCTTCATTTTCTCAGAATCTCAACCGCAAAACGGTCACTCCTTAAACCAGCGAATTTCTGAGTTGGCAGATTTAAAAATCAAATCTTCAATCTGGAAGTTACCTTGGAGGCTAAAAATGGTGAATAATGTTATAACCAACTTATTAGAACTATCATTGATAAAATAATGCATAATCATCAATTTATTAGAAATAAAGGAGAATAAATAATATTCATTCATGAGAGCATAAATTATTTATAAAATGGATTTAAATGATAAATTATAATAGATGATATAATAGAGAAGAGTAAAAATGGATGAAATAAGTGTTACAAAGTGGTCGTATTCATGGCCCAACACCTTCTACTTCATCGGCTAAGGCTTTTACTTCTTATTTACCCACAATCACTAGATTAAAAAATATATATATATATATATATATATATATATATATATATATATATATATATATATATATCACTTGGTTGGCCCTTGTCACCCACTCGGATCGGTCAAGGTTCACCCTCACTATCTCCTCTTTTAACACTTTATCCAAGAAATCCACAATTACCTATGCTTTGGTAGGAAATTCCCCAATGGTCTCTTCAATAGCTTATACTTCCCTGCACACCTTTTCACACTTTGTCATTTCTTGAATAAACTCTAGGTGTTTCCAGTGTTTTTCTACTACCCTCATCACTCATCCCCACACCATTTTCCTGAGAATTTTGAATGATGACAAGTTAGAGTCATCTCTCCTTGAGAGTTCTAGCTCTGTTTCCAACCTTCTTACATGCTTCCCTACTCTGAGGAGTTTAGTTTTAGCCAATTGCAGCTCTCGCTTTTAATTTTGGAGCTAACATTACAACTCATCATTTGTCAGGATGTCTACCTATTCACCAAGAGGAGAATAGATTTTCTTAGTTCAAAAGATTCCATAAGTGAGTATCAGTTGTTGATATCCTTATCACATTGGTACACTTGTTTTCCCTTTATGTTTGCATAACTCCCAGTAGATGAAGAAGCCATTCAACGGGCTGACAAGCTGAGCAAATTGCTAACTAGAGAGGTTGAGGAGGAAAAAAGGAGGTGCCAGTAGCAAAAAGGGGATACGTGTCACAAAGTGCTAATGATAGGTTAGTGAGAAAGCTTCCTCAAATTTTGAGCCTCGAAATAACGGTGTGCTCATGAGTCCAAATAATTTAGGCTTTCTGAGCTTAAAGGGAAAGAATTTAGTAACTAAACAAGTTGTTACACTCTAATAATGCATTCACGACATTAATTGCACTAGCTCATGCGATTATTATCCCAAGGGATGGATTTTCTACAGACAGAACACACGCAGCTCACACAACCAAGATGGGGTTTAAATGGCTTGAATTTCCTGTGGATTCTTGTGGAATATGGATTTCGATAAAGAGTATTCATGAAGAGAGATGACTCATTAGTTTCATAACATGATTTACGTTCTTATTTAACAAATTTGGCAATTTTAAGTCTGCATATGCGCAAGGGCTAAAGCAAACAATCACAGTGGTAAAGTGCCAAAAATAGACTGTTGCGGGTCTTTTATACTAGTTGATACATGACACGTGTGCGAATTCCCTTGGCGGGAAAGTCCAATGACACACATTTATGTCAGTAGGATGTGGGGCCAACACATGGCCTATTGACAGAGCGTGACAATTCATTCGCAGTATGTTTTGGTGATAGCTAACCAAGTGACAGTTGGATTCGACATGGAGGGCCACGTGGCAAGCGTTCACATAGTTGGTAAAATGGCCTTTGAAAACATAGATTTCATGTGAGATTCTCCAGCAAGTGACACGTGGCATTGACTACATGTCCCCTATGATGTTATCCTACTCGCAATTTTACGGAGAAAAATCAGTAGGGTCGTCAGATGGAAATATTTCTCTATCCTTTGAGACATAGGTGACATCAAGATGATGAGAGTTTACCATGAGATCGGGTCATGTGGGTGGTGACTGGATGGGGTGTGATGATGTGGTGGGTGACAGGGTGGTGATACGGCGATGTGTTGCGCAGTGGTGATGCGGGAGGCTGGCATCAAGGAGGACATGTGTCGACTTTTCACAGTGGGTGGGGCTTTCCCTTTGAAAATGTCAGATGTGTGCAAGGAGCCTCTGGTACCAACACATGGCTCTCCTGCATCACCTCTAGGTGTTAATCTCCATGCAACTTAGGGAGCATGGGATGTCCTGGGCCATTGGATTGGCTCATTCCCTGGCCATCAGATCTGGGCGCACATATCTCTACCAGCGCCCATGCCCGCTAGGCTATTTTCTCTGGACCAATGTGCTCATGTTGGGCTTGCCCTCCAGCAACTGGTGCCCATGGGCCAAGTCTTGTTGTTGTTATCACTCCGTAATTTCCCTAGGTTGTGGAGAGAAACCCAGAGGTAACAACAAAAACACTTGCAAAGCTGGGATCTAGCCCTTCCAGCTTGAGAGAGGGATCTCTCTATCTGATTTAAATTATTTCTTAACGTATTATGCTAGTTATTGAGTTCTCACATTGGTTTTTTCAAATATTTGGTTGAAAATTGCAGGGAAAGACCATTAGGCATGGAGTCGTGAGTCTTAGGGTGATCAAATACAAAAATAACAGAGCAGTTGTAACAGGGAAGGATAGGAAAACTTTTGGATATTTTAAAGTATTTGTGGAGTGTTTAGGATGAAATGGATTTAAGTTCAATTAAATACAGAGCATGCTGATATGTGAGTCTATACTTAACATTATATTGAAAACATTAATATTGTTTACAAGCCAGAGCAGAGTACATTTAAGGAATTTCAACCCCTAATCTTCTTGAAACAATAGAGACTAAAAATAATGGAAACTGAGAAAATAATAGTTTCACATGAGAAAGTATATCACCAAATAGTTTGACAAGGGAATCTTGGAACATAACTTCTTTGTATTATTGCAAATTGATCGCTTCAGTACAACATGACTTACATCAAAATGTGGCTCCTTTCTTCATACAAGTTCCAACCTTTTCTAAGTCCATTTACTAAGTTTTTATATAAACATTTTACATCTCAGATAGGACTTCAAAAATAAGATATATTTACAAAATAATATCTATTAAAGACAAAAATATTGTAGATAGAGGAGGAAAATAAGGAAAGACTGGTAAAAATTTTCTACGTTGTTGAGGCTTTGAAGGAATCTGGTGCTGACTGTGGCTATTAGCTATAAATTTTGTTCCTCTGTTGTCGAAATTTCAAGGATTCAGTTATGCTTTACTCGATCAACTCTAGCAACCGGTCCCACCTTTCTTCACTTGGGATGGAAAAGTTTACCATGTTTATGAACCTTTCATCCACTTCGGTGTAAATGTCAAAAGTTGGCTTGTTGACAGAAAGGTGGTGAATCTCATGCTGAATATTCAAGTCAAACTGTAGGCCTTCTCTAAATTCTTCTCCACTAATAACTCCCTTGGCCTATACAAACTTTGAAGCATCAGTGGCTATGTTAAACAACTGGTCCTAGTAGTTTTCTAATGGAATCAGTTTTCCATTAGAATTCCTCAAAGTAGGTAGACCCTTTTCCTGTAGTAGTGTGAACTTTCTATTGAATCTTCTTACTTGTAACTCAACGTCTTTACATTTGTTCTCTATCTGTATCATCAAATTATTTTTGGCTAAAACTCTCTTAACCTCCATGATTGTTGTTGTCTTGTCTACAATGTTCAGGTCCTCTAATTCATCCTTGTTCTTGGATTTTAACAGCTTGATAATATTTTGTGCCTCTTCTAGTATGTGCTCCAAATCAGCTTTAGTATTCTGTATTATTGTCTTAACTCTTTGCATGAGTACCTCCTGCTCAAAAGTGATTTGAATTTATGGCCACATATCTGTTATATTAGCATTTATATTCTTCCAAATGTTATTTTTGGACTCTTCCAACATATGAATGACAAAAGACTGGTCCTCATATTCCTAAATTTGTTGAATGGGTTTGTAGTTCTTTTGCATTTCTATCAAATATGCATTATCAATTTTAGTTTTATTTTCCTCCATACGAGTCAATGTTGCTGATAACTTCTCTTTCTTTGCCTAAATCGATGATAATTCTTCCAAAGCTTTAGCAAGATCTTCTGTAGAATCTGAAGATGTTACCTTTACTGAAGTTTATGTTGTTGTACCTGTGCTTGACGTAGATGTCCCTGTTGCTTCCCACTGTCCTTTTTCTCTTAACAGTGTTTCCATGCCCTATTCGATTTTGTATTTGTGCATTTTTCTCAACAACTATTGCAAATAAATTTTCCTTTTCCATTTCTATATTAGAAACTTCTTTAGCTTGAGGATGTTCTATGGATGGTAGCTTCAGTTATTTTCTTAATGCCTAAATATCTACCTCTTTTCTCTTTATAATTTCTTTTGTTGCCTTGATATCGGTAGGATCATGTCCTAGATTTATTATCAAATCTTCTAGAGATTTGATTATGTTGTCTTTAGAAAATGAGGACATCTTCTCAATCTTTAACTGAGAATGTATGTTATTCAAAGATGATTGTAATTTGGAAACAATCATGGCAGAACTGGTAATTGTTGAAAATATCAGCTCCCCTATTTTCTTGTGTAAATCGATTTGATTTATTTCATGTATCTTCTTTATATCAATTGAGAAAATGGAGGCTTTGTAGGCTTCAACACTCCTAGGAGATGGAACTAAAGGTTCCATGAAGGCCATTTGAAACTTTCCTTTCTCTGATTCGAATGTAGAGAGCAATCTATGTTGTGTTTTTGTTGTCTGCTTCCAAAATTATGAGAAAGTTGAAGCCTTTAAAGCTTCATTTTTCAACTTTATCTCCCTGTACCTTGAAAATATACTTTGTTGACTTGAAACTTAAGAACTAGAAGATAATAGAGACTAAACCATCATTCCTACAATAGGTGACTGAATTTTTTCCTCTGCTTGAGGAAAAGGATTGGCAGGAGTTCCTATCAATACCACTGTGGCATGTTGTTGTGTAACTCCTTCCTTTGTAGATTCATCTTGGATAGTAATCATCGAAGGATCAACTTGAGGGTATAAATTTTGAGTAGTGTTTGGGTCCTTTTTTTCCTTTTAAAAACAATAAATTATGCACCTTGTGCTTCAAATTTAGTAGGGGACATGTCCTTTCTCCCCCTTTTGACCTCCTTCTCCTTAGGAATAGAAGTCTGCATGGATGACTGACTAACTAGTCATTCTTCAGCTTCTTGTAAAGTGCCCTCTATTCATTCCTCATGGTTAGCATATTGTTCAATTTTGAGCCTTGTTGTATGTGCATAGGAAGTACTCTTTTGTTCCAATCTGAGTTTTTAAATAATTCCTAGAGGATCATAGGACCAAGAGAAACTGGGCTTGAGCATCATTTGACTTAAAATAGCTTCCACCTCCTTTGTTGCAGCTCTAGTATTGATAATATAAGGACCTATATTAACCTTTAGCTTGAACTGTGCTTTATTTTTGTAGGATACAAAGTACAGATCATCCATATTTAGCATTTGTCTTGTGTATTCTAATGGTTGGGATTGCTTCTATCCATTTGGTGAAGTAGTATGTTTCTGTTAGGATCCACTTATGTTGAGTTGAAGAGCTTGGGTGGATTTCTCCAATAAAATCCAAACCCCACTGTTGGAAAGGCACCTCCACTGAGATAGGCTTGAGGGGTAGAGGTAGGAGTTTTCTCTTGCCTTCGAAAATTTGACATTGATGACAAGTCAAAATTTTTTTATGAACATCTACAAACAAGGTAGGCCAGTAAAAACCATCTCTCAAGATTTTGTTGGCAGTGGCCTTCCAGTATAAATGTCCTCCATAGTCACCTTGATGAAATTCCTCCATGACTTTATCTGCTTCATCCTTTAATAAAAAATTCAGTAAAATACCTCCAACATCCTTCCAATATAGAGCTTGATTCAAAATGCAGAACTTTACAACTTTTAGTTTAAGAAATATAGCCTTGGTTTTGGTCAAACTAGCAGGAGCTTGTAAATTCTGCAAAACATACACAATATTTGCATACCAGGGGGAAGTAAGAAAATTTTATGATACATGTGGAGTCACCATATCTTGTTGTTCATCTAGAGCAACTACAAAATTTATGTCTAGTGCATGAAAATTTGACTCAACCATTAGTTTGGCTAGTCCTTGACCTTTGATGAGTTTAGTAGGCTTTATCTCAATGTCATATTCTAAAATTATTGCAATCCATTTGCCTCTTTTCCCATCTGGATCAGTCTGAGTGAGGATATCTTTCACCACTACACTTGGAATGAAAGAAATTATGTGGGAATGTAGAATATACACTCTGAAGTCCTTCAGTTCCTTTAGTAAAGAAAAATCTTGTTTTTCCATGATATTGTACTTCAAGGAGGCATATCTTAAAGCTATGCTAAAAAATTCTATAGGTTGTTCATGTCCCTCCTTGTTTTTCTACAACAAAACTGTTGCAATAGTGTGTTTTGATACAAAATAAAAAATCATGAAATCTTTAGTAAAATCAAGGCTCATTAAAATAGGAGCACATGTCAAAGCTACTTTCACTTCACTGAAATATTTTTTAGCCTCACTATTCCATTTTATTTCAGTATCCTTCTTCAGCATGTTGGTGATTGCTCTCAAAATCTCAGCTAGGTTTGGGATGAATCTTCTCAAAAAATTTATCCTACTAATGAAAGACTGGACTTCTTGTTTGCTCCTTGGAGGATCAATCTTCATTATGGCTTCAACTCTGCTGGGCCTATTCTGATACCATCCTTTGAAATAATGTGACCAAGTAGCTTTCCTTCCTCTAAACCAAAAACAATCTTTTTGGGGTTCAAGGAAATACCAAATTTCCTGCGTTTCTCAAAAATTATCCTTAAGTGAAGCAGGTGATCTTCATCTGTTTTGGAGAATACAGTAATGTCATCCAAATAAATCATAATAAATATATCCTTCTCATCTATGAAATCAATATCCATAGCTCTCTAGAAAATGGCCCCTGCATTCATAAGGCCAAAGGGCACCTTCACATACATAAAGGTTCCCCAAGGTGTTGTGAAATTTGTTTTATGTTGATCACCAGGATGCACCAAAATTTGGTTAAATCCTGAAAATCCATTAAGCAAATAAATTCTTTTGGAACCAACTACTTTCTATAAAATATGATCCATTTTAGGTAGATGGTAGTTATCTTTGAGTCACACTTTGTTCAGATTCCTGAAATCTACACATAGTCTTATTTCTCCTGTCTTTTTCCTTGTGGCCACTAGATTTGACCCCCATTTTGAAAATCTTAAAGACACAATGATTTTGGCATCAAAAATTTTTTTAACCTCTTTTTCTATCAAGGGTAACAGAACTGGATTTACCCTCCTTAGTTTATGCTTGAAAGGTGTTTGGTCCTTTCTGATGGGAATGGTATGTTGTATAATGCTGGTATCATATGCCTTTAGATCTTCATAACCCCAAGAAAACACATCAAAATATTCTTTTAGTAGATCAATGTACTTTTGTTTTTCATTGGGAGGTAAGGACTTGGACAACTTTACAATCTTCGGATTTTCCTCAGTTCCTGTGTTACAGTCTTCAACCTCAACCCCTATAGGTTATATCTTTGGATTTTTAGCTACATCATTAAAATCAAAAAGCTCTTCTAATGGTACCAAACCCCTTGGCAACACATTGTCTTTCAATTGTAGGACCTCAAGCTCTTCTGGATTTTCATCAATCTCATTCAACACTATTTCATTCATATCATTATCTACATTGTTATCTGAATCAATATGTACATTCTCAAATTCTTCTTTTAACTGTAAAAATTTTTCTACCTGCTTATCACTACCAAAAACCTGCCAATATCTAATGTTATATGGGACAGTTGGCCTATGCTTCACTTCCACCTCAAATTTTCTATTAGGATGAAAAGGCATCTTACAAGTGCTAGCTGATGTAGCCAATGCATCAGCTAAGATATTTTGACCCCTAAGAATCAGAGATAACTAATAATCTCAGAAACAATGCAGAAAATATAATACATCGTTTATGTAGGCCCTTAGTCTAGGTTTTTTAGTTGAGTACTCACCTTTGATTTGATTAATGATGATTTTAGAATCACCATGTACAAAAATCCTTTTAGCTCCCAAGCTTTTCAAAATTTGCAGTCCTAAAATCAGTGCTTCATACTCAGCTATATTATTTGTGCATTGGAAATTTGTAGAATTTCCTATAGATTCACAAACTCATGTGATTTACTAATCACATGACAATAATTTACTTCTACTTTCAACCAATGAAAGCCAATAGATCGATGAAAATAGTATGAATAAGAAGAAGACAAATCAGTGGCACATAACACAATAAGTTTTCCTGGGGAAAGCCACAGCTCAAAACCTGCCTATCTGTATTGCATTAAATCAGAAATATGAGTGAAGATACAAAGCTTGTTCTCACAAGAACAATTCCACACAATTATTCTCAACTCTCTACCTCACAAGCCTGCTATTAGCCAACACTTAGCCAATTTCCACTACCTTCCAAGCCCCTATTTCCTTGCGCAATTCCTAGGATGAATAGCCTGTATTTAAAGGGAATTTGTGCTTCCAAAACTATGCAATCCAAATAGAGGTCCTTCTCTAATTTCATGCATGATATTTACAACTTAGTAAATCATACAACTAATAGTACACTATCCCTGCACTCTAGTCTCAACTAACTCTTTCTCTAAACTAACATGCATGAGTTTCTCATGAGGGAATCTTTAGTTAACTAGAGTAACACTTGTGGATGCTCCATTACACCAACTAATTGTTAGTCCTCTATTAGTTCCACAAACACTTAGAACTAATTTAACTGACCATAACTCAGTAAATTGAGTTAATCTAATTACAACTCAAATAAACTCATCCTAGACCCCTAAAATCTAGGGATAACATATACATGACTACAGAAAGACTTCCAACTCGAAATTACTAAGCTAATTAAGTTAATTAAACTTAATTAACTATTTACAAGTTGCTATGAGAACAGAATTCGATTTTAATTCACAGTTTAATTCAAGGAAAAATTAAACTGGAATTTCTTGTTTCCATTTCTCAACAATCCCACTCAATAAGAAAGGGATTATCTTCTACCCCGATCCTGTCTCTGTGAAACTCGAATTTACATCTTGACAATGCCTTTGTCAATATGTCAGCATCTTGATTCTCCATGGGAATGTACTCTAACAACATTCTAACAACATAATCCGCCTCAATACACAATCTCTGAGATGATGATATCGGATATCAATGTGCTTGGACTTATCATGAAAAACTAGATCCTCAAAGATTTTTATACGACTCTGATTATCGCAATAAATCACTATCGGATCCATCTGTTGACCAAACAAACCAACCAGGATCTTCCTCATCTAGAGAGCCTCACATGTTGCCTAACTCATAGCCATGTACTCTGCGTCTATCGAACTAAGTGCAATCGATATTTGTTTCTTGTTGTACCAAGGAATTTTCACTGACCCAATACTGAAGATCCCTCCTGATGTGATTTTCTGGACGAATGGACTCCCTGCCCAATCTGCATCGGTGAAGCCTTAAAGCTTCACTCGCTCTATCTGTTTGTACCATAATTTGTACTGAGTAGTTCCCTTGAGGTATATTAATACATGTTTTTCCACCTTCCTATACAACTTGGTAGGCCTAACCATCACTTGACTCAGTTGGTTTACTTCATAGCATAAATTTGGTTGTGTGTTCACCAAGTACATGAGTGAACCCACAAGCTGCCTATAAATAGTAACTTCTACTACCTCTCCTGAGGTAGCATCCTCCTTCCTCCAGTTACCAGCTAGAGGAGTCTCCATAGGCTTCCAACTCTCCATGTGGAACCTCCTGAGTATCTCGTTGGCATACTTTCTTTAAGATACAAACAGCTCCCCATCACCCTGCCATACTTCCATGCCCAAAAATTAATGCATGAGCCCCAAGTCCTTCATCTCAAACTCTCTTGCAAGGTCCTCCTTGCAAGACTTGATCAACTGATCATCACCTGTCAGTATGAAATCATCAACATAAAGTACAACGATCAACAGTTTACCTTCCACCACTATGTGGTATAGGTTCGCATCTCCTTCACTCTTCATGAAGCCCAACCCGATGGAGTAGTTGTCTATCCTAGTGTACCAAGCACAAGGTTCTTTCTTCAGCCCATCCAACACTCTCTTAAGCTGGCACACATGTGACTCACGGTCGAAGGTTTCAAAAACTCTAGGCTACTCTATCTACACCTCTTCTTCAATCGTGCCATTAAGAAGTTTGTCTTTACATCCATCTGATGTATCTTCCAACTCGTCTGTGTTGATAGTGCCAATATAGATCTGATCGATGAGTACCTTGCAACAGGAGCAAAGGTCTCATCATAGTAAATCCCCTCTACCTATGAAAAGTCGCGGGCCACAAATCTAGCCTTATGCTTCTCCACAGTACCATTTTCAGCTTGCTTTACTTTGTAAATCCAACAAGAGCTCTTCACGGACTTATCCTTCGGTCTCAGGACCGCATCCCAAACACTATTACGAACTATGGAGTCATACTTCTCCACCATGGCATCAACCCAAATTGGTTGTTACACTGCTTCCTTAAAGGAAGATGGCTTTGTCACAACACATCCACTCATAAGAGACATGTATCTAGTGTACCTGTCAGGTGACCTCATCTATATGTGTTATGATGTGGGTTCCCCCACATTCTCTCTAGCATCTGACAACAATCTATCTGCCTCTCAGGTGCACTTTCTCCCATCTCTGGAAGACTCTGCCTGAGTGGATGTCTCCACTCCCAAATCCTCTGCATGTGGCTGCTCCACATCAATCTGAGGCTACTCAACCTTAGGACATAAATTATCCTCAACTTCATGTAGTTGAAGCTCCCTCTCAAGGGAAACTCACATGGCCTTCTCCTCATCGAATATGGCATGCCTGAGAACCATTGTCATCTTGTTGGTTGGAAATTACACCTAATAGTTATGAGGTGTATCAGTGTACCATGCAAATATCCTCAAATCTGTTGTCAACTCAACTTTCTTCCATGCATCTTTGGCCACATGGCAATATACCGATGACCCAAAAATCCTGAAGTGACCAACATCTGGCCTCTTTCCAGAATAATCCTCCTCTATTGTCTTCATCCCAAGTATCCTATATGGGCTACGGTTCTGAACATAAACCGATGTGTTGCATGCCTTAGCCCACAAGTGTAGTGGGAGACCTTGATCATGAAACATCACCCTCGACACCCCTACTATGGTTATGTTCTTCCCCTTGGCCACCCCATTCTACTGAGGGTTATAGGGTGTCGTCAACTCTCGTTTAATCCTTTTCACTGCACATAATTTCTTAAACTTGTTTGAGACATACTCACCACCATTATCACTCCGTAGAGATTTAACCTTCTTACACTCTTTCTCCACCAATGCTTTAAACTCACAAAACTTTGTGAAGGTTTGATCCTTTTTCTACATAAAAAATATCCAATATTTTTGAGAAAAGTCATCAAAAAATATAACATAATACATGTGTTTGGTCGTGGATGTTGTTGAGAATGGTCCACACACATCTGAATGGACTCGCTCTAGAATATCCTATGCTTGACTCTCTCTGTCGTGAAAGAAAGACTTGGTGTATTTACCCAAAGTACACCCCTTGCATGTATCAACTTTCTCTAGTGTACCTTTGGACAAACCGATGGAGATATGTTGCATGATCTTCAAAGCCCCATGGTGCAAGTTGTTGTGTGTGGAGCATGATTGTTCAGAGGTCTTTGTTTCAGCCGGATGTATACCCCAGGAAGTTTGTACACCCCTCCATGCGAGGGGCTGTGGGGGGCACTTGTCCCCCCCGCAGGGGTTCGGGGGGCCGATCCCCCCTGGCTAAGGGGTCCAGGGGCCAGTGGTCCCCCGGCGGGGGCTCAGGGGCAGCGCCCCCGAAGCTAAAAAACAGATGTAAAATTGCCTTGTAAAAGTATAGTAATTTCTAGTCAATCTGGGCCGTTCATTAGGCGGATGATCTGACGGTAGAACTTATGTTTAGTTAAGGGTTTTTTGCCCTAGAAGGCAACCCCTCTCTTTGTATGAGGGCATTGTATTTGAGGTTGTGTAATAGATGTGTAGACTGTGAGCAAGAAACAAAGAGGTGAGACTGTGAGAGAAAACAGAGGATATTACAGCAGATCTGCTGTAGGTTGTGTCTCTTCATTTTTCTGGATAATAGAAAGGAAGGACTGGCTATTCGGGGTGGACGTAGCCCAAACTGAGTGAACCACGTATATCTGTGTCTCTCTTGTTTTATGCATTTTCTATGTTTATATTTCTGCAATATTTTATGTGTTCCATTGCTCCGTAATATATAATCTTATAACACAAGTGGCCTAATCACCTGTGCCACAACTCGCCAACGTCTCAACTTTGCACCATCTCTACTTTCATGCTCAAAGCAGCACAATCCTCTACCTTCATCTTATAGAGATTCTTCACTCGAATCCCTATCTTCTTTACCTCACCTGTGGCTATGTGTTGAAGGAACGCATTTCCTTTCGAGAGGATCACATCATAGCCTCTATCCTCAAGCATGGCAATGGATACCAAGTTCTTCTTCAGCCCAGGCACATACATAACATTCTTCAAGGTGAGTGGAGCCCCATGCTCCCTATGAAAAGTAACTGTGCCCAATCCAATAGCATTATACCTCTTGTCGTCATCGATCTCGATATGCATCTGGAGATCTTTCTCCTCCATGTCACTAAATAACTCCTTGTCACTAGTCATGTGGAATGAAGCTCCATTATCTAAGTACTATACACTTCCCATCATTGATTACACCATGCATGTAATGAGGGAAAATTCCAATTCGAATTGAGAGGCCAAAGCCTCACCCACCGCTCCTCCTGAGGACTTCTTCTTAAACTTCTTGAGTGGACAATTTGTAGCAAAATGGCCCAGCTCATGACAATGAAATCATTTCACTTTCGTCATGTCTTTCTTCTTTCCTCCATGACAAGAATCCGATTTGGAATGGGAAGCTTTCCCTTTCCCCTTCTTCGCCTTAATCGCTAAGGAACAATTCTCTTCATCATCAGTCTTTGATGAAGAGCCTTGGTGTTCCTCCTGATCTCCTCTTGCATCAAATCCGACCATAGTCATTCCCAATCTGGCAGCTTCTCCTGACCATTGACAGAGTCATGATAACTATGCCAACTCTTTGGGAGTCCTAGAAGAGAAAGACTCACCATATCATCATCAGCAACTGTGATTACAACACTTCCAAGTTCATCACGACATTGAGTGAACTTGGTCAATTATTTTGGAATAGTCTTGCCTTTCTCTATTTTGGTTTTTCGAAGTTTGTCCTTCAGTTCCAATTTCCTTTGGTCACTAGTGTTCTGATACAAGTCCTTCAATTATTAGCATACGGATTTTCCTTGCCATGCAGACTCGAGACAATGTGGTCTCAAACTCCCTCAAGGATTATCGCCTCACCTTCTCCACACACTTCTTCCATTCAGTCAGATTTTGTGCATCCAATGTTGTTGGCTTAGGAATGTCCCGATCAATGAATTCCTTCAAGCCATTATCCTCCAACACAACCTCCATTCTATCTCTCCAGGCTATAAAATTTGAGTTTCCTTCCAAGGCATACTCGAGCCGCAAACCGTAGAACACCATCCTTGAAGTATGTATTGAAAATTTGAATTTCACCTGTAACCCAAAACTCAAAACTTTGAAATATCCTCTAGTATATTGAATTCAACTCTGATACCATGTAGAATTTCCTGTAGATTCACAAGCTCATGCAATTTACTAAAGCACGAGACAAGAATCTACTTCTAATTTCAACCAGTGGAAGCCAATAGATCGATGAAAACAATATGAAAAAGAAGAAGACAAATCAGTGGTACATAACACAATACATTTTCTTTGGGAAAGCCACAACTCAAAACCCCGCCTATCTGTATTGCATTAAACCAGAAATATGAGTGAAGATACAAATATTTTTCTCACAAGAACAATTCTGCACAAGTATTCTCAACTCTCTACCTCACAAGCCTGCTATTAGCCAACACTTAGCAAATTTCCACTACCTGCCAAGCCCTATTTCCTTGCACAATTCCTAGGATGAATAGCTAGTATTTAAAGGAAATTCATGCTTCCAAAATTGTGCAATCCAAACATAGGTTTGTCTCTGATTGCATGCATGATATTTACAACTCAGTAAATCATACAATTGATAGTACACTATCTCTGCACTCTAGTCTCAATTGGGTCTTTCTCTGAACTGACATGCATGTGTTTCTCATGAGCAAATATTTAGTTAACTAGAGTAACACTTGTGGATGCACCAATGCACCAACTGACTGTTAGTCCTCTATTAGTTCCACAAACAGTTAGAACTAATTTAACTGACCATAACTCAGTAAACTGAGTTAACCTAATTACAACTAAAATAAACTCATCCTAGAACCCTAAATTTTAGGGAGAACATATACATGACTATAGAAATACTTCCAACTCGAAATTCCTAATATAATTAAGTTAATTAAACTTAATTAACTATTTACAAGTTGCTATGAGAATAGAATTCGATTTTAATTCACAATTTAATTCAAGGACAAATTAAACTGGAATTTCTGGTTGCCATTTCTCAACAAAATTGAGCTTGTAAGAATGTTCCTTTGCTATACATGTTTGTGAATTTAAGACCCAAACATCTGCCCCTGCTCCTTCCTTGCTCACTACCCCATCAAAATCCATGTTCCAAAGGGCTTCACCCTCTTCATCTTCCTTCCCAGTATCTAATTTCATCTCCTTTTTTTTGCTCAATTAAGTTTTCAAGTATGACACTTCCTCTTCTGTACATATGTCATTATATAGGATGAAGGAATCCATATCTGAGTGCACAGAATACAGGGGATAATTATTTGGTTTTCTTTATTGCTTACCATATACTTCATTAATTCTTCCCTGTACAACCTTCTCTGTTGACCAAAAACAGGAATTGTAGCATATGTCATGCCCATTTGCAAGATACCCTGTAAATTTTTCTCCCCATGATCTTGATAGCAACATTCCATATTTGGGAGGTATGTCTGCCACTACAATGTCCAATGCCACACTCTTTGTTGGGATTTGATCCAAAGTCACACATAAATCCTTGATGAGACCTAAGCATCTTACTTTGCTAGAATCAAAAGAATATAAATCTTTGTAGGGTCTTGTTATATCTAATCCTAGCTTTTCCATAATGACTCTAGGCATAAGATTGTGCGAAGCACCAGAATCAAGCATGGCATTGTGTAGAATGTAGTCATGGATGTTCAAACTAACATAGAAGGGTGACACACTACCATCTTGAGACTTCCCTTCAACTTCAGGTCCAAACAATAATTTAGGTTGGTCATCAATTAAGTTGACTGTGTATGTTCCCTCCCTTATCTTTAGTGCCTTCATGACTTGAGATCTATATGCATTCTTATTAATTAATTATGTCAGAGGAATAGAAATTTTTACCTTGGCTAATTCATTTTCAATACTGAAAGATGTTTGAGGTTTATCAACTTCCTTTATACTTACATCCTGTTTTTGAGAAGTATCCCTTTGAGAATCATCCTTTGCCTGGCTGGTGGAAGGGGGATCACTCTGAATCTTCTTGGGAGGATTTCTTGCATTCTTATTACTTCTCAAATTGTATTTCTTATGTACCTCCATGATAGCATTTTGGTATCCCTTTTTATAATATTTTGACTCTGCAGGGAAGACTTCTGGTTGTGATAACAAGAATAGATCTTGTTCTTCCTTAGTTAAGAAAATATTTTCAATTTCTCCTTCCCCAAATAAATTTATCTAATTTTCTTAAAGGTCATCAACTATCTTAGCTTCTTCATCTACATAATTCTCTTAGAATGGAGGTCTAATTTGTTGTTAATCAGCGGGGGCTCTTTGCTCTTTCTATTTAATTTGGGGTGGATTCTTCCTAAAATTAGGATTTCTGATTTGAGGACCTCCTTGAGTTTCTCTTGGTGGAGCCCTGTCAGTTAAACTTATCCTTTCCATCATTCTTTCCATGGTTTTAACTAAGGTGTCTAACTTTGCATCTGATGAAGAAGAAGAAGGTTCTTCTTTGATCGTGACTCTTCTCTCATCCTTTAACCTTGCTCTCTTAGCCAATAAATTTGCTTCCACACTAACAACATTCCTTTGCATTTCCTCTAAGGTAGCAAGATTTCTCTCCCTCAGTTGATAAGACATATCTACATCAAAACCATCTAGAAATTTGATTAGAGCTACACCTGGTGGACATTGTATTGTTTTTGGAATAGAATTTTAAATGTTATTGAACCTAGTGCAATAATCTTGAACTATTTCACCAGGAGCTCTCTTTATACTCTCATATTCGGCCAAGATTTGAAGAGGATTCTTCTTTACTTCCCACCTTGTGAGAAAACTTCGATGAAATTGTGGGAGATCTGCAATACTAGCTGTTGGCAATGCCCTAAACCATTTCTTAACTTCTCCTATCAAAATTTGTGCAAAGAGCCTTGTTTTCACATCATCTTCATCATTTTCTTGCAAATTTGAATAATCATTCATTATGTCTATGTGTTGTTGTGTTGTGATTGACCCTGTTCCATCAAATTGAGGTATTCGGCTCCAATAATCCTATGGCATGGCATTAAGTTGTCCAGGGAAGACAAGGGGGCATAACGAGTTGCCATGACTGGTAAATGGGAGGAAGATGAAACAACAATTGAAGTGGATGATGAGGGTGGTAACGAAAATGGGATTATGATCTGAGTTGGTATAGAGGTAGTAAAAACAGTAGATGAAATAGGGACATAGGAAATAAGAGAAACCACTAGAGGGGTTGGTGATGAGGCCAAAAAAGAAGAAATAGTTGATTGGTCAATAAATGATTTCTGAGCAACTAGATTTAATTTATTCACAAAATATTCAAGTTTATTGAATTGTTTTATAACATCTTCATCGGGATTTGAAATGAAAGGTTGATGTGTTTAGATATAAGGTTTCAAAAAAATTTCATCAAAAATTGTCTCAGGGATAAAACTTTCTGACTTGGTCTAGAAAAGTCTATGCTCAAAAGCTAAGTCAAATTCAATATCCTCCGTAGTTATCTAACTTTCAGGGAGAGAATTAACTCTAGGAAATGGATTATTACTTGCTTGGCTCTTAGTGAAACTCTTCTTCCTAATAAGTTTCTCAGGATTATTTACAATTTTAGGTGGGTTAGGATCTAGATGGGCTCTAGTGTAGATATTTCTAGGAGCTATATATTCAATAGATTATTTGCAGATGGATGTATGTACACAATCTGAATGGAAAAATAGCTTTAATAACATTTATTTCATAGTGTTACACTAAAAAATGTCACCATGACCATTCATAGTTAGGATGACTCTATCAACAGTCATGCTACCCTCTTAGGCAAGTCTTATGCCTCTACTTTCCATGTCAAACTCCAAAAAAGAGAGAAAGTCTTTCTAAACGTATTTATCTCTGGGGACGCAGGTTCTCTCAACCTTACCTGCGGGGATGCACCCAATGTTCACAAAAACTGCGTCTTTGGATGCTCTGTATGTAAAGGTGCAGGTGCGTCCCCCTGAAAAGGTTAAAATGCGCAAGTTTCATCTTTAAAAAGTCACTTGTGGTCATTTCTAGAGCATTCTAGAAGGTTGTTCGACGTGTATTGAGCGCCTCCAGATGGTTCATGCACTCCTACCAAAGAGGAACTTATCCCATCAATAGGGGAGCTATCCCATCCAAAGAGGGGATTATCCCATTGATGGTGGACCTGATTAACTTCCTCTTGAGCACTATAAGTACAGGCATTGGGCCAGAAGGAGGGGAGGTTGAAAGCTATACATTTCTAAGGGTAAATGCTGCAGGAATTAGGACTCCCATTTAGAAGCTTGTGAGGAGAGATTTCCATCTTTGCTTGTTCTATTTGGAAGTGGGTGAGCTTTGTCAAAGTAGAGGAAGACTCTTGTGGACCCTGGAAAGAGCTTGCACAACACCAAGGCTCAGGTTGTAATGGTTCCTTTTGATTACCTTTAATGCAAATTGGTCCATTCTTCTCAATAACTTGTTGTTTATGGGTTATTTCATGTACTCCTTGGTCTATATGTTGAATATGCTTTGTTTTATGTTATAATCAGGTGCTATTTAATTGTTTGACTGTTGGTGATTGCAGGTTTTGGAGAAAAGGAGGAGCTCATCCATATCAACAAAGCTTGGACTTCTACAACAGCGTTTGGACAAAGGTAAGAACGAAACACTTGATTTCTCATATCATAATGCATGTTTAGAGAAGGATAGCTCCAGTTTGTTTTGTTTGTCATTAGAATGTCTTAGACTTCTAGGAAGGTCGGTTATGTCCGCACTCTTGACTGATTCCATGTGACAAATTGGCGCCTCCGCTGGGGATTCCATTGATGAGAAAAATCTTTTCCTTTGTGTGAACTTTGCTTTGAGAAAATTGGTTTATTTTTCTGGTTTTGGCTCTGTGATTCTGTCTCTGGGTGGGTTAGCTTAGGATTAGTTTTATTTTGGTTTTTCTTGAGTTTTTCAGTAGGACACACCCTCTGAGTGCTGCACAGTGCGTCCCTGGACGCACTTTTGCTGTGTGCACAGAGCGGGCCCGCACCTGTGCTAACGGGTTGCCTGCGTCCGCTGCCAAAATTTGAGAAAATTTCATTTTTTACATTTTTCCTCTTAGATTTTGCTTTTTCTTAGTTTTTACTGCCCAGATCCATTAGTCTCCTGTCAAAGATCTTCACCTGAACTTGTTTCATTAGAATTCTTGCTCTAAGCTTTCATCAATTGGGTGTTTTGAGTCTCTTTCTTGAGAAATTCTTGATTTATTTTCCTTTGGTCATTACTTGGAGGTTTCTCTCAGTCTTTTCACAATTTTGCATCTTTTTGCTTTTGTTTTTGCAAAAAAAATTTCCCCCTCATTCGCCGGGGGGGGCTAAATTGTGTATGAGTGTTAATCGCCTTTGAGTATTTTTATTTTTGATCTTTGGAACTCTCACCCAATTTTCTCGACTTGCACTTGATTGGTTCTTAGATCACATTAGAATCATCTTGTGTTTGAGGATTCTCTTGCATAGATCACATTTGCATAATTAGAATTCTCACTTTCAGAATATGAATGAAAAATGTGCATAGATTACATTTGCATACTTTTCAAGTGAATTGTGCTTCGATTACCATTGCATAGTTTACATTCTGAAAAATCAATCGTAGATTTAGATCAGCTTTCTTTGATTTGAATTTACACAAAAATAAAAATAAAAAAATTGGTTTGGAATTGATTTGCATTAGTTTTTCTTGATAAAATTAGTGCATTAGAGAATCTGTTATATTTTCTCTTAGTGATCAATTTTTGCATTGTTGGAAGTGAATGGAAACTCTCTCCTTACTTTAGTTAGGATTCATCGAATTGAAAGGATTGCATTATCATATTCGATTGCATTCAGTTGAGTCAGTTCATAACACCATTGGTTTCGTATCCATTTACCCATTTGAGTAAAAACAGCCTTAATAACACAGCGCTTAATTAAAATTCATCTAGTAATTTTTACATTTCTAGGGCTCTGATACACCAACATAGCTTAGGCTAGTGTCTTGGAGTAGGAGAGTAATTAACTCTCCAAGACAGCAAAACCAAACAAGTAGCTTATCTTGTGGTAGGATAAATCCAACTGTTTCATTTGTACTCTGGGAAAGCTCCTCTTAAAGGAGAAGCACGAGCTCTGTCCGAACCAGTGAGGGGATCAATCCTCCCTCGTTGGGAACGACGCCAGACACACACGTATTACAAATGGTAAACCTCGGATTAACCATTGTCGAGGAGCCAGGGGTCACTTGTCGGTAAACCTTGGATTATTGTCAAGGAGCCGGCAAGGGGATTGAGCTTGATACTCTACCCTTGCGTGCTGTCGGAGTGTAGACTGTTCCCCCAGGTGAATTTGTTGCTGTTGGTAACCTTAGTGACCATTATCTTAGGATTCTACCCAAGGTGACGGTGGAGGGAAGATCCCACTGTACCTGGAGCAGACGTCGGTTATACTCACTTGGATTTTCTGGGGGGTTCACTTCACTCGAGACGGTTAAAGTGGAGGAACTTGGTCCAGTCTATTCATTAAACAGGTTGCCGGGGTAACTGTTCCACCCACTATTTCTGTACTGGATTCTGCGAGGTTGGGCTTCATCACCAACTAGTGTTTTCGGTCCGGAGAGCTTACTGTTTGTGTGTGGTTTGACTCCTAGATTTGATAGCGCGTGTTAATTTGTTTGTTTTTACTTTTAGAGACCATAGGTGTGAATTGTGAATTTTAATTGTTAGGTGTGCATTGTGAATTGTTAATTTTAGTTTTAAATTGTTAATAAAATTCACTGAAGTTGAATATAATGGCAAATGTTCCGGAATTTATCAACCTAGGAACCCCTCCCAATGAGAATCCTAGTACTTTTCCTTACTTTGGAAATGTTGGTCCTCCTTATATGGCTACTTTGTCATTACCTGGATTTACAATAGGATTACCGATATGGTTATTTTCAACTTCGTTGGCCCAAAGTACTCTAATTGTTCCATCTCAACCGGATGCTTCACTTCAACAGAGTTCACCATCTCAACATCACCAACCTTCTGTTGACCCTTTACCTTCTTCGCCTAATTTTTCTTCCTCCATTTCTTCCTCTTCGCCTGGTAAAAGCCTTGATGCTAGTAACCAGGAGGCTAAGAAGAAGAAGAAAGGGAAGAAGAAGAAGAAGAAGAAGAAGCAAGATAAGAAAGAAGTCAACCAACCAACCATGGTTGTAAGTGTTAGTTGTGTTGAGGAAAATTCCGACATGCATCGTAAACCCAAATACCCTTGCAGGCTTTGTAAGGGTGACCACTTCCTTGTCAATTTCCCTGGTATTCCAAAGGTCTTGGAAGTATGTTCAGAAAAATCTCATCAACTTTCCGTTGATCCATCAACCAGTGATAGTCAGGTTCCTGGGAAAAAGGGTAAAGTTAGGTTTCCTTGTAAGTTATGCAAAGGGAGTCATCAAACTCACATTTGCCCTCACATGGATGAAGCCTCAACATTGTTGGAAAAACTTACTGTTCCACAGCAAGAATTTCCAACTGGTTACCGTAAACTTTCTCCCAACCTACCGTCAACTGACGGAGTGATTGATCTAAATTCAAGTACAGTCAATCACACTCTTCCATTGGAGAGTGAAACTCATGTCACTCAAGTTGATGATCCATTAGTTGATCAAGTGGTCGATTCAATTTCACATTCGGTCGATCCCACTTTCCATTTAGAGAGTGAACTTCATACCGCTCAGGTTCTTCTTGTTACATCAGATTCTTTTATGCCGGGGGGCATTTCACCTGTTTCTATAGAACCCCCTCCAAGTACTGAGGTCTTTTCCTTTGATTGGAATAGACTGACAGAACCTCGTCTTCCTTCCTCCATCCCTTTCCAAATCATTGTCAAGGCTGGTGGTAGGGACATACATCGTACTCAGGTAGATGAAGGTGCTTCTGTTAGTATTTTATCCTCAACTGTTTGGAAAGCTTTGGGTTCCCCTCAGCTTGCGCCTATTACGCAGAATCTGAAAGCTTTTAACAGAACCATTAGTGAACCTTTAGGGATCCTTCCTAAGTTTTCTATTACCTTGGAAGGTAAAACTGTCTGTATTGATATTATGGTAGTTCGAGGTCCCTTGGATTTCAATTTACTCCTTGGGCGAGACTATGTTTATGCAATGAAAGCTGTCGTATCGACACTCTTTCGCGTGATGTCTTTCCCTCACAATGGAAATATTGTGACTGTAGATCAGCTTTCGTTCCCTAGTCTTGTCTCAACTACCAATAATATGACACCCCTAAATGTTCTTGATTCTAAAGTGGTATCTACCCTGCCACGGGTTAATTATGTGGCAACTAGTCCCATGTTTTCAGTTACCGATGTAAGTGAGCCTCTCACTGTTGATTTACATCCGGTAATTGACATGGAAAACTCTATGGGATTACTTGAACACGATGTTCTTATCCCTTTTGAGTCCCTTGACATGTGTTCCTTCCAGAGAAGTGTTCTTCCTTCTGATGAAGACCTTTTGGAAGCCATGATCAAGGTGTGTCCATTGACATGTCTTTCTTCCAGTTGGAAGCCATGATCAATGTTACGAGGATAGTTTTTTCCTGTATCAACCTCGTTAAAAAATGAAATAGGCTGTAACGAGGAAAGTTCCTTTTACTGTGTCAACCTCGTTAAAAAATGAATCAGTGTGTACGAGGATAGTTTTTTTCCTGTATCAACCTCGTTAAAAAATGAAACAGGCTAGCATGAGGATAGTTCTTTTACTGAGTCAACCTCATTAAAAAATGAATCAGCTAGATTTTAGGATATGTAGTTAGATTGTAGAAAGTAGGGTTATGAGGATAGTTCCTGTTACTGAGTCAACCTCGTTAAAAAATGAATCAGGTTTGAGGATAGTTCCTATTACTGAGTCAACCTCGTTAAAAAATGAATCAGGTATGAGGATAGTTCTTTTCTTGTGTCAACCTCCTTAAAAATGAAACAACTCCCTTTTCAAGTTAAATATTGAAAGTAAACCTTCATTTCATCCAGCCAGTTGAATGCAATGAAGCCTGGGGGGCATGTACCTCGCTTTGCATCATTATCCTGGGGGCATGCGAACTTTTTGAGCATAGTTCCTTGTCTTGTGTCAAGCTCGTTAAAAAATGAAACAAGGGTAGGTTAAGTAGGTAGATTGTAGAGCGTAGTCATGAGCATAGTTCCTTGTCTTGTGTCAAGCTCATTAAAAAATGAAACAAGGATTTTAGAGCATAGTTCCTTGTCTTGTGTCAAGCTCGTTAAAAAAAAGAAACAAGGAGTCATGAGCATAGTTCCTTGTCTTGTGTCAAGCTCATTAAACAATGAATCAAGGATTTTAGAGCACAGTTCCTTGTCTTGTGTCAAGCTCGTTAAAAAATGAATCAAGGTTTTTAGAGTAAAGTTTTTTGTTAGGTAGATTATAGAGAGTAGTTACGAGCATAGTTCCTTATCTTGTGTCAAGCTCGTTTAAAAAATGAAACAAGGGTTTTGAGGATAGTTCTTTTCTTGTGTCAACCTCACTAAAAAATGAAACACCTCCCACAATTCTTTCCAAGATCTTGAAAGTAAAGCTTCATTCCATCCACCTCATTGAATGCAGTGAAGCTTGGGGGCACGTACCTCGTTTTGTGTCATTGTGCCGGGGGCATGCGAACTTGTAACAAGCATAGTTTTTCGTTTCAAGCTTGTGTAAACATGAAACCGAATCCGAGCATAGTTCTTTTCCTGTGTCAAGCTCGTTAAAAAATGAAACAAATCCTCCTCTACTTGAGTCGAGAGATTGACTAGATCTCATAAATGTTAAGTATTTAGGTTAGTTATTTCAGTTTTTTGCATAATTTTCTTACAGTTTTAGGTCGAGTCTTTCAAATGATCTCGTTCATGAACCTTCATTCCATCCAGCTTGTACTTAGTTGAATGAAATGAAGCTAGGGGGGCATGCACTCTAGCAGTTATGCTTAGAGGGCATCAAGCACAGTTTTATCTCTGTTTCAAGCTTGTGTAAAAATGAAACTACTTTGAAGCATAGTTTTTGTCTGTTTCAAGCTTTTGTAAAAATGAAACCTATCTCGAGTCAATTTCAGTTATTTTCAAGACTCGTTAAACTCATGAAAATCCCGAGATTATTTTGCTATTTTTCATTCTCGTAAAACAAATGAAAATGCCGAGTTCTTTCCGTCTTTTCCTGCTCGTAAATTAAATTGAAATTTGGCCATATGAGTACATTTTTATCAGTTTTTCGAACTCGTTAAAACTTACGAAAAATTGAAACCTTAGAGTCATCTTTTAAGCTCTTTTCTGACTCCTAAAACATGAAAAGATTGCCGAGCATTTCTTTTACACTCGTTAAAACGGAATTAAAAGACGGTCCCCTTATAGCTCTTTTCTGACCGTAAAATCAGGAAAAGATTGTCGGGTTTTTGTCGTTTCAAACTCGATACGGAAATAAAACGACGTGTCCTTGATCGCTTTTTACTTTTCAGGTCAGTGATACTAATTATGAAAGTACTCCTTGGTCGCAAGATCAAGCGGTTCCCCCAGGTATTATTTTATACTTTTTCGGGCTTGAGGGACACAAATCTACGAAAAAGTTCAACTTAGAGTCTTCTTAAGTTTTTCAGACTCTCTAAAATTGAAAAACGCCGAGTTTCTCCTATACTGGGCTCGTTAAACATTTCACAGTAAAGGACCTGTTCAATTACAAACAGGAACGAACCACTCCTTCCTAGGGTTCGAATCAAAACTAGGTTGGACTCATCCAAAGGATGAGCTTATAATCAAGCATATGTTATCCTCCTCAAGCTTGTTAAAAATAAAGAGGTACTTGCCAGAAATGGTGGGGGAAAAGAGAGAAGAATGAGCCTATTTGTTACCTTTTTGTCTCAGAAGAAACTTTATTACCACTCTTGAACACGACACTTTTTCATTCACCTAGGTTGGGAAATCCTTACCTCACAGTTGATCAAACCACTTTGAAAGTCTTTAACCGGGTTCCGGGGATTAACTTTGAATTATTCATCACCAAGCCATCTGTCATGTCATTATGTGTTCAAGAGGTCTGCAAGTAAAACTTTCATCTGCAAAATACTTGTCATCCGTTTGACCATCCCTGAGTCAGTCCTTACAGCAACATTTCTTCAACTTGAACAATGATTTCGCGTTGCAGGCTTCCCTGCAACGAGTCGCTTTCTATCGACATCAGCACATTATCTAGAGAGATGACTTAGAGATCGTCAGTACCTTGAAGTCTGCATGCATCAATGGCAGGTTTCTCGCCTTTGACGTCAGTTTACATCATTGACTTTCGATCAAAGGATTCCGTGAAATGTTCGACATCAACTCATTCATTCACATCTCATGGATTGTACTGAGTACTTTGAGAACCATTGACATTACTGGTGGTCTCTCTCACGCTTGTTAACAGTTTACATCATCGACTGGTAATCAAGTGGTTTCTACCATGTTCGACATCAACTCATTTATTCGCATGGCTAGAATCGTACCAATTCGAGAAGTAGGAATGAAGACCCTGGATCTAGTTTCTACCATCCAGGCTGCGAGGAGTTTTGTATTCATTATCTAAGTAGACTAATCACAAACAGATGGCTGCGCCCATACTGTGTCTACAAAAGTCTATGACTATGATGTACTGCAAGATCATTCCTGTATCAGAGTAGTTAGTCTGTTAGTTAAAGTTTTAATCTGAATATGGGAATGCCTACCTCAGTGATGATATAATCTTATACATGTATTTTGTGTTGAAAATTGCAGGTTCTGACCAGGCTCTCCACGAGATAATCCTTGAAATGATAAAGCGCTTCACCCTTCCTAGATAATACAAAACCCTAATCTATTTCAGGCTTCACACTTTAGGGGGCAATCTGTTACACTAAAAAATGTCACCATGACCATTCACAGTTAGGATGACTCTATCAACAGTCATGCTACCCTCTTAGGCAAGTCTTATGCCTCTGCTTTCCATGTCAAACTCCAAAAAAGAGAGAAAGTCTTTCTAAACGTATTTATCTCTGGGGACACAGGTTCTCTCAACCTTACCTGCGGGGACGCACCCAATGTTGACAAAAACTGCGTCTTTGGACGCTCTGTATGTAAAGGTGCAGGTGCGTCCCCCTGAAAAGGTTAAAATGCGCAAGTTTCATCTTTAAAAAGTCACTTGTGGTCATTTCTAGAGCATTCTAGAAGGTTGTTCGACGTGTATTGAGCACCTCCAGATGGTTCATGCACTCCTACCAAAGAGGAACTTATCCCATCAATAGGGGAGCTATCCCATCCAAAGAGGAGATTATCCCATTGATGGTGGACCTGATTAACTTCCTCTTGAGCACTATAAGTACAGGCATTGGGCCAGAAGGAGGGGAGGTTGAAAGCTATACATTTCTAAGGGTAAATGTTGCAGGAATTAGGACTCCCATTTAGAAGCTTGTGAGGAGAGATTGCCAACTTTACTTGTTCTATTTGGAAGTGGGTGAGCTTTGTCAAAGTAGAGGAAGACTCTTGTGGACCCTGGAAGGAGCTTGCACAACACCAAGGCTCAGGTTGTAATGGTTCCTTTTGATTACCTTTAATGCAAATTGGTCCATTCTTCTCAATAACTTGTTGTTTATGGTTATTTCATGTACTCCTTGGTTTATATGTTGAATATGCTTTGTTTTATGTTATAATCAGGTGCTATTTAATTGTTTGACTGTTGGTGATTGCAGGTTTTGGAGAAAAGGAGGAGCTCATCCAGATCAACAAAGCTTGGACTTCTACAACAGCGTTTGGACAAAGGTAAGAACGAAACACTTGATTTCTCATATCATAATGCATGTTTAGAGAAGGATAGCTCCAGTTTGTTTTATTTGTCATTAGAATGTCTTAGACTTCTAGGAAGGTCGGTTGTGTCCGCACTCTTGACTGATTCCGTGTGACACATAGTTACACACTAGAAACAACTTTGAGCTTTGAAAAGAGTATTTACCAGGGAAATAATATAGCTTGTATTGGGTTTTGTCCCTAGTATGGTCGTCCAAATTTTATCACTCTTTAATTCCCCTAGGTTGTCGAGAATGATCTAGGTGGCTCCAGACACATGCAAAAGTCCCAAAGGACTTAGAAGGGGTCAAAATTCAAAGTGGTCAGATTGTTCCTAAACCAGCACCAGGTCGAAGTGCTCGTCGCCCTGATTCCAATAGTGTCAATGACACTCAAATCCAAGCTCATATGAGGGAGAACGAGCCAGTCAAAGTTTTGGTCAAAGTTAGGCAGTCGGCCAGGTTTAAGTGTCCTATAAATTCACCATCAACCGACGTGGAAATCTAGCTCCCGAAAGTGGCGAATTTTTTGGATACTTAATTTAAAAACACCTCTATTTTATAATATATATATATATATATATATATATATATATATATATATATATATATATATATATATATATATATATATATATAATATATATATATAGTTTATGGGGTGGTAGGCCACCAACCCCGCCACCCCCCCCAACGACCAACATATATTATAAAAAAACAAATTTTTAAATATGGGTGACGAGCCATGACCCCCGCCAGCACCAACTGTCACAATCAAAATTAAAATATTCTGGCAACCATGACCCCACCGGACACCAACCACCAAACCCACAATACATTACATATATCATATATGGGGTAGGCGGGCCACCTCCGGTGGACCCGGCCCATGCCCCCATCCCCATGCCACTTTTAATATATATGGAGGCCTGCGGGTATCGAACTCGTGCCAGCCACGTGGGTTGGCCCACCACCATGTGGCGGCCCCATTTAACACCTCCATTTAAACAACATGTCAAGCCATACAACGCGCCATACACACTCTGCCATTTAATACAACCAACCTCAAACAAACCACACCTATTTTCAATTAAAAAAAGAATTGTTGCATGTATTTTTGGTGGAGGGGGGATTTGATCCGCCGACCTCCCTACCTTGATGCCTCCACCTTAACCAACATGCCACAATGGCTTCTTTGGAAACTCCGCCCACAAACTTTATTATAAACCCACATTTCTACAGTACGCCTGGAGGATGGAGGCAGAACACGGCACAGAGTTTGAGGTGATTTTTTTTAATTAATTTTTGCAAGTGGAACCATGAGCCTGGAAAAGAGGCAAGTGGAACCATGATTGAGCCAAATTTTCAGGAGGGCAAAATTTTTCTAGTGTCCAAATTGGAAAAACTTTATGTCGATCCTACACCTCTTAGCGACACGACCCTGATGGCGCAAACAAAATTTTTATCTAAGTAGCAGATATTCAGATGACTCAGAGGAGGGAATCTTTGAGGAATCTAGGGGGAATCTAAAAGATTCCTATAGCCCTAGATTTTCACTTTCTCATAATTTAAAAATTTGATAGCCAATTTTACGCTATTCGACGCCACGAATCTGATGGTGCAATCATATTTCACATTTGATCATTCCATCTTTCAGCCACTTTGCAAAGTGGAGTGCAAGTGTCAGCATTCAATGTGCGAGCAGTCATTTCCATGAGATTCGATGCCGTGAGATTAATGCTGCAGCCAAATTCAGCAGTTATCATCTTCTTCTTGAGATAACTCCTTGATGTGAGGTATATGCAGTGTGATGATGCACTCCTTCTCTTTGCTTGAGATGCATTATGTTGTATAGATTCTTGTTTGATGTTTGATGTGGGATCTTGTTTTGTTCTTGATGTGAGACGTACTTATTGTCATGTTTTGATTGAGATCCCTTTGTTGTCATGTTGACAAGATGCTCATTTTGTCACCATGTATGTTTGAACTGAGATCCCTTTGATGTCATGTTGGTGGGATGCTCATTATTAACATGCGTGAAATTATGTCATGCTGACAGGAGTCCTTTTTTTAATGAGAGTTCCTACAGTGAAACAGCTCTTGGAGCCACTCTTGCATGAGGGCATATTCCTTGTATGATAGAGAAAACACATGCATGTACATCATCACTCTTTCCATCACTTAATGCAGCAGCCTACACCATCTTGACACTAGGGCCTGGAGACGTAGTCCCTCTTGGACGAACTCTGTTATCAACGTCTTGTGTTTTATGTTGTTGATTCTTGTCATGTTCCTTCTTCTTTACATCATGCATATATGTTCCTTTATGCTATTTTAAATGCAATTATAATCACATCATGAAAGCAAAAGATCTTGGTTAAATCCGGGAGTTGAGTCAAATCGGATCATGTTTAGTATCGAAGCAGTCTTTGCGTGGATGTGAATTGAGAGTGTGAACAATGGAACGTGCAACGATGGAGGATGACAAAGCAATGTACAAGACCATGCTCAAAATTTCCCAAAAAGTGGAAATAATGTATGAAGCTCTACAAAAAGAGACAGAGGAAAAGGAGCGATTGTAGCTTCAATTGCAAGCCATAGAAGAGGCCCTGGAAGAACTGAAGCACAACAACCAGAATCTTCAAACATAGAACGTTGAATTGAAGATGCTTCTACATGAAGAGAAAGAGGAGAAACATAGTTTGCTATGACAGCTGCAATCTAAGGGCGAGGCCTTGGAAAAGTTGTAGCGTGACCCATGTGAGGTAAAAAGTAATTCTCTAAATTCATGTATGTTTCCTGATGATGATTTCGCTGTTTTTGAAAATCATACCACAGGAGTTGGCTCCAAACTATTGAAGAAAATGAGGTATGGAGGAAAAGGCTTGGGCATTAATGGCCAAGGCATTGTTAACCCCATCAAAGTATAGGAATTACTCTGTCAATTACGACTTGGGTATGTCAGAAAGGAAGTTGGGGAATGCTCCAGGACAGCCAGAGAACCACCAACAACAAATGATGAGAAACCCTCATCAGTTATTTCCAGCTTGAAAATGGAGGTAAAAGATGTTGATTTCCTTTCAGTTTCGTCTTCACATAGTATGATTTATGTTGGAGATTT
Organism: Pinus tabuliformis; assembly: GCA_031772625.1. Taxonomy (NCBI): domain Eukaryota; kingdom Viridiplantae; phylum Streptophyta; class Pinopsida; order Pinales; family Pinaceae; genus Pinus; species Pinus tabuliformis. Next base: position 1,928,237,094 of record CM062818.1, on the reverse strand, counting down.
GGAGATCCCAACTACAGGTACAAACATGAGGCTCCTTACCAGGATGAGGTACAAGGAGGTAAGAGAACTTCGTGTTAATAACCAAGGCATAACTCAACCATTGGACGTTGTGCAAAGACCTCGATTTGAAGGCTTGGGATACATCAAAGGAGAATTCTCGAAGGTGTCAGATTCTTCCGAGACATCATCGAAGTCGTTGAGGAAAGAGAATGATGGGAACACATCACCATCATCCCATGGTAGTGCCCATTGCAGGGAAGGAGCTAAGGCAAGCTCTCATTGCCATAATGACATGAGAGACAGTAAGGAAAGGTATAACCAGTCTAGATATTCAAATGTTCATTTTGATTACAATTATGTTGTTAATGATGGACATAAATAAAGGCATCTAAAAACATGTACTTTTTGTGGATTACGTAACCATAGATTTTTTGAGTGCTGGAAAAGAATAACAGTGCAAAAAAGGAGGTGGCGTGAAAGACCCTCTCAATAGCAGGTAAAGGAACATGTTAAGCAGATCTAGAGGAAGAAGTTGTACTGCAGTCATTGCAACAAAGGTGGCCATTAAAGAGCCACTTGTTGGAGGCTCCATCCAGAGCAATGCCTTAAAGACAAAGTGTCGGTGCATGAACCAGATGAAACGGTTGTTCGACCAACGAATGTGCCACAAGAAAACAACCCATTCACATTGATAAGTGAGAAATGGTTCTTCTAGGCATGATAAAATGTCATGCTATTATTTTTTCCAATCATGTGTTGCATTTTAAAATGTAAAAGTGATGATGTGTTTTCTATCACTTGTTGAGAAACAATGATGTCTGGTCTTATTTTATGTTGCATTTTACACTCTGAAAGTGATGTTTTGTTTCCATCACTTGTCAAAACAAAAATAGAGTTTTGCCTTATCTTTGTAAAACATGTGTTGTAGTGATGATGTGTTTTCCATCACTTGTTGAAGCAACAATGATATGTTGGCCTTGTTTTCGGTAGCTGGGGTATTGTTTCCATTTTGATGTAAACTTGACCACCGATTATGTGTTATAAACTCGTGGCAAGTATGGAATGCTTGGTTCATTAGTTGGTCATGTAAGTCAAGCATGTAATTTGCAAAAAAAAATGTACTACAGGTTTGCAAAGGTGTGTTGTTGGGAAAAGTATTTAATACGGAATGACCCTATCCCACTCTAAGGGTGATAGTACCTCAGCAACAACCGAATGCAAAGCTATTCAAGATTACTTCTTTATGAGATGTAAGAGAGAGGAGAAAGAGATCCACTAACCGTTGTCTTCCGCTAATGATTGATCCAATCTTCTCTCTTTGCTGCTTGCTCCCAGCTTCTTGCTCTTTCACTGGCCCAGCTACACAAAGATCCTGCAAAATAGCAAGAGAGGGAAACTACAAGAAGCATACATTCATAACTGATTCAAGGATTAGAATAAATCAAATATACAAGTATCAAAAAGCCATTGAGACACATGCATATAGAAGAACCTCAAATGCTTTATTAATGGAAGAAGTAAAGTTCTGAGAGTGTTACAACCATAAAAGGCCCAATCCAGCAACACCTCCCAGTAGAAAGAAATCTCCTCTTCACCTCCTTCAAGCAAATCACCCAATAGTTCTATACTCAAACCAACAGCACTTCCTTACATTCACAAGATTCCAGCCCCCTTAGACCTCAGGAGAGAGCTCTATATATAGGATATTTGGAGAAAGGATGAGTCAGCTTGAGCTTGGCATGGAGCTGACTAGTGTCCTCTCCCACTTCAGTTATTCTTCAGTTCTTGAGTCCACTTGGAGGTTCTTGCTTCCACTTGGAGATCTAGACCCTCTTACTCATCACAAGGCGAATTCCCTGATCCAAGTGTCATTTTGGAAGCTTCCTGGGCATTTGACACCTTGAGGAATGACTATGCCACTTGGCCAATCTCGCCCAGCGCAGGTAGCCTTCATTGCTTTTGACATTCAGCGCAGGTACAGAGTAGAGCAGTTGACATTCAGCGCAGATGCTCAGTGGAGCAGTTGACATGATCCAGAATTAGCTTGTTTTTGAGTGTTTTCAGGTGGAGAACTGATATTTAGTGATGTGGTTTGCTGACCTTGTTCCTCTAGGGGTAGGAACAACATGTTTAGGGACTTTGGATCCCTTAGATTATTGACATTTCATGCTTCATGCTGTAAGGCACAAAAATGTCTATAACAGTTGCCCCCTAAAGTATGAGGTCGTTTATCGGGTGAAATGCTTTATCAGGAGGATCCGAAGTTCATTCAATCGCTGAGAGGTGACCTGTAATAAATACAATACAATACATTATTTTTCATTCTTCTCTCATGATCTAGCTGAGGCGGGCATTCCCATGCTCAGCTTTATAAATTCATTTTGGTACATAGAACAGACGATCGTCTGATAGTAGACTGATAATTCTCTGCTGAAATTATCATCCTTTGAGTAGGATGATCATCTGCTGCAATGATGTACATGTCAAATGTCTTTATATTTCCTGAATATATATCGCAGCCCGGATGGATGAAACTAGATCCGGGGTCTTCAAACTCGTTCGATCTTCACTCTAAGTACAAATCGATCCATGTGAGAATTGCGCTGAAGTCGAACATGGAAAGACATCGCTTGATTACCGGTCAATAATGTAAACCGTTAACAAGCGCGAGAGGAATCACCGATAATGATAATGACCCTCAAGGTACTGCAGTACAATTCATGTGGTGTGAATAAAGGACTTGGCGTCGAACACCACGCAAAATCTTCTGGTCGAAGGTAATTAATGTATACCTGTCGCCGGAAGTGAGAAACTTGCCATTGAGGCATGCAAGCTTCAAAGTACTGGGGGGGGTGTTCCTAGATCAACTTCTTGGATAATGAGCTGAAGTCGACAAGAAGCGATCTGTCAAAGGAGGGCCTTAATGAATCCCGCATCAGTGACACGGAATGGAGCTAATGATTTTAGTGGAGGTGAAAACAATCTGTGAGATATGATTCAGGGTGGCGATCATGGGTGGATGAAGGATAATGTATGGCAGTGGATGGGACACGGTTGACTCTTTCTGAACAACATCTCTTGAACATATAACAACACTGACGTGATGGATCGGTAGCATTACCCCAAATGTGGATGGTTTGGCGAGGACCATGGTGATGAGATCGGTGAATGAAACAACCCAACCCGATGTTATACGAAGGACAAAGTGTCATGTTCAAGAGCGACTTGCTACCATTAAAGCTTTGAGGTTCTCCCAATTTTTCCCCAGTCATTTCTGACCAGTACCTCTTTATTTTTGTCAAGCTTGAGGAGGATAACATATGCTTGTTCTATAACCTGCCCTTCGGGCAAGCCCATCGCTATGTTTTAACGAGCTTAGCGATAGGGAAACTCGTTCTCGTCTAAAGACAAGTTTGTCGCTATTTAATCATTTTAACGAGTCTAACGACAAGGAAAACTCGGTCCTTTTCATCTTTAGAGAGTCTGAAAAGGTACAGAAAGTTAACTCCAAAATTCCTTTTTCGTCATCTAATCCCTTAAGTCCGAAAAAGTATAAAACAATACAGAAGGGATGAGTTTTCGATAACTTTAACGAGCCGAATAAAACAAGCGCTCGACCTTTTTTTGTAATAATCCCTCAGGCCCAAAAAGATTAAAATCTAGAGGAGGGATAGCTCTTCCGGTCACTTTAACGAGTTGGAAGGCCAAAACTCGGCAAACTTTTCATATTTTACGAGTCATATGAAAAGAGCTCAAAGAAGACTCGTCTTTTGAGGAACGAGTGATAAACAGGGATAGCAACAGATTCCAGGTACAGGTTGGAATTTTCCAATCACGGCAGTGTCACAAGGATGGCTAGGTGAAATCACTCTTCGCAGCTATTCCTCAAAATAGGTAAACAATCATATGGAGGTGAACGATTGGCCAAATGGAATGGAGGTGGCGGGTGCAAACACGACCAAGGCTTTTTATGGCTAATAAATTTATGATCACAATGGTTATTTACCGGAATAGGTTCATTTTTTAATGAGCTTGAACTCTGGAGGAAACTCTTGCTCATGCTTTTCTATTTTTTAACGAGCATAAATTCCACGGTAAAACTGCTCGAATCTCGCTTTTCTATTTTTTAACAAGCATAAATTCCGCGGTAAAACTGCTTGATAATACCAGTCATAAGATAAGAAATGTCTCCTGTGAGATAGCTATTTTTTATGGAGCTTTATCTCACGAAGCTATGCTCCTAATTTGGCAAATTTTGACCTTTGCCCCACATCCTTTCTTTATGCGAGTTAGGAAACGACTAATCCAAAAAACAGATAAATAACCGCTCTTAGCTTGCACTCCAAAAGGTTTGCATGCCCCCAGGTATAAAATACAATTTCAAGGCTGCCCCTCCTCTCCCCCACCTATGTTTTTCTTTGGGTGTTCACAGCTACTTGTCGTCTTGCCAGTCTAATGTTAACGATACTTGTCTTCTCGTTATTTTTAACAGGTCTTATGCGGTACTTGTCTTCCCGTCAGCCTACCTTTTGACAGCTCTTTTGCAAGATCGCAAGAGAACAGCTACTTGCGACAAGAGAGCAGCTACTTGCGACAAGAGAACACTACTCAAAGACAAAACATTAATGTTATTGAGGGAGGCTTGCCTCTTTCTGGTTACCCAAAGATTGTTTTGTTAACACCATCAAACAAAAACATCTCCTCGGCACTATCTACCGAAGTAGACAATGGTGAATGACCTTTGTCAAACAAGTAACCTTAACAAAAGAATCCTGTTCCAGAACAACCCCTCTTCCTTCTTTCGGACGGGGTACGGACTAGTCATATTCTTTCGCGGAAATTCTACCTTATACCCAGGGTTTCCTCTGCCTGAAGCAGACCAGGATGCATGCCCCCTGGGTTCCAGTCCCATCTTTCTGAATCACTCACACTCATCGGGAAGGAGGACTGGGGGTGGAGACATTTCTTGGGTGAATAGACCATTTAGGATTGGTATGTGACTATTTGCGGTGCGTGATCCCGGAAATGAAAGTTGGTCTACGAGCTTGACCATTCTTCCTTCGTGTGGAAAACACATTACTCTAAAGAGTGAGGAGACTATAGCTCCCATGCAATATATATAGTCTCGTCCAAGGAGTAGGTTATAATCCAAGGGTCCTTGAACGACCATCACGTTCATTTGAACGGTCTTCCCTTTCAATGTAACAGGCACATTGGGGAGGATCCCTAATGGTCGACTGGTTCCTTTATCAAAACCCGAGAGATTTCTTATCTCAGGCAAAAGCGCCGGGGAACCCAGTGCTTTCCAAGCAATAGAGGAAAGGATACTCACAGATGCCCCTTCATCAATGATAGTTCCAGCCATTACCATTCTATAAATTTGGACAATGATTCTGAATGGTATACTGGCTGGTAACCAGGGTCTGCCTAGTTGGTTCCAATCAAAGGACACAACCAGGTTGCTTGGCGGTGGGACCGAATACACGGCCGGATATGACCCTCACGATGTTCCTTCCTGCGATAAAGGAATGGGTGCATTGCCCTGATGCTCATCAGAGTCGGTGTTGATGAAAAGAATCTGGATGGTGTCATCCTTATTCTCTTCAGTGAGGGTGTCATTTGAAGATGAATCTTTAGTGACGGTGTCATTTGAAGATGAAACCTCTGAAGGCGGAACCGGGTCAACTGCCGTATCGACCTTTAGACTTTCGTCTGGTCTGGATTCAGTAGGTTCATTTTCAATGACTGACGCTTCAGCTGACCACTTGAGCGGGCCAGCTGTATTTTCAACCAACGAAGGATTTGGCACGAGTTTTTTGTATCCAGGAGGAAGTCTCAACGGTGAAACCGGACGATCTTCCAAAACTCTCGTCGCTTCGTCTAAGAAGGGACAATGGTGGATGGCGTGATCACCTTTACACAGTTTGCAGGGGGATCTTGCTCCCCCTCTTTGTCTTGAACCTTCACTTTCACTGGTTGACGGTAAGCATTCAACATGGCTATCAGAGGTTGATGCTCCCGAATTGTGCAAACGAGGTGACCAGTTCCTTAGTATCCGGGGAATACTGGGACAATCTCTATGGAAGTGGTCTCCTCTACATATGACACATGGCGATTTAGGCCCGGTCTATGCTGTGTGTGGATTTTTGTCAGATGTCTTTTGCTTGCCCCCAGTCGCCTTAGGCTCCTTCTTCTTCTTCTCCTTCTTCTCCATGGGAGCTTGGCTTTTGCCGGCTCTACCTTGCGAAGATGAAGGATTGGAGGAAGAGTTATAGGAAGTAGAAGGCTGGTGGGCAGCTCTAGACTGATCTAACTGTTGACTCGACTGTTCAGGAACCATGGTGTTCTGAACTACATTGGTTGAGAATAGCCAAATAGGCAGGCCAATTGTCAGTCCTGGAAGCGACAATGTGGCCATGTGGGGCGCACCAACTTCTCCCCAAGAGGAGAAAGGACTAGGATTTCCATCATGTGGAATTCCTTGGTTGGGGCGTTCCATGTTCTCAACCTACATATCAACGCAGGAATAGAAGGTGATTATGTTCCGTTTAAAATAAATTTTATAATGACGCTTTAGACACAACTTGCTTTTTCACTTTTTAAGAGTCGAGAAAAAGCTAAAGATGACTTTAGTCTCCTTCGATGTTTTAACGAGCCCGAAGTGACAAATGCTCGGTTGGACTTTTTCAGTTATAGAGTTTGAAAAAGGCCAAAAGAAACTGCTCTGGAGATCTAGGCAGAGGGTGTGCCAAACCTTTCGCAAAACCACAGAATACGTTTTACGGTACGGGTGGTCGATCTTCGTGAATGCTATGTTCACTGCATTGCGATCAGTAGGGCGGCCGACACGGCTTCCTATGGATAAAAGATATATGCCTATAGGGGTCCCCCAATATATACGCGACGGTACGTGGGAGCACAAGTCCATATTAGTGCCACCGACTCTCAGGAGGAATCACCCACCTTCGTCGAGATCGACAGTCACTACGTTTAACGACGCCGGAACACGTCTCTAGCTTAGACCTCTATGTGTTTGCATTATGTTTCAAAGCGTTGTTAGGTTCATTCAATATATTTTAAGTTGATCTTTTTTTAAAGTTTGCCTTTCAAGGTTCACCACGAGATGTTTTGATACAAATTCCTAAATGCAGTCTAAGATGAGAAGCAAGCTTTTTCAATCTTTTCGACTTATGAAAATCTTAACTACTGAGGGAAAAGAGAGACAAAATCTTTTCACACAGATCAAAGAGCACACACTAATGCACTTTTTCCTAAATCAACAAGCAAACTTACATGCAAAATGCAAAATGCAAGTATTTCTTTTCTCTTTCTTAATGTTGGTGCAATACAAAAAGAAAGCTGTTGTATAATTTCGAATTCAATTTCAAGTGAAAGCAAACAAGCTTGTCCAAAATCAAAAGACACCTTAAGATTTACTTGTTTCGACACTAGAAATATATAAATTCAAACCATATGACGAAAGAAAAAGCTCAATCAGCTATGAACAGCAAATAAACTAACTCTTAGGATCAAAACGACACTTTTTCACAGGTCTAGATCTAAGAGGCCACAGCAAGACTAGTTCACTTTCGTTATGGGAAACTGTAAATGATACAAGAAATACACAAAGAACAAACACAGTTTCTTTATACAACCAAGGCGGAATAGTGGCAAGGAAAGTTGGTTTCAGATAGGTACATTGACTGGTAACAGGCAGCAAAACAAGAGTGAAAACAGGGCAAGAAACAACAGGAAACCCCAGTAGCACAAGGCAAGACTGGTTCAGCGTAGGTGGGACACAGACAGTTTGACCTTCAGCGCAAGTAGCCCCTTCGGGAACTACGCTGAAATGCAGACAGCCTTCACACAGCCTGCACTGAAGAACGAAACTTTCGTTTCTCTTGGTTTCCGGGTCACAGATTGCTCAAAAATTCACAGTTTTTGGCCAAATCAGAAGCTATCAGTCAAGTACACACTAAGGGATGAAAAGCTATCACTAAGAGCTTATTAGAGTCCTTGTGGATCAGCTCTTCAAATCATAAACTTGCCCAGAAACTGAGCTAGAGTAGCTTCCCTCTACTTTGCATTTGAAAGATCCAAATGCAATTCGATTCGGTACTCCCTTTGTTTATGAAATGAATAGCAAAAACACAAACAACCAACAAGATACGATCCCCAGCGGAGTCGCCAATTTGTTGTTGGGAAAAGTATCCAATACGGAATGACCCTATCCCACTCTAAGGGTGATAGTACCTCAGCAACAACCGAATGCGAAGCTATTCAAGATTACTTCTTTATGAGATGTAAGAGAGAGGAGAAAGAGATCCACTAATCGTTGTCTTCCGCTAATTATTGATCCAATCTTCTCTCTTTGCTGCTTGCTCCCAGCTCCTTGCTCTTTCACTGGCCCAGCTACACAAAGATCCTGCAAAATAGCAAGAGAGGGAAACTACAAGAAGCATACATTCATAACTGATTCAAGGATTAGAATAAATCAAATATACAAGTATCAAAAAGCCATTGAGACACATGCATATAGAAGAACCTCAAATGCTTTATTAATGGAAGAAGTAAAGTTCTGAGAGTGTTACAACCATAAAAGGCCCAATCCAGCAACACCTCCCAACAGAAAGAAATCTCCTCTTCACCTCCTTCAAGCAAATCACCCAATAGTTCTATACTCAAACCAACAGCACGTCCTTACATTCACAAGATTCCAGCCCCCTTAGACCTCATGAGAGAGCTCTATATATAGGATATTTGGAGAAAGGATGAGTCAGCTTGAGCTTGGCATGGAGTTGACTAGTGTCCTCTCCCACTTCAGTTATTCTTCAGTTCTTGAGTCCACTTGGAGGTTCTTGCTTCCACTTGCAGATCTAGACCCTCTTACTCATCACAAGGCGAATTCCCTGATCCAAGTGTCATTTTGGAAGCTTCCTGGGCATTTGACACCTTGAGGAATGACTGTGCCACTTGGCCAATCTCGCCCAGCGCAGGTAGCCTTCATTGCTTTTGACATTCAGCGCAGGTACAGAGTGGAGCAGTTGACATTCAGCGCAGACGCTCAGTGGAGCAGTTGACATGATCCAGAATTAGCTTGTTTTTGAGTGTTTTCAGGTGGAGAACTGATATTTAATGTTGTGGTTTGCTGACCTTGTTCCTCTAGGGGTAGGAACAACATGTTTAGGGACTTTGGATCCCTTAGATTATTGACATTTCATGCTTCATGCTGTAAGGCACAAAAATGTCTATAACAAGGTGGCAGGTGTTAGCTCATTGGTTATGGCTCCGAAGGACAAAGGTAACGAGAAGGAATGGTGACTTATCAAATACTTGTAATTTCAGACAAGGTACAGAGAAGTTGTAGATTATTTTTCATGCTTTTGCAGCACCAAAATCTCCTCAGTGGGGAGGATTCATCCAAGTGGCTCCAAAAACATGCAGAAATCCCAGAGGACTCAGAAGGGGTCAAAATTCAAAGTGGTCATATTTCTCCCAAACTAGCACCAGATCGAAGTGCTCGTCGCCCTGATTCCAACAGTGTGAATGAAACTCAAATCCGAGCTCATATGAGGGAGAACGAGCCAACCAAATTTTTGGTCAAAGTTGGGCAGTGGGCCAGGTTTAAGTGTCCTACAAATTCACTGTCAACCGACATGGGAACCTTGCTCCCAAAAGCGGGCGAATTTTTTGGATACTTAATTTGTCTAATATCCCTTATATTAGACAAAATAGAAAAAACACCTCTATTTTATAAATAAATAAATTAATTAAAAAAAAACAAAAAACAAAAAAAAAACAAATATAGTTTATGGGGTGGTGGTCCACCAACCCCACCACCCCCCAAACGACCAACATATATTATAAAAAAATAATTTTTTAAATATGGCTGACGGGCCATGACCCCTGCCAGCCCCAACTGTCACATTCAAAATTAAAATAGTCCGGCGGCCATGACCCTGTCGGACCTCCAACCACCCAACCCACAATACGTTACATATATCATATATGGGGTGGGTGGGCCACCTCCAATGGACCCGGCCCACACCACCATCCTCATGCCACTTTTAATATATACAGAGGCCGATGGGTATCGAACCTGTGCCAGCCACATGGGCCGGCCCGCCACCATGCGGTGGCCTCATTTAACACCTCCATTTAAATGGCATGTCAAACCATACAACGCGTCATACACACTCTGCCATTTAATACAACCAACCTCAAACAAACAGTGCCTATTTTTAATTAAAAAAAATTGTTGCATGTATTTTTGGCAGAGGTGGGATTTGATCCCCGACCTCCCTACCTTGATGCCTCCGCCTTAATCAACAGGTCACAACAGCTTCATTGGAAACTCTTCCGCCTAGAGGATGGAGGCAGAACATGGCACAAAGTTTGAGGTGATTTTTTTAATTAATTTTTTCATGTGGAACCATGAGCTTGGAAAAGAGGCAGGGGGAACCATGATTGAGCCAAATTTTCAAGAGGGCAAAATTTTTCCTGTGTCCAAATCGGACAAACTTTATGTCGATCCTACACCTCTCAATGACAAGAACTTGATGGCGCAAATAGAATTTTGATCTGAGCAGCAGATCTTCAAATGACCCGGAGGAGGGAATCTTTGAGGAATCTAGGGGGAATCGAAAAGATTCCTATAGCCCCAGATTTTCAATTTCTCAGAATTCAGAAATTTAACAGTCAATTTTACACTATTTGACGCCATGAATCTGATGGCGCAATTAGATTTCCCATTTGATCATTTCATTTTTTAGCCACTTTTCAAAGTGGAGTGCAGGTGCCAACATTCAATGTGTGCGCAGTCATTTCCATGAGATTCGACGCTGCGAGATTGATGGTGCAGGTAGATTCAGCAGTTATCATCCTCTTCTTCAGATAACTCCTTGATGTGAGGTATATGCAGTGTGATCATGTACTTCTTTATCTATTTGATTGAGATGCATTGTGTTGTATAGATCCATGTTTGATGTTTGATGTGGGATCTTGTTTTGTTCTTGATATGAGATGTAGTTATTGTCATGTTCTGATTGAGATCCCTTTGTCGTCATGTTGATGGGATACTCATGTTGTCGCCATGTATGTTTGAATTGAGATCCCTTTGATTCCATGTTGGCGGGATGCTCATTATTAACATGCGTGAAATTATGTCATGTTGATAGGAGTCCTTTTTTGAATGAGAGTTCTTGTAGCGGAACATCTCTTGGAGCCACTCCTGCGTGAGGGCATATTCCTCGTATTATAGATAAAACACATGCATGTACATCATCAATCTTTCCAGCACTTAATGCAGTGGCCTACACCATCTTGACACTGGGATCTAGAGACGTAGTCCCTCCTGGACGAACTCTGTTATCAACGTCATGTATTTTATGTTGCTGATTCTTCTCATGTTCCTTCTTCTTTACAACATGTATATATGTTCATTTATGCTATTTTAAATGCAATTCTAATCACATCATGAAAGCAAAATATCTTGGTTAAATCTGGGAGTTGAGTCAACATGGATCAGAGACAAACCCATAGGTAACCAAAAAACCACTTGCAAAGTTGGGATCTAGCCCATCCAGCTTCAGAGATGGATCTCTCCATTTGATTTAAATTCTTTCTTAATGTATTAGGCTAGTTATTGAGTTCTGAGGTTGGTTTTTTCAAAGATTTGGTTGAAAATTGTAGGGAAAGGCCACTGGGCATAGAGTCATGAGTCTTAGGGTGATCAAATACAAAAATAACAGACTAGCTATAACAAGGAAGGATAGGCAAACTTTTGGGCCTTTTAAAGTATTTGTGGAGTGTCTTGGATGAAAATGATTTAAATTCAATTAAATATAGAGCATTCTAAGATGAATTCTATACTTAACATTAGATTGAAAACATTAATATTGTTTGCAAGCCATAGCAGAGTACATTTAAGCAATTTCAGCCCTTAATCTTCTTGAAACAATAGAGATAGAAAACATATGGGAAACTGAGAAAATAATAATTTCACATGAGAAAGTACATCACCAAATAGTTTGACACAGGAATCCTGGAACAAAACTTCTTTGTATTATTGCAAATTGATCACTTCAGTACAGCACAGCTTACATCAAAATGTGGTTTCTTTCTTCATACAAGTTCCAACCTTTTCTAAGTTCTTTTACTAAGTATTTGTAGAAATCTTTTACATCTCAGATCGGACTTCAAAAATAAAATATATTTACAAAATAATATATGTTAAAGACACAGATATTTCAGATATAGAAGAAGAAAATAAGGAAATTCTGGTAAAAATTTGTTGCGTTGTTGAGGCTTTGAAGGAATCTAGTGCTGACTGTGGCTATTTTGCTGCAAATGTTGTTCCTCTACTACTAAAATTTCAGGGCTTCAGTTATGCTTTACTCAATCAACTCTAGCAATCGGTCCCACCTTTCTTCACTTGGGATGGAAACGTTTACCATGTTTCTGAACCTTTCATCCACTTCGGTGTAAATGTCAAAAGTTGGCTTGTTGACAAAAAGGTGGTGAATCTCATGTCGAATATTCAAGTCAAACTGTAGGCCTTCTATAAATTCTTCTCCACTAATAACTCCCTTGGCCTTTACAAACTTTGAAGCATCAATAGCTATGTTATACAACTGCTCCTAGAAGTTTTCTAATGGAATCAATTTTCCATTAGAATTCCTCAGAGTAGGTAGACCCTTTTCCTACAGTAGTGTGAACTTTCTATTGAATCTTTTGACTTGCAACTCAAGGTATTTACATTTTTTCTCCAGCTATATCATCAAATTATTTTTAGTTAAAATTATCTTAACCTCTATGACTGTTGTTGTCCTATCTGGAATGTCCAGGTCCTCTAATTCATCCTTGTTCTTGGAGTTTAACAACCTTATAATCTTTTGTGCCTCTTCTGGTCTGTGCTTGAATTTTGCTTTCGTATTTTGTATTGTTGTCTTAACTCTTTGCATGAGTTCCTCCTGCTCAAAAGTGATTTGAATTGATGGCCACTTATCTATTATATTAGCATTTATATTCTTCCAAATGTTATTTTTGGCCTCTGCCAACATCTGAATGACATAAGTTTGGTCCTCATATTTCTGAATTTTTTGAATGAGTTTGTAGTTCTTCTGCATTTCTATCAAATATGCATTATCAGTTTTAATTTTATTCTCCTCCATATGAGTCAAAGTTGCTAATAAATTCTCTTTCTTCACCTGAACTGATGATAATTCTTTCAAAGCTTTAACAAACTCTTCTGTAGAATCTGAAGATGTTTCCTTTGCTAAAGTTTTTGCTACTATACCTATGCTTGATGTAGATGTCCTTGCTGCTTCCCACTATTGTTTTTATCTTAAAATTGTTTCCATGCCTTGTTATATCTTGTGTAGCTATTCATTCTTCTCAACAACTATCATGAATAATTTTTCCTCTTCCATTTCTATGTTAGCAACTTTTTAGCTTGAGGATTTTATGTGGATGGTAGCTTTACTTTCTTTCTTAATGCTTGAATATCTACCTCTTTTCTCTTTATAAGTTCTTATGTTGCCTTGATATCAGCAGGGTCATGTCCTAGCTTTATTATCAAATTTTCTAAACATTTGATTATGTTTTCTTTAGCAAATGAGGACATCTTCTCAATATTTAACTGAGAATGTATGTTGTTCAAGGATGACTGTAATTTGGAAACAGTCATGGCAGAATTGGTAATTGTTGAAAAGATCAGCTCCCTTGTTTTCTCGTGTAAATTGATTTGATCGATTTCATGTATCTTCTTTGTATCAATTGAGAAAATGGAGGCTTTGTAGTTTTCAACACTCCTGGGAGATGGCACTAAAGGTTCCATGAAGGCCATTTGGAACTATCCTTTCTCTAATTCGAATGCAGAGAGAAATCTATGTTGTGTTTTTGTTGTCTCCTTCCAAAATAATGAGTAAGTTGAAGCCTTTAAAGCTTCATTTTTCAATGTTATCTCCCTGTACCTTGAAAATATACTCTCCTGAGTTGAAACTTGAGAACTAGAAGATACTGGAGACTAAACCATTATTTCTACAGTAGCTGACTGAATTGTTTCCTCTGCTTTAGGAAAAGGATTGACAAGAGTTCCTGTCAAAACTACTGTGGCCTGCTACTGTGTATCTCTTTCTTCTGGAGATTCATCTTGGATAGTAATCACCGGAGGATCAACTTGAGGGTCTGATTTTTTAGTCTTTGGGTCCTTTTTTCTTTTAAAAACAATAAATTATGCACCTTGTGTTTCAGAGTCAGTAGGGGACATGTCCTCTTTCCCCCTTTTGACCTCCTTCTCCTTAGGAATAGGAGTCTACATGGATGACTAACTAACTAGTCGTTCTTCAGCTTCTTGTAAAGTGCCCTCTGTCCATTCCTCCTTGTTATCATATTGTTCAATTTCAGGCATTGGTTTATGTACATAGGAAGTACTCTTTTTGTTCCAATTTGGGTTTTGAAATAATACCTAGAGGATCATAGGACCAAGAGAAACTGGTCTTGAACTTCATTTGACTCAAAATAGCTTCCACCTCCTTTGCTACAGCTCTGGTGTTTATAATATAAGGACCTATACTAGCCTTTAGCTTGAATTGTGCTTTCTTTTTGTAGGATACAAAGTGCAGCTCGTCCATATTTAGCATTTGTCTTGTGTATTCTAATGCAAATATTCTGACTAGTACAAACACTAATAACCTATAATGAGGTAACTTTTATCCATATATTCTAATTTCAGTGTAATTCTGGTATAAATACCAGTCAACAACTTTTGATTGCTCTGACAAGTGCAATATCTTCTTTATCTCTGGTGAAATCCTTGGGATCAGATCACTACTAAGCAAACATAATGAGGTATGTAGAAATTTATCAAAAAAATTAGTGTAAGTATACTCTTCTGAGTTATTTCTAACCAAGGAAGTCCAGTGAATCACTGAAAAAGGATTTCCCTCATTATCTATCTTCTTTAAAGGAAATTTGAACTCATATGACTGATGAAATAACATAAGGTAAACCAAAACTGACTGATATTTAAAAACACCTTCTGCATTGAAATTTACAAATTGACCATGCATTGAATTGGACAGAATTTGATTGTAATTGAAATGAATGGATGGTTGTTTTCCAACTGCAAAAATTGACAAAAATCCTAGAACTATTTCATCTACCCACTGATCATTATGATACCCAAGCAATCGGGTTACCATAGAAATTACTTGTTTGGACATTTCTAGGAAGATTGATATTGAATATGATGGATTGGTCTAGGGTAATTCAACATTTTCTAGAAGGAAACACTCAAAGATCTGAGATCTCTAAGGGAAACTTAGTTTTTTATATAATTCCATCAAGACATCGGTTGAGAAAGGATGATGGGTAACTTGGTATTCAAGTTGCAGGGCCTGGTAGATACTTTCAAGGGAAATGAAGAAAATGACTTCATTATTGTGGGAAATAACAACTTTTTGGCTTGGCAGGTATCATAGATGGTACCAAACAGAAAATTCAAGGAAAAAGTGAGTTTGAGGGAAAACAAACTGAGGGAGAAGGGATTCCCAAATGCTAAGATCATCACTTTTTTCCATGAATTTTTGTTTTTCCCAGTTATGAAGTTTGTACAGGTCAAATTCACACTCGGTCTTGGTGATTTTATATTGGGTGTCGATAAGAGGGGATTTGTCAAAATCAGGGACATGGGGAATCATGGTATTTTGTTCAGTAACTTTGCCCTTTCCTTTGCATGTCAACATTGTGGAAATCAAGTAACAAGCTGGCGGAAGAACAATAATAATAAACACTTGACAAACAGAATTGTCACATGGAATAAGTCGATCTTGCGGACAAGATAGACCTTCCTAGAATCTAAAGAAGACCTAATGACAAGCAAACCAACCAGACACTATCTTTCTCTAAATATGCTTTGATAAACAATAGCAAACAAGTTTTTTTAGGGCCTACCTTAGGTCAAACGCAAGCTTGTGGATGCCCTCGCTCCTTTGATCCAAATGACCTCCTTTTTGCGAATCTGCAAACACAAACAAGGCAAACAAATTAAATAGCACCTGAAAAGCCAATTGCATAAAACATATTTAACATGAAAGTCAAGGAGTCCATGAAACAAATAACATGAGATACTTGTTGAGAAAAATGAGTTTGATTGTATTAATTCAAAAGAAGAAGAACTTTACAACCTTTGCCTTGACGTTGTACAAGCTCCTCCTAGGGTCCAGCAAGAAGTCTCCTCTACTTTGACAAGTTTCACTCACTCCCCAATGAAACCAAAAAGGTATGTGATCTCTCCTCTTAGGCTTAACTAGGAAGTCTTGATTTCACCGGCATTTAACCTCAAAAATGTTCAGCTTCTAACCTCTCCAGCAACCAGCCCAATGCCTGTATTTATAGTGCAATGGAGGGAGGTTACTAGGTCCTCCTTCAAAGGGATAAAGCCTTCCTTCAAAGGGATAGCTCCTCTCATCAAGGGATTAGCTCCTTCTCTTTTGGGATGCATGAACCACCTCAGAGCGAACAATCCACGTCAAAATTCCTTCTAGAAAACTCTAGAATTAACCCAAAGTGAGTTTTTTAAGATAAAACTTGTGCCTTTTGACTTTCACAGGGGTCCGCACCTACACCGTTAAGGACAGAGCGGGCAGGTCCGCAGTTTTTGTACACAGAAGGTGCGGGACCGCAGGTGACCATGAGAGAAAGTGCGGAACCAGAGTTACATTGATTTTTAATGTCTTTCTCTCATTTCCATAGCTTGATTTGAAGAGCTGAGGTCTGAGACTTGCTTAGGAGGACAGTACAAGTGACGATAGACCCATATTGACTGCAAATAATCATGGTGACGATATTTTTGTGTAACAGATTGCCCCCTAAAGTGCGAAGTCTATAGTAGATGAGGATTTCTTATCATTTAGGAAGAGTGAAGTACTTTATCATTTCGAGGATCATCTTTTGGAGAGCTCGGTTGGAACCTATAAAAACATTCAATGCAAGATATATATATGAGATCATATCATCGCTGAGGTAGGCATTCCCATACTCAGATTAAAACTGACTAGAAAAACTAACTACTGCTCTGATACAGGAATGATCTTGTAAAACATCACAAGTATAGACTCATGTGGACACAGTATGGACGTAGCCATCTGTTTATGAATTATATAATGAATACAAAATTCCTCGCAGCCTGGATTGTGGAAGCTAGATCCAGGGTCTTCATTTCTACTTTCCGAAACAGTACGATTCTATCCATGCGAATGAATGTGTTGATGTCGAACATGGTAGAAACCACTTGACTACCAGTCAATGATGTAAACTGTTAACAAGTGTGAGAGAAACCACCAGTGATGTCAATGGCTCTCAAAGTACCCAGTACAATCCATGAGATGTGAATAAATGTGTTGATGTCGAACATGTCACGGAATCCTTTGATCGAAAGTCAATGATGTAAACCTTCGTCAAAGGTGAGAAACCTGCCATTGAGGCATGCAGATCTCAAGGTACTGACGATTCCTAGATCATCTTTCTAGATAATGAGCTGATGTCGATAGAAAGCGATCCGTCGTAGGTAAGCCCACAACACGAAATCATAGATCAAGTTGAAAAAATTTAGTTGCAAGAACTGACTCAGGGATGGTCAAGATGGATGACAGATATTTTGCAAATGAATGGCTTATTGGCAGTGACTTCTTGAACACATAACGACACGACAGATGGCTTGGTGACAATTGACCCAAAGTTAATACCCAGAAACCGGCTGAAGACTTTCAATGTGGTTTGATCAACTGTTAGGCAAAGGATTTCCCAACCCAGGTGAATGAAAGTGTCATGTTCAAGAGTGGTTACAAAGTATGACAAACAGGCTCATTTTTCTCTCTTTTCCCCCACCATTTCTAGCAAGTACCTCTTTATTTTTGACAAGCTTGAGGAGGACAACATTTGCTTGATTATAAGCTCATCCTTTGGATGAGTCCAACTTAGTTTAAATTCGAACCCTAAGAAGGAGTGGTTCGTTCCCGTTTGTAATTGAACAGGTCCTTTACTGTGAAATTTTAACGAGTCCAGTATAGGAGAAACTCGGCGTTTTTCAGTTTTAGAGAGTCTGAAAAACTTAAGAAGACTCCAGAGTTGACCTTTTTCGTAAATTTGTGTCTCCCAAGCCCGAAAAAGTATAAAATAATACTTGAGAGAACCGCTTGATTTTTTACGACCAAGGAGTACTTTTCGTTATTAGTGCCCTTGACCCGAAAAAGTAAAAAAGCGATCAACGACACGTTGTTTTATGACCGATATCGAATTTGAAACGAAAAAAATCTGGCAATCTTTTCATGTTTTTACAGTCGGAAAGGAGCTGTAAGTGGACCGTCTTTTAATTCCGTTTTAACTAGTTTAAAAGAAACACTCGGCAATCTTTTCACGTTTTAGGAGTCAGAAAAGAGCTTAAAGATGACTCTACATGTTTTTTCGTTGAAAATGATAGATTTCGCCTGAATAATCCTTTATTCTGCACAAAAACACAAACATTACTCATACCTGTTTGAAATGGATAAAAACGTCGCAAAATACCTTTTCAAAGTGAAACATAAAAAAATTTGCAATTTATTTCCTCAAAAAACTGATAAAAAGGGCCTTTGTCAATTCATTTTTACCGTTTGAGTTTGGGTGAGAAAATAGTGCTTTTGCTCAGAAAACTTCCCGTGAAGATTGCGGAAAATCCAACCGTCGGAATCGAACGCCGTCTTCTCCAGGTAATCCACATCATCCCACTCTTCATTTTTAACCGTTTAATTTTTTGTTTTAGTCCTTTATTTCATTTTTGGGAGGGTTTTTAGGCGCAAAACCCGCGCGCGGGGGCCCACAGGTTTTCCACTGCTGGCCTGCGGACCCCGACCTTTTCTCCATTGGGAAAAAGCTCAGGGTCCGCACCTTCCGTGTAGACAAAGTACGGTCCCACGCACTGTGTCTAACCTGGAGGGTGCGGTCCCCGCCGCAAGGGTTTTTAACCCAAAAATTCTCAAAAATGGACCACACAAAATAATTTCTAGCAATTTAATTAATCTTTATACTTGATGCAGAGAGTACATCATGCTAGATTGGCGTGAACGAGAGCATGAGGACGTGGATGCTACCGCATGGAATCATCAACCTTCACTTGATGCTTTGAGGGTGTGCAGATTGTACAAATTCTGGGCCATCCTGGCATGAGGGCTCAGGTGGATTTCTTACAGTGGCTGGTTGACAGATGGAGCATACAGGACCAGTGCTTCTTCATTGGTGGCCACCAGCTCAAAATCGAGCCGGTGGACATTTATTTCTTGACTGGTTTGCCTAAGAGAGGCGAAGACTTGACTCTGCACGGGACTAGGCCAGGTGGCCACTCTGTCGATAGCCTCCGGCTAGAGTACTGCAACAACCAGGCTAGAGACAAAGGGATAGACATAAAGACCATATCCCGTCCTGAACTCATGGTGATTGCGTTTACTGTCACCAGACTTTGTGGAGCTGCCACATTACATATTTCCACCGGATCCCAGATGCGTATGGCAGTTGATTGCTTTCGAGGCACCATCTTCAACTGGTGTGATGCTGTGTTGGCCAATGTGAAAGGCCAACTAACCAGGGCCAAGAACGGATGACTAAAGACCTTTGGTTATGGGGCTTTGGTCATGAGTTTTGGCCTGGAGAGGGTTCCTATGCTGATCCCACAGCACCTTACTGTTGGAGCTGGACTTCCTTGAGAGCCCAAACTGATGCGATGGGTCGCAGTCATGGCCCGTCACCCGGACGAGAGGACAGAGGTTGCTCGATTCAAACCTGAGTATTTCCAATAGCTGGAAAACCAGGTCTTTTCCATTCAGGACTTTCCTTACGCTGGGATAGATTTTCGTGGTGACCCAGACATGGTTCTTCCACTAGGAGAGCAGTGGGACGAGTCAAGTAAAACCCTTTTCAACATTTTTCTATTTTAATTTTTTGTTATTTTTTCATCGTCTCAAAACTGATAGTAAAAATTTCAAATGCAGATGTGGGTCCACAGTGACCAGCCGCTCTCCGGCCTTACGAGAGGAGGCAACCAGTTGCACCCACGCCAGCCCCACATGACGAATCAGCAGAGGTTTTGGCCTAGTTGGAGTGTCATCTTGAGCGCTTGACAGGAGATATTCCTGAGACCACTATAGACGACATTCCTCATCGACTTCAGCGCTATGTGATTGGAGTCCCGAGACCTTTTAGGAGGTTCCTTTGCAAGGTGGCCCGTATAGTGGTTTCTTATAGAGATCATCACCAGTGATAGGATGATCGCCTATTGTGGGCACATGTGACATTTTTGTTTTTTGTACTTATCATTTTTGCCAATCATAAGGTGTTTTTCAACCTATGATCAAAGACAATGTATTTTTTGACACACTCCTATATATATATATATATATATATATATATATATATATATATATATATATATATATATATATATATATATATATATATATATATCACTATTACTGGCTTATCTTGTAAATCATGTTATGGAATGGTTTTAAATTTACATGTATGATTATTGAAAATGTCTATTTAACATTCGAGAAGCAATTGCATCTGCTAATGTATTTAAAGACCTTGGAATATGCTGATATTCAATATAATCAAATTCACGTTCCAAGAGACGCACTCTCAAAAATAATCTTAATAACACTGGATTTCTAATGGCATACACTCTATTAAGTTGTAATACAACGAGTTGAGAATCTAACCTCACTATCAAACTCCGAATCCCAAATGAAATAGATTCAGATAATAACTCAATCACTACACTATACTCGGCAATGTTGTTCGTTGTTTGACCGAGGCTTACCCCATGCATAGATACTAACTCGTCAGAGGGTGAATAGATAACCCAAGCTGCGGAAGATATGTTCCGTGTATTACAACAAACACCATCAGCGAAACCAATGTATGTTTGGAGAGGCATCGATATCTGCAATATCAAGAGTAAAACCAAGATAAGCAGGAATAATGACGAAAAACACTCTCTAAGCTAAGCACACTGTTTAAACTAAAACACACCAGCTAGAAAGAAAAAACTATCCTAACTAAAAATCTCCATACCCATTCTTTTAAGCATAATACCTCTTCAAGTAAAGGCCATTTCTGGGTTTACCCAAAGAGTCCCCATCAAAGCCTACCAATTCATAGGCCCCTTTGGCTAGCTTTCGCTTGACAACATAGGGACCATGCCACATAGGAATGAATTTTCCAGTGCCTAATTTATCATTAGCTTGATCATAAACTAAGACTAGATCTCCTTCCGAAAAATTTCGAGGGGTCACATTTCGATCATACTGAGCTTTCATTCGTTTTGCGTGAGTCTCGATCGCTAATGTAGCATCACGTCGATTCTCATCTAATTAAGCCAAGTATAACAAACGCTTTTCCTCTTTGGAAGTGGCTGGAAGTAACTCGATGGCCATTTGCAGTGACAGGATTTCGCATTCAATGGGTAACACAGCTTCCAAACCATAGACTAGTTGAAAAGGAGTGAACCCTGTTGATGTTTTTACTGAAGTTCGGTACGCCCAAAGCGCTGAAAATAACATGTTGTGCCAATTCGACCGATGAATCCCAATGATTCGTCGGATCATGATAACTAAAAATTTGTTGATGGACTCAACCAAACCATTCGCTTGTGGATAATAAGGGGTTGAACTATCGTGACGTAAACCAAGCTGGCCTGTAAGTTCGGTCATCATAACGTTTCGAAAATGGCGCCCATGATCAGTGATTATCGCTTGCGGGACACCAAACCTAGCAATTATATGATTGAACACAAAAATTGCAGATGTCTTGCCGTCTGCCTCAAATGTAGGCATCGCCTCGGCCCACTTAGTAAAATAATCTACCGCAAGAATAATATACGCATGCCCCCCGGCCGAGTGAGGGTTACATGTAATAAAATCGATACCCCATTTGGAAAAAGGACCAACGGAAATTATAGGGTGGAGAGGAGCAGGTGGAGCGCGCATCTTACGATCAAACATTTGGCAGTTGTGGCATTTTCGGACTGCCGTAATACAATCTTTAAATAAAGACGGCCAGAAGTAGCCAGCGCACAATATCTTTTGGGCTGTGGAAAACCCAGACATATGACCACCACATGCTCCAGAGTGACAGTCATTTAGAACCCTTTCAGCTTCCTCGTGAGTTAAGCAACGTCGAAAAACAGAATCCACCCCACGGCGATAAAGAGTATCTCTAATAATCCTGAATTGTTGGGACTGGAATCGAATTTTCCGACGTTCTGACCTTGAAATTTCTGGCCGAAAGGATTGGGTCTGGAGATAAACGATGATATCCCCATACCACAGATCTAAAGTGCTGATTAGAAATAAGGATTCGTCCACAATGGGCTCCTCCACCACAGTTTCCGTGTCAGCACGTGGGAAGTCACACATTAACTCCGCAAAAACTAAAGATTTCTTAGACTTGGATTTCTCGAATTCCAAGTCGAACACCTGTAGGATAACGATCCATTTAGAGTACTTGCCCCCTAGCAATTGCTTGGTCAAAATGTAGATCATAGGGTTGCAATCCGAAATTACCGTAGTTTTACGTAGTAGAATGTAGTGATGAAAACGTTGGACAGCTTGAACGGCTGCCAATGCCAAGTTCTCCACATGTGAGTATTTTAGCTCAGTTGGATTTAAAGTTCGACTAAGGTAATATATCACATGTTCTGTTCTGAATTCATCTTCCTAAACTAAGACCATTCCAATGGTGGAATGAGAGGCGGCGAGATACAAGAAGTAATCCTGGTTGTAGTTGGGAGGATGCAATAATGGTGCATGGGTCAACGCATGTTTGAGTGCATCAAAAGATTTCTGAGCTATCTCATCCCAATAGAATGGAGTATTTTGTTTCAACAACCGGGTAAAACCCTTTGTAACCTCGGCGTAGTTAGGAATGAATCATCGTAAAAAGTTTGCTTTCCCCTGCAAACTTTGGAGTTGGCGAAGACTCGAAGGAGGAGGCAATTTGATGATAGCTTCGACTTTCGAGGGATCAACGCGAATGCTGGCTTTCGAAACTAAAAACCCCAGCAATCGACCCGTTTCTATACAGAAAACATATTTGTGTGGGTTCAACCGAATCCGATAATGCCTACACCTCATAAAAATTGCTCGTAAATGGATGAGGTGATCAGCTCGATGTAAGGAATGAGCAGGCAAGTCATCGAGATACGGTTGCACAATGTGTTTGATGTCATGAAATGCATAAGACATCGCCCTTTGAAAAGTTGCTCCAGCATTCTTAAGCCAAAAAGGTACTTTGCAATAAGCAAATGTCCCCCATGGACAAATGAAAGCCGTTTTTGGTTGATTGGCAGGTAGAATGTTGATTTGATTATATCCGGAAAAACCGTCCATGAAGGAAAATATTTCACTTCCGGCACAATCATCAATGATTTGATCGATATGGGGAGTTGTGTAATTGTCCTTTGGACAGGCTCGATTAATGTCCCTATAGTCGATGCATATTCTTATTGTTCCCTGCTTTTTGTTAACTAGAACAATATTCAATACCCAATTCGTTAACGGGATCAGATAAATGAAACCTGCTTTCAATAATTTTTCAACTTCTGCTTTAATTGCAGTAGCTTTTCGTGGGTGAATCTGACGCAAACGTTGTCGGACGGGTTTAGCATCCGGGTAAGTCTTGATTTCATGAACAACAATTGCGGGATCAATTCCTGGCATTTCCTCATAGGACCAGGCAAACACGTCGCGGAATTCTTGAAATAGGGCCTTATATAATTGAATTTCGTCATCTGTACACGAGGCACCTATATGAATGTTCTCAACAATTCCGGACTTAACCGAAATGTCAATAGGAATAGTTCGAGAGATGTTTCCCAAATTTAACTCTGAATCGGGATGTTTCATTGGATTCTGAGGTTCCTGGACATATTCAGTTGTGAAAATTGATGAGAAATAATTTTCAAAACGATCATCCTCAGGTAAAAACGAAGATCTGTGATGGAGATCTTCCCATGGTAAATCATCTACACATAGGATTTCACGAATTTGCTCGTCAGAGTGAACAAGTTCAGAAAACATAGTTAAATCTGAGGTTGACGTGAAAAGTGATTCCTCACGGACCACATTCATTAAGTCATTTTCGGTTGAAGATGGGTCGGCAAACGACTGCACGGCTTCATAGGCAAGTTCGTATGGACTCAAAGGCATGGCATTACCAAATGAGTCTATCTCAGATTCAGAAGGGACAATCCAAGGATCATCATAAATAATGGTGTCTGATGTAATCATATGAATGGTTGCAAATGAAGATGATGCGTTGATTGGAGGAAAAGGAAAAGTTCCCAGTACACCAACATCTTTAACCAATCCTACTCCAACATCCTTATATGGGATAGTCGTTTTACCAACATGCTGAATACTCTCCGAAGAGACTGGGTCGGATGAAAAGTAAGCCAGCTGGTCTATTGTTACGATCTTTCCATTGTGTGGAAACTTTATTACTCGAAAGACCAATGAAACGACCGCTGTCATAGCGTAAGACCAACTTCGACCCAAGAGAAGGTTGTAGTCTAGAGGGGCATCAACCACCTCCACATCTAGACTAACGGTTTTTCCTTCAACCCCTATAGGCAAATCTTGTAGAATGCCAAAAGGATGAAACCCACGGCCATCAAAGGCCTTTAGAAGCATCGGGGATTGATTTAGCGAAGGAGAACCAAGTGATCTCCAGCACTGTATCGACATAATACACGTTGAGGCTCCCTCATCAATTACAGTCCGATGAATAGCCATGTTTTTTACTATCACTGGAATCTGGAAAGCCATTTGATGAGGCAAACGCGGTGTACTATTTTCTAGATCGAAGATTATTAGGTTCGGGTCCTGAACATCAACAGCTCCTATAGCCGACAAAAGTAATTTATGTTGTGCTGGGCATGATTGTAGCACTTCCAAAGCCAACATTGCCGAGGGTGAAACAGCTAAATCCTCAACAATGTTATAATTCTGAGCCACTCTCGCATGTGGATTGAAAGCTGACTTTCGAAGTATACCCTTGGCGGGTGGTTTGATTACCAAGTCTGGATTAGGTTTCTCGATCTATAGTGGATCGGAACCGGGAGTTGAGGTCGATGGATTAGAATGAGAAGATTTTGCTTCTTTACCATCAACAGGACTCTTACTACCATAATCTTGCGATCGAGTCGCAATCCTAACATGGGACATCATCAGTATGGGTTCTTCATTGGCACTCGAGGATGAACCTATCATCTTACTGTCTTGAGCCAGAAAAGGATCCTTCAAAACAGCAGGAGTTTGGGAGCCCTTGACAATCTTCGCAACCTCTGCACGATGAGGGCAGTCTCTTGTAAAATGTTCATCGTCACAAATGAGACAAGGATAACGAGGTTTGCGTTTTTCATCATTGGATTCCGCCTTTTCAGGTTTCTCCTTTGAACTTTTGTCCATTTTATTCTTCTTATTTCCTTTCTTCTTCCCACCGGATTTTGATTTGGTTGTAGATGACTGTACAACGTGAATATCGGCGGAAATTTCTGCAGAAGAATCTCCTGTTGGGGAATCAGGCAAAGTTATGATAGGGGCAGAATTCTTGGAAGACTTCTTCTTACTTTTAGTGTTAACCGTACCAATCATACCATCAGCGGCATGAGATCCCGAAGGAGCTGCAGCGATTTGATTTTGCTTGGGAAGATCGAGGATTTTTTCGTGTAACGTACCTGACTGAGTATAGACCAAGTCAAGGTACTGTGCTTGAGCAATCACTTGCTCCTCAGTAACAACTCCGGCTTTAGCAACATCTTCGGTGATCTTTGGCAATAAAGATTTACAAACCACTCAGCCAAGATCTGATCCAGAATAAATACCTTCACTAAACGTCGTCGACGTCTCCACTCATGAATATGATCTAAAATGTAAGTGGATGTCGATTGTTTTAGCGAAATTAACAATTCCGTGCCATTGTCATATCGGACTGGCAACTGAAAGTGAGTTAAAAACGAGGTAGCTAACTGACTAAAATTATAAAAAGTGCCTCGCGGTAACTCAATGTACCACTTGGTTGCGAGACCAATTAGAGTGCGCTAGAAAAGTCTAAGACGGATTGAATCATCTGTGATGGAGTTAGATGCACACCAGAGGTGGTAAGTCATCACATGGTTCGACAGGTCCTCTCCTGATTTACCTTCGAACTTGGGAATGTCACTGGGCAACTTATTCGGCATTGGCGGCAAAAACGGAAGATAATTAATGGGATCGTTCGTTAGACGCGACAAGTCAGGTAAGTCCAAAGTTGCGATAAATGGTAACTGCTGATTAGGATCCCTAAAACTCTGGGTCATGAGACCAGCCCCAGGAGGAGGATATCTAGGATAACTAGGAATAGGAATCGCGTTCGGGATATTGTATCCTCCCGGAAAACCAGGATTAACCAGACCGTACTGGGGTTGTTGAGGTTGTTGATAAGTGTACCCAAGGTACGGTTGATACTGATAGACTGGCTGTTGCACAACAGGACCGAATTGGTACTGTCCCTGGTACGGTTGATAGGTGAATTGTGGTTGACTTGTGACAACCGTACTTAAACGAGGTTGTCCTACAGGCATCTGAACCGAAGTTTGAATCGTGGATCCAGACGGTGGTAAAGATGTCTGAGGAGTAGATATAGGAACAGTAGAAACCGGAGCTGTCGATACTCCAGAAGTAGGTGGGGTAGATTGAACAGATGTTGTGGTAGTTGTAGCAGTCGTTTGAGGCGGAGTACGAGGTGCACTAGGCCCAGGCTGAGAAACTACCGAAGTTACAGAAGTTTGAATGTTAGACTGGACTGGTTGCTAGGGTGAACCAGAAACCAAGGGTTGTCCAGTTTGAGATGACAACTGTACACTTGGCTGCAACACCTGTTGGGTTTGCAATGGATCCCACACTATATTCATTCTGGGGTACTGACCCATAACTGGTTGAGAATACTGAGGACCATAACCGGGTTGAGGGTAGGATTGATAATTGAAAGGTACACTTCCCGTTCCTTGAACAAACATTTGACCTTGGGGTGGTTGGAAACCTTGGTTCAAGTATTGACCTTGGGTTGATACCCTTGAGGCACATACTGATACTGGGGTTGACTTTGAGGTATAAATTGATACTGGGGTTGACCTTGGGGTACATATTGAGTCTGGGGTTGACCTTGAGGAACGTACTGTACCATAGGTATGTACTGTCCTTGAGGTTGCCCCCCAGATGCAAATTGTGTACCTTGAGGTTGCCCCCTAGGCATTAATTAAGGTTGCCCCCCAGGTGGTAACTGGCCACCTTGAGGTTGAGGATTGGGAATAGAACCTGACATCATAAGAATGTCTTCTACGCTCAACGACTTAGTACGATTGTTTCCAGTTAATAACCCTTGCTCAATGGGTTGAGGAGATGCTCCCGAAAAAGTACCAGAAAGTGACTGATACCCGGAGGGAACAGAAGGACAGTCATACAAAAAATATTCCAGTGATTGAGTAAACATGGATGACTGCCCTGCCATATTGACGGGAGTATAAAAACCTCTAGGTGTTGGGTGATAAGGAGGACGAGGTGGTGAAAAACTTAACCCTGAGTTTTCTAAAAAATTAGTCAAAGAAAGATACCAAGAACTACTCCTAGGTGGACTGTAAAAAATTGATTCACGCTCCCTTAGCTCAATAACAGGTTGATTTTCAGGGATAGGGATGCCTACTTCTTCTTCCGGAGCAAGTTCTTCAATAGCAATAAGTCCAGAAGGAAGATCTTGGGTGATTACTCTTTCTACCCTAGGTGAACCAGGACCACTAGAAGTTGGAGAAACAAACCCCGATGTCGGAGTAGCAGCAAATTCACTTTCAAGCTTGGATATTTCGTGTTCTTCACCTATATCACAAGTAGATGAAAAGCTACCAGCGATTTCGGAAATAGACACTGACTGCGGATTATACTCTGCTACTGGCGTTTGAAAATCAGGATGTACTATCAAAGAAGATTCTCCTTCCTTAGGTGACCCAACTCTACTGTCTCTAGGAGTTACGAGGACTTTTAAGCCTTCGAGCTGGCTCGGTACTTCCTCAGGAGGTTGGCCCCGAAGTCTACGGGACTTCCTCAGTAACTCAGCCACGTTTACAAACTCAGGAGACTGGCCCCGAAGTCTACGGGACTGCCTTGGTAATTCAGCCACAATTAAATACTTTTAACTACTTCACACGCAAACAAAGTAAAATCTCAATGAAAAGCACCTAAAGTCTCTAAAGAACCAAACAAATTTGAATCACACGCCTAAAGAATCTAGGAGATCAAACACACACAAACAATAACTTTCCATACCGAAAACACTAGTTGGTGATGAAATCCAACATCGCAGAGTTCAATACAGAAATGGCGGTTGGAACAGTTACCTTGGCAACCTGCTTAATGAATAGACTGGAACAAGTTCCTCCACTTAACCGTCTCGAGTGAAGAGAACCCCCTAGAAAATCCAAGTGAGTCTAGCTGACCTCTGCTCCAGGTACAGTGGGATCTTCCCACCACTGTCACCTCAGGAAGAGTCCTAAAGAATATGGCCAATAAGGTTACCAACTGAGACAAATACACCTGGGGGAACAGTCTACGATCCGATATTCACGCAAGGGCAGAGTAGCAAGCTCAATCCCCTTGAAGGCTCCTTGACATAATCCAAGGTTTACCAACAAGTGACCCCAGGCTCCTCGACAATGGTTAATCCGAGGTTTACCGTTTTTAATACGTGAATATTTGGCGTCGTTCCCAATGAGGAAGGATTGATTCCCACACTGGTTCAGACACGATCTCATGCTTCTCCTTTAAGAGGAGCTTTCCCAGAGCATAAATGCAACAATTGGATTTCTTCCCTACCACAAGATACAACTACTTGTTTGTTTTTACTGTCTTGGAGAGTTAATTACTCTCCTACTCCAAGACACTAGCCTAAGCTAAGTTGGTGTATCAGAGCCCTAGAAATAAAAATGTTACTAGGTGAATTTTACTTTAAGCGTTAATTTTATTGGTTTTTGTTTGAGTCCAAAGGTGCGGAGATGAAACTCGTGGTATGAAGACTCGACTCAAAATCACTAAAAATGCACCTAAGATGATCTAAACAATCTTTTTCTCTTCGATGAACTTCTAAACTAAGAAAGAGTTTGAGAATGCAAATACTTTTGTAAACACAAATCTTTCTCAATTAAACAAATTAAAAGAAGAGCTTTTCCTTTCCAAAGCACTCAAAAACGAGACAACTAGTTATTTCACAAAAATTTCCCTTTTTCGTTTCAAAGCATTCAAACACTACAAAAAACAAACTTTTTCCAAAAGAGATTTTTTATATTTTTATAAAACACTCAAAACTATGAAAATGACTAAATTTGAGATCTGCAAACTATAAAAAACCTATTTGAAGTCAAAGCCTACTAAAATTCTTTTTTAAGGATGTTTTACTCAGCTAGATGTAAGCTAAGGACTAATTTATGCAGAATCACAAATCAGTCAAGAACAACCAATTTTGTTTTCTTTTTGAAAATGAAAATCCAAACATTCAAACACAAGCTTTTCGAAGTTTTGTAAAGAGAAAACTCAAAGCGGATTCCTCAAACAAGGGGAGATTTCATCAATGGTCAGACTCATAAGAAGGCTGGTAGACACTAAGGTGATCTGAAGTCCCTACAGCTTCTAAGCTCAGAGCCACTACACAACCAAAATGAAAAACAAACCCAACAAGCAAAACTCCTAGGAATTTCACCTAAAACCCTAACACTAACGAAATCAATCCAAGGAAAGCTTCTGACAAGTTTTATGCAGGTATGGGCAGTGGATAACAATTTCTAAACACAAACTAAGCTGACTAACAGAGGAAATCTTAGGGTTTTCAAAATTTTGACAGGGTCCGCAGGCCCACATTTGGCACAGGTGTGGTCCCGCTCTGTGCTAAAAGCCAAGCTGCGGGTAGGTACGCACTGCGTCAAACGACTAGGGGGCAGTCCTCTCCCAAAGCTATGAAAAACGAAAAATAACCCCGGATCTACAAACTCTACCCACTTTTACACACAACAAGCCAAAAACAGAAACAAAAATAGAGTTTCTCAGGTCAAAGTAAAAACAAGGAAAACAATCAAGTCCCCAGCGGAGTCGCCATTTTGTCACACGGAATAAGTCGATATTGCGGACAAGATAGACCTTCCTAGAATCTAAAGAAGACCTAATGACAAGCAAACCAAGCAGACACTATCTTTCTCTAAATATGATTTGATAAACAATAGCAAACAAGTGTTTTTAGGGCCTACCTTAGGTCCAACGCAAGCTTGTGGATGCCCTCACTCCTTTGATCCAAATGAGCTCCTTTTCACGAATCTGCAAACACAAACAAGGCAAACAAATTAAATAGCACCTGAAAAGCCAATTGCATAAAACATATTTAACATGAAAGTCAAGGAGTCCATGAAACAAATAACATGAGATACTTGTTGAGAAAAATGAGTTTGACTATATTAATTCAAAAGAAGAAGAACTTTACAACCTTTGCCTTGACGCTGTACAAGCTCCTCCCAGGGTCCAGCAAGAAGTCTCCTCTACTTTGACAAGTTTCACTCACTCCCCAATGAAACCAAAAAGGTATGTGATCTCTCCTCTTAGGCTTAACTAGGAAGTCTTGATTTCACCAGCATTTACCCTCAAAAATGTTCAGCTTCTAACCTCTCCAGCAACCAGCCCAATGCCTGTATTTATAGTGCAATGGAGGGAGGTTACTAGGTCCTCCTTCAAAGGGATAAAGCCCTCCTTCAAAGGGATAGCTCCTCTCATCAAGGGATTAGCTCCTTCTCTTTTGGGATGCATGAACCACCTCAGAGCGAACAATCCACGTCAAAATTCCTTCTAGAAAACTCTAGAATTAACCCAAAGTGAGTTTTTTAAGATAAAACTTGCGCCTTTTGACTTTCACAGGGGTCCACACCTACACCATTAGGGACAGAGTGAGCAGGTCCGCAGGTTTTGTACACAGAAGGTGCGGGACCACAGGTGACCATGAGAGAAAGTGCAGAACCAGAGTTACATTGATTTTTAATGTCTTTCTCTCATTTCCAAAGCTTGATTTGAAGAGCTGAGGTCTGAGACTTGCTTAGGAGGACAGTACAAGTGATGATAGACCCATACTGACTGCAAATAATCATGGTGACGATATTTTTGTGTAACAAGAATTCTAAATGAGCAATGGTTACCCAGGTGGAAAATTGTTGAATTCATGGAGGAAAAATTGCTATTGAAGGCTGATAGTTGGTGGCAACTTGATCTTTGACCTGCAGGATCAATGGTGTGCTAAAAGGAATGAATTATTGGCCTCTAAGGGTTTTTTATAACAGTTTCGATGGTTGTGTAACATAAATATTAATGTTTATGGAGAGGGAATGATTTATTGATAAAACAGATAAATAGTAAGAAATTTAATGAAATAAAATTCAATATGGAATTGGAGGCAAGTATTTGAATGTTGAACGGCTATCTGACACGGATAGGGTGATGTGGTAGGATAGATGGTGAGAGAGAAGTGGCGGATGGAAAGACAGGTGGTGGGAGATGAGTGACGGAGGTAACAAATGGTTGATGGGAGTGGAGCGGCAATGTTTCAGGGGGGTTGGAGGTAGTAAGTGCTTTCAAGAGGGGACACCCTTAAATGCTCCAGGTTCTGCCACGTTGGATCAAGTGGTTTCGGCAAAAACCATTCCCCCCCACCCCCTGTCTTAATTGTCATGAGCGCGGAAGGTGAAATTACTCCATCGTAGATCTTGGTGGGGTTGATCTGCGCCACTGATTCGAGCGCACCATTTATTCCAAATGATAAACAAACTTTGTCATATTACTTCTGATAGCAAAATACGTTATAACCAAAGTTTATAATACTATAACCAAAGGTGTCAAAATTGACATTTTATCACTTAGAGCGGCATTTTTATTGGCTCACTAGGGCGGCTCACCTTTTTTTCTATTTTCTAATAAATAAATAAAACTTTTGTTTTGTTTTCACATATATTTTTTTGTATATCCCCTTTTTATTTCTTTTTCCTTTTTCTTTCTCTTTTTTATATCATTTTTATATTTTTCTCCTTTCTTTGAATTCTTGAAAATAATTTCTAGAATGTAATAATTATTTACAACATTTCATGAAACAAAATCAACAGATAATCATCAATTGATCCTATGAATTATAGGACCCTAACAGGTGTGATGCGATGTTTCTTGCTTGCGTGGGGAAATTTATGCAAGCGCCCTCAATTGGTCACGTCTCATGTTGATCCTTCAGATTCTCACCCTTGACCTCGACTTTTTGTTAGGGTGTTGTTTTCGACACTAACATGAAGATAAGTCATGGATTGCACAAGTTGTGAGCACCAAGAGAACTCCAAAATTGACTAAGTGTGGGATCAATGAGACAAGAGAGTAAGAGTAAGATCATACAAGTCCTAAACATGATCACACACACATATACAACCAAGAACATGACCAGAAGATATAGAATACCCAAAATCAACATGTATACAGTGAAACGACAATAAAACAATACTTATCTCAAAAAGTGACACTTAAGATATATCTTTACGACACAAGTGTTGACTGTAACCAAAAGGTGTGTTATGCCATGGAAGTGTGTCCAACGCATGTTTGTATGATAGGTAGGACCAACTAATGCAAGAGAGTGTGTTGGAGCTACCTCTGAAAGGTATGCCATGGTGCTCTTAGGATATGTGAAAACAAGTGAAAGTGACATATGCAAGAGTGAAAGTGACACATGCGAAAACAAAAGAAAGCACAAGAAACACATGCAATAAAGAAAACAAGCAAAAGCGACACTTGTAAAGGAAAACGAAAGAAAAAGCAACACTTGCAAAAGCAAAAGAAACAGTTGATAATCTCACCCGAATGATGGGGCATTTGTAACCAAGAGTAAGAGGATGCTCCTTGTACTCCATAAGTGCACAAAGCTCAAAAGTGAAAGATGAATGTGAGATGATCTATGGGCTGGACTCTTTACATAGGGAGAGCAGGCCTGCAGTTATGGTTAGGATTTGTGAGGGCACTTAGTGCATGTTGGGAAACTAAGATTCGAGATTGAACTGACTGCCACCAAGAGGTGTGACAATACTAACTTGAAGAAATGCTTTCTCATTTTCAACAAAGAGTGTGCAATCACTATCTACAAAGGGTTCCCTTACACTGTCACTGGAAACTATGCAATCATTGTTAGCAAGGATTGTGCAGTCATTGTCTCTAAGGACTGCGCAATTTTTGCCTCTCAAAAAGAGATCGGTTATCTCACCTGCTTAGAAGAAGTGTGCTTGTGAAGACATCAAATGTGGGAATGTGAAAGAAAGTAGTTTAACGCTTAGGATTCCTAAAGGAAGACTTGAACAACATGACTGAGCATGACATTAATGGCTTGAAATGAGGGATGACATGATCAGAAGGAGGCTCCAAAAATTAAAGGTAGGAAAAATTTGGAGGGTGTTGTAGCAGCGACAACACTTGGCGACACACTGGAAGAACCTCATCCTCTTTATTTAGGTTTGACCTTGAGCATGAGGTCTAGCCTTCTGGAAGTATTGTTTCATCTTATTGATCACCTTAGCTTCCTTAATTAGCCCAGTTACAAATGTAGTCTCTTCTATTCCCTTGGTTGGCTTAACAAACTTTACAAAACTAGTCAAACTTCAATTACAGAGTAGGAGTTTATGGGTTTCGTGAGTTTAAGATGTTCATAGTTTTATTATCATCTCTGGTGTTGTTCCACTGCCAGTTGTGTTGTTCAGTATATTGGCAGAGTCACTTCAAGGAATGACAAGCATTGCTTCAGCACCAACAAACTTGTTCAGTACCCTGATAAATATTAGGGGAATTTTGAGGTCTAAAATGGGCCTCCTAAGGAAATTATAAAATAATAGTGGAAATAATAAAATAAAATTAGATTACATCATCAAATTTTAGAGGGAAAAAAGAAAAACCTATTTTTTCAACTCGTATTTTCAACTTATCTCCCTATGGGTTTACTCAAATTTTGAGTGGCAACACTCATTGTATGCATAATTTGATTCCTCATCCAAGGAGTACCCATGTTTCATACTTTCTATGGACCCTGCTACACAAAAAATGAGAAATACATGAAAAATGTGATTGCAATCATGTTTTTTCATGTATTTCTCATTTTTCGTGTAGTAGGGTCCATCGAAAGTATGAAAGATGGGTACTTCTTGGATGAGGAATTAAATTTTTCATCCAACAGGTACTCCCACTCAAAATTTGAGTAAAACCTTAGGGAGATAAGTTTAAAATACGAGTTGAAAAAGTAGTTTTATTATTTTATTATTTTTTAATCTTTCTACTTTTTTACTCAAAAAATGGTGAATCATCCCCCATGGTTGACATCATCATCTTTAATCCTATTGGTTCTTATAAAAAAAAAAAATTGAATGTACATTTTTCTTAGGAGGCCCATTTTAGACCTCAAAATTCCCCTAATGGATGTTTGGTTTTTTGCTTCACCTCTCTGGTCAGGAAGCCTTTCTCTTCTTTCAACATTTCTTTATTTTATTACCTTTTTTCACTGGTGTTTATTTTTCCAAGGGAAGAAGAGGGATCCCAACTTATTTTATAGGCAAGAGAGCTTGTTCATTGTTTTATAGAGACTCTTATGCATATACCTTTGAGATTAATATGCTCTCTTAATTTTTCCTCCATTCCTTTCCCTACTCGATTGAGCTAGCACATTGAAACCAATCAATATAAATGGTTAATTCAAGGAATGAATATCTTATGACAGATACGAGAATCATAGATCCATTGGAGATTTTGTTTAGGATGAAACGTATTTTCCGTACGTACATCAATGACCTTAAAAAATATTTAAGTCCAAACAAAGAAGAGGACTAAAGGTTAGCCAAGCATTGTTAATTATCACAGTTGCCCTTTAGAGCTTTGCCACATTACCATAGAGCCAAACGAGATGAATTTCATACATGATCTTATTAAAACAAAATGTGAGCAAAGACATGAAAAAAACATGGCACAACATAAAGACAGAACATACGAAAGAAAAGTAAAAACTGGTAAAGCGTGTGTGGAGGACAAAACTTCAATTAAAAAGGGAATGTGGATAAGTGTTGTAATGTAAATGCAAATGTAACTAGCATGAAAATAAGCAAAAGAACAAAACTAAACCTAAATCCTAATCTATCTAAACTAAAAGGTCTGGATTATTCAAAGTCAAATTTCCAATGCAGTCATTTAAGTTGTTCCCGACCTGCAAGCAGAAAGATGTAAACGATTAGAAACAGTATAAAACAATGTGCAAAAATAAAGATGTCAACTTGAATACCTTGCACAAGAAATTGAAGGTCTTTCCTATTGGCAGAAAGATGAATCATAACAGTTAGATTTTACTAGTCTACAACTTTACCTTGTTGATTAAAAAAACAACCATACAAGTCTTGAAATTTTATCGTGAACGTACATTCGTCTGTATTTTTATTCTTAGCAAACATCAGGTAAGATCAAAACTTATTATTAGCAACAAAACTCACCTGATAAGAATCTTCTAGCCAATCATAGATTTTATCATAGTATCTAAAACAACCCTTTTGAAAACCTTGAAACTCTTGGGAAAATGAACTTTCAATCAATGCAATTGAATTGTAAAGAGAATCTTGCATGGGAAATTTGATCTGACCATGTTCAAAAACTTTGTCAAAATTGTGAGGACTTGATATAACCATCAACGGAAACTGAAGTGCCTCGACTTTTTGACAAGCATCTGAGTAGTGAAATAATGAATCATAAGAATTTTTGGCCTTGATAGGATCAACAAATGTAAAACAACTATCATCAGATACACTGTGGGAAAATGATTAGTTGAAAGATAGTTGTTAAGGCCAATATTATGATTATATTGGTGGATTGACATATAATATTCTCAATTCTTTACTGGTTCCCCTTGTATTCAGTTACGCACTAAACCAGCAACATGAAAGCTTAGAGAATTGAAAACAATTGTTGGCATCGTGAATCCAGGGGACCAATTAGGATACTAGGCTGACAAAAGATTAGGAGCATGTCTCAAATCAAGTCCAGTATCCATATCAGCATGAGGGTTTTGATCCACCGCGTGATTCAAGCATTGAATGATACTCAAAAGGATTGATTGTGCTAGAAAAATGTTAACTTCATAACATACACTAGAGAGATAAGCAGTTGATTATTTACAAAATAAGTTACAGGAAGGAATCTTTCAGTCGATGATCATCTATGTCTCAATAATCAGAATCATAGGCTTCAAATTTGTGTGCATCCGTGAAAGATATGCACTCCAACCTTGGGATAGACATAAGGGATTTACATGAAGAAGAATTATCCAAACAAGAATCTTTCACCTAATCAGAAACCCTATCTTGAGGATTAAGAGAATTAACTTAAAAACAATAAAAATCCTTCAAGAGGGAGTTCACATTTAGTGACACAATACTGAGAAAATAATTATGCGAGAAAATTCTAATCTGACCTAGTTTGAAGATCTCATCAAGATCACGAAAACCTAACATAACCATCAACTAAATTTGAAGTGCCTCGACTTCTCGACAAGTCCCTGAATTTTCAAATGTTGAACGATTGAATTTTGAAAGCATGGTCAAATCGGTGTTTGTGTGAAGACAACTACCACTAGTTATTTCAATAAAATCATTAGGAACTAGATGGTTGTTGTTGGAATCAAGGATTTCATCAAATTTGTCAACAATGCCAAATAAATTACCCAAATTTTAATAAATATGTTTAATGATTATCGTGTCATCTTCTTTGTCATGGGTAGCCTTACCACCTTGTGCGGACTTGAGATCTAATTCATATATGAATTGGAAGACCATGATATGTCAGTTGATTCATTACACACATCTTGACACAAGGGCTGGTGAGCTGAGGAAGAAATTCCCATGAGAAATTCTTCTATGATCAGATCAGACTCCAAATCAAGGTTTTGCAAATCCAAGTCTTCTTGTGAAAACAAGAGATCATCCAATGTACTTGGGCATTCATTATCACATATATCAACAAATTCATTGGAATTAAGGTCATGGTTTCCCAAGCCTTCATATTTTTTAAGAGCTTCGGCTTCATTCAACTAATTACTAAGATCAAAACATCCTTGATCAGCCAAGAATGTAAAAACATTATCTTAACATAGAGGAATTTGAAAAATAGAAGCGAGATTAAAAGTGTCTTCATCCTTTTTCTCCTCTACCTATGAGATGTGACCATCTTGTACTTGATTACCATTTGGACCAACAAATTGAGAAGCAAGAGTATCTCGAGCAACTATTGGTGGAACGGATTGGTTAAGCGAATCAAGGTATAGAGGGTCATGAGGTGTAAATGATAGAGGATGACAGATATCCCTTGAAGAAACATTACTTTCAATCGAGTCAGATTCAAGATTAATATTACACATTTTAGTGTTATCTTAAAGAATCAAGGGATTAGATTCAATGGAATCATGAGAACCATGAAAGATTCTTTGAATGAAAACTAGTTCATGGGAAGAAGATGAATATGGGAGAAATGGATCAAAAATTTGGTTTTCAGATTTCACAACTCCAAACTCAGCATGAGGAACCACTTTATTTGGTAATGAGAAAGGAGGAGGGCAAGGAATAAAAGGACTAATGGATTTCTCCTCTAAGAATAGAGGTGTCTCATAATCAGAAAAGAAGGAAGAGTAAAATCATCAAGAGAATCTGATGCAAATTGTTTCAAGGAGACTAGAACCAAACGCTAAAACTTTTCACTCATAAAATCCCAATCGACGTCTTTTTTAGAAATTTCATAGCAAAGGTGAAGAAACCAATCAAGAAAATTATCTAATGATACATTGGATTTCATTCTAAGTTGATTGATCCTTTTACATACATATTTATAATCATACATGTCAAAATCTTCACAAAGCTCCTTGACAGGTTGTTCAAATGAATCGATAGAGCAGCTGGTAGTGCATGACACCAATGCTTTAACACGACCTTGAAGTGTGAGGACAAAGAGTTTAGCCTGAGCATCATTACAGTGTATTCCATTTGGAAGGAAAAATTGAATGAATAAAATCATATGCCCAAGCATGATTATTGGACCCATTCCATCAAGCTTGAGATGTGACAAGTTATGAATCATTTCCACGAGGATTGTAAAATTTGATTTGTTCGAAAAACTTCTTGGGATTATGATTTGGGAGGAAGTATTCAGGATAAGAGATTCAAAACAGACTTAACGAGTGCATCTTGTCATCTGGCCCTCCTTCTAGCACCAAAATTTGTTGGTGATGTTGAATGCTATGAACAATAAGGGGGTCTCCCTGGTATGAAGTCCCATTTAGACCTTACGTCGTTTGGAATATGAGCCCCATCCTGATAATAGGCCAAGTCACCATAACTTAATGGTTTTCCTTGGTTGAAATAAACAACATAAGATAGTGTTGTAGCGGCTACAATCACCCTCCAAAATTTTTCCTTAGCCTGTTTTGGAGCCTCCCTACCAGCCTTACACAGCACTTTGTCTTGCTTCATCAAGTACTCAAGCTTCAATGTTTTCCTCACACAAAGGCAGCCTGTCGATCACAGTTGATCCATTCCCCTCACAGGCTGCCTACCCGGACTTGGTCCAACTGCAAGCTGAGCAGCTTCCCCTTGAAATTGCATTCTTGGAGGGCAACTAGCCTTTCCCTCCAGGAATTGTGCAATCCTCTCTGACAGCCTACTCATCTCCAAGATTGCACAATCTTTCCAACCAACCCTCCCAGCAGGATTTGCACAATTTTTCCCATCAACAAGTTGTTTAGCCAAGGATTTATGCAAATCTGGCCAGCAGTCTGTTGGACACATATTGTCATTGATGTCAATATGGTAATATTCGAGGAGCAAATAGAGACGAGAGGAGAAGATAGAGCTGAAGAAGAGGAGCGAAGAGCAGAGTTGACGATGGGAACAAGAGATCAAGTTTACGGGAGTGTTAGCAGTCTGGTGGTGAGACCCTCAGACAGTGAAGGAGGAGGAGGAAACAATTACAAGCCCGAAGAGATCAGGCACGAGGAGCCACGCCGGGCCAACGGTTATGGCCGTGCATACGATCGTGCTGCTACTGGTGACAGATTACCTCCATCCTCAAGATATGACATGAAAGGATACAAAACTTCAGATATAGCATGACGGGCAGATCCAACGGTCGCGGGCGATAAATATGTATGCAGGTTAACGAGCAGGAGGACGGGCAGGAGAGGTGAATGTGAGCCGTCGGATCAAAGAGCAACGGATCCAACGGTCGTCGCATGCGAAAGATGAGCGGATGATAATGCGCGGGAGACGTACAGGTAAGTGGTAAGCAGTATTCCCCGCATCTCCCATCGAGGTTCGGTGGTATACGTACAAGGGCCAGTGATCCAATCAAAATACGACGTGTGGCAGATGAAAACCGTCGCCCTCGCAGGTTAACATGTATGCAAGTTTTGTCGAGGAAAGGTGCAACTGTCGTCCAATCGCGACAGGGTTTGATCAGATGGTGAGGAGATGCACGAGGTTTAATGTGCAAGCAAAAGGTCGTAGCAATGTGGGAACCGTTGGATGAGGGTGATCAACGGCTGCGATTGCAAATTGCGGCAGAGGCTAATATGGGTGTGATTACGTGGGTTTTTTGGAATAAAATAGTGGAGGCGGAGAAGTAACACAGAGGTATTAAGAGGGGAAAATTTCCTAAAGAGAAAAGCACAGGAACGATGGCTGTGGAAGAAATCACTGAGCGAGTTGGAAACATGGATTTGAATGATGTTCACAAGAAAAATAGGATTCAAGTCTCCAATACCAAGAAGCCGCTCTTCTTCTATGTCAACCTCGCCAAGAGGTATATGCAGCAACATGAAGAAGTGGAGCTATCTGCTTTAGGAATGGCCATTGCCACAGTGGTTACTGTTGCTGAGATATTGAAGAACAATGGTCTAGCTGTAGAAAAGAAAATCTCAACATCTACCATTGATATGAGAGATGAATCAAGAGGTCGTCCCATCCAGAAAGCAAAGGTTGAAATAATACTGGGAAAATCAGAGCAGTTCAATGATTTGATGGCTGCTGCTAATGAAGAGAGGGAAGCTGAAAGATCAAGCAAGTCAGAGGAAATGGCAGCGACTGAGGAGGAAGCCTAAGAGACAGTGTAAGTGGAAATGAATGGAAAAAGGCATGGGAATGTATAAAACAATAGAAACAGAGAACTATTGGTGCGGTCATGGTGGTGAAGAACCCGAGGGTGAGATAGTAGAAGCAGCAGAGGCAAAAGAGGCAGAAAAAGCAGCGGACGCTGTAGAGGCAGCAGAAGCAGCAGAGGCAGGAAAGCAGGATTGAGACAACCTCAGCTGAATAGAGTGCAGCAGCATACCTGTTTATACCAAGGTTGGGTTGGAGCCCAAGAGGTTGGAGCCTCAGAACTGAACAGGATTGAAGTCATTGGGGTAGGTGCTCCTAAGTGCAGAACCACTGCAAAACAGAGTTGGTGCTCTAGAGGTTGGAGCCTCACTGAAGTCCAAGTTGGAGCTTGGCAACTATTCACAATCAGATTTATACTTATATTTTATCTATTTCTTTGCAATGTCTTGAGTTTTAATAAAAGCATTAAATTCATCTGTTGATCTCTGTGTTCTGTGTATACATATAGATATCTATATAGGTTGTTGGCAATCACTAGAACAATTAAAAAAAATTAAAAAAAAAAAAATTGTAAGAAATACTGATTCAGCCCCCCCCCCCCCTCTCAGTATTTCCAACAATTGGTATCAAAGTAGGCTTCTTCATACTAGCCTAACAGCTTGAAGAAGGATCCACAGCCATGATGAGAAACCATGAAGCATCAGGAAGACCTCCTTTGTTCGATGGCACTAACTTTGGTTTCTGGAAGAAAAGAATGACTTACTACTTAATGTCCCTTGGACCTGAAGTCTGGAATTTTGTTCAAAATGAATACAAAACTACTTCCACTCTTCCAACAGACCAAGATGAGAGGAAAGCCTACATCGAAAATGCAAAGGCCATGAACTCCATCACTAGCAAAATCATTGATTCCGAGTTTACAAAAATCATGCACTATACCTCGGCCAAAGAAATGTGGGAGAAGCTAGTTGGCTTGCATGATGGAGACTCAAAAGTCAAAAAGGCAAAGCTTCAAACTCACAGAAGACAATTTGAAAGTTTGAGGATGGAAGATGAAGAAGATATTGCAGTATACCTCCTCCGAGTAGCTGAAGTGGTAAATTCCCTGAAAGGATTGGACAAAAAAGTTGAAGAAAGTACCATTGTTCAAAAGGTATTAAGGTCTCTTCCAGACAGGTTTCACTCTAAAATAAGCGCTATAGAAGAAGCAAAGGATCTAGATACCCTAAAAATGGATGAACTCCATGGAATTCTCACTGCCTATGAAATGAGGAAAGGTGCCCCAAGCTCCAAAGATGTCGCATTCAAGGCCTCAAGGTCAAAGAAGGGGAAAGAAAGGAATGACTGTAGTGATGAGTCAGATGTGGAAACCGAATTGGCTCAATTTGTACGAAAGCTGAAGAAAGGATCTAAGCTTAGAGGCAAGTATCCTCTTATCTGTTTTAAATGTGGTAAAATAGGTCATTATGCAGCAAAATGTCCTCATAAACATGATAGTGATGATGAAGGAAATTCTAAAAGAATGGCACATAAAAAGAAAGGGTTCAATAAGAAAAACTTCTTCTCCAAGCAAGATGAGTCTAAAGAGGATGAGTTTATGGTCATCAAAAGGAAATCAGATGAGGAAAGTGATCATGATGAAAGCAAAGAAGCATTATTCATGGCACTCGCAGATGATGATGACTCAGGGCTGGAAGGAAATGTAGATGAATTGTTAATAAGTTCCATTGAAGAAAATGAGAAACTATGGAACAAAATCATTTCTCTCAAAGTGGAAAATGAGGAAATAAGAAGGAGAGAAGATCTCTTGGAAGCAAAGCTTAAAGAAAAGGAAGAGACTTGTGAAGAACGCAAGACCGAAATAGTGTCTCTAAGAAAGGAGTTGGAGAAAATTAAAAAGGGTTGTAAAAGCTCTCAAATACTTGAGACTATTATGAAAAATCAAAAACCTCAACATGACAAGTTTGGAATAGGTTTCAAGGGAGAATCCTCAAGCACTAAGAATAATGCGAAAATCTATGCCAATGCACTTTCCTGCAATCCAAAAGATGAAAAGTGCACCCCAGATCACAAGAATGAAGAGAGAATTACTCCAAAGAAGAATGTGGAGTCAAATCATGGACACTACAGAAAATACAAACCCGTACTCCACCAAGGGCCCATCGCAAATCCAAAGAACGAGGGAGGAGTAATTCCCAGGAAGGAAATCGACTCAAACCGTGGTTGATTCAACAAGTACAAAACCATCTTTCTTAGGCATTGCTTTCACTGTAAAAACTTCGGTCATCAAGCCAGACATTGTATGGCTCGTAGAAGTGAAAAGACAAAGTTAAAGGATAGAATAATCAACTCATATGCCCCCAAAAGGCAGGGACAAATCAAAACCTTTAATTCATTTGATCCCTTGACCAAATTTGATCTGATTTTCTCTTTCTGCTACAATAATGGACACTATGAACAAGACTGCCCACTCAAAGGAAGAAATACGAGTAGCAAGAACTCCAGCATGGACAAATGCGACCTGGCTCTATATGCTCAAAATAATGGAAACCAGTGGTTTATAGATAGTGGGTGCTCCAGACACATGATAGGAGACAGAAGGAAGTTTGTCTCACTGAGCAAAAAGGAAGGGAATGTGTCCTTTGGAAGCGGATCTGGCAGAATTGCAGGAAAAGGAATAGTTACTCTGATCAATGGAAAAGGAAAAGCTCAAGATGCTCTGCTGGTTGATGGACTCAAACACAACCTCTTGAGTGTCACCCAAATCTGTGATCAAGGACATAAGGTTGTTTTCAGCACCAAATACTGTGAAATAAGGAACTCTGCCTCAGGGAAACTTGTGGAAAAAGGGGTGAGGACACCAGAAAACATTTACATTCTGAACAAGATTTAAGAAAATAAATGCTACCTAAGTTAGACAGATGAGAATTGGCTATGGCACAAGCGACTTGGACATACAAGCTTTGAAAATCTGATCAATATTAGCAAGATAAAAGCTGTACGAGACATCCCAAGGCTGTTCAAACCAAATCAAGCAGTATGTGGTCCATGTCAACATGGAAAGCAGACCAGAATCAGCCACAAGACAAAGGAACACTCTACATCGAAGCCCTTAGAGATCATCCATGTTGATGTATGTGGGCCAACTAGAAATCAAGCACTCCAAGGAGAAAGGTACTTTGTGTTATTTTTTGATGATTATACTAGAATGATGTGGATATATTTCATAAAGTATAAATCTGAAACTTTTGAGTGTTTCAAGAATCTAAAAGCCCTTGTAGAAAATGAAAAAGATTCAAAAATTAGGTGCCTCATAACAGACAAAGGAGGAGAATTCACATCAAACGAGTTTAGTGAGTTCTGTAATATTCATGGAATTAAAATGGAATTCTCGGCTGCCAGAACACCTCAGCAAAATGGGGTAGTTGAAAGAAGAAACCGAAAAGTCCAAGAAATGGCAAGAACTATGCTATTAGCAGCAGACTTACAGCCTAGATTCTGGAGAGAAGCAGTAGGGACAACTGTCTACACACTGAATCGAACTCAATTAAGAAAAAATTGTGATAAAACCCCTTACGAGCTATGGAAAGGAAGACCTGCTTCGATGAAGTACTTCAAGATCTTTGGAAGCAAGTGCTTCATAAAAATAAATGATGGTTCACCAGGAAAGTTTGATTCTTGGGTTGATGAAGGGATATTTCTTGGATACTCTACATGGAACAAGGCTTACAAGTGCTACAATTATCAACTGAAGAAAATAGTGGAAAGCATTGATGTAAAGGTTGATGAAGATCTTCCAGTAAAGGAAATTGAAGAACATGAAGATGACTCTCTCATTGAAGAAGAAGAACCTAAAGAAGAAGAAATAGATGAGGAAGAAGAAGAAGAAGAGGAGGAAAGAGAACCACCTAATACCCCTTCTAAGACGAAGTATGTCCAAAGACACCATCCAGAAGAGAAGATCATTGGCGATAAAGATGAAGGTGTGCAGACTCGAAGAAGGATAACAATTACACCCAAGAGAAAAGTCATTGCCCTCCTATCTATGATAGAACCAGAAACATTTGCAGAAGCAAGTAAGGATCCTCATTAGGTAAAAGCCATGGAAGAAGAAATGACCCAAATTGAGAAGAACAAGACATGGGAGCTTGTACATCGTCCAAAGGACAAAAACATAATAGGAACCAAATGGGTGTTCAAAAATAAAATGAATGAGGAAGGACAGGTTATCAGAAATAAGGCAAGACTTGTCTGCAAAGGCTATTCACAAATTGAAGGAATTGACTTTGAAGAGACATTTGCACCAGTGGCCCATATGGAAGCTATCAGGATGTTCTTGGCATTTGCTTGCTCAAAAGGATTCAAAATCTATCAAATGGACATGAAATCAGCATTTCTAAATGGGGAACCCAAGGAGGAAGTCTACAAGGAGCAGCTAGAAGATTTTGATCTAACAACAGGAAAGGACTTAGTTTGTAAGTTGAAAAAGGCTTTATATGGGTTGAAACAAGCTCCTAGAGCTTGGTATGCAAGACTGGATCACTATCTACAACAACAAGGCTTCAAAAAGGGAGTGGCTAGAAGCAATCTATACATAAAGACAGATCAAGGTA
This sequence comes from Pinus tabuliformis, assembly GCA_031772625.1. Lineage (NCBI taxonomy): Eukaryota > Viridiplantae > Streptophyta > Pinopsida > Pinales > Pinaceae > Pinus > Pinus tabuliformis. Next base: position 1,928,192,196 of record CM062818.1, on the reverse strand, counting down.
AGTTACTAGTTGCTCTTGTTTATGTCGATGATCTGATTTTTGCTAGTAATAATGATGAAATGAGCTATGAATTTTCTCAAAACATGTTAAAAGAGTTTGAGATGTCAATGATAGGAGAGCTGTCCCACTTCCTTGTACTTCAAATATCTCAAACTAGAATAGGATTGTGTATATCTCAAACCAAATATCTAAAAGACATGCTCAAAAAATATGGAATGGAGGATTGTGCACCCATGAGCACACCTATGACCACAAACTGCAAACTAAGCAAATATGATGACTCCCCTCTAGTAGATGCAACTCATTACAGGTCAATGATTGGAGCCCTTCTATACTTAACAGCTACACGACCAGACATAATGCAAGCAGTAGGAATGGTGGGAAGATTTCAATCTGCTCCCAAACAATCCCATTTATTAGCTGTAAAAAGAATCCTCAGATATCTGAAGGGAACTTTTGATTTCGGTCTTTGGTGCCCAAAGGACTCAACACTGACTGTAACTGCATACACTGATGCTGATTGGGCTGGAAGTATAGATGATCAGAAAATCACTAGTGGAAATGCATTCTTCCTAGGATACTGTTTGGTATCCTGGCTCAGCAAAAAACAGTCATCCATATCATTATCCACAGCCGAAGCTGAGTATATTGCTGCAGTAGAATGTTGTTCTCAGATACTATGGATGAAGGAAGCTCTAAAAGATCTCGACATATGTACAGATCAACCAATTTCTGTCTATTGTGACAACACAAGTGCTATTAGTCTCAACAAAAATCCTGTGATGCACTTAAGAACCAAACACATACCAATCAAGTATCATTTCCTCTGTGAACAAGTAGCTGAACAAAACATCGTCCTGGAATATATTAGTACTAAGGAGAAGATAGTTGATATTTCAAAAAACCTCTTCCTCGAGAAGCATTCGAACATCTGCGTCAAAAGATGGGGGTTATTTCTTTATCATCACTCAAGTTCATTCATAAAGATGTAGAAGGATAGGGGGAGCACTTTGACAGGGGGAGTCCATATGCATCCCTTTGCCATTGATGTCAAAGGGGGAGAAAGCAGAAGAATATTGCCATCAATAACAAAGGGGGAGATTGTTAGGCACAGATTGTCATTGATGTCAATATGGTAATATTTGAGGAGTAGATAGAGACGAGAGAAGCAGACAGAGCTGAAGAAGAGGAGTGAAGAGCAGAGGTGATGATGGGAACAAGAGATAAAGTCTATGGGAGTGTTAGCAGTATGGTGGTGAGACCCTTAGACAGCGAAGGAGGAGGAGGGAACGATTACGAGCCCGGAGAGATCAGGCACGAGGAGCCACACGGCGCCAACGGTCATGGCCGTGCATACTATCGTGTTGATGCTGGTGACAGATTAGCTCCGTCCTCAGGATATGACATGAAAGGATAGAAAACTTCAGATACAACATGATGGGTAGATCCAACAGTCGCAGGAGATAAAGATGCACGCAGGTTAATGAGTAGGATGACGGGCAAGAGAGGTGAATGTGAGTTGTCAAATCAAAGAGCATCAAATCCAACAGTCATCGCATGCGAAAGATGCACGGATGATAATGTGCAGGAGATGTACAGGTAGGCGATAAGAAGTATTCCCCACACTGCCCACCGAGGTTCGGTGGTATACGTACAAGGGCTAGCGATCCAATCAAAATACGACGTGTGGCAGATGAAAACTTCCGCCCTCGCAGGTTAACACGTATGCAGGTTTCGACAAGGTGCGACTGCCATCCGATCGCGGCGGGGTTTGATCGGACGGTGAGGAGATGCACGAGGTTTAATGTGCAAGAAAAAGGCCATAGCGACGCGGGAACTGTTGGATGAGGGTGATCAACGGCTGTGATTGCAAATGCGGCAGAGGCTAATATGGGCGTGATTAATGCAGAGGTATTAAGATGGGAAAATTTCCTGAAGAGCAAAGCACAGGAACGATGGCCATGGAAGAAATCACTGAGAGAGTTGGAAACATGGATTTGAATGATGTTCACAAGAAAAACAGGATTCAAGTCTCCAATACCAAGAAGCCACTCTTCTTCTAAGTCAACCTTGCCAAGAGGTATATGCAGTAGCATGAAGAAGTGGAGCTATCTGCTTTAGGAATGGCCATTGCCATAGTGGTTACTATTGCTGAGATATTGAAGAACAATGGTCTAGCTGTAGAAAAGAAAATCTTAACATCTACCATTGATATGAGAGATGAATCAAGAGGTTGTCCCAACCAGAAAGCAAAGGTTGAAATAATAATGGGAAAATCAGGGCAGTTCAATGATTTGATGGCTACTGCTGCTGAAGAGAGGGAAGCTGAAATATCAAGCAAGTCAGAGGAAACAACAACGACTGAGGAGGAAGCCTAAGAGACGGTGTAAGCAGAAACAAATGGACAAAGGCATGGGAATGTATAAAACAGTAGAAACATAGAACTGTTGGTGCGGTTATGGTGGTGAAGAACTCGAGGGTGAGATAGTAGAAGCAGCAGAGGCAAAAGAGGCAGAAAAAAGCAGCGGAGGCTGTAGAGGCAGCAGAAGCAGCAGAGGCAGGAGAGCAGGAGTGAGACAACCTCAGCTGAATAGAGTGTAGCAGCATACCTGTTTATACCAAGGTTGGGTTGGAGCCCAAGAGGTTGGAGCCTCAGAACTGAACAGGACTGAAGTCATTGGGGTAGGTGCTCCTAAGTGCAGAACCACTGCAAAATAGAGTTGGTGCTCTAGAGGTTGGAGCCTCACTGAAGTCCAAGTTGGAGCTTGGCAACTATTCACAATCAGATTTATACTTATATTGTATTTATTTCTTTGCACTGTCTTGAGTTTTAATAAAAGCATTAAATTCAGCTGTTGATTTCTGTGTTCTATGTATACATATACATATCTATATAGGTTGTTGGCAATCACTAGAACAGTTAAAAAAAAAAAAAATTGTAAGAAACATTGATTCACCGCCCCCCAGTATTTCCAACACAGTCAACTGCTGGGCCCCGACATTACGCAATCACCTTGGGCATTCAGCCCAGCTTACAGTCAAGTATGCGCATTTTTCTCAAGAAGTTGAGCACTAGCATGCATGGACAGTCTAGTTGACCAGTTCCACCTGGGACCGAGGAAACTTGACTTGCATGCATGCATGACTTGATCTTCTCGGAATAGCAAGAGAAAACATGCAAAAGGCATCCCATGATTCAGGGAGCTATTTTTAGCAATCGGGGGTTACATGCAAAGTTGTTTTAGAAGTTTCCCTCCAAGTGTCGTTTTTTCCTAGATTTGTGGCATGCGCGTCTTGAGACCAAACTTATTTATTCGACGCATCAAAGCTCATTCATTCACATTGATCTTGGAGCTTTGACATCCCACAGCACATCCAGGACTCTTCAACACATCCGGCTCAGCTATTCACGATAAGTGGCCTCAACTTTTCTCTTTTAGCATTTCTGTTGCTTTTTGTGTATTCGCTTGTGTGAGTGTTGTTTACTTGATTTCTTTGAACACTTGCTTTCATTTACATGTATATTAGCTTGTCCTAGCTCTGTTTCAATTTTTGTTTCTACCTCACTATTTTCGTTTGCATGAAACTGTTTTGCACAGACATTCGCCCAACCAGAAAACTACCTCACCCACATGCATGTTGATCTATTTGATGAATCTTTCATTCATGCTTTTCATGCACTGTTAATCACTTCTGCTATCACTTAGTGTCGCCATGCATTCATTGACTTACTTTCTTTTAGTTGCCCATTGACGAGTCGGCCCAACCTTGGCCCAAGCTCTACCTTCACCAAGGCTGCATTGCGCAATCTGGGAAAGGAAGGCTCACCTTCCTCTCTAGATTTGCACATTCTGGCCCAACATTGGCCTCCTAGACTGAATTGCGCATTGCTAGAGGTCAATGGCTTCTTGGCCCAAAAATTTGTGAAAATCTGTCCTTGGGCCAGTAGTCTTTCCCAGTAGCCAACTACCCAACTGGATTGCATATTTCGTAGTTCCAGCAGTCAGTAAGTCTCCCACTAGCCCAGATTGTGCCTTATGCAGACTTGGCAGTCGGTCTCCTGACCTCCTGGACAAAATTGTGCAACCTTCATGATCATTTACTTAGGTATGTTGCAAGTCAATTCTCATGTTCATTTTTTTTACAATTGAAAGATTACTTGTTATGAGTGTTGCCATGTCTCTAGGTATCACATGTGTTCATCTGCCTCTCAGCAGTACAAGTACAATGGTTTCCAAGAGCGCAGAGACGAAACACCATTCAGAGCACGCTTGGGGATGCAATCGATCACATGTCCATGGGCTTACCTACTCACGAAGACATCAAGTTGTTCATGGACAAAGACATCAAGAAGCAGCATCACAGTGAGTAGCATCATGAACAGCAGTTGAAGGCATCATAGCGAATGTAGCGAACACAATGAATGTAGCAAATGCATTGAATGCAAGAGGAAGGTTGTTGAAAACATAGCAGCAGAGCAAAGTTGCAAGATCAAGCAAATCGACTGATAATAAAAGAAACTTTGAAGACTCGTGCTATGAAGTGACGACACGATAGGAAGATTGCGCGAAGGTAGAAGATGGAACAAAGAAGGAGTTGCATGTGTTGAAGCAGCAACTTAGGAAGAACATGAAGTTGTGCAGACAGTCCAATGAGTTGCAGCAGGAATAGGAATAGCAATGGGCGCAACATGCACTCGCAGATGAAACTGTGCCAATACAAGTTAAGGATCTATCCCAGTAGCTGACACAGAGAAAACATGGTGAGAAATGTTGTTGATTGTGTTAGACTCCGTCTTGTCAGTCAATTGATTCTTCTTCAAAACCCTGTTTTGAAGAAGAAATTATCAAGTTTGTTTGATGATGTGGTTTGGGATGGATTTGAGGAGAGTGATGACCATATTGTGCCTGCTCCTGAAGACGCACAAGAAGGTACTTTGATGGTGAAAGGTGATTATAGGAAAAAGTCTCTCAATGTTCTATCTAAAAGTATAGAACAAAAGCCTGTAGGGAATAAAAATGCTTTGCAGCCCGCTGGAGTATGGTTGGGCCAACATTGGTAACTTTGAAAATGTTGACAGACTTCTTAGAAACTGTGAATCAACAATGGGACATGCAATGAATAGCAGCATGGATGATTTACTATGGGTCTCATCTTCCTCTGCTTATGTTGATAATAGCCCTCAGGGGACTGTTCAACAGGGAATGGCCTCGTCAAGCCCAGATTCAAGAGCACTTAAAGGTAAATCATAGCAAGATGAACTAGAGGTGGAATTTATGCCTTGTGATAATCCTCCTATACTGGCCTCATGTGAGGAAGGTGATTCAAAGATCATTGACTGTAAGAAGGACGATAGTATCTCAAATGTAGACAAGCCTTTTGAACAATAGTCTTCTGGGCACATCGAACGATCACAACAGCATGCACTAAATGAGAACAAATGCTCATTGGAAGAACAACGATTGGAGAATAGTGGGAGGACAGAAGGAACATCAAAGTCTCAAATGGAAGACACTCGTTTCAAGCAATTGGACAAGGCTAATTCATACAGAAAGCAGACAAATCACAAGCAACCTGAAGGCAAGCACAAGAAGCATCTCTCTGATAGGAAACCTACAGAGAATATGCCACCTGTCATCTCTTATTCAACAGGCTTTCAAGGGACCAATCTACTCTTTTCACTGCCTGCCCTGTATCAAATGCTGAGCCAAATCTGTGGACACTCCAGTTAGATAAGCAAGACTTGCATTTATCAAAACAGAACAGGTCAGAAACTGTACAGAAGGAAGTTTTAGAAGGCAATGCCACTGGCAATGAAAATATGTTACTGAGGAAGTCTACATGTAAAGTAATGGAAAGAACTGTTCCTGTCAATTGCTTCCTTGATGCACCTATTAACACTACAAAGGGAATACGATCAGCACAATGCCGTAAACTGGAAGAGAATGGATTCCACACGGTGCGTAAACTACTTCAATACTTCCCTCGTACTTATGTGAATATGCAACCTGCTGAAGGCCAAGCCGAGGAAATATCCCATGCAGGAAAAGCTCAGCTCAAGAAATCTATGGTTGGCAGCTCATACTTAATGAGTTTAGTTCGGTCGCACACATACTGGATTTATGCATGTCATGTGGGAATCGAGGAACACATTTTACAAGCATAGAGGACCCATTTTCTCTCTCAAATGGAGCAAGAAAGGAGACTGCCTTCTTACTGGATGCGCAGATAAAACTGCGATTATATGGGATGCCAAAGAAGCTGCCAGGAAGGAAGAGTTCGTTAAGCGTTGGGTTGCTCTTGATCCATCTGTCAAGGCTCAAATCAAGACTGGGCTTATCCAGGCACTCTCTTCAACTGTCCCAGATGCAAGACATACATCTTCGCAAGTTATCGCGAAGATAGCAGCGATTGAAATCCCTCGCCAACAATGGCCAGAACTAGTTGGCGTTTTACTGGCGAAAATGGGAAGCCCTCAACTAGAAAAGCCAGTTACTCTGAAGCAAGCTACCCTGGAAACTCTCGGGTATGTTTGTGAAGAGATATCATCAGATATGCTTGCACAGAATCAAGTGAACTCTATTCTCACCGCTGTTGTTCAAGGCATGAATGCGCCAGACGGTAACAGTGATGTATGCCTTGCAGCAACAAAGGCTTTGTACAATGCCCTTGATTTTGCACAGACAAACTTTGAAAATGAAATGGAAAGGAATTATATTATGCACGTTATTTGTGAAACAACATTGTCCGCTGATGTTCGAATAAGGCAAGCTTCATTTGAATGTCTTGTTTCAATTTCATCAACATACTATGAGAAAATCGCGCCTTACATACACGATATCTTCATTATCACTGCAAAAGCAGTGAGAAATGATGAAGAGCCTGTGGCTCTGCAAGCTATAGAGTTTTGGAGCTCTATATGTGATGAAGAGATTGAAATTCAGGAAGAATATGGGGGGGATTTCAGTGGGGATTCTGAGGTTCCTCATTATCATTTCATAAAGCAAGCTTTGCCTGTCCTTGTGCCCCTTTTATTGGAGACTTTGACAAAACAGGAGGAAGACCAGGACCAAGATGAAAGAGCTTGGAATTTGCAGGTCTTACTAGCTCTATTTATCACCAGGAATTCAGTAGTAAATTGATAAATATGAAGCCGGAAATCGAACTTGTGTTGCGAAAGCCATTTTCCAGAGTGATATGCGATGTGAAGACCCCGTGTAACATCATCCAGACCAAGAAAGACGTAACGGTTCCATTGAGAATACCATATTACATGCAGTGCAGCCTTGGAGGAGAGAAGAATTTGACACCTGGCCCTTCACTTCAGCCAAAAATAAACAAAGATATCTGTCACCAGAAGGATAGGATTCGTATTCTTATCTATAACCTCAGTTAGTCATACAATGGGGTCTGCGCTCCAATTTTTAGTCTTTTTGGTTAGTCATTAGAGAATTTCGAGGAGAAAGTTGTTCTTTGTTCTATTTATGTAACTTCAGGTGAAACAGCGCCCAGGTTTTTTGGGTTGATCTGTTTTCTCCTACAACAGTCTTATTTAATGTATTAAAAAACATTTGTAAAAAGAAAAAAAAGAGAGAATTCTGAGTGCTGGTGGAGGAGAACAGAGAGCTTACTTGTACAGTTTTTGACAGAGAGTTTAATGAAAAATACAGCTCTGACCCCTGAGATTCCTGTGGTATGACAATTTAGCATAAGTTTTCCTTCTGTTTCATATGTAACCTGTTATGTTTTCATTTCACTTCATGATCATTTCCAATTGAACAAATGAAGTGTTTAGGTAGAATTCATAATATTTTATGCTCTGCCTATAAGTTTGTTCATATTTAATGTTTTCTTCTGTTTGACAAGGATTCATCCTCTATGCCCTTGTCAGCTCCTCAGCAGTCTTGTCATTCCATTTAATCTCAATTTTATGTTAAATTTCTTGCCTACCTTGCCTCAGGAGATAATCTGTGTTTTTGATTATATTTCTCTGTTCAAGCTATTTCTTTGCCCCATGCAGCCCAGAAAAACCCCATCATTTTATTAAAAACCCCTTTTATCAATTTACTAGCCTAAAATCAGTTTCTTTTAAAGTCATCTTAGCCCCATTAGAAAAAAAATTTGTTGAGATAGACTGGAGAGAGCCCTCTCCTGTCCTCGTAGGGCTAGCTACGAGGCTAAGTGGTTTGATTTTGCCTTGGATTTTTCCTTCTTCAGCCCGAGGCCAAATTCGAGCCCTAACATATTGGCGACCATACTGGGGAGAACATTCGACTTGTTGATTGTCTTGTCCCAGTACATGAAATCAAATTGCAGATCTGATGCTGATGGTGGACAGCAGTCAGACACATATGCAGGCTGAACCATTCACCTGGCGACTCCAATTCGATCCAGACATTCCAACGCTTGTTGATGCACTCATGCAATGGTAGGGCATGTGGAAAACCCTGCCCTATGTGAAGCTGTGGAAGAAATAAGAAATGAGTTAGCAGATACTGAATTTGATGAAGATGTTTTCAGTGCCTTGCTTCATTGGTTGAAATATCCAAAGTTCCCTTGGTTCAAAACTAGATTTTGTGAGTTAATTGTTGAAAGAATCGAAAAGGAGATTCAATGTTTAGATGAACAGATCCAGTCATATGATTTCCAAGACCCTAAAAAGTTCTTGGAAATCCTTCCTCCTTCGCAACAAGAAATCATAGAACTGCCTACAGATGTTTACATTGACAGTGTGCAGCTGGAAGTATGTATTGCAGAGTTGGGGCAGCCAACAGAGTCTGGCTTCCACGATCCAATGGCAACTTACATGGACACGTTTTTCAGTTTCATTGATGGATCAGGCTGTTTTCCACGTGACCAGTCTCATTATGTGCATGAAGGGCTGCCAGCAATTACATCTGTGTCCTGGCGGAAGAATTCTCAAGCGGCATCATTTTCAGGTTTACTTGAATGGTTGATTTGGCATTTTAGTATTACCTGATCTGTTTTTACAGCAAAGTAGGGTAGATTTTGTAAATAAATAAGCAGCCAAAGGGCAGTATTTTGTTCCAGTTTTATTACAGTTCTAGTTTTAAGTTTGCCGAATTAGTCTTTCAATCAATTCAGTCAGTTTCCAGTTAATAAGTTGAGTCTTCAGTTGTGTTGATTTGTTGAAATAATGGACTCCATTGCCCAATGGATGGAGGCACTGTCTGCTCTCCCAAAGCTCTGCGGTTCTTGGCACCTCCAAAAAGCGGCAGCTGCCATCCCTAGTGGAGCCGATGTTAGACTCCGTCTTGTCAGTCAATTGATTCTTCTTCAAAACCCTGTTTTGAAGAAGAAATTATCAAGTTTGTTTGATGATGTGGTTTGGGATGGATTTGAGGAGAGTGATGACCATATTGTGCCTGCTCCTGAAGACGCACAAGAAGGTACTTGGATGGTGAAAGGTGATTATAGGAAAAAGTCTCTCAATGTTCTATCTAAAAGTACAGAACAAAAGCCTGTAGGGAATAAAAATGCTTTGCAGCCCGCTGGAGTATGGTTGGGCCAACATTGGTAACTTTGAAGATGTTGACAGACTTCTTAGAAACTGTGAATCGACAATGGGACATGCAATGAATAGCAGCATGGATGATTTACTATGGGTCTCATCTTCCTCTGCTTGTGTTGATAATAGCCCTCAGGGGACTGTTCAACAGGGAATGGCCTCGTCAAGCCTAGATTCAAGAGCACTTAAAGGTAAATCATAGCAAGATGAACTAGAGGTGGAATTTATGCCTTGTGATAATCCTCCTATACTGGCCTCATGTGAGGAAGGTGATTCAAAGATCATTGACTGTAAGAAGGACGATAGTATCTCAAATGTAGACAAGCCTTTTGAACAACAGTCTTCTGGGCACATCGAACGATCACAACAGCATGCACTAAATGAGAACAAATGCTCATTGGAAGAACAACGATTGGAGAATAGTGGGAGGACAGAAGGAACATCAAAGTCTCAAATGGAAGACACTCGTTTCAAGCAATTGGACAAGGCTAATTCATACAGAAAGCAGACAAATCACAAGCAACCTGAAGGCAAGCACAAGAAGCATCTCTCTGATAGGAAACCTACAGAGAATATGCTACCTGTCATCTCTTATTCAACAGGCTTTCAAGGGACCAATCTACTCTTTTCACTACCTGCCCTGTATCAAATGCTGAGCCAAATCTGTGGACACTCCAGTTAGATAAGCAAGACTTGCATTTATCAAAACAGAACGGGTCAAAAACTGTACTGAAGGAAGTTTTAGAAGGCAATGCCACTGGCAATGAAAATATGTTACTGAGGAAGTCGACATGTAAAGTAATGGAAAGAACTATTCCTGTCAATTGCTTCCTTGATGCACCTATTAACACTACAAAGGGAATACGATCAGCACAATGCCGTAAATTGGAAGAGAATGGATTCCACACGGTTCGTAAACTACTTCAATACTTCCCTCGTACTTATGTGAATATGCAACCTGCTGAAGGCCAAGCCGAGGAAATATCCCATGCAGGAAAATCTCAGCTCAAGAAATCTATGGTTGGCAGCTCATACTTAATGAGTTTAGTTCGGTCGCACACATACTGGATTTATGCACGTCATATGGGAATCGAGGAACACATTTACAAGCATAGAGGACCCATTTTCTCTCTCAAATGGAGCAAGAAAGGAGACTGCCTTCTTACTGGATGCGCAGATAAAACTGCGATTATATGGGATGCCAAAGAAGCTGCCAGGAAGGAAGAGTTCATTAAGCGTTGGGTTGCTCTTGATCCATCTGTCAAGGCTCAAATCAAGACTGGGCTTGTCCATGCACTCTCTTCAACTGTCCTAGATGCAAGACATACATCTTCGCAAGTTATCGCGAAGATAGCAGCGATTGAAATCCCTCGCCAACAATGGCCGGAACTAGTTGGCGTTTTATTGGCGAATATGGGAAGCCCTCAACTAGAAAAGCCAGTTACTCTGAAGCAAGCTACCCTGGAAACTCTCGGGTATGTTTGTGAAGAGATATCATCAGATATGCTTGCACAGAATCAAGTGAACTCTATTCTCACTGCTGTTGTTCAAGGCATGAATGCGCCAGATGGTAACAGTGATGTATGCCTTGCAGCAACAAAGGCTTTGTACAATGCCCTTGATTTTGCACAGACAAACTTTGAAAATGAAATGGAAAGGAATTATATTATGCACGTTATTTGTGAAACAACATTGTCCGTTGATGTTCGAATAAGGCAAGCTTCATTTGAATGTCTTGTTCCAATTTCATCAACATACTATGAGAAAATCGCGCCTTACATACACGATATCTTCATTATCACTGCAAAAGCAGTGATAAATGATGAAGAGCCTGTGGCTCTGCAAGCTATAGAGTTTTGGAGCTCTATATGTGATGAAGCGATTGAAATTCAGGAAGAATATGGTGGGGATTTCAGTGGGGATTCTGAGGTTCCTCATTATCATTTCATAAAGCAAGCTTTGCCTGTCCTTGTGCCCCTTTTATTGGAGACTTTGACAAAACAGGAGGAAGACCAGGACCAAGATGAAAGAGCTTGGAATTTGCAGGTCTTACTAGCTCTATTTATCACCAGGAATTCAGTAGTAAATTGATAAATATGAAGCCGGAAATCGAACTTGTGTTGCGAAAGCCATTTTCCAGAATGATATGCGATGTGAAGACCCCGTGTAATATCATGCGAACCAAGAAAGACGTAACGATTCCATTGAAAATACCATATTACATGCAGTGCAGCCTTGGAGGAGAGAAGAATTTGACACCTGGCCCTTCACTTCAGCCAAAAATAAACAAAGATATCTGTCACCAGAAGGATAGGATTCGTATTCTTATCTATAACCTCAGTTAGTCATACAATGGGGTCTGCGCTCCAATTTTTAGTCTTTTTGGTTAGTCATTAGAGAATTTTAAGGAGAAAGTTGTTCTTTGTTCTATTTATGTAACTTCAGGTGAAACAACGCCCAGGTTTTTTGGGTTGATCTGTTTTCTCCTACAACAGTCTTATTTAATGTATTAAAAAACATTTGTAAAAAAAAAAAGAGAGAATTCTGAGTGCTGGTGGAGGAGAACAGAGAGCTTACTTGTACAGTTTTTGACAGAGAGTTTAATGAAAAATACAGCTCTGACCCCTGAGATTCCTGTGGTATGACAATTTAGCATAAGTTTTCCTTCTGTTTCATATGTAACTTGTTATGTTTTCATTTCACTTCATGATCATTTCCAATTGAACAAATGAAGTGTTTAGGTAGAATTCATAATATTTTATGCTCTGCATATAAGTTTGTTCATATTTAATGTTTTCTTCTGTTTGACAAGGATTCATCCTCTATGCCCTTGTCAGCTCCTCAACAGTCTTTTCATTCCATTTAATCTCAATTTGATGTTAAATTTCTTGCCTACCTTGCCTCAGGAGATAATCTGTGTTTTTGATTATATTTCTCTGTTCAAGCTGTTTCTTTGCCCCATGCAGCCCAGAAAAACCCCATCATTTTATTAAAAACCCCTTTTATCAATTTACTAGCCTAAAATCAGTTTCTTTTAAAGTCATCTCAGCCCCATTAGAAAACATTTTTGCTGAGATAGATTGGAGAGAGCCCTCTCCTGTCCTCGTAGGGCTAGCTACGAGGCTAAGTGGTTTGATGTTGCCTTGGATTTTGCCTTCTTCAGCCTGAGGCCAAATTCGAGCCCTAATAGATCGCATGCCAGGGATCCATCAGTATGCATGTCGTTGAGCACACGCATGCAATCCAACCCATTCAACACACTCACCAAGGTGAAGACAAGAAGCAAGTCCAACTGGGGTTGAACATGTACTTCGGCAAGTTGATGCACATGACCACCAGCACACTCTTGAAGATCATCATATACACTATGCATTAGTGTGTTTCCAGTTCAACCATACCCAAGAATGCCATGCGCATGTTAGTAGACGAGTTGGATGAAGGCGCTAAACCAATGCACTAGTTGCAACGGAGGCAAGAGTTCGCTTCAGCAAGATGTCACCATGAAGTGCATGCACACCATCACGGACAACCAAGCTTGGCATCAGCTCACCAACTTCACCATCACAAGCATGTCAAAGAGTTGGTCTCACCACAGTGGACCGAGTGTTAGTGATGTCTTGCAAGGCTTGCTAGAGCCATGTTGTCTCACATGAGTACATGTGCATTGTAATGTTGAGTCATGTCAAGTGTAAGTCAAGTATCAACAGTTGGGTGTAACAGTCATAGAGTAGGTGAAGAGTCATGAGGGTAGTTGAACTGTCACAAAGGGGAATGTCAAGGGTCACCCCACCCTTCGCTATAAATAGTCCCTCATAACTCATTATAAGGGTTTTTGGTCAGCCAAGCTTCTACTAAGACTATCTTGAAGAAGGCTTGGACAGTATTGTAACGCGCCTTGGCTTCTCCACTGCACGGAGCTAGTACATCTCTTTGGAGGAGTAGGCGGATGTGGTTGTAATGTTCTAGTGATGGGGCTAGTAGGTTTACATGGTGTATAGTATGATTGTGACTTACACTTCTTTATATAATAAAAGCCAGCACATTTTCATGCATATGTTGTTATTGTAGTTGGACTGCTCTGGTTGCCTTAATGATTTGTATGCAATTATATGAATATTGTTGTTAATGTGTTGCATATGCTGTTATTGTAGTTGGACTGCTCTGGTTGCCTTAATGATATATGTTGTTTAACTTACGTACTTGTATATGAAATGATTTGTATGCAATTATATGAATATTGTTGTTAATGAGTTGCATATGTTGTTAATGTTTTCATCGTCTGTGTCGACTGCTCTATCGTACATCAGAAAGACCTTTCTCTAAACCTTGTGCATCAACCATCACACTCGTCTCGCACTGATCTGTGAGTGTTATTCATGTTATCTTACATTGTATGTTGTGACTACTGCATCCGTGTCGACTGCATTGCTGGAAGCTATGCGTGTCCTTTATGTTGTATGTTCCTAGCCGAGTTGGGACTGATCACTTTCAACCTAGAACTCACCTTCACCTTCCTCTCCCTTTGAAGTGTTGGAACCTCTCATACTCATTCCTTGACTCACTGTATCAGTCACACCCTTTCTATTGATAGAATTATCTTACTTGCCTTTGTGTGACATCGTGGTCAAGGCATTACCTTACGACCCACTGCTGGGACTCCTACACCAAACGATCTGAGGTCTAATTGGGACTTCTTACCGGGGAGATCCCCTTGACATGTTGGTGGGTCCAGCACCGTCAACAGAGAGTATGCAAACAACCTTTGAAACAAGCAAGTTGACAATGTGAAGCACACATTTTCAATGTATATAAGGAACTTTCACCAAAGGGAAAGAAAGAGCTAGAAGAAAAGTAATAGTACTATCCTAAAAGACACACACAAGAGTAAGGAAGGATTCATTGGTTATCCTAAAAAATAGTTCACAAGATAACAACGATCATGAAAGCAAATAACAATGCACATTCAACAAGATATATACCAAAGTCAATGAAATAGTTCATTTTCTTTAGCATATGTGAACATAACATATACTGCAAACATTAAAAGAATAGTCTTACAACATCCATGATACATGCATGAAAGTGTGCCAACTCTGAGAGATTTTGATTATTAAGTGAAAGTTCCAAGATACATAATTACAATGATGCGACACTAGCCCCAATAATGGAACATTAAGTCACCACTTTCTCCTCCAAAGAATGATCTTCTCTCCTATGCCAAACTAGAGAAGCCAAGGTGAAAAGTCCTTTTGCTTGAGGCATGAGGGTTTATTTATAACAAATGAGGTGACTCTCCACCTCCCATGTGACTCTTGACATCCCTCATGACTCTTGAGCTTCCATGTGACTTTTGAGCTTCTATGTGACCTTTAAGCTCCTACATGACTCTAGGACTTCCTAGCGACTTTCCCCATTCCATGTGTGACCCTTGGGCTTCCACACGTTTTACATTTTCTCATTTTTAAAAATATAAAATTACATTCCACCAATAATGTGGCAAAAATACATGGGACCAAACAACACTCTTGTGTTGACACTTTGAATTACCATAATTTAGTGACTGTGACATGAGACTTGATGAAATGTATTGATGTGAGGTTCCTTTCTCCATTGTTATGTCTTCAACTCTTGATGATTGATCTATGATGTGCTTCATCTTCACCCTCCAAAGGGTCTAGATAAGTATTGGAACCTTCTAAGTCAACCTAAGTTGCCATCTCTCTGTCGTGGTCCAAGATTCCTTTATCTCTTGCATGATGGTATCTTTGCATCTCATCTCCACAAGTGTGTTCTTGTAACCTCTCCTTGATGACCTCCTTGAGAAGCATCTTGCCATGTCAAAGTGATAGACCTGCAAATGAAGTTTACTCAAGAAAAGACAACATAAGTCCTGAAATCACCTATTCTATCTTGTTTTCCCATGTGAGATAATGACTGTGATGGGACAGTGCGCAAGAACTAAGAGAGGAGCCTTCTTATGAGCAATGCACAAGATCAGGAGGCAAGGAGTGAGGGATTGGGCACCGTGATTATGCAATGCATAGTGGAAAGGAGAGGCAAGTCATGGATTTTTCATTGGGTAAGTCCAGGAGACAAGGAAGGCTTGTCTGCTCACTAAGAATGCACAACACGTAGTGCTTGAAGGTAGGTGTCTAGGTGTTGTGCAGTTGAGCAGTACAAGCGCTTAAGGATGACCCTACTACTCACTAAACGTGTGCAGTGTGTAATGAGGGCAAGGTTGGTCCAGGAATTTCGTAGAGGGTGAGTTCAGGAGACAAGAGTGACAAGCTTGGGCATTGTAACTACGCAATGTGAAATAGTTGAGGGAGAGGACCTAATAATTGTGCAATTGTCTTATGCAAGGATCCAAAAATGAACCGACTATCCACTAGAAGTGCGCAGTGCTAGGCAAGGTTGGCCAAAGTTGCGCGTTGGGCAAGTGTAATCAATAAGATGAAATCAATGTGCTCTGAATTTGCTTAATGCGCAGAGCCAGGAAGTTGTGCTATATGATTGTGTAATGCACAGTTCCAAGAGTTAAGAAATCCACCATTATGGCTTATGGATGCATAGTGCACAGTACACTTGGTTGAAGGCTGAAGAATAGTCATGGATTGCACAAGTTGTGAGGACCAATATAACTCCAAAATTGACTAAGTGTGGGATCAGTGAGATAAGAGAGTAAGAGTAAGAGCATACAACAAGTCTTGAGCATGATCACACACACATGTACAACCAAGAAAATGACCAGAAGATATACAGTAACCAAAATCAATATGTATACAATGAAACGATACTTATCTCCAAGTGTGACACTTAATATATATCTTTACGACACAAGTGTTGACTATAACCAAAAGGTGTGTTATGCCATGGAAGTGTGTCTAATGCATGTATGTATGATAGGTAGGACCAACTAATTCAAGAGAGTGCGTTGGAGCTACCTCTAAAAGGTGTTCCATAGTGTTCTTAGGATATGCCAAAATAAGCAAAAGTGACACATGCAAGAGTGAAATCGACACATGCAAAAACAAAATAAAACACAAGTGACACATGCAAGAATGAAAACAAGCAAAAGTGATAGTTGCAAAGGAAAAAGAAAGCAAAATAAAAAGTTGAGAATCTCACCCGAATGATGTGGGATTTGCAACCAAGAGTAAGAGGATGCTCCTTGTACTCCATAAGTGAACAGAGCTCAAAAGCAAAAGATGAATGTGAGATGAGCTATGGGCTGGACTCTTTACATAGGGAGAGCAGGCCTGCAGTTATGGTTAGGATTTGTGAGGGAACTTAGTGCATGTTGGGAAACTAGGAGTTGAGATTGAACTGATTTCCCCCAAGAGGTATGATGGTACTAACTTGATGAAGTGATTTATCACTATCAACAAAGAGTGTGAAATCACTATATATAGAGGGTTCCCTTACACTGTCACTAGCAACTACGCAATCATTATTAGCAAGGATTGTGCATTCACTATCTCTAGGGACTGCACAGTCACTATCTCTAAACAAGAGATGTGCTACCTTGCCTACTTGGAAGAAGTGTTCTTCTGAAGGCATCAACGTAGGGCATGAGAAAGAAAGTATATCAACACTTAGGATTCCTAAAGGAAGACTTGGACAACATGACTAAGCATGACATTAATGGCTTGAAATGAGGGAAGACATGATCATAAGGAGGCTCCAAAATTTGAAGGTAGGTGAAATTTGGAGGGTGTTGTAACAGTGACAACAGAGTGATATCTCATTTATCTCAGTAAAGGAAGCACAAGCTCAGGGGGAGAACCCTTTTCTATCGATATTAAAGGGGGAGATAATATAGATAGGGGAAGCGACTGACAAGAAGTATGAAGAGAATGTAAACAAGGGGAGCATTCAATTTGATCTTTATTTGATAAGTTTTAAAGGTTCTTTTAAAAGTGCAAATACCAGAATGTAAAGAATGAGACAAAGGACTTAATAACATAAATGCACAGCAAATGAAACAAGGACAGAACTCAACCAATTTATTAACAGAGTTCACCCAAGATTTGGGCTATGTCTTCGGGAATGTTTCCGAGTGGGAAGGCCACTTTTATTAATGATGCACATGGACAAGATTATATAAAATTCCTAGAATAGAAGTGTTGGTTCTTTATTCTGTAAGGCATTGATCTGAAAAATATCAAGTCGAAACTTTCCTCCAGCCACTCTCCAAAGGGTTAAATAGGTTTAGATTTGTACAATGGTATTTTACTCCTTGGCATATGTTGTGATATTCAACAACCCCCCATTTATTGATGTAATAGCTAATATTATATTAATAAACGGGGATCCTTGATAAAATGCTTCAAAAATAAATTTAGCACTTAGACACTTTCATTTAAGCTTTTTTAAGAATAAAGCAAGATATCAAATCAAAACCCTTTGAAAACTAGAAATTCTCGCCCTTTCGCATACCGCTAGACCAAGTGTGTCAAAAGCCTTATTAACAAAGCAAAACCCACGAATTGTGATCAAAAGGATCATCGTGCTTAACTTAAATATCATTGGGCTTTTCATTTAAAGCTA
This sequence comes from Pinus tabuliformis, assembly GCA_031772625.1. NCBI lineage: Eukaryota > Viridiplantae > Streptophyta > Pinopsida > Pinales > Pinaceae > Pinus > Pinus tabuliformis. The sequence goes on along the minus strand of CM062818.1, from coordinate 1,928,174,117 downwards.
AGACCTATGACATTTCCTATTTAATAAAGCTCATATCGCAATCGTACATCGGTGCTCACAAAGGATGCAAACCCACAAATCATGTTGAAATGTACGAAATGCGATATCACGATAGGACAAGTCAACCTTACTGCATCGCGTCAAGATACTTAAAAAGGACTAAATCTTATGAACTACGTAATCTTGCGAAATGCGATAGAAGCCCGGACCCAATAGAAGCCAATGTCATAAATGGTACTTAAATCTGCCACGTAGTGAAAAGCGCTTTATAAGGTAATTACTCTTTCAAACAAACTACACTCTAAGTAAAAAGAATATACTACTTATCCCGCATCTCGCATCCCGTTGAATCCTAAAGAACTTTGAGAAAGCGCACAGACAAATATGTGATAATGCGATTTGCGATATTGCATTGCAATCGCAAAATCAACGTTCTCGCAACTTAAGTCCACCACCTTAAAAGTTTTCCTTCCCATTTTATGATGTGGTACATTAATGAGCAATAAAGGAAGAAATAAGGGACCATTGGTGGCTATTTAATATCGGTTAATTATGTTAAAAATCCGCACAACGTGATACGATATATTTTCATCTGCGTTTGATTAAAACTCCTTTCTTGTCACCTTTTCAGGTTATCTGTATCATTCATTCTCATTGTCATTCTTACTTGTGTTTATTCGATAACTTCCACTTTGCTCCATTTCAGGAAAAATCCGCAGGGAGCATTGTTAGAAACAATGGGAAAGAAGGGAAAGGCAGCTGCATCCAAGAAATCAGAAATGATTCATCTTTTCTCTGATACTATGTGTAGCAAAGACGAAGGAACTATGACCTAGGAGGCCATGTACAACTTGTTAGAAGAGGAGCACCCCAAGCCACTGGAAACAAAGGCCACGACAGATTCCCAGGAGTCATCTGATGCCTCCTATTTCGAGACAGCATGCTCTTTCTTGCACCGCATAGCTGCACGACCAAATATAATCCCATATACGGACATGGTCAAATGGGTAATTGATGAGGCAGACATTGCAAACCGAACATTCAAGAATCACAGGCAAGAGGTCATGGGGTCTTTTTCAACAAACAACCTACGACTCATGTACCAATTACCAAAGCCGCAAAAGCTCTACAATAAATAGTTCCTTGAGAAATTTTCCAAGGAAAATGAAGACCCAGCAGACGTCACGCAAACCTGGACAGCAAACGAAGGCAAGCTCAAACAAGATAAAACGGGTATGTACTCTATGGCATCCATTTCTCCCCCTCCTAGTTTCACAGCAGCAATGCTATGTAGATTGTTCGGTAAACCCGATAGCACCAAGTTTTCCCCAGAATGGCTCCCATTAATAGATGGAGCAGTGAATGCAACAATAATGAACTAGACTCAAATTCTATCAAACAATTTGGCTAAGGCTATTATAGAATATAGAAGGAAGAGAAATTCTTCTCTAAGAGTGTTTCCCCCCTTTTCATGAGTGCTTTTGTAATGGATGCAATCTATTTTAGTTCTAAATTTCCCAATATGGGATGGAAGTGGATTGTACAGGACCCGCTTCCCATCCATATGTACCATAAGATTTTGTGGGAATCTCAATTTCACCCCCATTTTTATAAAATTTGTCAAGAATTTATGCTACCCATCCATAAAGAAGTGTACAATAGAACTGTCCCTAGGTTTTCTAAAGAGACCGAGATAGATGTCTTGCTGGTAGCGAGATGGTTTGGGGAAGAAACCTTTACCTACATCAGAGTTTTCGGGAGCATCGCTTCACCGCATGTTCTCCCATATTACGTCCCCGAAAAATTAATGGCCAAAGATATAGCCTACCAAACAGCAGGGGAAAGTTGACTAAGTAGAGGACTTAAAGAACAGAAGAAGGCCATTTGGTGTACATTCTTATTACAAGTTGGTGCGTTTATGCTACATGATTTTGGACATGCATGCAAAGAAGAAGAGATTATTAAATCTCTGAAATTAGCTACACTTCCAGGAAGGCAATATGACCCAAACGACACTGTTAATAATTTTACTACTATGGTAAAAGTAAAGTCATTCACCCACGAAGGGGACGCCTTTGATGACCTCTTCCTACAGGCAGAAACATATTCACAAGTGTTGCATTTGGCATCAGAACTTTTAACCCCAGATGATCTTAGGGCTTTCCATGTATATAGGGAAAAAATATTATTGAAGGTCCCATTGGACCTATTGCAGATAGAATCAATAAGGGAGCCAACTCCCAGTGTAAGCTTGGAGGACAACTCCAAAGAAAACTTTGAAGAAGAAACCCAAGAGAGATCTACGCATGAGTCAGAGCACTCAGAGCAGCAGTCTCAAAATGGAGGAGGAAACACAAATAAAGAGTCCGAGAAGGACACAGCTAGAACTACAGAAGAGACGGCCGAGCAAACCTCAGTAAAGAAACAAGCAGAAATTGCCTCTACATCAACTCAGTCAGGTAAAATCCCAATTATTGACTTGGAACGGGAATGGGAACAGTTCAAAAAAAAGCTTCACACAGATTCAAACCCTAAGAAAACATCTGAGCTACAAATTCCTAAGCAAACCCAACACAAGTCAAATCTGGAAACGACATAAGGAGTTAAGGGCACTGACGACGTTGAAATCATTCTTGTTACACCTACTTCAAAAATTATTTTGAGAGTTGAAGAAATACCTCCACTAGATGTATTTTATAATCCTACCCACAACGCTGTAGTCAAGAGATAGAGGAAGAAAAGAATGTTGGACATTGTGATTGTTACAACTTCTAAAAATGAACCAATGGAAATCGTTTGGAAGGACCTGCCCATGGACCCATCTGAAAATCTCACAAAATTGTCGCAATACGCAGGAGCCTATGCCACAGCAACTATTGACAAAGCGACAGAGGTCCAAATGTTGCTTAAGGAAAAATAACAAAGAATTTTGATGTTAGAACAACAATTAGTTTAGGAAAAATCCAATCAACAAGCAGAATTACAAGTAGCTCAGCTCCAGTAGGAATTTGAATAGATGAGAATACAAGATTAGGCCAGCGTAGCAAAATATATGCGCGGATACAAGATATGACAGATAATTTTAAGGATAATCCACAAATCGATGAGTTCATAAAGGAAGCACTCAGTCTTAATTCCCAACTAATGCAGCAAAAGAAAGTAATTATCCAGAAGATCTCACAGATAAGTCCTTACTACGAAACCAGTGATAAGCTAACAAACCAAGTCGTTGACATGAGACTTGAGTATGATGAAATCCATAAAAGGATTTCCGACTTTATCACATGGAAAGAAAGGTTGTTCTACCGAAGCTTGAAGAATCTCATAAAGACATCTTGTTCACAGATTGGGATTCTCAATTGAAACAAGCAAAAAGGGAAATAGCGATAGCAACGACAGCAACAAACAACATAATAGAAGCCATCAATAAAAATCTTCATGGCGCCAATCTGGTTAAGGAATGTATACCAGGATTTCTTCCGAATGTCAAATAGTTAGAGCAGCAGTGGAGACAGGTAGCACAGGAAAAGGAGGAGGCAATCAGACAGCTAAGCAGGCTAAATTGGGAAGCATACTAGCAGTTTTTAGTGAAACCATACAGTCAGTGGATGACTTTGAGGTGCTTAACAACCTCAACACAAAAGATGGTGCCAGCACTAACAAACGTTATATTTGCGGGGCAGTTAAAATCTATGATCAGCCAACCAACCCAACTCAAGCCAATGACTGATATTTGCGATCTTAGAGATCAAGTCCAAAGGAGTTAGTCATTTAATTTATTTTTCTTTTAGTTTTATTTTTTGCATATTCTGAGGAAGGTCATTTAAACCTCCTCAACTATTTTTTTGTAATAATATATTTTAGGACCTATAGTTTAGTATTTAAACCCCTCTCATGCATTTAGAAAAGAGTCCAGAAATTTTATCAAAAACATTCTTCAAAACATTGCACTTTTGTACTTTTGAGGAGGTTCTGATGGAATGAATGGAACAAGATCTATTTTATTTCAAATATCTAGCATGCTCTACTGAAATGCACTTTTGTACTCTTAGAATGTGTTGGAATGATTGAGATTGGGTTAATATTGTTGAAGCAAATGAGTAGGACTCGTCATATATGGTACTTTTATCTTATGATCTTGTTTTATTTATGTATCAGGCAATACTTCTTCTTTAAATTGTTTTATGTGTGAAAGTCTGAATTACAGTTTAGCATTATTGCACTTTTGTATGATGTTAGCTTTGACTCTATTCTGAATACATGAACGATTTTGTATGTGATATATCTTTCTCAATTGTTTTTTCTAACTATTTATCCAAAACGATTACTGTTAAACAATTTCACTTCTTATTGCAGTTGAATGATCTTTATTACCAATTGTTGTAGGACATCATTGTAGATCGCATATTGTATTTAATTCTCGGGTATATTTATAGTTAAATAGTGTTAAACTAGGATATATGCATGTGTTTATTAGTTAGATTAGATTACACTTAGCTCAGTCATTTTCCCGTTACATCATATATCACCCACCAACACTATCAAAATCTTTTCTGGGAAACTAGTCCCATTATCCCCTGTCGACGCCACTACACCAAAAGGAAAAGGAGCTACTAACCAAGGTCAGGACTGGGTAGTTTTCCCCCATGTTGTTGCAACGATTTTCGAGGCTTCAACAGCGTACTGGCATTGTCAAAGATTTTATGGCCAACATACTGGCGCTATCAAACTCTATCTCCAAAAATAAATCAGATGCAGTTAGTCCATGGAAAAGTTTGCATAAGATTGTATATATCCATTCTCGTTTCCTCAAATTTCCCTCCTCTAGCATGGACAAGGTTCGAGTGTTTTTTAAAAACTCGCAGGTTTGACAGACCCACTACCGCCTCTAAAATCTCCACATATACTCCACTATGCAGGTTGTCTTCATGACATTTAAACTCAACCCGGTGGGCCTTTACCTCATTTCTCATTTCCCTCCATTCACAATATTCATTATTGATATATAGTCACAAGGGTGACCGGCCTAGGGCAAGCCCATGGGTTGTCATCCATATCCCCCAAAAATACACAATTTGTTTTACAACACAAAAATTGTTGAGATTCGTCAAGCCCTAAAAGCCCCGAATTTGGCCAATAATATTCATTCACCACATCCATTGTGGAGGGTTGACCACAGACTGCCCTTTTGTGACATGGTAGTTGTATATTACTTTAATTATATTAGTTTGGGTGTTACAAACAAGGTATCGACCCATGGTATATTGGAGATGTGTTTCAAAAGTGGCGGGGTAGTCAAGTGTTCAACTCCTACCGACCCCACTTTAACCTGACAAATATATCTATTGGTCATAACTGGTGGCACGTTTGTCTTTCTTCTAGAACCTTATTTGGCCAGTCAGATTCTACTATGTGGCAACCTTTGATTGGTCTATGTCATTGTTAGCAAGATGCCAGCTATCCGCCAAGTATGCGCCCCATGTCAGTGCCACGTCGTCATGCCATGTAGGCTTGATGCCACATATATTTTGTGATTCATGCCATGTGTTTGTACAAACTACCACATGGCCTCTATATAGCTTTTCACATGTCACATGTCCTTCCCTTTTTTACCTATTTTGCAAAAGCTTCATAACATCATAACTTTCTCATATAGACACATTTTTCACCCATTCAAGTTGCATTGGAAAGCTCTTATCGAGCTCTTTAACATGGAACCCCTTCCATCAATTTCTTAAACTTTTAAAAGCTAAGGCATCTTAGATCTTCCTAGATCATTCCTCCCCAGTGGAAACTTTTGGACCACCAAAATATGATTACTCAACAAATGGGTGAGGGTATAACTCCCTCACTTTCTCAAGCTAAATTCATCATGCTTTGATTGGATTCATTCCTTTAAGCCCTACTTGGAGATACTCCACAACTCCTCTATGTGAAGTCCTTATCTTTCTGTTCAGAATAACATCCTCTTTGAAAATCATTCAAGTGATCAGGAGAAAAATCATTAATGGTGGGAAACTGAATATTCTCATCTTTATCTATGATCATTGGAGGATCATACAATTTCAAGTTCTACACGTTCAACATTGAATACATATGCATGTAAAGTGGTAGATCCAAGAGAAAAGCATTAGCTCTGATCTTCTCCAAGATTGTGAATGAGCCATATCAGATTAGCTTGAGATTTTTACCTTCCCCCTTTAACCGGTCTTTACTAATATGAAACCAAACTCAATCACCAACTCGAAATTGATGATCTACCTAATGTTTGTGGTGTCTTGCATTGTATCAGGCTTTTCTATTCTTTAATTGTTCCTGATACCCACCATTTTGTGGGTGATATCCCTAGGAGAATTTTTTTTCTTCAATATAGTCCTCAGCCGGCAACCAGCAGCCACTAGCTAGTTGATTGTGTCATTTGTCTACCACCTGAGCCAACCATGTGGTCCCTCGCCCATTTGCCATGACTATATGTTTGAAGGTGGGTCTCCCGAACCTAAAGGTATGTCTTGTTATTTGGTAATTGATTATTGTAGTTTGCTTATCATGGACACTTCTGGGCATGGATTAATGAGGGGATTGTTAATCTAGGTTGTCATTGATGTTAATATAGCAGTGTTTGTGATGGAAAATTCTTTGATACATGATTTCCCATTGATTCCCATTGATCATAATGCTCATAGTGATGAAAGTTTGATACATGATGATATGATGAGATGGAGGACCCGAGTGGATTGAACAGAAAATGACGTAGGAGGTCAATTGAACAGCGATTGAACAACAATTGATCAGCAATTGAACAGTAAATGACACGGGAGGTCAATTGAACAGAAATTGAACTACAAATGAAGCAGTAGATCCAGTAAAGCAACAGGAGCAAGAAGCCAACGAGTAAGATGAAGAGTTTATCGAAAGCCATCAAAGAAGCAAGTCATTGGAGAAAGAGAAGTAGGTTATCGCATAGGCCCAAGGGTAAGTGTTATCGAAAGAACAAAGAGCAACAGCGATAATAGAGGAGTAAAGAAGAAAACTATCGGAAGAGCAGAAGAGTGACGAGAAGTCATAGGAGCAACAGTTATCGAAAGAGCAGGGGTAGGAAAGTACGGACTTCCTTGATCGTGGCTGAAGCCCCACACTCAATCCTAGCCTTAATCGTGGCTAAAGCCCCACACTCAATCCTAGTTGTTGCTCTCATAGTCAACCCTTAGATCATGGTCAACTGCGGGAGTTAAGGACGTCTTTAATCCATATGCCAGTCGAAGTCCCGCAAACCATCGATTGTGATAAGAGTTGTCGACCCGATGGATTCATTAAAAACAGTTCATTGAATATCGCATCCGCTCTATCGGAATACAGAGCATGTGAACACTTGTAAAACCTCCGATTTTTTATGAAATTGCAATTGCAATATTAAAGGTGATTACGTGACTTGTGGGACCTCCATGTAGAGAAGAAGGACAGTTCACAACTCGTGAACATGAATTATCATAAGAAAGGAAGCCAAAGGTCGAGCGAACAGTAGAAAGAAAGCCGAAGGTCGAGTGAGACCAGATGAAGTCAAAGGGCCAGCGGAAGACGAAGCTAAAAACATTCTGTTGATGGGGTTAATCTTTAAAAAGGCTCAAACCTGTGATAAAGTAATTTGACGGAAGAAGTACAGAACACAATTTTGAAGAATAGTTCTGTGAAATGAAATAAAGTTTCATCTGTCATCGTTTGAAGGGAGCAGTAGACAGCACCAGAATTGAAGTGATTATGAGTTTGTTTCTTGGAAGTAAGATATCGCGATAATAAGAAGCAGTCACTCCAGAAACAGTTACCACAACATAGATCTTGGAGACATTATTGGAGATCATGATGGCTATTTAAAATCATCATAAGTTAACTTTGCAAATTCTATGTGGGCAATATGAAGAATTGTGAAGACTCCTTCATATGAAGATAGGTTCTCATTGATGTAGCAGTGAAGCTGTAGATTGATAGAACACAGTGAAGAAGATTTTGAGAGCAGTGTAATACAATCAAAACATTTCTTGACAAAGCAAAACTATAGGGTCGGAGCCCTTGGGGTTGGTGCCTTAGAATTGGAAGGATTGGTGTCCTTGGAGTTGGTGCTCCTAAACACAAGGTTTGCACCTTGAGAAGATAGGGTTGGAGCCCTAGAGGTTGGAGCCACACAAATGACCAAGTCGGTGCTTGGCAATATATTGGAGCCTTATATATATTGTACCTGATTTATTGTAAAGATTATATTAATAAAAGAATTTATTCCTATTGCTCATTTTGTGTTCTAAATATAAATAATTTAACTGGTAAAAATAACAATTGAAAAGAAATACTGATTCACCCCCCTCTCAGTATTTCCAACAATTGGTATTAGAGCCAGCTTCTTCATATCAGCCTAACAGCTAGAAGAAGGATTCTTAGTCACAATGAGAAATCAAGAAGTGTCAAGAAGACCTCCTCTGTTCGATGGCACAAATTTTGGTTTTTGGAAAAAAAGAATGTCCTACTACTTAATGTCCCTTGGACCTAAAGTTTGGCATTCAGTTTTAAATGAGTACACAGCTCCTTCCACTCTTCCAACAGATCAAGACGAAAGGAAAGCTTACATTGCAAATGAAAAAGCCTTAAATTCCATCACTAGTGGAATCACTGATTCTAAATTTACAAAAGTCATGAATTGTGACTCGACAAAAGAAGTATGGGATAAGCTAATTAGCTTATACGATGGGGACTCCAAAGTTAAGAAGGGAAAGCTTCAAACTCATAGAAGGAAATTTGAAAGTCTTAAAATGGATGATGAAGAAGATATTGCATCATACTTTCTTCGAGTAGCTGAAGTGGTCAACTCTCTTAAAGGATTGGAAGAAAACATTGAAGAAACCACTATTGTTCAAAAGGTCTTAAGATCTCTCCCAGACAGATTTGAATCCAAAGTAAGTGCTATAGAAGAAATGAAGGACCTAGATACTCTCAAGATAAATGAACTTCATGGAATCCTCATTGCCTATGAGATGAGAAAAGGAAGCCCAAGTTCCAAAGATGCAACATTCAAGGCCTCAAAATCAAAAATGGGGAAAGAATGGCATACGAGTAGTGATGACTCGGATGTTGAATCCGAATTGGCGCAGTTTGTATGAAGACTAAAGAAAGGATCTAAGCTAAAAGGTAAGTACCCTCTTATTTGTTTCAAATGTGGAAGAATAGGTCATTATGCTGAAAAATGTCCTCTTAAGTATGATAGTGATGGTGAGGAAAATTCTAAAAGGATGGTATACAAAAAGAAAGGGTTCAATAAGAAGAATTTCTTCTCTAAGCAAGATGGGTCCGATGAAGGTGAATTTCTAGTCATCAAAAAGAAATCAACTAATCAGTTCCCTCTCTGCAAAGGAGGTAATGATGAATCAGATGAATAAAATGACCATGCTGGAAGCCAAGAAGTATTATTCATGGCATTCACAAATGATGATGATTCAGGTCTGGAAGGAAATGTATATGAATTATTAATGAGTGCCATTGAAGAAAATGAGAAATTACGAAATAAAATCATCTCTCTCAAGGTAGAAAACGAGGAAACAAAAAGAAGGGAAGACCTCTTGAAAAATAAGCTAAAAGAAAAAGAAGAAATCTGTGAAGAACATGAAGCCGAAATAATATCTCTGAGGAAGGAGTTGGAGCAAGTCAAAAAGGGTTGGGAAAGCTCTCAAATACTTGACATTATCCTAAATAATCAAAAACCTCAACATGACAAATCTGGGATAGGTTTTAAAGGAGAATCATCAAGTACTAAGAATAATGTGAAAAGCTATGTTGACATACTTTCCAGCAACCCAAAAGAAGAAATATTATTTCATCAAAGGCCCATCTCAAATCCAAAGAATGAAGAGAGAGTAACTCCAAGGAAGAATGTTGATTAAAATCATGGCTATTACAACAGGTACAAAACTATCTTTTTTGGGCATTGTTTTTATTGTAAAAATTTTGGTCATCAAGCCAAACATTGCATGGCCAGTAAGAATGAAACACCAAAATTGAAGGATCAAACAAACAAACCATATGGCCTCAAAGGGCAAGGACAAATCAAGACCTACAACGCTTTTGATCCCTTTGCCAAATTTGATTCAATTTGCTCATTATGTAATGATAATGGACATAATGAACAAATTGCCCCCTCAAAAGAAGAAAAGCAAAAAATGAGAATCCCAACATGGATAAATGTGGCCTAGCTCTATGTGCTCACAGTGATGAAAATCATTGGTTTGTGGATAGTGGGTGCTCTAGACATATGACAGGGGGACAAAAGGAAGTTTGTCTCATTGAACAAAAATGAAGGAAATGTATCCTTTGGAAGTGGGTATGCCAAAATTTCTGGAAAAGGAATTGTTACCCTTATTAATGGAAAAGGAAAGGCTCAAAATGCTTTTCTAGTAAACGGGTTCAAACACAATCTCATGAGTGTTAGCCGAATATGTCATCAAGGACATAATATTGTCTTTAGCACTAAAAATTGTGAAATAAAAAACTCTTCCTCAAGGGAACTTGTGGTGAAAGGAGTTAGAACATCAGATAACGTCTACATTCTGAACAAAAATCAAGAAGAAAAATGTTACTTAAGTCAAACATATGAAAGTTGGTTGTGGCACAAGCGACTTGGACATACAAGTTTCGATAACTTGATCAATATCAACAATATTAATGCAGTATGAGACATCCCAAAGTTATTCAAGCCAAATCAAGGAGTATGTGGTCCATGTCAACATGGAAAGCAAACTAGAACCAGCGACAAGACCAAGGAGTTTTCTACATCAAAACCTTTGGAGATCATCCATGCTGATTTATGTGGACCAACTAGAACTCTGGCACTCCAAGGAGAAAGGTACCTTGCTTTATTTGTTGATGACTATACTAGAATGATGTGGGTATATTTCAAAAAATGTAAATCCGAAGCATTTGAGTGTTTTAAGAATCTTAAATCTCTTGTAGAAAATGAAAATGATTCTAAGATTAAATGTCATAGAACGGATAGAGGAGGAGATTTCACATCAAAAGAATTTGATGAATTCTGTAAAGTACATGGAATCGAAAGAGAACTCTTTGCTGCCAGAACACCCAAGCAAAATGGGGTAGTTGAAAGAAGGAACTGAACAGTTCAAGAAATGGAAAGAACAATGTTAATAGCAGCTAACTTGCAGCCAAAATTATGGAGAGAAGTAGTCGGGACAACTATTTATACCTTGAATCGAACTAAACTAAGACCAAGTAATGAGAAGACTCCTTATGAATTATGGAAAGGAAGACCTGCTTTAGTAAAATACTTCAAGATTTTTTGAAGCAAGTGCTTCATAAAAATCAATGATGTCTCACCAGGAAAATTTGATTCTCGGGTTGATGAAGGGATATTCCTTGGATATTCTACAAGGAGAAAAGCCTACAAGTGCTACAATAATCGACTACGAAAAATAGTGGAAAGCATTGATGTGAAGATTGATGAAGACCTTCCAAAAAAAGAAATTGAAGATCATGAATTTGACCCTCTCATTGAAGAAGAACCTGAAAAAGAGGAAAAAGATCAAGAAAAACACGAGGAAAAAGAACCATATCAAACCCCTTCAGTGATGAAGTTTATCCAAAAACATCACCCAAAAGAGCAGATTATTAGTAATATAGATGAAGGGATACAAACCCAAAGAAGGATGATAAGTACACCAAAGAAAATGATGTTGCTCTCTGATCTATGATAGAACCAGAAACATTTACTCAAGCAAGTAAGGATCATCATTGGGTAAAAGCCATGGAAGAAGAAATGTCTCAAATCGAGAAGAATGAGACATGGGAGCTGGTACCTCGTCGAAAGCATAAAAATATAATTGGAACCAAGTGGGTGTTCAAAAACAAAATGAATGAAGATGGACAAATCATCGTAAATAAGGCAAGGCTTGTTTGTAAAGGTTATTCACAAATTGAAGGAACCGACTTTGAAGAAACCTTTGCACCAATAGCTCCTGTGGAAGCTATAAGGATGTTCTTGGCATTTTCTTGCTCAAAAGGATTTAAAATCTATCAAATGGATGTAAAATCAGCATTTCTGAATGGGGAACTCAAGGAAGAAGTCTACATGGAGCAACTAGAAGCGTTTAATCTAGCAGAAGGAAAAGACTTTGTTTGTAAGTTGAAAAAGACATTATATGGGTTGAAACAAGCTCCTAGAGCTTGGTACACAAGTATGGATCACTATCTACAACAACAAGGCTTCAAGAAGGGGGTGGCAGGAAGTAATCTCTACACAAGATGGATGAGGATAAGTTACTAGTCACTCTTGTCTATATTGATCTGATTTTTGCTAGTAATAATGATGAGATGAGCCATGACTTTGCTCAAAATATGTTAAAAGAGTTTGAGATGTCGATGATAGGAGAGTTATCTTACTTCCTTGGACTACAAGTATCTCAAACCACGGCAGGCATGTTCATATCTCAAGCAAAATATCTTAAAGACATGCTTAAAAGATATGGAATGGAAGACTGCACACCCATGAGCACACCTATGACCACAGATTGCAAATTATGCAAAGATGATGACTCTCCTGTGATAGATGCAACTCATTACAGGTCAATAATTGGAGCCCTCCTATACTTAACTATTATGAGACCTGACATTATGCAAGTAGTAGGAATGGTGGGAAGATCTCAATTAGCTCCTAAACAATCCCATTTGTTAGCTGTAAAAAGAATTCTTAGATACTTGAAAGGAACTCCTGATTTTGGTCTTTGGTACCCTAAGAGCTCAACTCTTACTTTGACTGCATACACCAATGCTGATTGGGCTGGAAGTGTCGATGATCGAAAAAGTACTAGTGGAAATGCATTCTTCCTGGGAGATTGTTTAGTATCTTGGCTCAGCAAAAAACAAACATCCATATCACTATCTACAGCTGAAGCCGAGTATATAGCTGCTATAGATTGTTGTACTCAAATATTATGGATGAAGGAAGCTCTAAAAGATGTCAACATAGGTAAAAATCAACCAATCACCATATATTGTGATAACACAAGTGCTATCAGTCTCAGCAAAAATCCAGTGATGCACTCAAAGACCAAACATATACCAATTAAGTATCATTTCCTTAGTGAACAAGTAGCTGAACAAAACATCATCTTGGAATATATCGATACTAAGGAGCAGATAGCTGATATTTTCACAAAACCTCTTCCTCGAGAAGCATTTGAATATCTTCGTCAAAAGATGGGGTTTATTTCTCTAGCATCACATTAAGTTGATTCATAAAGATGTTGCATGATAAGGGGAGCAGTTCGACAGGGGGAGTCCTTATGCATTCCTTTGCCATTGATGTCAAAAGGGGAGAGTAGAAGAATATTGCCATCAATGACAAAGAGGGAGATTGTTAATCTAGGTTGTCATTGATGTCAATATAGCAGTGTTTGTGATGGCAAATTCTTTGATACATGATTTCCCATTGATGCCCATTGATCATAATGCTCATAGTGATGAAAGTTTGATATATGATGATATGATGAGATGGAGGACCCAAGTGGATTGAACAACAATTGAATAGCAAATGACACAGGAGGTCAATTGAACAGCAAATGACGCAGGAGGTCAATTGAACAACAATTGAACAACAAATGACGCAGTAGATCCAGTAAAGCAACAAGAGCAAGAAGCCAAAGAGTAAGATGAAGAGTTTATCAAAATCCATCAAAGAAACAAGTCATCAGAGCAAGAGAAGTAGGTTATCGCATATGCCCAAGGGTAAGTGTTATCGAAAGAACAAAGAGCAACAGCAATAATAGAGGAGTAAAGAAGAAAACTATTGGAAGAGTGGAAGAGTGAAGAGAAGTCACAGGAGCAACATCTATCGGAAGAGAGGGTGTAGGAAAGTACGGACTTCCTTGATTGTAGTTGAAGTTCTACACTCAATCCTAGTCATCGATCTCATAGTCAACCCTTAGATCACAGTCAACTGCGGGGGTTAAGGCCGTTTTTAATCCATGTGCCAATCGAAGTCCCGCAAACCGTCAATTGCGATAAGAGTTGTGGACCCGATTGATTCATTAAAAACAATTCATTGAATATCACATCCGCTCCATCGGAAGACAAAGCATCTGAACACTTGTAAAACCTCCTATTTTTTTGAAATTGCAATTACGGGATTAAAGGTGATGACATGGCTTGTGGGACCTCCATGTGGAAAAGAAGGATAGTTCACAACTCGTGAACGTGAATTAGCATAAGAAAGGAAGCCAAAGGTCAAGCGAATGGTAGAAAGAAACTTGAAGGCCGAGTGAGCGCAAAGGAAGCTGAAGGGCCAGCAGAAGATGAAGGTAAAAACATTCTATTGATTGGGTTAATCTTTAAAAAGGCTTAGACCTGTGATAAATTAATTTGATGGAAGAAATACAGAACGCAATTTTGAAGAATAGTTATGTGAAAGGAAATAAAGTTTCATCTGTCATCATTTGAAGGGAGCAATAAACAACACCTGAATTGAAGTGATTGTGAGTTTGTTTCTTGGAAGTAAGATATCGCGATAATAAGAAGTAATCACTCCCAAAAAAGTTACCACAACACAGATCTTGGAGACATTATTGGAGATCATGATGGCTATTTGAAATCATCATAAGGTAACTTTGCAGACTTTGTGTGGGCAATATGAAGAATTGTGAAGACTCCTTCATATGAAGACAGGTTCTCATTGATGTAGCAGTGAAGCTGTAGATTGATAGAACACAATGAAGAAGATTTTGAGAGCAGTGTAATACAATCAAAACATTTCTTGACAATGAAAAAATATAGGGTCGTAGCCCTTGGGGTTGATGCCTCAAAATTGGAAGGATTGGTGTCCTTGGAGTTGGTGCTCCTAAACACAAGGTTGGTGCCTTGAGAAGATAGGGTTGGAGCCCTAGAGGTTGCAGCCTCACAAATGACCAAGTTGGTGCTTGGCAACGGATTGGAGCCTTATATATATTGTACCTGATTTATTTTCAAGATTATATTAATAAAAGCATTTATTCCTATTGCTCATTTTGTGTTCTAAATATAATTAATTTAACTGGTAAAAATAACAATTGAAAAGAAATATTGATTCACCCCCCCTCAATATTTCCAATAGGGATTCAGTGGAAAGAATGGGGTAGGTTTGTGCTCTTGTCCCCTAGACCCCTTTTGGATATTAACCTTGGATTCTAGTCTCATGGGATCTCTTTTACTAACCATTTTGCTTCAGAGATGGTATCTCATGGGAAACCCTAATTTTGCTTGTGTATTCATGCTTCCTTATCCACTAATATTACCCCCTTTCCATGCATTATTACCCCATTCATCATTTCTCCCACTTGGGTCAACATAGGGTTAGCTCACCCCTTCTCCTTGCTCACACCTTGGGCCAAGCTTGGAATGATGCCTGGAGATTGATGCAGCTAAAAAGAAAGGAAAAAGCATATTTGGCCACATTAAACAGGAAAATGTACCACAAAATGAAAAAGATGGCCAGGACAAACACATTTAGCACGTGGGGAAAAACCAATACATGAGATCTACCCCATTATCATGGCCATTCTATGAGCCTCCTTCATCATAAAGGAACCCTTGGTTGTCCCAACACCTAGTGGGCAATGAATCACCGTACCTTAAAAGTGGGTATTCACTACTATATCTTAGGCATCATGCTCTTACCCCTTGGGCCCCGAACAGTTAATCAAATAAAATCATAAAAAGGAAAAAGGCATATAAATAAGGGTGGAAAAATCAAGGTTGGGGCACCTCATGTACCACGATTGCTCTCTCCTATACATTATAAAGCCAAGTGTGAGCTTCCCTTTTATTAGCTACCCCTGTACCCTAGCATGTGGCCCAAGGCTACCCCTTCTCATCCCCTACTTCATTCACCTATATGTCACGTGCCACCACCTTTTGAAGGATGTACCTTGAACATATTATCCCCTTTAGAAGTATAAACCACCTAATATGATACTTGGTTTACCCCATTTGGAGTTAGGAGACATTGGCACATCCCAAAGCCCATTATGTAAGGGCAATCCATTATGAAGTTCCCACCTATGGTCCATGGTTGGTAAGCTCATTTACTTGATTTCTCTAAGGACTTGTTGTACTGGAAGGATAGAGGATGAATTGGATCTTATGTAGGATTGAAAATGGTCTCCATCTTGAGTTTGATCTCCCTATACAAGGTCCTAATCCTCCATAGGGCTACATTGGCACATGTAGGGTGTGCATTGAGAGTCATAGGCCTCCAAAATAGTAGACATCACTCCATGTATCCCCAAGGATGGTTAGATGTGCTCAAGATACTCTTATTGGATGAAGAAGATGCACCTAGTTCACCTTTGCCCAATCGGCCCCACAAATGTACCATGCACTTGGTAGTTGACCCGGAACTTGTAGGATGATGTGGCATCCCCTACACCATCATCAGAACCCTTTCAAATGATCTCTGGGAATCTTTGACTCATTTGGAGACCCAGGAGGTTATTATTGTGCCCCCACACCCATTGGGAGTACCACAGGTTTATTGTTTGGAGAACAAGGGGTCAACCCCTTGTCCATCACTTTTGAGGGTCCTACTCTTCATTATGGCACCCATGGACCTCATCAGGCCTCTTGGAGGGCTCTACGACATGTATTATTCATCATTTGACCTCTTAAGAGGCATATTCTCTCATTTGTGAGCTAGTTTGGTGGGTTTGTCACCAAAAGTTAGAATATTAGCATATTATTTTATTTTTGGGGTTTATGTAGGCCAAGGAGACTAATTCGAACTCCTCATTAGTGTATAAATACAAATGAGATGAGTTTATTTTCTCCTCTTCACTTTGGATTGGATCTCTTCTCTCTATTGAGAATTTTTCACTTTTTCTTAGAGGATGAATTAGAGCTTTATGAATGAATTTTGATGTGTGGATTTGGTTTATCTTATCTTGGATTTTCTCTATTGTCAAATTGTGGATGGTTGGATATGTTCTATTACATGTAAGTACATGATTTTAAATGTTATTCTTGTTTTAGTTTTTCATATACATTGGATTGGGATTTTCGTTATTTTTAGGGCTAATTGCTACATACATTTACTGCTTAAATTGTGGAATTTTGTCTCTATATAGCATCTCTCAATGTATGGACCATGTAATTTGAATGAAATTTCCTAGGGATAATTCTATCAACTAATTCATCTTGATAAGCCATCAGCTTTTACACATCGTAGTATAAAAGTTGCAAGATTGCTTCTCTTTGACCTAGAAGGCTAGAGAAGTATTCTTGAGGCCTCCTTGACTAAGAACCAAAGGTCCTCATTTATATTTATCATAGGCTCCATTATCCCAAGACTAAGGCACTGATATACCAAGAGGTGGTCACCTAAAATCAATTCGTTTTCACCTTTTCTTAGGTCTAGCCAAGTTGGGTCACCTAAGGCATCATTTTCCCAACAAGATAGCCCTCCAAAAAGTTTGATCTCCTAGCCTCTCTTGCGTTGGTGTCTCCTCAAGGCCTCCTCCAATTTTTAAGTTATTCGAGTGTTGGAGTTGTGATAAAATCCAAGCCCTAGCTATGAGATCAAAATATTCCCTATATCCCAAAGGTTAGTGCCTCATAGGATTAATTCAACTCCTTTAAGTGAATATTCTTTCTTTGATTCTTTCCCCCTCCTTATCTAGGTTAAGAGCATCATTGGTTACTAAACTCTTACCTCCTAACCTAGGTTGGGTCCACTTGGTCTGTTCTGGTCTCATTCCTTCGAAAAGACAATTCTTCAAGAACCATCTAGGATACCAATTTCAATAAGGATTTTAGGGATTGGAAAACTCTTTCACAATTCATATTCCCCAAACCTAACCCTCAAATCCTCTTATCCTTCTCCTAGAAGAAATTGTACCTTACTTAGAAAGAAAGAAAGTTGTATCCTTTAAACTCTCCTGGAAAGGGATCATTTGGGTTGCTCGACATCCACTTATTGATTTATCCTTCATTGGTGACTCCATAATATACAGGGTCTCCTCCCATCGGTGAAAGTTCGTAAATAGTAGGGAGCCTTAGCTGAGGTGATAGTGGGCTAAGTCTCCACTTGTTGCCCTTGGTCTAGCATTTTCCCTTTGGTGACCCCTTTAGGTCCCCTGCTAGTTTTAGCAGTAACAGTTTGGCGTTGTTGTCGGGGACACAAATGTGTGTTTTGTTCCCCACACGACATATTGACATATCATTATTGGTGACTCCATTTGAAGAAGGAAGCCTTATTTCTTCATTTAACTTTAAGGTCAATGCTTGTAGGGTGAAACAAGAATTTTTCTAGGCATATTTAATTTCACCCTGGCAAGTCCTACATATTTTTTATGCATAACTCAAATAGGTTCTCTTTCTTTAATAAATTTCCCGCTTTGGACATTGTTATCATCCCTGGACATCCTAATCATGTCGCGGTACAGATGGTACATGGGGTGCTCTTGTTTGATGGTGATCCACTCTCCGAAATTGACCACGAAGAAAGATTTAATGCACATGCTTCAAGAGGGAAGGTTATCCACCAAGATGTCCTTATTTTTCATGGGATATCTCAATGGTCATAACTCATGGTTGCATGATCATGAACCTAGAAGCATCTCATTTATTGAAGAGTTCGTTGATGGCTTTCCTAGACATTTTCAAGTACACCCTGCATTAAGCATCCAAGAGGAAGCCTTCATCGAGCATCATCAATACATTAAGAATCTAGGATATGAGCAAGAAGACAAGTCCTCCTGGGGTCCACATAATGAAAATGATGATTTTGAGGACACATGTGTTGGGAAGGATGAATTTATGGAAAGTGAAATTGAGACCAACCTTACCTTTCTCAAGGATATTACTCCCGATGAATCCTCTTTTGAAAACCTTGATAGAGATGATCTCATTAACCCCTTAGAAGATGACATTGAAGACTATTTCCACATTGAAAAGGAGAAATGGGAAATTGTTGGTCCTCAATTTGATTGTGCTCCCATTTACGACACCGACAAGGAGGATGAGGATGAGATTGGTTTTCCTTTCCCCTCGGGCACTATTTATGATGACATACCCAATGATACCCTTGGGAAGGAGAATCTCCATTTTCCTTTGCATAAAGAGGGGCAGTTGGAAGTGACCATTTTTCCTTTTAGAAGAGACCCAATCTTTGATACTTTAGACATTGATAGGGCTCCCACTTCTCCTGAGTATGATTCTATGTTCAAATCACTTGAGCCTTTAGATTATGATTTTAGAAAAGTGAAACTCGTTGAATACAATATTTATTTCTACTTTTTCCTATTGGTCATCGTCTTAAGTCTTCATCAAGTGATTCCCTCGCCCCTGGTCATATGATCTCAAGTAACTATGAGCCCTTCATCCTTCCCCCCTCTCAAGCATAGTGTCAAGGAGAAGCCCTTCATTGGTTATACTTTTCCTCCTTGGACGCACCCTCAGGGTTTTGATCACTCCATAGTCTCCCCTCTCCATCGTAATCATCATGTGCAATCTACTTGTGTTTCTCCATCTCATCAGTCTCCCTGTCCTACTAATCATAACCCAATTAAGGCCATAAGCCATGATGTAAATAATAAGAACAATGGTGGATATGCCAGAGGTTTCCATCCATCAAAATTTTATATGCTTGGTTGTTGACATCTCTATATTTTGTTTGCAAGAGAAGATATCATGGACTAGATTACATTCGTTTCTTACCTCTTCTCACATAATCATCTGTGTGGGCATCATATTTTCCAACCCCCCCCCCCCCCCCCCATAGCATCCTCCATGTGTTTGGGTTTGCATTCGCTTTGAGATTTGTTGCATAAGTAATCATGTAGGTCGACATATTTATATTGATTTGATGATATGTTGGTTGCAATGGATTTATTATTACACTTAGTATTAGTTTTGTACCATATGCATGTTAGGGTAGGATGCATTGCATGCTAATTTTGGCCTAGAACTAATGACATGTGATATTTCTTGTTATCACAAAATCACTACTGAGGGCTGCAACCAAGTAAGATTTCATGTAACTATTTCAACCTATCTTTAGACCAAAGATTAGCCTCTTTGATCAGAGAGGGCTCTCTCACAACTCTTGATAAAATCCTTCAAACACTAGATGGCTAACTCTTTATTCACTTATGAAAGCATAACTGGTTGGAAACACATCAAACTGGCTCTCATTGGGCTATGGAGTCTATAATATTAAGTAAACAAGGAAAACACAGTGATCTCATGGAAATCAAGGCTCTTAGCATTACATGTCAAACATACTCCACCAAAACATAGCTTGCTGAATACACAGGAAGTCAGAGCATATAATTATGAATTCTGAGTGATTGCATTACAACAAGACTATAAAAGAACATAAAGTATAAAACACCATCACTACATTTGAACATGACAATCCTTCGAGAATCTTGAGAAGAGAATAACTCTGTTTTACTATTACTGTCAAAAAAGGTCTTACAATGGCCCAAAACAACATTGTTTTTCTATAAAGTATCCAACCTTTTTTACATAAAAGTTATTCCTATATATAGCCAATCAAAACACTACTGCATGAGACTCCTCAACAAGCATGAAGGGAGCTCGGAATTTTGACATTAATGACCTTAACTATAACATAAACAAACTAATTGATTACAAGAGATATGGTGCTACGAAAACAGAGGACTCCATCACATTGGCACTTTAAGTCTTTCTCCTCGTATACTTTGCTGCGTTCTTGGAGCTTGCCACCTGTAGCATTACAATAATAACCAAACCAAACTGAAAGCAGATTCAATGTATGAACAGCTTCGGATGCCTGATGCAAAGATGATTCATCAACCAACAAGAAAATGAAGCCTATATTCACGGTTGCTGCCTCCCATCGGTGTTCATGTATTAATGATCCAGTTTCAAGCCATTTAATCCTTGGATAATCCCGTGTGACTGAAGAAAACTCATGATCTGGCCATCCCATAACTAGACAAGTGTATCACTTAACACCTCAGCAGCTCTATCATAACCCTAAAAACTCGGACATAAAGTGAAACTTTCAACAAAAGACAAAACTTCACCTTTTCTTCGAATATTTACACCTGGCATCCTTTTTTAAATATCTGACTGACCTTCTATAACCTCCATGCTGGCATTAAGTCATCTCTTTAAATATTTGCTGACCTCAGCATTCAAACTCAAGTTTTCAACATAACCAGTCATCTACAGCAGTTTCGTAGCGCGCTACGAAACTGCTGTAGGTCATCAAAATTAAATACATGAACCTTAAAGCAACAATAACTCAAGTCTGTGATTTCTTCAGTCATTCTATACAGGTGTAAGGACATCAAAAAGTCTTAAAAAGCTTTAACAAGACGATGGCCAAAATATATCAAAATTTGGAAAACACATTCCTCCTTGAATCATTTAGCTAGTTTGTCTAGCTTTTCTTTCAGGCTGATGACTTCTTCCTTCAACTTCTTGTTCTCTGCTCTTAGACTTGCATTCATTTGTTTCATAATCTTTGCCTGCTTCAGAGCTGGCACTGTCCATACATAGGCATCAGATACTGAGCTAGCTTGATTGATCAAACTTGTTTTACCTTTCATTACAGCTTTCTTATAGCTTGTATATCTTACTGCCTTTTCTTTAAAAACATTTTGAACCTGAGGTATTTCCTTACTTGCTCCAGCTTGTTTCTTAATGGCAATCACATCTCCACTTTGACTGATAACAACCTTATTATCCTTGTTCTTGTTTTTAGCTGCTTGGACTATTTCAGAGAAGATTTCAAGTGCCTCTGTCCTAGGCATCTCTGAAGGTGCTTTCTCTTTCTGAGCTTTTTCCACTTCTTTCATTTGCCTTCTAGTCATTGGTCTGCGTGGTTTAAAGGCATACTCTTCACTTGGTTCTTCAAACTTTAACCTTTTAGAAGCCTTTGACTTCTTAGAACTTTCAGGTGAGGATTGTGTTAGATCAATATGCATTGGTGATACCAATTGATCTTGCTCAAGTTCAAGTGGTTCAATTTGGATTGGATGATCTTGCTCTAATTCAATGGCTTCAAGTAAGTCATTTAAACTACCCTTTGAAATAGAACTTTCTTCCACAGGGGCTGACTTTCCTTTTTCTTTGCTTAGCTGGCCTCTAGTTCTCACCCTTGAAATCCTTTCAACTTCATTGGATTTAGTTTCATCTTTTCTTTTGTGAGTCTTCTGTTTTGATGACTGAGGTGTTTCCTTAGGAGATGACTTAGAGGTTTCCTTTTCAAATACTCTAGATGATTTTGAAGTTTTATCTACTGATGCTTCAGGTGTTTCTTTAACTGTTACAGACCTCTCTGATTTCTTTGTTTTAGCTTTGGGCTTCTTATGGTCTGTTATTTCTCTCCTAATTTCAGCCAAAGTAGTTTCCTCACTCCTTTCTTCTCTTTCTCTTACAGGTAATGGAGTGAGGCCCGTTTTACTTGGGAAACCGGCCATAAACACAAATGAATCCCAGTCTTTACCAATTTTATGTAGGCTATCCAACACCAGCAATTTAACCAGACCATGATGAAAAAGAGATGTTTCATAAGCATCTTTCTTTAACTGAATCTTATCACACATCTTGCTAATACTCCTGAACAAGTAAAAAGGTATGTCTATTGAACTCTTACCAGTGAAGTGTAACAGCAGCTTGAAGTGGTATGAGTAGACTTTGTTGTACCTACCCTCACATGTCAGGTACTTCTGGATACATGTCAATCGCATAGCATAATTCTCCTTTAGATAGCTCCTTGGGACAACTTTAGTGAGATCTTCATCTACATAAGGTGCCTTCAAGAACTCCTTACACGGACCCATGTCAAACTTGAAATTCTTGAACCACTCTTGGCCACCCCTCGGGATTTCTGTGACAGTAGAAATGACTTCAGGGGACACCGGAAACTCCAACATGGCCACCTTCGAATTCAGTCCAGTGAAGTTCAATGCAAATGCCTTGGTCACTTCTGCATGTCCACCCTTTAATTTTTCACAAAATCGCCAACAACCAGCACTTCGAAATGCCTTTGCTACCTCCTCATCTCTGAGAGTTACATCTAACCCCTCCGGCTCTGTTCTCACACATTTACCCGAATGGTGTTCCTTTCTTTCCATGCTTCTTTGAGTATTTTTACACAAGGGAATGACGGTGGTTTGCAGCACGAAAACAATCTTTAGCTGTAGAGAGCAGGCTCGCTTGCAGTAGTCCGTTTAAAACAAAGCTCAGGCTTTTCATAGAGCAAAAACATTCATATGATATGAAGAACTCATTATGGAATGACCACCCCCTATAACGTCCTCCAAACTGACACACAACTATATGACTTCGGACCTTATGGCAAAATAATGGCTAATCATGACATAGAAAGGGTGTGAAAAGACAATCATGACCGGATTTGTGACTCACTACTCTCGGATTAGACATTCAGAGAAAAACGCTGCAAAAAACCCTGAAACTCCGATTTCGTAGCGCGGGCAGTTCAAATTTAAGAGGATGCGCTACGAAATCGCTGACAAACAGAGCGCTACGAAAACACGCAAACATTATTTCGCAGCAAAACTGACCAATCACACCCGCGCTGCGAAACTGCGCAAGTACCAAAGACATCATACCCGCGCTGCGAAACTGCGCAAAGTACCAATGACATGACATGACATAACTAACAATGATGGAGGGTGTCTAATGATCTTGCCTTTACACGAATTCTCATCCACAACTCTTGAATTTCAAATTTGAAATTGACATCAACTAACAAACCTATTTACAAGACCTCAATACTTTATAAAAACTTATGGACAATCTTATATACATGAACTATAGTTCCTAGTGATAACATTTCTCATGGTAGATTAGTTGCATTTATATTAAAATTTGCATGTTTTTATTCTTTTGTTGATTTTATAGCCTAACACTAAGCATGGTTGATCATAAGACACCATGAAAGTGTGTTGCCCCGTGTTTTTCCATCTAGTATATGTGTAGGTGACAGTTCTACAGTAACCAAGAGATCGTTGGAGTTCTCGTGACCTCATGTTCGAGTAGCTTTTCCCACTTCTACAAGAGATCATGTCTCAGATGGAGCCAGATGTTACCCACCATTTTGCCGGTGATATCCCTAGAAGATTTTTTTTATCCAAGATGGTCCTCAGCCAGAATCCAGCAACCCCTTACAACCACTAGTTAGCTCATTGTGCCATTTCTCCACCACTTGAGCCAACCATGTGGTCCCTCGCCCATCTGCCATGATTGTATGTTTGAATGTGGGCCTCCCGAACCTAAAGGTATGCCTTGTCATTTGGTAATTGATTATTGTAGTTTGCTTATCATGGACACTTCTGAGCATGGATTAATGACGGGATTCAGTGGAAAGAATGGATTAGGTCTGTGCTCTTGTCCCCTAAACCCCTTTTGGATATTAACCTTTGATTCTAGTCCCGTGGGATCTCATTTACTAACCATTTGTCTTTAGGGATGGCATTTCATGGGAAACCCTGATTTTGGTTACATCATCTTGCTCCCTTTTCTGCTTATATTACCCCCTCTCCACGCATTATTACCCCATTCATCATTTCTCCCACATGGGTCCAAATTCCTCCACTGGGTCCACATAGGGTTAGCTCGCCCCTTCCCCTTGCCCACACACCTTGGGTCAAGCGTGGAATGATGCCTGGAGGTTGATGCAGCTAAAAAGAAAGACAAAAGCATATTTGGCCACACTCAACAAGAAAATGTACCACAAAATGCAAAATATGGTCAAGACAAACACATTTAGCATGTGGGAAAAAGCCAATACATGAGCTCTACCCCATTATCATGGTCATCACCCTAGTTCCTATAGATTCTATGAGCCTCCTTCATCATAGAGTGTTAGGTCCCTATAATACTAGTGGATTCCCTCATTGTTATTATTAGTGTAGCCCCCTTATTGTTATTTTTGTGCCCAAGTAGTCCCCATATTGTTATCATTGTGCCCCATAGAAGCCCACTATTGTTATTATTGTTCCCTTACATTATTATTGTTATGTTGACTCTTATTATATTGTGACCCCTTAGACTCCTATATATAGAAAGGAGTTTATGTCATTTGAATCATCGAAGAATTGTTCATTTATGTAATGTAAAGGAGTTTTCCCCCTCGAAGAGGATAATTTTAAGTTGTTGATCTATCTATTTTTGAATTGGTTGCATAACATTTGGTATCAAAGCTTTGGATTTTAGTGTTTTGCAGCTTCAAACAAGCCATCGTGGCATTTTCGCTATAACTTTTTTTTCTACGAAGTTTCAATAGCTAAAATTAAAACCATGTCGAGTCAAAATCTTGGTGAACCTCGTGTACGAATTTTAGATCTTGTCTTGCTATAGTTTTGCAGATATGATCCAAAGAAGTAGGGTTTTTGCAGGCTCCAGAATTCCATCTCAAACAAGTGACCTTGGGAAAATCGTCATAACTTTGTCTCTAAGCATCGGATTTAAATTTCGTAAAAACTGACAGAAAGAGGACGGATTGCAATTTGTTGGTTATCATTTTCAGAGTCAAAGGGCGAAACGGTGACACGTGGAACTCTGTACAAGTTCTCTCTATTGAACCAGTCTATAATCAAGCCATCATGGGAGATTGGGCATAACTATTTCTTGAAGAATCCAATCTCGATCAGACTTGTGGGGTTGGAAAGAGGACTCAAAGGGCTACCATAGGATGAAATATCATACCTTGGAGATCCACTATTTATTTCTTATAGCATCAGATGTGGTCTAAGTCTCAAATTTTGCAAGAAGGCTTGGGCATATGTATTCTAAAGAACCCAAAAAGCATTTTGGGAAATTCCACCCAGAAACAGTTGTATTAAACTTATTAATTATTTTTAATGGGACCTTAAGTCTAAACTTAGGAAATTAAAATAATTAATGGGTATTAATCTAACTGTGGGTGTAACCTCTAGAAGAAGATGAGGATCAAGAAGAAATGATCTTAGCCAATGATTAGCTTCTAATCTGAGTTGTTGAATGTCAACGAGGAGATTATTTAAGGAGGCTTGAGGGTCATTTGGAAAGCACACTCAAAGAGATCAAGAAGATGAAATTTCTCATAGAGAGCAGCGCAATAGTTTCTAAAGGAATGATCGAAGAGATCTCTTGCAATGAGGCGCTCAGAGTATCCAGAAGAAGGAAGTTTTCCTGGGCCGGAGAGTACGAGGCAGAGACGGTAGAACGATGTCCAGAGAGAGGCATACACTGGCCCACGCAAAGCTGACACAGTGGTAGCACAGACCTTAGAGGGAGATCGAATTCCTACTGAGGAAATTGAGTTACAGAAGGGAGGCACCGGGGTGTGAAACCGGGAGGCAGAGATTCAGATTTTCCAACTAGCAGAGGGTCTGAAGAAGGAGCAGTGTGATACCCAGCAGGGGTGACATAGGGACTACATCGGGCTTACACAGTTCTACGTAGAGGCTACACAGAGGGTATGCCGAGGCTACACAGAGGGTACACAAAGGCTCCAGTTCAACGTGATTAGACTCAGATTCTCCCAGTGACAGGGTGAGAGCACTTCACCATTCATTTTGTCCAGTTTCTTTCTGTATCATATTGTTAGTTGAGCATCCAAGAGTTGTACTCATATTTACTACTTCATAATAATAAAACCCTGAGATCTGTTGCACTAGTTTTCCCAAATTGGGTTTTTGCGGGCACATTTGTCCAAAAATAATGGTGTTGTTGTGTTGTATTTTCTTTCTTGCTAAGTCTCTTGTTTCCACATATAAATTAATTAAGTGAAGGTTGTAGTGTATGTATTTCAATATTTGTTGTAGTTAACTGCAAATAACTTGTTAATGTAAATCTAACAAGTAGGAGATATATCATCAGTTGTTGCAGTAGGGATTTTGGTTTAGGAATTTTCACATGGTATCAGAGCTGCAGGTGGAACAAGAAGAGCAATGCCTGTTGGAGAGGTAAATCCCCTCTACGGATAGAGGCGATCCCTACTAGCCCAGCAAGGGTCTAGCAACAATCAAACAATGCTGCTATGCATGTTCCTAATTACAATTAAACAAGAGGTAAAGAGCACCTACTTGGATTCCTGCGTTGTCGTTTGACGAAGAGATGCTGCCTTCGCTCCTTCGCTTTCGCTGGTCACAATCCTCCGCGATCTCTGCGAATAGATACCTGCACACACGAAGAGGAAACAAACGCAAGCGTGAAATCTAATAAAAGCAACCATACATCGGTCAGAAAAGATGTAATTCACATTTAACCATTGCATAGACAAATGAGAATGGAACAATAATAGCAGTCATCTATTATTAATCAAGACAGAGAAGAGTACAACCAAATGTTCTGACGTCGGTATCCTTCTCAGGAGGGGCCAGTCAGCAAGCGTCTCAAGCATTCACCTTTGGAAATGATTCTCCCAAGACAAGAAACTCTCTCTCACACAAGCAACACAAAAGAACCTTCCCTAAGCTACCAATCACTTCCACACCTAGCACACCAACTACCTATAGTAGCAGCAATCTGAGCACTATAAGCTCTATACAATCCAAGCTATTCCTAACTAGCTGCTCATGGTAATGGTGGAAGTATATGTAGGAGAAGGAGCCTCCTAAAAGGGTGGAAGGATGAGCTTATCCTTGAGGGAAATGGTTGCAAAGGGTCGAACAGACATGCCATAGAAGGGAGTCGACATTCACAAAGCTAACAACCAAGCCTGGAGTTATCTGGAAGGCTGGTTGTTTGAACAAATTCACCCAAACTGGATCAGCGCGGATTATGAGGCAACTGACGCGATGTCGCCGCGTCTACAAAACTAGGACAGTCATGTCAGCGCGGAAGAACACGAGAAAGGCGCGCTGGCGACCAGCGCGGAAAAGTGATGTCCTTCCGAGCTGGCAGCGCGTGGAATACACTATGGAGTGCCAGTCATCGCGGGTATTTTGCAAACAGACGTGCTGATGAATAAAACTTTAGGAAAATGGGTTTTTGGGCCAGTTCAGAAGGCATGAAGCTTAGTGATTGGCACAGCAGGGTGACTGACAGGAAGGCAGTGGCAAATTACTGTGTAACAGATGCCCCCTAAAGCATGAAGACCGAGAGAGTGGGAGGGGTGAAATGCTTTACAACACACGCCGAACTGGAACACCACCAGGAAGGACCGAAATATCTCTGATAATCAAGTACATGCAGTCTAGGCATGGGCGCAGCCATCCAAAAAGACATGCGAAAAGGTCCGTGGAATGGACGCAGCCACCCAGCTAAAAAGACCATAATAATGATAAGGTATGGTCGCAACCATCCATGAAGACTCAGGTATGGGCGCAGCCATCCATCAATGAGTCATGTAATGATCATCCACAAAATCGCACCCTGGACCATAACAGACAGGGATCCAGGGTCTTGCGCTCCGTCCCGATCCGAACAAAGTACAAGTTCAAGCATGTGAATATATGGGTTGAAGTCGAACATGCATGAACATCGTCTGATTACCAGTCAATGATGAAAACTGTTAACAGACGCGAGAGGTACCACCGATAATGACAATGGCCCTCAAGGTACTATAGGTACAATCCGCGGCATGTGAATCAATGAGCTGGTGTCGAACACCCACGGAATCATTCGATCGGAGGCCAATGATGTAAACCTCGCGTCGAACACGAAGAACCTGCCATTGAGGCATGCAGGCTCTAAGGCACCTGAAGGGAGTCTCTAAGTCACCTTCCCGGATAATGAGCTGAAGTCGACAGGAAGTGACCTTGATCGAAGGTGGGCCATAATGTTTCCCACATCATCGATGCGAGACAGAGGAAAAATGATTTGTGTGAGATAGCAGATGAGGTTGTATTATTGCAGAGGTCAACTTCTCTTGAACATATCGGCAGCACTGTAGCGGGTTTGGCAGTATTTGACATCAAATGAGCAAAGGGTATAGTGATGATGGCAATGGGCAGATGAGAGGTCGAATAAGATAACCCAAACCCACGGAGGCCAGTGAAAATCAAGATGAGATGGTCCCACCCAGACACGAAGAAGAAGAGTGCCATGTTCAAGAGCGACATACTAGCGACACGACTATGATTACAGTTCCATTTTCCCCACCATTTCTGGCAGGTACCCCGGTTATTTTTGGATGACAAGCTTGACGGGGATAGCATATGCTTAAAGAGTGTCATTTCGACAATATCTGATGTCATCAAGTGTTTAACGAGCCTGACAAAGGAAAAACTCGGCGTCTTTTCTTGTTTAGAGAGCCTGAAAAGACAGCAGAAAAGAAGACTCCAGGGGGGTCCTTTTTCGTACAGTTGTGTCTCTCGAGCCCGAAAAAGTATAAAACAATGCTCAAAAGAACCACCCAACCATTACGATCGAGGAGTACTTTTCGTAAATAGTGTTCTTGACCCGAAAAAGTAAAAAAGCGGTCGAAAACACGTCGTTTTAGGGCCAATAACGAGTGCGAAACGACAAACACCCGGCAATCTTTTTGAGTTACACGGTCGGAAAAAGAGCTTAAAATGACCGCTTCTTGTTCCCTTTAACGAGCTGAAAGGAGGCTCGGCCATCTTTTCTTGTTTTATGTCGGAAAAGAGCTCAAAGACAACATTGTTGGGACCAAGTGATTTCAGGACCATGATGATTTTCACCTTTTATTCGAACCTGCACAAGAGCACTACGCACATAAATCCATTCGATATATGTAAAAAAAACATATTAAAACATGTATTTGATAAATCTAGGGCTAAATTTATGGCAAAAGATGGTAGAAACCCAAAAATATGGACATTTATGAGTTTTTTACTATAAATGGGGGGGGTGAAAGATCATTTTACCATTTTACCATTTCTGGATGTGAAGGACGTGGAGAAGCCAGAAAGTTGACGGAGTGATTTCCAGCTCGTACGGACACCATTCTTCGAACCGTTTCTTCCAGGTAGGTTCTCCTCTCCTTGCCCTGCATTTTGATCATATTTTATAGGATTTTAACGGTCGAATTCGCCCAATTGGGCAAATTCTTGGCGCATGGATGCGCTCTCGGTCAGCGCGGGTTTCCCACGCGGGTCCGCGCTGGCCGAATTAGGACAAAACGCACCCAACTTTGGGTCAGCGTGGAAAAACCGTGTTCTTCCGCGCTGACCTTGAAAAATAACAAAGGGCTGCCATGGCCAGCGCGGCTGTTTTTAAAACAGCCGCGCTGGCGCGGAAAAAATTTTTGTTTCAATTTGAACGTGAAAATTTTCATGCCAGCACTTCTAATTTCTTTTCATGGCTTGTGCAGGACGCAATGGCTTTCCAATGGCAGGAAAGAGTGCACGAGGTTGAGGACATAGCTGCATTTGCAAGTGTGGAGTGCTGCAATGCCATGCAGGCATGCGGGTTCATGAAGTTCTTCCTCACCCCGCGCCTAAGGGCCCAGCATGATCTCCTCGAGCTACTGATCAGGGCATGGAACCCGGTGGATGGGAAATTCACCATCCGGGGCCAAGACATTGAATTCGACCATATGGACATTTTCTTTCTGACTGGGTTGTCACGCCGGGGTGCGAGGCCCATCATAGAGGGACAACGACCTGGCGGCGGTCCTCTAGACGATCTCATGGCTCGAGTATGTCCAAAAGCCGAGAAGATGCGGAGTGGGAAAGTGGCAATCCCCATGGTGAGAAACATAGTCCTTCGCACCATCCTGTTCATGGTGACCCGAGCAGCGGGAAGCATGGCCAACCACGAGGCCTCGAAGACTCACCTTATGCTAGCTCTCGATTGCCTTGAGCCTACTGTGTTCGATTGGGCCACAGCGGTGACCAACAACATGAAGAGGCAACTCAGCAACTGTCGTCGCGGAGAGACGAAGCAGTTCGGCTACGGGTCTATCCTAGTCCCGCTTATCCTAGAACGAGTGCCAGCCATGTGGCTGCAGACGATGGCCGTGGATGCTCCTAGGGATCCTCAGGAGACGAGGGCCACACGATGGGCTCGCATCATGCCACGCGGAGGTGGTGGTCGGCCACATGCTTGGGGGGCATTCTTCCGGGACTGGCTAGATCAGCAGGTTGTCTTCGTGGAGGACTGGCCATACGCGGGTATGGATTTCCGCAATGACCCTGATATGGTGCTGCCCCCAGGGGAACAGTGGGATGATGCAGGTATAACACTTGACTTTTTGAGTTTTGTAATGTTTTTGAATTTTTCATGTACATGTCCTAATAAATGTCATGGTGTGCAGATGTGGGGCCCACTAGACCGATTGGCCTGGCTGCCGAGGCACGGAGAGAGGGACAGGGAGCTGGAGCCCTGGCCTTAGTCCCTCCAGGGGTTGACACGTCAGAGACTGTAGCTCGCAACCTTGAGGGGTTGCTGGAGGGAGTGCCTGACTACCAGGGGGTCGAGGAGGTCCCTTTAGAGCACCAGATCCATACAGTGGGGGTGGAACCCAGGGTGCACCGCCTTCTGAGGCGGGTAGCACGAGCGGCTGTGTACTACAGAGAGCACCACCCGGCTCAATAGTCGCCTAGGCTTTATTTCCACTGTTATTTTGAGGCACATGACTCAGACGTACTGATATTTTGGACATATACACTTATTTTTGAGCGCCTTAGTGCGCCACACGATATATATATATATACATACCGGTTTTTGGATGGATCATTGTTACATGTGATGATGTTTTGTTTATGTTATGCAATTGTTCAGTACAACTATGATCTTATGTATGAATTTGCACGACACATGACCCATGCAATTTATATTTTTAAACAAGCTTAAAGGCACACACATGCAAACTATGCTTGAAATGATTTATTTACATATGCTTTACTCTATTATGCTTTCTATGTCTTCTTGTATGATGTTATCTGTTTCGCAAATGTCTGTCTAACACATGATTTGCCAATGCATCAGTCAATGTGTTTAATCGTCTCGGAATATGTTGATAAGTAATGTAATCAAAGTTCCGTTCCAACAATCTTACACGTAGGTACAACCTTAGTATGCGTTGGTCTCTGACGGAATATCGCCCGTTAAGTTGATGGACGACCAGCTGGGAGTCCAGGTTCACCACTAATTCTCGGATGCCGAGGTCAACCGCTTCGGCAAGTAATTCAATTATAGCGCTGTATTCGGCAACATTGTTAGTGGTACGACCTAGGCAGACACCCTGAAGGTCTAACAATCCTCCATGAGGATCGTAGATCACCCACGCCGCAGATGAAAAATTGCAAGTACTACGGCAGGCGCCATCAGCGAAACCAACATAAGGTGCACTAGACATCTGCATGAGAAGAAGAAAACACAATAAGAGGCAAACACGCTTTCACACCAAAGCAAAAACGAAATCATGCACAACACACAAAACACACGTATATACAAAGTGAGTGCGCGAAGTTATGCATAATATTTCTTCAGATACAGCCCATTGCGGGGCTTGTCAAGAGGATTTCCTTCATAATCAATCAACTCATATGCGCCCTTTTGCAAAACTCTTTTCACGATGTAGGGACCTAACCACATAGATTCGAGTTTCCCTGCCCCCAGCTTATCCTTAGCTTGATCGTAGAGCAGTACTAAAACTCCCTCAACAAAGGAATGAGGATGAATATTCTGGTCGAAGTGAGCCTTGACTCTCTTCTTCTGCGCTTCGATAGCCAGAGAAGCCAAATGACGAGTCTCGTCTAACCGTTCTAGGTAAAGAAGCCGTTCCTCCACCGGAGTGGTGTTGGGAAGTAACTCGACAGCTAATTTTAATGAAGGAATCTCGCATTCGACGAGAAGGGTAGCCTCCAGTCCATAAACCAACTGGAAAGGAGTGAAACCGGTGGCATCCTTCACAGAAGTCCGGTAGGCCCACAAGGCTGGGAAAAGCATAAGGTGCCAGTTAGACTTGTGCGTATTGACGGTGCGCTGAAGCATAGTGATCAAAACTTTGTTCACGGCTTCAACTTGACCGTTAGATTGTGGATAGTATGGTGACGAACTATCTTGGCGCAAGCCTAGTTGGGTCGTTAGCTCCGTCATCATATGATTTCGGAAATGCTTTCCATGATCTGTAACGATAGCCTGAGGGACTCCGAAACGAGTGATAACATGATTGAATAAAAACTGCGCCGCTGTGTGACCGTCTTCGTTCAATGTAGGCATCGCTTCGGCCCACTTGGTGAAATAATCCACAGCAACGATAATGTACCCATGCCCCCCGGCCGAACGAGGGTTACAGGATGTATAATCGATGCCCCATTTGGCAAATGGACAGACGGTCACAACAGGGTGCAGTGGTGCAACAGGTGCACGCATCTTCCAGTGGTAAACCTGGCATTCGTGACATGCACGTACAGCAAGGATGCAATCCTTGAAGATGGAAGGCCAGAAATAACCAGCACGGAGGATCTTCTGGGCAGTAGCATACCCGGACATATGGCCGCCACACGCGCCGGAGTGGCAGTCATTCAAGACTCACTCAGCCTCTTCGAGAGTTAAGCATCGGCGAAGAACAGAATCGACGCCGAGGCGGTACAGGGTATCGCCCAAGATACGATATGGTTGAGCTTGGTGACAAATTCATCGTCGAGCATCTTTCGATACATTGGGACGGAACGAAGACGTTTGTAAATATACGATAATATCCCCGTACCACGGGTCGAGGGTGCTGATGAGAAACAAAGTTTCATCCGAAATATGCTCTTCTGAGCGGGATGGTGCAGAGTGAGATGGTAAGGAACAGAGCAGTTCAGCAAAGACCAGAGATTTCTTAGACTTGGCTGCAGTGAATTCCAAGTCGAACTCTTGGAGGATTACAATCCACTTCGAGTATTTGCCCCCCAGCAGCTGACGTGACAAAATGTAGGTCATGGGGTTGCAATCAGAGATCACGGTCGTTGTGCGCAACAGGATATAATGCCGGAATCATTGGACGGCACAGATAGCTGCCAATGCCAACTTCTCGACGTATGCGTAGCGAGTTTCCGTATCCAGAAGGTTGCGGCTAAGATAATAGATAACATGCTCGGTGCCAGCATCATCGTCCTGCACTAGAACCATACCGATGGTGGTGTCAGTGGCAGCTAAATAGAGAATGTAGTCGCGGTGATAGTTCGGAGGTCTTAAGAGCGGAGCTGAGACAAGAAGGTCTTTAAGGCGCTCAAAAGACTCCTGGGCGATGGCATCCCAACGAAAGGGTGTGTCTCGCTTTAATAACTGCGTGAAGCCTTTAGCCACCTCGGCATAATTCGGGATAAATCGTCTGAGAAAATTAGCTTTCCCTTGCAAGCTCTGCAATTGCTGCAAAGAGGCAGGGGGAGGAAGATTCAAAATGGCCTCGACTTTCAGGGGATCCAGACGGATGCCTTCCCGAGAGACGATAAACCCGAGTAGTCGGCCAACTTCCACGCAGAAGACACACTTATGCGGATTAAGTCGAATACGGTAATGTCGACAGCGGAGGAAGATTTCGCGTAAATGAGATGGATGGTTTTGACGTTTAGCTGAATGAGCTGGGAGGTCATCCAGGTAAGGCTGTACGATGTGTCAGATATCATGAAAAGCATACGACATCGCACGCTGGAAAGTGGCACCGGCATTTTTGAGACCGAAAGGGAGCTTTTTATAAGCAAAGGTACCCCAAGGACAAATGAAAGCTGTCTTGTGCTGGTCTGCTGGGGCTATGTTGATCTGGTTGTAACCAGAGAAGCCGTCCATAAAGGAATAAATCTCTCTTCCTGCGCAGTCGTCAATGAGTTGATCAATAAAAGGCATAGGAAAGTTATCTTTTGGACAGGCGCGATTAATATCGCGGTAGTCAACACAGACCCGAATAGTGCCCTGCTTTTTATTCACAGGGACTATGTTAGATACCCATTCCGTGAGAGGAATGGCATAGATGAAACCAGCTCGAAGAAGCTTTTCAACCTCGGCCTTGATGGCTGCTGCCTTTCGAGGGTGCACAGGACGTAAACGCTGACGAACAGGTTTGGCGCCTGGATAAGTAGGAATTTCGTGCACCACAATACTAGGGTCGATGCCGGGCATTTCCTCGTAAGACCATGCAAAGACATCCCGGAATTCACGAAATAAAGCGGTATAAAGTTGAACTTCCTCAGGAGTGCATGTGACTCCAATGAAAATATTCTCGACAATCCCTGGTTTGACAGAGATGTCGATTGGCTGGGTTTGCGTTATATTTCCCAAATTGCCTTCCGACGACACTTGATATAGCTGGACAGGCATTTGGAGAGGCGAAGATGGGACACATGAAGCAAACCGCTCGAGACATGCGGCCATTTCCGGATGGGGAGGGAGAAACGAAGAGTGATGGTGGTGATCTGACCAAGGGAGCTCTTCTAGAGACATAATCTCTATAATGGCCTCATCGGACGGGAAAATCTCTTTCAAAGGGTCCGAAGTAGGCTCATCTCCTAACCATGGGAAATGATCATATGAATCGGGAACACTGCTTGGAAGAGCAGGTTCCGGGGGTGGAGCCGATGCAGCGACAATCTCGATGTAATTGAGCTCGGTGGGACTCAATGGCATCATATCGCCCCAAGAGTCTTCCTGATTTGGGGGAGGAAGAACCCATGGATCTGAACGTACAGAGATCATATTGACAGAGGCGAAATTGGGAGGTGGGAGGGGAAAAACTCCCATCAAAGCAGGATCTTTGAAAAGTCCGGCTCCCACACATTCTAAGGACTTGGAGGTATGCTCCACAAATGGCACATTACCTTCGGAGGAAGAGGCGAAGAAAGAGAGCTGGTCCACCGTGACAATCTTTCCTTGGTGAGGGAAACGAATGACACGGAATAAGGAGGACGCTACGGCCTGCATGGCATAAGTCCAGCTGCGGCCGAGGAGGAGGTTGTATGTGAGATTTGCGTCAATGACCTCTACCTCTACTTCGACTGTCTTACCTTCTAAGGAAATGGGTAATCGTTGGAGAATACCGTAAGGGCGAGATTCTCTTCCATCGAACGCTTCTAGGGTCGTCGGAGACTGACTCAGAGCGGGGGAACCAATAGCCTTCCAGCAAGCGACTGACATGATACAGGTTGAGGTGCCTTCATCAATAACGGTACGATGAATCGTTTTGCTATTAATGATGACCTGGATAAGGAATGCTACTTGGTGAGGCAGCCTCTGGGAAAAACCCTCGAGATCAAAAGTAATCAAATCTGAATCTGTCGGGTCAATGCCACCAATGGCTGATAGCAGGGACTTCCTCTGTGAGGGGCAGCTCTGGAGGACTTCTAACGCGGACATAGCAGACGGAGCCTGAGCTAAGTCCTCGACAATGCTATAGTGCTGGGCGGCACGAGCATTGGGGTTATAGGATGACTTCCTGAGTACACCTTTAGGAGGGGGTCAGGGGATCGTCTCAGCGCTGGGCCGTTCGATGTGAAGGGGACCAGAACTGGATGGAGGAGCGCTGGAGGGAATCTCCGGCTCCTTCCCGGCTGAAGAAGGATAATCTTTTGCTCGAGTTGAAACATGGATGGGAATGGTGCCAGCCATGAACACTTGAGAACCGAACGAGGAAGAGGACTGAGAGGGGTCAGCCACCTGATGCGTCTGTTGGGAAGGGAAAGGTTCTTTCAACACGGTAGGAGGTCCAGGAGCGCCTTTCAATAACCAACTAACCTCGGACCGCCTAGGGTAGTCTTTGGTATAGTGATCTTCCTCACAGATGAGGCAAGGATACTTAGGTTTTCGCTTGGCTCCATCTTCAGATGAATTTTTAGGAGATTCCTGCTTGGGTTGTTTATTCTCATTTTTTGGTTTTCCTTTCCCCTTCCCTTTCCCTTTCGAGGATTTATCCGCCGCGGTGGACTGAACGGCGTTAACCTCTAAGGTACTAACAGAATTCGATGGGCCCTGAGAAGCATTTTCATTGGAAGCATTTTGCTTTTGCTTTCCAGGGTTTGCGGAGGATTTCTTCGACGACGAATTAACAGAGCCAATGACTCCATCTACTGATGGTTTCGGCGGAGCCTTGGTCTGCCCAGGCCTCGGAGCATCTGGCAAATACTCATATAGAGTACCTGACTGAGAATAGACCAAGTCTAGGTACTGAGCTCACGCGATCGCTTGCTCTTCAGTTACACAAGCTCCCATGGCAATATCTTTTGCAATTTTGGGCACAAAGGAGGTTGTAAACCAGTCGGTCAGGAGTTGATCAGGAATCCAAAATTTGATCAAACGACGACGCCTTCTCCATTCATGTATATGATCAGAGATGTGCGTAGCCGTGTCCTGTTTCAAAGACGTGAGGAGATCAGTCCCAGTCTCGTACCGAATGGGCAACTGAAAATGGGTTAAGAATGCCATAGCTAACGAGTTGAAGTCTTGAAACATACCGCGATTCAGCTCAATATACCATTTGGCAGCTGCACCGGTGAGAGTCCTCTGAAAGAGGCGAAGCCGGATAGAGTCATCAAGCCATGAGTTCGATGAACACCAAAGATGATAAGTCATAACATGTGCTTGAGGATCCTCTCCTGCCTTACCGTCAAACTTTGGACAATCACCAGGTATTTTAGTTGGAACCGGCGGCCAATATGGATTATGCAAAATGGGATCATTTGTTAACTTGGACACATCCGGAAGTTCCAACGTCGCTAAAAATGGCAGCTGAGGATTAAAGGACATCCGAGGCTGAGGGTTCGAAGCAGTATTAGGGTTCCAACCAGATGGTGGTTGCCCCCAGGGATCTTGTCCAGATGGACCTGGCCCGAAAGGGCCTGGAGCATAAGAATTTTGTCCCGACGGACCTGGCCCGAAAGGGCCAGGTGCATAAGGACCTTGTCCCGACGGGCCTGGCCCAAAAGGGCCGGGCGCATAGGGACCTTGTCTAGAGGGGTTCTGTCCATACGGATTTTGTCCATATGCAGACGATTGACCCTGATACTACCCCCCAGCACCCCATGTATTAGCAGCTTGGCCTGTAGGTGCACCATATTGATAGTTTTGGTAAGGAGTGACCTGTGGTTGCTGATAATTTTGATAAGGAGAAAACTGATTTTGCCCCTGGGGTTACTGGTAGCCATATGGTTGCTGGGCCCCATACGGAGCCTGATAGGCAGGCTGCGTTTGGTAAGGAGGTTGATAACCTGGTTGAGTTTGAGGCCCAGGGTAATGTCCTTGAACCGGCTGGGGTTGAACCATCTGTCCCGAAGGTTGACTTGGTTGGATTTGAGATGGGCCTGGTTGGCCAGCAGGATAAACTTGCTGGGTACCAGGCTGTCCGTGTGCTACCAAGGGTTGTCTTTGCGGAACGGATGACTGAGCTGGCTGGATAGCTGGTTGACGCCGAGGTTGGCCAGCTTGTCCAGCTGGATGATTAGGGTGGACAGCGGGTTGACCTTGCTGTGTAGAAGGTTGGCCCGTTTGCCCCCCAGGGTGACCAGACTGAGCAGAGGGCTGGGCTTGCTGCATAGCAGGCTGCCCTCCTTGGTGCATAGGCTGAGCAGAGGGTTGGCCTTGCTGTATAGCAGGTTGCCCCCCTTGCCCAGAAGGATTCATGGATTGAGCAGTGGGTTGACCCTGCTGAACAT
Organism: Pinus tabuliformis; assembly: GCA_031772625.1. Lineage (NCBI taxonomy): Eukaryota > Viridiplantae > Streptophyta > Pinopsida > Pinales > Pinaceae > Pinus > Pinus tabuliformis. The sequence continues at coordinate 1,928,135,559 of CM062818.1, read as the reverse complement.
AGGGTTGCCCACCCTGCCCAAGAGGATATCCCTGCTGGACTGCTGGTTGATTTTGAGGATTATAAACTGACCCAGTTTGTCCAGATGGGTACCCTTGCTGGAAACCGGGTTGGCCTTGCTGGACGTAAGGCTGCCCTGGTCGTCCAGTTGGGTAACCTTGCTGAGTACCAGGTTGCCCTGGATACCCAGTAGGTTGACCTTGATATGAATACGACGGACCTCCAATGGCCGAGGGTTGTCCCTGGTAGGGTTGTCCCTGTGGGCCCCCAGATTGTCCTGGGTAAGGCGGGCCGTAAAGTGGTTGCCCTTGAGGGGTTTGCACATAAGGCGGCTGGCCTTGATTGGGTGGTCCTTGAGGCTGCACGGGAGGATCCCGGTTCCCATAAAAAACATGAGAGGTGGGATCGTACCTCATGTTCAAAGGTTCCTCATTTTCTTCGAAAGGACGATGAGGGAGGATCGAAACGTTCTCGAGGTACTGACCATTCGCATCATAATAAAAGAACGGACCTTCGTAATCTGGATCCGTAATAGGCTGCCCAAAGGCATCATACGGCCCCGATCCTGGAACACCGCCAGAAGAGGGTTGAGCACTTTGGGCAGGGTCAATGACTCTAGACAAAACCTCAGGTTGGCTACTATTCACTTGAGCATGAGAAGAGCCAGCTCCTGGGTTTGTAGATGAAGATGCTGTGACAGCACTAACGACTGGAGTAGAATAGGCCACACAAACAGTTGGAGTTGTGGGAACTGAGGTAACCGATGTGGTATGAGGTTGTGAAACAAAAGGCCCAGTGGTCGGAGTGACATTAGGATCCCACATAGTCGATGCAGGCATTTTAGCAGCCATCTTATCCCTCATTTGTCGATATCAAGGAGGGAGGGAGGCAGAGGCTGAGATGGGAGTAGAGACGCTCGAAACCACAGGTGTTTCACTGACACTGGGAGATGTCTCCCCTGAGGTAGACATTGGAGACGACATACTGGGAGGGGTATGAAAAAGGTCTTCCTCGCCTTCCCAAGAAGGGCTCCAATTTTCTACGTAATCCGCGTCGCCTGGGGCATGTACGTTGATGGGCTGGATACTCGGAATAACAGGAAGAGTATCGCTTACAACTGGTACCTCGGGAGCAACCGAAGATGGAGAGCCTTGATCACTTGGATCGGGGGTGGACGGGTCAGCCAGGATGACAAACCCCACACAAAAACCTAAGGGAAACTACCGATAGAAAACCCTACTCAAACTAGCGCACACAAGATCTAACAGGAAATGTTATCGTGGCCGAATAAATTTTTTAAGACATTGGAATTAGACTCGACCTTTTCATGTTTCAAGAGTCGAGAAAAGGACGAAAAGATGACTCCAGTCTCCTTCGAATGTTTAATGAGCACGAAGTGACAAGACGCTCACTTACACCTTTTCATTTAGGGAGTCCGAAAAGGATCAAAAGTGACTGCTCTGGAGATTCTAGGTAAAAGGTGTGCCAGACTTTTCGCAAAACCACAGAATACTTTTTAGGGTACGGGTGGTCAATCTTCGTGAATGCTGTGTTCACTGCATTGCGAATCGTAAGGCGGCAGACTCGGCTTCCTATGGATCAAGGATAAAAGCCTAGTGGGGTCTCCCTATATACGCGACGGTACGTGGGAGCACAGTCCGTGTTAGACCACTATTGAGTCACAGAAGGAGGAATCACCCAACCGTAATGTGAAACAACAGTGACTATGTTTAAAGACGCCGGAACACGTCTCTAACCTAGACCTCTAGATGTTTGCGTTTAGTTCCAATGCGTTTTTAGATTCATTCGGATCATTTTATAGTTGATCTTGAGATTAAGTTTCGATGTCAGGTCCTATCGTATGTTCTCTCACAATTACCTAGATGCAAACTACATGCCAAAGAGAATCATTTTGTTCGATGAATTCTAGCTATGGAAGGGTAAAGAGATTTTGATCAAACAAAACGAACACAATCAATCAAACAGCCTAATGCAACTAAAAGCGAGGAAAGGAAACTTTTTCTTTTGAAAATGAAAATCAATGAAACATTCTTTTCCTTTTCAATTTTTTAAAAGCAAAGCCACTAGTTTGATTTTCTTTCAGTGACACAAAGCATCTAAAATAATTTGGAGGAACTAGAACACCAAGCAAAATGCAATTGCCTAATGAAAGCACACAAAGTTCCCAAAACACTCAACAAAGATTTCCAAATCGACGAGAAAATCAAGTTCCGCACGAGCTATGTGATCTAAGCTCGGCAAGACAAGCAAGGATTGAAACAAGGGGGAAAGCAAGAAATTGCGCGGAAATACAACCAAGAACACTCCAACAATCGTTGAACAAGTGCACTCAACAAATCTGAAGTTGGCTGGTCAAACGAGAAAAAAAAATCCTTACGGAAGGCTTGACACACACACGGCCACTAGATACCCTAGGGCTAGAGTGCAAAATCAACAGAAAAGGGCAAACACCCGAAGGATGAGAGTTACAACTAGTCAATTAGAGACTCAAAACCATTCAGCAATCGAAAAAGTGACAGTGCAAACACAAACCAAGCAGCGAAAGTGAAAGGGAAGGTATCCGCAAAACCAAAAACTAAGCAAAAACGGAACCCTATGGATCCAGACTCCGCAATCAAGGAGTTCAGAGTTCAGACAGTGAAAAGCAAGTCACAAAGCAGGTGGAGAGAAGAAGGGATAGTCAAAGCAAGAGGTTCAGGAGGCTATTTTGGTCAAAAATGAACTTTACGGGACCAGCGCGGGTAGCCTTCACCAACTCGGCGCTGATAGGAGGAGGCCTATAGCAACTTTGCGACGTCAACGCGGAAGGACAAGGATAAAGCGCGCTGTCTCAGAAAAAGAGGTCAGCGCGGAAAGAAACCACACAGACGCGATGACACAGATCACAAAGAAGCGGGGGCGCGATGCCAGCGCGGAAGGACACAAATAAAGCGCGCTGTCTCTAAAAACGAGGTCAGCGCGACTGTTAGACGTAAAGGCGCGATGAAAAGGATACCAAAGGAACAGGGGCGCGATGCCAGCGCGACTGTTCTGAATTAAAACGCGCTGAGGATGAAAAACAAGCAAAGCCAAAGCAAAAACTTCCCAAACCAAAGGCAAGAGCCTTCTAACAATCAAGACACTTCCCAGGTGTACCCAGAAAGTTTATAAGCAGAGAGACAATCCCAGAATCTCGGAAAAAGAGACCAATCAAAGTCAAACACAAAAGTGGACTCAAGAGACAAAAAGGCTGATCCCCAGCGGAGTCGCCAAATTGTTGGAGAGGTAAATCCCCTCTACGGATAGAGGCGATCCCTACTAGCCCAGCAAGGGTCTAGCAACAATCAAACAATGCTGCTATGCATGTTCCTAATTACAATTAAACAAGAGGTAAAGAGCACCTACTTGGATTCCTGCGCTGTCGTTTAACGAAGAGATGCTGCCTTCGTTCCTTCGCTTTCGCTGGTCACAATCCTCTGCGATCTCTGCGAATAGATACCTGCACACATGAAGAGGAAACAAACGCAAGCATGAAATCTAATAAAAGCAACCATACATCGGTCAGAAAATATGTAATTCACATTTAACCATTGCATAGACAAATGAGAATGGAACAATAATAGCAGTCATCTATTATTAATCAAGACAGAGAAGAGTACAACCAAATGTTCTGACGTCGGTATCCTTCTCAGGAGGGGCCAGTCAGCAAGCGTCTCAAGCATTCACCTTTGGAAATGATTCTCCCAAGACAAGAAACTCTCTCTCACACAAGCAACACAAAAGAACCTTCCCTAAGCTACCAATCACTTCCACACCTAGCACACCAACTACCTATAGTAGCAGCAATCTGAGCACTATAAGCTCTATACAATCCAAGCTATTCCTAACTAGCTGCTCATGGTAATGGTGGAAGTATATGTAGGAGAAGGAGCCTCCTAAAAGGGTGGAAGGATGAGCTTATCCTTGAGGGAAATGGTTGCAAAGGGTCGAACAGACATGCCATAGAAGGGAGTCGACATTCACAAAGCTAACAACCAAGCCTGGAGTTATCTGGAAGGCTGGTTGTTTGAACAAATTCGCCCAAACTGGATCAGCGCAGATTATGAGGCAACTGATGCGATGTCGCCGCGTCTACATAACTAGGACAGTCATGTCAGCACGGAAGAACACGAGAAAGGTGCGCTGGCGACCAGCGCGGAAAAGTGATGTCCTTCCGAGCTGGCAGCGCGCGGAATACACTATGGAGCGCCAGTCATCGCGGGTATTTTGCAAACAGACGCGCTGATGAATAAAACTTTAGGAAAATGGGTTTTTGGGCCAGTTCAGAAGGCATGAAGCTTAGTGATTGGCACAGCAGGGTGACTGACAGGAAGGCAGTGACAAATTACTGTGTAACAATGCTAAAGAACCCAGTGTTGAGCAGAAGAGAGAGATCAAAAAGCTGCAGGAAGTAGCAATTCGAATCCTATAGGGTTTGTACAGTCCTAGCCGGAGGGTTGATTTTTGAGGTAGTCTCTCTCTAAGTGAGTCAACAAAGAGGAAGGACTCCCAATTCGAAAGATTATCGAGGCAAAGGGGGCAGCGCTGAAGCCTCAGCATGAGGAGAAGCTGGTGGGATGCAAATTTTTAGCAGGCAGATTGTTGGGCTGAAAACCGTCAAAAGAGAGAAGAGAAGCTCAGGTGAGGCAATTTCTTCCTCAAAGGAATTCCAGCCAAGGAGTCTGAATTCTCACTTGCTGAGAAGCAGCAGAGAAGGGCATATCTACAAGCTCTAGCATGGAGTGTATAGGCTAGAGTAGTGCTATGCAGAAGAGAGAGGAGGTCATTCGACAGTTCTAGTGGCAGAGATGGAAACCAGTGGATTAAGGGATCAAGATAGATTGGACAGAGCATCAAATTATGTTATCTAGAAGGCAAGGATGTCATTCCTTCTAGATGAGCATGCCCTCAAGACATATGTCGATAGCATGGTGGTTGTTCTTATAGATGCAGATATTTTGAAGAAGTACTGAGATGAGATGGCGAAGGTGAAAAGGATGAACCTCGACAGAGTGAAGGATTATGTGGTTTGTCACATCGCTAGAAAAGGGACTGTTAAGGAGATGTGGGACGCATTATCTACGTTGTATCAGGGATCTTCCGAGTAGTGGAAGATGTAGTTAGAGCAAAAGTTGAGATCTGCTCAGATGCAGAAGTGAGAGCATGTGGATCCATTCCTCATGAAGCATCTATTGGAAATACTGAGGGGGGGGGAGCGAATCAGTATTCCTTAGCAATTAGCACTTTTAAATATTTTCAAAGCATTATTTAATCTTAAATTATTATTAATGTTTATGCAGTAATAATAGTAAATAAAAGAACACAGTAGCCACAAGAATTTTAGGTGGATAACCCCCTCCAAGTCAAAAACCACCGATCGTTTTTCTAATAAATTCTTTAATCTTCAGCCCCAACTGAAATGAAAGTAACAACTTTCTAGAATTCTAGAAAATCATTCTTCTCCATCTCCCACTAGAAGGACGCCCCAACGCCCTGGTTTCTTTAGTAGTCAACTAAATGGATGCCCCAACATCCTAGACCAACCTACCACCCTAAAGTTTTCATAGGCTCCAACCTGTAGGCGAATTCTGTTGGAAATATTGAGAGGGGGGGTGAATCATTATTTCTTTTCAGTTGTTACTTTTACCAGTTAGATCACTTATATTTAGAACACAAAATGAACAATAAGAATAAATTATTTTATTAATTTATTCTTTACAATAAATCAAGTACAATATATGTAGGGCTCCAACCCTAGATGAAGACATCGATCTTCAATCTCCCAGGCTCCAACCTGTATTTTCCAAGCACCAACTTGGACTTCCAAGGCTCCAACCTTGTCAATTTTGAGGCACCAACCCCAAGGGCTCCAACCCTATATCCGGTTCAGGCTCCAACCTGGTTTCTTGAGGACTTCGATCCTCTAGGGCTCCAACCCTATCTTCCAAGGCACCAACCTTGTATTTTTGAGGCTCCAACCTCTTGGGATCCAACCCTTAGCTTCACATTGTCAAGATGTATTTGTTATAATTCACGGCTCCCAATGTCTTCTTCAATGAGCCTTCTCTATCTTCATCTTCTATGTAGTCTCCATGTTATGTCATCAATGACAACCTTGATCTCTTCTCATGAAGGTGTCTCTATTGTCCTGCATGGTACACAAAACAATTTTGCAAGGTCACCTCATGAGGGATTCAAAAAAGCATCATGTCTCCAATAGTATCTTCAAAATGTCTTCAAGAAACCTTCAAAGTGTCTTCAATCTGCTACCCTCAAGAACTCTCCAAGGGTGTCTTATAAGTCCTTCAATAAGTTGCTTCAAACAAGTCTTCAACATGGTATTCTCAATAAATCCTCAATGACACTTCTTAATCCTATTTCAGGCTATCCTTGATAAGCATCAACAAGATACTCAACAAATCTCCAAAATTACTTTGACAGATATCCAAAATTGCTTATGTTGTGCTTCAGAAGAATTTCAATGCCTCTTCAACAGGCCCACAAGTCCTTATTCAAGGTTTGCTTTACAAATAGTTTTCAATGGCTGCTCCACAAAAATTGCTTCTCAAGTATGTGCTCAAGTTTTTTTCTAAATTGTAAATAGTCTCCACAGGTCTGCAAGGAGTGTCACTATAGGACTAAGACAGTTAGTCACGAGTCTGCAAATAATTTGTTGAAACATGCTTGTCCTTTCTAGCCCTCTTTAGCTCCAAACTCTATTTTACAAACCACTCCAAAATTCTGTTATCTAGTCCAAAATTCTGAAATGGTTCCACAGGCCTTCTGAGATGGTTGCACAAGTTCAGGTCAACAAAAATGTTTCTATAAGATGTTTGCTTCTCAAATCTTCAAAGGATGCTTTGCATAAAGGTCTAAAAGTCCTCAGGTCCAAAGATGATGACTGCAACAGGTTCAAAAATTAGTGATGGGTCTGACCCCTTTTGCTCCTCCAAAAGATCTGCAAAGAAGTGCCAAAACAGGTCTGAGTTTAACTTCAAAGTGTGCCTCCACAGAATCCGCAAAATAATGCTACCACAGGTCATAAAAAATAGTCTTCCACAGATCCGAAATTGCAAGCTTCCTCGGAGCCGAAATTTCAAGTCTGAAATTTTAGGAATGATTAGGGCCAAATTGCAGGTCTTCTTTTTAACTCAAATCCCTTGACTTGGATGAATTAGAGTTTTGTCCACAAATTAGATTAGACTGGGCCAAACAATTATCTATAGTTTTTTTCCCTTCTTAGTCTCCTTGTCACTTCAAATCTGAAACATTTCTCTCTGTACTTGGCCTCCTTCTTAGGCTGATATTACAAACATCATATGCCCAAAACTGCTCTAGATTAGGGCTCCATCCAATCTCAAATTCAAGCTTCTGAATTTTCTTGTCTTAAACTTTAGGTCTAAATGCTTTTCCTTATTCTTCACCGAATTTATAAACTGAATTCATGCTTATCCGAATGCACATAGGTTCATATATATAGTTGTTTGCCATAATTGAAGGGACACATCTATTGAATGGGTATGTTATGTCTTAGTGAGCCTACATGAGTCGGCTAGTAGACTTTGGTCAAATTTGACATATGTTATTTTCAAAAATTAATATCTCCATAATGGAAGGGAGTTAGGGGCTGAGTGAGGGCTCGTTGGAAAGAGGAAAGAGTCCTCTTCAAGATGGTGAAGGAGCCAATGTGATAGGATGCGTCCAAGGTGACAAAAAATAATATTTTTGTGACTGTTCTTGAAATTTTTAGTGCAGACCATGGGATGATTGTTTTGGAATTTTTAATGTGACTGGTCATTTATTAGGGTGGAATTTGAGGTAGGGAAGTTAGGCTTCTTCATGGTTTGGCTTCTTGTTAGGCTTCTTCGCCATAGGCTTATAATGTCATCAAGATAGTGATATGCCATTAATCATATGCATCATTGACTTTTCCATGTCATCATAAAGTCTTCCATCATCAAGATCATCCGAGGTATGAACATCTAAGGTTATGGCTTCATTATAAAGATCATCAAAGGTACATGATTGGCACTTCATTAGTGTCTTGATATCTTCAAGATTTATGACATCATTTGGCATCTCAAGAATATTTGTCATCCTGGCCAATACCATATTGACATCAATGACAACCTAGATTAACAATCTCCCCCTTTGTCATTGATGGCAATATTCTTTCCCTTTCAACATTCACTCCTTCTTTGACATCAATGGAAAACGGGGTGCTCAAAGTACTCCCCTTGTCAAGCTGCTTCTTTTCTTCACGAATAGTAGTTCTTCATAGATATCTTACTCCCCTTGTCATGGTGTTACTTTTCTGGCAATGTGGTCCATGATAGATGTGCTTACATTCCTTCATGTGATGAACCAACTCCCCTGTCTGCAAAACCTCCTCTAGCTCACGAAAGATTACCTGCTAAGTGATCAAGTGGAAGACATCTTCAACAAAAGTCCATTGGATAGATAAGAGATCATGTCCTTCAATGGAGTGTTTCTGAGAAATGATCTATCAAATAATGATTGTCAATATAGCTCAACAGGGATTTCATAAGGCCCATTCACAGATAGCTTCGACAAGAATTCTTAATCATCATAAGCTCCCCCTAACTGTATGCATGGTCTTCCTTTTCGCAGAGTCTCCCCATCAAATACTTGGAATATCAAGGATGACTTCATCAAGTCAACAACATGTGTTATTGGCTAGAGTGTTCAAGGGACTTCCAGATTCAATTTGCTTCCTTCTCCATACTTGTATAACTTTCTTCTTTGGCATGGTTGTTCTTTGTGTAGGGGCCCAAGTCAAGTTACAATCACATGACATATGTCTAATGTTATGACACTTGAAGAACTATATGTTGTTCATGAATAAGAATTCATGACTTCTTCTTGCAAAATAGCTTCTCGAAGATTGACGGGGATCATTATATATATCTTTGTGATATGCCGTACAATCTTTTGCCATGTGCCCAAAGTTTGTATAAGAATAGCAATAACCAAGAAATATACTTTGGTACCTAGGATAAGAAGGTTTCCTTGATGTACTTCTAAAGTATTTTTTCCTTGGGATCCTTTGATGATAACCATTGCTTCTTGCATCCTTGATACCATCTGCATTTCTTCTTGGAATAGGATTTCTTCCAATGTCAACTTGACTCTTGCCTTTGTTGGGATCATCAAAATTTCTTTCAAGCGTCCTCACATCCTTGTTGTTTGAAACATTATCATTCTTGCTTGAGGATTCACCTGTGTAGCCAAGACCTGATTTATCAAGGGGAGACCTTTGATGACTTAGGATGTCATCTAGGGTTTAAGAACTTTTCAAGTTCTTATTCAGCAAGTCAACTTCCTTTTTAAGAAAGACAATTTCTTCCTTCTTTTTCTTGCATTCTTCTTCCTTCTTTAATAGAATGATCTCCATTTCTTCCTTCATCTTCGTTGCTTCACATGATTGGACCTTAAGAGAAGTGATTTCTGATTTTAACTTAGTGATGTCATCATCCTTTTCTTCTAGTTGGCATATCATGGTGTGTCTCTCCTTTTCTACTTCATCAACTTGTCCTTCTATGAATGTCAAAGATTTCATCACCTCTCAGCTCCTTGTGCTTGTTTCCTTGCTTCTTCTAGTTGAGATCTAAGGGAGGAGGCATGTTCCTTGTATTGACAAATCTCTACTTCAAATTTGTTCAAGCTTTTGTGCCTTTGTTCAAGGTGGCTTGACAAGGTATCTTCCTGTTTCTTTGCCTTATCCAATTGATTTGTCATGGATATTACTTCTTCATGATGATTTCTCTTGTTTTGATGAAATTCTTCCTTAATCTTGGTGAGCTCCTCATCTCTTTCTTGTACTTGAATCTTGACAGGTTAACTTCCTTCCTTGTCTTGTCCTGGTAGCCAACTTGCACTTTCTTCTTAACTTCCTCATTTTCCCTTTTCAAATTGTTAATCTCTTCCATGGTAGCCATAAGTTTAGTGAGGAGATCTTCTTCAAAATATTTTTCATTCTCTTCATCTTCTAGGTCTTCTTTAGCCTTGATGTCATCACTCTTATCTTCAGCTTCCTTTATGGGCTCTAGATTTCCTTCTTGTTTTCCATCATTTTCTTGACTAGAGATCATTGTCAATGCTCCTTTTGAGTGAAGATCGTGAAGTTTATCCCATATGCCTTTTGTTGATGAACATTTTTCAAAATTGGCCTTCATAGAATCAGGTAGCTCATTCAAGATTTCTTTCATTGCTCTCATATTATATTCCTTGGATTCTCCATCCATCATGCTATCAGTAATCACCAATTTCCAGACTTTAATGCCTGGAGTCTTTAGGAAATTCCTCATTCTTGCCTCCCATATATCAAAGTTTCCATTGAACAATGGAGCCTTCACAAATTTATTAACTTCAATTTCGGTGGTTGAGGGAGACACATCTTTAGGATGATTGGAGACTTTATTCCTTGGCTTCGCCATTTGTGTTCTAATGATCAACCTTCAAGTTGTTAGGCTTTGAGTGAAGGTATTGGCTCTGATACCAATTGTTGGAAATACTAAGAGGGGGGATGAATCAGTATTTCTTTTCAATTGTTACTTTTACCAATTAGATCACTTATATTTAGAACACAAAATGAACAATAAGAATAAATGTTTTTATTAATTTCTTCTTTACAATAAATCAAGTACAATATATGTAGGGCTCCAACCCTAGATGAAGACACCAATCTTCAATCTCCCAGGCTCCAACCTATATTTTCCAAGCACCGACTTGGACTTCCAAGGCTCCAACCTTGTCAATTTTGAGGCACCAACCCCAAAAGCTCCAACCCTATATCTGGTTCAGGCTCCGACCTAGTTTCTTGAGGACTCTGATCCTCTAGAGCTCCAAACCTATCTGCCAAGGCACCAACCTTGTCTTTTCGAGGCTCCAACCCTTAGCTTCACATTGTCAAGATGTATTTTTTATACTTCACGGCTCCCAATGTCTTCTTCAATGATCCTTTTCTATCTTCGTCTTCTTTTTATTCTCCATGTTACATCATCAATGACAACCTTGAACCATTCTCATCAAGGTCTCTCTGTTGTCCTTCATGGTACCCAAAAAAAATTTGCAAGGTCACCTCATGAGGGCTTCAACACATCATCATGTCTCCAATAGTATCTTCAAAATGTCTTCAAGAAACCTTCAAAGTGTCTTCAATTTGCTGCCCTCAAGAACTCTCCAAGGGTGTCTTATAAGTGATGAGTCTCGGTATTGCAACAAGAATGTTGCAACTCCCAAGGCTACCAACTTCAATTATCAACCCGAGGTTCGTATAAACTTAAGAGGTATCGGCACTATATGTGTGCCATACAATGTGTCCTTCCTTTGTTGCCATGATGTAATGGAGTGCATGTAGTGAAGCCAAATCCTAAACTAATTGCAGAAAATGAAATGTTTAAAATGGAACCTTAACCTATTGCAAGAAAGAAAGTACAAGGAAAGAAGCCTATTCTAATTGCATAAAGTTCATGAACTAAATGTAAAAGAAACCTAGTTTAACCCTATTTATCACATGTGATGATTTAAACTAACTAGCATGAAATCTGATCTAAAGAGTACTAATTGTTGTGTGCACGTGTAAATATAAAAGGACTCATTTTTTTAAATCTTTTTGCTCTATGAATGCAAATGCTAATATTTCCTTGATCTTTGGCAGGGGAGGCAAGTGTGGAGCAAGAGGGTTAAAATGGTCTTCATGGAATGGGAGTCAAGTAGAGGCCTAATCCCAGCTTCAATGATGATTTTTCTCAATTCGGGCTCAAAATAGGCTTTCCTACAGGATGCTACAGTGATTTCCTACAGGATCCTCTCATTTACTACAGGATGTTACAGATTTACTATACGACATTATAATTCATCGAATGACCAAGAAAATCAAATCCAAATTGGATGGGACAAATTTTGTTATTAACTAGGATGTCATAGGTCCCCATTCCAAGTGGAATCACTCAAAAAGACTTATGTTAACCCATGTTAAAAAATAGAGAAACATTACTAGTTGAAAATCTAGAAATTCGAGAACTAGTGAGTTAGTAAATCTAAAAAATGCCTAACCTAATCAAGTGAAAATGTAGTGGGGTAATTTTTGTTGTGAACTAGAATGTTTTTGTGATCTAATGCAAGTGGAACCAACTCGATTCAAGCTCGTTAGTTGTAGGAATCTACAAGGTAAGTTCCTCATATAGAACACCAAAGGACACCGCTCACAAATAGATCACAGATCAATACACCAGTATTCTTGACGTGGTTAAAACCCTCAAAGAGGAAAACAGTCCTTGACTTGAGCGAACGCAGCCAATTCAGGAAATTTATTAATAAAAGAATGAAAATTTACATAAGCTTCTCTAATGAACAGTTACCCTACAAATGACCCTCCATGCTCTTTAAATAGAGATCATGGACCAATCGGGTGTTAAGCCACGGATCAAGTGTCGATAATACCGAGGAGAGAATGAATCATCAGATCACTTCATCTCTAGAATATATCGTGACTGTTGGATTGTAAGTTATAAAAGTACATAGTAAAGAAACACACTTTACTTAACTCTACACTAGACCAAGTTATACTTAACTATTTCCTATGTGTCAAAATATCCTAACATCCCCCCTTAAGAACAACTTGGGATAGGATTGAAAGATGTACAAATATGACACAATAGGAGAAGGAAGGAGGCATTATAGCCTATTCCCCCTTAGTGACAACTTCTAGAACTCCAACCATAAATCTAAGTTTAGTAAACTTTGCCTCTATGAGAGCCTTTGTAAAGATGTATGCAACTTGATCATCTATTGAACAATATTGCACTTCAAGAACATGGTCATGAATAAGCTTTCTGATGAAGTGCATGTGCAGTTCAATGTGTTTGTTGCGCTGATGTTGGACTGGATCTTTGCATAGTTGAATGGCACTTTGATTATCACACCAAACTGTAGTCAGATGCTGCTGTTGAAGCCAAACTTTGACAAGATCTGATGAAGCCACATGGCTTTCTTACTAGCTTCCATGGCACTACAATACTCTGCTTCTACTGAAGAAAGAGAAATGGCACTTTGTTTCTTGCAAGCCCATGTAATAGGTCATGAAACCAAGAGTGAACACATAACCTGCAGTAGACTTCCAATCATCAAGGTCACCAGCCCAATCGGAATCAGTGAAACCAACCAATAGAGGAGATTTTTTTGCATTGTAATGAATCCCAAACTGAACTTTACCTCGAACATAACGAAGTATTCTTTCATGTGGGTTTTGCATAAACCGAGCAATAAGGCCAATAACAAAGGAAAGGTCGGGATGGGTATGGGTTAGATACAAACGTTTTCTTACAAGTTCACGGTATAAGGTAGCATCAACTTCAGGGGAAGTACAAGTGACTGAAAGTTTGGCTCCAGACTAAAAGGGAGAAGGGGCTGGCTTACAGTCTTCCATGTGAAAATGGCGTAGAAGATCACAGGCATACTTGGACTGGGAAATGGAAATACCTTCCTTGATTGCAAGACTTGAAGACCAAGAAAATAATGCAAGTGTCCTAAGTCTGTCATTTCAAACTTCTTTTTAAAGCTGGACTTCACATGGTTAAGGTTAGGATCACTACCAGTAAGGATAAGATCATCAACATAAAGAACAAGAATGATAAGAGACTTGCCCATTTTCTTGGTGTAGATAGTATTTTCAGAATGACACCTAGAAAATTTAGTTTCTAAAAGAAAGCTATCCATTTTGGCATACCAAGCTTGAGGGGCTTGCTTGAGACCATAAAGGGATTTCTTAAGCCGACATACAAGGCCGGAGTTTGTTTGTATAAAGCCAGTAGGTTGTTCCATATAGATTTCTTCATGCAATTCCCCATGCAAGAAGGCAGATTTAACATCCATCTAATGGAATTCCCATTTGAAAGAGGCAGTAAGGGAAAGAACAACGTAGGTAGAGTTCATTTTGGCAACAGGGGAGAAGGTTTCAGTATAGTCAATGACTTCAACTTGTGAAAAACCCTTAGCAACAAGACGAGCTTTATGTTTATCAACTTTTCCATCTGGTCCATACTTGGTTCTGTAAACCCATTTGCATCTAACAAGTTTTTGTCCATTTGGAAGAGGAACAAGATCCCATGTATCATTTTCCAATAATGAACGATATTCTTCATTCATAGCTGCATCCCAATCTGGATGGCTTGAAGCTTCTGCAAAGGTGTTAAGATCATAATTTGTTGAAGCTTGAGCCAATAAAGAAGAGGCTCTATCGAACTGAGAACGTGTACGTCGTTGATCTGTAGGATCACCGGCAAGAGCACCTGTTGCATCCCGAGTAGCATAGACCCATTTTGGAAGCTGAGGAGCTGAAGGAGGATCCTGAGAAGGTGGGGGAGGATTGTCATCCTCGCTGTCATCATCTAAAGAAGAAATATTTTCAAAAGTAGAAGGGATAGAGAGAGGTGGCACATCCGCCGAAATGGGCTTGTAGGCCGATATATTTTCAGCAAACTTTACATCTCTTCTGATGATAACATTTTTGGAATTAAGTGGAATAAGTCTATGTCCTTTGACATCTTCAGAATATCCAGCAAAAATACATTTTTCACTCTTAGGTTCTAAAGCTTTATGTTTCTCATCTGGAATATGGGCCCATGCTTCACTTCCAAAAACACGAAAATGACTTACATTTGGTTTAATTGAGATCCATGCTTCTTCTGGAGTGATATTCTTTAAAACCTTAGTAGGAGTGTGATTTACTATGTAATTTGCATAGTTAATTACTTATGCCAAAAAATTAAGACTAAGTCCTTTAGATTGAAGCAAACAATTAGCAATTTCCTTTAAGGTGTGATTGTTTCTTTCAGCTACACCATTTTGTTGTGGAGTATATGGAACAGTATGTTGCACTTGAATTCCATTCTTAGTGCAAAAGTTGATGAATTTGTTGTTAACATATTCTCCACCATTATTAGATCTTAGCTTAAGAATTTGATGTCCAGATTGTTTTTCAATAAAGGCCTTAAAGGCCAAGAACATGTTAAATACTTCACTCTTGAGTTTTAAGAAGTATACCCAAGTGCGTCTGGAGAAATCATCAATGAAAGTTAAGAAACACTTGTAGCCATAGAATGAAACAATTGGAGGTGGACCACATAAATCACTATGCACAAGTTGTAAAGGGGTTGAGGCATGCCAAGAGGCACATTTTTCAAAACTATCCTGATGATGTTTTCCGAGTACACATTTGGAACAAACACCATATCTGCAAGATACCAAAGGAAGACCTGTCACCATATTTTCTTTATATAGATTCTAAAGGAAGCGATAGTTCAAGTGACCAAATCGTTCATGCCAAAGTTTGTTCACTTCATCATTATGAGCAACAAATACCGAGGGAAGATTTGATGACCCAAAGTTCTTAAACTTATACAACCTTGTAGAATCATCAACAATGCCAGTAGCTAAAATCTGTCTAGGATCTCTTAGGTCCTTAGTTACAACATCGTGAGGTGAAAATTCAACGATTTTACCTTCAACTGAATGAGTTATCTAATATACAGATAGAAGGTTGCAGGATAAGGTTGGAACACATAATACATCATTAAATTAACCATTGTCTAGATGAACAGTTCCAGTCCCTACAACACTAAGAGATCTATCATCACCAACATATATATTTTTGGTGTTACAATCATTTAAGGAAGAAAACATGGCTTTGTCTTTTGCCATGTGATAAGAAGCTCCAGAATCAATGAACCACTCATGAGAATGAGAAGAAGAAGATACACTTAGTGCATAACCAGACCGAGATGCTTGACAACCACATGCAGAAAGTGTTATTCCTGAAGATGAAGTTGAAGTTGAAGAGTGCTCCAAATGGATGTTATGCTTCTTCATTGATGCTTCCAAGGCTTCCATCTTCTTAAAGGATTTAGATTATAAGTGGCCATCTCGATTACAAAAGTTTCAATGTCTACCAATCTTCTTCCCTTTGTTTTTATTTGTCTTACCATTTTGTTGAAATGATTTTTCATTTTGAGACTAAAATTGCATAGGACCCTTGTTTGGTTTAGGACCATATTTTTTAAGATATTGCTTCTTAGGATTCTTTGAAATTGGTTGTTGTTGGGTGGCTAAGGCTTTCTTAGAAGAGTTTCCAAGATTAAGAAGACCACGATATAAAAGCTTTTCTTGTTCTCTTATTAAAGAATTGCAAAAGACATCAAAAGAGGGGGACTTGTAGTCTTGTCCTTGAGAAATAAAGGCTTCTCTAGTAGAATGGAAGGTGGAAACAAACACAGAGTAGGCTTTTCCCAACTTAGTAACAATGGAATAGATAAGGCTACCATTTTATTTCTTAACCTTAACACCTTCCAAGAGAAGTCTGAGGGTCTTGAACTTGAACAAAAAATCTTCAATGGAAGAAAAATTATTGGGGTCCAATGTAAGCAACTAATTTTCAAGTAGATGGGTTCTAATTTCATTTTTAATTCCAAAAACTTTAGTGAGTTGTTTCATTGATTCATTAGGAGTATCAAGTTCTGCAATATGGAATCTAAGGTCTAGAGAAATAGACATCCCTATCAACCCACGTGCTTGATCTTGCCTATTTTCCCATTTGGTTGCCCAATCTTCATCTTGAGGTTTGATTTCTTGGCCTGAGTCTATTCTGTAAAGACCTTTACTTCTAATTAATCCACAATGTAGGACCGCCATTGGAAGTAGTTGGTGTTGTCAAGAGTAACTTGGCATGGAATTTCCATTTTAACAGAAACTGAAGATGTAGATGTTGAAACTAAGTGTTCCAATGGAAAGATCTCAAACAATTAAACTGATTAAAAAAAAATGGCTCTGAAAACGGCTTCTGGATGAAGAAGTTATGGCTTTTTGAAAAAAAAATTATTGAAGATGCCAATGAAATGCGTGAATGTGTGGAAATGAATGATAATGATATATTTAAAAAAATCCCCCCCCCCCCCCCCCCCCCCTTTCCAAAATTAATCTAATTAGTTCACTTTAAAAAAAAATTATGTGACTCACTTTTATAAATAAGTGAAAGTTACTTTTACAATGGTACATTATGAGCTACCTACTAAATTGTAACTTAAAAAAAAAAAAAGATAAATAGACTTTAGAATTATAAGTGACTCACCTTTTATAATGGGTGAGAACACTTTTACTTAAAGTAACTTTAAAACATAAGTTACATGTGCTTTTTGAAAAAATAACTCAACAAAAAGAAAGACTTGAACTCAAGACCTCTATTCTCATAAAATAACTTTGGACCAACTGAGCTAGTTTAAAAGGTTAGTAATTTTTAAAAAATAGGAGGGGGGTTTTTACATTTTTTTAGTCACTGAAGCTTTGGGGTGTGTGCTTACTTGAAGAAACTCATTTTTGCTTGTAAAACAAAAACCAAAATCTCAACAGCGATATACAAAAAAAAAACTTATGGCTTGAAGTTAGCTTTAGCCGGAAACTAAATATTTTCCTCTAAGTTTCTGATTTTCCAAGATCACATTGAGGCACAGCAAAAAGAGCACACGCATGAGAAAAATCCTTCCTTTCTGTTTCTGATTTGTCCAGATCGCACAAAGTCGCGGGGCAAAGAGCATACGCGGAAATGAAAGGTATAGATCTGGTAATAAAAAACAAAGAGCTAAATAAACCGAAATAAATAGAGAGATGAATAGCTAAAACTGCAAACAAAGACTGTATACCTTCAGATCTTAAAAATGACGTAGCTAGGGCTACCAGAAACCTTTTCGCATGAAACAAAAGGGGTTCCTCACTGGAACAGATGCTCCTAACACAATAGAGCAGTCCTCTCAGCCTAAAAGCAATCAGAAACAGTAGATCCAGGAAACGGAAATTGAATGCAGTTGTACTGGCTTCAGATTTGGATCACCAACGGATGCGGTCCTTAAATAGCTTTGATATCATATAGGAATCTACAGGGTAAGTTCCTCAAATAGAACACCAAAGGATACTGCTCATAAATAGACCACAGATCAATACACCAGTATTCTTGACATGGTTAAAACCCTCAAAGAGGGAAACAGTCCATGTCCTGAGCCAACATAGACACTTCAGGCAATTTATTAATAAAATAATGAAATTTTATATAAGCTTCTCTCATGAACGGTTACCCTACAAATGACCCTCCATACTCTTTAAATAAAGATCATGGACCAATCGGCTGTCAAGCCACGGATCAAGTGTTGGTAATACCAAGGAGAGAATGAACCATTAGATCACTTCATATCTAGAACATATCGTGACCGTCGGATTGTAAGTTACAAAAGTACATAGTAAAGAAACACACTTTACCTAACTCTACACTAGACCAAGTTATACTTAACTATTTCCTATGTGTCGGAATATCCTAACATTAGCATGCTCTAAAAAGTAGCAAAATTTTGTTGTTCTTTGCCACAAAGAAGTTCCAGAAATCTAAATTTTGGAATAAGAAGACTAATTCAAGCAGCTCAATGATTTCTATGAACTTCCAAAGCTTTTCCAATGGTGAAATAATTCTTATGATCCTGCAAAAGAACTTTCATCAACCATTTAACTCGATCCTTTACTATGAACTTCCAAAGCTTTTCCAAGGATGAAATAATTCTTGTGATCCTGCAAAAAAACTTTCATCAACCATTTAACTCGATCCTACAACAAGAAATCATTAATACTAAATGCAAAAATAGAAAAAAATAAAAACAAGAGATGCATGTGAATAAGCAGTGAAAAGAAGGAAAGAAAACGATACAAAAGGGCTCTAAGACTCCTGAGATGGCCAAGCCCAAGGAAACTTAGAGATCTATGGAAGAGAACAAGATTTAGAAGCTGAATATGACACCAATCTTCATTATTTTCATCAACACAATTACATCCCTGCAAGAAAATACAATGGAGCTGCAAAAATACAAGTTCTCTCCACAATAACACTAAGGAAAATATATCCCTAGAGGCAAATTTGATTTGGTACTTATAAAAATTGATTAGGAATCATTCCCCATGAATGGAAGAAGCTTTTCCCACCAAAATCTCTTGATTAGTGGATCTAGTCCCCAATACTATGAATCTGCATTAAATGGCAGGGAACACATTCCTAGATTTTCTCAATCATTGGAATTCCACAATCTGTGCCATAATGCCATAATATCTTGTTGATTTATTATTTATTATTGATCCTCCTATAGTAGGGAACAAGTCCCTAAATTATCTCCTCCTCCAAATTTTCATAATCTGCCAAATATTTTCATAATATTCCACAAAAATAAATAATATTTGGCACAAATATCAAATTATTCATAAACCTTCCTAATGAATATATTAAAGTTAAAAATAAATTATCTAATGCAGAAAGAGAGGTTTAATGTATTGAAGGATGGTCATAGGCCTTAAATTATTGTTTAATTTAGAGGTATGAACTTTAATTTATGTCTAATTTAGAGGCCCATCATACCCCCCTGTTGAAAGTGGTGTTCATCCTCTTAGCAACTTAGTGACCTCATTGTGCCTCATCCATGTCCCTAGTGGCCTCTCTCTTGTGCATTAAGAATCTTGGCTATAATTTCTGCAAGGACAAGCCCAAAAATGTATTTGTGCAAAGAAAAATCATTGTTTCTTGAGACCATTATCTTGCTTTCTTGCCTTTTTCAGGATGAGTTGAATATTTTTCAGTTTAGCAAGGCCTTCCATATACTTATCAACCTTCTGCTACCTTGTTCCACCATTTGGACACCTCTAAAACTTTCAAACTACCTTTAGATAAGAACTAAGACATCATGTAGTAATTCCTATCAAAACTATAGGAAACCCTATTAAAACTACAAGAAACTCTTTTTGAGCATAAATGATATTCTAAGCCTAGGACAAGCCCTCAACTTGACTCCCATGCCTTTTTCCCATTTTTAGGCCTTGGATAAAAGCTAGAAAGAGATTGGAGACCTCTTGGAAAACATATTTTCATCGCTGCAGTTTGAGTTTTGTTTTGATGTGAATGCCTCATTTCCTTTTGTTTCCTTCTTCTTCTCTCTTGTGGCCTATATGAGTGCCTAATAGCCTTGAAATTATCTATTTTGATTAGGTCTTCCTTAAGCTCTGCCATCTTGGGGTTTAGCATAATTTGTTCATTTCTTCCTTCCTGTAGCAATATTCTGTCTTCTTGTAGTAGTCATTCCTCCTCTTTCAGGGTCTTCTAACTGTATGGGAGTGATGAGAAATGATGAAGAGGGATTGGATGATGATGCTAAGTCTCAAAGGGAGTAGTGTAGGTTTGTGAAAATGGAGAGGATGCTTTGTTTGTTTTTTTCAAGAATGAAATGGGATGGATGAATGATGAATAGATAGTGAATATAAAGAGGATGGAGGGCTTGGAGTTCTATGGTGACTTTGACCTTTGCAAAAATTTCTTCTTTTAATGGTTGTCCTCATTCCTTGAAATCATCACCCTTCATAATTTGACTTTTAAATATTGCATGAGTGAAGGAGTGAGCTACAATTAACTAGTTGAAGGCAGTTGAGACTGTTGACCCATCCTTATCTTATAAAACCTCATCTCTCATGCATTGACAACAAATTTCTAACTATAATATGCTCAAAAGAAGAGGTCAAGAATATTGCATACCTGTACCTACCTGATGACCTTCTTGTAGATGTTGTTTGTTGGAGAGTGAAGTCCTTGCTTGTATTTGTTGCATGTGTTTTTTCTCTTCCTCTTTTTTATGTTGTTCCTTGATGTGCAGGTACTAGATGGTGATGCTGATGAATCCTCACTGTGTGGTGGGTTCCCTATTATTAAATCCCCCTGTCATGTTTCTCTGATGGATGTGAAGGGTTGCATATGTCTCCTTATCACTATTTGATGAAGCCAACCTCTGTTTTTTCCCTTTAAAACTGCTCACTGCCAATCCTGTAGGTGTTTTTTTGTATCCTGTTGGATCTTGTAGGTTTTCAAGGATCCTGTAAGTTTATAAGACAAATTGTTGTAGCCGATGTGTTTTTTCCGTATCTCCCAAATAGTACAATGGATTGACCTGAAAATTTCTGAGCATGTTTCCATCATCATTATGCACATCCCCATAGAAAAAAATTGGTCAATGGATGCATAGTTCTCAAGAAAAACTAAAAATGGCTGAAAGTGATGGAGGTCGATTTCTTGGAAACCGTGCACTAGAATTTGTTGAAATTGCTTGGGCATGTTACCATCATCCATATACATCTCCCCATGAAACATATTTTTAAATGGATGCACAGATATCGAGAAAATGAAAAAATGGTTGTAGGTGATGGAGGTTGATTTCTCGAAAACTGTGAACTGGAATTTGTTGAAATTGCTTAAGCATGTTACCATCATCCATATGCATCTCCCCTGAAACAACTTGGCAAATGGATGCATGGTTTTCAAGTTATGGCAAAAACAAATTTCTACTCTATGTATTTTTGTATCATGTAGTAAAACAGAGCATCCTGTAGTTTTTTAGGACAACAAGCAAACTGAATGGTAGAAGCTTGAGAATGATGGGTGGATGGTGAAAATAGATAAGGGTGATGGATTGGCATAGCCTTGGCCTTGTTGGAGCATTTGAGCAAAGAGGAGATAGTCAAAATTTGACTTCTTTTAATTAGGCTTGATCAATTTTCCTTTTGGTACCAACTTGTTCGTGTTGCTTGCAGATGTTTGAGAGTACATGCATTCATCAGAGAAATACATGAAGCAAAGATTTTTTATTTTTTTTCTCTTTTTCTTCTTCTAGGCCTACTAGCCGCCTCAGGGAGGTTTTCAACTAGTAGGCCTGCCTAGGCGCTTCAATGAAAGTTTTCACCTAGGATCTTTTCTTTTTTCCTCTGTTTTTCTTTTTTGCCAAACCATTGATTGTCTCGTGGAGGTTTTCAATCAATGAGCCAATTTGAGGTGCTTCCAAAGAGGTTTTCACCTGAGATTTTTATTTTTTCTTCTTTTTTTCATTTTTTTTCTTACCCTACCCTGCTTGAAAAACAAAATCACTTTCAAGTATAAGAATACTCCCAATGGAGCCATGTGCACATCAATTTGATAGAAAAATGATGCGTAGGCTTGAAATGTATGCTTTGATATGTACTTGGATTTCAGAGACCGAATGATTTGATCTTGAAAGGATCAAACATAGATGAAGAAGAGAATGATGCTCCATCTTGTTGATTTTCTGAAACCAAACCTCTATATAACTTTGATGTCCTTGGTTTTCTTTCTTGTCTAGATCATTTTTCATGTCTTCTTCTACAATATTCATCTTTTTGTTGATTGTTCTCTTGAATACATGGAGGATTTGATGGTAACCATGAGGGAGCTTTCTCAATCTCTAATTTTGATGTATGCTCTTCATCAAGTGCAAACCATGATTCTTTGATCCTCTTTCGAATCTTCTTCTTCTGGATGTAATCCTTCAATGATACCAAGATAATCTCTTTTTTGCAATACTCTTCGTCAGCTATGGTGATTATCATTGATCTCAAGAGGAGATGTTTGGAAGTGTTGTACGTCATCATTGTAAGTGGGTTGAACTACTTTAATGTGTGGATTTGGAAATGGTGGTACAGGTAGTTGAGTGGGAGTGGATATTTGAGATGGATGTGAATGGGGTTGTGGTTGTGGTGGAGGTGAATGGTTGGGATAACATGGAGTTGGGTATGGAGGATATTGAGGAAAATATTGAGGATATTGTAGATGGCTCCCATAAGTTCCTTGCCAACCTTATTTCCAAGATTGGTTTTGGGGTTGAGATGGTCAATGTTGCCAAGAAATGGGTGTCTTCCAATTACTTTGAGGTGGATATGCATAACCTTGAAATTGTGAATTAGGCTTTTGCATCATACTAGGCTACCATGGTCCTCTTGGAGTTACATAACATAGCTGCTTTGGCAATTGACTTGCTCCATTGTCCTCTTCGTAAACGTCCTTCAACCTTGGTAATGATGGACAATGTCTAACATCATGTGATTCTACATGGACAACACAAATATCAACATCTTCTTTTTCTTCGTCTTGCATTATTAACATTTCTACTTGTTTGGTTAGATTTATAAGAATTTCTGTTTTAAAATAATCAAACAAATTTCCAAGTTTAGCTTGACTTACCGATCTTGATGATGATTTACCTACTCTTGCCCTTCCTCTTGATATGTGTTTGCATGTTTCACAAATTTCTTAAAATGATAATTGGTATACATCACCTCTACTCATGAGATCAAGGAGATCAATCCACTCATCCCTAATTGTTCTAAATAAGAGGCTTTTTAGTGTGTCGAATCCTAAATGATGTAGTTTTTCTCTCTTAACATTATACATGAACATTTCTATTAAATCCTCTAGACCCTAATCTTCTTTTCGATTCATCCTAAAAGTTTCTTCTTTAAGATCATGATCTTTATATTTTTCTAGAAATATATTTTGCATATCATTCCATGATCTTACTGAATTAGTCCCTAAACTCATGAACCATTTAAGAGCTCTATCCTTCAACGTTGCCGGAAACAATCTTAGTTTTTGAGTTTTTAATAAGTAACCATAAGATCTACAAACAGTTTCAAATTCAAAGAGAAAGGTTTCTGGATCTTCTGACCTCAGACCATGAAATTTTGGAAGAAAAGATGGAGGGATGTTCTTCATGTGCATGCTACCATCAGTATCTTGAATGGGAAATCCGAGAGGGTCTTCTTCATTGTCATCATCTCCATCCATTTCTTCTACATCCTTTGCCATTGTGTTCTTCTACCTACAAAAGTGAATATTAATGTGGCTCTTACTACACCACGTGATCAAATGGGGGGTGGGTTGGTGTTGGAGATTTTTTTCTTTTTGTTTTTATGATTGAATGTGTTAGAGCCTAGATTTGCCTCAGGCTAAAAAGGCAAGGTTTGAGGTCCACATCAAACCACGCTCAGCCTCGTAGCTAGCCCTACGAGAACAGGAGAGGGCTCTCTCCGGGTCAACCTCAGGAAAAGATAATCGATGGGGCTGGAGATCACTAAAAAACAAACTAATTTTAGGCTAGGTATGAAGTGCAAAGTTTTGATTTGATCTTTTGGGGGTTTTGTTGGAAAAAAGGGACAGGAAAATTTTGGGTCCGAGGATGAAGCCTAGTTTTTGCAGAGTTCTAATTGGGGCAAGGAAGGCAATCTTTTTAATGCTTTGGATTGAATGAATGGGTGGATCAGACTGGTGAGGAGCCAAGGAGGGAAAGAAGGTCTCAAGATTCCTCCTCAAACAGATGAAAACATGTAGAATTAAACCAAATATCCAAGCAGAGCATAGCAGTCCAATGAATTCTACCTTAATCACTCATTTGTTTAATTGGAGAAGACAAGAGAAGGGAAAATGATACACATAAACATCAGTGAACTTACAAATACATAGAGAAAAACACCATCAAAACACAGAGCCACATGGATCCCAATAAGTGTTGCAAAACCCTGGTCTGTCCTTTGCCAAAAATGCAGAGATAAAATGTACAATGATGTGCCAAGCAATCCCAAGTGTCCAACCCTGAAAATGACTGAGAAATTACATGATATAGACAAGCCTAACTCCTTCCCATGCCTCTAGGGGTCGAGATCATAATTCTAGGAGCTGTTTCAACCATATCTAAACAAGGAACTGAAAAATAGGCAATGAAACAACTTGCCTCTATATGTTAGGAAACTAATTCATTCACTCACATTTCACCTTTTGGTGAATGAAACTTCTAGAACAAGTAAAAATGTGCCAAAATTACACCATGGTCATCAAATTACATCATGAAAAGTCAAGAATTACATCGAGAAGCAAAACTGGTCAAAACTGGACGAATTTCTGAGCTGAACAGTGAAAAATGGGCAAAAATCCTCTATGCGCCGCGCCTGATTCTCTATGCATCGCGCCACTTTGAAGCTGATTTTGAGGCACTTCCTAAAGTCCAAATTGAGCCCAAGTGTGCTTTATGGAAATCCCTGCCTGCCTACTTTCCAACCCAAGTGGAATTTCTGAATTTGGATGTCATTTTCCCCTCCAAAACTTCAATCTCCCAAGACTGCTTCTTGTGTGTCAAAATAGAGGCAGTGAGGTCATTTTTTGAGTGTTTTTGACCTAGTGAGGACTCAAAACTTGCCCAAATTTCTTGGCCATGCACCAAAAACCATGATTTTTCATGCAAAATCCAGAAATGTAAACTTTTTGTGATTTGGATCTCCCTAGCAAAAGCAAGTGCCGCGTGGCGCGGCGCATAGGGAGGAAAACCCTATGTTAAAACGTTTTGTACGTAGTTCCTTTTTTCATACCAGTTTTTCGGACCTTCCTATGGTCCAAATTGGGCGCGGGATAGCTCATTGGAAAGGTATTTGAGTCTACTTTCCAACCCAACTTTAAATTTTCACTTTGGAGTTCATTTGCCATGTCAAAAGTCAAATCTCCCAAGAATGGTCAAAATGTGCCAAATGAGGCTGCCTCGGGGCAGAGTGCTGTTGCAGTCAACTTTTGAATGGCTTCCTCAACTCAAAATTGAGCTCATGATAGCTCATTAGAAAGCTCTTTGTGTATAATTATCATTTGACTCATCAAGAAATTCATTTGGCCAACCAAGATAGGAGAAAACTTGATTTTCCCAAGGTCACTTCAGAGGTGCATCAATTCTCCCGAGGCGACTGTATTTTTGACATTTCTCTAAAACCATGACACCTCTGTAAAAAGTGAAGGAGGTTTTTCTTCCTTGGCCTATTGTAGACAAACAACACTCTCATTTTTCCCAAATTTATCTTTTCTTGCTCAAAAACATCATTTTATTAAAACCATCCGTTTTGTGTGATGAATGGCTTGCTCCTTAGAATGACTTCTCGACAAATGATGGAGATCTGATGTTCGATGATATGAAATGACCTCATACCTTTTGATATCCATTACACCTCCTCTACTCATATATATCTGATCCCATAGCCAAACCTAGCTCAGTGGGAGAGGAAATTAGGGTTTGGGGATTTATGGTTAGGATTCTGGGGTTTTACATTGGGAAATTTTGTGAAAGGGAATTTGGGATATGGGATGGGGTTTTAGTAATTTTAGGGGGGTAGGGAACAATGAAATCAGGGACAAAAGGAATAAGGGAGATAAGAGAATGATGGAAAGAGCAAACTTGGTGGCAAATAGTTGATAAAACCCTAGGCAACCATTTTTATATGAGAACTTTGACATGGTAGGGTTTAGACCATCACCATTGATCAATCACCATATCATAGGACAAATTTGAATGAAATGCAATGATTGAGGCTCTACCTGGCAAATTCATGCGAATTATTGGCAATTTGGAGGAATTTTGAGCAGTTTCGGGCCTTTAAGTGTATATGCCGCATAGGACGCCCAATGCGCCATGCCTCCCTAGTGCGTCACGCCAGCGTTGTTTTAGACTGAAAAATGAGGCCCAATGTGCCGCGCCTGGTGGGTGCGTCGTGCCTCCTGCCCAGTGCGCCGCGCCGCTGAATTGGAGTGATTTTCACCCAATAACCTCACTTGCTTACCAAAATTTCTCTATGTTGCTTCTCCACATTTCCACTTTAGCTCTTTGATGTATTTAGTATGCAAATGAACTCTTGGAACGCAAAAATGATATATATGCTAAGGATTTAACTCTTGATTTTAAAAAACCAATTTGTCATGTTGCAAACTTTGACACTTCACTCTGAAACTCTGTTTTTTGCTTCCTTTATGATTTTTTGAGCTGAATGATGAACCTCTTGTCTTTTTGTGCAGGGATAGCTATCATTGGATTCAGCAAAGGAGACCAAGGCTGCGCTTAAAGAATTTCACAACTAAAGGAGCTTTGAGAATTACATATTTATTACAAAGATAAAATGGACGATTTTTCTTCAAAACAGATTTTTAAAGAAAAATCATGATCAAGCATATTGGCGATGAAATTTATATCATGAAAACTTATTTCAAACCTCCCTCATATGCCTGCTAGTATTATTGGACACTTTGAAGACAAAATTTGCGAAACCCTAAACCTAATGACTGACATGACTCTTGGCTAATCAAAAGATCATCCATAATGACTGTAAAATTGACTTTGATGAACTTTAATGATCAGACACGAAACAACAACTACATGACATGAGGGAAGTATGGAGACAAGACCCTTCTATCAGAAGATCGATGCTCCTAATGGAATGCAGATGATCGAGCTGAATGAGACACCTAAAATGAAATGCAACAAAAGAGGTTTTGATCTCTGATGGAGGGCTGAATAGACCGACTCTAACATTGGCTCCAATGGGGATGGTAGCTCCTTGGAGGTGCCAAGAACGGCAGATCTTTGGGTGAGCAGACAGTGCCTTCGTCCATTGGGCTATGGAGTCGATGACTTGACAAAACCACACAAGATTTGTTAACTCATTTATTGACTGAAAATTGGACTCAAAACTAAAATTGAAAACCATAATAAAACCAAACATGACTAAAACATAACTAAAAAACCTACTCTAAGTGTTCTTTTCACCCTCGATCAAGTGAAATGGAACAGCCAATGCAACCATGTAAGCATCTTGGCTGCTATTTGAATTCTCCGCAAGTGCTCGCTTGGGTACAACAAGAGAAAACTATTGAACAACAACTCCCATGGAAAGTCGGAATCAAGTTGACTGCTAATAAACTTGCAAAGCATGAATTGACTGGATGACTTTAAGAATACTGCGAAAGGATCTTCATAATTGATTTCCATTAACACATTACTGCTCTGGTCCAAGTAATCTTCATAGCTAGATATTAAGATTTTTCTCACATATGCACTGTCTTTTTTTTATGATTGCAGCAACCTGTCAAAAGGATCTTGAATTTCGTGAATAACTAAACTTTGTTGCTGATTCCAAACAGAACAAAAATATCCTTTATCAATCTCCTCATATGACTGCAAACTTTGATCTGAGCTTTGTAATAAAAAATCTGTTAAACAAGACAATGAAGATGACCTTTGAATCAGATTATTATCAACATTCTCTTCTGTCACATGGTTAGCAGATGGGGAAGCACTTTTATAGCAAACATCATCCAACACACGAGTAATAGGGTCATCAAAAATTTGTGAAGATTGTTGCGATGTATCCATTAAAACTGTATGATATCCTACTGGTTGTTCATCTTTTTCTTTAGAGATATTACGAAGATTCTGCCTTATAAACTGAAATGCTTCGAAACAAAAGGGTATAGAATCCTCTTGCATCATTAAATGATGTATTTCGGCTGCCACACCTTCATCTGTAATCTGACCTTCATCCTCAACATTAAAGCTGAGAGATTATTGATTTCCTACAGGCTGCTCATTTGAAGATTTACTATGCAATTTACCCTTCAAAAACTGAAATGATTCAAAAAAGAAAGGTAGGGAATCTTCTTGTATCGTTTGATCATATGTGCCATATTCCATGTCTTCCTGTGCAACTTGACAATCAATGGCATTTGGTGGCTGGAAATCTGAATATGAGAAGTCTTGAACAAGGTTTTTATTGCCCTCAAGATGGTCCAGATCAAGACTTGTTGACCGCTGATTTCTGATTGCATGGAAATTGTCTCTGATGAACTGAAATGAAGCAAAACAAAAAGTCAAAGATCCTTCACTTACTTCAAAATTTGTTGCACTTTCCACGTCATTGTCATAGCTGATATGCATCAGCTGATCACTGTATTCGAGCTGCTGTAAGTGAACCTCTTCCTCCTCCCACAAACTAGCTGCTGATTTGTCTGCAAGATTAGCTTCTGTTTGGAGAACATAATCATCATCATCATACTGATCAAACTGAGGCAAATCATCACTATAAAACACATCATCAATCATACATGTCATATCAACAGATCCCTTCTTTTCACTGCTTATTCACATGCATCTCTTGTTTTTATTTTTTTCTATTTCCGCATTTAGTATTAATGATTTCTTGTTGTAGGATCGAGTTAAATGGTTGATGAAAGTTCTTTTGCAGCATCAGAAGAATTATTTCATCCTTGGAAAAGCTTTGGAAGTTCATCGTAATCATTGAGTTGCTTGGATTAGTCTTCTTATTCCCAAATCTAGATTTCTGGAACCCCTTTGTGGCAAAGAACAACAAATTTCTGCTATTTTTTAGAGCATGCTAACGAGCTTGAATCAATTTGGTTCCACTTGCATTAGATCACAAAACTTTTTTAGTTCATAACAAAAATTACTCATTTTCACTTGATTACATTAGGCATTTTTTAGATTTACTAGTTCTCGAATTTCTAGATTTTTGACTAGTAATGTTTTTATATTTTTTAACATGGGTTAATAGAGGTTTTTTTTAGTGATTCCACTTGGAATGATGACATAATACATCATAGTTAATAAAAAAATTTGTCCCATCCAATTTGGATTTGATTTTCTTGGTCATTCGATGAATTATAATGTCGTATAGTAAATCTGTAACATCATATAGGAAATCACTGTAGCATCTTGTAGGAAAGCCTCTTTTAAGCCTGAATTGAGAAAAATCATCATTGAAGCTGGGATTAGGCCTCTACTTGACCTCCATGTCATCAAGACCATATTAAACCTCTTGCTCCACACTTGTCTCCCTTGCCAAAGTTCAAAGAAATATTAGCATTTGCATTCATAGAGCAAAAAGTTAAAAAAAATGAGTTCTTTTATATTTACACATGCACACAATAGTTAATACTCTCTAGATCATATTTCATGCTCAGTTAGTTTAAATCATCACATGTGATAAATATGGTTAAGTTAGGTTTCTTTTACATTTAGTTCATGATCTTTATGTAATTACAATAGGCTTCTTTCCTTGTACTTTCTTTCTTGCAATAGGTTAAGGTTCCATTTCGAACATTTCATTTTTTGCAATTAGTTTAGGATTTGGCTTCATTACATGCACTCCATTAAATCATGGCGGCAAATGAAGGACACATTGTATGTCGCACATATAATGCTGATACCTCTTAAGTTTATACGAACCCCGGGTTGATAATTGAAGTTGGTAGCCTTAGGAGTTGCAACATTCTTGTTGCAATACCGAGTCTCATCACTTTTTGGTGTCGTTGCCGGGGAGGTGTCAAAGTATGCATTGTTTTCTTCCCGAGTTGATTCATTTCTTTTTAGTTTTGCAAAAAAAAAAAATATTTGCATTAGGCATATTGAATTTCAAAAGTAGAAAACTGCATTGCATTATAGCTTTCATTCTGTTAGAGTCGGTATGTTCAGCCCTTCGTCAGAGATCAAAACCTTTTTTGTTGCATTTCATTTTAGGTGTCTCATTCAGCTCGATCATCTACATTCCATTAGGAGCATTGATCTTCTGACAAAAGGGTCTTGTCTCCATACTTCCCTCATGTCATGTACCTGTTGTTTCGTGTCTGATCATTAAAGTTCATCAAAGTCAATTTTACAGTCATTATGGATGGTCTTTTGGTCAGCCAAGAGTCATGTCAGTCATTAGGTTTAGGGTTTCACAAATTTTGTCTTCAAAGTGTCCAATAATACTAGCAGGCATATGAGGGAGGTTTGAAATAAGTTTTCATGATATAAATTTCATCGTCAATATGCTTGATCATGATTTTTCTTCAAAACTCTGTTTTGAAGAAAAATCGTCCATTTTATCTTTGTAATAAATATGTAATTCTCAAAGCTCCTTCAGTTGTGAAATTCTTCAAGCGCAACCCTGGTCTCCTTTGCCGAATCCAATGATAGCTATCCCTGCACAAAAAGACAAGAGGTTCATCATTCAGCTCAAAAAATCATAAAGGAAGCAAAAAACAGAGTTTCAGAGTGAAGTGTCAAAGTTTGCAACATGACAAATTGGTTTTTGAAATCAAGAGTTAAATCCTTGGCATATATATCATTTTTGTGTTCCAAGAGTTCATTTGCATACTAAATACATCAAAGAGCTAAAGTGGAAACGTGGAGAAGCAACATAGAGCAATTTTGGTAAGCAAGTGAGGTTATTGGGTGAAAATCGCTCCAATTCAGCGGCGCGGCACACTGGGCAGGAGGGGCGCCGCACCCACCGGGTCGGCGCCTTGGGCCGCATTTTGCAGTGTAAAACAACACTGGCGCGACGCACTAGGGAGGCGCGGTGCATTGGGCGTCCTGCACGACACATACACTTAAAGGCCCGAAACTACTCAAAATTCCTCAAAATTCAAATTTGTCCTATGATATGGTGATTGATCAATGGTGATTGATCCGAATGGAAAATGGCATCAACCCATGGTACTCATCCATCCATATTATTCATCAACCCATGGAATTTACCCATGGTATTGTAAATGGCATCCGCCCGTGGTATTGTAAAATCCACCCATGGTATTCATTCACCCATGGAATTGACCCATGGTATTGTAAATGGCATCTGCCTGTGGTATTGTAAAATCCGCCCATGGTATTCATTCACCCATGGAATTGACCCATGGTATTATAACTAGAAAAATACTATAAGTAACAAGTCACATTTTGTAAAATGACAGATTGTCCACCACAATGTAGCCTTTACAGTTATTATCGGTTTTAATAAAAAAAAGTTTCTTGGTGGTTTTGTTTATTGGGCATTCTCCTATTTTTCTTCTGGCAATGCAAGTTTTCAGATCTTGGGGGTCTCTCCTCCCAAGATCCATTTCAATCTTTTAGATCTTGGGGGCCTCCTCCCAAGATCCGGATCAGTGGTATCAGAGCAGGTTATGATTCCATGGGAACGAGGGTTTGATGCATGTTTCAGTTTCAAATTTTGCAGCAATATTCAACAAACTTCAGGCATGTGCTACAACCTCCACAGAGCACTTTCTTGGGTCAAGCAGGAAGAATTTTTCTTTTCTCATTTTTTTGCAGGATTTTTTTTGGGCGGCGACTTTGCAGATCAGATCTAAAACATTTGGTACAAAATTTACAAAATCAAATACCAGATCTGGATTCCTCTCGAAAAATCACCCAATTTCAAAAAAAAAATGGGTCAAATCGGAGTCCGGATGTGGGAGATATCGCTGATTTAAAATCAGCTATTTTATCAGAATTTTTGTGACGACGGAACTGTTGCAGCACAAATCTGAGATCTCAGAGTGCCCAGATAAGGATTTCCATCACATGGGAAGATGCAAAATGGTCATTCTACTTCCAAAAACAGGTTATAATAAACATTCTGAGTTTTATTGGCCGAGTTATGTCCATTTTAATTCTGGAGCAGCATTCGGAGTGGGTTTCCATTGGAAGACATGCCCTCCCACCCCACTTTAGTAGGCACCTGCTTCACATTCATCAGTTTCAACATAGCAGCAATCGGCTTGGGTTATTTGGAGATGTGCCCTCCCACCCCAAGCTATGTAGGCACCTGCTACTTCATCAGCAACCAACATCACGGTTGTGGGTCATCCACAAACCCACACTTCATCGAAGTCCATTTGCTAGGCCGTACACTGTTAGTATCACAGTTGGTCACAAGCATTACAGGGTATCTCTATCCTCGGATCTTCGTTCTTCATGGTTATGGGTCATCCACAAACCCACAGTTCATCGAAGTCCATTTGCTAGGCCACACACTGTCAGAATCACAGTTGGTCACAAGCATTACAGGGTATCTCTATCCTCGGATCTTCATTTATGAGGGTTTTGGGTTAACCACGTAAAACCCTTATCTTCAGTGGATCTTCATATTCAACAAAGGCTTTGTAGGAGGGAACTTTACGCAATGGGGACCATTGCTTCTTAAGGAGGGAGGAATGATCCGAATGGAAAATGGCATCAACCCATGGTACTCATCCATCCATATTATTCATCAACCCATGGAATTTACCCATGGTATTGTAAATGGCATCCGCCCGTGGTATTGTAAAATCCACCCATGGTATTCATTCACCCATGGAATTGACCCATGGTATTGTAAATGGCATCTGCCTGTGGTATTGTAAAATCCACCCATGGTATTCATTCACCCATGGAATTGACCCATGGTATTATAACTAGAAAAATACTATAAGTAACAAGTCACATTTTGTAAAATGACAGATTGTCCACCACAATGTAGCCTTTACAGTTATTATCGGTTTTAATAAAAAAAAGTTTCTTGGTGGTTTTGTTTATTGGGCATTCTCCTATTTTTCTTCTGGCAATGCAAGTTTTCAGATCTTGGGGGTCTCTCCTCCCAAGATCCATTTCAATCTTTTAGATCTTGGGGGCCTCCTCCCAAGATCCGGATCAGTGATGGTCTAAACCCTACCATGTCAAAGTTCTCATATAAAAATGGCTGCCTAGGGTTTTATCAACTATTTGCCACCAAGTTTTCTCTTTCCATCATTCTCTTGTCTCCCTTATTCCTTTTGTCCCTGATTTCATTGTTCCCTACCCCCCTAAAATTACTAAAACCCCATCCCATATCCCAAATTCCCTTTCACAAAATTTCCCAATGTAAAACCCCAGAATCCTAACCATAAATCCCTAAACCCTAATTTCCTCTCCCACTGAGCTAGGGTTGGCTATGGGATCAGAGATATCTGAGTAGAGGAGGTGTAAGGGATATTAGAAGGTATGAGGTCATTTCATATCATCGAACATCAGATCTCCATCATTTGTCGAGAAGTCATTCCAAGGAGCAAGCCATTCATCACACAAAAGGGATGGTTTTTCTAAAATGATGTTTCTGAGCAAGAAAAGATGAATTTGGGAAAATTGAGAGAGTTTTCTTTCCAAAATTGGCCAAGGAAGAAAAACCTCATTCACTTTTTACAGAGATATCATGGTTTCAGAGAAATGTCATAAATACAGTCGCCTCGAGAGAATTGATGCACCTCTGAAGTGACCTTGGCAAAATCACGTTTTCTCCTAGCTTGGTTGGCCAAACAACTTGCTTGATGAGTCAAATGATAAATATACACAAAGATATTTCTAATGAGCTATCATGATCTCAATTGGGAGTTGAGGAAGCCCTTCAAAAATTGACTGCAATAGCACTCTGCCCTGAGGCAGCCTCATTTGGCACATTTCTACCATTCTTTGGATATTTGACTTTTGACAGGGCAAATGAACTCCAAATTGGAAATTTCAAGTTGGGCTGAAAAGTCGACTCAAAGACCTTTCCAACGCACTATCCCATGCCCAATTTGGATCATGGGAAGGTCCTCAAATGTAGTCTGCAAAAAGGTGCTATGTACAGAAATGTTTAACACAGGGTTTTCCTCCCTATGCGCCGCGCCACGTGCCGCTCGCTTTTGCTAGGGAGCTCCAAATCACAAAACGTTTACATTTCTGGATTTTCATGAATAATCATGGTTTTTGGTGCATGGCCAAGAAATTTGGGTAAGTTTTGAGTCCTCAGGAGGTCAAAAACACTCAAAAAATGACCTCACTGCCCCTATTTTGACACACATGAAGCAGTCTTGGGAGATTGAAGTTTTGGAGAGGCAAATGACATCCAAATTCAGAAATTCAACTTGGGTTGGAAAGTAGGCAAGTAGTTCTTTGCAACAAGAACACTTGGGCTCAATTTGGACTTCAGGAAGTGCCTCAAAATCAGCTCCAAAGTGGCGCGACGCATAGAGGATTTTTGCCCATTTTTCACTGTTCAACTTAGAAATTCGCCTAGTTTTGACCAGTTTTGCTTCTTTATGTGATTCTTGACTTTTCATAATGTAATTTGATGACCATCATGTAATTTTGGCACATTTTTACTTGTTCTAGAAGATTCATTCACCAAAAGGTGAAATGTGAGTGAATGAATCAGTTTCCTAACATATAGAGGCAAGTTGTTTCATTGCCTATTTTTCAGTTCCTTGTTTAGATATAGTTGAAACAGCTCCTAGAATGATGAGATCGACCCCTAGAGGCATGGGAAGGAGTTAGGCTTGTCTATATCATGTAATTTCTCAGTCATTTTCAGGGTTGGACACTTGGGATTGCTTGGCACATCATTGTACATTTTATCTCTGCATTTTTGGCAAAGGAAAGACCAGGGTTTTGCAACACTTGTTGGGATCCATGTGGCTCTGTGTTTTGATGGTGTTTTTCTCTATGTATTTGTAAGTTCACTGATGTTTATGTGTATCATTTTCCCTTCTCTTGTCTTTTGCAATTAAACAAATGAGTGATTAAGGTAGAATTCATTGGACTGCTATGCTCTGCCTGGATATTTGGTTTAATTCTACATGTTTTCATCTGTTTGAGGAGGACTCTTGAGACCTTCTTGCCCTCCTTGGCTGCTCACCAGTCTGATCCACCCATTCATTCAATCCAAAGCATCAAAACGATTGCCTTCCTTTCCCCAATCAGAACTCTGCAAAAACTAGGCTTCATCCCCGGACCCAAAATTTGCCTGTCCCTTTTTTCCAACAAAATCCCCAAAAGCTCAAATCAAAACTTTGCACTTCATACCTAGCCTAAAATTAGTTTGTTTTTCAGTCATCTCCAGCCCCATCGATTATCTTTCGCTAAGATTGACCCGGAGAGAGCCCTCTCCTGTCCTCGTAGGGCTAGCTACGAGGCTGAGCGTGGTTTGATGTGGACCTAGAACCTTGCCTTTTCAGCCTGAGGCAAATCTAGGCTCTAACATAATGGCGACCATACTGGGGAAGAAATTTTATTTTCATTGTTTGGCTGTGTAGACTACAGACGGAGCCTGAAGTTAGCCAGGTAGCCTTCGAAACGCTTTTTCTTTGCATTAGCGTAAGTAGATAAAAGCTACTTCAGTCAATCTCCAGTCTAGTTTATAAACTGAACATCTGATTTAAACGATCACCCCAGTACTTGTATCAAGTTAGATCTGATGGTTGATGGTGGTGTTAACACCCAGGTTGTTCCCTATGACTCCCAAGGGAATACGGCCGGGGTAACCACTAACCAATCTTTGGGTTACAGTTCCTAGCCTAACTGCAACCAGAGAGGGCTCTCTCTTTATGATTTGTCTCTGTTATGATGGTGTTTTAGGCTAGCTATTATGCTCAGGCTTTGTTTTGTGTTTGGTTGAAGGATTTCTTTCAGGTCTTATGAGGCAGTGTTTAGACAGTATAATACCATTGGGAAATGGAGTCTGGAGTTGTGAAATGATCTGATATGCTGGTTTGGTGTTGTTCTAACTGCAGGGCCTATTGAGTATTTTAAACAGACAAACTAGATCAAATGGTGATGTACGTTGATTCAACAGAAAGCAATCAAGAATTTCCTATTGAGCTGGTGGGTGAAAGTGAGCACACTGCACAGGAGCAAAACTTTGAATTCCTGTGACAAAGGTCACTGTGATAGATGTATTCCAGAAAGTGCAGCATTTAAGAATTACACTTAACTAGATTACAGCTGAAGAAAACATTGATAAACAACGCAGATTTAACTCAGGTTACTCAGTGAATAAATCCTGAAAGCTATTCTTTTTCCTTGTTGCTTAGTATTGAAAACAGATAACATATACGGATTTTAACAAAAACAGCTAATTAACAGAGAGAGATACAGAGACTTATTGTATGATGAAATACACAGGGATCCAGTAGTTATCAACAGCCACCAGAACGCATCCAACACCTCAGAAATCCAAGAAATTCCATTGCTTTGCTCTATTAACTTCTGAAAAGGATTACAGCATAAGAACTTCTTCAGGAGAAATCAACAACAACCCTTGCAATCTTATGCCAAGGGGACTTTATAGAAATGCGTATACAAAATATCTCAGGCATTGAGTCATCTGAGAGAGAAAATATCTACATTGTTACGTTCAGAAAGTAGGCAAGGAGTTATTACAATCTTAAATGCAGCGTAAATGCCCTTTATGTCTGTCAGAGGATTGTTTTGACTTTTGAGTGTCACTGAGTCGGTTGCATTACTCTGTTTTAATTCTGGAGATACGCATTTACTTTTGGCTGCGCAGTGCGTTCTTGGGTCTGCCAGCTGTGGTTCTCTTTTTCTGCTTTGTTGGCCGCTACATCTGCTGAGTTGGCTCAGCTTTGATTTATGCTGCATGCTGACTTTGCTGAACTGTGCTTTTTACAAAAAATTGTAATAAAACAGAGATTTGGTGAATGCCTTACTGATTACAAAATTCTGTGTATTGCATCTGTCCACCATTCCTGTGTAGGGAGCTGATGCTTGAGGATGGCCTCCATTGTCTCTTCAGCTTCTGTATATTTGAAAAAAGTTGGGGCTACATCAAACAAGTGATTAATTTCATTCATTATAAAAAGTAGATTTTCTATCTTACTATAGAAAATCTGTCCTGTAATAGGCCCTGTGTCTTCTGAAGTGCTGGCCTTCTCATTGACCTGTGCTGAGGCAAAAACATTTACTCTTTTAGCATACTGTTCATGGGTGAATAATTTCCCTCCGCTGTTCAGTAAGCTAGGGAGTCCTCTACTCTGCAACACCTGAAATTTCTCCATGAACTTATTTACCTCTGTCTGCATATCCTGGGTTCTCCTGTCCAATGTCTGCACTAGATTTCTAAGAGTAAGAACCCTCTTGATCATTTGAATGGTCTCAGTTCTATTTGTGATTCCAATGGTGGCTAACTGAGAACTTGATTTGTGGTTAAGCACATTGATCATTCTTGTAGCAACTTCAGGCATATTTCCTAATAAGGCCCTTGATGTTCGGATTTCCTTCTGTGTCTTTGGGATGAGCTCTAGTTGCTCATGGATTGTCTCGATATATGGCCATTGGTTGTTGATGGATTGACCAATATTGGACCATATCATTGCTCTGATCTCAGATATGATTTTATCTAGCTTGAGCTCATTCTCAAGCTCTTTGATCCTGTCTTTAAGGGCCTTGATTTCCCTGGCCTTTTCTCCCACCTCTCTTTTTGTCTTATCATGCCTTTCATTTACCTTGGCCAGCTTTTCCTTAGTTTCATTCAGCTCTGTCATCTGGGCTTCCAAAATTTGTATTTCATTCTTTAGCTTCTGCATATCTAGGCTCTGATCTGTGCTGATGGGTGCTGCTGAAGTAGATGTGGCTGTTTGTTCAGCCTGCTGAGGTGGAGGCACAGTAGTAGGAATAGTATCCTCAAGATTGATGACTTGAGGAGAGGGCTGAGATGTCTGCCCTTCTTGTGCTTGTTTTAATGATGCTTGTAGAGGTGCTTGTGTAGCTTCATATTGCCCCAATTTTTCTTGTGCCTTCACAAGCTCTTTGTAAATGGAAACTAGCAGGGCAGTAGAATCCTGCTCATACCTTTGCTTTGCTACCTCATCAGTCTGTGGATGGATAGTGGCTGGAATTTTGATCTTCTTTCTTAGTGCAGCCATGTCAGCATCTCTAAGTTTCAGGATCTCTTGTATCCCTTTGATGTCATTAGGATTGTGCCCAATTTCTACAATGATTTCC
This sequence comes from Pinus tabuliformis, assembly GCA_031772625.1. Taxonomy (NCBI): domain Eukaryota; kingdom Viridiplantae; phylum Streptophyta; class Pinopsida; order Pinales; family Pinaceae; genus Pinus; species Pinus tabuliformis. The sequence goes on along the minus strand of CM062818.1, from coordinate 1,928,097,212 downwards.
TCTAGGGATCTTATCCTGTTGTCTTTGGCCTGAGAAGAGGCCCTCTCCAGTTCTAGCTGGGAAGATGTAGCATTCAGACTGCTTGTTAATTTGTAATTCTCCAAAGTCTTGTCGGCCAATGAAGCATACACCATTTCGCCAGTTTGCTTATGCAGCTCAATTTTGTCCATAGGGTGTATGTCCTTGGCGAGGACCTCCAGGTTAGTCCTAAGATAGTCAGCAGTGGATTGTGGCTGGAGTGCCGTAGGCATAAAGTGACTCATTATCATTTTTCCTTCACTTACATCAAAAGCAGACATAAGTCTCTGCTGATTGGAAGGAGCCATGTTTAGCAGGTGATTGTACAGTTGTACTTTGATAGGATCACTCCTCCTCTTGATGTCTATAAATTGTTGCTTGATGCTTACTTGTCCCTCCTTCTGCTGGCTGGAGGAGCTGACCTCCCCTCCCATGGTCCTGTCCTGTTCCTGCTGGAAGGAACTTGCTGATGCTTCTCTGCTGGGTGGGCCCATGCCCAATGCCTCTCTTATTGCTATATCCTCCTCTGGAAAATCATTTAGTCTCTGCCTTTTCTCTCCCTGGTCTATAGAGGATGTCAGGGGAGTTTCTCTGTCCCTTTTTCTAAAGACAAATGTATCCTCCTTTTGAGGGGTTTGGAGGACTGAAGCATCAAAGGTAGTGTCTTGTCTTGTAGGCACCGTTCTTTCAGTGGTCTGAGGAGTCTCCACTGTTTCCTTTTGCTGGGCAGACTGCTCCTGCCTTTGTTCTTCTTGATGTTGTTGCTCTTGCTGTTCTGGTTCTTCTTGCTGCCCTTGCTGCAGCCCTTCTGCTTGCTGCTGTTGTTTTTGTTGCTGTTCCTGCTCCATCTCTTTGCCTTTGCCCTTTTCTGAGATGTTTTCACCAGTTCTTGTAGCTTGATGTTGGGCAGTTGAGGAAGACGCTGCTGCTCCAACTTGTGTGCTTGGCAGTGAGGTGACCTGTGAATAAAACTCAAGGTCAGCCATCTTCTTAAGGTTTCTTAGAGCTCTTTGATTAAGCTCTTCTTGGGTCACATTTTCTTCTAAAGTTCCTCTTCTCCACTTGCTTTGGTTGGCATATTTTTCTAAATGAGGAAGGCTATAATGACCATAAGCAGATAATTTGTATTTGAGCCTCCTTATTGTAATGAAGTTGTTGGGGTCATAAGGTTTCCATATGAAGCTGTATTTGAGACCAAGGCCCACAAGCATTCTATCTGCCTCTCTCCACCCTTCATCCCTTTCATTGAGAAGGAAATGGCCAAGTTGATTTCTGGCTTTTAACTGTGCCTTCTTACCTTTTCCTGAAAAGTGGAGCATATCCACATAACCAAACTGCCTGAAGTATTCCAAGGCAAGTAGCCTCATAGGCACAAATTTAGGTAGTTTAAATGGGGGCAACTCACACCCATATAGTCTGATAACGGTGTGGTGTTGGTAGAAATACCAATCCCCAATACTGTATGCTTTTGATAAATGCAGGAGTCTTTGCATTTCGTCTGTCAATCTGGGAGGAGGTGAACCCAACAGTAGAGTCAAGGCTGGATGGATGAAAAGATCAATAAATTCGCAGTAGGTGTATGGAGAACAGCTTACTATGTGAAAAACGGATGTCCAATACACTACTGATCTTAGATTGCCCTGTGCATCTACTCTCTTCTTTGGGAAGGAGAACTTATCATGCTGGAAGTATAGGAGCAGATGATATAGGTAAGAGGTGTATTTAAATACCCTTTCTCTTGATAGATTCATCAACTGCTCATGCATCTTATCTGATATGTATGTGGCATAATCATAGTAGATTGGTTTCTTTCCTGGGGAAAACATAAGCATCATTTGTAGAACAGTTTCATCCACATACTCCACTGAATCATATCCCAAGATGGGACTGATCATGTATGCAAGGTCTAAGCCCAACTGGTTAAGGTAGGCAAAATTGATGGGAGGAGTTTGCACAGTATCAGCTTTGATGAAAATCTGATTAAGCTTTGTGATTTGTGCCTCTGTTATCCTGGCTCCCTGTACTATTAAATCAGCTAATGATAGAGGGACCAGCTTTTGATCTGTCTTGAACTGCAACATCTCCCTGATGGCTTCAGGGGTAATGAGGAACAGAATTGAGCCTGAAGAATCCAGCACTACCCTCTGGGATGCATCATAGTAGTCAGCAACTATGTGGATAAGCTCAGGGAATTGATTAACCTGAGGAAGCTTGAATATTGGGAGAAATGAATCCCAAATTCCCAGGATGTCTGTCCCCCTCTCATGTTTGATCTTTATTTCATTTAGGATTTGTAAATGGAATCTGCTTTTGCTCAACATTTCCTCTGATATCTTGTAGTCCAGGTCTGCTAATGCTCTTGTGTCCAATGTTCTATTAGGGGCATTCAGGGGAGCTACATTTAGGGCTATAGGAGCTACAGGGGGATCCATGACTCTTCTTGGGATGTGGTTCTCTTTGAAGACTGCTGTTACTATGCAGAGTAACACCGACAAAGTTTCTTTGCAGACAATGATGGTTTTATGAGTGAAGGGTGAAGGTAAAGGCTGCAGCAGTTGAAATACTGCTTTTGAGTGATTAGGTGGGTGGCAGAAATGCTCAGAGTATGCTCTTTTGTGGTGGATTTATTTCCTGCAGGTGACGGGTTCACGATTGCGTGAACCAGCGACAGTTTTCTTTCAAATTACCCACAGTGGTTCGACAAAAGTGTAGTGACGGCTCTGGTTCAGTCTAAATGTCAATTCAGTGGCATTTAACGGTGAATTTCGGGTCTTAAGGTCTGTTACTCATTGATACACGAAATGCAGTGAAATGGAATTTTAGAGCTCAAATGAGGAATACCTGCAGAGTCGGACTGGCTAGAGCTTGCTGGCGCCGAAGAGATGGATGTTCTGGTGGTCAGAAAACACTTTTCCGCGGCTGGTGCAGGTTTGGTCGTAATTATGCATGCAGGATAAACAACGATGAATGCGCTCAAAATGGCAAAAAACACGAATTTTCGGCCAAAATAGACTTTTTGGTGTTTTTGGCGCGAATTCGTGCTGACGTCAGCATGACGTCACAGGTGGGGTCGGGGTCGGATGACGTCAGCAGGACGTCATTCGGCCAGGTGGCGGCCTCTGGTTGGTCCACGGGGACAGTGAGATGGCAGGACAGGTGGACCAGTGGTTGAGCGGAGAAATGACGTGACGGCGTACGTGGGGTGACGGAGCAGTGACGCGGCGGTGAGGTGGCGGTGAGGTAATAGAAGCGTGAACGGTAAAACCGGAAACCGGGGCGGTTTCATATCGCACCGCCTACGGTACGGTGGCGGTATGCGTCAGTGGTACCTCCGATGGGCTGAGGAGGGGACGCGTGGCTGCCGCATGACGTAGTCAAAATACGGCCATCGGACGATATCATTCGTACAGCAGATGCGCTCCGATGCCGTGAGGGCCGTCGGATCTGAAGGGGTAAGATCTGACGGTTATCGGGAGTTTGACATGACAGGAAGGTAGCATAGTTAATGATCGGGCGTCGGAAGGGGTCCGATGTGATAAAGGCCGTCGGATCTGGAGTTCCTTGATCGGACGGTCGTCGGGAAAGGTGAAGCGACAGGCGGGTACGGGGAGCGGCATATTTATTTAATAATAATTCTGGGGATCTGTGCAAGGGCGGGGAACCTTGGCAAGGTGGGTTTTTTACGAATTTTAGTGGAATGCACCCGCCCTTTAGACTTAGGATAAACGAAAAATGTTGGTTTTTTGATGTTTTTAGCCATTTTGAAGCGGGTAAGGGTAGAAACTGGGCTTTTAGGGGTTTTTCATGTGCAAATGAGGATCAAAAAGTGAGGAAATGAATTTGCAAGGGAGAAGGGGGGTTTAGCTTAGGTTCATCAAGATGACCAGTTGCCATCTGATCCCTGACTCAAGACTTATTGGCTATAATACCAAGGGGTGGGTATTTATATAATGCTTGGGGTTTATACACCATGGTGTTAGTAGTAATAGGGGAAAAGGTAATATAGGGGATTTACATAGTAGAATTAGAGTTAATATGGATGAGAGGGTGAGTGGAGGGGAAACCATTTAAGTTTATGTGAAACAAACTTGGTTTTGAGAGTAGATCAAAAATGAAAAGATTTTTAGACAAGAAATGTGGCTTTTAAGGATTAAGAACCACCATGAAAGCTTAGTCTTTTCCATGAATCTTAGCTGATGGGGAATGTTAGAAATGAAATTGGAGGGGAATGAGGGAAATTAGTCATGCTTCCTGCTGCAATTCGATGAAGAAAAACACCTTTGTCAATTAATTGACTTCGCTTTGTTGCCCACAGTTACCATCTCTGCAATGGTAGGGATAACCTTTCTGCAACCCCAACTACTTACCCAGCTACTTGCCTAGCATTTTTATTTCTTCTTGGAGGGTGCACTTGGACTTGCAGACCCTTACTTGCCTTTTCTTTTCTTTGGCTTTTTCTTTTGCTTTTTCTATCTACTTCTACCCTTATCTCTTCCAAGGTCCCAGATTAAGCTGTTGGGAGCCTTTTCTTCTCTACCTGAACTAGTTGTCTGCCAAGATTAAGCAGTTTGGACAGACTTCTTTCTCTATTCTATAACTGAAAATTGAAAACATGGCATGATCCAGGTTAAACTGTTGGATCATCCACCAAAATTGAAATAAGGTCATCAACATAGAAACACTTTACACATCTCTTGTTCTCTAGGAAATATGGGATCTTTGTGATATCAAAGCAGAGCATATTTGGACTTTCCCTTGCCAATCATGAAATATGAAACCTATTGGTATAGGTATCCAACAGTGGCTCCACATGGGGATGGTTTTTCCTTTGAAAGACCAAGAACAGCAGGTCAGATTGCCTTGCTCTTTGACTGCCCATATCAATCTTGAAATTTGCTGCTTTGATGTGTCAAAATTGTGTGCTTCTTTCTTGGAAGACCTCTGATTCTATTTGCCTTTTGCTAGTTGGTGAATCACTTTAAAAACTGCATTTTTACAATCTAAATAGAAAATGATATGTACATCTGCATATATACAAGGGAACCTCAGGTTGTACTTATGGGAAATAGTCAAAATAATGCTTCAGCATCCTGCCATTGACAGGACCTTCATCCAAGTCAGTTTGAGTTAGGCTTTTGAGGAAGTAAGTGTTGTTACCTTGCACTGCTTGGACAGCAAATGGTCCTCTCCAAAGGGAATCAAATTTCCCATGTTTTCCTTTTTCTTCTCTCCTTGCATCCCACTTGAGGACTTTATTACCAATGCTGAAATCTTCTGCCTTAGTTCTTCTATCAAAGGCCTTTTTTAATTTTTCTTGTAATATCTGCACTCTGTTGAAAACTTGTTCTCTAGTTTGTTGTAAACAGATTATCTGATTGATTCTCCTTTGCATATCATTTGGCTCTGCTTGACTCTCTTGCAGAAGCTTTATAACCGGCACTCCGATTGATGAAGGAAATTTGGCTTCTAATCCATAGACTAACTCATATGGGCTGGTCCCAATTGATCTTTTTGTTGTTAGTCTATCTGCCCATAAAGCATTGACTAGTTTCTTATGCCAGTTCTTTTTGTTCTCTTCCAGCACCTTCTTTATGATATTTATTAAGCTTTTGTTTGATGATTCAGCAAGGCCATTTCCTTGGGGATAGTAGGCAGTAGAATGGCCTAAAGTAATGTGAAATTTATGGCAGAAGTTCACCATTTTCTTGGATCTGAAAGCAGCAGCATTGTCTGTTATTATTTTGTCTGGACAGCCAAATCTAGCCAGTATGTTGTTTTCCAAAAACTGAATGATTACTGAGTCATTTGCTTGTCTGCATGGGGCAACTTCAATCCATTTGGTGAAGTAGTCTGTGGCTGTTAAAATCCATCTGTGTTGGCCTGAAGATGAAGGATGAATTTCCCCAATGAAATCCAAGCCCCATTGTTGGAAAGGTCTCTCTGTTGCAATAGGTCTTAAGGGGAGTGGCAGCAACTGTCTTTTGCCCTCAAATACTTGACATTGATGACATGAGGTGATGAATCTCTTAACATCTGAGAACATGGTGGGCCAATAATACCCTGCCCTTAGTATTTTATCCACAGTGGACTTCCAGTACAAGTGTCCACCACAGTGTCCTGCATGAAACTCCTGCATGATATTGTTAGTTTCATTTTCCATTAAACAGTGCAGCAATATACCTTCATGGTTTTTCCAAAGCAGATTTCCATCCATCACACAAAATCTTGATGTTTTCATTTTTAAGAACCTACACTTAGTTCTGGACAGTCCTGGGGGAGCACACAGGTTTTGTAACACATAACAGATATCAGAGTACCAAGGAGATTGTTCAAAGGCTACATTGATCTTTGGAGTCGCCAGCTCTGTTTCACTATCCAGCTGATTGATATCTAGGGCCTGGAAATTTGATTCTGTCATTAAGTTGGCCAAGCCTTGCCCTTTTATTAGCTTTGTAGGTTTTATTTCAATGTCAAATTCTAGTATGTTGGCAATCCATTTTCCTCTTCTGCCCTCTAAGTTTTCTTGGGTGAGAATGTCTTTGACAATAGGACTTGGTACATAAGCCACAACATGGGAATAAAGGATGTAAATCCTAAAGTCTTTAATGGCTTTGACCAAAGCATAGGCTTGTTTCTCCATAATTTGATATTTTAGAGGGGCATCTCTAAGAGCCCTGCTGAAGAAGGCAATAGGCTTCTCATTCCCTTGGTCATCTTTCTGTAATAAAACAGCAGCAATAGTGTGCTGGGAGGCGAAAGAGAAAATGATAAAGTCTCTGTCAAACTGAGGATTGGTTAACACTGGGGTTTGAGTCAGGGCCAATTTTATACCTTCAAAGGCTTGTTTTGCTTCAACAGTCCACTTTACTTTTGAATCCTTTTTTAGCATGTTGTTTAATAATCTGATTAGTTCTGCTAAGTTTGGGATAAACCTTCTCAAAAAATTGATTTTTCCTAAGAATCCCTGCAATTCTTTGACATTCCTTGGGTGGGGCATTTGTAGGATAGCTTGTATCCTATCTGGATCAATTCTTATGCCATCTTTTGAAATAATGTGTCCTAAGAGTTTGCCTTCTTCCAAGCCAAATAATGACTTCTTGGGATTTAAGGAAATACCATATTTCCTGCATGTTAGGAAAATCTGTCTCAAATGTTTCAGATGTTCTTGGTCAGATTTTGAAAAGGGTGTAAGATCATCTAAGTAAATGACTAGGAAGTCATGAATCTCTTTTGCAAAAGCAATATCCATTGCTCTTTGAAATGTTGCCCCTGCATTTTTCAATCCAAAGGGCATTTTTACATATTTGAAAGTTCCCCATGGGGTTGTAAATGCAGTTTTGTCTTGATCATCAGGGTGTACTAGGATTTGATTAAAGCCTGAGAATCCATCAAGCAATGACATCCTTGAAGCTCCCACCACTCTTTGGAGAATATGATCCATTTTGGGTAAAGGGTAGTTATCTTTGAGTGATACTTGATTTAGATTCCTTAAGTCTACACAAAGTCTAATCTCACCAGTCTTTTTTCTTGTAGGGACTAAGTTGGAAATCCATTCAGAGAATCTGATTGGTGCTATGATGCCAGCTTTAAACATTTTTTGCAATTCCTTTTCAATGGAAGGAAGGAGTATAGGATTGATCCTTCTCAACTTCTGCTTAAATGGTTTTTGATTAGGCTTGAGGGGAATGGTATGCTGAATGACAGAAGTATCATAGGACTTTAGGTCCTCATAGCCCCATGCAAAAACATCTTGGAACTCTTTAAAGAGGTCAATGTACTTGGGTTTTTGATCAGGGGGCAAAGAAGCAGACAGCTTTATTATTTTGGGCTTGTGAATGGTACCAATATTGCATTCTTCAATGGCTGCATCTAATGGTTGCATTTTTGGCTTCCTAGGGATATCATTTGAATCAAAAATGTCCTCTAGCGGGGTAAGGCCTGTTGGAAGGAAATTGTCTTTGAGTTGTATGATTTCAGCTTCTGCGCTGGTCACCTCTTCACAGTCAATTTGGTGAATTTGCTGAATGTTTTCGTTGTTGAAGATGGTTGGATTCAGTAATTGTTTTGCTGTTCTAGATGATATTGGATGAACCATCTGTTGAAACAATATTTGTGATTGACTTGCTGATTCAAGTATTTGTGATTGACTTGCTGATTCAGTGTCAATATTTAATCCTGCAAACTCTTGTTGTAAGGTTAGAAAATTGTTTATTTGCATATCATCCTCAAATACTTGCCATTCTTTAACATTGTTTGGAATGGAGGGTCTGTACTTGACCTCGGCTGTGAAGCAATTGTTGGTTTCCAGTGGAAATTTGAACGTGCTGGCAAATGTTGCCAAACTGTGTGCATGGAGATTGTGGCCCCTTGAAATTTTTGTGATAAGGAACTCAGAGAAAGTGTCCAATATTTCAATTACAGCAGACCTGTAAGACCTCAACCTTTTGTCATTGGTGACAAAACTTCCTTTCACTTGTTGAATCACTAGATCAGAGTCTCCCATGATCGAAACCGTAGGAGCTTGTAATGCCTTTACTAGCTTGAGACCTAGTAACAGAGCTTCATACTCTGCCATGTTATTAGTGCATCTAAAGTTTAACCTACAAGCTCTGCCTTCTGCATGGGTTTTCTCTTTGTTATGTATCCAAACTCCAGCTCCTGCCCCTAACTTGTTGACTGAGCCATCAAATTCTAAGACCCACAGGATATCTTGCTTGACAGGAGATTTAAAGATCTGTTCATGTGATGGCAATGTAAGCAGGAGTTGGGGTTTCTTCTTTGGCTTGTGTTCTGGGACAGTTTCATCATTGGATTGAAAATCTTTGACAACTAGAGGAGGGGTCGTGTCCAGTGCTTGACTGATCGATATTTTATGGGTGGTACCTCCTTGATTAATGTTTTGTTCTTGCATGAGGGTTTCGGTCCTAATGTCATTGTTTGAGAGGCTTGCGCTGTCATTGAAGAGAATGAACGAATCTATGTCTGAATGGACAGCATATACAGGAAAGTTTTGAGGCTTTTCCTCACTGCTGACCATGTATTTCATGAGTGTTTCTCTGTAGAGTCTCTTTGGTTGCCCAAAGACAGAGATGGTGGCATATGACATATCTAATTGCAGGGAGCCTTGGAGTTTGGCTCCCCATGATCTTGATAATAGCATCCCATATTTAGGTGGGATATCAGCGACTACAACATCCATTAGAATGGTTTTGTTGGGGTATTGAACCAGGGACACACATAAATCTTTTATTAGACCTAAACACTTGACTTGGCTGGAGTCAAAGGAAAACAGGTCCTTGTATGGTCTTGTTATATCCAAATTCAATCTTTCCATGACTGCTTTTGGCATGAGGTTATGAGAAGCACCTGAGTCAAACATCGCGTTATGCAGAATTTTGTCATGAATATGCAAGCTGACATAAAAAGGTAATATCCCTGTAACTGCTGTTTTTCCATCTACCTCTGGGCCAAACAGTAATTCTGGAGTGTCATCTAACACATTTACATCATCTTTGCTATTAGTGAGTTGAAGGGATTTCTTAATTTGTTGTTTATAGATGTCATGCTTAGCTAGTTCTGAGAGGGGAATTGCTATCTTTAGCTTGCCAATCTCTGTGCCTAGGTCAAAAGGTTTATCAGCTTGGGTTTTGGAGTTATGGATAGCAGCCCTTTCTTTGCTCATTACATCTTCTTGTTGGTTTTCATCTTGACTTTGAGACCTGCCCCTTTTGCTCATGTCTGGAGGGGTAATATCTAAGTCAGGGTGAGAGGACGACGTTGCCATAGGCCGTTGTAGTGGTGACAAAAGTGTGGTGACCTCTTCAACCACTACTTCTTCTGTAGGCAAGTTTGTTTTGTCATTAGGTTCTGTGACTATGGTTCCTTTAGACTGCTGTTTATCTTTTATCTTTTCAGGCTGATTTACATTTACAGTCCTACTCCTTAGCTTGTATTGTTTGTGAACTTCATAGACAGCACTATCATATCCTTGTTTAAAATCAAAGGATTCTCCTGATTTAGTTTGGAATATTTTGATTTCATCATCCTCATGGTCCTCTTGTGTTAAGAAAACCTGGCTTTTACCATCTAGACCCATTAGATTAATCTCAGGGTCTTCATTAGGTTCAGTTGATGTTGAAGTTTCTGCATAATTTTCTTGGAAAGGGGGTCTAATGTCTTGGTCAGCACTTGTTCTACCAATGTTTTGGTTTTGGGTTCTCCTAAAATTCGGATTTCTAGGAGGGTTGTTTTGTGGTGCTTCCCATGATGACTTTCTTTCAACTGATTCCACTCTTTCACCCAATCTCTTCATGCTATTTAGTATTGCATCCAGCTTTTGATCAAAGCCCGAGGGTTCTTCTTTGAAGGCAGTCCTTTTCTCCAATTTTGCCCTGTTTCTTTTGGCAATTAGGTTAGCTTCCACTGTGACAGCAACCCTTTGAGCTTCTTCAAGGGTTGGAGGATCTCTTTCCTTCAACTGATAGGCCATATCAGGGTCAAAACCATCAGGGAATTTATACAGGGCTAAATCAGGAGGAGGCCTTAAGTTCTGTGGAATAGCATTATATACATTGTTAAACCTAGCACAATATTCCAAAACTGTCTCCTGGGGACCTCTCTTAATAGTGTCATATTCACCAAGTACGTGGAGAGGATCTTTCTTCTTCTCCCATCTCTCAGTAAAAGCTTCGTAAAGCTGATCAGGTGTTGTAATGGAGTTTGCATTGAGGGATCTGAACCAAGTTCTAACATCCCCAGTTAAACTTTGAACAAAAATTCTCATTCTGACAGTGTCATCATCTATTTCATAGGTCTCAAAGTGGTCTTGCATCTTCTTGGCATGCTGGATAGCTGTTAGAGAGCCATTTGAGTCAAAATATGAGATTTTACTTTGATAATCTTGAGGTAAGGCCGCAGCATTAGCTGGTATCTGCAGAGGTGCATACCTGTTAGCCATATTTATGAGGTTTAGAGGGTTAATAGGAACAAATGGGACAGCAGGGATCAGTGGTATAACAGGTTTAATGGGATGAGTAGCTAGTGGGAGACTGGTCAAAGGAGTATGTGCAGTGGATGAAGATGTGAGATGAGGACTTTGCGATGTTGATGGTGAACTAGGGGAACTAGGGGTGGACCGGAAAATAACTTTGCAAGGAGTGGGAATGAGGCTGGGATGATCCGAACTTATATTTGCATTAGCAGGCTCCTCCTGCTTTTGCTGTCTCCGGATGTTTCTTTGGATGGTATTTGGATTATCAACAATGATGGGTGGTTTAGGGTCAGGATTTGCCCTAGTATGCCGAGGATTTTTCTTAGGAGCCAGCTTCCAACCTGTTTTTGGGATTTTGTAGGAAGTTTTTATATCTGCAAGGACTGGATGAAGATTTTGGAATGGCTATATATTCTCAAAGCTAAGACGAAGATTTCCCAAACAAGCTCCTCCCTAAAGCTGTTAATGTGATGCAGAAACAGTTCTAAGGCCTCTTGGCTGGTTTCAGGTTTGATGGTAACTTTGGAAAACAGATAGTAATTGAAAAATCCTAAGAAGTCCCCAGTGGAGTCGCCAATTATGTTAACACCCAGGTTGTTCCCTATGACTCCCAAGGGAATACGGCCGGGGTAACCACTAACCAATCTTTGGGTTACAGTTCCTAGCCTAACTGCAACCAGAGAGGGCTCTCTCTTTATGATTTGTCTCTGTTATGATGGTGTTTTAGGCTAGCTATTATGCTCAGGCTTTGTTTTGTGTTTGGTTGAAGGATTTCTTTCAGGTCTTATGAGGCAGTGTTTAGACAGTATAATACCATTGGGCAATGGAGTCTGGAGTTGTGAAATGATCTGATATGCTGGTTTGGTGTTGTTCTAACTGCAGGGCCTATTGAGTATTTTAAACAGACAAACTAGATCAAATGGTGATGTACGTTGATTCAACAGAAAGCAATCAAGAATTTCCTATTGAGCTGGTGGGTGAAAGTGAGCACACTGCACAGGAGCAAAACTTTGAATTCCTGTGACAAAGGTCACTGTGATAGATGTATTCCAGAAAGTGCAGCATTTAAGAATTACACTTAACTAGATTACAGCTGAAGAAAACATTGATAAACAACGCAGATTGAACTCAGGTTACTCAGTGAATAAATCCTGAAAGCTATTCTTTTTCCTTGTTGCTTAGTATTGAAAACAGATAACATATACGGATTTTAACAAAAACAGCTAATTAACAGAGAGAGATACAGAGACTTATTGTATGATGAAATACACAGGGATCCAGTAGTTATCAACAGCCACCAGAACGCATCCAACACCTCAGAAATCCAAGAAATTCCATTGCTTTGCTCTATTAACTTCTGAAAAGGATTACAGCATAAGAACTTCTTCAGGAGAAATCAACAACAACCCTTGCAATCTTATGCCAAGGGGACTTTATAGAAATGCGTATACAAAATATCTCAGGCATTGAGTCATCTGAGAGAGAAAATATCTACATTGTTACGTTCAGAAAGTAGGCAAGGAGTTATTACAATCTTAAATGCAGCGTAAATGCCCTTTATGTCTGTCAGAGGATTGTTTTGACTTTTGAGTGTCACTGAGTCGGTTGTATTACTCTGTTTTAATTCTGGAGATACGCATTTACTTTTGGCTACGCAGTGCGTTCTTGGGTCTGCCAGCTGTGGTTCTCTTTTTCTGCTTTGTTGGCCGCTACATCTGCTGAGTTGGCTCAGCTTTGATTTATGCTGCATGCTGACTTTGCTGAACTGTGCTTTTTACAAAAAATTGTAATAAAACAGAGATTTGGTGAATGCCTTACTGATTACAAAATTCTGTGTATTGCATCTGTCCACCATTCCTGTGTAGGGAGCTGATGCTTGAGGATGGCCTCCATTGTCTCTTCAGCTTCTGTATATTTGAAAAAAGTTGGGGCTACATCAAACAAGTGATTAATTTCATTCATTATAAAAAGTAGATTTTCTGTCTTACTATAGAAAATCTGTCCTGTAATAGGCCCTGTGTCTTCTGAAGTGCTGGCCTTCCCATTGACCTGTGCTGAGGCAAAAACATTTACTCTTTTAGCATACTGTTCATGGGTGAATAATTTCCCTCCGCTGTTCAGTAAGCTAGGGAGTCCTCTACTCTGCAACACCTGAAATTTCTCCATGAACTTATTTACCTCTGTCTGCATATCCTGGGTTCTCCTGTCCAATGTCTGCACTAGATTTCTAAGAGTAAGAACCCTCTTGATCATTCGAATGGTCTCAGTTCTATTTGTGATTCCAATGGTGGCTAACTGAGAACTTGTTTTGTGGTTAAGCACATTGATCATTCTTGTAGCAACTTCAGGCATATTTCCTAATAAGGCCCTTGCTATTCGGATTTCCTTCTGTGCCTTTGGGATGAGCTCTAGTTGCTCATGGATTGTCTCGATATATGGCCATTGGTTGTTGATGGATTGACCAATACTGGACCATATCATTGCTCTGATCTCAGATATGATTTTATCTAGCTTGAGCTCATTCTCAAGCTCTTTGATCCTGTCTTTAAGGGCCTTGATTTCCCTGGCCTTTTCTCCCACCTCTCTTTTTGTCTTATCATGCCTTTCATTTACCTTGGCCAGCTTTTCCTTAGTTTCATTCAGCTCTGTCATCTGGGCTTCCAAAATTTGTATTTCATTCTTTAGCTTCTGCATATCTAGGCTCTGATCTGTGCTGATGGGTGCTGCTGAAGTAGATGTGGCTGTTTGTTCAGCCTGCTAAGGTGGAGTCACAGTAGTAGGAATAGTCTCCTCAAGATTGATGACTTGAGGAGAGGGCTGAGATGTTTGCCCTTCTTGTGCTTGTTTTAATGATGCTTGTAGAGGTGCTTGTGTAGCTTCATATTGCCCCAATTTTTCTTGTGCCTTCACAAGCTCTTTGTAAATGGAAACTAGCAGGGCAGTAGAATCCTGCTCATACCTTTGCTTTGCTACCTCATCAGTCTGTGGATGGATAGTGGCTGGAATTTTGATCTTCTTTCTTAGTGCAGCCATGTCAGCATCTCTAAGTTTCAGGATCTCTTGTATCCCTTTGATGTCATTAGGATTGTGCCCAATTTCTACAATGATTTCCTCCAGGGATCTTATCCTGTTGTCTTTGGCCTGAGAAGAGGCCCTCTCCAGTTCTAGCTGGGAAGCTGTAGCATTCAGACTGCTTGTTAATTTGTAATTCTCCAAAGTCTTGTCGGCCAATGAAGCATACACCATTTCGCCAGTTTGCTTATGCAGCTCAATTTTGTCCATAGGGTGTATGTCCTTGGCGAGGACCTCCAGGTTAGTCCTAAGATAGTCAGCAGTGGATTGTGGCTGGAGTGCCGTAGGCATAAAGTGACTCATTATCATTTTTCCTTCACTTACATCAAAAACAGACATAAGTCTCTGCTGATTGGAAGGAGCCATGTTTAGCAGGTGATTGTACAGTTGTACTTTGATAGGATCACTCCTCCTCTTGATGTCTATAAATTGCTGCTTGATGCTTACTTGTCCCTCCTTCTGCTGGCTGGAGGAGCTGACCTCCCCTCCCATGGTCTTGTCCTGTTCCTGCTGGAAGGAACTTGCTGATGCTTCTCTGCTGGGTGGGCCCATGCCCAATGCCTCTATTATTGCTATATCCTCCTCTGGAAAATCATTTAGTCTCTGCCTTTTCTCTCCCTGGTCTATAGAGGATGTCAGGGGAGTTTCTCTGTCCCTTTTTCTAAAGACAAATGTATCCTCCTTTTGAGGGGTTTGGAGGACTGAAGCATCAAAGGTAGTGTCTTGTCTTGTAGGCACCGTTCTTTCAATGGTCTGAGGAGTCTCCACTGTTTCCTTTTGCTGGGCAGACTGCTCCTGCCTTTGTTCTTCTTGATGTTGTTGCTCTTGTTGTTCTGGTTCTTCTTGCTGCCCTTGTTGCAGCCCTTCTGCTTGCTGCTGTTGTTTTTGTTGCTGTTCCTGCTCCATCTCTTTGCCTTTGCCCTTTTCTGAGATGTTTTCACCAGTTCTTGTAGCTTGATGTTGGGCAGCTGAGGAAGACGCTGCTGCTCCAACTTGTGTGCTTGGCAGTGAGGTGACCTGTGAATAAAACTCAAGGTCAGCCATCTTCTTAAGGTTTCTTAGAGCTCTTTGATTAAGCTCTTCTTGGGTCACATTTTCTTCTAAAGTTCCTCTTCTCCACTTGCTTTGGTTGGCATATTTTTCTAAATGAGGAAGGCTATAATGACCATAAGCAGATAATTTGTATTTGAGCCTCCTCATTGTAATGAAGTTGTTGGGGTCATAGGGTTTCCATATGAAGCTGTATTTGAGACCAAGGCCCACAAGAATTCTATCTGCCTCTCTCCACCCTTTATCCCTTTCATTGAGAAGGAAATGGCCAAGTTGATTTCTGACTTTTAACTGTGCCTTCTTACCTTTTCCTGAAAAGTGGAGCATATCCACATAACCAAACTGCCTGAAGTATTCCAAGGCAAGTAGCCTCATAGGCACAAATTTAGGTAGTTTAAATGGGGGCAACTCACACCCATATAGTCTGATAACGGTGTGGTGTTGGTAGAAATACCAATCCCCAATACTGTATGCTTTTGATAAATGCAGGAGTCTTTGCATTTCGTCTGTCAATCTGGGAGGAGGTGAACCCAACAGTAGAGTCAAGGCTGGATGGATGAAAAGATCAATAAATTCGCAGTAGGTGTATGGAGAACAGCTTACTATGTGAAAAACGGATGTCCAATACACTACTGATCTTAGATTGCCCTGTGCATCTACTCTCTTCTTTGGGAAGGAGAACTTATCATGCTGGAAGTATAGGAGTAGATGATATAGGTAAGAGTTGTATTTAAATACCCTTTCTCTTGACAGATTCATCAACTGCTCATGCATCTTATCTGATATGTATGTGGCATAATCATAGTAGATTGGTTTCTTTCCTGGGGAAAACATAAGCATCATTTGTAGAACAGTTTCATCCACATACTCCACTGAATCATATCCCAAGATGGGACTGATCATGTCTGCAAGGTCTAAGCCCAACTGGTTAAGGTAGGCAAAATTGATGGGAGGAGTTTGCACAGTATCAGCTTTGATGAAAATCTGATTAAGCTTTGTGATTTGTGCCTCTGTTATCCTGGCTCCCTGTACTATTAAATCAGCTAATGATAGAGGGACCAGCTTTTGATCTGTCTTGAACTGCAACATCTCCCTGATGGCTTCAGGGGTAATGAGGAACAGAATTGAGCCTGAAGAATCCAGCACTGCCCTCTGGGATGCATCATAGTAGTCAGCAACTATGTGGATAAGCTCAGGGAATTGATTAACCTGAGGAAGCTTGAATATTGGGAGAAATGAATCCCAAATTCCCAGGATGTCTGTCCCCCTCTCATGTTTGATCTTTATTTCATTTAGGATTTGTAAATGGAATCTACTTTTGCTCAACATTTCCTCTGATATCTTGTAGTCCAGGTCTGCTAATGCTCTTGTGTCCAATGTTCTATTAGGGGCATTCAGGGGAGCTACATTTAGGGCTATAGGAGCTACAGGGGGATCCATGACTCTTCTTGGGATGTGGTTCTCTTTGAAGACTGCTGTTACTATGCAGAGTAACACCGACAAAGTTTCTTTGCAGACAATGATGGTTTTATGAGTGAAGGGTGAAGGTAAAGGCTGCAGCAGTTGAAATACTGCTTTTGAGTGATTAGGTGGGTGGCAGAAATGCTCAGAGTATGCTCTTTTGTGGTGGATTTATTTCCTGCAGGTGACGGGTTCACGATTGCGCGAACCAGCGACAGTTTTCTTTCAAATTACCCACAGTGGCTTGACAAAAGTGTAGTGACGGCTCTGGTTCAGTCTAAATGTCAATTCAGTGGCATTTAACGGTGAATTTCGGGTCTTAAGGTCTGTTACTCATTGATACGCGAAATGCAGTGAAATGGAGTTTCAGAGCTCAAATGAGGAATACCTGCAGAGTCGGACTGGCTAGAGCTTGCTGGCGCCGAAGAGATGGATGTTCTGGTGGTCAGAAAACACTTTTCCGCGGCTGGTGCAGGTTTGGTCGTAATTATGCATGCAGGATAAACAACGATGAATGCGCTCAAAATGGCAAAAAACACAAATTTTCGGCCAAAATAGACTTTTTGGTGTTTTTGGCGCGAATTCGTGCTGACGTCAGCATGACGTCACAGGTGGGGTCGGGGTCAGATGACGTCAGCAGGACGTCATTCGGCCAGGTGGCAGCCTCTGGTTGGTCCACGGGGACAGTGAGATGGCAGGACAAGTGGACCAGTGGTTGAGCGGAGAAATGACGTGACGGCGTACGTGGGGTGACGGAGCAGTGACGGGGCGGTGAGGTGGCGGTGAGGTAATAGAAGCGTGAACAGTAAAACCGGAAACCGGGGCGGTTTCATATCGCACCGCCTACGGTACGGTGGCGGTATGCGTCAGTGGTACCTCCGATGGGCTGAGGAGGGGACGCGTGGCTGCCGCATGACGTAGTCAAAATACGGCCATCGGACGATATCATTCGTACAGCAGATGCGCTCCGATGCCGTGAGGGCCGTCGGATCTGGAGGGGTAAGATCTGACGGTTATCGGGAGTTTGACATGACAGGAAGGTAGCATAGTTAATGATCGAGCGTCGAAAGGGGTCCGATGTGATAAAGGCCGTCGGATCTGGAGTTCCTTGATCGGACGGTCGTCGGGAAAGGTGAAGCGACAGGCGGGTACGGGGAGCGGCATATTTATTTAATAATAATTCTGGGGATCTGTGCAAGGGCGGGGAACCTTGGCAAGGTGGGTTTTTTACGAATTTTAGTGGAATGCACCCGCCCTTTAGACTTAGGATAAACGAAAAATGTTGGTTTTTTGATGTTTTTAGCCATTTTGAAGCGGGTAAGGGTAGAAACTGGGCTTTTAGGGGTTTTTCATGTGCAAATGAGGATCAAAAAGTGAGGAAATGAATTTGCAAGGGAGAAGGGGGGTTTAGCTTAGGTTCATCAAGATGACCAGTTGCCATCTGATCCCTGACTCAAGACTTATTGGCTATAATACCAAGGGGTGGGTATTTATATAATGCTTGGGGTTTATACACCATGGTGTTAGTAGTAATAGGGGAAAAGGTAATATAGGGGATTTACATAGTAGAATTAGAGTTAATATGGATGAGAGGGTGAGTGGAGGGGAAACCATTTAAGTTTATGTGAAACAAACTTGGTTTTGAGAGTAGATCAAAAATGAAAAGATTTTTAGACAAGAAATGTGGCTTTTAAGGATTAAGAACCACCATGAAAGCTTAGTCTTTTCCATGAATCTTAGCTGATGGGGAATGTTAGAAATGAAATTGGAGGGGAATGAGGGAAATTAGTCATGCTTCCTGCTGCAATTCGATGAAGAAAAACACCTTTGTCAATTAATTGACTTCGCTTTGTTGCCCACAGTTACCATCTCTGCAATGGTAGGGATAACCTTTCTGCAACCCCAACTACTTACCCAGCTACTTGCCTAGCATTTTTATTTCTTCTTGGAGGGTGCACTTGGACTTGCAGACCCTTACTTGCCTTTTCTTTTCTTTGGCTTTTTCTTTTGCTTTTTCTATCTACTTCTACCCTTATCTCTTCCAAGGTCCCAGATTAAGCTGTTGGGAGCCTTTTCTTCTCTACCTGAACTAGTTGTCTGCCAAGATTAAGCAGTTTGGACAGACTTCTTTCTCTATTCTATAACTGAAAATTGAAAACATGGCATGATCCAGGTTAAACTGTTGGATCATCCACCAAAATTGAAATAAGGTCATCAACATAGAAACACTTTACACATCTCTTGTTCTCTAGGAAATATGGGATCTTTGTGATATCAAAGCAGAGCATATTTGGACTTTCCCTTGCCAATCATGAAATATGAAACCTATTGGTATAGGTATCCAACAGGTGGACAACGATCAGACATAAGAAGGTTGAAATCATTCACCTGGTGACTCCAACTCAATGTAGAGACTCCACTGGAGGACTAACTGTTGGAATTATGTTTCTGGTATGGCTATATGTTACAGATGTTGTACTTGATGGCAACTCCCGTGGAAAGGCTCTCAATTTGTTTAAAATTAAGAAGTACGCAGGAAATCAGTTCAGAAGGTGTGTACCCGCAGGTACACCATGCAGGGACCGCGTCCAGATACGCAGGCCAGCCGTTCAGGAGGTGTGTCCCCCCAGTGCACACATTTCAAGGCAGAGAAAAGCACACGTGGGGTTTCTTATGTTTTACTCTTGGTATTTAGCCGACGGTATTGGGTTATTATGGTGTCGGCTCATGGTATTGTTCCATGATTTTAGGAGGAGCTTGCCTATATAAAGCAAAGGAGATCACTTGGCTAAGCATCTTTTGCAATTGAATATCTTTAGATCTGAAATATTGGGTTATGGTCTTAAAAGCTTGATCTATATGAAAAGGAAGTTGAAGGCGAATCTGTGAAGGGTGATCTCTCGAGCGCATGATCAGATCTGAGCAACTGTGCCACTCTGGTGGACTGCCTACTTGGCCCTAATCAGAAGGCCGCAGGTGTTTAACAGAAGAACTGCATGGGTACGCAGTGCAGAAACAGGAGATCTGCGTCGGTACGCAGAGCAGAAACAGGAGACCTGCGTCGGTACGCAGAGCAGAAACAGGAGACCTGCGTCGGTACGCAGAGCAGAAGAAGGAGAGCTGCGTCGGTACGCAGAGCGACTAAGGTTCAGGTGTGTCCGCATAGTAAAAGTACGCGGCGCGATAGTATTTTTGGGTGTGTCCCTGCAGTAATAGTACGCAGTGCGGTTCAAGGAATAGTGCGTGGGCACGCAGTTCGGCAGAAGGATCCCTGCGGGTATACGCAGGAAAGCAGAAGGTGAACTGCGTAGCGACGCAGGGCACAGAAGGGAAAACTGCGTATCTGTCTTAAAATGTTTTGTTGACTGAATTTTTCTGTTGATAAGGTGTTCTGGGTTAGTTCTGTTATTGTTGATCTGATAACTGTAGTGGACTGTAACTCTTATGTACTTGATGATCATTTGATGCTTTATGAAAAGAAGTAGGGGGTTGTAGCTCCCTTCCAGGAGAGACTGGAAAACGAGAGAGAGAGAGTTGTAGCTCTCTGCAGGTTGCAGCCTGCGTACTGGTAAAGGACTCTGTTTCTTGCTGAACCAAGATACCAGTCTGGAACCCATAAAGAACGCACCACCACTTGTGCTTTTCCTGTCATCCACGCTTCCAGCCCAATCTGCATCTGTATAAGCATGAAGTGTAAGATCTGTATCTCTAGGATACAATAAGCCATAATTTTGAGCCCCTTGAAGATATTTGAAAATTCTCTTCACTGCCTGAAGATGAGTCTCCTTCGGATTTGCCTGAAATCTCCCAACTATTCCAACTGCATGCATGATGTCCGGTCGGGTACCTGTCAAATAAAGTAAACTTCCAATCATAGATCTGTAGGTTGGTTGATGTACAGCTGCAGATTCATCATTTGCACTAAGGCTACATCCTGTGACCATGGTTGTACATACTGGTTTTGCATCTTCCATACCATATTTCTTCAAAATCTGTTTGAGATACTTGGTTTGAGATAAAAAGATTCCTCCTTCCTTTTGTTGGATTTGCAAACCAAGGAAATATGTCAGTTCTCCTAGCAAGGACATTTCAAATTCTTTCTGCATGACCAAGGCAAAGCTTTGACTCATAGCTTCTTCATTGCTCCCAAAAATAATGTCATCTACATACACAACAAGTATTAGCAATTTGTCATTTTCAACTTTTATATAAAGATTGCTATCTGCCGATCCTTTTGAAAAACCTTGTTGATGAAGATATTTGTCCAAATGGTAGTACCAAGCCCTTGGAGCTTGTTTGAGACCATAGAGAGCCTTTTTCAATCTGCATACAAGATTTGGATCATTTCCAAGAATGAACCCATCTGGCTGTTCAATGTACACTTCTTCTTCCAAATCTCCATTCAGAAAGGATGATTTCACGTCCATTTGAAATACTTTGAAGTTTTGAAAACTTGAGAGAGCAAGGAACATTCGGATGGCCTCAAGTCTTGCAACAGGAGCAAAGGTTTCTTCAAAGTCTATTCCTTCTTGCTGTGCATACCCTTTACAAACAAGTCTGGCCTTGTTTCTAATTACTTCTCCATTTTCATTCAATTTATTTTTGAAGACCCATTTTGTTCCGATAACATTCTTATCCTTTGGTCTAGGAACCAGCTCCCAAGTGTTGTTCTTTTCGATCTGCTCAAGTTCTTCATCCATTTCCTTCACCCAACATTCATCTTTTCATGCCTCTTTCACATTTTGTGGTTCAGTAGAGGAGAGTAATGCCAAATAGCTTGAAGCTTCTACAACTGTTCTTCTTGTTTGTACACCTGCTTCTTTCTGCCCCATAATCTGAGATTCTGGATGATTCTTCTGGACATATCTGGATGGAGTCTTTTCTTATATTCTTGTTTGCTCCTCTGGTTCTTCTTGAGTTTCTTCTTGAGGTTCTTCTTCTTCATCATTCTGTCGTTGGGGGTAGCCTTCATCTTCTTCGATGTCTTCATGATGTACTTGCCTAGGAATGTATCCCTTCTCATCAACCACTACATCAATGCTGTCAACAATTCTACCAAGTCTTTTATTGTAGCATTTGTATGCTTTGCTATGTGGAGAGTAACCAAGAAGAATGCCTTCATCTGCTCTAGGTTCAAGTTTGCCAAGCTGCTCATCAGTATTCTTGATATAGCATTTGCTCCCAAAGATTTTGAAGTGCTTTACCGAAGGAGTCCTACCACTCTAGAGCTCATGAGGAGTTTGAGTGCTGTTCACCCGGACATTTCTTTTGTTGAGAATAACAACCGCAGCATGTGCAGCTTCACCCCAGAAAGTTGCGGGAGTTCCTGACTCATCAAGCATAGCACGAGCCATTTGTTGGACTGTTCTGTTCATTCTTTCCACAACTCCATTTTTCTGAGGAGTTCTTGCTATAGAGAATTCTCTTCTTATCCCATGTTCTTCACAGAAATCGAAAAATTCATTTGAAGTAAATTCCCCACCTCTGTCGGATCTGAGGCACTTAATTTTGTGACCTGATTCATTTTCAACCAAGGCTTTGAAGGATTTGAATTTTTCGAATGCTTCATCTTTGTGCTTCATAAGTCCTAACCAAACAAACCTGGAGAAATCGTCAATGAATAATATCAAGTATTCTTCTCCTCGAGGTGTTCTTTTCCTGAAAGGACCGCATGTATCTGTATGTACTAGCTCAAGAGGCATGCTGGCTGATCCTTCTTTCTCTGGAAAGTTAGTTCTGGTTTGTTTTCCAAACTGACATGATTTGCATATGGTGTTGTCAGGAATTTTGATATCTGGAAGATCGCGAACTGCCTGATATTTGCAAGCTTTCCTTATTTGTGAAAAGCTTAGATGTCCCAACCTTCGGTGCCATAACCAGTGCTCATCATCCTTGCTCAGATAGCATTGTTGTTGTCCTTCTTCAAATATGTACAGATTATTTGGAGTTCTTTTGCCTTTGATCACTGTTTTACTTGTATCAAGATCACGAACAAGACATCCATTTGATCTGAATATGACCTCGGTTCTTTGATCACACATCTGGCTGACACTTAGAAGATTATGCTTCAATCCATCAACATACAAAACATTTCCAACCTTGACCTTTTCTTTTAACTGAGCAATGTCTTTTCCTTTTATAGTTGCAGGAGTATCATTTCCAAAAGAGACTTTCTTTCCTTTTTCTAGAGCAGAATATGACTCAAGTTTTTCTTTATCACCTGTCATATGCTTCAAACATCCACTGTCAATGTACCATAGATTTTCCTGTCCCTCTGCATAAAATGCTATCCCACATCTTTCTGTTTGTGGTTCCTTTATTCTCCATGTTTTGGTGCTTGGGGCTTGTTTCTTTTTCTGCTGAAACCTGCTCCTGCATTCAGAGTCTTCATGACCAAAGTTATTGCAAATAGAACATTCAACTTCATTTTCAAGAACCGAAAAGTTGTTATAGGTCCTTTTTGTAATCCCGGTCATACTTCTTTGTTTTTGAGCTTCCCTAGTCATGATTGTTTTATATGCAACACATTGAGCTGCTTTGTGACCAAAGTTATGGCAAGAAAAGCATTGTCCATTGAAGAAACTTCTGCGGTTATCGAATCTACCAGCCAATTGATAATTTCTATTGTCATCTATTCTTGAACCAAATTGAGAAGATTTTGCCTGTGGCTGGTTGTAGCTTTTGTTCACCCTTAAGATGGATTGCCCTTGATAGTTTCTGTTTGTAATTCGTCCCTGCTTTACCTGATGATCTTCATTGTGCTTTTGCTCATTTCTTCTTGCTGCATCAAGATAACTTTTTGAGGTGGATGCTTGAGAAGTTTCTCCATTATAGCCCAGACCTGTCTTGTTTAGTGGAGACCGCTGCACATTGATAATCTCATCCAAAGTTTCAGATCCTTTGACAAACTTGAGATTAATAGCTTTTGTTTTCTCAATCTCTTTTCTAAGACCAAAAATTTCACCTTCTAATTTTTCAAGATGTTTTTCCTTTTCATCAATTTGAAATTGTAGAGTATCAATGATCATGTTCTTTTCTTCTATACATCTCTTGAGTCTAGTAATTTCATCATAAAGGTTATCCACATCTATAGCATCCATATAATCATCATCTTCAAATGCCATTAACAACTTATATTCATTACCTTGTTCATCTTCATCACTGTTTGATAGACCATCACTATCTTCATGAGTGTAGTAGCTTTTCTTATTTGCGTTCTGTTTCTTGTTCCATCTAGCAGGTTCCTTTCCTTTATCCTTATAAGGACATTTTGCAGCATAATGACCTACTCTTCCACAAGCAAAGCATTTAAAAGGTAACTTACCTCTGAACCTTCCAGAACCCATTTGAAGATTTCTGACAAAATTTGATTCTTCTTCCTCTTCTTCTGGGACGTGGCTTGCTTCATAATAATCTCCTTTGCCTGATGCCTTGAAAGCAGCTTCTCTTCTGTCTGATGGACCTCCCTTTCTCATTTCATAAGCAGTTAGAATTCCATGTAGCTGATACATAGTAAGAATTCGTAGATTTTCTTTTTCTTCTATTGCAGATACTTTAGATTCAAACTTGGGGGACAATGATCTTAGAACCTTTTCAACCACAATAGCCTCTTTTATTTCTTCACCCAAAATTTTCATACAATTAACAACCTCATCTACCCGAAGAAAATAGTTAGCCACACTTTCATCATTATACATTTTGAGAGTCTCATACTGAATTCTGAGAGTTTGAAGTTTAGCACGCTTTACCTGTTCATCTCCTTCATAGCTCGTGACAATTTTGTCCCATATCTCTTTTGCGGATTTATAGTGCATTACCTTCATGAATTCTGATTGAGATATACATCCTAATAGAGTACTGACTGCTTTCGCATTTGTTTCATACTTCTTTTTCTCGGCTGCATCTGTAGGAGTAGCTGAAGGAAAAGCGTAGCCTGTCTCTACGATGTCCCAAACTTCTGTACCAAGAGATTGAAGATAGGCAGTAACTCTTACCTTCCAATAATTGAAGTTTGTCCCATCAAAAACCGGTGGCTTGATTGATGCTTCTCTCTCGTAGTTGCTCATGATGAACAATCTACCTTCAAGCGATCAAGCTTCTCTGAAGGACCTGCTCTGATACCAATTGTTGCAAATAATACTGAGAGGGGGGGTGAATCAGTATTATCTAATTCTTTTAATAAATCTTCCTTATTTGTTCTTTGAATTAGTTTTGCATGTCAGTACCATAAAATAATGAGCATGAACAAAGAAAACAGATAGTCACACCAAAGAACACAAGATGTAAGGTGGAAACCCAATGTGGGTGAAAACCACCTGCTGCAATATGTCTCTATCTTCTTTCAAATTAGAAACTCCTTTTACAATGGTTTTGTACTGGTGCAGTCCTTTACCAGTACGTAGGTTGCAACCTGCAGAGAGCTACAACTCTCTCTCTCTCGTTTTCCAGTCTCTCCTGGAAGGGAGCTACAACCCCCTACTTCTTTTCATAAAGCATCAAATGATCATCAAGTACATAAAAGTTACAGTCCACTACAGTTATCAGATCAGCAATAACAGAACTAACCCAGAACACCTTATCAACAGAAAAATTCAGTCAACAAAACATTTTAAGACAGATACGCAGTTTTCCCTTCTGTGCCCTGCGTCGCTACGCAGTTCACCTTCTGCTTTCCTGCGTATACCCGCAGGGATCCTTCTGCCGAACTGCGTGCCCACGCACTGTTCCTTGAACCACGCTGCGTACTATTACTGCAGGGACGCACCCAAAAATACTATCGCGCCGCGTACTTTTACTATGCGGACGCACCTGAACCTTAGTCGCTCTGCGTACCGACGCAGCTCTCCTTCTTCTGCTCTGCGTACCGACGCAGGTCTCCTGTTTCTGCTCTGCGTACCGACGCAGGTCTCCTGTTTCTGCTCTGCGTACCGACGCAGATCTCCTATTTCTGCACTGCGTACCCACGTAGTTCTTCTGTTAAACACCTGCGGCCTTCTGATTAGGGCCAAGTAGGCAGTCCACCAGAGTGGCACAGTTGCTCAGATCTGATCATGCGCTCGAGAGATCACCCTTCACAGATTCGCCTTCAACTTCCTTTTCATATAGATCAAGCTTTTAAGACCATAACCCAATATTTAAGATCTAAAGATATTCAATTGCAAAAGATGCTTAGCCAAGTGATCTCCTTTGCTTTATATAGGCAAGCTCCTCCTAAAATCATGGAACAATACCACGAGCCGACACCATAATAACCCAATACCGTCGGCTAAATACCAAGAGTAAAACATAAGAAACCCCACGTGTGCTTTTCTCTGCCTTGAAATGTGTGCACTGGGGGGACGCACCTCCTAAACGGCTAGCCTGCGTATCTGGACGCGGTCCCTGCATGGTGTACCTGCGAGTACGCACCTTCTGAACTAATTTCCTGCGTACTTCTTAATTTTCAACAAATTGAGAGCCTTGCCACGGGAGTTGCCATCAAGTACAACATCTGTAACATATAGCCATACCAGAAACATAATGCCAACAGTTAGTCCTCCAGTGGAGTCTCTACATTGAGTTGGAGTCACCAGGTGAATGATTTCAACCTTCTTATGTCTGATCGTTGTCCACCATCAACCATCAGATCTAACTTGATACAAGTACTGGGGTGATCATTTAAATCAAATGTTCAGTTTATAAACTAGACTGGAGATTGACTGAAGTAGCTTTTATCTACTTACGCTAATGCAAAGCAAAAGCGTTTCGAAGGCTACCTGGCTAACTTCAGGCTCCGTCTGTAGTCTACAGAGCCAAACAATGAAAATAAACTTTCTTCCCCAGTATGGTCGCCACTATGTTAGAGCCTAGATTTGCCTCAGGCTGAAATGGCAAGGTTCTAGGTCCACATCAAACCACGCTCAGCCTCGTAGCTAGCCCTACGAGGACAGGAGAGGGCTCTCTCCGGGTCAATCTTAGCGAAATATAATCGATGGGGCTGGAGATGACTGAAAAACAAACTAATTTTAGGCTAGGTATGAAGTGCAAAGTTTTGATTTGAGCTTTTGGGGATTTTGTTGGAAAAAAGGGACAGGCAAATTTTGGGTCCGGGGATGAAGCCTAGTTTTTGCAGAGTTCTGATTGGGGAAAGGAAGGCAATCGTTTTGATGCTTTGGATTGAATGAATGGGTGGATCATACTGGTGAGCAGCCAAGGAGGGCAAGAAGGTCTCAAGAGTCCTCCTCAAACAGATGAAAACATGTAGAATTAAACCAAATATCCAGGCAGAGCATAGCAGTCCAATGAATTCTACCTTAATCACTCATTTGTTTAATTGCAGAAGACAAGAGAAGGGAAAATGATACACATAAACATCAGTGAACTTACAAATACATAGAGAAAAACACCATCAAAACACAGAGCCACATGGATCCCAACAAGTGTTGCAAAACCCTGGTCTTTCCTTTGCCAAAAATGCAGAGATAAAATGTACAATGATGTGCCAAGAAATCCCAAGTGTCCAACCCTGAAAATGACTAAGAAATTACATGATATAGACAAGCCTAACTCCTTCCCATGCCTCTAGGGGTCGATCTCATCATTCTAGGAGCTGTTTCAACTATATCTAAACAAGGAACTGAAAAATAGGCAATGAAACAACTTGCCTCTATATGTTAGGAAACTGATTCATTCACTCACATTTCACCTTTTGGTGAATGAATCTTCTAGAACAAGTAAAAATGTGCCAAAATTACATCATGGTCATCAAATTACATTATGAAAAGTCAAGAATCACATAAAGAAGCAAAACTGGTCAAAACTAGGCGAATTTCTAAGTTGAACAGTGAAAAATGGGCAAAAATCCTTTATGCGTCGCACCTGATTCTCTATGCGTCACGCCACTTTGGAGCTGATTTTGAGGCACTTCCTGAAGTCCAAATTGAGCCCAAGTGTTCTTGTTGCAAAGCACTACCTGCCTACTTTCCAACCCAAGTTGAATTTCTGAATTTGGATGTCATTTGCCCCTCCAAAACTTCAATCTCCCAAGACTGCTTCATGTGTGTCAAAATAGGGGCAGTGAGGTCATTTTTTGAGTGTTTTTGACCTCCTGAGGACTCAAAACTTACCCAAATTTCTTGGCCATGCACCAAGAACCATGATTTTTCATGAAAAATCTAGAAATGTAAACTTTTTGTGATTTGGAGCTCCCTAGCAAAAGCGAGCGCCACGTGGCGCGGCGCATAGGGAGGAAAACCCTGTGTTAAACATTTCTGTACGTAGCACCTTTTTGCAGACTACATTTGAGGACCTTTCCATGATCCAAATTGGGCACGGGATAGTGCGTTGGAAAGGTCTTTGAGTCGAATTTTCAGCCCAACTTGAAATTTTCAATTTGGAGTTCATTTGCCCTGTCAAAAGTCAAATATCCAAAGAATGGTCAAAATGTGCCAAATGAGGCTGCCTCGGGGCAGAGTGCTATTGCAGTCAATTTTTGAAGGGCTTCCTCAACTCCCAATTGAGCTCATGATAGCTCATTAGAAATATATTTGTGTGTATTTATCATTTGACTCATCAAGCAAGTCGTTTGGCCAACCAAGCTAGGAGAAAACGTGATTTTGCCAAGGTCACTTCAGAGGTGCATCAATTCTCTCGAGGCGACTGTATTTATGACATTTCTCTGAAACCATGATATCTATGTAAAAAGTGAATGAGTTTTTTCTTCCTTGGTCAATTGTGGACAAAAACCTCTCTCAAGTTTCCCAAATTCATCTT
This sequence comes from Pinus tabuliformis, assembly GCA_031772625.1. Lineage (NCBI taxonomy): Eukaryota > Viridiplantae > Streptophyta > Pinopsida > Pinales > Pinaceae > Pinus > Pinus tabuliformis. The sequence goes on along the minus strand of CM062818.1, from coordinate 1,928,068,870 downwards.
TTCTTGCTTAGAAACATCATTTTAGAAAAACCATCCCTTTTGTGTGATGAATGGCTTCCTCCTTGGAATGACTTCTCGACAAATGATGGAGATCTGATGTTCAATGATATGAAATGACCTCATACCTTCTAATATCCATTACACCTCCTCTACTCAGATATCTCTGATCCCATAGCCAACCCTAGCTCAGTGGGAGAGGAAATTAGGGTTTAGGGATTTATGGTTAGGATTCTGGGGTTTTACATTGAGAAATTTTGTGAAAGGGAATTTGGGATATGGGATGGGGTTTTAGTAATTTTAGGGGGTAGGGAACAATGAAATCAGGGACAAAAGGAATAAGGGAGACAAGAGAATGATGGAAAGAGCAAACTTGGTGGCAAATAGTTGATAAAACCCTAGGCAGCCATTTTTATATGAGAACTTTGACATGGTAGGGTTTAGACCATCACCATTGATCAATCACCATATCATAGGACAAATTTGAATGAAATGCAATGATTGAGGCTCTACCTGGCAAATTCGTGTGAATTATTGGCAATTTGGAGGAATTTTGAGTAGTTTCGGGCCTTTAAGTGTATGTGTCGTGCAGGATGCCCAATGCACCGCGCCTCCCTAGTGCATCGCGCCAATGTTGTTTTACACTGCAAAATGCGGCCCAATGCGCCGCACCTGGTGGGTGCGCCGCGCCTCCTGCCCAGTGTGCCGCGCCGCTAAATTGGAGCGATTTTCACCCAATAACCTCACTTGCTTACCAAAATTGCTCTATGTTGCTTCTCCACGTTTCCACTTTAGCTCTTTGATGTATTTAGTATGCAAATGAACTCTTGGAACAAAAAAATGATATATATGCCAAGGATTTAACTCTTGATTTCAAAAACCAATTTGTCATGTTGCAAACTTTGACACTTCACTCTGAAACTCTGTTTTTTGCTTCCTTTATGATTTTTTGAGCTGAATGATGAACCTCTTGTCTTTTTGTGCAGGGATAGCTATCATTGGATTCGGCAAAGGAGACCAGGGTTGCGCTTGAAGAATTTCACAACTGAAGGAGCTTTGAGAATTACATATTTATTACAAAGATAAAATGGACGATTTTTCTTCAAAACAGAGTTTTGAAGAAAAATCATGATCAAGCATATTGACGATGAAATTTGTATCATAAAAACTTATTTCAAACCTCCCTCATATGCCTGCTAGTATTATTAGACACTTTGAAGACAAAATTTGTGAAACCCTAAACCTAATGACTGACATGACTCTTGGGTGACCAAAAGACAATCCATAATGACTGTAAAATTGACTTTGATGAACTTTAATGATCAGACACGAAACAGTACATGACATGAGGGAAGTATGGAGACAAGACCCTTCTGTCAGAAGATCAATGCTCCTAATGGAATGTAGATGATCGAGCTGAATGAGACACCTAAAATGAAATGCAACAAAAAAGGTTTTGGTCTCTGACGAAGGGCTGAACATACCGACTCTAACAGAATGAAAGCTATAATGCAATGCAGTTTTCTACTTTTGAAATTCAATATGCCTAATGAAAATATTTTTTGTTTTTGCAAAACTAAAAAGAAATGAATCAACTCGGGAAGAAAACAATGCATACTTTGACACCTCCCCGGCAACGACACCAAAAAGTGATGAGACTCGGTATTGCAACAAGAATGTTGCAACTCCTAAGGCTACCAACTTCAATTATCAACCCGGGGTTCGTATAAACTTAAGAGGTATCAGCATTATATGTGCGACATACAATGTGTCCTTCATTTTCCGCCATGATTTAATGGAGTGCATGTAATGAAGCCAAATCCTAAACTAATTGCAAAAAATGAAATGTTCGAAATGGAACCTTAACCTATTGCAAGAAAGAAAGTACAAGGAAAGAAGCCTATTCTAATTGCATAAAGATCATGAACTAAATGTAAAAGAAACCTAACTTAACCATATTTATCACATGTGATGATTTAAACTAACTGAGCATGAAATGTGATCTAGAGAGTATTAACTGTTGTGTGCATGTGTAAATATAAAAGAACTCATTTTTTTTAACTTTTTGCTCTATGAATGCAAATGCTAATCTTTCTTTGAACTTTGGCAAGGGAGACAAGTGTGGAGCAAGAGGTTTAATATGGTCTTGATGACATGGAGGTCAAGTAGAGGCCTAATCCCAGCTTCAATGATGATTTTTCTCAATTCAGGCTTAAAAGAGGCTTTCCTACAAGATGCTACAGTGATTTCCTATATGATGTTACAGATTTACTATACAACATTATAATTCATCGAATGACCAAGAAAATCAAATCCAAATTGGATGGGACAAATTTTTTTATTAACTATGATGTATTATGTCATCATTCCAAGTGGAATCACTAAAAAAGACCTCTATTAACCCATGTTAAAAAATATAAAAACATTACTAGTCAAAAATCTAGAAATTCGAGAACTAGTAAATCTAAAAAATGCCTAATGTAATCAAGTGAAAATGAGTAATTTTTGTTATGAACTAAAAAAGTTTTGTGATCTAATGCAAGTGGAACCAAATTGATTCAAGCTCGTTAGCATGCTCTAAAAAATAGCAGAAATTTGTTGTTCTTTGCCACAAAGGGGTTCCAGAAATCTAGATTTGGGAATAAGAAGACTAATCCAAGCAACTCAATGATTACGATGAACTTCCAAAGCTTTTCCAAGGATGAAATAATTATTCTGATGCTGCAAAAGAACTTTCATCAACCATTTAACTCGATCCTACAACAAGAAATCATTAATACTAAATGCGGAAATAGAAAAAAATAAAAACAAGAGATGCATGTGAATAAGCAGTGAAAAGAAGGAAAGAAAATGATACAAACGGGCTCTGAGACTCTTGGGATGGCCAAACCCAAGGAAACTCAAAGATGTATGGAGGAGAACAAGATTTAGAAGTTGAATATGACATCAATATTCATTATTTTCATCAACACAATTACATCCCTCCAAGAAAATACAATGGAGCTGTAAAAATACAAGTTCTCCCCACAATAACACTAATGAAAATATATCCCTAGAGGAAAATTCGACTTGGTACTTATACAAATTGATTAGGAATCATTCCCCATGAATGGAGGAAGCTTTCCCTACCAAAATCCCTTGATTAGTGGATCTAGTCCCCAATACTATCAATATGCATTAAATGGCAGGAAACAATTCCTAGATTTTCTCAATTATTGGAGTTCCACAATCTGTGCCATAATTCCATAATATCTTGTTGATTTATTATTCATTATTGATCCTCCAGTAGTAGGGAACAAGTCCCTAAATTATCTCCTCCTCCAAATCTTCATAATCTGCCCAATATTCTCATAATATTCCACAAAAATAAATAATATTAGGCACAAATATCCAATTATTCATAAACCTTCCTAATGAATATATTAAAGTTAAAAATAAATTATCTAATGCATAAAGAGAGGTTTAATGTGCTAAAAGATGGTCATAGGTCTTAAATTATTGTTTAATTTAGAGGTATGAGCCTTAATTTATGTCTAATTTAGAGGCCCATCATACCCCCCTATTGAAAGTGTTGTTCATCCTCTTAGCAACTTAGTGACCTTATTGTGCCTCATCCATGGCCCCGGTGGCCTCTCTCTTGCGCATTAAGAATCTTGGCTATAAGTTCTGCAAGGACAAGCCCAAAAGCATATTTGTGTAAAGAAAAATCCTTATTTCTTGACACCATTATCTTGTTTTCTTGCCTTATTCAAGATGAGTTGAATATTTTTTAGTTTAACAAGATCTTCCATATCCTTATCAACCTTCTGCTACCTTGTTCCACCATTTGGACACCTCTAAAACCTTCAAATTTCCTTTAGATGAGAACTAATACATCCTACAGTAATTCCTGTCAAAACTACAGGAAACCCTGTTGTTACACAGTAATTTGTCACCATTGGTCACCGTCCCTGTTACCCCTTTCCCGTACTTTGGAGGACTCATTTTGGGACCTGTGAGCAGTGACATAACTTAAAAAAACTTGCATTATGTTCCCCTAAGTATGGACTTCATGTGCCCTGAAGACACCTCCTGCAAAATATCCCTGAAAAGTGCCCTTTTCCATTAGCGCATGTCCACAGTGTACTACTCGCGCCAATGAGGGAGATCCTCAAAAGAAGGCGCGCCCATTGGCACTCTATCTTAGAGTAACACCCGCGCCAACCGAGTTTGGAAAATATTTTTAACAAATGCGCGCCTGGATGTTTTTTCCCTTCAAGTCATGAAGTCTTTTGAGGATAAAGCTAATCTTCTAGATGTCGAGATTCATCATCTATCCCTTACATCTATCCACAGCGGCTTTTTGGAGATAATGCCAATCCATAATGGGTGTCTTGATGCATTGTATCTTCCTCCCCTTCTCCATCTATAAAAGTCTGTCCTCATGCATTTGACAAGCTAGTTTTTGAGTAGTGGTGATAGTGCTAGTAGTGATAACGCTTGTCTTGAGTGATAGTAAGAGTCTTGGAGCATAGGGAGGTTATGTTGCCAGAAGTCTGAGCTGTGTATTCATAATCAAAGAGAGAGAAAGGTCTATTGCAAGACATATGTAGCTGCTCGCCCAGCCAGAGGAGAGATTCAACGTCAGAACTTTGGTTGTATTTTTCTCTGTTGATTATTCATTAATAAACGACTATCGTTATGGTTCCGATCTTATTGTTCATTATGATAATGTTTGATCTATGTCTTTTCTGACCGATATATAGTTGTATTTAGTGGATTTTATGCTTGTATTCGCTTCGTTCTTTGCATGTGCAGGTATCCATTCGCGGAGATCGTGAGGATCGTGACCTGCCGGAGCAAGGGAACGAGAGTATCAACTCGTCTACGACACTAGCGTTGGACTCCAGGTTGGTTCCCATAATCCACTTTCAATTTGCAACTAGGAACTTGCATGGTAGCATTGATTGATTGTTGCTAGACCCCTTTTGGGCTAGTGGGATCGCCTCTGTCCGCAGAGGGGATTTACCTGTCCAATAATTTGGCGACTCCACTGGGGAAGCTATTTGTTTTTTGATTCATAAACCTTGGACGGAGCCTGAAGAACGGCCAGGTAGCCTTCAAAACGCTATTGCTTTGCATTAGCGGAGTAGATCAACGCCACTTTAGTCAATCTCCGATTTGGCTTACGAACCGAACAGCTTGGAGTTTGTCATGCACCTTGATCTCTCTTGTTTTCTTGCTTAGATGAGTTTTCTGAGCTGGATTTTTATGCTTGGTCTGCCTGTCTGTATATTTGATCTGTCTGGTTTATGTTAGTCAAGCCGTGAATTGTTGGTTTTTATTTTTTTTAGTCGGCAAATTTGATTAGCGCGTTTTTAGGCCTGACAGTCGCGCCAGTTGGCGCAGGTTGCACATTGACAGAACGCGCCAATCCTTAATTAGCGCAGTTTTCTTCCTGACAGTCGCGCCAACCCTGTGAACTTGTTCATTTTGCTTGTTTACAGCCTCCCAAGCTTGGGTTTCCTGTTTTCTTCAATCATCTGAATGTATCAGAGTCTTTTTTGACTGGTTTTGAGTCTTTTTCTGGCAAATTATTAATTTGATTTCCTTTGATCATTACTTGGAGATTTGCCTCGATCTTTTCACAATTTTGCATCTTTTTGCTTTTGTTTTTGCAAAAACATGGGGGGCTAAATTGTGTATGAGTGTTAAATAGCCTTTGAGTGTTTTTAGTTTATGATCTTTGGAACTCTCACCCATTTTTCTTGGTTTGCACTTGATTGGTTCTTATATTACATTAGAATCATCGTGTGTTTGAGAATTCTCTTTTATAGATCATCTTATCACTCAAGAAAAAATATTTTAAATTTTGAATATCAATTTTTTAATTATAAAGGTTTGGTGTCAGTGCCTTTGCAGTTTCCTGTGGATGAAAGTCCCGTTTTTCTTCTCTATCGAGATTGGGCTTTTAGGCTTATATTTCTCAAGATATGGACAAAATTGGTATTACTGGGTCAAATGGCACCCCTTACAGATGACAACTGGAAAATAAAATTGATCACCGCCAAGCAGAGAGTGAAATAGATCGTATGGATTAGATTGAGAAAATAACAGGAGTAATTGTTTCACTTCTGTGTTCTCAAATACCAGAGCGGAAGCTGCCTTGTAATCCAATGAGTAGTGGGTATCAACACACAGCCAATGAGAGCAGCTCATCGAGGGCAGCAAATGGTCTGGAATCCAAAACCGAAGACAATTCTCGGGCAAATAAGGGATGTACTGGAGAATGTGTGATTTACCTTAATTGTGGTGGTTGTAGCAATGCTGGTTCTGGCATTTCTCATTTCTGGCACTGGTATCATTTGGAAAGATGAAAATGTGAAAAGTAAAAAGAGTGCGGAGGATATAACGAAATGTGCTTTTCTGCAAAAGCAATTACTTCTTGCAGCAATTGACATGGCGGATGCAGGCTCAAAATCAGGAGGTTATGTAGTTTTCCGTAAGAGATTCATTGGTTAATGTTGGTCCATTGAAAGACTTCACATCTGGATTGCGATTGAATGCAGACCTTAACGCAACAGGTGTTGCAAAACAAAGCAACTATGAACTGGTAGGTTGTTCTGGCCATGGAAAGAATGGTTCGTTATGTGTGCTTCAACAATCTATCCGTCCAGAACTAATCACTGAGGTTGAATTGGCGGGTTGCAAAGGAATGTGGATGGTATATCACAAGGGTTCAAGTAGCCATGCATCTCAATCTGCAAAGATAATGATTCAATCCACGGCCTATGCACCAACTCATTGCATTATTTTGAAGGACACGATAAGGCAGGTGCAGCGGTGTGCTTATATATGATTCTCAAATGATAATACTTAAAGCTGCCCAGGCTGGTTATGGACTTGTTGGAGATGACAAAGCTAGTGGTTCTGGTGGTACTGTTTCTGTGCATATTGAATCGTCATACATTGTTAATGTGCACGATTTGGATATGAAACACGTGAAGGACTTCACATTTATTCATGGATATATAGAACCTGTGATGGTCATACTTCATGAGAGGGAGCCTACATGGGCAGGGCGCCTAGCCTGGAAGCATCACACAAGCACAATTTCAGCACTTAGCATCAGCATGACTTTAAAGCAGCATCCTCTTATTTGGTCTGCTCCTAACCTTCCACATGATGCCTATAAGCTTCTTACGGTGCCTTCTCCTATTGGTGGTGTGCTTGTAATATGTGCCAACAGTCTTCATTATCACAGCCAGTCTGTATCTTGTGCACTGGCATTAAATGATTTCACAATGACTACTGAAGGCAGCTCAGAGATGCCAAGGTCAAATATTGATGTGGAGCTTGATTGTGCTCATGCGACCTGGATATCAAGTGATGTGGCACTGTTCTCAACAAAAACAGGGAATATTTTGTTGCTTTTTTGGTTTATGATGGGAGGACTGTCCAGAGATTGGAATTCTCAAAATCCAAGGCCTCTAGCTTAGCATCATGCATATGCATAGTTGGAGATGCATTTTTTTTCTCGGAAGTCACTTGGGTGACAGCCTATTAGTTCAGTTCAGTTGTGGGTTGGTATCATCTTCTTCAATTTCAAGATCAGTAAAAGATGAGGCTGCAGAAGTTGAGGCAGAAACTCCTGCAGCAAAGAGGTTAAGCAGGGCTAGAGACAACAACAAATCTTTATTTGAATTGTGTTCATATGTCTTGTCATGAAGTCTGAAACATTATACTGAAAAAGGCCCTGATATATTTTTCTTTAATGCTAAAAATCTGACATACTGGGGTGGACTAGCAAGACAATGAACTTCGTTTTAGCCTCTTATGTCAGGCAGCTATTGAAGCTCCAAGGATTCTTAATCTCTCAAGCAGTGAACACTTTAGTGAACCTTATGGGGAGGATTTTGTCTTAATTGCCAATGATTGGCATACATCTCTTCTTCCTTGTTACTTGAAGACAGTCAGATTTTGGGTTGAAACTGTGTTTTTGGAATTACCCAGCAGTTTCGTAGTGTGCTACGAAACTGCTGAAGAGGATGCCTAACGCTCAGCAGTTTCGTAGTGCGCTACGAAACTGTAGAAGCTACATAATTTAAACTCAGTCAACCGATTTTGTGAGACCGAGGGAAAAGTTTTGGAAAAGGAATATCCTCAAAGGGTCATTTAAAGGTATCAACTTTCAACCAGGGCAAGACAGGTAGAGGAAACATATATTCGAACCCAATTCTAAACTTTTTGTTATAAAGTGATCACATTTACTAGTCCATGGTATGTCAGACAGCTTGGAGGAGGTTTTTTATCTTCACACATGGCAAAGGTAGACAGCAGATCAAAGACGTGGCATTCTGATATGTTTTGTATAATCAAAGATGAAGGGCATAGTTCATTGGATTCGAACATCTTTGAGGAAAACCAAAGGCCGATAAACAGGGACAATTTTCTATTTTTCAGGGGCAATGGAGAAAGTGCGACATCAAAGTCCAGCAAACAGCTTTAAACATCCATCAAGGCTACAGCTGTAGTAATCCACTTGGCAGAGAATGAATCTTGATTGTAATAAATGCTATGTTCAGCATGATGTAGAATTAGAATCCTAATTGTTTTAGGTTTCTAGAGCTGTCAGTTAGTAGTAAGTTGCTTTTATTAGTTAGTTTAAAGGTGAATAGGTGTCATTAGAAATAGACTTCGAGTTCCCCTCAGGTGTGACGAGGAATCTCAGTCAGGTAGAAGAACTCTATAAATAGGAGCAAGGGAAATGTAATCAACGTTGGAAAATTTTATGACACAGCTTGTATTTGGCTTATGTAAAGACTCATTTCAGTAATATAATTTTGATTTTACTTCTCAAGATTCATGAAGGATTTCTTATATTCAGAATGTGTGATTTTGTCCTTTCCTTAGTATTTTTTGCAGTGGTATGGATGTATAATCACTCAGAATTCACTGAATGTGCTCTGATTTCCTGTATGCATCTATAAACTGTGTGGTTCTATATGAATGTATGTTTTGAATATTCAAATGCTGAATGCCCTGACTTCCATGTAAGGTCAAGATCTTTGTTATGTTGAGGTGTTGTTGACTCCATAGGCCCAATGGATAGTTGTTTAATATGTTTCCAGCATTCATATTTGTTACAGTTGTTTCACAAGAGTTAGCCATCTTATCTTAATCAAAATCATTAACCCATCTAGAGAGAGCCCTCTCAGGTTGAGGAGGCTAAGCCTTAGCCTAAAGTAGGTTTGAAATAGTTACTTAGAGTCAACTTGACCAGCAGCCTATCAGGGTCTGATTTTGAGATAACATTTTGGTGCGTCTGTCGGGAGTCTGAAGATTATTCATTCCCGAAATCAAGAGACTGAACTTCTGAAGGTAGCAGGAGCTCAGAAATCTTTTTGAGGCTGCAAATCTACCTTGGCGACTCCATTGTTGAAGAATTCGAAATTCATAGATTCATGGTGATTCCACTGGAGTTATGAAGGACCCAGATGCTACTATTCTTATTTCAAGGTATGCATGCATAAATTTTTTAGGAATTCATGGTTTCCCAAATCATTTTCCCAAGGATGCATATTTCCTAAGGAATGGTCCAAAATTCAATGGAGAAGATCTGAGTTTAACTTTGAAGCATATATCAGATTTTTGTGATTTTACAGAGCTTCTTAGAGTTAAGCATGAGGATGTTTGCATTATCTTGTTCTATGATTCATTTCAAGGGAAATGTAAATGGTGGATTGAAAGCTTTCCTGCCAGATCCATCAAGTCATTTGAAGACTTTTGGTTTATGTTTTTGGAGGAATGGATAGATAGATCAGATGCGATGGCAAACTCTCCTTCAATTCAAGGTTTCAAACAATGGAATAATGGTCATAGTAATGGAGAAACAAATGAAAATTTTTCTTTGTCCTTGTCCTCGTATCTAAAATCATTTGAGTGTAAGGCAGAGGATAAGATGAAATTTTTGGATGAAGTTGCTAATGACATTGAGAAAGACATTGAAGATTTACGAGGTCAAATTCAGGCATATAGTCTTCATAATCATGATCATTATTTTCAGAAGCTTTCTATGGCAGAACATAAGGAGAGAGTGTTGCTTCCCTTATCTTTCACGACTGAGGAACTGTACACTGTTGTTGAAGATCAGTTTGTACAACCAAAAAGTTACAAGAATCATCAAGCTGATCATGCATTCTGGGATCCTATAGCTAAATACATGGAAGAGTTTTACTCTCCAGTGTTTCAGTTTTTCTATGAAGATCAGAGGCAATTTCAGTGGTAGTGGTCACCACAATATCATAGTGGCTCTGAACTCCGATGCAGTCAAAGAACTCAAATATTAGATAAGACAAATGATTGGCTACATTGGAAATTTCACATTGATTGAGCTGAAAGAAGTTTGAAATTGATAGGGTAGGTAGGTAGGACAATGCAAATAAGCTCAAGGTTGACTGAGCATTTTTCAGTAGATGTAGATTTCTTTCTCCCACAGTGATCATCAAGTTTAAGCCCGAGGTGAAGGCCCAAGAAGCTGGAAAGGGATGTTTGTCAAGCAAATCTATGTTTTTCATAAAGAGGACAAAGCACTGGACCTGCATGTTCTTAGTGTACCACAGGGGCACACTATCCCAAGTGGAGCCACCTGTTATCACTCAAGAAAAAATATTTTAAATTCTGAACATCAATTTTTTAATTATAAAGGTTTGGTGTCAGTCCCTTTGCAGGTTCCTGTGGATGAAAGTCCCGTTTTTCTTCTCTATCGAGATTGGGCTTTTAGGCTTATATTTCTCAAGATATGGACAAAATTGGTATTACTGGGTCAAATGGCACCCCTTACAGATGACAACTAGCAAATAAAATTGATCACCGCCAAGCAGAGAGTGAAATAGATCGTATGGATTGGATTGAGAAAATAGCAGGAGTAATTGTTTCACTTCTATGTTCTCAAATACCAGAGCGGAAGCTACCTTGTAATCCAATGAGCAGTGGGTATCAACGCACAGCCAGTGAGAGCAGCTCATCGAGGGCAGCAAATGGTCTGGAATCCAAAACCGAAGACAATTCTCGGGCAATAAGGGATGTACTGGAGAATGTGTGATTTACCTTAATTGTGGTGGTTGTAGCAATGCTGGTTCTGGCATTTCTCATTTCTGGCACTGGTATCATTTGGAAAGATGAAAATGTGAAAAGTAAAAAGAGTGCGGAGGATATAACGAAATGTGCTTTTCCGCAAAAGCAATTACTTCTTGCAGAAATTGACATGGCGGATGCAGGCTCAAAATCAGGAGGTTATGTAGTTTGCCGTAAGAGATTCATTGGTTAATGTTGGTCCATTGAAAGACTTCACATCTGGATTGCGATTGAATGCAGACCTTAACGCAACAGGTGTTGCAAAACAAAGCAACTATGAACTGGTAGGTTGTTCTGGTCATGGAAAGAATGGTTCGTTATGTGTGCTTCAACAATCTATCCATCCAGAACTAATCACTGAGGTTGAATTGGCGGGTTGCAAAGGAATGTGGATGGTATATCACAAGGGTTCAAGTAGCCATGCATCTGAATCTGCAAAGCTAATGATTCAATCCACGGCCTATGCACCAGCTCATTGCATTATTTTGAAGGACACGATAGGGCAGGTGCAGCGATGTGCTTATATATGATTCTCAAATGATAATACTTAAAGCTGCCCAGGCTGGTTATGGACTTGTTGGAGATGACGAAGCTAGTGGTTCTGGTGGTAATGTTTCTGTGCATATTGAATCGTCATACATTGTTAATGTGCACAATTTGGATATGAAACATGTGAAGGACTTCACATTTATTCATGGATATATAGAACCTGTGATGGTCATACTTCATGAGAGGGAGCCTACATGGGCAGGGTGCCTAGCCTGGAAGCATCACACAAGCACAATTTCAACACTTAGCATCAGCATGACTTTAAAGCAGCATCCTCTTATTTGGTCTGCTCCTAACCTTCCACATGATTCCTATAAGCTTCTTGCGGTGCCTTCTCCTATTGGTGGTGTGCTTGTAATATGTGCCAACAGTGTTCATTATCACAGCCAGTCTGTATCTTGTGCACTGGCATTAAATGATTTCACAATGACTATTGAAGGCAGCTCAGAGATGCCAAGGTCAAATATTGATGTGGAGCTTGATTGTGCTCATGCGACCTGGATATCAAGTGATGTGGCACTGTTCTCAACAAAAACAGGGAATCTTTTGTTGCTTTTTTGGTTTATGATGGGAGGACTGTCCAGAGATTGGAATTGTCAAAATCCAAGGCCTCTAGCTTAGCATCATGCATATGCACAGTTGGAGATGCATTTTTTTTCTCGGAAGTCGCTTGGGTGACAGCCTATTAGTTCAGTTCAGTTGTGGGTTGGTATCATCTTCTTCAATTTCAAGATCAGTAAAAGATGAGGCTGCAGAAGTTGAGGCAGAAACTCCTGCAGCAAAGAGGTTAAGCAGGGCTAGAGACAACAACAAATCTTTATTTGAATTATGTTCATAGGTCTTGTCATGAAGTCTGAAACATTATACTGAAAAAGGCCCTGATATATTTTTCTTTAATGCTAAAAATTTGACATACTGGGGTGGACTAGCAAGACAATGAACTTCGTTTTAGCCTCTTATGTCAGGAAGCTATTGAAGCTCCAAGGATTCTTAATCTCTCAAGCAGTGAACACTTTAGTGAACCTTATGGGGAGGATTTTGTCTTCATTGCCAATGATTGGCATACATCTCTTCTTCCTTGTTACTTGAAGACAGTCAGATTTTGGGTTAAAACTGTGTTTTTGGAATTACCCAGCAGTTTCGTAGTGCGCTACGCAAACTGCTGAAGAGGATGCCTAACGCTCAGCAGTTTCGTAGTGCGCTACGAAATTGTTGAAGCTACATAATTTAAACTCAGTCAACCAATTTTGTGAGACCGAGGGAAAAGTTTTGAAAAAGGAATATCCTCAAAGGGTCATTTAAAGGTATCAACTTTCAACCAGGGCAAGAGAGGTAGAGGAAACATATATTCGAACCCAATTCTAAACTTTTTGTTATAAAGTGATCACATTTACTAGTCCATGGTATGTCAGACAGCTTGGAGGAGGTTTTTTATCTTCACACATGGCAAAGGTAGACAGCAGATCAAAGACGTGGCATTCTGATATGTTTTGTATAATCAAAGATGAAGGGCATAGTTCATTGGATTCGAACATCTTTGAGGAAAACCAAAGGCCGATAAACAGGGACAATTTTCTATTTTTCAGGGGCAATGGAGAAAGTGCGACATCAAAGTCCAGCAAGCAGCTTTAAACATCCATCAAGGCTACAGCTGTAGTAATCCACTTGGCAGAGAATGAATCTTGATTGTAATAAATGCTATGTTCAGCATGATGTAGAATTAGAATCCTAATTGTTTTAGGTTTCTAGAGTTGTCAGTTAGTAGTAAGTTGCTTTTATTAGTTAGTTTAAAGGTGAATAGGTGTCATTAGAAATAGACTTCGAGTTCCCCTCAGGTGTGAGGAGGAATCTCAGTCAGGTAGAAGAACTCTATAAATAGGAGCAAGGGAAATGTAATCAAGGTTGGAAAATTTTATGACACAGCTTGTATTTGGCTTATGTAAAGACTCATTTCAGTAATATAATTTTGATTTTACTTCTCAGGATTCATGAAGGATTTCTTATATTCAGAATGTGTGATGTTGTCCTTTCCTTAGTTTTGTTTGCAGTGGTATGGATGTATAATCACTCAGAATTCACTGAATGTGCTCTGATTTCCTGTATGCATCTATAAACTGTGTGGTTCTATATGAATGTATGTTCTGAATATTCAAATGCTGAATGTCCTGACTTCCATGTAAGGTCAAGATCTTTGTTATGTTGAGGTGTTGTTGACTCCATAGGCCCAATGGATAGTTGTTTAATATGTTTCCAGCTTTCATATTTGTTACAGTTGTTTCACAAGAGTTAGCCATCTTATCTTAATCAAAATCATTAACCCATCTAGAGAGAGCCCTCTCAGGTTGAGGAGGCTAAGCCTCAGCCTAAAGTAGGTTTGAAATAGTTACTTAGAGTCAACCTGACCAGCAGCCTATCAGGGTCTGATTTTGAGATAACAGATCACACTTGCATAATTAGAATTCTCATTTTCAGGATATGAATGAAAAGTGTGCATAGATTACATTTGCATACTATGGGTGTTTGCCAGTTTCTGTTTCGGTCTTCTCTTGATCCAGTCAACTTTTTGGATACTCTTTTGCATCTGTTTGGTGGTTGTTGAAGCTTGTTTTTGGGTTATTCGAGCAATTTAGTTCTTTTTGCTTGATTTCCATATGGCTTCGTTTTGAGCCTAGATCACATGGCTCATTGAGATTTTGGAGTTTTTCTTGGTTTGAAGGATTGCCTTTCTTTTCAAAGACTTGATTGTGTCCATTGAGTGAAATTTTCTTTTTTGCTCTCTGTTATTGTTTCTCAAAATTTACTTAGTGCATTTTGCCAATAAAAGAAAAACGAACAATCTCTTTTGTGTTATATTAGTTAATGGAAATTAAAGTTTTTCATTGTTGTTAGTGATTAATGACTTTAAAGAAAAGTTTCTTTTATTGCCATTAGCTGCATTAGAGTTATCATTGTTTGTTTTATGATCATTTTGTTCGATTGAAAGATCTCAACTCTTCTGTAGTTAGCATTCATTGAATGGAATGATATATTTTGGCATATAGCTTGCATTTAGGAAATTCTGAGAGATCACATACGGTAGGACCTGAAAACTGAAACCTAATCAAAGATCAACTGTAAAATGAACTGAATGAATCTAACAACGCATTGGAACTTAACGCATACATTCTAGAGGTCTAGGCTAGAGACGTGTTCCGGCGTCGTTAAACCTAGTCACTGTTGTTTCACATTATGGTTGGGTGATTCCTCCTTTTGTGACTCGATAGTGGTCTAGCACGGATTTGTGCTCCCACGTACCATCGAGTATATGTGGAGACCCCACTAGGTTATCATCCTTTATCCACAGGAAGCCGTGTCTGCCGCCTTACAAGCCGTAATGCACTGAACACTACATTCGGGAAGATTGACTGCCGTACGGCAAGTCCTTGGTTTTCATATGATTGCCAAGGTGTATAAGCAATTTTACGGATTGTTTGGTAAACCTTTTGCTTAGTTCTCCAGAGTAGTCACTTTTGATCCTTTTCAGACTCCCTAAAAGAAAAGGTTCACCTGAGCATTTTGTCACTTCAGGCTCACTAAATATTCGAAGGAGACTAGAGTCATCTTTTCGTCCTTTTCTCGACTCTTAAAACATGAAAAGGTCAAGTTAAGTCCGTGTGTCTTAAAATTTATTCGGCCACGATTCACATTTACCTAGTTAGATCTTGTTTGTGTTAGCTTGAGTAGGGTTCGTTCTTTTTTTCAATGGCATCCTTCCCCGAGTCTACCGGCCAAGGTGTTCCCCCAGATGGAAACCCTAGTCCATTTCCTTCTTTTGGAAATGTCGGTGCTCCGTATATGGCAACTTTGTCTTTGCCTGGGTTAACCATCGGTTTGCCCGTATGGTTGTTTTCAACCTCGGTGGTCCCGAGTGTGATGACTCCTGTTCCACCGTCTCCTCCACCCGAACAACATCATGTTGATTCCAAGGTGGACCTCTCCCCTTCTTCACCTGTTTCTACGTCCTCATCTTCTACTTCTCCTGGCGAAAGTCTGGATTCAAGTAACCAGGTGGCTAAGAAGAAGAAGAAGAAGACAAAGAAGAAGAAGACTCCTAAGCGAGAGCTTAAAAGTACAACTCAAGTCGAGCCACCTTCTGCTCCTCCGCGGAAGGTCAAATTTCCTTATAGGTTGTGCAAGGAGGACCATCTTCTTCGCGATTGTCCTGGCATTCCCAAGGTCTTAGAAGTATGGTCTCGCAATCCGGCCTGCCCCTCATCGTCCTCTGAAGCTCACGGCGATGCTACACTATCAGCTGGAAATGGTAAGGGAAAAGGGAAGCTTCGAATCCCTTGTAGACTTTGTGAAGGCAATCATCCCCTTCACCTTTGTCCGCTCATGGATAAAGCCTCTGTTGTCTTGGAAAGTCTTACAGCTCCCTCACCTCAACTACCCATTGGCTATCAACATCTTTCTGCAGCCGCAGATCGTTTCCCTGCTGACAAAGAGATCGACCAAGATTCCTCTCTTGTCTAGCCTCCTCTTCCCGAACCTGGCTCTGCCAAGCCTATTCCAGACCAACCATTGGTCGGAAAGAGTGTCGAATCGAGTTCACCACCCGTTGACCACTCTATTTCGAAAGAGCATCATTCCCATGTTCTTCTCGTCTCCTCAGATTCTCCTGAGTACGGAAATGACTCTCCTATCCCAGCTGTTCCCGAGAGTCCTGCTTCAGTCCCTTTAGAGCAGGGGGGCAATCATACGATTCCCCCACCAAGTAGTTCAGTCGTTTCCTTCGACTGGAGTCGTTTGACCACCTCCCGCCTTCCATCCCATGTGCCTTTCTGGGTTACAGTACACACCTATAATAAGGCGATACCTGGCACTGTTTTGGATGAGGGTGCATCTGTCAGTCTTATGCCTGCCACTACTTGGCAAGCTTTGGGTTCCCCACAGCTTGTGCCAGTCGCGCCGAATCTGACGGCTTTTGACGGAGGAACTAGTCAACCATTAGGGATCCTTCCAAAGTTCCCTATTACTTTGGGAGGCAAAACCGTCTATATAGACATATCGGTTACCCAAGGTGCTTTAGATTTCAGTCTTCTCCTTGGCCGTGACTATGTTTATGCCATGGGGGCCCTTGTCTCTTCACTTTTCCGTGTGGTTTGCTTTCCACACGATGGAAGAATTGCGACTATCGATCAATTATCGTTCCTTCGTCAACGAGTCCCTCCTGCGCAGTCGTCATCCCCTCCTGGTTTTCATCCACCAGTTGCATCTGCCCCACCACAGATCAACTATGTGGCCACCTATCCCGTGCCTGTATCCAGTGATGCCACTGTCATGCATAGTGTCCTGGGGGCATTGGGTCCTGACTTCTGAGATGTTGTCCTTCCACCGAGAGTGGCACTCTTGGAAGCCCCGACTTCCTGTTCATTATGATGAAGTTTGGTCGGAGCACAGTTCGTTTTCCTATGTCAAGCTCCTTAAAAAATGAAAATAGACTTGGTCGGAGCATAGTTCGTTTTCTTGTGTCAAGCTCCTTAAAAAATGAAACTAGGTGTCCGAGGATAGTTTTGATTTGTGACGAACTCATTAAAAAATGAAACAAGGGTTATGAGGATAGTTCTTTTACTGCGTCAACCTCATTAAAAAATGAAACAACTCCCTTTCCAAATCGAGTCTTTTGATGAAGATCTCGTAAAATACAAGTCGAGTCTTTCACAGATCTTGAGAGTGAACCTTCATTCCATCCACTTTGTTGAATGCAATGAAGCTTGGGGGGCATGTACCTCGATTTGCGTTATTATGCTGGGGGCATGCGAACTTATAACAAGCATAGTTTTTCGTTTCAAGCTTGTTTAAACATGAAACCGAATCCAAGCAGAGTTCTCCATGGTTCAAGCTTTTGTAAAAATGAACCCATACCCGATTTACATCTCGTGATTGCCGCCTATTCGCTAAATTTTGTTAGATGAGCCTTGGTGGTTTCATTCCACCGCCACCATCTCTTTGGCCGATCATATGCTTTCACTTGGTTGTTTATCCTTTCCTGAGGAACCACAGCGATGAGTGGTTTTTATTAGCCAGCCTCTTGACCATTACATGTTTTGAGTAGTTCCACCATTTCCAGAACCAGTTGCTACCCTTTATACCACTCGTTCCTCCAGGACGAGTCTCCTTTTAAGCTCTTTTCTGACTCGTAAAAAATGAAAAGATTGCCGAGTATTTTTCCTTTTTGACTCGTTAAAGAGAATAAAAATGGAGGTCTACTTTCAGCTCTTTTCCGACTGTTTAAATGTGAAAATATCGTCGAGTTACCCCTCTTGACTCGTTAAACGTAAATAAGAGACAGTCGTCTTTAAACTCTTTTCCGACTGTGTAAAAATGAAGAGATCGTCGGACCTTTGTCGTTTCAGGTTTGTTAACGGTTTCAAAACGACGTGGTTTCGATCGCTTTTTTCATTTTTCAGGTCGAAATCACTACTTATGAAAAGTACTCCTCGATCGTAATGGTCGGGCGGTTCTTTCGAGCATTGTTTTATACTTTTTTGGGCTCGAGAGACACAACTTTACGAAAAAAGACACCCTTTGAGTTTCCTTTTCTGCTGTCTTTTCAAACTCTCTAAACATGAAAAGACGCCGAGTTCTTCCTTTGTCAGACTCGTTAAAACCTGATGACATCGGATTCTGTCGAAATGACGCACCACAAGCATATGCTATCCCCATCAAGCTTGTTAAAAATAATTGGGGTACTCGCGAGAAATGGCGGGGGAAAATGGAACCATAATTATTGTCGTGTCGGCAGTATGTCGCTCTTGAACATGGCACTTGTCTGCTTTCGTGTCTGGGTGGGGATATCTCATCTCATTTTTCACTTGCCTCCATGGATTTGGATAATCCTGTTTGACCTCTCATCTTCTCATTGCCTCGTCACCATGACCTCTGATCCATTGATGTCAAATACTGCCAATTCCACTATCGTGCCGCCGATATGTTCAAGAGAAATTGACCTCTGCAGAAAAACAAACCCCCTCTGATAGCTCACATAATCCTGATTCACAACATTATCTCTCTGCCTCGTGTCGATGATTTGGGAAACATCATGGCCCACCTTCGATCAAGGTCACTTCCTGTCGACTTCAGCTCATTATCCAGGAAGCTAATCTAGAGACTCCCTTCCGGTGCCTTGGAGCCTGCATGCCTCAATGGCAGGTTCTTCGTGTTCGACGTGAGGTTTTCATCATTGGCCTCCGATCGAATGATTCTATGGGTGTTCGACGCCAGATCACTAATTCGCACGCCGTAGATTGTACCTATAGTACCTTGAGGGCCATTGTCATTATTGGTGGTACCTCTCGCGTCTGTTAACAGTTTTCATTATTGACTGGTAATCAGACGATGTTCATGCATGTTCGACTTCAGCTCATATATTCGCATGCTTGAACTTGTACTTTTTTTCGGGTCGAGATGGAGCGCAAGACCCTAGATTTTGTCTGTTGTAATCTAGGCATGATTCTTTTTACATGACTCATTCACTGGATGGCTGTGACCATACCTGAGTCTATTCATTGATCCTAACCAGATGGCTGCGCCCATACTATGGATCTAGATTATTATGTACTCTCTTATGGATGGCTGCAACCATACCACATATATCATGTACTTGAGCTATCAGTTGTATCTCTCGATGCAAATTCTCGGCGGCAGCTACACGTGTTCTTATAAAGCATTTCACCCCTCTCTCTCTCTCGGGCCTCATGCTTTAGGGGGCATCTATTACACAGTAATTTGTCAGCATTGGTCACCGTCCCTGTTACCCCTTTCCCGTACTTTGGAGGACTCATTTTGGGACCTGTGAGCAGTGACATAACTTAAAAACACTTGCATTATGTTCCCCTAAGTATGGACTTCATGTGCCCTGAGGACACCTCCTGCAAAATATCCCTGAAAAGTGCCCTTTTTCCATTAGCGCATGTCCACAGTGTACTACCCGCGCCAATGAGGGAGATCCTCAAAAGAAGGCGCGCCCATTGGCGCTCTGTCTTAGAGTAACACCCGCGCCAACCGATTTTGGAAAATATTTTTAACAAACGCGCGCCCGGATGTTTTTTCCCTTCAAGTCATGAAGTCTTTTGAGGATAAAGCTAATCTTCTAGATGTCGAGATTCATCATCTATCCCTTACATCTATCCACAGCGGATTTTTGGAGATAATGCCAATCCATAATGGGTGTCTTGATGCATTGTATCTTCCTCCCCTTCTCCATCTATAAAAGTCTGTCCTCATGCATTTGACAAGCTAGTTTTTGAGTAGTGGTGATAGTGCTAGTAGTGATAACGCTTGTCTTGAGTGATAGTAAGAGTCTTGTAGCATAGGGAGGTTATGTTGCCAGAAGTCTGAGCTGTGTATTCATAATCAAAGAGAGAGAAAGGTCTATTACAAGACATATGTAGCTGCTCGCCCAGCCAGAGGAGAGATTCAACGTCAGAACTTTGGTTTTATTTTTCTTTGTTGATTATTCATTAATAAACGACTATCGTTATGGTTCCGATCTTATTGTTCATTATGATAATGTTTGATCTATGTCTTTCTGACCGATATATAGTTGTATTTAGTGGATTTTATGCTTGTATTCGCTTCGTTCTTTGCATGTGCAGGTATCCATTCGCGGAGATCGTGACGATCGTGACCTGCCGGAGCAAGGGAACGAGAGTATCAACTCGTCTACGACACTAGCGTTGGACTCCAGGTTGGTTCCCATAATCCACTTTCAATTCGCAACTAGGAACTTGCATGGTAGCGTTAATTGATTGTTGCTAGACCCATTTTGGGCTAGTGGGATCGCCTCTGTCCGCAGAGGGGATTTACCTCTCCAAAACCTGTTAAAACTACAGGAAACCCTTTTTGAAGATAAATGATATTTTGAGCCTAGGACAGGCCCTCAATTTGACTCCCATGCCCTTTTCCCATTCTTAGGCCTTGGACAAAAGCTAGAAAGAGATTGGAGACATCTTGGAAAACATATTTTCATCACTGCAGTTTGAGTTTTGTTTTGATGGTGAATGCCTCATTTCCTTTTGTTGCCTTCTTCTTCTCTCTCGTGGCCTAAATGACTGCTTAATGGCCTTGAAGTTATATGTTTTGATTAGGTCTCTCTTAAGCTCTGTCATCTTGGGGTTTAGCATAATTTGATTATTTTTTCCTCCTTGTAGCAACATTTTGCCTTCCTGTAGTAGTCATTCCTCCTCTTTCAGGGTCTTCTAACTGTATGGGAGTGACACGAAATGATGAAGAGGGATTGGATGATGATGCTAGGGCTCAAAGGGAGTAGTGTAGATTTGTGAAAATGGGGAGGATGCTTTGTTTTATTTTTTTT
Organism: Pinus tabuliformis; assembly: GCA_031772625.1. Lineage (NCBI taxonomy): Eukaryota > Viridiplantae > Streptophyta > Pinopsida > Pinales > Pinaceae > Pinus > Pinus tabuliformis. The sequence goes on along the minus strand of CM062818.1, from coordinate 1,928,047,854 downwards.
CAAGAATGTAATGGGATGGATGAATGGTGAATAGATAGTGAATATGAAGTGGATGGAGAGCTTGGAGTGCTATGGTGACTTTGGTCTTTGCAAAATTTTCTTCTTTTAACTGTTGTCCTCATTCCTTGAAATCATCACCCTTCATAATTTGACTTTTAAATCTTGCATGAGAGAAGGAGTAAACTGCAATTAACTAGTTGAAGGCGGCTGAGAGTGTTGACCCATCCTTATCTTATAAAACTTCATCTCTCATGCATTGACAACAAATTTCTAACTATAATATGCTCAAGAGAAGAGGCCAAGAATATTGCATACATGTACCTACCTAATGGCCTTCCTATAGATGTTGTTTGTTGGAGAGTGAAGTCCTTGCTTGTATTTGTTGCATGTGTTTTTCTCTTCTTTTTTTTAATGTTGTTCCTTGATGTGCAGGTATTGGATGGTGATGTTGATGAATCCTCACTGTGTTGGTGGGTTCCTTCTTGTTAAATCCCCCTATCATGTTTCTCTGATGGATGTGGAGGGTTGCATATGTATCCTTATCATTGTCTAATGAAGCCAACCTCTAGTTTTTCCCTTTAAAGCTAATCACTGCGAATCCTGTAGGTGTTGTTCTATATCCTCTAGGATCCTGTAGGTTTTCAGAAAATCCTATAGGTTACAGGACAACCTTTTGTAGCCGACTTGTTTTTTCCATATCTCCTAAATGAATGGTAGAATGGATTGACCTGAAACCTTCTGAGCATATTTTCATCATCATTATGCACTTCCCCATAGAAAAAAATTGGTCAATGGATGCACGATCTCGAGAAAAACTAAAAATGGCTGAAAGTGATGGAGGTCGATTTCTTGGAAACCATGCACTGGAATTTGTGAAAATTGCTTGGGCATGTTACCATCATCCATATGCATCTCCCCGTGAAACATCTTTTTAAATGGATGCACGGATATCAAGAAAATGAAAAAATGGTTGTAGATGATGGAGGTTGATTTCTCGAAAACTGTGAACTGGAATGTGCTGAAATTGCTTGAGCATGTTACCATCATCCACATGCATCTTCCATTAAACAACTTGGCAAATGGATGCATGGTTTTCAAGTTATGGCAAAAACAAATTTATGCTCTATGTATTTTTGTATCCTATAGTAAAACAAAGCATCCTGTAGTTTTTTAGGACAACAAACAAACTGAATGGTAGAAGCTTTAGAATGATGGGTGGATGGTGAAAATAGATTAAGGTGATGGATTGGCATGGCCTTGGCCTTGTTGGAGCATTTGAGCAAAGGAGGAGATAGTCAAAATTTGACTTCTTTTGACTAGGCTTGACCAATTTTCCTTTTGGTACCAACTTGTTCTTGCTACTTGCATATTTTGGAGATTACATGTATTCATCAAAGAGATACATGAAGCAAAGATTTTTTATTTTTTTCTCTTTTTTTCTTCTAGGCCTACTAGCCACCTCAAGGAGGTTTTCAACTAGTAGGTCTGCCTAGGCACCTCAATGGAGGTTTTCACCTAAGATATTTTTTTTCCTCTTTTTTTCTTTTTTGCCAACCCATTGAGCACCTCATGGAGGTTTTCAATCAATGATCCAATATGAAGTGCCTCCAAGGAGGTTTCCACCTGAGATTTTTATTTTTTCTCCTTTTTTTTTCATTTTTTTTCTTACCCTACCCTACTTGAAAAACAAATTCACTTTCAAGTATAAGAATACTTCTAATAGAGCCATGTACATATCAATATGACAGACAAAATGATGTGTAGGCTTGAAATGTATGCTTTGACATGTACCTGGATTTCAGAGACCAAATGATTTGACCTTGAAAGGATCAAGCATAATTGAAAAAGAGAGTGATGCTCCATCTTGTTGATTTTCTGGAACCAAACCTCAATATAATTTTGATGTCCTTGGTTTTCTTGCTTGTCTGGATCATTCTTCATGTCTTCTTCTACGATGACCTTCAAATCTTCATCTTTTTGCTGATTGTTCTCTTGAATACATGGAGGATTTGATGGTAACCATGAGGGAGCTTTCTCAATCTCTGATTTTGTTTTCTGCCCTTCATCAAGTGCAACCCATGATTCTTTGATCTTCTCTTTCGAATCTTATTCTTCTGGATGTAGTCCTTCAATGATATCAAGATAATCTTTTTTTCCAATACTCTTCCTGAGCTATGGTGAATACCATTGATCTCAAGAGGAGATGTTTGGAAGTGTTGTACCTCAACATTGTAACTAGGCTGAGCTACTTCAATTTGTGGGTTTGGAAATGGTGGTACAAATAGTTGAGTGGGAGTGGATATTTGAGATGGATGTGAATGGGGTTTTGGTTGTGGTGGAGGTGAATGGTAGGGATAACATGTAGTTGGGTATGGAGGATATTGAGGATATTTTGGAGGGCTCCCATAATTTCCTTGCCAAGATTGGTTTTGGCGTTGAGATGGCCAATGTTGCGAAGAAACGGGTGTGTTCCAATTACTTTGAGGTGGATATGCATAACCTTGAAATTGTGAATTAAGCTCTTGCATCATACTCATACAAGGTTGACTAAGCTGCCATGGTCCTCTTGGAGTTACATAACATACCTGCATTGGCAATTGAATTTCTCCATTGTCCTCTTGGTAAACTTCCTTCAACCTTGGTAATGATAGACAATGTTTAACATCATGTGATTCTACATGGACAACACAAATATCAACATCTTCATTTTCTTCATCTTGCATTCTTAACATTTCTACTTATTTGGTTAAATTACTAAGAATTTCTATTTTTAAAATCATCAAACAAATTTCCAATTTTAGCTTGACTTACCGATCTTGATGATGATTTACCTACTCTTACTCTTCCTCTTGATATGTGTTTGCATGTTTCACAAATTTCTTTAAATGATAATTGGTATACATCACCTCTATTCATGAGATCAAGGAGATCAATCCACTCATCCCTAATTGTTCTAAGTAAGAGGCTTTTTAGTATGTCGAATCCTAAATGATGTAGTTTTTCCCTCTTAACATTATACATGAACATTTATATTAGATCCTCTAGACTCTCATCTTCTTTTTTATTCATCCTAAGGATTTCTTCTTTAAGATCATGATCTTTATATTTTTCTAGAAATATATTATGCATATCATTCCATGATCTTATTGAATTAGTCCCTAAACTCATGAACCATTTAAGAGCTCTATCCTTCAACGTTGCTGGAAACAATCTCAGTTTTTGAGCTTTTAATAAGTAACCATAAGATCTACAAACAATTTCAAATTCAAAGAGAAAGGTTTCTAGATCCTCTGACCTTATACCATGAAATTTTGGAGGGAAATATGGAGGGATGTTCTTCACGTGCATGCTACCATCAGTATCTTGAATAGGAAATCCGAGAGGATATTCCTCATTGTCATCATATCCATCCATTTCTTATACATTCTTTGCCATATTCTTCTTCTACCTATAAAATTGAATGGTGATGTGGCTCTTACTGCACCATGTGATCAAATGAGGGGGTGGGTTGGTGTTGGAGATTTTTTTTTGGTTTTGTTTTTATGATTGAATGAAAACTATAATGCAATCCAGTTTTCTACTTTTGAAATTAAATATTCCTAATGCAAATATTTCTTTTTTTTTGCAAAAACTAAAAAGAAATGAATCAACTAGGGAAGAAAACAATGCATACTTTGACACCTCCCCGGCAACGGTGCTAAAAAGTGATGAGGCTCGGTATTGCAACAAGAATGTTGCAACTCCCAAGGCTACCGACTTTAATTATCAACTCAGAGTTCGTATAAACTTAAGAGGTATCGGCACTATATGTGTGGCATATAATGTGTCATTCATTTGCTACCATGATGTGATAGCGTGCATGTACTAAAGCCAAATCCTAAATTAATTGCAGAAAATCAAATGTTCGAAATGGAACCTTAACCTATTGCAAGAAAGAAAAGTACAAGGAAAGAAACCTATTCTAATTGCATAAAGATCATGAACTAAATGTAAAATAAACCTAGCTTAACCTTATTTATCACATGTGATGATTTAAACTAACTGAGCATGAAATCTGATCTAGAGAGTACTAACTGATGTGTGCATGTGTAAATATAAAAGAACTCATTTTTTTAAATCTTTTTGCTCTATGCATGCAAATGCTAATCTTTACTTGATCTTTGGCAAGGGAGACAAGTGTAGAGCAAGAGGGTTAAAATGGTACTGATGGCATGGAGGTCAAGTAGAGGCATAATCCCAGATTCAATGATGATTCTTCTCAATTCATGCTCAAAACAAGCTTTCCTACAGGATCCCTTGATTTACTACAGGATGTTATAGATTTACTATACGACATTGTAATCCATTGAATGACCAAGCAAATCAAATCCAAATTGGATGGGACAAATTTTTTTATTAACTAAGATGTCTTAGATCCCCATTCCAAGTTGAATCTCTCAAAAATACCTTTGTTAACCCATGCTAAAAAATAGAAAAACATTACTAGTCGAAAATTTAGAAATTCGAGAACTAGTGAGCTAGTAAATCTAAACAATGTCTAACCTAATCAAGTGCAAATGTAGTGGGGTAATTTTTTTTATGAACTAGAATGTTTTTGTGATCTAATACAAGTGGAACCAACTTGATTCAAGCTCGTTAACATGCTCTAAAAAATAGCAAAAATTTGTTGTTCTTTGCCACAAAGGAGTTCCAGAAATCTAGATTTGGGAATAAGAAGACAAATCCAAGCAGCTCAATGATTACTATGAACTTCCAAAGATTTTCCAAGGATTAAATAATTCTTGTGATCCTACAAAAAAACTTTCATCAACCATTTAACTCGATCCTACAACAAGAAATCATTAATACTAAATGCAGAAATAGAAAGAAATAAAAACACGAGATGCATATGAATAAGCAATGAAAAGAAGGAAAGAAGACAATACAAAAGGGCTCCGAGACTCCTGGGATGGCCAAGACCAAGGAAACTAAAAGACCTATGGAGGAGAACAAGATTTAAAAGTTGAATATGACACCAATCTTCATTATTTTCATCAACACAATTACATCCCTACAAGAAAATACAATGGAGCTGCAAAAATACAAGTTCTCTCCACAATAAAACTAATGAAAATATATCCCTAGAGGAAAATTCGACTTGGTACTTATAAAAATTGATTATGAATCATTCCCCATGAATAGAGAAAGTTTTCCCCACCAAAATCCCTTGATTAGTGGATATGGTCCCCAATACTAGGAGTCTGCATTAAATGGCAAGGAACACATTCCTAGATTTTCTCAATCATTGGAGTTCCACAATCTATGCCATAATTCCATAATATCTTGTTGATTTATTATTTATTATTGATCCTCCTATAGTAGGGAACAAGTCCCTAAATTATCTCCTCCTCTAAATCTTCATAATCTGCCAAATATTCTCATAATATTCCACAAAAATAAATAATATTAGGCACAAATATCCAATTAATCATAAACCTTCCTAATGAATATATTAAAGTTAAAAATAAATTATCTAATGCAAAAAGAGAGGTTTAATGTGTTGAAGAATGGTCATAGGCCTTAAATTATTGTTTAATTTAGATATGTGAGCCTTAATTTATGTCTATTTTAAAGGCCCATCAATAAGTCCTTCAATAAGCTTCTTCAAACAAGTCTTCAATATGGTCTACTCAAGAAATCCTCAATGACGCTTCTTAATCAGGTTTCATGCTATCCTTGATAAGCTTCAAGAAGATACACAACAAGTCTCCAAAATTACTTTGACAAATATCCAAAAGTGCTTCTGTTGTGCTTCACAAGATTTTCAGTGCCTCTTCAACAGGCCCACAAGTCCTTATTCAAGGTTTGATTTCCAAATAGTTTTCAATGACTGCTCCACAAAAATTTCTTTTGTTATGATGTCAAAACTTCGAGTCAAGTATCACAGATCAATACATTCTCAGGTTTGTGCTCAAGTTGTTTTCTGAATTATAAACAGTCTCCACAAGTCAGCAAGGAGCGTCACTATCAGACTAAGACAGTTAGTCACTAGTCTGCAAATAATTTGTTGAAAGATGCTTGTCCTTTTTAGCCCTCTTTAACTCCAAACTTTGTTTTGCAAACCACTACAAAATTCTGCTATCTAGTCCAAAATTTTGAAATGGTTCCAGAGGGCTTCTAAGATGGTTGCACAAGTTCAGGTCAACAAAAATGTTTCTATAATATGTTTGCTTCTAAAATCTTCAAATGTTGCTTTGCATAAAGGTCTGAAAGTCCTCAAGTCCAAAGATGATGACTGCAACAGGTTTAGAAATTAGTCATAGGTCCGATCTCTTTTGTTCCTCCAAAATATCTACAAAGAAGTGCCAAAATAGGTCTCAGTATAACTTCAAAGTCTGCCTCCACAGAATCCTCAAAAGAATGCTACCACGGGTCATAAAAAATAGTCTTCCACAGATCCGAAATTGCAGGCTTCCTCAGAGCCGAAATTTTAGGTCTGAAATTTTAGGCCTGGTTGGGGTCAAATTGCAGGTCTTCTTTTTAACTCTGATCCCTTGACTTGGATGAATTAGAGTTTTGTCCACAAATTAGACCAAACTGGGCCAAACAATTATCTACAGTTTTTTGTCCTTCTTAGTCTCCTTGTCACTTCAAATCTGAAACTTTTCTCCATGTACTTGGCCTCCTTCTTAGGCTAATATTACAAACATCGTATGCCTAAAACTGCTCTAGATTAAGGCTCCATCCAATCTCAGATTCAAGCTTCCGAATTTTCTTGTCTGAAGCTTCAGATCTAAATGCTTTTCCTTATTCTTCACTGAATCTCTGAACTGAATTCATGCTTATCTGAAAGCACATAGGTTCATATATACAGTTGTTTTCCATAATTGAAGGGACATGTCTATTGAATGGGTATGGTATGTCTTAGTGAGCCTACAGGAGTCGACTAGCAGACTTTGGTCGAATCTGACATATGTTATTTTCAATAATTAATATCTCCATAATGGAAGGGAGTTAGGGGTTGAGTGAGGACTCATTGAAAAGAGGAAAGAGTCCTCTTCAAGATGGTGAAGGAGCCAATGTGATAGGATGCATCCAAGGTGACAAAAAATAATTTTTTTGTGACTGTTCTTGAAATTTTTAGTGTAGACCATGGGATGATTGTTTTGGAATTTTTAATGTGACTGGTCATTTATTAGTGCAGAATTTGAGGTAGGGCAGTTAGTGATCAGATATTGATCCAGGACTTCAATATAATTTCAAATTTCAAAGTGTTTGAAAGAGTTTCGAACCTGAACGACCGGATAGATCTCGTCTTCTTGATTCTGGCACCGCGAACGATTCGAAAAATCGAACCGTACAGAGGAGTTATCGCATTTTGAAAAATTTCAGTAAACTGCAATTTTCAAGAATAATTTGATTTTTGGAAATATTAAAAAAAGAATATTTCGAGGAATATTCCTTGGAATATTCTCTAGAATATTTTTTGGAATATTCCTTTTGGGTGGACCAATCAAGAGCCGACACATGGCAAGCCCAAAGGCCGCCAGGTGGCCCTGGATTGGTGTGGCAAAATTATGTTGGGTCAAGCAGGATCGAACCCATGACCTCAAGCGAGCTAACCAAACGATTTACCGACTCCACTACATGATGTTACTTAGCATTACATGGTCGCGGTATATATTTAAATGTTAACTCTTTACGGGTTGGGGCTAGACCGCCAGCAGTCCCGATAACCCTGGTCACATGCCACCGTTCACACTAGCAGTGATGTTAACTAAACAATCACCTTAACTGTCGCCCAGTAGTTCGGTCACATGTGCAGTTTTAGCCAACGGATACGGTGAGTCGGCGGTTTCGCTCAGCGGACTTCCAAATTTGGCACATTTTACCAAATTTAGCTCTAGATAACTGCAGTTTGCTAGATTTGGTGGAGTAACTCTAGGAGAGACTGATTAAATGAACTCAAGAGGCAGTTTTCGACCTAAGGAAGGAAAACGAGAGGCTAGCTAGGCTAATTTGGGCCTTTTGAAGCCATTGGAACAGTCCAGAGAAGCTGAAGAAGCCATCTTCCAGGAGATTTTCGTCCAGGGAGATTTTGGAGCTCAGGGCCACCAGGGGTTGGAGGCTATTGCAGGAGCTACCAATATCCATTCTCAGCAAACAAACAATCGTTCCTGACTATAATGAACCTTTTGATTCCAATGAAAATGTTTTCAGAAGAATTTGGAGACTTCTAAAGATAGAGGGTGCTGAAGGGAAGTTTTAGGCAGCCCAGAGCCAACCATGGAGGAAGGCCTAGATCGGGGATGCAGTGCTCGTTTTGAGCAAATGAACATTCATTTTTTGATCTCAAATATGTGTTGGAGATAGTATCAGAGGTTTCAGAGACATTTGAAGCATTCTAAAGGGGTTTGTGCCATCAAAAATCTCAGGGAATCTCAGTGCACCTGCTAAAGGAATCAAGTCCAAGGGAGCCTAGATCTGCGTGCACAATGAGGATAGCCATGACAGGGATGTAGATGGTTTTCTAAGCCCATTGGTTCATTTCAGTAACCTCTGGAGTTGAGTGTGGAACTTGTAAAAGAACTCAAGCCATAATCCCAAAAAGCCAAGTCAAGTTGACAAGAGCTCACAGAGATGTAGCCCATGAGATTGGGGTGAACTCCTTATTAAATTTGTTGTTATATGTGATGTTTATTTGCTGCATTATGTGACTGATATATGTGTTTAATATTAGAAGAAACAAATCAAGTTAAAGCACTTAAACAGATGAAAACAAACAAACACATACACCTATTTCAAGTACATAATTCCGCAATTGTCAACATAGGCTAGATCATGTTTGCTTAAGCTTTGGAGTGGGAGGTTCTTGTAAGCATGACAAGTTGTTCAAACCCTCATCTCAGATCAAGTGGTATTAGAGCAAGATGCTTGATTGACAGATCAATCTATTTGCTTGTTTGACTTGAAAGGTGTTTAAACAGTACAATGGATTCCACTGTTTCATTATTTGTAAACTGACTATTGTTTGAGTTTGCAAAGGTGAAGGGAAATTTATTGATAGCTAAGTCCAAGAGAGGACAAGAAGGAAGAAGGGCTGAAGAGGACAAGAAGGAAGAAGGGCTGAAGGCATTCTCCCTACCCCAAGGACCTCAAGGCAATCCTTGAAGCACAAGAGGTTTGATGCAAAATGGTTGTTTGAATAAGAGTTTGACTATGCAGTCATTTGGTTCAGTCATTTGATTCAAGGATTTGTTAATAGATTCTTATTTTTGTTGAAGTTATTTTGTTCATTTTTATAATGACAACTTCCACAAGTGAGTCCTCAAAATCTTCCTCCTTCACAAGATTCTTTGATGAAGGCTTGAAGCAAGAATTTTTCATCATGATGAATATGGTGAGAGAAATGTATGAGGATGAAAGGAAGAGCACTAAACTTCGAGAGCAGTTGAATTCCATGAAGGAAGAGAAGCAGTTGCTTTCTGACCAATTGCAGGAAATGGAAAGCCAACTTCATATTGCAAATATGAACCTGGAAAGGATGCATGAGTTGGAGACACAACTCCTTGTTGCCAAAGAATCCTTAGCCAAGTATCAGCTTGAAGAAGAGGTAAACAATTCTAGTTTGTCTTCAAATTCTTATAAGAATGATTATGTTGGTTCTTTTGAAAAACATACCAAAGACATAGGGTCCAAGTTGATGTCCAAAATGGTATATGAAGGAAGAGGATTGGGAAAACATGCACAGGGTATTGTTGAGCCAATAATGGTTGAGGAAAGGCCTAAGTATTTGGGTCTTGGCTATGGGAAATCTTATGGAGAAAGTTCCAAAGCAGCCATGAAGGCAATTGAAAGAGTTCCTAGAAGGAGTTTCATTTCAGGTTCTTTACCTTAAGTTGGTAAAGATTGTATTCTTGGGAATGCAATTGTTTGAAACATACTTTGCAGGAAGAAGGTGTTCATAAACATGCACTTGAACAAGAGAGTTGTGAAAGCTCTAAAACCATTGAAGTGAATGATGGTGTTCCAAAAGGAGCTTCTTCTTCATTCGATTCACCTCCTCATGAAGGTAATTAAGGTGAAAGAGAAAGGTATAAATTTGATTTCAATCATGTTTCTTTTGATCATGTAAAGCATGGTAAATTTCCACATAAGCACTGGAAAAGAATATCATGTTCTTTTTTTGGCTTGATTAACCATAGTGTTTCTAGATGTTGGAAAATAATGGCCACATACAAGAAAATTTTGAAGGAAAAGAGGCAAGAAGCCAAAGGTCCATTAAACAGGGCAAAATATGCTATCAAGAATATGAACATGTGTTATACTTATTGCCATAAGCAAGGACATATTGTTGAAAGGTGTTGGACTTTGAATCTAGCAATGCTTCCACGAAATTTGAGGAAGGTGGAAAAAGAGTATGGAAAGAATGGAAAGGAAGTTTCCATCATTGATATGTGTCAGGATGATCCACATGTTGATGTCGATGTGCAGTTAAAAGAAGCGCCTTTGATGTGGATTGGTAAGAAATGGTTAAAATTCTTATCCAATTAAAGTTGCATGTCTTTTGATGTGAAAAGAAATATATCAAATCTATTTGCATTTTCTTTGCTAATGGAATGCAAGTTGCAGGATGGAAAAGTAGAGTATGAGACTCACTTTATTGCAGCGAAAGTATATTCATTTCAGCTTTGAAAGTACATGTACATGTGATCGAGGATCTTATACTTATGATTATACTTAGGAGAAATCTGAAGGATGAAATGCATGCATGAGAATGATATCCATGAGCACAGGGATGATGATGATTTCCTAGTATTTTGAACATGTATGTGTGATTAACTTGAAGGGTTGATTACTTTGTTTTAAACATGCATGTAATGTAATATTGACTTTGGAAAAGTTGATTTGATCTCCAAAATTGTAAAAGGGAGATAATGATGAAGTGTTTTATCATTGTAAAAGAACCGTTAAAATTATTTATGTACATGCTTGACTTGAAGGGTCAAATGTTTGAAAGACATGAATTTTGTCGACTTGTGATTTAGTCAATCATTTGTAAACGAGAGGTAAAGACATGATGATGATTCACATGATGTGAAAATTGTTTCTTTTGTTGAAACAAAAATTTATTTCATCAAGTTCTTGTCTTTTTTCGACATCGTCTACAGAAGAATATTTGCAGCAGAAAAAGTCACCATAGTAACCTTTGTGACTTTTTCATGGAAGTGGCTTGGAAGTGATTTTCAACTACCTTCTGTAAATTCTAAATGAGTTCAAGGAATAAAGTTCTTAACAAGAGGACAAGCACATCCAGGAAGGGAAGTGTCGACTACCTTTGTGTTTTTGTTTAAAGGCACTGGCCATGCAAGGAAAGTGTATGGAGGCTGAAAGAAGAGGGTATTGTACTCTCATCTACTGTTCAGATCAGTATATCAGTCTTTTGGGGTCCAAAAGATTCCCAATGGGGAGGAGTGATCAGATATTGATCCAGGACTTCAATATAATTTCAAATTTCAAAGTGTTCAAAAGAGTGTCGAACCTGAACGACCAGATAGATCTCGTCTTCTTGATTCTGGTGCCATGAACGGTTCGAAAAACTGACACCGTATGGAGGAGTTATCACATTTTGAAAAAGTTCAGTAAACTGCAATTTTCAAGAATAATTTGATTTTTGGAAATATTAAAAAAGAATATTCCTTGGAATATTCTCCAAAATATTCTTTTGAATATTCCTTTTTGGTGGACCAATCAGGAGCTGACACGTTGCAAGCCCAGAGGCTGCCACGTGGCCCTGGATTGGTGTGGCAAAATTATGTTGGGTTAGGCGGGATTGAACCCGTGACCTCCAGCGGGCTAGCCAAACGATTTACCGACTCCACTACATGTTGTTACTTAGCATTACATGGTCGCGGTATATATTTAAACGTTAACTATTTACGGGTTGGGGCTAGACCGCCAGCAGTCCCGATAACCCTGGTCACATGCCACCATTCGCGCCAGCAGTTACGTTAACTAAACGGTCACCTTAACTGTCGCCCGGTAGTTCGGTCACATGTGCAGTTTTAGCCGACGAATATGGTCAACTGACGGTTTCACTCAGCAAACTTCCAAATTTGGTGCAGTTTGCCAAATTTAGCTCCAAATAACTGCAGTTAGCTGCAGTTTACTAGATTTGGTGGAGTAATTCTGGGAGAGACTGATTAAATGAACTCAAGAGGCACTTTTCGACCTAAGGAAGGAAAACAAGAGGATAACCAGGCTAATTTGGGCCTTCTGAAGCCATTGGAATAGTCCAGAGAAGCTGAAGAAGCCATCTTCAAGGAGATTTTTGTCCAGGGAGATTTTGGAGCTCAAGGCCACCAGGGGTTGGAGGCTGTTGCAGGAGCTACCAATATCCATTCTCAACAAACAAATAATCATTCATGACTGTAATGAACCTTTTGAATCCAATGAATGTGTTTTCAGAAGCATTTGGAGACTTCGAAAGGCAGAGGGTGCTGAAGGGAAGTTTCAGGCAGCGTAGAGCCAACCATGGAGGAAGGCCTAGATCGGGGATGCAGTGCTCGTTTTGAGCAAATGAACAGTCATTTGTTGATTTCAAATATGTGTTTGAGATAGTAGCAGAGGTTACAGAGATACTTGAAGCATTTTGAAGGAGTTTGTGCCATCAAGAAGCTCAGGGAAGCTCAGTGCACCTACTGAAGGAATCAAGTCCAAGGGAGCCTAGATCTGCTTGCACAATGAGGATAGCCATGACAGGGATGTAGATGGTTTTCTAAGCCCATTGGTTCAGTTCAGTAACCTCTGGAGTTGAGTGTGGAACTTGTAAAATAATTCAAGCCATAATCCCAAAGAGCCAAGTCAAGTTGACAAGAGCTCACGGAGATGTAGCCCACGAGATCGGGGTGAACTCCTTATTAAATTTGTTGTTATGTGTGATTTTTATTTGCTGCATTATATGTCTGATATATGTGTTTAATATCAGAAGAAACAAATCAAGTTAAAGCACTTAAACAGATGAAAACAAACAAACACATACACATGTTTCAAGTACATAATTCTGCAATTGTCAACATAAGCTAGATCATGTTTGTTTAAGCTTTGGAGTGGGAGGTTCTTGTAAGCATGACAAGTTGTTCAAACCCTCATTTCAGATCAGTTAGGGTTTTTCATGGTTTGGATTCTTGTCAGACTTCTTCATTATAGGCTTATAATGTCATCAAGATAGTGATATGTCATTAATCATATGCAGCATTGACTTTTCCATGTCATCATAAAGTCTGCTATCATCAAGATCATCCGAGGTAAGAACATCTAGGGTTATGGCTTCATCATCAAGATCATCAAAGGTACATGATTGGCACTTCATTAGTGTCTTGATATCTTCAAGAGTTATGACATATTTTGGAATCTCAAGAATATTTGTCATCCCGGCCAATACCATATTGACATCAATGACAACCTAGATTAACAAGTTGGAAGGGATCTGAAGTTGAGATCTGCTCAGATGCAAAAGTGGGAGCATGTGGATCCATTCCTCATGAAGCTTATGTTGGAAATATTGAGAGTGGGGGTGAATCAGTTTTCCTTAGCAATTGGCACTTTTAAATATTTTCAGATCATTAGTTAATCTTCAATTATTATTAATGTTTATGTAGTAATAACAGTAAATAAAAGAACACGGTAGACACACGAATTTTAGGTGGAAAACCCCCTCCGGGTCAAAAACCACCGAACGCTTTTCTAATCAATTCTTTATTCTTCAGCCCCAACTGAAATGAAAGCAATAACTTCCTAGAATTCTAGAAAACCATTCTTCTCTATCTCCCACTGGAAGAACGGCCCAACACCCTGGTTTCTTCAGTAGTCAACCAAATGGATGCCCCAACATCCTAGACCTGCCTACCACCCTAAAGTGTTCATAGGCTCCAACATGTATGCAACTTCATGCACCGGCCTAGCACCTCCTTGCCACCCTATAATGAATGAAATGGAACAAGAGTGTGGATTCTTGTACCAAGGACAATGATCCATGATACAATATTATTTATAATGATTTTGACCGAACACCCAATCACACCAGGTACAGGAAAATTCAAAGGTAAACTTCCATTAATATGTTTTGATTGTGGTGAGGTTGGGCATTTTGCAACCAAATGTCCTTACGAAAATGAGGTTGTTACGAATGGAAAGAATTGTCCTAGGAAGTTCAACAAGCAAGGCAAGAAGAAATGGTTTAAGAAAAGTTTCTTCACCAAAGAAGATAGTTCCTCATCCAAAGAAGACAGTGATAACAAAGAAGAATTCAATGAAAGAGTATTGTTTATGGCCAAGCACAATAAGCAAGAGGTACCTGACAAAGAAGGAGACAAAAAAGAAGAAATGACTGAGGTTGAATTTCAAAACGAAGTGATCAGGGTTATCAAAGAGCTCAAAGCTAAGAAGAAGCATGTGAACACTCTTGAAGACGAATTGAAGACAGAAAGAGAACAGGTCCTCAATCTTAAAATCAAGGTTGAAGAATACAAACGAATTGAAGAATCACTCAAGAAATAAGTAAAGGAAAGCAACAAGGAGAGAGAAGCATTGGAAGCTGAAATATTTTCTTTATGAAAGGAAGTAAAAAGTGGAAAAAATCTTCAAGACTATGCCAATAGTTCAATGGATTTGGACAAACTCATCAGCAACCAGCGATCATACAGTGACAAGACTGGTCTTGGTTACAAAGAAAAATATGAAAAAGAGTCAAGTCCTTCTATGACAACTAAAGAAGATGGATATGCAAAAAGGGTAGATCCCCCAGCTAGATCAAGAGATCAAGACTCGCAGGAAGAACCTTGGAAGACAATTCCTCAAAGAAGATTTCCTCCCAGGTACCAACCTATCTTTTATGGTCATTGTTATTCATGTGGAAGGTTTGGACATAGAGCTACCGAATAAGGCATGTATGTTTGGAATGAATATAATTCCAGGAGATACTTCAGAAATGGATATTCCATAACTCAGCATAATATCAACAAATTTGGTCATTTGAGAGATGATGTCGAATGTTATAGATGTAACAATTTTGGACATATGGCTAGGGATTGTGAATTTTTCGACAGGTACAATCATTATTTGGAAAACCCCATAAGCAAGTTTGCAGGATCACGAAATGGGTTCCACGATGATTTTGTCAGAGAATACGTCCTAGATGGGCCAAACATTGAATTTTTCAAATGCCATAACTATGGCTAGAGCGTTCACGGTTGTAGATATAAGATGGAATCACCTACAAACAACATTGAATGCTTCAAGTGTCATAACTATGGGCACATGGCTCGAGATTGCAAGAATAAGGTCTGGAAAAGGAAACAGGTACAAGAAGACAAAGAAGATAATGAGGTTTCAGTAGTTATGCTTTTAGGATTTGTAAAAGAAAAAGGTCACGATAAATTAGCAATTGCTTCAAATAATGACTCAAGTTAAGATGGCCCATTAGGTGACTCACTATTTTGAACAATTTGGCTTGTTGACTCCTTAATGTTTGCAGAGGAGGAGTCTATGTAGCAGTATTGGCACAAGTCTACGATTGACAGGAAGGTAGTTTGAACAAGATGGCAGTTTCATTACAGGTTCAGGGGGAGAAAATCAGTTGAAGGATTACAGGTTACCAAGAACAAGGCAAGATTAGTCTTGATAGGATATGCACAAGTTGAAGGAATCAATTTTGAAGAAACATTTGCTCCCATTGCCAGAATGGAAGCTATCAAGATGTTTCTCGCATATGCATGCTCGTGAAAAATCAAGGTCTACCAAAAGGATGTTAAGTCAGCCTTTCTAAATGGTGAATTGGAAGAAGAAGTTTACATTGAACAACCCAAAGGTTTTCAGCTCACTAATAAAGAAAACTACGTTTGCAGATTAAAGAAGGAACTATATGGTCTCACGCAAGCTCCTAGGGGTTGGTATGCTCATCCTGATAGGTATATACATCAACAAGGATTCAAGAAAGGAAGCACTAACAGCAATATCTATGTGAAAGTGGATCAAGATAACCTAATGATTATCAAGGTATATGTGGATGATATAATCTTTGGAAGCAATCATCACAGATTAAGTAAAGACTTTGCCACAAAAATGCAAAGTGAGTTTGAAATGTCCATGCTTGGCGAGTTGACATAGTTTTTGGGGCTTTAGATTTCTCAGCAGGATAAACGAATATTCATATATCAAACCAAGTACATCAAGGAAATGCTCAAAAAATTCCAGATGGAAGATTGCAAGCCAGTCCTTACGCCCATGATAACAGGTTGCAAGTTAAGCTTAGAAGATTTGTCAAAGGATGTGGACCAAAGGTTGTATAGATCCATGATTGGTAGTCTCCTATATGTGACAGCCTCCTGGCCTGATGTGATGCAAGCAGTTGGACAAGTAGCAAGATTCCAAGCAGCACCAAAATAATCTCATATTAATGTCGTCAAAAGCATTCTTTGATATCTTAAGGGCACAACGGAATATGGTCTATGGTATCCCAAAGAAAATGATATGGTTATCCAAGCTTATACAGATGCAAATTGGGCAGGTAGTGTTGATGATCGTAAGAGTACTAGTGGAGCAACATTTTATCTAGGTGGTTGTCTTGTTTCATGGTTAAGTAAAGAGCAGTATTCAATCTCGTTATCCATAGTAGAAGCAGAATATATCGCAACAGTAGCTTGTTGTACACAAGTTCTCGGGATGAAGCAAACTTTGCAAGATCTTCAAGTCAAGTTTAATGAGCCTATTCCCATGTTTTGTGATAACACCAACACCATCAATATCTCCAAGAATCATGTGATGCATTCCAAAAAGAAGCACATTCCGATTAAATATCATTTCATTAGAGAGAAGGTCACCGAAAATAATATCAAGCTTGAATATGTTGGCACAAAGGAACAAATTGTTGACATCTTTAACAAACCATTACCTCGTGAAGCATTTGAGTATCTTCGCCAAAAGCTTGGGATTCTCCCAAGTTTTCATCAGACTCTTTCTCTTATCTACTCAAGTAGAAAGGGGGAATGGAGGTGTGTACAAGTCCGCAGGATGGTTGTTTGTCAGGGGGAGTTACCCTTTGCCAGTGATGAAAAAGGGGGAGAAAAGGAAGTAGGAAGAGCTGCCATGATCGCAGGGGTAGTACTTGTGTTGCGATTAATGAAAACCACTGATCAATAGCTTCAAGAGACCCGTGATGAGTTATTTGATGTGGGGTCTACACCTCAAGACTCAGAGTTGGTTAGACTGACCCTCAATTATGTCTCAGATGAGTGGAAATCCTTTGTCTAAAGTATCTTGGGCAGGACGAATTTGTCGAATTGGGATGAGATGTGGGCAGCTCTCAAATAAGAGGAGATGAGGAGAGACTTGGTCAAGTTCAAGCTTGACGAAAGCAATAGTAGTGGGTCGAAGCCCAAGGAGGAGGAGGATAATGCAGCCCTTGCATCAAAGGGGCAACAAGATCAGCGGAGACATAAGAAGGACGTCTCGAAGATAAAGTACTTCAGGCGTGGTGAGATGGGTAGCTACGCAACTCAGTGTCCTCTTAGAAAGAAAGACAAAGATGAGAAGCATGATATGAAGGTTGCACCCACGCAGATCAAGGAAGAGGAGTTCACCATGATAGTCGAGATACCTCCGGGAGGGAGGTGGGTTGATTTGGAGTTGTAGTTCGAAAGAGCTACTGATCGACAGGATCCTTGAGGAACCCACCTCTTGGATCAATTCCTTGCTACGGGAGCCCAGATCAGAAGTAGCAGGATGGACTAGTGTCAGATGGTTTCGAGGAGTGTCGGAGAGACAGTTGTAGTAGCTAGGAGTGCTAGAGACTGAACATCATAGAGCAGAGTTGGCAATAGTGCAGATGGCACAGAGTGGAGGTCAATAACAGCACAATGGATTCATAGGTTCAGCGTAGAGACAAGAAGCAATCAGGCTTCAACGTTCACGTGGTATCATATTGAACATAGTTAGTTCAGTAATTTGGGATGTTTTTCCATTGTTGATGTAGTAGCAGCAACAGCTTGCAGTGCAGAGGCAATTGGTAGTGGCAGTGCCAGCAGCAACACGGATGCATAAATTTAGAGGGAGTTGTAGTACGGATGTAGTGTTAACAGTGGTAGGGTCAGCAGCAGTGCAGATGCAGCATTTGCATAGTGATTGGTGGACAGCATGTCAAACATCAGCAATGCAAAGGACGATGTTATTAATTCAAGGTGATGCTTCAGTGGGAGGCATTGTTAGAGCACATTCCTCGCTAAGGAGTGTTGATTTCTGGTATCATCGGATTTTCTCTAAGTCTCAAATTTAGCAAGGAGGCTTCAGCATATGTATTCCAAAGAACCCAGAAAACGTTTTGGGAAATTCCACCCAGAAACAGTTTTATTAAAATAATTTTTATTATTTTTAATGGGACCCTAAGTCTAAACTTAGGAAATTAAAATAATTAATGGGTATTAATCTAATTGTGGGTGTAACTTCTAGAAAAAGATGAGGATCAAGCGGAAATGATCGTAGTCATTGACTAGCTTCTAATCTGGGTCATTGAATGTCAAGGAGGAGATTGTTTAAGGAGGCTTGAGGGTCATTTGGAAAACACACCGAGAGAGATCAAGAAGATCAAATTTCTCAGAGAGGGCAGCGCAACAATTGTTAGAGGAGTGATCGAAGAGATCTCTTATAGTGAGGGGCAGAGAGTATCTGGAAGAAGGAAATTTTCTTGGGTCAGAGAGTACGAGGCAGAGAGGGCAGAACGACGTCCAGAGAGAGGTAGACGCTAGCCCATGCAAAGTTGATGCAGTCGCAGTGTAGGCCTTAGAGGGAGATCAAATTCCTGTTGAGGAAATCAAGTTACAGAAGTCAGGAGCTGGGGTGAGAGACCAAGAGGCGGAGATTCAGATTTTCCATCCAGCGGAGGGTGCGGAGAAGGAGCAGCGTGATACCCAGCAAGGGTGACGCAGGGACTGCGTGGGGCTTATGCAATTCTGTGTAAAGGGTACGTAGAGGGTATGCATAGGCTCCTATTCAATGTGATCAGACTCAGATCCTCCCAGTGAAAGGGTGAGAGCACTTCACCATTCATTTTTTCCAGTTTCTCTCTATATCGGATTGCTAGTTGAGCATCCAAGAATTGTACTCATATTTACTACTACATAATAATAAAACCCTCAGATC
Organism: Pinus tabuliformis; assembly: GCA_031772625.1. NCBI lineage: Eukaryota > Viridiplantae > Streptophyta > Pinopsida > Pinales > Pinaceae > Pinus > Pinus tabuliformis. The sequence continues at coordinate 1,928,028,681 of CM062818.1, read as the reverse complement.
TGTTCCCGGTTGCTCTGTCTCTTATTTCTGCATATAAATTAATTAAGTGAAGTTTGTAGTGTATGTATTTCAATATTTATCATAGGAAACTAAAAATAACTTGTTAATGTAAATCTAACAAGTAGGAGAAATATCATCAGTTACTGCAGTATGGATTCCGGTTTAGAAATTTTCACATCCACAATTACAGAGATACAACAGATTCAATATCAAGCTCCTACAAAACGAAAAAAAGGTGTGTTGTTTCTAAAATTTTCATAAGTTTTGTTTGAAAAATTAGTTTGAAGTTATTCAAAGGGCATAGTGAAGCATTATTATCATTAACTAATGACCCGAAAAAACAAAATGGAAACACCTAGTAAGCTAACCGAAATCTCTACTACGACACATGAAGAAGAGGAAGAAATGCAACATGATATATCAAAATTGTGAAACCAAGTGCAACAAATTTCGCTCTCACAAAAAGTAACATAAGCTAAGATGGATGGTTTGAATAATGGCATGGAAGCCAAGATCGATGGTATAGAAGCAAAACTGAAAGGCAACAAGGAAGATTTGAAGAAGGACATGACAAAGTCACTACAAGAAATGCTTCCTAATGGTGAAAAGGTAGTAGATGAAACTCATGATGAGAACAAAAGAAACATTAATCATGATTTCATAGACTCTAACATTGGATTGAAGACCCGCCATATTCCAGATATCGATATGAGGAAGTTTGGTGGCAAGGATACCATAACATGGATACTATAGATAAAGTAATATTTTGATCTCCATAATTTGCAACACACACAAAAGGTATCATTGCAACTTTACATTTAGAACCCAATCAGTTTGTATGGTATTGATGGCTTTTTTCTCGTAAACCACTTGTCACTTGGTCAATTTTAACGGAGGAAATGATAACACATTATGAGGATACAAAGAGCAACACCTTCTTTGGCCATTTGATAAATATCAAGCAAAAAGGTTTAATGGCAGAGCACATTGAGGACTTCCAAAAATTGAATACAAGGGTAAATGATATTCTAGAGCATAGGATTGATGTCTTCATAGGGAATTTAAAGGATAACATCCAACATAATGTTTACCTTTGGGAACCTGATTCATTGGAGAAGGCATTAAGGTTGGCAAGAAAAATTGAAAACAGAATTATGGCAACAAGGAAGCCTACCACTCACAACTATAAAGATGGAAGTGTTGTTGATCCTAGCCTTACACAACGTACAAGGTTGACACCACAACAATTGGAAGAGAAAATAGCAAAAGGGCTTTGTTACATTTGTGTTAAGAAATACACTAAAGGTCATAAGTGTGCTGAGAAGAAATTAATTTACATAGATTGGAAGAGGAGGAAGAAAAGGAACAAGAAACGTCAAAAAAAGATGATATACACCAGGAACCAACCCTAGAGAAAGAAAAAATGAATTCGGTCATATCCTGTAATGAATTGGCGGGAATTACCACTCCCCAAACTCTCAAGATAGAACGGCATATCAAGAAGAAAAAGGTAATAGTTTTGATTGATTCGGTTAGTACCCATAATTTTATTCATTGTAAGATAACCAAGGAATTCAATTGCTTCCTATAGACAGCACCAAAGTGTCAAGTGATGGTTGCAAATGCAGGAACCATAATTACTCTAGAAAGTGCCATAATATCAAGCTATACGTGGGAGAACATGTATTGAATAGTCCAATGCTTTCCATTCCAATGGGTGGTTTTGATGTTGTACTAGGAGTCCAATGGCTACAATCTTTGGGTACGATAGATTTTAATTTTCAAGAACTTTTCTTGAATTTTTTTTGGAAAGAAAATGAAGTTGAATTAAAGGGTATCACAGGGAAACCAGGAAATATAATCAGCTCTAATGGCATGACAAAGCTTCTAAACAAAGAACAATGGGGCGTAATTTCACAATTATGTTAATTAGAGGTTCAAACATCGAAATCATCTATTTCTCCAGATCTACAAAAAGTTTTGGACAATAATTCTAAGGTTCAAGCAGTGGAAAATCACATCGAGCATCAACAACAAGTTCTCCACCTCTTAAAGGATAACCTCACTTTGACGCAGAATAGAATGCAACAACAAGCAGATCAACAACACAACGAAAGAATTTTTGATGTAGGTGACTGGGTATTTTTATGGCTACAACCAAACAAACAAATGTCCCTCAAGCAAGCTAAGAAGGATAATAAATTATGACCAAAGTATTATGGTCCTTGTTATACTCCTATACCAATAGGTGTCATATTTCATGATTGACTAGTTACAATCCCAAATATGTTCATCTTTTTCCTGCTGCAAAGGTTTCCATATTTTGAAAAGATCAAAAAATTAAAAAATTAAAAGAGGGTATGCCCTAAAAGAAAGATCAAAGGGCAAAAAAAAGAATGAAATGGTCAAAAAAGAAAGGAAATGAACCCCAAATAAAGAAGACCAGGAAAGTGTGCTAGTCCAAAATGCCACTACTATTCTACTTTTGCAAAAGAATCTCATTATGTGTAGTTGGTTGACTCTTGCCACAGTTGATGAATGGCCAAACAGCTTAATCTTGGCCAGCTCATGTTTGAATTTCTTGTTTTAGAGATAGAGAATAAAATCTGTCTAAATAGTTCAACCTTGGCAGATAAGTAGATAGGTAGAGAAGCAAAGGAGCTCAACAGTTAAATCTGAGCCCTTGGAAGAAATAAGGGCAGACTTAGATAGGATTTCCATGAAAGAAAAAAGAAAAATTTGTAAGGGTTTGCTAGTCCAAGTGCACCCATGGAAGAAGAAGAAAAATGTTAGATATAATAGGCTGGGTAGGTAGTTTTGGTGTTGCAGAAGCAGGCTTATGATTAATTTTGTTTCTCAAAGATGTTCATCTTATTGATATCATAAGTACAATGGCAATTGTTTGGTTACAAATCAAGTGAGGCATGTCTAATTTCCCTTCACACTTCTCCCAAAATCACTTACTAACCTCCCCTCAAGGATATTGAGATCTGCTCAATACTCCTAAATTACCCCATTTCATGAAAAAGCTTGAGTAAAACAACAATCTTGCTTTAAGCAAAGAAGCCACATTTCTTGTGTAAAGCCTCTGTTTCCTCTTAAGCCTAAGTTATTGAACTTCATAACTCGGCGCCTACCCTTCAGAAACCCATATTAACTGTTAACACTATTATATAAATCCCTTACAAATTCCCCTTCCCCCGTATTAATATATCTTTATAATAAAACCCTCAATGAGTAATAATCCCGCCCTGGTCGACTACGGCCATATTTTTGCTTAAACAGGGATTATAGGTTCATCAAGAACCAGATAATAACCTCCTCGCGCACAAATATTCAAAGGTTAATTGACATTAGGTTAATTAACTGTTAAGTACCCCGAAAACCAATCAAACCCGCCCTGATATATTTAAATCATTTTTTATGTACGTGGGTCCCCACGTCGTAACCCTCCACCACCTTAGAATTCCGCCAGTCGTTGGATCCGGGCCCGTTGATCGGATGGCTCACGATCATATCGCAAGGCCCTCCATTGCCGATCTTTACCGCCCAGGGAGCCGGCGGTATTACTGCCATACCTGGGACACGCGGTGCCCTCCCGCCATGCTCGCGGCCCCTCCACCCGAAACCACCTTAGCACATAAGCAGTGCGGGTCAATACTGCTTACCGCCCTCCCACTGATGTCATCGCCACGTCACCTCCACATCAGCACCCATATCCCGCGTCACGACAAAACATCACGTCCCGATGACGTCATCCGACCAAAAAGTGCCAAAAAAGCCCCGAGAAGCCAATTTTTGTTAAAAAACTCGTAAAATTGTCATTTTCGCTCATTTTTGTTCGTTGTTTTCACAATACTGTTGCATGCAAGTTACATCCAAGCAGATATAGAAGCTCCAGTCTACCACCCGACCAAGCAGAGACCAGCATTCTGCTCCTCAACTCGTCAGTCAACCTGCCAATTACACTGGTTTGCCTCCATAATACATGTATTTACCCCGTTCCACCTCCTGAACATGTATTTTCTGTTTCCTCTGCAAATTATACCTTTAAGAGCCAAATTTTAAACTCAAGAAGTCCATAATTTCCATACCAGCCCATTTAGAACTGCTCTTTTCTCCTTTTTTCCACAGAAATTCAACCACTGGTTTAAATCACAGAGAATTCAACAATGGAAGCCCCTGTGGCCCTCAACGTAGCGCCCCTCAATGCGCCTCATACAGACCAGCATCATTTACCCTTGGCCGACAGAGATTTCCAAATAAAAGACCCAATTGGTTGCCAAAATCATCTTCATACTTTCTGCCTAATCAGAAACTGTCATCTGAACAACTCTGATATCTATGGAATATGGGAATCCAATCTTCCCAGGTATTACCTTCCCTCAGTCAATATATTCCCAGATATTATTCGCCACTGTTGTGCCAATTATCACCCTGTCAGTGAAGCAGTTATGACTCCATCACAAACTGTTCTCTTTTACATAACTGCTGAATCTATCAATGAGATGCTACACTTTCATCCAATTCAGCCTCTTGCTCCTCTTTCCATGGGATTTCTGCTTGAGCAAGGCTCCCAACTGTCCAATGCAGAAATAACCTAGATTACTAAGTTATTCATGAAACCAAAATGCCAGCCCCAAGGCCCACCTCCTTATTTATATGTCTCGTTCAATAAGACTAGAAGAATTCTTCTTGACATGATATCAGTGATCTTAGGATTTAGGTCCAGTGAATATGTGGATGAGATGGTCCTGGTTCTATTATCCACCTTTGCTCCAGGAAAGCCCCCTGCTATTAAGTATGACTATGCCTCTTTCATTGCTGACAAAATCCATGCTCAATTTATGAATTTGGAAAGAGAAGGAGTGTTTAAATACACAACTTTCATATACCATCTACTGTTGTATTATCACCCAGAAATTTTTATATTTCCCACCACGAAATTGGATTCCAAAGGAGAGAGGAGGTATGTAATCTTTTGGACCTTTGTCTTCCATAGAATTGGTGAATCACCTTACACCTATTGTGAATTCATTGACCTGTTTATACATCCAACCTCCACTCTATTGATAGGAGCTCCTCCTCTTAGGCTCTCTGATGACATAAAGAAGATTTTACAGCTCTCCAAGAACTACAGGATAGGTGACTAGTACTTCTACCGGGATCACACTGAAGTTAGGATATATGGCTATGAACTATGTCCTTATAAGCTACCCAAGTATGTGCCCATGAGATTGTTTGCATTGGAATATTTTAGGCAACTTATTAATGCAGATTTAACTCACTTTTGCAATGTGAAGAAAAAAGCTCAGCTGAGGATAAGAAACCAATTAGGCCCCTTTATCATTAATAAAAGGGAAGCATGGGAAGATGTTGATAAAATATTAAGGGAAGACCTTAAATTGAAGAAAAGCTTCTAGTGGGTGCCATATGACCCAAATAGCTTTATAAGTGACAGAAAAGTAAGAAACCGGCTGTCAAGTTACACACATCATAGGATCCCTGAAGTAGAACAATATGCTAATCAGGATGAGTGGATAGAGGGTACATTAGTTGAAGAGCTTATTCGGCAAGAAAAAATGGAACAAGCTATGAAAGATTTAGAAAAGACCCTTGACCTTGACTCTTTTGGATAGGTATCTTTCAAGCTGCCTCAACAAACTGCAGTGGGTACATCTTCTGTTGGGACTTCACAGCAACCTGTACAAGAAATCAGCACACCAGTTTCAGGTTCTTCCAAGGGCAAGGAAGTAGCAGGCACAGAGCAGCGAACAATGACTGATCAGCAAGAGCAAATTCCTCTAGTACAGACCAAAGCAGCAGAGATTCCTGCACTACAGACTCCTCTAAATGAGGAAAAAGCCAAGAAAAGGGACAGAGAAGAGGCCACACCCATCAGTGGACCTACAGAACAACCATGTGCAAAATGGCAAAGATTGAATCCTCTATCTGAAGAGGAAACAATTGAAGAAACAATAGAAAGCCTAAGAGGTGAGAAAGCAACCAGCCCACAGACCTCCCCAGTGATAGACACATCAACCAGCTCACAGAGGCAAGAGCTGGAAAGGCAGCATAGTGTGGAAGTTTCATCCACTAGGCCACCAAGTAAGCAGACCTCTAATATCAAAAAGACATTCACAGAGATAAAGGCTAGAAATGATCCATTAAGGCTGCAAATTTATAACCAATATCTTAAGATGGCCCCCACAAAACAAGAAAGATTGATGTCTACCTATGGCATTAAGGAGGGCAAAATGATCATGAGCTATTTCAAGCCCAAAGTGCAGCAACCACAATCAACAGCTGACTACATCAGAATAAATCTGGAGGTATTCGCCAAAGCCATTCATCCAATAGACCAAATCGAGTTGCACACACAAACTGGAGAGATGGTGTATTCCACATTGACTGACAAAGCAATGTTGGCTCATAAATTGCAAAACTCATTAGAGAACACCTCTACTCAGCTAGACTTAGAGAAAGCCTCTTCTCTAGCAAAGGACAACAGGATTAAATCCTTGGAGGATATTATCATTGAACTGGGACATGATCCCAAAGATACCAAAGGCATAAGAGCACTAATGAAGAAAAAGGAAGAGGACATTGCTGCCCTCAGAAAATAGCTCAAAATGCCTCCTTCTCTGCATCCACAAATAGCAGATGTTGTATAGTAGAAATCTGAAGAGGACATGATGGACCTGCTCATGAGGTTGAACGAGAGATTGGGTGAGATAGAGCAGGCCTTGGAGAAAGCACTACAAGAAAAGTAGGGAGAGTCGACCTCCCAGCCACCTGAAGTAGCTCCAACAGTCACAACTGCCCCTCCCACAGTTACAACAGCAGTCCCTCCTTTTGTCCTGGCATCAACAACACAAATCATCACAGGATCAACATCAACATCAACAGCACTAGGCAGCAGTACAGCTATGACTACAAAGCAACTAATAAAAGCCATGGAGGAGTTGAAACTCAAAGTATCTGAATTAAAACAAGTCAAAGAAAAATTGGCAAAGGTTGAGCAAAGCTATGATAAATCTAAGATGAATGTGGCAGAAAAAACAAGGGAAGTTAAAGCATTGGAAAACAAGGTAAGAGCCCTAGAAAAGGATCTCTCTTTGCATAAGCCTTTGGCAGAAATCAAAGGAATTTTGTGGACCAACATCATTCAATCCCTTAGTGATGTATGGAGGTCTATTCAGACCATTTATGAACAGATTGATCTGATAAGAGTAGCCCAAGTAGAAATTCAGAAAACAAGAGCCATATTTGGACAGATGCCTGAGCAAGCTAACAGACTAATACATTTTTTGAATACCAAGACCAGCGAAGAACTGGAAGAAGTAGATATCAGATATAGAACAGGTACCATTCTGGACATCAAGAAAGTTCTGACCATGAGAACTCTAATGCAAAACTTGGACAGGAGATGCCAGGACATGCAGGTAGAAATTGATTCTTTCACAGAAAAGTTTACACTCCTGCATCAAAATGGTTTGCCAAGTTCTTTTGGGAGATAATTATCGTCTGATGAAGCTCAAGGATTATGTACATAAATTAAATACATATGCTGTCAACCAAGCCAGTGCATCTTCAAGTACTTCAGGAGAAAAAACACTTCCATCTGGCCAATCCCTTTATGACAGCCTGGAAAATCTATTCTACATAGAGCATGAGGTGAAGCATATGTTCACCATCCCACCTAATTTCTTCAGATACACAGATGTTGACGAAACTTTGAGGAAGCTTCAAAGACATAAAATACCAGGACCAGAATGGTGGCAGAGGATGCTAGAGATCCTATAAATATATCTTTGATCAAATCAAAATTGTGCACCATCTGTTATAATGTGCGGAACATAAATAAATCACACTCCTGCAAATCAAAGCGTATCATATCAGCATTAAAGAAAGTCCAGCCAAAGCAGAAAATCAGCACGGATGATCAGTGGAAGACAGCTAGGAAACCGACTTGCAGCATCTACCTCTAGTACTTCTCATAAATTTGGATCAACCTACGTAGCACGAATTTATTACCTCTATTTATTATCTCCCTGTTTTCGAGACTGTCTGTCTCTATCTATGTAAAAGAAACATTAATTGTCAGCAGATATTTATTTCTATCAGATATTTTGCATAATATCTTGACATTTTTGTATAAATACCCCTCAGACGAAGTGGTTGGTTGTTGGTTGGTGGTGGATGTTCATAAGCTTTGACTGTAAAACTGAGCAATTTTAGAAATAAAAGAGCTATTGGAACCATTTTGTCTAGCTCACTAGATCAAGATTTGATGCTAAGGATCATGTTACAGAATTCTTGAATCGTTTATGGATCAATAAGTTCCTTCTAACTTGTGTTTTACATTTTCTGTATTTACTATATCATATATGTCTCATGATCTGAATAATAGAGAAAAAGAATAACTCAGAATTTGCTTGTTTGCACTCTGTGTTCAGTTTTTGTTATTATTAATGTTTTTTTCAGAATTAGCATAAACAGTGAATTCTTAATTGCTCATGTTTCCCCTAGTTCTTTCATCTTGAATATTAGCTGAGGAATTCTTAATTGCTCCTTAGCAGTAATCATCCATTTTCCATCTGTCAACATGATGAAGGATTCTTAATTGCCCTTCACCCATTGGTTTCATTCCATTTGATTTCAGCCTTTAAATTGTTCCATATTTGAGTACCTTGCTCTGTGATGAATCCTCTGATAAGAAACTTGACCCAGGAAGCCGTCCTTCTTTGACTCCATCATGCCCAATGGACTGAAATGTTTTAGGTGTACCTCACTGTGCTATTGACTCCCCATCCTTCCAACCAAAACTTCAAACAAAACCCTTATACTTCATAACTAGCCTAATACACCTCAAAACAAAGCTAAATTATAAAGAGAGAGCCCTCTCTGGATGCAGATTGGCCAGGATCTATGTCTAAAAGATTGGTCTGTGGTTACCTCAGCTGTATTCCCTTTCTTACAACTTTTGGGAACAACCTGAGTGATAACATCATTGGCGACTCTATTGGGGACCTGGATAATTGTTTGTTACTGCTGTTTATTTTTTATGAAGCTACAGATGGAGCATGAAGTTGGCCAGGTAGCCTTTGAAACTGCTTTTTCTATGCAATTGCAGAAGTAAATAAAAGTTGCTTCAGTCTATCTCCAGTCTATTTTTAGGCTTTGAACATTTGTCTCAAATACTTGATCAATTTCCTATTTCAATAGATCTTTAGGAAAATTCAATACTCCCATATTTAAACACTTCCTACAAGACACTATTAAAAGTTGTATCTTTCAAATATTTCAAGAAAAACCAAAAATATATTCAGAAGTTGGCTCCAAAGAAGAAGTTTCGTTACACTAGATCAAATCCAGATCCAAATCCCCCACCTGTGTTTCAAAATCCTAATCTGATTCCTAAGCACCTTAAAAGCTAGCAGAACCTTATCTAATTTGAGTTTACTCCTTGAAACGCATCAGTCCTTTCTGCCATTTCTGTTGCTTCTCCTAGTTCACCATCAGCACTTTACACCATCTTTTCTACTCCCCCATCCATAGCACATATTTCAACTAGTATCCATGTTCTTCCAGCTGTTACACTTATCTCTGCAAATATAGCAAACCGATATGCTCCCCTACAATTGCCTGCAAATCCAAGGGCTATGCCTCAAGACTACCAATGAAAAATTACCTATTTTGATGGTACTGGCACTTATACAGCTCAACAACATACCAAGAAAATGATGGATTATTTTGAAAACTATGAGATTGATGATGATGATGTAAGAATGAAAGTATTTGTTCAAAGCTTAACTGGAGATGTTAGAACCTGGTTTAGAGCACTCCCTGCAGACACTATCAATGATCCTAAAGCTCTTTATCAGACCTTCTTAAATAGATTGGAAAAGAAAAAAGACCCTCTCCACATCTTATCAGAATATGAAAACTTAAAGAGAGGTCCACAAGAAACTGTTCAAGATTACTGCACAAGATTTAACAATGTATACAATGCTATTCCTCAAAATCTCAGGCCTCCACCCGATTTGGCCTTGATCAAATTTCCTAATGCCTTTGACTCTGACATGGCATAACAGCTTAGGTAAAGAGCTCCTTGAAGCCTAGAAGACATGCAGAATATAGCTTTCAATGTTGAGGCTAACCTGATCTCTAAACGAGCTCGGGCTAGAGTTGAAAGGAGGATACCCATCAAAGAAGAACCTTCTGCCTGTGAACAAAAATTATATGTTATCATTAAAGGAATGGACAGGCTTGGTGATAGAGTAGAAACAATTGAGAGAAAATCCCCTTGGGATGGTCAACCGAACAACACGGGAAGAAACCCAAATTTCAGAAAAAATCAGAATCCCAATACTGGAAAGGTTGGCCCTAACCAAAACATTAGACCTCCATTCCAAGAAAACTATGCTGAAGCTTCAACTTCTAGTGAACCAACAAAAGACACTCAAATTAACTTAATGGGGCTCAGTAGTGAACAACAAATTTTCTTAACCCAAGAAGACCAAGAGGCTCACACTCTTAATCGGTTCCAAATCCAATCAGGGGAGTCATTTGATTTTAGGGAAGGATATGACACATCCATCTATGAAGTTCACAAGCAGTACAATCTAAGAAACAGGAGGATAGATGTCCCTAATGATAATAAACAGAAAGAAACTAAGAAACCTACGAAAGCCAAAATCAAGAACCCTCCTATACAAACTCCTCCTAAAATAATTCCCAACCTAAACAATCCAACAGTTGAAGATGTTTCAGATAATCAACAACCTAATAAACCGTCTTCATCTTCCATTTTTTCCAAAGAAATTGTGGGAGAACCTACAGAAATCGATTTACAAGCAGCTTCAGCCCATAACACTGCTCCTGATAAAGGAAAAAACACTGAAAAATAGCAAAAAAAGAACATCTCACTGCCCGAAATGAAAAAATTCAAACGGAAAAGCTTTTCAACCTTGAGATTGAAATAGGCAAGTTAAAGATAGCAATTCCATTGTCAGAATTGGCTAAGCATGATGTCTATAGAGAACAAATCAGCAGATCACTTCAAATTTCACAAAACAGAGATACAGTAAATGTCCTTGATAACCAACCAAAATTAATTTTTGGTCCTGAAGTAAACGGTAAATCAGTAGATGGAGGGATTCCTCCTTTCTATGTAAATCTGAATATTCATGACAAAATACTACACAATGCAATGTTTGATTCTAGAGCTTCTTATAATTTAATGGCCAAATCTGTAATGGAAAAGTTGGACCTAGATATTACCAAGCCATACAAAGACTTGTTCCCCTTTGATTCAAGCTAGGTCAGATGTCTAGAATTGATCAAGATTTATGTGTATCATTAGTTCAATACCCTGCCAAGACAATTTTAATGGATGTAGTGGTAGCTGATATCCCACCAAAATATGGGATGTTGTTGTCTAGATCGTGGGGTGCAAAGCTCCAGGGATCTTTACAATTGGACATGTCCTATGCTACCATTTCAGTATTTGGCCAGCCAAAGAGATTGTACCGAGAAACTTTGATGAAATACGTGGTGAGAAGCCAGGAGAAACCCCAGAATTTTCCCATCTATTCCATGCATTCTGATATGGACTCCTTCATCCTATACAATGTTGAAATCTACCTTCTAACTGATGACAAGGTTTTAGCATTAGCACAAGAAAAAATCATAGATGTAAAATCTAGTGTTCAGATTCAAGAAATTTCTGTGACCAATGATATAACAGACACACAAGGGAAACCACATGAAACTAAAAATCCAAATCTCCTTAGTAAGCAAATTTCTAAGACCCCTGATACTACCTGTAATCATGAAATCCTATGGTATTTAGAGTTTGATGGATCAGTCAATAAACTAGGAGCAGGAGAAAGCATTTAGATACATAATATGGAAAATGATCATGCTCAAGGATATGCATACAGATTGAATCTTAGATGCACAAATAACATGGCTGAATATGAGGCCCTCTTGCTAGGACTCAAATTGATCAAAAGTCTAGGGGCAGTTAGGGTATCAATTTTGGGAGACTCTGATTTAGTTATTCAACAAATGAAAGGAAACTTCCTCACAAATGATCTCAGATTAAGGTCTTATAGAGGGGCAGCAATTGAAATACTCAATACCTTTCTAGAAACACAGTTTGCCAAAATTCCAAGGAAACACAATTTGCATGCTCACAGTTTGACAACATTTTCCAGCACTTGTAAACTATCATTTGAGCCTAATCATCATTTTACAGCTGAAATTAAACATAGGCCAACTGTGCCTGACAATGTGAAAAACTAGCAAGTGTTTGACAATGACACTCAGATTAATAATTTCTTGACCTTAAAAAAAGAATTTTCCAGCACTAATATAGACACAGGCACTATGGGAGAAGTTGATCAAATAGACAAAGTTGAAACATGCATTTCAACTGAAACAGCAACTCAAATATTACATCCAACAAAATTTACCAACAAAGAGTTGCAAGAGCTTAAAGAAATAGACTTGGATGAAACTATTGGAGGAGAATCTGAAGTTATTGATTTAAAGGACAATTTTTTTCCCACGGGATTAACTCCTTTGGAAGACATTTTTTATTCTAATGATATCCCAAGGAAACCCAAAATGCAGCCTTTAAACGCAGAAATTGAGGACTATAATATAGGGACTGATCAAAATCCTAAAATGATAAAATTGTCCAAAACTTTGCCTCCCGACCAAAAGCTTAAATATGTTGAATTGTTCAAGGAATTTCATGATGTTTTTGCATGGAGTTATGAAGATCTCAAATCCTATGATACTTCTGTGATTCAGCATACAATACCCCTCAAAGAAAATCAAAAACCTTTCAAGAAAAAACTCAGAAGGGTCAACCCTGTACTCCTCCCTCTAATTGAAAAAGAAGTCAAAAGAATGTATGAAGCTGGCATAATTGCACCTATTAGATTCTCAGACTGGGTCTCCAATTTAGTGCCCACTAGAAAGAAAGTAGGGGAAATCAGACTGTGTGTTGATTTGAGAAATCTAAACAAAGTCTCTTTAAAAGACCACTACCCCTTACCTAAGATGGACCACATTTTACAAAGGGTAGTAGGTGCCTCTAGAATTTCACTGCTAGATGAGTTTTCAGGCTTCAATCAGATTTTAGTCCACCCTGATGATCAAGAAAAAACTGCTTTTACAACTCCATGGGGAACTTTCAAATATGTGAAAATGTCGTTTGGACTCAAGAATGAAGAGGCAACCTTCCAATGTGCAATGGACATAGCTTTTGCTAAAGAAATCCATGATTTTTTAGTCATATACTTAGATGATCTCACTGTGTTTTCCAAATCATATCAGCAGCACCTAGATCATCTGAGGCAAATGTTTTTAATCTGCAGAAAATATGGTATATCACTAAATCCAAAAAATTCATTATTCGACCTAGAAGAGGGCAAACTCTTGGGTCACATAATCTCAAGAGATGACATCAAATTGATCCTGACCGAAATACAAGCCATTTTACAAATACCTGATCCTAGAAATGTCAAAGAACTCCAAGCTTTCCTAGGGAAAATTAATTTTTTAAGAAGATTCATACCCAAATTGGCTGAATTAATTAGATTGTTGAATAATATGTTGAAGAAAGATTCCAAGGTCAAATGGACGTTAGAAGCCAAACAGGCATTTAAAGAAATCAAGGTAGCTTTAACCAAAGCACCAGTCCTTACAAGCCCAAAATTTGACAGACTTCATAATATTTTCATTTGCATCAGGACACACTATTGCTGCCATTTTTCTACAAAAAGATGATCAAGGATGTGAAAAACCCATAGCCTTCTTTAGCAAAGCACTGAGGGATGCACCTCTAAAATACCCAATCATGGAAAAACAAGCTTATGCACTTGTGAAAGCCATCAAAGATTTTAGAGTCTACATACTATACTCTCATATAATAGCTTATGTGCCAAGCACTGTTGTCAAAGATATCCTAACCCAAGAGGGGATTGAAGGCAAGAGAAGTAAATGGATTGCTACTATACTAGAATATGACATTGAAATAAAACCTACAAAGCTCATAAAAGGACAGGGGTTGGCTAAACTCATGACTGAAACCAATTGCCAAGCCCTAGATATTAATGAAATGGATAATGAATAGGAGATGGCGACTCCACAAATAAGCCAGGCCTTCCTTGAATCACCTTGGTATGCTGATATATGTTATGTATTATTAAACTTGCAGGCTCCTCCAGGGTTATCCAAAACAAAGAAAAGGTTTATAAAAATGAAATCTTTAAAGTTTTGTATTTTAGATGGTGCTCTCTTTTGGAAAAATCATGAAGGTGTTCTATTAAATTGTCTAATAAAGGATGAAACTGACAAGGTACTCAAAGAATTTCATGCAGGGGACTGTGGTGGACATTTATATTGGAAATCAATTGCTGATAAAATCCTAAGCGCTGGATTTTACTGGCCCACTTTGTTTGCTGATGTCAAAAAGTTTGTTACTGCTTGCCACAAATGTCAAATCTTTGAAGGCAAGAGGAAACTTCTGCCTCTACCCGTTAGACCAATTTCCATTGAAAGACCATTTCAACAATGGGGTTTAGATTTCATTGGGGAGATTCACCCTCCCTCTTCTGGCCAGCATAAATGGATTTTGACCGCTACAGATTATTTCACTAAGTAGATAGAGGCCATCCCTTGTAGACAAGACAATGATTCAGTGATCATGCAATTCTTAGAAACCAACATCCTGTCTAGATTTGGTTGTCCTGAAAAGATTATAACAGACAATGTTGTTGCTTTTAAATCCAATAGAATGATCAATTTCTGTCACAAATACCACATTACCTTAGGCCACTCCACAGCCTATTACCCCTAAAGTAATGGTCTAGCTGAGTCATCCAACAAAAGCCTGATCAATATCATCAAGAAAGTATTGGAAGAAAATAAGAAAAAATGGCATAAAAAGCTTATAAATGCATTATGGGCAGACAGACTAGCTACCAAGAGATCCATTGGAACTAGTCCCTATGAGCTTGTCTATGGTATGGAGGTTGTATTTCCCTCCTCCTTGGGAATAACTGTAATGAAATTGTTGCAAGAAGTCCAAGTACAACCCAATGACATTCAAAGAAGGATAAATTAGACTATACATTTGCAGCAGACTAGAGAAGAGGTATATCAAAGATCTCAAGTGCTACAAGAAAAACTCAAGAAGATATTTGATAAGAGGACTAAGGTAGAAGAATTTTTCATAGGAAACAAAGTTCTGAAATGGGATTCCAAAAGAGAAGATAAAGGAAAACATGGGAAGTTTGACTTCCTCTGGAAGGGAGCTTTTATTATTCAGGCCTCACAAGGAAATAATACCTACTTTTTGAAAAGCCTAGATGATACAAAAGCAGAAGATGGACCAGTTAATGGTCAGATGCTGAAACACTATTTTGATTCAGTTTGTTGATATAACAGGACTCTAATTTGTACATAACGATGCTTAGTTTCTGCAGTTTATTACAGCGATAAAAATGGGAAGGAATATGTAGGAAATTGTGAGGAACAGTCAAGGAACTTTACCACCTTTTTGCGTTACCTTTTTTTTTGGTTTAAACAAAAGCTGAAGAAGAAGACTTGGGAGCTAAAAATATGAGAACAAATAGTTAGACAGATTATTCAAAAAACATAGGTGCAATTGTTTGGATCAGGTCATGAGAGATGTGTATATTTTACATGGTCCTCTGTACAGCTTGTCTACTTACAGCAAAGGAAGATTCAGAATGCAGCAAGAATTGTACATAAGGCCATCTGACCTGCTGTTCTTGACTTTTCACCAAGAAAAGCCATCCCCAAGTGGAGCCAGTGTTATACTCCTATACCAATAGGTGTCATATTTCATGATTGACTAGTTAAAATCCCAAATATGTTCATCCTTTCCCTGCTGCAAAGGTTTCCATATTTTGAAAAGATCAAAAAATTAAAAAAATGAAAAGAGGGTATGCCCTAAAAGAAAGATCAAAGGGCAAAAAAAAGAATGAAATGGTCAAAAAGAAAGGAAATGAACCCCAAATAAAGAAGACCAGGAAAGTGTGCTAGTCCAAAATGCCACGACTATTCTATTTTTGCAAAAGAATCTCATTGTGTGCAGTTGGTTGACTCTTGCCAAAGTTGATGAATGGCCAAACAGCTTAATCTTGGCCAGTTCATGTTCGAATTTCTTGTTCTAGAGATAGAGAATAAAATCTGTCTAAACAGTTCAACCTTGGCAGAATAGTAGATAGGTAGAGAAACAAAGGAGCTCAATAGTTAAATCTGAGCTCTTGGAAGAAATAAGGACAGACTTAGATAGGATTTCCATGAAAGAAAAAGAAAAATTTGTAAGGGTTTGCTAGTCCAAGTGCACCCATGGAAGAAGAAGAAAAATGGTAGATATAATAGGTTGGGTAGGTATTTTTGGTGTTGCAGAAGCAGGCTTATGATTAATATTGTTTCTCAAATATGTTCATCTTATTGATATCATAAGTACAATGGCAATTGTTTGGTTACAAATTAAGTGAGGCATGTCTAATTTCTCTTCACACTTATCCCAAAATCACTTACTAACCTCCCCTCAAGGATATACTCCTAAATTACCCCATTTCATGAAAAAGCTTGAGTAAAACAACAATCTTGCTTTAAGCGAAAAAGCCACATTTCTTGTGTAAAACCTCTGTTTTCTCTTAAACCTAAGTTATTGAACTTCATAACTTGGTGCCTACCCTTCACAAACCCATATTAACTGCTAACACTATTATATAAATCCCTTACAAATTCCCCTTCCCCCATATTAATATATCTTTATAATAAAACCCTCAATGAGTAATAATCCCGCCCCGGTCGACTACGGCCATATTTTTGCTTAAACAGGGATTATAGGTTCATCAGGAACCATATAATAACCTCCCCGCGCGCAAATATTCAAAGGTTAATTGACATCAGGTTAATTAACAGTTAAGTACCCCGACAAGCAATCAAACCCGCCCCAGTATATTTAAATCATTGTTTATGTACGTGGGTCCCTCCGCCGTAACCCTCCGCCACCTCAGACTTCCGCCAACCATTGGATCCGAGCCCGCTGATCGGACGGCTCACGATCATATCGCAAGGCCCTCCATTGCCGATCTTTACCACCCGGGGAGTCCGCGGTATTACTACGTACTTGGGACACGCGACGCCCTCCCGCCATGCTCGCGACCCCTCCACCCGAAACCACCTTAGCGCATAAGCGGTGCAGGTCAATACCGCTTACCGCCCTCCCGCTGACGTCATCGCCACATCACCTCCACATCAGCACCCGTACCCCACATCATGACAAAACATCACGTCCCAATGACGTCATCTGACCGAAAAGCGCCAAAAAAGCCCCGCGACGCCAATTTTTGTTAAAAAAACCCGTAAAATTGTCATTTTCGCTCATTTTTGTTCGTTGTTTTCGCAAGACTGTTGCATGCAAGTTACGTCCAAGTAGCTACAGAAGCTCCAGTCCGCCACCCAACCAAGCAGAGACTAGCATTCTGCTCCTCAACTCGTCAGTCAACCTGCCAATTACACTGGTTTGCCTCCATAATACATGTATTTACCCCGTTCCACATCCAAACCTGTATTTTCTGTTTCCTCTGCAAATTATACCTTTAAGAACCAAATTTTAAACTCAAGCAGTCCATAATTGCCATACCAGCCCATTTAGAATTGTTCTTTTCTCCTTTTTCGTCCACAGAAATTCAACCACCGGTTTGAATCACAGAGAATTCAACAATGGAAGCCCCTATGGCCCTCAACATAGCACCCCTCAATGCGCCTCATACAGACCAGCATCGTTTACCCTTGGCCGACAAAGATTTCCAAATAAAAGACCCAATTAGTTGCCAAAATCATCTTCATACTTTCCGCCTAATCAGAAATAGTCATCTGAACAACTTTGATATCTATGGAATATGGGAATCTAATCTTCCCAGGTATTACCTTCCCTCAGTCAATATATTCCCAGATATTATTTGCCACTGTTGTGCCAATTATGACCTTGTCAGTAAAGCAGTTATGACTCCATCACAAACTGTTCTCTTTTACATAATTGCTGAATCTATCAATGAGATGCTACACTTTCATCCAGTTTAGCCTCTTGCTCCTCTTTCCATGGGATTTCTGCTTGAACAAGGCTCCCAACTGTTCAGTGCAGAAATAACCCGGATTGCTAAGTTATTCATGAAACCAGAATGCTAACCCCAAGGCCCAACTCCTTATTTATATGTCTTGTTCAATGAGACTAGAAGAATTCTTCTTGACATGATATCAGTGATCTTAGGATTTAGGTCCAGTGAATATGTGGATGAGATGGTCCTGGTTCTGTTATCCACCTTTGCTCCAGGACAGCCCCCTGCTATTAAGTATGACTATGCCTCTTTCATTGCTGACAAAATCCATGCTCAATTTATAAATTTGGAAAGAGGAGTGTTTAAATACACAACTTTCATATACCATCTGCTGTTGTATTATCACCCAGACATTTTTATATTTCCCATCACAAAATTGGATTCCAAAGGAGAGAGGAGGTCTGTAATCTTTTGGACCTCTATCTTCCACAGAATTGGTGAATCCCCTTACACCTACTGTGAATTCATTGACCTGTTTATACATCCAACCTCCATTCTATTAATAGGAGCTCCTCCTCCTAGGCTCTCTGATGACATAAAGAAGATTTTATAGCTCTCCAAGAACTACAGGATAGGTGACTGGTACTTCTACCAGGATCACACTGAAGTCAGGATATATGGTTGTGACTGTGTCCTTATAAGCTGCCCAAGTATGTGCCCATGAGACTGTTTGCATTGGAATATTTCAGGCAACTTATTAATGCAGATTTAATTCACTTTTGCAATGTGAAGAAAAAAGCTCAGCTGAGAATAAGAAACCAATTAGGCCCCTTTATCATTAATAAAATGGAATCATGGGAAGATGCTGATAAAATATTAAGGGAAGACCTTAAATTGAAGAAAAGCTTCTGGTGGGTGCCATATGACCCAAATAGATTTATAAGTGACAGAAAAGTAAGAAACTGGCTATCAAGTTACACACATCATAGGATCCCTGAAGTAGAACAATATGCTAATCAGGATGAGTGAATAGAGGGTACATTAGTTGAAGAGCTTACTTGGCAAGAAAAGATGGAACAAGCTATAAAAGATTTAGAAAATACCCTTGACCTTGACTCTTTTGGACAGGTATCTTTCAAGCTTCCTCAGCAAACCGCAGTGGGTACATCTTCTGTTGGGACTTCACAGCAACTTGTACAAGAAATCAGCACACCAGTTTCAGGTTCTTCCAAGGGCAAGGAAGTAGCAGGCATAGAGCAGCGAACAATGACTGATCAGCAAGAGCAAATTCCTCCAATACAGACCAAAGTAGCAGAGATTCCTGCACTACAGACTCCTCTAAATGAGGAAGAAGGCAAGAAAAGAGACAGAGAAGAGGCCACACCCATCAGTGGACCTGTAGAACAGCCAGGTGCAAAAATGAAAAGACTGAATCCTCTATCTGAAGAGAAAATAATTGAAGAAACAATAGAAATCCTAAGAGGTGAGAAGGCAACCAGCCCGAAGACCTCCCCAGTGATAGACACATCAACCAGCTCACACAGGCAAGAACTGGAAAGGCAGCATAGTGTGGAAGTTTCATCCACTAGGCCACCAAGTAAGCAGACCTCTGATATCAAAAAGACATTCATAGAGATAAAGGCTAGAAATGATCCATTGTGGCTGCATATTTATAACCAATATCTTAAGATGGCCCCCACAAAACAGCAAAGATTGATGTCTGCCTATGACATTAAGGAGGGAAAAATGATCATGAGCTATTTCAAGCCCAAAGTGCAGCAACCACAATCAGCAGCTGACTACATCAGAACGAATCTGGAGGTCTTCGCCAAAGACATTCACCCAATAGACCAGACCAAGCTACACAAACAAACTGGCGAGATGGTGTATTTCACATTGACTAACAAAGCAATGTTGGCTCATAAATTGCAAAACTCATTGGAGAACACCTATGCTTAGCTAGACTTAGAAAAGCCTCTTCTCTAGCAAAGGACAACAGGATTAAATCCTTGGAGGATATTATCATTGATCTGAGACATGATCCCAAAGATACCAAAGGCATAAGAACACTAATGAAGAAAAAGGAAGAGGATATTGCTGCCCTCAGAAAACAGCTCAAAATGCCTCCTTCTCTGCATCCACAAACAGCAGATGTTGTACAGCAGAAGTCCGAAGAGGACATGATGGACCTGCTCATGAGGTTGAATGAGAGATTGGGTGAGACAGAGCAGGCCTTGGAGAAAGCACTACAAGAAAAGCAGGTAGATTCGACCTCCCAGCCACCTGAAGTAGCTCCAACAGTCATAACTACCCCTCCCACAGTTACAATAGTAGTCCCTCCTTCTGTCCTGGCATGAACAACACAAATCATCACAGGATCAACATCAACATCAACAGCACCAGGCAGCATTATAGCTATGAGTACAGAGCAACTAATAAAATCCATGGAGGAGTTGAAACTCCAAGTATCTGAATTAAAGCAAGTCAAAGAAAAATTGTCAAAGGTTGAGCAAAGTTATGATAAATCTAAGATGAATGTGGCAGAAAAAACAAGGGAAGTTAAAGCATTGGAAAACAAGGTAAGAGCCCTAGAAAAGGATCTCTCTTTGCATAAGCCTCTGGAAGAAATCAAAGGAATTTTGTGGACCAACATCATTCAATCCCTTAGTGATATATGGAGGTCTATTCAGACCATTTATGAACAGATTGATCTGATAAGAGTAGCCCAAGTAGAAATTCAGAAAACAAGAGCCGTATTGGGACAGATGCCTGAGCAAGCTAACAGGCTAATACATTTTTTGAATACGAAGACCAGTGAAGAATTGGAAGCACTAGATATCAGAGATAGAACAGGTACCATTCTGGACATCAAGAGAGTTCTGACCATGAGAACTCTAATGCAAAACTTGGATAGGAGATGCCAGGACATGCAGGTAGAAATTGATTCTTTCACAGAAAAGTTTACATTCGTGCATCAAAAAGGTTTTCCAAGTCCTTTGGGAGATAATGATCGTCTGATGAAGCTCAAGGATTATGTACATAAATTAAATACATATGTTGTCAACCAAGCCAATGCATCTTCAAGTACTTCAGGAGAAAAATCACTTCCATCTCGCCAATCCCTTTATGACAGCCTGGAAAATCTATTCTACATAGAGCATGAGGTAAAGTATCTGTTCACCATCCCACCTAATTTCTTCAAATACACAGACGCTGACGAAAATTTGAGGAAGCTTCAAAGACATAAAATACCAAGACCAGAATGGTGGCAGAGGATGCTAGAGATCCTACAAATTTATCTTTGATCAAATCAAAATTGTGCACCATCTGCTATAATGCGCAGAACATAAATAAATCACGCTCCTGCAAATCAAAGCGTATCACATCAGCATTAAAGAAAGTCCAGCCAAAGCATAAAATCAGCACGGAGGATCAGTGGAAGACAGTTGGGAAACCGACTTGCAGCATCTACCTCCAGTACTTCTCATAATTTTGGATCAACCAGCACAGCATGAATTTATTACCTCTATTTGTTATCTCCCTATTTTCGAGACTGTCTGTCTCTATCTATGTAAAAGAAACATTAATTGTCAGCAGATATTTATTTCTATCAGATATTTTGCATAATATCTTGACATTTTTGTATAAATACTCCCTCAGACGAAGTGGTTGGTTGTTGGTTGGTGGTGGATGTTCATAAGCTTTGACTGTAAAACTGAGCAATTTCAAAAATAAAAAGGTTGTTGGAACCATTTTGTCTAGCTCACTAGATCAAGATTTGATGCTAAGGACCATGTTATAGAATTCTTGAATCGTTTATGGATCAATAAGTTCCTTCTAACTTGTGTTTTACATTTTATGTGTTTACTATATCATATGTGTCTCATGATCTGAATAATAGAGAAAAAGAATAACTCAGAATTTGCTTGTTTGCACTCTGTGTTCAGTCTTTGTTATTATTGATGTTTTCTTCAGAATTAGCATAAATAGTGAATTCGTAATTGCTCTTGTTTCCCCTAGTTCTTTCATCTTGAATATTAGCTGAGGAATTCTTAATTGCTCCTTAGCAGTAATCATCCATTTTCCCTCTGTCAACATGATGAAGGATTCTTAATTGCCCTTCACCCATTGGTTTCATTCCATCCGATTTCAGCCTTTAAATTGTTCCATATTTGAGTACCTTGCTCTGTGATGAATCTGTTGGATACCTATACCAATAGGTTTCATATTTCATGATTGGCAAGGGAAAATCCAAATATGCTCTGCTTTGATATCACAAAGATCCCATATTTCCTAGAGAACAAGAGGTGTGTAAAGTGTTTCAAATGTTGATGACCTTATTTCAAATTTTGATGGATGATCCAACAGTTTAACCTGGATCATGCCATGTTTCAATTTTGAGTTATAGAATAGAGAAAGAAGTCTGTCCAAACTGCTTAATCTTGGCAGACAACTAGTTCAGGTAGAGAAGAAAAGGCTCCCAACAGCTTAATCTGGGACCTTGGAAGAGATAAGAATAGAAGTAGATAGAAAAAGCAAAAGAAAAAGCCAAAGAAAAGAAAAGGCAAGTAAGGGTCTGCAAGTCCAAATGCACCCTCCAAGAAGAAATAAAATGCTAGGCAAGTAGCTAGGTAGGTAGCTGGGGTTGCAGAAAGGTTATCCCTATCATTGCAAGATTGGTGATGGTGGGCAGCAAGGCAAAAGATTACAGCTGGAAGCATGACTAATTTCCCTCACTCCCCTCCAATTTCATTTCTAACATTCCCTCACTAGCCTGAGATTCATGGAAAAGACTAAGTTTTCATGGTGGTTCTTAATCTTTAAAAGCCACATTTCTTGTCTAAAAATCTTTTCATTTTGATCTACTTTTGAAACCAAGCTTGTTTCACATAAACTAAAATGGTTTCCCCCTCCACTCACCCTCTCATCCATATTAACTCTAATTCTACTATGTAAATCCCCTATATTACCTTTTCCCCTACTAGTATTAAACACCATGGTGTATAAATCCCAGCATTATCTACATATTCTCCTTTTGGCATTATAGCCAAGTAAATGGTCTAAGGGGACTTCAGTCCACCTGGGACTGTGGTCAACCTTGTCTTGGATGTGCTCTGACCTCTGGTTATGAGCAGAAATCCTCTCCCTCAACCCTCACCGTCTCTCTGCTGAAAACGCACAAAAACCCCGTTTTCCCATATAAACCCTTGAAAAAGCTCAAAAAACCCAAAAACTGCGAAAAAACCCACTTTCCTATAGTCCTCCGCCCAATTATTAAATTGAATATTTTATTGCGCTGGCGGGACCCCTCCCCAACATGCTCGACCAGTCGGAAGGCCCGCCAGTCGTCAGATCTCCGTCGCCCAGATCTAAAGGTGGGCGGTCATTTTCACTCCCCGACCTGCCGACCTTTAGCGTCCGGGGAAAGTGGTTTCGGCCATCCCGTATAGGGGACGCGTGGCGGGCGGTGGGGTTGTTCGGAGCCCCCCTCCCCATTAACGCCTTTGCCCAAAGGTCGTGCGGGGAACCCGCTTACCGCCACCCCTATTACCACTCTCCTCCCACGTCATTTGCACGTCATCCTGACGTCACCTCGCCAGTGCCCGCCCCAGCGTCCCGTGGCCCTCCACGCGGACCCGCCACTGTACCCGCCCGCCACCGTGGCCTGCCACCCTGGCAAACACCTCAGCCACCACGTCACCTCCGTACCTGGGCCCCGCCATGACGTCATGCTGACGTCATCGGCGGAAAAGCGCCAAATGCACACTTTTGCCAAATTTAACGATTTAAACGACTAAATGAGTTGTTTTCGCTCATTTTCATGCGAAAGAGAAACTAGCCGTTGCCAACAGCTGCTGCGAAATCTCTCACTCAGCCATCAAATTCAACAATCCGACCATTCAAAGTTCAGAATTCGACGGCACCCAGTCTCCACAACCCGGCCCGCGAAGCTTCCAAGTCAATTTTCCAGGTATTTTGCCATTTCCTTCCACTTTGCCCATGAATTCCAATTTTCTGTAGAATTCACCATTAAAGACTGGTAAATTCACTTAATTCAGCTCCACCTGAGCACCCAAACCAAACCCAAGCAACCTGCCCCATCCCTAAGCCACAATTTGACATTGGAGAAATCAGTTCGCGGGTTAAAACTGCAAAATTTGCCCCCGAGGTACTTGGCATTGTTCCCTTTTTCCAAGTACAGGCCGCCTGCACTCTTCCTAATAAATTATCATTGTCTCTGCAACGTCCCCTTAGGCAATCCACATCCCTGAGGTTTTACAGCATTTTACCAACCTGCTTACAATTTTACACTAGAAGAGGACATCACACTGTGTACAGTTTTCCTGCTGCTTAAGTCTTTAAAGACTTATCAAACTATTACCTCTCCCTGCACACATACAGATTAAATCATGGCAGCCTCTGCATCCTCTTCCCTCAGTGTTACTCCACTAAATCAAACCAATAAGGAACTGGAGGCCTTGCCATTTATTAACAAGGATTGTCTCATCAATGACTATGAGGGAGACAGGGACTTTTTGAAGACCTTCACTACACTGAGGGAAGACCATAAGGAGGGACTTGGTACAGATGGAATGTGGGAGTCAAACCTGCCCTATTACTGTCTCCCAGCTGTGAATGTTTTCCCTGAAATCATTCACTTATGTGCTCAAAACTATGATCTGGAGCACAGAGCTGTCAATACTCCATCAGGGAGGATCCTTTTTTATATAAATGCTGAGTCCATCAACAAGATGTTACAGTTTGATCAAACGGAGTTGCTAGTCCCTTTCTCCATGAGGTACTTGCTGGAAGCTGGTGACAAGATGACCAGTGAGGAGCTGCAAAAGGTCACCAGGAACTACATGAGAGCTGAGTGCCAGCCTACAGGGCCACCCCCTTATCTGCATGAACATTTCAATGACTCAGGCAGGCTGCTACTAGACATGATAGCCTATGTGTTAGGTTACCAAAACAGTAAGCATGTGGATCAAGCCATGCTCGTATTGCTGTCTGCTTACAGCCCACGTCAACCCCCTGCCCGAAAGTATAACTTTGCTAAGTTCATAGCCAATAGGATTCATGATCAATTGAGCAAAATGGACAGACAGGGGGTCTTCAGATACTCAGCTTACATCTACCACCTGTTCATGTTTTATCATTCTGAAGCTTTCCCATGCTACATCAGAAGGCTGGATAACAAAGGAGAGAGGAGATCTGTCATTTTCTGGACCTCAGTCTATCATGAAATCACAAATTCACCCTATACCTACTGTGAATTTGTTGACCAGTTTGTGTACCCAGTCTCCTGCATGCTTATGAAGTCCCCTCCACCCAGAGTATCTAATGAGATCAAGAAAGCTTTGCAGCTGTCTAAGAAGTACAAAATAGGTGATTGGTACCTATATGAACACCATACTGTGTTCAGAGTATATGGCTGTGAGCTCTGTCCATACAGGCTACCCAAGTATGTTCCTATGAGATTATTTGCCTTGGAGTATTACAGGCAATTGATTCAGTCAGACCTTACCCATTTCCACAGCTCCAAGAAAAAGGCACACCTTAACTTCAAAAATGAGTTGGGCCCTTTCATCATGAACAAGAAGGAAGGATGGGAATCTGCAGACCTGATCCTCAAGGACAAATATAAATTGTCATACAGTTTTCGATGGGTCCCTTATGACCCTCAAGGTTTCATCACTGCTAGGAGAACTAAGTACAGACTCCTAGGGATTAAACACTGCCACTACCCACACATAGAAAAGTATGCCAACTTACAAGAATGGCAGCTGGACACTCTAGTTGAGAGCTTAACTGAAGAAGAAAGAATGCTTAAAAATATGAAAGAACTTGAGAAGACTATTGACCTGGACTATGTGCTCCAGGTACCTTTCAGATTGCCTCAATCAGTGGGAGGAGGGACCTCAGTTACCAGGACAGCGCCGCAGACACTCTCTATAGCAGCACCAGGCTTAGATAAAGGAAAAGGAAAGATGGATGCAGAGGATGAAGCAAAAAAGGAACAGTCAGAGCAACAATCACAGCAAAAAGATCAGCAAACAGAACAACAAACAGAGCAGCAACAAGGACAAACTGTTCTGCCACAAACTGGGCTGCCAGAAACCCCCCTAATGCAAACACCGCCACCTCAAATTGAGCCACTAACTACCTCAGTTTTGCAGACCCCAGCACATGAAGAGAGGGGTACTAAAAGGCAAAGAGAAGAGTCCACTCCCCTCAGTGGATCCTCCCACCAGCCAGAAGCCAAAAGGCAAAGGGCAGATTCCCCAGAGGTGGAAGACATCACTGAAGATGTCTTGAACGATACAGCAAAGGACAGGGAAGGCAGCCAACATACAGGGACAAGCTCCTATCAGCAGGAGCAGAATTTACAGCTTGGTTTGGAGGTGTCATCCTCTTCTCAGCAAAGCCAGAAGCTTAAAGGTGCTAAGGCTACCTTCAAACAAATCAAGGCAGCAAATGAGTTATTGAGGGCTGAGGTTTACAAACAGTTTATAGATGCCACTCCAGCCCAGCAGGAAAGGTTGATGTCGGTCTACGACTTCAAAGAGGAAAAAATGATATTCAGCCATTTCAAACCCAAGGGGCCGCACCCAATGACAACTGCAGATTTCATCAAAACAAGGGTGGAGGTCCTGGCCAAAGACATACATCCTATGGACCAAATTGAGCTCCACAAGCAGACTGGGGAGATGGTCTATGCCACCTTGGTAGAGAAGGCCACATTAGCTCATGAGCTGAAAGAATCTTTGAAGAACACAAACACTCAACTAGATTTTGAGAGGTTGTCCTCTAAGGCCAAGGACAATAGGATAAAATCTCTTGAGGAGATTATTGTTGATCTAGGGCATGACCCTAGTGATCCAACCGGGGTAAAAGCCCTCATGAAGAAAAAGGATGATGATCTAAATGCCATGAAGAAGAGGTTGAAGCTGTTACCTACAGAACACCCTCAGACAGCTGAATTGCAAAAGGAAAAGCAAGTTAATGAACAACTTGACCTCTTATTACAGCAAGATCAAAGGATCCAAGAACTAGAGAAAGAGCTGGAAGGAGCATTGCAAGACAAACAGGGAGGATCAACACTCCAAGTTCCTCCAACAGATTCCACAACAGCAACAACTTCTGGGGCAGCAGTGGCCCCCACAACAGAAGCAGCAGGTACAACAGCAGCTACAGATGCCCACCCCAGTGTAGAAGAATTAACCAAAGCTGTCAAGGCAATGGAGCTACAGGCGGATGAAATAAGGAAAGCAAAAGAAAAACTGGCAGAGATAGATGCCAAATATGATCAATCAAAGATAACGGTAGCAGAACAGGGCAGACAGATTAAGGCTCAAAAAGATAAAATAAAGGCCCTGGAGAAGGAGCTCAATCTGGAAAATACTATGGCAGAAATCAAAAGAATCTTGTGGAATAAAATTACCCAAGCCGTTATCAAACAGTGGAAATCCATTAAAACAATGCATGAGCATATGGACTTAATTGTACAAGCCCAGACAGATGTCCAGAGGGCCAAGACAGTGTTAGGAAACAGACCTGAGCAAGCTAGCCAATTAATAGAATTTTTGAACAGGCAAGACAAAGAGGAGCTGGCAGCCGTTGGAATCACCAACAGAACAGAGGCCATCCTCATGGCTAAAAAGGTGCTAACTCTCAGAGGTTATGTACAGACGGCAGAAAGAAAAAGTTATGAGATACAGACTGAAGTTGAAGATTATAAACTCAGAATGGGAATGCTACAAGCAAGAGGACTGCCTAGCCTGTTGAGCAGCACAGGAAAATTGATCAGCAGAGATCAATTTACAAACAGGGTGGCCGCTTACATTGAAAATCAAATCACTGCATCCAGCAGTACTTCTGAGGAAACAGTTCCTCCAACAGGACAAAGCTTGTACACTAAGCTCGAAGGCTCATTTTTTGTTGAAAATGAGGTAAATCATTTATTTGAAACTCCTCCTAGTTTTTTCAGATATACAGAGCTTGATGAGACTCTAATTAAAATTCGGAGGCATCAAATGCCTAAGGAGGACTGGTGGCAGGCCATGCTCCAAATTCTGCCACGGTAGTTTCAAAGACATTCGGCCACTGCCAGCTCAGATCACCAGAAGACAAGTGTAAAAGAGTTAATGTTTGAAAAGCATCCAAAAAGTGATTCATCACTAACGATGACAGCTAGCCACATTTTGAACAGCACGTCCCCAACCGACTCAGCAGCTCCCAAAGGCCAGAATATCTTCTGACAGAACATCAAGACGCCTTTATTTTGTATTCAATACTGTAATAAATTTCTGATAAAAATATCTCAAAAGTTGGTGAGAATATTAAGTCTGAGATAACTTAGAACTCAGATATTTTTGTAAAAATCGAAGTATATATTCACCCCGCACATAAGCTTAAGGGGTTGTTGTTATTTTCATTTTGGGCATCTCACTTGCTGTAAAATTCTCAGAGAAATAATACAAAGGGTGAATGGAATTTCCGAAGCTTGGTGTACCTTGATGCATTGTGATGAATGGTGAATGTTGCAGGATTCCAGAGTGTTTCATAAAACAATAAGTCTTTCTTAAATCTCTGTATTACATGTTTTTCGAGTCTTTTGTTCTCTTTTGTTGTTTAAATGTTTTACACTTAATAGCAAAGTAGAAGAATAGTTCCAGGATTTAATCACTGATTACCCTGAACTCAATCTAAGCTATTATCCATGTTTTCTTCAGATACAGTGAAAGAAGTGTAATTCTTAATTGCTGCACTTTAAAACTATATCTTTTACAGTGATAGACATTCCCAGGGATTCAAGTTTGCCCCTGAGACATCTATCCGTTTCTCATACCTTAGTTTGGTGGGAATACTTAAATACTTTAGTGAAAATTCTTAAATGCTTTCACTGCTTGTTTCATCTGTTCATGTTATAAATCAAAAATTTTGTTGTATGAAGTATCCAAATGGCCCTGTAAGTTTCACCAATTCACCTCAAGGTTCCTGGACACCTACAGCCATAGACTCCATTGCCCAATGATATTTGACTCTTTGAACACTACATCACAAGACCTGAAAGAAACTCTTCAACCAAAACATAAACAAAACCTGTGCATAATACCTAGCCTAAAACACTATCATAATAGGTACGAATCATAAAAGAGAGAGCCCTCTCTGATCACAGTTTGGCTAGAAACAGTGATCCAAAGATTGGTTAGTGGTTACCCCGGCCGTATTCCCTTGGGAGTCATAGGGAACAACCTGGGTGTTAACATAATTGGCGACTCCACTGGGGACTTCTTAAGATTTTTCAATTATTATCTATCTTCCAAAGCTACCATCAAGCCTAAAACTAGCCAAGAGGCCTTAGGACTGTTTCTGTAGCACAGTGACAGCTTTAGGGAAGAGCTAGTTAGGGAATCTTCATCCTAGCTTTGAAACATATATAGCCATTCCAAAATTTTCATCCAGTCCTTGCATATATAAACTTCTTGTACAAATTCAAAAGAATATTTAGAAGCTGGCTCCCAAAAGAAACCCAAGGCACACTAGGGCAAACCCTGACCCTAATCAACCCATCATTGTTGATAATCCAAATATCATTCCAAAGAACATAAGGAGACAGCAAAAGCAGGAGAACCCTGCTGATTCAGATATAAGTTCAGATCAACCTATCCTCATTCCCACTCCTTGCAAAGTTCTTTTCCGGTCCACCCCTGGTTCCCCTAGTTCATCATCAACACCTCAAAGCCCTCCTCTCACATCTTCACCAACTGCACATACTCTTTCAACCAGTTCCCAGTTTGCTACCCACCCCACCAACCCCGTTACACCAATAATCCCTGTTGTTCCATTTCTTCCTATTAACCCTCTAAACTTCATAAACATGGCTAACAGGTATGCACCTCTGCAGATACCAGCTAATGCTCCAGCTCTACCCCAAGACTACCAAACCAAAATCTCATTTTTTGACTCCCATGGCCCTTTGACAGCTGTCCAGCATGCTAAGAAGATGCAAGACCACTTTGAGACCTATGAAATAGATGATAACAGTGTCAGGATGAGAATTTTTGTTCAAAGCTTAACTGGGGATGTTAGAACTTGGTTTAGATCCCTAAATGCAAACTCCATTGCAACCCCTGAGGACCTGTACCAAGAGTTTACCAATAGATGGGAGAAAAAGAAAGACCCACTCCACATACTTGGTGAATATGATACTATTAAGAGAGGTCCCCAAGAAATAGTTTTGGAATATTGTGCTAGGTTTAACAATGTATATAATGCTATCCCACAGAACTTAAGGCCCCCTCCTGATTTGGCCCTATATAAATTCCCTGACGGTTTTGATCCTGATATGGCTTATCAGTTGAAAGAAAGAGATCCTCCAACCCTTGCAGATGCTCAAAGGGTTGCTGTCACAGTAGAGGCCAACCTAATTGCCAAAAGAAATAGGGCAAAGTTGGAGAAAAGGACTACCTTCAAAGAAGAACCCTCGGGTTTTGATCAGAAGCTAGATGCAATCCTAAATAGCATGAAGAGATTGGGTGAAAGAGTGGAATCAGTTGAAAGAAAATCATCATGGGAAGCATCACAAAGCAACCCTCCTAGAAATCCAAATTTTAGGAGAACTCAGAACCCAAACATAGGAAAGACAAGTGCTGACCAAGACATTAGACCCCCTTTTCAAGAAAACTATGCAGAAACTTCCACATCTAATGAACTTAACGAAGATCCGGAGATTAACTTAATGGGTCTGGATGGTAAAAGCCATGTTTTCTTAATGCAAGAGGACCATGAGGAGGATGAAATCAAAACATTCCAAACCAAGTCAGGAGAATCTTTTGACTTCAAACAAGGATATGATACTGCTGTCTATGAAGTCCATAAACAGTACAAGCTAAGGAGTAGGACTGTAAATGTAAATCAGCCTGAAAAGATAAAGGATAAACAGAGGTCTAAAGAAACCATGGTCACAGAACCCAATGACAAAATAAACTTTCCTGCAGAAGAAATTGTAGTTGAGGAGGTTACTGAACTGCTGTCCCCACTACAACAGCCCATGGCAACTTCGTCCTCTCACCCTGATTCAAATTTTACCCCTCAAGACATGAGTAAAAGGGGCAGGTCTCAAAATCAAGATGAAATCCAACAAGAAGATTTAATGAACAAAGAAAAGACTGCTATCCGTGACTCTAAAACCCAAATTGACAAACCCTTTGACCTAGGCACAGAGATTGGCAAGTTAAAGATAGCAATTCCCCTCTCAGAGCTAGCCAAGCATGACATATACAAGCAACAGATCAAGAGATCCCTTCAACTCACTAATAGCAAAGATGATGTAAATGTGCTAGATGACACTCCAGAATTACTGTTTGGCCCAGAGGTAGATGGAAAAACAATAGTCACAGGGGTTTTACCTTTTTATGTCAGCCTGCATGTTCATGATAAAATACTACATAATGCAATGTTCGACTCAGGCGCCTCTCACAACCTTATGCCAAAAGCAGTCATGGAAAGATTGAACTTGGATATAACAAGACCATACAAAGACCTGTTTTCTTTTGATTCTAGCCAAGTCAAATGTTTAGGCCTAATAAAAGATTTATGTGTGTCTCTGGTTCAATATCCCAACAAAACCATTCTAATGGATGTTGTAGTCGCTAATATCCCACCTAAATATGGGATGCTGTTATCGAGATCATGGGGAGCCAAGCTCCAAGGCTCCCTGCAATTAGATATGTCATATGCCACTATCTCTGTCTTTGGGCAACCAAAAAGACTTTACAGGGAAACACTCATGAAGTATATGGTCAGCAGTGAAGAAAAGCCTCAAAATTTTCCAATATATGCTGTCCATTCGGACATAGACTCCTTCATCCTCTTCAATGACAGCACAAGCCTCTCAAACAATGACATTAGGACCGAAACACTCATACAAGAACAAAACATTGATCAAACAAGCAGTACCTGCCAAACATCAATCAGCCCAACGATACACATTATCCCTCCTCTAGTTGTCAAAGACGATCAAACAAGTGATGAAATTGTCCTAGAAAACAAGGGGGAGAAGAAACCCCAACTCAGGCTTACATGGCCATCCCATGAACAGATTGTTAAACCTCCTTTTCAGCAAGATATCCTGTGGGTCCTAGAATTTGATGGCTCAGTTAACAAGTTGGGGGCAGGAGCTGGAATTTGGATACATAACAAAGAGAAAGGTTATGCAGAAGGCAGGGCTTATAGATTAAATTTTAGATGCACTAATAACATGGCAGAATATGAAGCTCTGTTGCTCGGTCTCAAACTAGCAAGGTCATTACAAGCTCCTAGGCTCTCCATCATGGGAGACTCTGATCTAGTAATTCAACAAGTAAAAGGAAGTTTTGTCACCAATGACAAAAGATTAAGGTCCTACAGGTCTGTTGTAATTGAAATATTGGAGACCTTCTCTGAGTTTGTTATCACAAAAATTTCAAGGGGCCACAATCTCCATGCACACAGCTTGGCAACATTTGCCAGCACCTTCAAATTCCCATTAGAACCCAATAACTGTTTCACAGCCGAGGTCAAATACAGACTCTCTATTCCAAACAATGTCAAAGAATGGCAGGTATTTGAGGATGACATGCAAATAAACAATTTTTTAACCTTGCAACAAGAATTCACAGGATTAAATATTGACATTGATGGAGCAAGTCAATCACAAATACTTGATGGAGCAAGTCCATCACAAATACAGTTTCAACAGTCTGCTCACCCAATGTCACCTAGAACAGCAAAACAATTACTGAGTCCAACCATTTTCAACAATGAAAACATTCAGCAAATTCACCAAATTGACTGTGAAGAGATGAGCAGCGCTGAAGCTGAAATCATACAACTCAAAGACAATTTCCTTCCAGTAGGCCTTACCCCATTAGAAGACATTTTTGATTCAAATGATGTCCCCAGGAAGCCAAAGATGCAGCCATTAGATGCAGCAGTTGAAGAATGCAACATTGGTACTATTGACAAGCCTAAAATAATAAAACTGTCTGCTTCTTTGCCCCCTGATCAAAAACCCAAATATATTGACCTCTTTAAAGAGTTTCAAGATGTTTTTGCTTGGGGTTATGAGGATCTAAAGTCCTATGATACTTCTGTCATCCAGCATACCATTCCCCTCAAGCCTAATCAAAAACCATTCAAACAGAAATTGAGAAGGATCAATCCTGTGCTCCTTCCTTCCATTGAAAAAGAATTACAGAAAATGTTCAAAGCTGGTATCATAGCACCAATCAAGTTCTCTGAGTGGATTTCAAATTTGGTGCCTACAAGAAAGAAAACTGGTGAGATTAGACTTTGTGTAGACTTAAGGAATTTG
Source organism: Pinus tabuliformis (assembly GCA_031772625.1). Taxonomy (NCBI): domain Eukaryota; kingdom Viridiplantae; phylum Streptophyta; class Pinopsida; order Pinales; family Pinaceae; genus Pinus; species Pinus tabuliformis. Next base: position 1,927,995,198 of record CM062818.1, on the reverse strand, counting down.
AATCAAGTATCACTCAAAGATAACTACCCTTTACCCAAAATGGATCACATTCTTCAAAGAGTAGTAGGGGCTTCAAGGATATCATTGCTTGATGGATTCTCAGGCTTCAATCAAATCCTAGTACACCCTGATGACCAAGACAAAACTGCATTTACAACCCCATGGGGAACTTTCAAGTATGTAAAAATGCCCTTCGGATTGAAAAACGCAGGGGCAACGTTTCAAAGAGCAATGGATATTGCTTTTGCAAAAGAGATTCATGACTTCTTGGTCATTTACTTAGATGATCTTACACCCTTTTCAAAATCTGACCAAGAACACTTGAAACATTTGAGACAGATTTTCCTAACATGCAGGAAATATGGTATTTCCTTAAACCCCAAGAAGTCATTATTTGGCTTGGAAGAAGGGAAACTCTTAGGACACATTATTTCAAAAGATGGCATAAGAATTGATCCAGATAGGATACAAGCTATCCTACAAATGCCTCACCCAAGGAATGTCAAGGAGCTGCAGGGATTCTTAGGGAAGATTAACTTTTTAAGAAGGTTTATCCCAAATTTAGCAGAGCTAATCAGATTATTGAACAATATGCTAAAGAAAGATTCAAAGGTCAAATGGACTGTTGAAGCAAAACAAGCCTTTGAAAGTATAAAATTGGCATTAACTCAAACCCCAGTGTTAACCAATCCTCAGTTTGACAGAGACTTTATCATTTTCTCCTTTGCCTCCCAACATACTATTGCTACTGTTTTATTACAGAAAGATGACCAAGGGAATGAGAAGCCTATTGCCTTCTTCAGCAGAGCTCTTAGAGATGCCCCTCTAAAGTACCAAATTATGGAGAAACAAGCTTATGCCTTGATCAAAGCTATTAAAGACTTTAGGATTTACATCCTTTACTCCCATGTTGTGGCTTATGTACCAAGTCCTATTGTCAAAGACATTCTCACCCAAGAAAACTTAGAGGGCAGGAGAGGAAAATGGATTGCCAATATACTAGAATTTGACATTGAAATAAAACCTACAAAGCTGATAAAAGGGAAAGGTTTGGCCAAATTAATGACAGAAGCAAATTTCCAAGCCTTAGATATCAATCAACTGGACAGTGAAACAGAGCTGGCGACTCCAAAGATCAATGTAGCCTTTGAACAATCTCCTTGGTACTCTGATATCTGTTATGTGTTACAAAACCTGTGTGCTCCCCCAGGACTGTCCAGAACTAAGTGTAGGTTCCTAAAAATGAAAACATCTAGATTTTGTGTGATGGATGGAAATTTACTTTGGAAAAACCATGAAGGTATATTGCTGCACTGTCTAATGGAGAATGAAACTAACAATATCATGCAAGATTTCCATGCTGGAGACTGTGGTGGACATTTGTACTGGAAGTCCACTGTGGACAAGATATTGAGGGCTGGTTATTACTGGCCCACCATGTTCTCTGATGTGAAGAAATTCACAGCCTCATGCCACAAATGCCAACTGTTTGAAGGCAAAAGACAGTTGCTGCCACTTCCCTTAAGACCCATTGCAACGGAGAGACCTTTTCAACAATGGGGCTTGGATTTCATTGGGGAAATTCATCCTTCATCTTCAGGCCAACACAGATGGATTTTAACAGCCACAGACTACTTCACCAAGTGGATTGAAGCTGCCCCATGCAGACAAGCAAATGATTCAGTAATCATTCAGTTTTTGGAAAACAATATACTGGCTAGATTTGGCTGTCCGGACAAGATAATAACAGACAATGCTGCTGCCTTCAGATCCAAGAAAATGGTGAACTTCTGCCACAAATTTCACATTACTTTGGGTCATTCTACTGCTTACTATCCTCAAGGAAATGGCCTCGCTGAATCATCAAACAAAAGTTTAATAAATATCATAAAGAAGGTGCTGGAAGAGAACAAAAAGAACTGGCATAAGAAACTAGTAAATGCTTTATGGGCAGATAGACTAACAACAAAAAGATCAATTGGGACCAGCCCATATGAGTTGGTCTATGGACTAGAGGCCAAGTTTCCATCATCACTAGGAGTGCCTGTTATGAAGCTTCTGCAAGAAAGTCAAGCAGAGCCAAATGATATGCAAAGGAGGATCAATCAGATAATCTGTTTACAGCAAACAAGAGAACAAGTTTTCAGCAGAGTGCAGATATTACAAGAAAAATTAAAAAGGGCCTTTGATAGAAGAACTAAGGCAGAGGATTTCAGCATTGGTGATAAAGTCCTTAAATGGGATGCAAGGAGAGAAGAAAAAGGAAAACATGGGAAATTTGATTCCCTTTGGAGAGGACCATTTGCTGTCCAAGCAGTGCAAGGTAACAACACTTACTTCCTCAAAAGTCTGACTGAAACTAACTTGGACAAAGGTCCTGTCAATGGCAGGATGCTGAAGCATTATTTTGATTATTTCCCATGATTGCAACATCAGGTTCCCTTGTATATATGCAGATGTACATATTATTTCTATTTAGATTGTAAAAATGCAGTTTCCTAAGCAATTCACCAAACAGAAAAGGCAAATAGGATCAGAGGTCTTTCAAAAAGGAAGCACACAGTTTTGACACATCAAAGCAGCGAAATTTCAAGATTGAGATGGGCAGTCAAAGAACAAGGCAATCTGACCTGCTGTTCTTGGTCTTTCAAAAGAAAAACCATCCCCATGTGGAGCCACTGTTGGATACCTATACCAATAGGTTTCATATTTCATGATTGGCAAGGGAAAATCCAAATATGCTCTGCTTTGATATCACAAAGATCCCATATTTCCTAGAGAACAAGAGGTGTGTAAAGTGTTTCAAATGTTGATGACCTTATTTCAAATTTTGATGGATGATCCAACAGTTTAACCTGGATCATGCCATGTTTCAATTTTGAGTTATAGAATAGAGAAAGAAGTCTGTCCAAACTGCTTAATCTTGGCAGACAACTAGTTCAGGTAGAGAAGAAAAGGCTCCCAACAGCTTAATCTGGGACCTTGGAAGAGATAAGAATAGAAGTAGATAGAAAAAGCAAAAGAAAAAGCCAAAGAAAAGAAAAGGCAAGTAAGGGTCTGCAAGTCCAAATGCACCCTCCAAGAAGAAATAAAATGCTAGGCAAGTAGCTGGGTAGGTAGCTGGGGTTGCAGAAAGGTTATCCCTATCATTGCAAGATTGGTGATGGTGGGCAGCAAGGCAAAAGATTACAGCTGGAAGCATGACTAATTTCCCTCACTCCCCTCCAATTTCATTTCTAACATTCCCTCACTAGCCTGAGATTCATGGAAAAGACTAAGTTTTCATGGTGGTTCTTAATCTTTAAAAGCCACATTTCTTGTCTAAAAATCTTTTCATTTTGATCTACTCTTGAAACCAAGCTTGTTTCACATAAACTAAAATGGTTTCCCCCTCCACTCACCCTCTCATCCATATTAACTCTAATTCTACTATGTAAATCCCCTATATTACCTTTTCCCCTACTAGTATTAAACACCATGGTGTATAAATCCCAGCATTATCTACATATTCTCCTTTTGGCATTATAGCCAAGTAAATGGTCTAAGGGGACTTCAGTCCACCTGGGACTGTGGTCAACCTTGTCTTGGATGTGCTCTGACCTCTGGTTATGAGCAGAAATCCTCTCCCTCAACCCTCACCATCTCTCTGCTGAAAACGCACAAAAACCCCGTTTTCCCATATAAACCCTTGAAAAAGCTCAAAAAACCCAAAAACTGCGAAAAAACCCACTTTCCTATAGTCCTCCGCCCAATTATTAAATTGACTATTTTATTGCGCTGGCGGGACCCCTCCCCAACATGCTCGACCAGTCGGAAGGCCCGCCAGTCGTCAGATCTCCGTCGCCCAGATCTAAAGGTGGGCGGTCATTTTCACTCCCTGACCTGCCGACCTTTAGCGTCCGGGGAAAGTGGTTTCGGCCATCCCGTACAGGGGACGCGTGGCGGGCGGTGGGGTTGTTCGGAGCCCCCCTCCCCATTACCGCCTTTGCCCAAAGGTGGTGCGGGGAACCCGCTTACCGCCACCCCTATTACCACTCTCCTCCCACGTCATTTGCACGTCATCCTGACGTCACCTCGCCAGTGCCCGCCCCAGCGTCCCGTGGCCCTCCACGCGGACCCGCCACTGTACCCGCCCGCCACCGTGGCCTGCCACCCTGGCAAACACCTCAGCCGCCACGTCACCTCCGTACCTGGGCCCTGCCATGACGTCATGCTGACGTCATCGGCGGAAAAGCGCCAAATGCACACTTTTGCCAAATTTAACGATTTAAACGACTAAATGAGTTGTTTTCGCTCATTTTCATGCGAAAGAGAAACTAGCCGTTGCCAACAGCTGCTGCGAAATCTCTCACTCAGCCATCAAATTCAACAATCCGACCATTCAAAGTTCAGAATTCGACGGCACCCAGTCTCCACAACCCGGCCCGCGAAGCTTCCAAGTCAATTTTCCAGGTATTTTGCCATTTCCTTCCACTTTGCCCATGAATTCCAATTTTCTGTAGAATTCACCATTAAAGACTGGTAAATTCACTTAATTCAGCTCCACCTGAGCACCCAAACCAAACCCAAGCAACCTGCCCCATCCCTAAGCCACAATTTGACATTGGAGAAATCAGTTCGCGGGTTAAAACTGCAAAATTTGCCCCCGAGGTACTTGGCATTGTTCCCTTTTGCCAAGTACAGGCCGCCTGCACTCTTCCTAATAAATTATCATTGTCTCTGCAACGTCCCCTTAGGCAATCCACATCCCTGAGGTTTTACAGCATTTTACCAACCTGCTTACAATTTTACACTAGAAGAGGACATCACACTGTGTACAGTTTTCCTGCTGCTTAAGTCTTTAAAGACTTATCAAACTATTACCTCTCCCTGCACACATACAGATTAAATCATGGCAGCCTCTGCATCCTCTTCCCTCAGTGTTACTCCACTAAATCAAACCAATAAGGAACTGGAGGCCTTGCCATTTATTGACAAGGATTGTCTCATCAATGACTATGAGGGAGACAGGGACTTTTTGAAGACCTTCACTACACTGAGGGAAGACCATAAGGAGGGACTTGGTACAGATGGAATGTGGGAGTCAAACCTGCCCTATTACTGTCTCCCAGCTGTGAATGTTTTCCCTGAAATCATTCACTTATGTGCTCAAAACTATGATCTGGAGCACAGAGCTGTCAATACTCCATCAGGGAGGATCCTTTTTTATATAAATGCTGAGTCCATCAACAAGATGTTACAGTTTGATCAAACGGAGTTGCTAGTCCCTTTCTCCATGAGGTACTTGCTGGAAGCTGGTGACAAGATGACCAGTGAGGAGCTGCAAAAGGTCACCAGGAACTACATGAGAGCTGAGTGCCAGCCTACAGGGCCACCCCCTTATCTGCATGAACATTTCAATGACTCAGGCAGGCTGCTACTAGACATGATAGCCTATGTGTTAGGTTACCAAAACAGTAAGCATGTGGATCAAGCCATGCTCGTATTGCTGTCTGCTTACAGCCCACGTCAACCCCCTGCCCGAAAGTATAACTTTGCTAAGTTCATAGCCAATAGGATTCATGATCAATTGAGCAAAATGGACAGACAGGGGGTCTTCAGATACTCAGCTTACATCTACCACCTGTTCATGTTTTATCATTCTGAAGCTTTCCCATGCTACATCAGAAGGCTGGATAACAAAGGAGAGAGGAGATCTGTCATTTTCTGGACCTCAGTCTATCATGAAATCAAAAATTCACCCTATACCTACTGTGAATTTGTTGACCAGTTTGTGTACCCAGTCTCCTGCATGCTTATGAAGTCCCCTCCACCCAGAGTATCTAATGAGATCAAGAAAGCTTTGCAGCTGTCTAAGAAGTACAAAATAGGTGATTGGTACTTATATGAACACCATACTGTGTTCAGAGTATATGGCTGTGAGCTCTGTCCATACAGGCTACCCAAGTATGTTCCTATGAGATTATTTGCCTTGGAGTATTACAGGCAATTGATTCAGTCAGACCTTACCCATTTCCACAGCTCCAAGAAAAAGGCACACCTTAACTTCAAAAATGAGTTGGGCCCTTTCATCATGAACAAGAAGGAAGGATGGGAATCTGCAGACTTGATCCTCAAGGACAAATATAAATTTTCATACAGTTTTCGATGGGTCCCTTATGACCCTCAAGGTTTCATCACTGCTAGGAGAACTAAGTACAGACTCCTAGGGATTAAACACTGCCACTACCCACACATAGAAAAGTATGCCAACTTACAAGAATGGCAGCTGGACACTCTAGTTGAGAGCTTAACTGAAGAAGAAAGAATGCTTAAAAATATGAAAGAACTTGAGAAGACTATTGACCTGGACTATGTGCTCCAGGTACCTTTCAGATTGCCTCAATCAGTGGGAGGAGGGACCTCAGTTACCAGGACAGCGCCGCAGACACTCTCTACAGCAGCACCAGGCTTAGATAAAGGAAAAGGAAAGATGGATGCAGAGGATGAAGCAAAAAAGGAACAGTCAGAGCAACAATCACAGCAAAAAGATCAGCAAACAGAACAACAAACAGAGCAGCAACAAGGACAAACTGTCCTGCCACAAACTAGGCTGCGAGAAACCCCCCTAATGCAAACACCGCCACCTCAAATTGAGCCATTAACTACCTCAGTTTTGCAGACCCCAGCACATGAAGAGAGGGGTACTAAAAGGCAAAGAGAAGAGTCCACTCCCCTCAGTGGATCCTCCCACCAGCCAGAAGCCAAAAGGCAAAGGGCAGATTCCCCAGAGGTGGAAGACATCACTGAAGATGTCTTGAACGATACAGCAAAGGACAGGGAAGGCAGCCAACATACAGGGACAAGCTCCTTTCAGCAGGAGCAGAATTTACAGCTTGGTTTGGAGGTGTCATCCTCTTCTCAGCAAAGCCAGAAGCTTAAAGGTGCTAAGGCTACCTTCAAACAAATCAAGGCAGCAAATGAGTTATTGAGGGCTGAGGTTTACAAACAGTTTATAGATGCCACTCCAGCCCAGCAGGAAAGGTTGATGTCGGTCTACGACTTCAAAGAGGAAAAAATGATATTCAGCCATTTCAAACCCAAGGGGCCGCACCCAATGACAACTGCAGATTTCATCAAAACAAGGGTGGAGGTCCTGGCCAAAGACATACATCCTATGGACCAAATTGAGCTCCACAAGCAGACTGGGGAGATGGTCTATGCCACCTTGGTAGAGAAGGCCACATTAGCTCATGAGCTGAAAGAATCTTTGAAGAACACAAACACTCAACTAGATTTTGAGAGGTTGTCCTCTAAGGCCAAGGACAATAGGATAAAATCTCTTGAGGAGATTATTGTTGATCTAAGGCATGACCCTAGTGATCCAACCGGGGTAAAAGCCCTCATGAAGAAAAAGGATGATGATCTAAATGCCATGAAGAAGAGGTTGAAGCTGTTACCTACAGAACACCCTCAGACAGCTGAATTGCAAAAGGAAAAGCAAGTTAATGAACAACTTGACCTCTTATTACAGCAAGATCAAAGGATCCAAGAACTAAAGAAAGAGCTGGAAGGAGCATTGCAAGACAAACAGGGAGGATCTACACTCCAAGTTCCTCCAACAGATTCCACAACAGCAACAACTTCTGGGGCAGCAGTGGCCCCCACAACAGAAGCAGCAGGTACAACAGCAGCTACAGATGCCCACCCCAGTGTAGAAGAATTAACCAAAGCTGTCAAGGCAATGGAGCTACAGGCGGATGAAATAAGGAAAGCAAAAGAAAAACTGGCAGAGATAGATGCCAAATATGATCAATCAAAGATAACGGTAGCAGAACAGGGCAGACAGATTAAGGCTCAAAAAGATAAAATAAAGGCCCTGGAGAAGGAGCTCAATCTGGAAAATACTATGGCAGAAATCAAAAGAATCTTGTGGAATAAAATTACCCAAGCCGTTATCAAACAGTGGAAATCCATTAAAACAATGCATGAGCATATGGACTTAATTGTACAAGCCCAGACAGATGTCCAGAGGGCCAAGACAGTGTTAGGAAACAGACCTGAGCAAGCTAGCCAATTAATAGAATTTTTGAACAGGCAAGACAAAGAGGAGCTGGCAGCCGTTGGAATCACCAACAGAACAGAGGCCATCCTCATGGCTAAAAAGGTGCTAACTCTCAGAGGTTATGTACAGACGGCAGAAAGAAAAAGTTATGAGATACAGACTGAAGTTGAAGATTATAAACTCAGAATGGGAATGCTACAAGCAAGAGGACTGCCTAGCCTGTTGAGCAGCACAGGAAAATTGATCAGCAGAGATCAATTTACAAACAGGGTGGCCGCTTACATTGAAAATCAAATCACTGCATCCAGCAGTACTTCTGAGGAAACAGTTCCTCCAACAGGACAAAGCTTGTACACTAAGCTCGAAGGCTCATTTTTTGTTGAAAATGAGGTAAATCATTTATTTGAAACTCCTCCTAGTTTTTTCAGATATACAGAGCTTGATGAGACTCTAATTAAAATTCGGAGGCATCAAATGCCTAAGGAGGACTGGTGGCAGGCCATGCTCCAAATTCTGCCACGGTAGTTTCAAAGACATTCGGCCACTGCCAGCTCAGATCACCAGAAGACAAGTATAAAAGAGTTAATGTTTGAAAAGCATCCAAAAAGTGATTCATCACTAACGATGACAGCTAGCCACATTTTGAACAGCACGTCCCCAACCGACTCAGCAGCTCCCAAAGGCCAGAATATCTTCTGACAGAACATCAAGACGCCTTTATTTTGTATTCAATACTGTAATAAATTTCTGATAAAAATATCTCAAAAGTTGGTGAGAATATTAAGTCTGAGATAACTTAGAACTCAGATATTTTTGTAAAAATCGAAGTATATATTCACCCCGCACATAAGCTTAAGGGGTTGTTGTTATTTTCATTTTGGGCATCTCACTTGCTGTAAAATTCTCAGAGAAATAATACAAAGGGTGAATGGAATTTCCGAAGCTTGGTGTACCTTGATGCATTGTGATGAATGGTGAATGTTGCAGGATTCCAGAGTGTTTCATAAAACAATAAGTCTTTCTTAAATCTCTGTATTACATGTTTTTCGAGTCTTTTGTTCTCTTTTGTTGTTTAAATGTTTTACACTTAATAGCAAAGTAGAAGAATAGTTCCAGGATTTAATCACTGATTACCCTGAACTCAATCTAAGCTATTATCCATGTTTTCTTCAGATACAGTGAAAGAAGTGTAATTCTTAATTACTGCACTTTAAAACTATATCTTTTACAGTGATAGACATTCCCAGGGATTCAAGTTTGCCCCTGAGACATCTATCCGTTTCTCATACCTTAGTTTGGTGGGAATACTTAAATACTTTAGTGAAAATTCTTAAATGCTTTCACTGCTTGTTTCATCTGTTCATGTTATAAATCAAAAATTTTGTTGTATGAAGTATCCAAATGGCCCTGTAAGTTTCACCAATTCACCTCAAGGTTCCTGGACACCTACAGCCATAGACTCCATTGCCCAATGATATTTGACTCTTTGAACACTACATCACAAGACCTGAAAGAAACTCTTCAACCAAAACATAAACAAAACCTGTGCATAATACCTAGCCTAAAACACTATCATAATAGGTACGAATCATAAAAGAGAGAGCCCTCTCTGATCACAGTTTGGTTAGAAACAGTGATCCAAAGATTGGTTAGTGGTTACCCCGGCCGTATTCCCTTGGGAGTCATAGGGAACAACCTGGGTGTTAACAGAATCCTCTGATAAGAAACTTGACCTAGGAAGCCATTCTTCTTTGACTCCATCATGCCCAATGGACTGAAATGTTTCAGGTGTACCTCACTGTGCTATTGACTCCCCATCCTTCCAACCAAAACTTCAAACAAAACCCTTGTACTTCATAACTAACCTAATACACCTCAAAGCAAAGCTAAATTATAAAGAGAGAGCCCTCTCTGGATGCAGATTGGCTAGGATCTGTGTCTAAAAGATTGGTCTGTGGTTATCTCGGCCGTATTCCCTTTATTACAACTTTTGGGAACAACCTGAGTGATAACAGTCCTTACAAGGTGTTGCAAAAGATTGGTACTATGGCATACATATTGGAGCTTCCTGCATCTTCTTGAGTGCACCTAGTTTTCCATGTTTCATGCTTAAAGAAGGTTATAGGTGACAAGCTCCCAGCTCAGACGATATTTCCTGAACTTGACAAAGAAGGAAAAATCATATTGGAGCTTGAAGCAGTCACAAAAACAAGAACTCGACAGCGACAAAATCGATCAAATTTCAGAGTATCTCAACAAGTGGAAGAACTTACCCACTTAAGGTTCCACATGGGAGGATGAGAATTTTATACAGAAGCATCCATAACTACTTAAGTGTGGAGGAAACCACTTTTTGAAGGAGAGGAGCATGTTAGTTCCCTGTAATACTAGTGTATTCCCTCATTGTTATTGTCAGTGTAGCCCCTTTATTGTTATTGTTGTGCCCATGTAGTCCCCATATTGTTATTATTGTGCCCCCTAGAAGCCCACTACTATTATTGTTGTTCCCTTACATTATTATTTTTATGTCGGCTATGATTATATTGTGACCCCTTAGACTCCTATATATTGAAATGAGGTTATGTCATTTGAATCATCGAATAATTTCTCATTTATGTAATGTGAAGGAGGTTTCCCCCTTGAAGAGGATAATTTTTAAGTCGTTGATCTATCTATTTGTGAGTTGGTTGCATAACATAAAGGAACCCATGGTTGTCCAAACCCCTAGTGCGCAACAAACCGCCCTACATTAAAAGGGGATATTCACTATTTTATCTTAAGCATTATGCTCTTACCCCTTGAGCCCCGAACAGTTAATTAAAGAATATCATAAAAAGGCAAAAGGCATATAAAGAAGAGTGGAAAAATCAAAGTCGGGGCACCTCATGTACCATGATTGCTCCCACATATACACTATAAACCCAAGTGTGGGATTTCCTTTTATTAGCTACCCTTATACCCTAGCATGTGGCCCAAGGTTGCCCCATCTCATCCTCTACTTCATTCACCTATCTGTCACATGCCACACCTTTTGAAGGATGTACCTTGAACATATTATCCTCTTTAGAAGTAGAAACCACCTAATAGGATACTTGGTTAACCCCATTTGGATTTAGGAGACATTGGCACATCTCGAAACTCATTAAGGAAGGGCAAGCTATTATGAAGTCCCCACCTATGGTCCATGGTTAGTAAGTTCATTTACTCAATTTCTCTTATGACTTCTTGTACTAGATGGCTAGGGAACACATTGGATATTATGCAGGATTGAAAATGGTCTTCCTATATGGGGTCCTAATCCTCCAGAAGGATACAATGGCACATGTAGGGTATGTGTTGAGAGCCATGGGCCTCCACAGTAGTAGACAACACTCCATGGATCCTCGAGGATGGTCAAGGATGCTCAAGTTACTCCTATTGGATGACGAGCAAGATGCACCTAGTTCACCTCTTCCCAGTCGACCCCACAGGCATACCATGCACTTGGCAACTGACCCAGGACTTGTAGGATGATGTGGCATTCCCTACACCATCATCAGATCCCTTACAGATGATCTACATGCATATTCGACTCATTTGGATACACATGAGGTTATCATTGTGCCCCCACACCCATTGGGAGCACCACAGGTTTATTGTTTGCAGAACAAGGGGCCAACCCCTTGTCCATCACCTGTGATGGTCCTACTCTTCATTATGGCACCCATGGATCTCATCAAGCCTCTTGGAGGGCTCTATGACATTTATTATTCATCATTTGACCTCTTAAGAGGCATATTCTCTCATTTGTGAGCTAATTTGGCGGGTTTGTCACCAAAAGTTAGAATATTAACAGACTATTTTATTTTTGGGGCTTATGTAGGCCAAGCAGATAAGTTCAAACTCCTCATTAGTATATAAATACAAGTGAGATGAGTTCATTTTCTCATCATCACTCTGAATTGGATCTCTTCTCTCTCTTAAGAATTTTGTACTTTTTCTTGGAGGAGGAATTGGTCCAGCTTTATGGATTTTGATGTGTGGGTTTGGTTTATCTTATCTGGGAGCTTCTCTATTGTCAAATTGTGGATGGCTGGATATGTTATATTACATGTAAGTACATGCTTTTAAATGCCACTCTTTTTTTACTTTTTCATATACATTGGATTGGTATTTTCGTTATTTTTAGGGCTAACTATTGCATCCATTTACCACTTAAGTTGTGGAATTTTTTCTATTTATAGCATCTCTCAATGTATGGGCCATGTAATTTGAATGAAATCTCCTAGGACTAGTTTTAGCAATGAATTCATCTTGATAAGCCATCACCTTTTGCACATCTAAGTATAAAGGTTGCAAGATTGCTTCTCTTTGACCTACAAGGCTAGCGAAGTAGACTTGAGGCCTCCTTGAATAATAATTAAAGGTCCTCATTTATATTTATCAGATTCCATTCTCCCAAGACTAAGGCACTAATCTACTAAGAGGTGGTCACCTAAAATCAATTCATTTTCACATTTTCCTAGGTCTAGCCAAGTTGGGTTACCTAGGGCATCATTTTCCCAACAATATAGCCCTCCAAAAATTTCGATCTCCTAGCCTATCCTGCGTTGGTGTCTCCTCAAGACCTCCTCCAGTTTTGAAGCCATTCCGACAATGGAGTTGTGAGAAAAGTCAAGCCCTATCTCCAAGATCAAACTTTGTCCTAGTATCCCCACGGCTAGTGCCTCATAGGATCAATTCAACTCCTTTAAGTGAATATTATTTCTTTGATCCTTTCCCCCTCATTTGGTTTAAGAGCATCATTGGTTACTAAACTCTTACCTCTTAACCTAAGTTGGTTCCACTTGGTCCCTTGTGGTCCCATGCCTTTGAAAAGACAATTCTTCAAGAACCATCCAGGATACCAATTTCAATAAGGATTTTATGGATTGGGAAACCTTTTCACAAGTCATATTCCCTCAAATACTCTTATCCTTCTCCTAGAAGACATTGTACCTTGCTTAGAAAACAAGCAAGCTCTATCCTTCAAACTCTCCTGGAAATGGATCATTTGGGTCACTCCACATCCACTTATTGATTTATCCTTCATTGGTGACTCTATAATATATTGAGTCTCCTCCCATCAGTGAAAGTCTGTAAATAGTAGGGAGCCTTTGTTGAGGTGACAGCAGACTAATTCTCCATTTTTTTCCCTTAGTCTAGCATTTTCCCTTTATGGATCCCCTTTAGGTCCCCTTCTAGTTTGAGAAGTAACAATTCCTACACTGTCTAATGAGTCATTTGGATATTTTAAATGACGTTTTTAGTTTTTTCTTCATTTCGGCGTTCATTTGAATCAACATCCTTCCCAAAAATCTAGTCAAAGGGAGACTTTGGTAGGTACCCAAAGCAAGTCTCAAACGAAGATCTCTGAGTAAAAGGATAGAAGGCTTTGTTGTAAGCATGTTGCACATAGAGTAGGTGCTCATCCCAAAGCTTAGGATGTATGTTGTAGTATCTTCAAAGCAAATGCACCATGGTTCCATTGACCACTTTCTTTTTCTCAACGCTATGTGGATAGAAAGCAATACTTCTCTTCAGCTTGGTGTCCAGCATACCCCACAAACTTGACCAAATTTCCCCAAGGAAGCATGAGTCTTGATAAAAAATAATGGATGTTGGCAATACAAAGTGAACCATACAGGTTGAAAGAATAAGTATGTGGTTTGTTTAGTTGTCACCTGTTTTTTACAAGGCATCAAGATGCACATCTTGTTGAATCTATCCACAACTACATACAAATAGTCATGAACTTTCTTGGACATAGGCAACCCCCTTACAAAATCCATAGAGATACTCTTCCATGGTTGAGAAGGAACAAGAAGAGGTGTATATAGACCCAACTTTCTATTGGTGGGTTTACTAGTGGGACACATCACACACCCTTTTACATATTTGGACATAATGTCCCTCATTTGAGGCCAATAACAAAATCTTTGTAAATTAGCTATAAGCTTTCCTACCCCAAAATGCTCTTAGATGAGAGAAGTATGAGCTTCTATGATTACATCGATCCTTTCATCTTTAGGAATACAATCTTTGTTAAGACGATATAGCAACTTACGATGCATATGATAATCTTCTACATGTACCCATGAGTTAGCCTTTAAAATCATCATCTCTAGTATACTGCTCAACATAACTATCATATGCTAAAGAATCATTATACAATATACCCATAGATGCGTTGATTGGAGGTTTGGACAACATATCAGCCACTTTGCTACTTTTTCCTCTTTTATATTTGATAACCAAATGGAATTGTTGTAGGAATCCCATCCACCTAAAATGTATTGACTATTTTAGCTTAGTTTTTGATTGCGAATACTATAATGGTTGATGATCTGTATGTATTATCGTTCCCTTTCCCATTAATTAATGCTTACACTTTTAACATTTTGTAATAATGCATACAACTCTTTGTCATATGTAGGATAGTTAACAATAGCTTTAGAAAAAAAAATCAAAATAATAACAAATTGGCTTACGTTGCATGAACCTTGCTCCCATGGCCTATCCATTGGAATCAATCCTTATCTCGAAAGGTTGTTGTAAGTTTGGCAAAGTTAACACAAGTGTTGTGCTTATCTTTTGTTTCAATGTCTCAAAGGCCTTTTGTTGCTTGCCTCCCGATTGAAATACCTATTTAACACTAGCCAAAGCATGTAAAGGAGATGCAATCAATGAGAAGTTAGCAATAAATTTTCTCCTGTATTGAACTGCTCCTAAGAAACTTCTAGCTTTCGTTGTTGATGTAGGCTTGGGCTGTTAGAAACACTGAGAGGGGGGGTGAATTAGTATTTATTTTTCAACTATTGTTTTACCAGTTAAAACATTTATATTCAGAACACAAGATGAACAACAAGTATCAGTGCTTTTATTAATGTAATCATTGCAATAAAATAGATACAATATATAGATGGTTGCAATCAGTTGCCAAGCACCAACTTGGACTTTTTTGAGGCTCCAACCTCCTAAGCTCCAACTCTGTTTCGCCAAGGCAATAATCTTGGACTTAGGAGCACCAACTCCCAAGGACTTCTATCCTTCTAGTTCCTGAGACACCAGTCCCAAGGACACCAATCCTTCCTACTTCTGAGGCATCAGCCCCAAGGACTCCAATCCTTCTTGCTTCTGAGGCACCAGCCCCAAGGGCTCTAACCCACTCTTGTCAAGGCACGTTTAATAGTAATGTTCTGTTCTCAGAACTCTTCATTACTGAGTTCTGTTCTATTTACAGCTTCACTGTAGTCTCCATGCTACAGCATCAATGACAACCAGTCTTCTCATGAAGGAGTCTTTACAATTCTTGATATTTCCACACAGAGTCTCCAATAAATGTCCTCTAATAATGTCTCCACACAGCTTTAGTGAGTCTACTCATAGCTTCACTAAGCTCTGCATAAGAACCAACTTCCTGTTCAAGCATCTGTTCTTACTGTCACAGTAAATTCTTTAGTATAACTGCTTCTCTGTTGACTACTTCTCACTTCCAACAATGTTAAATAAAACTCTATTCATTACATCACAAAATTATTCTTCAGGCTACATTGTATACCTGATTGATTCTTTCATAGGATAACATGATTAGCTGATAAGCTCACCCTTCAAATGCCTTCTATCCTACTGGTCCTTCGGCCCTTTTCTATTCTGCTGGACCCTACTACTGCCTTTGTTTCCTCCAACCTTTTCAACACCACTTTGTTCTTTGTTTTTCCTGTTTTATGCATTCCTCATGCCTCTGTCTATCAGTTTCCTCTTTTCGCTGTCTCTTTTGTTTCCTCCTCGGTCTCTATAGTTTCCTCTGTATCGCTTGATCCTTCGGCTTTCCTCCTTGGTCGTTGTGGCTTCCTCTATCTCTTCGTGCTCACCAACACTCTTGAGACACATTGATTTAATGGCGAGGACCAAATAATACACAGAGAACACATATTCCAAGTTAAAACTGTAACAACACTCCTTTTTTCAATCATCATATACATACATAGGAATTTACAGTTTAACGGAGATGCCACATCCCAATCGCAATTGCAATCGCCATGATTCAGCCTATTGAACTATCGTTCAAGCCTCCTAAACTATCGGGTGCGTTTTATATGCATCTTTGGCCTTAAAACCCCGTGCAATACAAAAATTTGAATACACATAATTATATGAAAAAACACGACCGAACCGCTTAAGGGCGGACTTCAAATTTAATTCACCCGTATCTATAACTGTATTGGGTCCGATGTGTAATCGTAATCGGCAGTCGCGCTGATGGTCGATGGCCGATTCACCGATGGCCGATGGATGCGATATATACATTAAGCCAAACTATAATGTTGCTTCGGGTCCGCAACATATCGCTTTGGGTCTTTTCCTTTGTATTTTGGTTTTTACACCGAAACCATTAATACACACAAAAACCTTTATGTGCGGAACTCAAACTTTATACAGTCGAGTTTATAAAACCCATCGGGTCCGGCTGTGCAATCGCAATCGGTGCTAGCAAGAGGACAACCCTTTGGGTATTGCGATATGCGAGTCTCAATAGGACAGATGCGATATAATATACACTCGAACATATATGTTTCGTCGGGTTTGCATATATATGTCATTGTCGGGGGTTTGGGGTGATGGCACATAACTGAACCGTCGATTATCATATCACTGATTTATATACACGCCGCCTCTATACTCCGATATATATGTACTTCTCCGCTCCGATAGTGTATTCCACTATAACTCAGTGTTCCACCTCCAATAGTGTATTTGCAATATAACTAAGTTGTCCGCCTTCAATAATGTATTTGCAATACAATCAAGTTTTCCACCTCCGATAGTGTAAATGCATATATATATGAGCTTTGGTCTCCGATAGTGTTAATGCATATATATATATGAGTTTTGGCCTCCAATAGTGTTAATACGTATATATATGAGTTTTGGCCTCCGATAGTCTTAATGCATGCATATATGCTCTCCGATAGCTCTGTTTTGCTCTTTGCTCCTCTGATAGCTCCCAATAGATCTGTTTTACTCTCTGCTCCCTCCGATAGCTCTATTTGCTCCGTTTTCTCCTCTATTTGACCTGTTTACTCCTTCGATATGTTCTTCTTTGGCATATACATATGACATATATATGGCTCCTCCTGTAGCTCCGATAGCTCTATTTTGCCTCCTCTGGCATGTTGACTCATATTTTGATGACTTATTCCTCTTGATTCTTCTTGGGCATGTATTACATGCAATGCTCCTCCGATATGGCTCCTCTTGCTCCAATGTGGCTCCTCTTGTTCCAATGTCTTCCTTTGGCTTTGCAATGTCTTTCAATGACCTCCTCTTGATACCTTCATACCTTGATGGCTTCTGCCTTTTCCGACATGCCTCTCTTGCTCTAATATTCTACAATATACCTCTCTTGCTCTGATATTCTGCAATATGCTTTGATATGCCTCCTTTGTTAACTCCTCCGTTAACAAACTCTTGCTTATGTCTTGGCTATCCTGATGGCCTTGCTCCTGTCTCTTCATGGATCTGCTCTGCTTCCCCTTGGCTTCATATCATCATCTAGTATCTAGAATATTGCCATATTGACATCAATGACAACCTAGGTCAACAATCTCCCCCTTTGTTATTGATGGCAATATTCTTCTTCTCTCCCCTTTGACATCAATGGCAAAGGAGTGCTTTGGGACTCCCCCTATCAACCTGCTTTTGTTCTTCATAAATGGTAGGTCTTCATGGGTCTAGGACTCCCCCTGTCATAGTGCTCTTCTTCTTTTTTCTCAAGATCAAAGGATTGATGCTCTATCATCAATTAGTACATTATTCCCTCTTCATGTCTCACAACTACTTTATCATGGCTTCAACAATGCTTAAAGATGCTCTACTTCAATGCTTTTGATCAGATTGCAAATAGCCATACACCAAGTGTCCAAATCCAGGTTTTTATGCTTCAATCCATGTTGTCATCTCCACAGTTAGAATTGAGAGGCCTTCATAGTCCAAATCAAGAGAAAATGCCACTAAAATTTTCTTTCTTGTTATCTTTCCTCGGATCCGAGTTCCTTTGTGTCTCTGTGCTTCTCCTTGAGTCACTGCCATCTAGTATTCAACATCACTACATTTGGATGAAATGGTGAGAGGTTGTGCCTTACTATTGCTATATTTTCTTAGTGACCAGTATTAGCATAAGTTATATTTGGCTGCACGACATTCTCCTTTCTATGAGGCATATTTTCCTTGTGTTCTTGTACATATTTTAGCAAGTTATTTCCCTAGTGTTAGCACTTGAAATTTCACCTCAGGCTGAGAAAGGTAAAACTCAAGGCAACATCAAACCACTTAGCCTCGTAGCTAGCCCTACGGGGTAGGAGAGGGCTCTCTCCGGTCTATCTCGATAAAGATCTTCAATGGGCGAGATAACCAATAGGGTAACACTGATTTTAGGCTAGTAAACTAATCAAAAGGGTTGATTTGGAATTTTTAGGGTTTTTGGTGGCAAATTGAGGAGTGGCAATTTTGGGTGCGGGGATAGGACATAGTTTCTGCAGGGGGTTCTTTGGGGCGAGGTAGGAAACAGTATTGATGCCTTTGATAGAGATGGATGGATGAGAATGACTGGTGAGGAGTTAAGGAGAGCAAGCAATAACCTTGAATTTCCCTTAAACAATCGAAAACATTGATATCAAGCAAACTTAAAAGCAGAGCATGACAGTCATGAATTCTACTTTAACACGTCATTTGCCTAATTTGCAGAAGGAAAAGAAAGGAAATGATTCACATAACACACTTACAAGTACATAGAGAAACACACCATCAATACATGTAACCACAAGAATCCCAAAAAGGACTGCAAAACCCTGGTCTTCCTTAGCCAAAAATTGCAGAGATACAGTGAAATAATACAATGATAGCTTATCCCTCAAGAGTCCAACCATGAAAATGAGCAAGATATAGATCATCTAACCTCTTTCCCTGCCTCCATGGGTCGAGCTCACTATCCTAGGAGCTGTTTCAACCACTTCTAAACTAAGCACTGAAAACTAGGCAATCAAAACAACTTGCCTCTATAAGCTAGGAAACCAATTCATTCATTTAATTTTCACCTATTTCATGAATGAATCTTCTAGAAGAGATACATGAGTGTAAAAGTGTCATAAAAGTACATTAATTACATCAAAGAGCATAATAATCCACCCCAAAAAGTCAAACAGGGTCAAACTTCGTTTTTCTGAGCTGTACACTGAAATTTGGAGAAATTTGCCTCACGGGTCGCGTGCCTCTGCCTGACGGGTCGCGCGCCTTTGGGACCACTTTTGGGGCACTTCCAGGTGTCCAAATTGAGCAAGAGTAGGCTTTTTGGAAAGGTCTATGAGTCTAATTTCCAACCCAACTGGAATTTCTGAATTTGGTGGTCATTTGCCCCTCCAAACGTGCAATCGCCCAAGACTTCTTTATGTGTCTCAAAAATGTGGCAGAAAGTCATTTTTTGCTTGTTTTTTGACGTTCTGGAGGCCCAAAACTTCATAAAATATCTTGTCCATGGATGAGAATATGTAATTTCTCATGAAAAATCTAGAAATGTTGAGGTTTTGCAAAATGGAGTTGCCAGGATGAAGGGTCGCGCGGGGGGTGAGACCCATTAATGGAGAAAACCTGTAAATTGCCTAAAAAAACCAAAATTTACCCAAAATGCTCAAAATTTCTTGGGATTTGTGATGTGGCTAGGCTATTTAGTGCCTTGGTCCTTCAGTGAAGCCTCGGCCAAAATATGGAGGGGATCGGGCCTTTTTCTCCTTTTTTGTGCCTTGGCCAACCGCCTTTGGATCTAGCGATTGCAATTTTGACATTTCTCTAAAACAACGAAACCTGTGAAAAAAGTGAATGAGGTTTTTCTTCTTTGGCATGTTATGGAAAAAAACCTCTCTCAGTTTTCCAAAATTCATCTTTTATTGCTTTGGAACATCATTTGAGTGCGACTTGTCCCGATGTGTGAAACAAGGAATTTTGTCGAAATGGAGCAAAATGAAGGGGATAGGGCGCTTCTAAATTCTTGGGGAAATTTTTGGGAGTGGGGAGGGATTTTAGGAAGCAGGGGAAAGTGGAATCTCAGAGATTGAGTGAGGGGAAGGGGTCCAAAAGGGAAAAACACAAGCCAAACCTAGAAAATTGCCAGGTTGTAGCTAGAAACTAGGGTTTGTGCAAAAATGAGGAATTTGGGGGATCTCAGTGATGGGAAGCATTTGATAAGGTACATGAAGGATAGGGGAAGTGTATGAACATATGGATACAATTTTTGCCAATGATTTGACCGTCCACGAAAAATCACCTTCAAAACCCTAGGAGAGGGAAATGACCTTACCTAGGTGCAACTGAAGCATGAACAAGGTGTAAAATGACTCATTAGACACTGAGATGATAATGAAAACCCTATGAATGATGATAAAATCAGCTGAATGATGACATAGACTGACATTTGGACAACTTTAGAAGGAGTTAAAGCAAACCCTAGACCTAATGCCTAGTGACCAAATTTTGCTTGAAAACTCTTTGAAATGACAAAATTTGACCTTGACACTCTGAGACCACTTTGTAAGAGCATATTTGATCACTGGAGGAAGGCTGGAAAGACTGACACTAACATTGGCTCCAATGGGGATGGTAGCTCCTTGGAGGTGCCAAGAACCGCAGACCTCTGGGAGAGCAGACCAGTGCTTTCAACCATTGGGCAATGGAGTCATTATTTGACAAACAATACAAGACTTTGACTCATTTATTGACTGAAACTTGATTCAAACCGACTCAATTATGAAACCTACATGACTGAAAACTGACTCACAAATGACTCATGACTGACTTAATTAAAACAAGATCTTACAAAGCTTATTGAATGGCAGCAGTCCATCAAGATTTGAAATCATGATGACAACCACCTGTGTTTTTTACAAGACAATATACATCAAACTATATCAAAATGACAATGCAACCAATCAAGAAGATGGCTTCTTGACTGATTCTCCTGATCAAATCTTCTGGTCAACAATGAATACTGGTAACTGGGCATCCAAAAACATAGCTGACCATGATCTCCTTCATCACTGAACACAACAATAATCACTTTCACTGCTGGCTGTAACAAATCTGCCATTGGATCCTGGAAAACATGAAGTTTTGACATTGCCACCTCCTGCTGAAATAACAAGGTGTCTTTTGTTTCCAATTTTGATCTGCCTTCCTCATGTGCTTCGGTGAAAGTATCCTCATGGGCTTCAAAAAACTCTGAACAAATAGATGAGCAGATCTCTTCTTGGAAAATCATTTCAACACATGAAACATATGAAGAGGAATCTGAATGGAAATCCTGAATGTTTTGTTCTTCTGTGGTTTGACAATATGGTAGGTCATCTTCATATGATATCACAACCAAATTATCAAGTTCCTTATTACATTCTTCAATATTATCAAGCACAATATTATCATTTAGATTGTTTGCCACAAATTCACTCAAAGAAACGTTTTCACTTGCTTGAGCAAAGATCTCACCTTGCTGTTCATAAGAAGACTGAATGACCTCCTCATGAAGACTCTGTTCTGATGAAATGGGAGCACTTAAATTTGTAACTTTGTTTTCTTCATGCCAAATGATCTCAACAGCCAAGTTTTTATTTATAGGATTCGGCACAAGGTATTCTTGGTCATCATGATCTGAATGTTGATCTGAAATAGCTGACTTGACTGCATCACATTCTGAAATTGAATCTTGACTACCTTGCACGCTGTCTTCTTCTGTGGACAGATCTGAAACAACATTTGCTCTTTCCTCATTTTCAACCATATGGAAATCTTCAGCCTGCTGATCTTGACAAATATCCTCTAAGATTTCTGTGTGCTGCTGAAATGGATTCTCATACAGAGCCTCCATAATCTCAACGTCCATAAAATTATCATCTTCATAAAATTTCTCAAGGCTTTCAATAAAACCATAAGCATGCTTGCAACAGTCATGAACCAAATTTAATGATGGATAAGATGCTTGATATCTTTCAATGAACAAGGCATGAAAATCCTTTAAACAGTAAATACAAGCAGGTGGAAAACTTTCATACCATGATTGGGCTTTACCTTCCAGAGTGGCCAAGAATATCTTCATCAAGCAATCTTCAAGAAAATCCACCTTCAACTTGCGAATATGCATGTGAAATCTAACCAGATGTAAAGCAGCATCCTTCTTACCATCATCATTAAATGTAGGCAAATTCCTTGACCAATCTACCTTTGGAATTTTATTTGGAAAACCAGGGATGTGATCTCGGCTCAGGGGAGCGTATCTTCTTGCAATCCGATCCATCTTGAAAAGCTCAAAGCTACTGATCTCTCTGCAGTGAAGTCACCATGAAGCATTGATCTCTGGAGTTTTCAGTGAAGGAGTCGCCAGTGAATGATTTCAGCCTATCAAGTGTCTGATCGTTGTCCACTATCAACAATCAGATCTGAACTTGATACATGTACTGGGGTAATATACAAATGAAGTGTTGTATTCACAAGCTCATGGAGATTGACTGAAGCAGCGTTTATATAATTCCGCTAATGCAAAGCAAAAGTGTTTCGAAGGCTACCTGGCATAACTTCAGGCTCCGTCTAAGACTTATGAAACAAGCACATCAATCCACAAACAAGTTTTTTCTCCCCAGTATGGTCGCCAGTATGTTAGCGCTTGAAATTTCACCTCAGGCTGAGAAAGGTAAACCTCAAGGCAACATCAAACCACTTAGCCTCGTAGCTAGCCCTACGGGGCAGGAGAGGGCTCTCTCCAGTCTATCTCGATAAAGATCTTCAATGGGCGAGATAACCAATAGGGTAACACTGATTTTAGGCTAGTAAACTGATCAAAAGGGTTGATTTGAAATTTTTAGGGTTTTTGGTGGCAAATTGAGGAGTGGCAATTTTGGGTGCGGGGATAGGACACAGTTTCTGCAGGGGGTTCTTTGGGGCGAGGTAGGAAACAGTATTGATGCCTTTGATAGAGATGGATGGATGAGAATGACTGGTGAGGAGTTAAGGAGAGCAAGCAATAACCTTGAATTCCCCTTAAACAGTTGAAAACATTGATATCAAGCAAACTTAAAAGCAGAGCATGACAGTCATGAATTCTACTTTAACACTTCATTTGCCTAATTTGCAAAAGGAAAAGAAAGGAAATGATTCACATAACAAACTTACAAGTACATAGAGAAACACACCATCAATACATGTAACCACAAGAATCCCAAAAAGGACTGCAAAACCCTAGTCTTCCTTAGCCAAAAATTGCAGAGATACAGTGAAATAATACAATGATAGCTTATCCCTCAAGAGTCCAACCATGAAAATGAGCAAGAAAATACATAATATAGATCATCTAACCTCTTTCCCTGCCTCCATGGGTCGAGCTCACTATCCTAGGAGCTGTTTCAACCACTTCTAACTAAGCACTGAAAACTAGGCAATCAAAACAACTTGCCTCTATAAGCTAGGAAACCAATTCATTCATTTAATTTTCACCTATTTCATGAATGAATCTTCTAGAAGAGATACATGAGTGTAAAAGTGTCATAAAATTACATTAATTACATCAAAGAGCATAATAATCCACCCCAAAAAGTCAAACAGGGTCAAACTGCGTTTTTCTGAGCTGTACACTGAAATTTGGAGAAATTTGCCTGACGAGTCGCGCGCCTCTGCCTGACAGGTCGCGCACCTTTGGGACCACTTTTGGGGCACTTCTAGGTGTCCAAATTGAGCAAGAGTAGGCTTTTTGGAAAGGTCTATGAGTCTACTTTCCAACCCAA
Source organism: Pinus tabuliformis (assembly GCA_031772625.1). NCBI lineage: Eukaryota > Viridiplantae > Streptophyta > Pinopsida > Pinales > Pinaceae > Pinus > Pinus tabuliformis. The sequence continues at coordinate 1,927,971,318 of CM062818.1, read as the reverse complement.
CTGGAATTTCTGAATTTGGTGGTCATTTGCCCCTCCAAAAGTGCAATCTCCCAAGACTGCTTTATGTGTCTCAAAAATGTGGCAGAAAGTCATTTTTTGCTTGTTTTTTAACTTTCTGGAGGCCCAAAACTTCATAAAATCTCTTGTCCATGGATGAGCATATGTAATTTCTCATGAAAAATCTGGAAATGCTGAGTTTTTGCAAAATGGAGTTGCCAGGATGAAGGGTCGCGCGGGGGGTGAGACCCGTTAATGGAGAAAACCTGTAAATTGCCTAAAAAAACCAAAATTTACCCAAAATGCTCAAAATTTCTTGGGATTTGTGCTGTGGCTAGGCTATTTAGTGCCTTGGTCCTTCAATGAAGCCTCGACCAAGATATGGAGGGGATCGGGCCTTTTTCTCCTTTTTTGTGCCTTGGCCAACCGCCTTTGGATCTGACGATTGCAATTTTGACATTTCTCTAAAACAATGACACCTGTGCAAAAAGTGAAGGAGGTTTTTCTTATTTGGCATGTTATGGACAAAAACCTCTCTCAGTTTTCCAAATTTCATCTTTTATTGCTCTGGAACATCATTTGAGTGCGACTTGTCCCGATGTGTGAAACAAGGAATTTTGTCGAAATGGAGCGAAATGAAGGGGATAGGGGGCTTCTAAATTCTTGGGGAAATTTTTGGGAGTGGGGAGGGATTTTAGGAAGCAGGGGAAAGTGGAATCTCAGAGATTGAGCGAGGGGAAGGGGTCCAAAAGGGAAAAACACAGGCCAAACCTAGAAAATTGCCAGGTTGTAGCTAGAAACTAGGGTTTGTGCAAAAATAAGGAATTTGGAGGATCTCAGTGATGGGAAGCATTTGATAAGGTACATGAAGGATAGGGGAAGGTGTATGAACATCTGGATACAATTTTTTCCAATGATTTGACCGTCCACGAAAAATCACCTTCAAAACCCTAGGAGAGGGAAATGACCTTACCTAGGTGCAACTGAAGCATGAACAAGGTGTAAAATGACTCATTAGACACTGAGATGATAATGACAACCCTATGAATGATGATAAAATCAGTTGAATGATGACATAGTCTAACATTTGGACAACTTTAGAAGGAGTTAAAGCAAACCCTAGACCTAATGCCTAGTGACCAAATTTTGCTTGAAAACTCTTTGAAATGACAAAATTTGACCTTGACACTCTGAGACCACTTTGTAAGAGCATATTTGATCACTGGAGGAAGGCTGGAAAGACTGACACTAACATTTTGCTTGAAAACTCTTTGAAATGACAAAATTTGACCTTGACACTCTGAGACCACTTTGTTAGAGCATATTTGATCACTGGAGGAAGGCTGGAAAGATTGACACTAACACCTAGCAGATTTAGATATTCAATCTGTGATTGTCTTTTAAATTCATTTTGTTGATTTGCATCTTCTTGCAATGCTTCAGTTTGTTATATGTTGCAAGCTCCTCTTACTTCAAACTCCATTCCATATGTATCTGTTTGTTTGAAGATTGCCTCTATTAGTGTCCATAATTTATTTGTTCTCACATTAAATACCTAAGTCAAGACATTTAGCATCTATAATATCAGCACCATAGTTATTTGCCCTATTTCTCTAGCATTATATGACTTTCTCTATTGCTCCAAATACTACTTAGTGATTAAGTGGAAAGCATCTTTAACAACAGTCCAAAGAATGGTTATAGGATCATATTCTTAAATGGAGTACTCCTGAGAAATGATCTTCATCAAAGAATGATTGTCAATATAGCTCAACAAGGATTTCATAAGGACCCTTTCACTAATAGCTTCTGCAATAATGATCAAGAATCACAGGCTCCCCCTAACTGTATGCATCATCTCTTTTGGCAGAGTCTTCCCATCAAATGCTTAGATTGTCAAAATTCATGCCAATGACATATGCTATTGGCTAGAGAGTTCAAGGGACTTTCAAATTGTATTTGCTTCCTTCTCCATACTTGTGTAACTTTCTTCTTTTGCATGGTTTTAGCTTGTGTAAGAGCCCAAATTAAGTTACAATCACGTGCCATATGACCAATGTTATGACACTTGAAGCATTCTACATTGTTCATGGATAAGAATTCATGATTTCTTCCTGCAAAATTGTTTCTTGGAGATTGTTGGGGACTATAATATCTGTCTTTATGATATGCTTTACAATATTTTTCCATGTGACAAAAGTTTGTACAAGAATAACAATAACCAAAAAATGCACTTTGGTACCTGGGAGATGGAGATTTCCTTGATGTACTTCTGAAGCCTTTCTACCTTGAGATCCTTTGATGATAACCATTGCCTCTCGCATCTTTGATATCATCTACATTTCTTCTTGGAGCAGGATTTCTTCCATTGTAGCCTTGATGTTTCTCCTTGCCTTTGCTAGAACTAGGAGCATCACCATTTCTTTCTTGCTTCTTCACATCCCCTTTGTTTGAAGCATTATCATTCTTGCTTGAGGATTCACCTGCATACCCGAGACCTGATTTATCAAATGGACATTTGTGATAGCTGAGCATGTCATCCAAGGCCTGAGAACTCTTCAAGATTTTGTTCATCCCTTCAACCTTTGTTCTGAGGAAGACAATCTCTTCTTCCATTCTTTCACACTCATTATTCTTCTTAGCAAGTTGTTTCTCAGTTTCTTCCTTGATACGAGTAGCTTCATCTGCTTCTATTTTAAGGGAAAGGATATCTGACTTCATTTTGAAGATTTCTTCATCCTTTGCTTTTAATTGACACATCATGGTGTTTCTTTCCTTTCCTGCTTCATCAACTTGTCCTTCTGTGACTTCCAAAGCTTCCATTGTCTTCTCAGCTCCTTGTGCTTATTTCCTTGCTTCTTGTAGTTGAGATTTGAGAGAGGATACCTCTACCTTGTACTGACCAATCTCTTCTTCCAGTTTGTTTAAGCTCTTGTGCCTTTGTTCAAGTTGACTTGACAAGGTATCTTCCTGATTCTTTGCTTTATTCAATTGATTTGTCATGGATATGACTTCTCCATGATGCTTTCTTGATCCTGTAGGAATTTACAAGGTAAGTTCCTCAGACAGAACACCAAAGGACACTGCTCACAAACAGATCACAAATCAATACACCAGTACATTTGACGTGGTTAAAACCCTCAAAGAGGGAAACAGTCCATGGCCTGAGCCAACAGGGCCACTTCAGGCAATTTATTAATAAAAGAATGAAAATTTACATAAGCTTCTCTCATGAACGGTTAACCTACAAATGACCCTCCATGCTCTTTAAATAGAGATCATGGACCAATCAGGTGTTAAGCCACGGATCAAGTGTTGGTAATACCGAGGAGAGAATGAACCGTCAGATCACTACATATCGTGACCGTCAGATTGTAAGTTACAAAATGTACATAGTAAAGAAACACACTTTACCTAACTCTATACCTAACTCAATACTAGACCAAGTTGTACTTAACTATTTCCTATGTGTCGGAATATCCTAACATCCCCCCTTAAGAACAACTTGGGATAGGATTGAAGGATTTACAAATATGACACAATAGGAGAAGGAAGGAGGCACTAGAGCCTATCCCCCCTTAGTGACAACTTCCTGAACTCCAACCATAAATCGAATTTTAGTGAACTTCGCCTCTGTGAGAGCCTTTGTAAAGATGTCTGCAACTTGATCATCTGTTGAACAATATTGCACTTCAAGAACATGGTCATGAATGAGCTTTCTCATGAAGTGCATGTGTAGTTCAATGTGTTTGTTGCGCTGATGTTGGACTGGATCTTTGCATAGTTGAATGGCACTTTGATTATCACACCAAAGTGTAGTCGGATGCTGCTGCTGAAAGCCAAACTCTGACAGGATATGACGAAGCCACAAGGCTTCCTTATTATCTTCTATGGCACCATGATATTCTGCTTCTGCTGAAGAAAGAGGAATGGCACCTTGTTTCTTGCAAGCCCATGTAATAGGCCCTGAACCAAGAGTGAACACATAACCTGCAGTAGACTTCCGATCATCAGGGTCACCAGCCCAATCGGAATCAGTGAAACCAACCAATAGAGGAGATGCTTCGGCACTGTAATGAATCCCAAAATGAACTGTACCTCGAACATAACGAAGTATTCTTTTAGCTGCTTTCCAATGACTTTCACGTGGGTTTTGCATAAACCGAGTAACAAGGCCAACAACAAAGGAAAGGTCAGGACGAGTATGGGTTAGATACAAAAGTTTTCCTACAAGTTGAGGGTATAAGGTAGCATCAACTTCAGGAGAAGTACAAGTGACTGAAATTTTGACTCCAGAATGAAAGGGAGAAGGGGTTGGCTTACAGTCTTCCATGTGAAAATGGTATAGAATATCACAGGCATACTTGGATTGGGAAAGGGAAATACCTTCCTTGGATTGCAAGACTTGAAGACCAAGAAAATAATGTAAGTGTCCTAAGTCTGTCATTTCAAACTTCCTTTTAAGGCTAGACTTCACATGGTTTATAAGGTTGGGATCACTACCAGTCAGGATAAGATCATCAACATAAAGAACAAGAATGATAAGAGACTTGCCCACTTTCTTGGTGTAGACAGTATTGTCAGAATGACACCTAGAAAAGCCATTTTCTAAAAGAAAGTTATCCATTTTGGCATACCAAGCTCGAGGAGCTTGCTTGAGACCATAAAGGGATTTCTTAAGTCAACATACAAGGCTGGAGTCTGTTTGTATCAAGCCAATAGGTTGTTCCATATAGATTTATTCATGCAAGTCCCCATGCAAGAAGGCAGATTTAACATCCATCTGATGGACTTCCCATTTGAAAGAGGCAGCAAGGGAAAGAACAAGACGGATAGAGTTCATTTTGGCAACAGGGGAGAAGGTTTCAGTGTAGTCAATGCCTTCAACTTGTGAAAAACCCTTAGCAACAAGACGAGCTTTATGTTTATCAACTTTCCCATCTGGTCCATACTTGGTTCTATAAACCCATTTGCATCTAACAAGTTTTCGTCCCTTTGGTAGAGGAACAAGATCCCATGTATCATTTGCCAATAATGAATGATATTCTTCATTCATAGCTGCTTCCCAATCTGGATGGCCTGAAGCTTCTGCAAAGGTGTCAGGATCATAATTCACTGAAGCTTGAGCCAGTAAAGAAGAGGCTCTCTCGAACTGAGAACGTGTACGTCGCTGATCTGTAGGATCACCGGCAAGATCACCTGCTGCATCCCGAGTGGCATGGACCCATTTTGGAAGCTGAGGAGCTGAAGGAGGATCCTGAGAAGGTGGGGGAGGATTTTCATCCTCGCCTTCATCATCTGAAGAAGAAATATTTTCAAAAGTAGAAGAGATAAGGAGAGGTGGCACATCCGCCGAACTAGGCTCGTAGACCGATATATTTTCAGAAAAATTTACATCTCTTCATTTTTGGACTTAAGTGGAATAAGTCTATATCCTTTGACATCTTCAGAATATCCAACAAAAATACATTTTTCACTCTTAGGTTCTAAAACTTTATGTTTCTCATCTGGAATATGGGCCCATGCTTCACTTCCAAAAACACGAAAGTGACTTACATCTGGTTTGATTGAGCTCCATGCTTCTTCTGGAGTGATATTCTTTAAAACCTTAGTAGGAGTGCGATTTATTATGTAATTTGCACAGTTAATTGCTTCTGCCCAATAATTAAGACTAAGTCCTTTAGATTGAAGCATACAATTAGCCATTTCCTTTAAGGTGCGATTCTTCCTTTCAGCTACACCATTTTGTTGTGGAGTATATGGAACAGTATGTTGCATTTGAATTCCATTCTCAGTGCAAAAGTTGATGAATGTGTTTTTAACATATTCTCCGCCATTATCAGATCTTAGCTAAAGAATTTGATGTCCAGATTGTTTTTCAACAAAGGCCTTAAAGGCCAAGAACATGTTAAATACTTCACTCTTGAGTTTTAAGAAGTATACCCAAGTGCGTCTGGAGAAATCATCAATGAAAGTTAAGAAATACTTGTAGCCAGAGAATGAAGCAACTGGAAGTGGACCACATAAATCACTATGCACGAGCTGTAAAGGGGCTGAGGCGTGCCAAGAGGCACGTTTTTCAAAACTGTCCCGATGACGTTTTCCGAGTACACATCCGGAACAAACACCATCTCTGCAAGATACCATTGGAAGACCTGTCACCATATTTTCTTTACATAGATTCTGAAGAGAGCGATAGTTTAAGTGACCAAATCGCTCATGCCAAAGTTTGCTCACTTCATCATTATGAGCAACAAATACTGAGGGAAGATTTGATGACCCAAAGTTGTGAAACTTATACAACCTTGTAGACTCATCAGCAATGCCAGTAGCTAAAATCTGACTAGGATCTCTTAGGTCCTTAATTACAACATCGTGAGGTGAAAATTCAACGATTTTACCTTCACCTGAATGGGTTATCTGATATACAGATAGAAGGTTGCAGGATAAGGTTGGAACACATAATACATCATTAAACTGACCATTATCTAGATGAACAGTTCCAGTCCCTACAACACTAAGAGATCTATCATGACCAACATATATATTTTTGGTGTTACAATCATTTAAAGAAGAAAACATGGCTTTGTTTTTGGCCATGTGATAAGAAGCTCCAGAATCAATGAGCCACCCATGAGAATGAGAAGAAGAAGATACATTTAGTGCATAGCCAGACCGAGATGCTTGATAACCACATGCAGAAAGTGTCATTCCTGAAGATGAAGTTGAAGTTGAAGATTGCTCCAAATGGATGTTATGCTTCTTCATTGCTGCTTCCAAGGCTTCCATCTTCTTAAAGCATTTGGATTCTAAGTGGTCATCTCGATTATAAAAGTTGCAATATCTATCAGTCTTCTTCCATTTGTTTTTATTTGTCTTATCATTTTGTTGAAATGATTTTTCATTTTGAGGCGGAAATTGCTTAGGACCCTTGTTTGGTTTAGGACCATTCCTTTTAGGATACGACTTCTTAGGATTCTTTGAATTTGGTTGCTGCTGGGCGGCTAACGCTTTCTTAGAAGAGTTTCCAAGATGAAGAAGACCAAGGTGTAAGAGTTTTTCTTGTTCTCTTATTAAAGAATCACAAAAGGAATCAAAGGAAGGGGACTTGTAGGCTTGTCCTTGAGAAATTAAGGCTTCTCTTGTAGAATGGAAGGTGGAAACAAACACAGAATAGGCTGGTCCCAACTAAGTAAGAATGGAGTAGATAAGGCTACTATCTTCTTTCTTAACCTTAACACCTTCCAAGAGAAGTCTAAGGGTCTTAAACTTGGACAAAAAATCTTCAATGCAAGAAAAATTATTGGGGTCCAATGTAAGCAATTCATTTTCAAGTTGATGGGCTTTAAGTTCTTTTTTAATTCCAAAGACTTCAGTAATCTGTTCCATTGCTTTATCAGGAGCATCAAGTTCTGCAATATGGAATCCAAGATCCGGAGAAATAGACATCCCTATCAACCCACGTGCTTGGTCTTGCCTATTTTCCCATTTAGCTGCCTTATCTTCATCTTTCGGTTTGGTCTCTTGACATGTGGCTATTCTGTAAAGACCTTTACTTCTAAGTAAATCCACAATGTAGGACCACCATTGGAAGTAGTTGGTGATGTCAAGAATAACTTGGCATGGACTTTCCATTTAAAAAAAAAATTGAAGCTATAGATGCTGAAACTAAGTGTTTCAATGGAAAGATCTCGAAAAATTAGGCTGTTTAAAAAAAAACGGTTCTGAAAACGGCTTCCGGATGAAGAAGTTATGGCTTTTTGAAGAAAATTTGATGAAGTCACCGATGAAATGCGGGAATGTGCGGAAATGAAAAATCCGCCCCCACAAAATGGAGACTTGAACCCAAGACCTCTACTCTCATAAATTAGCTTTGCACCAAGTGAGCTATACAAAAAGTTTGAGAGAGAGAGAGAGAGGGGTTGATGCTTTGGGTTGCGTGCTTGCTTTGAGAAAGCTCTTTTTCCCTACAAAACAAAAAACACAAAACCCAACACAGACATACAAAAAAAAATGAACCTTGCGGCTCGAAGTTAGCTTTAGCCGGAAACTAAATATTAGCCGGAAACTAAATATTTTCCTCAATGTTTCTGATTTTCCGACATCACACTAAGGCGCAGCGGAAAAGAGCATACGCATGAGAAAAATCCTTCCTTTCTGTTTCTGATTTGCCCAGATCGCACAGAGTCACGGGGCAAAGAGCATACGCAGAAATGAAAGGTATAGATCCGGTAATAAAAAAAAGCTAAATAAACCGAAACCGAAATAAACTGAGAGAAAATAACTGTAAACTGCAAATAAACACTATATACCTCTGGATCTTAAAAATGACACAGCTAGGGCTACCGAAAACCTTTTCGCGTGAAACGAAAGGGGTTCCTCACTAGAACAGATGCTCCCAACACAACAGAGCAGTCCTCTCGGCCCGACAGCAGTCAGAGACAGTAGATCTAGGAAACGACAGTTAGATGCAGTTCTACCAGCTTCAGATTTGGATCACCAACGGACGTGGCCCTCAAATAGCTCTGATACCATGTAGGAATTTACAGGGTAAGTTCCTCAAACAGAACACCAAAGGAAATTGCTCACAAAAAGATCACAGATCAATACACCAATACTTTTGACGTGGTTAAAACCCTCAAAGAGGGAAACAGTCCACGGCGTGGGCCAATGCGGCCACTTCAGGCAATTTATTAATAAAAGAATGAAAATTTACATAAACTTCTCTCATGAACGGTTAACCTACAAATGACCCTCCATGCTCTTTAAATAGAGATCATGGACCAATCGGGTATTAAGCCACGGATCAAGTGTCGGTAATACCGAGGAGAGAATGAACCGTCGGATCACTACATATCGTGACCGTCGGATTGTAAGCTACAAAATGTACATAGTAAAGAAACACACTTTACCGAACTCTATACTAGACCAAGTTGTACTTAACTATTTCCTATGTGTTGGAATATCCTAACAGATCCAAAATGGATCCTAGAACACTCTCTAAGTTTTCATGAACTCTTTAAAGATCATGTCCAGGATTAAAAGTCTTATAAAGATCAAGCTTATCGGAGATATCCTTGTAACAGTTGCAATTTGTGATCAGTGTGGAGCAACGAGAACCATCGATCAAGCGCGCAGACCGTCGGCTCATGGTAATGCACGCTATTGCAAATTAGCAATTTGAATGCCATTTCGAGAAACGGGGGTAGTTTCTGATATGCGACAAGTTGCTAATTGCATATCATAGGGCAAATCGCTCAAAGAAGGAAAGGCCGCAAGTCCCGAACCCGAAAAATTATAAAATGCAATGGATATTGTTATGATTCTGTGGAAGTGGGATTCCACAAAACTGGAAGAATATCGGAGGGGCTTCGAGTGGTAAGCAGTTTCAACCGAGTCCCGCCCGATGCCATATAGCGAGTGCCATGCGTCTGGCAGAAGAGAGAGAAAACCGTTCACATCGGACGGGTAAACATCATGCTACTTAGCCGCCCAATATGAATGATGACCGTAGGATCTGGGGCCCCCAGATCAACAATAGAGATGCGTTCCGATGGATGACCGGATTTGACGGGGTCAACAGGCAGAGTTGTATAGGATTTGAAGTCCGACGTGGACGATGCGTTGGCAGAAGGTCATGTTTCATGGGCATTCTTGGAGTTAACGGAAGAAATGGTTGTTTCGAAAATGTCCAAGAGAACTGGCACTCAAATCGTTATGAGATAGGTGGCCACCTTCTTGTGAGGCATTATACAGTGATGATTGCGCAGATTAGAGGGATTCAGACGGACATAGGCAGGGGAACTGGAAAGTCGGGAAGCGAAAATGAACAATCGGGAAGAAGATTGGCTTTAAAGCCACAAGCTGGCAGAGAAAGCAAGCAAGCGAGTTTGTAAGCCGAAAGCAGAGAGAAGAAGCCAAGCTGACCTGCAGAAGCAAAGGCAGCATCGAGCCAGAGTCAAGGCAGAGACAAAGAGAGTCAGAGGGTTTGTGTACTCCAGAGAAGGCTTGAGAGATTTAAGCACACTCCTCTGCAATGACTATCATGTATGAATCTCAGATTGGGCTCATACTACTGTGACCAATAGAGGTCAAGAGTTCAGTGAGGAGAGTCTGTGTACTCCAGAGACTTGGGGAATCCAAGTACAATCTTACTAATTTATATCTGCTGACTGAGACTCAAATTGAGCTCATTGTTGTAAAAAATCTGCTTTGAAAACATAATAGAGAGGCCACCACTGAAGGTTGGACAGGAATACATAGCCCAGGAGTATTGGGTGAACTCCTTATTAAACTTGTTGTGTCTATATGTTTGTCTCTTATGTTTTCTTTAACTACTTCATTGCCTGTGTATTTCACAATCTTATCGATCCGTTGCATAAAATAACATAGGAATATCCATGCACATGAGTTTGTACCTTATTAATTGTCTTGGATCAATTCCAGATCAAGTGGTATCAGAGCTCTAGGTTGCTAAGGTTAGACAAGCTTGTGCTGGATTCTTTTTATTGAATGATAACTAGATCAAAGCTTAAATTAAGAGAATGAGAGTTGGTTGAAGCTAACCCAGAATTTGGAAGAGTCTATCCTAAGACGAAAATGTCAGAAGAAAGTCCCTTGGAATCAGACTCCCAGTTCATGGACAGTTTCATGACCATGAGAGCCATGGTAGAAGAATGTATAGAGAATTTAAAAAAGGTAGAGGTGAAGAGTCATCAACCCCAAACAAGATAAAGGAGTAGAAGAACCTCTTCTAGTTGCCTACCCAGAAGGCAAAGGAAAAGAAGACAAGCCCTCTCCAACATCTCCCCCATCATCACCTTCATCATCATCTTCTTGACACAAAGAAAGTCCTGAAAAGAAAAAGAAGAAACCTTCTTTGATTAAATTAGATGTGAAGTTTTATTTTCCAGTTTATGACGGAGAATTAAATGCAGAAAAGCTAGATATCTAGATTAGACAGATTGATGTATATAGCAGAGTGCAGAACATCGATTCAAAAAGGAGAAAGATTCAGCTGGCTAGCCTACGCCTTGGAGGCACCACCCTGGTATGGTGGGAAAGCAGAACACAAGCTGATTTGAACAAGCATGGTAAAATTCTCTCTACTTGGAATGAATTTGTTTCTACAATTAAAAAATAATTCTATCCACTAGCTTCTATGCAGTAAGCTATAATGAGTTGGAAAACTCTTCGCCAATTGAAAGGGCAAAGTGTACATAGTTACACCAGAGAATTTAGGAAAAGAGCTTTGATTCTAGGCATTTCTTTAGACTCACCTGAAACTCTGCTGAAGTATATAGGTGGTTTACATAGTTATTTGAGACATACCATTCTCATGTTTAATCCCACTAACATAGATGAGGTATCTGTTCAGGCTACACATCTAGAGGCTAGAGGCAAGAATGTGAACCCAGAAGTTGGGGGATCATCAAAACCCACTACAAGCAAGAACAAGGAAAAGAGAAAGCAGAAATGGAAAGAGAGGAAGACAAATATTGTACAAAAGACCAAACCTTCATGCACTCACTGCAAGAAGGATGGGCATGATGATGAACACTGCTAGATTCTGCATCCGAAGCTGAAACCTAAGAAGTACGATGGCAAAAAGAAGACTGTTGCAGCTCTTCAGAAGGATTTGGGGTCAGACTCAAGGGATGAAACAACAATCGCAGCCAGAGGTATAAAAGATAAAAATTCTGAAGCATCTACTAGTAATTTTGCACAATCTACTGATAATGAAGAAAATGAGAGAAAAAGGCATGAGCTTTTTCATATTAGAGTTATTTCCAAGCATCAAAAGATTGATACTTTGTTTGATAGTGGCTCATAAGTAAACTTAATTTCTGAAGCAATTGTAAAGAAATTGGGATTACTAACCACACCTCACAAGACGCCATATCCATTGGGTTGGTTATGTGATAAAGCAAAGCTACAAGTGACTAAACAATGTAAACTTAGGTTTTTTTTGGGTCAGCATTTGTAGATGAGGTTGAGTTAGATATTGTTCCCTTCGATATATGTGGAATTGTTTTAGGAAGTCCTTACTTGTATGATAGAAAAGCCATTTTCTATAGAGCTGAAAACAAGTATCAACTCGTTAAAGATAGAATTGAATATATTGTAAGAGCTCATAAACTCAAGAATAATTATACTCTCATAAACTCAGAGCAAATGAAAAGAATTTTAAATTCATGCAAACAATTTTTACTGGTGGTTGTAAAGGAAAAGAAACTTGCTAAAACCAATGTATTTGAAGGCTGTAATTGTAAACAGCAAGCTGGTTTAGAAAAAGTTGTTTCAGAATATGATATGCTATTTCAAGAACCTAAAGGTCTGCCACCCAAAAAATAAATAGTACATGATATTAATTTGCAGCAAGATACTCCTTTGCCTAACATCGGAATGTACAGGTTGTCCGCTTTAGAGAATGCAGAAATCAAGAAGCAGGTACAGGAGCTGTTCGAGAAAGGGTTCATAAGACTTAGCACATCACCATGTGAGTCTCCAATTGTCTTGGTGAGAAAGAAAGATGGCTCGTGGAGAATGTGCATTGATTACCGAGCACTGAATAAGATAACGACCAAAAATCATTATCCCCTTCCTCGTATAGATGATCTATTAGATCAGTTGAAAGAAGTTGTTTACTTTTCCAAGTTGGACTTGCATAGTGGCTACCATCAGGTCAAAGTTGCAGAGCAAGATCCATAGAAGACTGCTTTCAAAACAAAGCAGTGATTGTATGAGTGGTTGGTTATGCCTTTTGGATTAACTAATGTTCCTACTACTTTCATGAGAGTAATGAATGATGTACTCAGGCCTTTTATTGATGATTTTGTCATTGTATATTTAGATGACATTCTTATATTTAGTAAAACATGGGAAGAACATTTGAAGCATGTAAAGCAGACTCTAGATGTTTTGAAAAGAGAAGATCTTTATGTTAAATTATCAAAATATGAATTTGGCAAAACATCTTTGAATTATTTGGGTCATATTGTAGGGGGCGGTGAATTGAAGATAAATCCCTTTAAGGTTGCAGTCATTGTAAACTGACCCAAACCCAAATCTGCTACAGAAGTTATAAGCTTCCTAGGAGCAGCGCAATATTGGAGAAAGTTTATTTCTAACTTTTCCTTGATTGCAGCTCCCTTACATGCTTTAACAGGATTGAACAAGGTGTTTCAGTGGGGAGGCAAATAGCATAAAGCCTTCAACACCTTAAAAGAAAAGATTAGTACAGCACCAATACTAGCACTGCCCGATCTTCAAAGACCCTTTGAGATTGAAACGGATGCTAGTGACTATGCCATGGGAGCAGTGTTAATGCAGCACAGTAAACCCATATGTTATCATTCTGAGACATTTAATTATACAGTAGTTAATTATCCCACATATGATAAAGAATTGTATACATTACAGAGTGTGAAAAAGTGGAAACATTATTTAATGGGCAAAGAGACAGTTATACATACTGATCATCAACCACTTCAATATTTACACTCACAAACTAAGTTGCAGCAATCAAGACACTATAAGTGGATGGGTTTTCTACAACAGTTTCATCTTGTCATCAGATACAAAAAGGGCATACACAATAAAGTTGCAAATATGTTGTCCAGACCAATCATAAATGCATCTACTATACTTAAGCATAATTTAGTATTGCATGAAAGCTACATTGAACAGTGTGCTCAAGATAGAGATTTTAAAGATGTATATGCAACTTTAAGTCATGGCAAACAAGTAGAAGAATTGGATTATCATGTTAAGGACGAACTCTTGTATCATTTTGGAAAGTTATGCATTCCTCAAACTGAAAGAGTAAAGATAATTCGAGAAGCACACACTTCTCTAATATCAGGTCACTTTGGTGTAAGTAAAACAGTTGCACAGCTGCAAAGATTTTGTTATTGGCCAAAAATGAATGAAACAGTTTCTAGATATGTAAGAGGGTGTACCATGTGTGTTAAAATCAAGCCCAGCAATAGAAAACTAGGCTTGTACACTCCACTACCAGTTCCTTCTCATCCTTGGGAAAGTGTTTCCATGGACTTTGTTGGGGGACTGCCTAAATCTAGAAAAAATCATGACTATTTATATGTTATTTTGGATAGGTTCAGCAAAATGTGTATTTTAATACCTTGTAACAAATAGATTACAGTGGAACAAATAGCAAAGTTGTTCTTTCAGCATGTATGGGTTCATTTTGGATTACCCACCTCCATTGTATCTAATCGAGATTCCTGATTTGTTGGGAAGTTCTGGTCAAGTCTGTGGGAATTGATGGACACCAGACTGAAGAAGAGCACAACCTTTCATCCACAAATAGATGGCCAAACAGAAGTGGTCAACAAAACAGTAATCCAGTTGCTCATAGGTTATTGCATCAAGCATCACAAGCTTTGGGATGAACATTTGTGTTATGTGCAGCATGCTTACAACCAAGATAAACATTCTTCTACACAGAGATCTCCTTTCGAGACCTTTTTGGTTTCACACTAAGGTCTCCCTTGGATTTTGTCTTTGGTAAATACATAGCGGTTGATGCACACAGTGATGTGGACAAGGCAACCAAGTTCACTGAACAAATCCAAGAGATTCACCAGGTAGTATAGGAACAGCTGGAACAGAGCCAAGCCAAGTACAAGGCAAGACATGATAAGCATCGGACTGAGCATAGTTTCCAAGTTGGTGATCAAGTCTGGCTATATATCAGCAAAGACAGAATGCAAGGTAAAGGTAAGAGGCTAAAGCCGATAAGGTATGGACCTTTCAAGATACTTGAGAAAATCGGTGAGAATGCTTTTCGCCTTGATTTGCCAGCTTACATGCACATCTATTCAGTAGTTAATGCAAAAAGCTTGAGACTGTTTGAACCTTCATTGATTGAAGATCTTGAAGAGCAGAGTCAATTGCCTTCTATTGATGATTTGTTTCCTGAATATCTCAATGAATTGCAGGAAGACACAGTTCTAGACAAGAAGGTGAGAACTACGTGTAGAGGGGATGTTGAGTACCTCAGGATTGGACTCAAAGGTTCAAAAGCAAGCAGTGCGAGATGGATAGAAATTGGGCAAGCGTGAAATCTATATCCTCACTTGATTGATGCTTAAAAACCAACTTTTGGTGGTCCAAAAGCTTTTTCAGTGGGAAGGCCGTGATCCAAATTGGATCCTAGAACACTCTCTAAGTTTTCATGAACTCTTTAAAAATCATGCCAAGGATTAAAAGTCTTATAAATATCAAGCTTATTGGAGATATCCTCGTAACAGTTGCAATTTGTGATCAGCGCAGAGCAATGAGGACCGTCGGTCAAGCGCGCAGACCGTCGGCCCATGGTAATGCACGCTATCGCAAATTAGCAATCCGGAGGCCATTTCGAGAAACAGGGGTAGTTTCTGATATGCGATTAGCAACAACCCCTCAAAGAAGGAAAGGCAAACCCCGATTTGCTAATTGCATATCGTCGGGCAAACCCCTTAAAAAAGGAAAGTCTGCAAGTCCCCGGACTCGAAAAATTATAAAATGCAACGGATATCGTTCTGATTCTGTGGAAGCGGGATTCCACAAAACCGGCAAAATATTGGAGGGGCTTCGAGTGGTAAGCGGTTTCAACTGAGTCCCACCTGATGCCATACAAGGAGTGCCATGCGTCTGGCAAAAGAGAGAGAAAACCGTTCGCATCGGACAGGTAAACATCATGCTACTTAGCTGCTCGATATGAACGATGACTGTAGGATCTGGGGCCCCCAGATCAACGGTGGAGACGCATTCCGATGGATGACCAGATTTGACGGGGTCAACAGGCAGAGTTGTGTAGGATTTGAAGTCCGACGTGGATGATACGTTGGCAGAAGGTCGTGTTTCGCGGGCATTCTTGGAGTTAACGAAATAAACGGTCGTTTCGAAAACATCCAAGAGAACTGACACTCAGTTCGTTATGCGATAGGTGGCGACCTCCCTGTGAGGCGTTATATAGTGATGATTAAGCAGAATAGAGGGATTCAGATGGACAGAGGCAAGGGAACCAAAAAGCTAGGAAGTGGAAACAAACAGTCGGAAAGTAGATTGGCTTTAAAGCCACAAGCTGACAGAGAAAGCAAGCAAGCAAGTTAGTAAGCCGAAAGCAGAGAGAAGAAGTCGAGCTGACCTGCAGAAGCAAAGGCAGCATCGAGCCAGAGTCAAGACAGAGACAGAGAGAGTCAGAGGGTCTGTGTACTCCAGAGAAGGCTTGAGAGATTCAAGCACACTCCTCTGTAATGCCTATCATGTATGAGTCTCAGATTGGGCTCATACGACTGTGACCAATAGAGGTCAAGAGTTCAGTGAGGAGAGTCTGTGTACTCCAGAGACTTGGGGAATCCAAGTACAGTCTTACTGATTTATATCTGCTGAGTGAGACTCAAATTGAGCTCACTGTTGTAAAAACTCTACTTTGAAAACATAATAGAGAGGCCACCACTGAAGGCTAGACCAGGAGACGTAGCCCAGGAGTATTGGGTGAACTCCTTATTAAACTTGTTGTGTTTATATGTTTTCCTGTTATGTTTTCTTTAACTGCTTCATTGCCTATGTATTTTGCAATCTTATCGATCTGTTGCATAAAATAACATAGGAATATCCATGCACATGAGTCTGTAATACCTTATTAATTGTCTTGGATCAATTCCAGATCATTTCTTTTGCTTTAATGAAATTCCTTCTTAAGCTTGGCAAGCTCTTCATCCCTTTCTTGTACTTGAAGCTTGATGAGGTCAACTTTCTTCCTTGTTTGATCTTGCTCACCAACTAGTGCTATCTTCTTAAGTTCCTCATTTTCCTTTTTCAAATTGTTAATCTCTTCCATGGCAGTCATAAGTTGAGCGAGTTCTTCTACAAAATCTTTTTCATTCTCTTCATATTCTAGGTCTGTTTTAGCCTTGAATTCATCATTCTCATGTTCAGCTTCTATGATGGGTTCTGGATTTCCTTCTAGATTTCCATCATCTTTTTGACTGATGGTCATGGTCAATGCTCCTTTTGAGTGAAGGTCATGAAGTTTGTCCCATATACCCTTTGCTGATAAATATTTTCCTAGATTGTTCTTTATAGAATCAAGTAGCCCATTCAAGATTGCCTTCATTGCTTTTGCATTGTAATCCTTGGATTCTCCATCCATCCTGATATCACCAATCACTGATTTCTAGATTTCAATGCCTTGAGTCTGTAAGAAATTCCTCATTCTTGCTTCCCATATATTAAAGTTCCCATTGAGCCTTGGAGCCTCCTCAAATTGATTGTCTTCTATTTTATTAGTAAAGGGAAACACATCCTTAAGAGGATTGGATACTTTCTTCCTTGACTTCGCCATTTCTGTTCTAAAGATCAACCTTCAAGTTGTTAGGCTTTGAATGAAGGTATTGGCTCTATACCAGTTGTTGGAAATACTGGGGAGGGGGGGTGAATCAGTGTTTCTTTTTCAACTATTGTTTTACCAGTTAAAAAATTTATATTTAGAACACAAGATGAACAACAAGTATCAATTCTTTTATTAATGTAATCATTGCAATAAAATAGATACAATATATAGATGGTTTCAATCAGTTGCCAAGCACCAACTTGGACTTTTGTGAAGCTCCAACCTCTTGAGCTCCAACTCTGTTTCGCCAAGGCAATAATCTTGGACTTAGGAGCACCAACTCCCAACGACTTCTATCCTTCCAGTTCCTAAGACACCAGTCCCAAGGACACCAATCCTTCCTACTTCTGAGGCATCAGCCCCAAGGACTCCAATCCTTCTTGCTTCTGAGGCACCAGCCCCAAGGGTTCTGACCCAATCTTGTCAAAGCACGTTTGATAGTAATGTTCTGCTCTCAGAACTCTTCATTACTGAGTTCTGTCTATTTACAGCTTCACTGTAGTCTCCATGCTACAGCATCAATGACAGCCAGTCTTCTCATGAAGGAGTCTTTACAATTCTTCATACTGTCCACACAGAGTCTCCAATAGATGACCTCTGATAATGTCTCCACACAGCTTTAGTGAGTCTACTCATAGCTGCACTAAGCTCTGCATAAGAACCAACTTCCTGTTCAAGCATCTATTCTTACTGTCATAGTAAATTCTTCAGTATAACTGCTTCTTTGCTGACTACTTCTCCCTTCAAACAATGTTAGATAAAACTCTATTCATTACATCACAGAATTATTCTTCAGGTTGCATTGTATACCTGATTAATTCTTTCACAGGGTAACACAATTCGCTGAGAAGCTCAACCTTCGAATGTCTTTTTTCCTATTGGTCCTTCGGCCCTTTTCTGTTCTGCTGGACCCTACTGTTGCCTCTGTTTCCTCCAACCTTTTCAATGTTAGGATATTTCGACACATAGGAAATAGTTAAGTACAACTTGGTCTAGTGTAGAGTTAGGTATAGAGTTAGGTAAAGTGTGTTTCTTTACCGTTGTACATTTTGTAACTTACAATCCGACGGTCACGATATGTAGTGATCTGACGGTTCATTCTCTCCTCGGTATTACCGACACTTGATCTGTGGCTTGACACCCGATTGGTCCATGAATTCTATTTAAAGCGCATGGAGGGTCATTTGTAGGGTAATCCGTGCATGAGAGAAACATATGTAAATTTTCATTCTTTCATTAATAAATTGCCTGAAGTGGCCACGTTGGCTCAGGCTATGGACTGTTTCCCTCTTTGAGGGTTTTAACCACGTCAAAATACTGGTGTATTGATCTGCGATCTGGTTGTGAGCGGTTTCCTTTTGGTGTTCTGTCTGAGGAACTTACCCTGTAAATTCCTACATGGTATCAGAGCTATTTGAGGGTCGTGTCCGTTGGTGATCCAAATCTGAAGCCGGTAGAACTGCATCCGACTGCCATTTCCTAGATCTGTTGTTTCTGACTGCTTTCGGGCCGAGAGGACTGCTCTGTTGTGTTCGGAGCATCTGTTCCAGTGAGGAACCCCTTTCGTTTCACACGAAAAGGTTTCCGGTAGCCCTAGCTGCGTCATTTTTAAGATCTGGAGGTATACAGTGTTTATTTGCAGTTTACTGTTATTTTCTCTCTGTTTATTTCGGTTTTGGTTTATTTAGCCTTTTTATTACCGGATCTATACCTTTCATTTCTGTGTATGCTCTTTTCCCTGCGACTCTGTGCAATCTGGGCAAATCAGAAACAGAAAGGAAGGATTTTCCTCATGCGTATGCTCTTTTCCCTGCGCCTTAGGGTGATCTCGGAAAATCAGAAACATTGAGAAAAATATTTAGTTTCCGGCCAAAGCTAACTTTGAGCCGCAAGGTTCATTTTTGAAAATATTTAGTTTTTCGGCTAAATCTAACTTCGAGCCATAAGGTTCGTTTTCTTTGCATGTCCGTGTTGGGTTTTGTGTTTTGTGTTTTGTAGGGAAAAAGAGATTTCTCAAGGCAAGCACGCAACCCAAAGCACCCCCCCCCCCCTCTCTCTCTCTCTCTCTCTCAAATTTTTTGTATAGATCAATTGGTTCAAAGCTATTTTAAGAGAGTAGAGGTCTTGGGTTCAAGTGTCCATTTTGTGGGGGCGGACTTTTTCATTTCCGCACATTCCCGCACTTCGTCGGCAACTTCAACAACTTTTTTTCAAAAAGCCATAACTTCTTCATCCGGAAGCCGTTTTCAGAGCCGTTTTTTTTAAACCAGCCTAATTTTTCGAGATCTATCTATTGGAACACTTATTTTCAGCATATTTAGCTTCAGTTTCCATTGAAATGGAAAGTCAATACCAAGTTACCCTTGACAGCACCAACTACTTCCAATGGTTGGCTTACATTGAGGATTTACTTAGAAGTAAAGGTCTCTTCAGAATAGCCTCAGGCCAAGAAAAGAAACCGAAGGATGAAGATAAGGCTGCTAAATGGGAAAATAGGCAAGATCAAGCACGTAAACTGATAGGGATGTCTATTTCTCCAGATCTTAGATTCCATATTGCAGAAATTGATTCTCCTGATGAAGCAATGAAACAAATCAATAAAGTTTTTGGCATTAAAAATGAAATTAGAGCCCATCAACTTGAAAATGAGTTGCTTACATTGGACCCTAATAATTTTTCTTGCATTGAAGATTTCTTGTCCAAGTTCAAGACCCTTAGATATCTTTTGTAAGGTGTTAAAGTTAAGAAAGAAGATAGTAATCTTATCTATTCCATTCTTACAAAGTTGGGACCAGCCTACTCTGTGTTTGTTTCCACCTTCCATTCTACAAGAGAAGCCTTCATTTCTCAAGGAATAGACTACAAGTCCCCTTCCTTTGACTCTTTTTGTGATTCTTTAATAAGAAAACAATAAAAACTCTTACACCTTGGTCTTCTTAATCTTGGAAACTCTTCCAAGAAAGCGTTAGCCACCTAGCAGCAACCAAATTCAAAGAATCCCAAGAAGTCATATCCTAAAAAGAATGGTCCTAAACCAAACAAGGGTTCTAAGCAATTTCAGCCCCAAAATGAAAAATCATTTCAACAAAATGATAAGACAAATAAAAACAAAGGGAAGAAGATTGATCGACATTGCAATCTTTGTAATCGAGATGGCCACTTAGAATCAAAATGCTTTAAGAAGATGGAAGCCTTGGAAGCAGCAATGAAGAAGCATAACATCCATTTGGGGCAATCTTCAACTTCAACTTCATCTTCAGGAATGGCACTTTCTGCATGTGGTTGTCAAGCATCTCGGTCTGGCTATGCATTAAATGTATCTTCTTCTTCTCATTCTCATTAGTGGCTCATTGATTCTGGAGCTTCTTATCACATGGCCAAAAACAAAGCCATGTTTTCTTCTTTAAATGATTGTAACACCAAAAATATATATGTTGGTGATGATAGATCTCTTAATGTTGTAGGGACTGGAACTGTTCATCTAGACAATGGTCAGTTTAATGATGTATTATGTGTTCCAACCTTATCCTGCAACCTTCTATCTATATATCAGATAACTCATTTAGGTGAAGGTAAAATCGTTGAATTTTCACCTCATGATGTTGTAATCAAGGACTTAAGAGATCCTAAACAGATTTTGGCTACTGGCATTGCTGATGATTCCACAAGGTTGTATAAGTTTCACAACTTTGGGTCATCAAATCTTCCCTCGGTATTTGTTGCTCATAACGATGAAGTGAGCAAACTTTGGCATGAGCGATTTGGTCACTTAAACTATCGCTCCCTTCAGCATCTATGTAAAGAAAATATGGTGACAAGTCTTCCTATGGTATCTTGCAGAGATGGTGTTTGTTCCGGATGTGTACTCGGAAAACATCATCGAGACAGTTTTGAAAAACGTGCCTCTTGGCACGCCTCAGCCCCTTTACAGCTTGTGCATAGTGATTTATGTGGTCCACTTCCAGTTGTGTCATTCTCTGGCTGCAAGTATTTCTTAACTTTCATTGATGATTTCTCCAGACGCACTTGGGTATACTTCTTAAAACTCAAGAGTGAAGTATTTAACACTTTTTTGGCCTTCAAGGCCTTTGTTGAAAAACAATCTGGACATCAAATTCTTAAGTTAAGATCTGATAATGGCGGAGAATATGTTAAAAACACATTCATCAACTATTGCACTGAGAATGGAATTCAAATGCAACATACCGTTCCATATACTCCACAACAAAATGGTGTAGCTGAAAGGAAGAAACGCACCTTAAAGGAAATGGCTAATTGTATGCTACAATCTAAAGGACTTGGTCTTAGTTTTTGGGCAGAAGCAATTAACTGTGCAAATTACATAATAAATCGCACTCCTACTAAGGCTTTAAAGAATATCACTCCAGAAGAAGCATGGAGCTCAATCAAACCAGATGTAAGTCACTTTCGTGTTTTTGGAAGTGAAGCGTGGGCCCATATTCCAGATGAAAAGCATAAAGCTTTAGAACCTAAGAGTGAAAAATGTACTTTTGTTGGATATTCTGAAGATGTCAAAGGCTATAGACTTATTCCATTTAAGTCCAAAAATGTTATCATTAGAAGAGATGTAAAATTTGATGAAAATATATCGGCTTGCGAGCCTAGTCCGGTGGTTGTGCCACCTCTCTCTATCTCTTCTACTTTTGAAAACATTTCTTCTTCAGATGATGAAAGTGAGGATGACAATCCTCCCCCACCATCTCAGGATCCTCCTTCAGCTCCTGAGCTTCCAAAATGGGTTCGTGCTACTCGAGATGCAGCAGGTGATCTTGCCAGTGATCCTACAGATCAGCGATGTACACGTTCTCAGTTCGAGAGAGCCTCTTCTTTACTGGCTCAAGCTCAAGTAAATTATGATCCTGACACCTTTGGAGAGGCTTCAGGCCATCCAGATTGAGAAGCAGCTATGAATGAAGAATATCATTCATTATTGGCAAATGATACATGGGATCTTGTTCCTCTACCAAAGGGACGAAAACTTGTCAGATGCAAATGGGTTTATAGAACCAAGTATGGACCAGATGGGAAAGTTGATAAACATAAAGCTCGTCTTGTTGCTAAAGGTTTTTCACAGGTTGAAGGCATTGACTACACCGAAACCTTCTCCCATGTTGCCAAAATGAACTCTATCCGCCTTGTTCTTTCCCTTGCTGCCTCTTTCAAATGGGAAGTCCATCAGATGGATGTTAAATCTGCCTTCTTGCATGGGGACTTGCATGAAGAAATCTATATGGAACAACCCATTGGCTTCATACAAACAGACTCCAGCCTTGTATGTCGACTTAAGAAATCCCTTTATGGTCTCAAGCAAGCTCCTCGGGCTTGGTATGCCAAAATGGATAGCTTTCTTTTAGAATCTGGCTTTTCTAGGTGTCATTCTGACAATACTGTCTACACCAAGAAAGTGGGCAACTCTCTTATCATCCTTGTTCTTTATGTTGATGATCTTATTCTTACTGGTAGTGATCCCAACCTTATAAACCATGTGAAGTCTAGCCTTAAAAGGAAATTTGAAATGACAGACTTAGGACACTTACACTATTTTCTCAGTCTTCAAGTCTTGCAATCCAAGGAGGGTATTTCTCTTTCCCAGTCCAAGTATGCCTGTGATATTCTACGCCATTTTTACATGGAAGACTGTAAGCCAGCCCCTTCTCCCTTTCAGTCTGGAGTCAAACTTTCAGTCACTTGTAATTCTCCTAAAGTTGATGCTACCTTATACCGTCAACTTGTAGGAAAAATTTTGTATCTAACCCATACTCGTCCTGACCTTTCCTTTGTTGTTGGCCTTGTTGCTCGGTTCATGCAAAACCCCTGTGAAAGTCATTGGAAAGCAGCTAAAAGAATACTTCATTATGTTCAAGGTACAGTTCAGTTTGGGATTCATTACAGTGCCAAAGCAGCTCCTCTATTGGTTGGTTTCACTGATTCCAATTGGGCTGGTGACCCTGATGATCGGAAGTCTACTGCGGTTATGTGTTCACTCTTGGTTCAGGACCTATTACATGGGCTTGTAAGAAACAAGCTACCATTTCTCTTTCATCAGCAGAAGCAAAGTATCGTGGTGCCGTAGAAGCTAGTAAGGAAGCCTTGTGGCTTCGTCAGATCCTGTCAGAGTTTGGCTTTCAGCAGCAGCATCCGACTACACTTTGGTGTGATAATCAAATTCCATTCAGCTATGCAAAGATCCAGTCCAACATCAGCGTAGCAAACACATTGAACTGCACATGCACTTCATCAGAAAGCTCATTCACGACCATGTTCTTGAAGTGCAATATTGTTCAGCAGATGATCAAGTTGCAGACATCTTCACAAAGGCTCTCACAGAGGCAAAGTTCACTAAACTTCGATTTATGGTTGGAGTTCAGGAAGTTGTCACTAAGGGGGGATAGGCTCTAGTGCCTCCTTCCTTCTCCTATTGTGTCATATTTGTAAATCCTTCAATCCTATCCCAAGTTGTTCTTAAGGGGGGATGTTAGGATATTCCGACACATAGGAAATAGTTAAGTACGACTTGGTCTAGTGTAGAGTTAGGTATAGAGTTAGGTAAAGTGTGTTTCTTTACCATTGTACATTTTGTAAATTACAATCTGACGGTCACGATATGTAGTGATCCGACGGTTCATTCTCTCCTCGGTATTACTGACACTTGATCCGTGGCTTGACACCCGATTGGTCCATGAATTCTATTTAAAGCGCATGGAGGGTCATTTGTAGGGTAATCCGTGCATGAGAGAAACATATGTAAATTTTCATTCTTTCATTAATAAATTGCCTGAAGTGGCCGCGTTGGCTCAGGCTGTGGACTGTTTCCCTCTTTGAGGGTTTTAACCACGTCAAAATACTGGTGTATTGATCTGCGATCTGGTTGTGAGCAGTGTCCTTTTGGTGTTCTGTCTGAGGAACTTACCCTGTAAATTCCTACATTCAACACCACTATGTTCTTTTTTTCCTATTTTATGCATTCCTCATGCCTCTGTCTATCGGTTTCCTCTTTTCGCTGGCTCTTTGGCTTCCTCCTCGGTCTCTGTAGTTTCCTCTGCATCGCTTGATCCTTCAGCTTCCCTCCTTGGTCGCTATGGCTTCCTCTGTCTCTTCGTGCTCACCAACACTCCTGAGACACGTTGATTCAACGGCGAGGATAGAATAATACACAAAGAACACATATTCCAAGTTAAAATTGTAACAACGCTCCTTTTTTCAATCATCATAGACATACACAGGACTTTACAGTTTAACGGAGATGCCATGTCCCAATCGCAATCGCAATCGCCATGATTCAGCCTACTGAACTATCGTTCAGGCCTCCTAAACTATTGCGTGTGTTTTATATGCATCTTTGGCCTTAAAACCCCACGCAAGACAAAAACTTGAATCCACAAAATTATATGAAAAAACATGACCGAACTACTTAAGGGCAAACTTCAAATTTAATTCACCCATATCTATAACTGTATCAGGTCCAATGTGTAATCGCAATCGGCAGTCGTGCCGATGGCCGATGGATGCGATATATACATTAAGCCAAACTATAATGTTGCGTCGGGTCCGCAACATATCAATTTGGGGCTTTTCCTTTGTATTTCGGTTTTTACACTGAAACCCATTAATACACACAAAAACCTTTATGTGCAGAACTCAAACTTTATACAGTCGGGTTTATAAAACCCATCGGGTCTGGTTGTGCAATCGCAATTGGTGCTAGCAAGAGGACAGCCCTTTGGGTATTGCGATATGCGAGTCCCGATAGGGCGAATGCGATACAATATACACCCGAACATATATGTTTCGTCGGGTCCGCATGTATATGTCGTTGTCAGGGGCTTGGGGTGATGGCACATAACTGAACCACCGATTATCATATTGCTGATTTATATACACACTGCCTCTATACTCCGATATATATGTACTTCTCCGCTCCGATAGTGTATTCCACTATAACTCAGTCTTCCGCCTCCGATAGTGTATTTGCAATATAACTAAGTTGTCCGCCTCTGATAGTGTATTTGCAATACAACCAAGTCTTCCGCCTCCGATAGTGTAAATGCATATATATATGAGTTTTGGTCTCCGATAGTGTTAATGCATATATATATATGAGTTTTGGCCTCCGATAGTGTTAATACATATATATATGAGTCTTGGCCTCTGATAGTGTTAATGCATGCATGTATGCTCTTCGATAGCTCGGTTTTGCTCTTTGCTCCTCCGATAGCTTCTGATAGCTCTGTTTTGCTCTCTACTTCCTCTGATAGCTCTATATGCTTTGTTTGCTCCTCTATTTGATCTGTTTGCTCCTCCGGTATGTTCTTCTTTGGCATATATATATGACATACATATATGGCTCCTCCTGTAGCTCTGATAGCTCTGTTTTGCCTCCTCTGGCATGTTGACTCCTCTTTTGATGACTTCTTCTTCTTGATTCTTCTTGGGCATGTATTACATGCAATGCTCCTCCGATATGGCTCCTCTTTCTCCAATGTGGCTCCTCTTGTTCCAATGTCTTCCTTTGGCTTTGCAATGTCTTTCAATGACCTCCTCTTGATACCTTCATACCTTGATGGCTTTTGCGTTTTTCGACATGCCTCTCTTGCTCTGATATTCTGCAATATACCTCTCTTGCTCTAATATTTTGCAATGTGCTTTGATATGCCTCCTTTGTTAACTCCTCCATTAACAGACTTTTGCTTATGGCTTGGCTATCCTGATGACCTTGCTCCTGTCTCTTCATGGATCTGCTACGCTTCCCCTTGGCTTCATATCATCATCTAGTATCTAGAATATTTCCATATTGACATCAATGACAACCTAGGTCAACATGGGCCAGTTTACAATCACTTCAAATTTTGAGGAGTCTTTTTGCAATTCACCACCCCCGACTATGTAACACAAGTACACTAATAAAGTCTTTCCAAATTTGACAACTTTACATACAATTTCTCCTTTTTCAAAGTTTTCAATACTTGTCTAACATGCTTATCATGCTCCTCCCAAGTTTTACTAAATACAAGTATATCATCTAAGTAGAAAAATACAAATTCATCAATAAATAGTCAAAATACATCATTCATCAAACGCATAAAATTTGTCGGGGCGTTACAAAGCCCAAAAGGCATAACCAACCATTCGAACAGACCTTGCTTTGTTTTGAATGTGGTTTTCCAAACATCACCTTCTACAATCTGGATTTGGTTATAGCCACTCTGCAAGTCTATCTTATTATACTACATCTTTCAATTGATCAAGCAAATCATCGATACGAGGAAGGGGCTATTTGTTTTTTACCATGACTTGGTTTAGTGCATGTTACACAGTAATTTGTCACTGTCTCCCTATCAGTCACCCTACTGTGTCAGGAGTTCACAATAATCAAGTTCATGCCTTCAGAACTGGCCAAAAAACCCACTTTCCCAAAGTTTTCCTCATCAGCGCGTCTGTTTCTAAAATACCCGCTCTGACTGGCGCTTCATAACAGACCGCGTGCGCTGCCAGCGCGGAAGCACACGACTTTTCCGCGCTGGTCGAATTTCATGACCAGCACAGCCTCTGTTTGTATTAACCCGCGCTGACAATAGCTTGACTGTTATCGCCTTGCGACGTCAGCGCGCCAGACCAGTTATGCACCCGCGCTGATCCAGTTTGGACGAATTTGTTCCAACAGCCAGCCTTCCAGATAACTCCAGACTTGGTTGTTGGCTTTGTGAGTATCGCCTCCCTTCTATGGAATGTCTGTTCGACCCTTTGCAACCACTTCCCTTGGAGATAAGCTTGTCCTCCCACCATTCATGGGGACTCCTTCTCTATATAAACCTCCACCATTACCATGAGCAGCTAGTTTGGATAGTGTGGAATCCATAGTGCTTGGATTGCTGCTGTTAGTAGGTAATTGGTGTGACAAGTGTGGTTTTGTTAGAGGAAGCCCAAGGAAGGTTGTGAGTGTTGCTTGTGTGAGAGAGAGCTTTTGTGTTGGGAGAATACACTTCCAAAGGTGAATGCTTATGAGACTTGCTGTCTGGACCCTCAAGAGAAGGACTCAGCGTCAGAACATTGGTTGTACCTTTCTCTGTTATTGATTTAATAATAGATGACTACTGTTATGGTTCCATTCTCGTTTGTCTTGGAATGGTTAATGTGAATTACATATTTTCTGACTGATGTATAGTTGCTTTTATTAGATTTCACGCTTGTGTTTGTCTGTCTCTTTGTGTGTGCAGGTATCTATTCACGGAGATCGTGGTAGATCGTGACCGGCTGGAGCGAAGGAGCGAGAGCAGCATCTCTTCATCAAACGATAGCATTGGAATCCAAGTAGGTGTTCTTTTCCTCTTGTTTAATTGCAATTAGGAACTTGCACAGTAGCATTGATTGATTGTTGCTAGTCCCATTCTGGGCTAGTAGGGATCGCCTCTATCCGTAGAGGGGATTTGCCTCTCCAACAATTTGGCGACTCCGCTAGGGAGTTCAGCCTTTTGTCTCTTGTGTCCATTTTTGTGTTTGAATTTGATTATTCTCTCTTTTCGAAATTGGGGATTAGTTCTCTGTTTTTAGTCCTCCTGGTTCAATCTGGGAAGTGTCTTAATTATTTGAAGAGTTCTGGCCTTGGTTTGGGAGTTTTTTGGCTTGTTTTTGCCTCTTTTTTCACCTCAGCGTGGTTTTTATCAAAACAGTTGCGCTGACAACGCATAGCTGTTTCTTTAAACCTGTTGTCATCGCGCTTGTACGTAAAATAGTCGCGACGGTTCTGAAATCGAACCAGCGCGCTTTATCCGTGTCCTTCCGCGCTGACAGCGCCAAGTTGCTACGCGTGACCTAGTGTCAGCGCACAGTTGCTGAAGGCTACCCGCGCTGATCCTGTAAAATTGAATTTTTGTCAATTTTGCCTCCTGAGCCTGTTGGTTTCACTATCTCCAGCTTTCTTACTTGGCTTATGACTTGATATTTGTTGCTTGAACTGTTACACACTCGCTTGCAAAGTCTTGTTGGACGGATTTTCGTTTTTGTGTCCCGTGACCTAGTGCCATCATCCCGTTTTCACTGGATTGACCTTGTTTGCTCACTTGTTCACAAAAGTTCGTTGCTGCTTGCCTTTGCTATTGCGGAAGCCTTCCTCCTTTTTGCTTCTTTGCTTGTTTGCTTGAGGTGATTGTTGTTGAATCGATCCTTCGATTGTTTCACTACCCAGGCACAGATCACAGTTGCTAGGGTTTCAATCAGCTCTTTTCACGCTTGTTGTGCTTTTCATTGAGTGATTTTAATTCTTTTTCTCAGTGTTCTTGTCTCTCAAAATTCGTTTTAAAGTGCATTAGTGCCATTGAAAGAGAAATCAAACTAGCATCTTTTGCATTCAATAGTTAATGAAAAGAAGAGCATCTTATTGATTTGTGTTCTTTAAAAAAGGAAAAAATTTCATTTCTTTGTCATTAGCTGCATTAGGTTGTTTGATTGTTTGATTTCATTTTGTTTGATTGAAAGCTCTTAACCTTCTCATAGTTAGAATTCATCGAACAAAATGGTATTCTTTGGCATGTAGTTTGCATCTAGGAAATTGTGAGAGATCATACGATAAGGCCTGAAACCGAAACTAAATTCAAGATCAACCATAAAATAAACCGAATGAATCTAAAAACGCATTGGAACTAAACGCAAACATCTAGAGGTCTAGGTTAGAGACGTGTTCCGGCGTCTTTAAACATAGTCACTATTGTTTCACATTACGGTTGGGTGATTCCTCCTTCTGTGACTCGATAGTGGTCTAACACGGACTGTGCTCCCACGTACCATCGCGTATATAGGGAGACCCCACTAGGCTTTTATCCTTGATCCATAGGAAGCCGAGTCTGCCGCCTTGTGAACCGTAACGCACCGAACACAGCATTCGGGAAGATTGACTGCAGTACGGAAAGTCCTTGGCTCTCATACGATTGCTAAGGTGTATAAGCAGTTTTACGGATCGCTTGGTAAACCCTTTACCTAGAGTCTCTAGAGCAGTCACTTTTGATCCTTTTCGGACTCCCTAAAAGAAAAGGTGCCTGTGAGCGTCTTGTCACTTCGTGCTCATTAAAAATTCGAAGGAGACTGGAGTCATCTTTTCGTCCTTTTCTCGACTCTTGAAATATGAAAAGGTCAAGTTTGGTTCTTGTGTCTTAAAATTTATTCGGCCACGATAACATCACCTGGTTAGATCTTGTGTGCGTTAGCTTGAGTAGGGTCTTTATCGTTAGTTTTCTTTAGGTTTTCTAAGGGGACTTGTCATCCTGGCTGACCCGTCAACTCCTGGTCCGAGTGATCAAGGTTCTCCATCTTCTGTTGCTCCTGAGGTACCAGTTATAAGCGATACTCTTCCCATTGTCCCGAGTATCCAGCCTATCAACGTACATGCCCCGGGCGATCCGGATTACGAAGAAGATTGGAATCCTATCTGGGAGCCTGACAGCGATTAGACCCCTCGTACTCCTCCCGGTATGTCGTCTCTGATGTCTACTTACCCCATGGATGAGACATCTTCCAGCATAGGTGAGACACTCGTGGCATCAGATATTGAAACTCCGATCCCAGCTACCTCTCCGCTCCCTCCCCGATATCAGTCAGTGAGGGATAGGATAGCTGCTAGAACTACTTCTACGACTATATGGGATCCTAGTCTTATTGCCACCACGGGGCCCTTTATTTCGCGACCTCTTAATACGCCTGTTACCTCAGGGCTTAATACGCCTGTTACCTCAGTTCCCACAAATCCGACCGTTTGTGTAGCGCACTCGACTCCGGTCGTCAGTGCTGTGACAGGATCCTCATCTACAAACCCTAGGGCTAGTCCCTCTCACAGTCAGGGCCAGCCAGGGGTTTCGTCTGGAGTCATCGATCCTGCACAAAGTGCTCAGCCCTCTTCTGGTGGTGTTCCAGGAGCAGGGTCGTATGATGCCCATGGGAAACCCATTGTGGACCCAGATTACCAAGGTCCACTCTTTTATTATGATGCTAACGGTCAGTACCTCGAGAACGTTTCATCCCTGCCTCGTCAACCTTTCGTTGAAAACTCGGCACCGTGAGACGTTACTTATGATCCCATCACTCATACTTTTCGTGGGCGCCGGAATCCTCCTAGACAGCCCCAAGGACCACCTAATCTAGGCCAGTCGCCTTATGTGCAAGCCCCTCAAGGGCAACCACTGTATGGCCAGTCTTACCCAGGACAATCTGGGGGCCCACAAGGACAACCCTACCCGGGACAACCTTCGGCCATGGGAGTTCCATCTTTTTCCTATCATAGTCAACCTTCTGGTTACCCAGGGCAACCTGGTATCCAGCAAGGCTATCCGTCTGGTCAGCCAGGGCAGCCTTACATCCAACAAGGCCAACCTGGTCTTCAGCAAGGGTATCCCACTGGACAAGCTGGGCAAAATTACACCCCTCAAGGTCAACCAGCAGTTCAACAAGGGTATCCTTCTGGGCCGGGGGGGGGGACCCTACGTGCAGCAGGGCCAACCCACCGTCCAGTCTAGTCATCCTTCTGGGCAGGGGGGGCAACCCTACGCACAGCAGGGCCAACCCGCTGCTCAGTCCATGCAATCTTCTGGGCAAGGGGGGCAACCCTACGTACAGCAGGGCCAACCCACTGCTCAGCCAATACAACCCTCCGGACAAACGGGCCAGCCCTCTGTGCAACAAGGCCAACCCACTATCCGTCCTACTCATCTAGCTGGACAGGCTAGTCAACCGCAAGGTCAACCAGCCATCCAGCCAGCTCGGCCATCTGTTCCGCAAGGACAACCCGTGGTTGCTCAAGGACAGCCTGGCACCCAGCAAGTACATCCTTCTGGGCAAGCAGGCCCATCCCAGGTTCAACCAGGCCAACCTTCCGGCCAGATGATCCAAGCCCAGCCGGTTCAAGGACATTATTCTGGGCCTCAAACTCAAATGGGTTATCAAATGCAAGGCGGGCCACAGCCCCAGCCTTCCTACCAAGCGCAGCCTGCTTATCAGGCTCAGTATGGAGCCCAGCAAACACATGGCTACCAGCAACCCCAGGGGCAAACTCAGTTTACTCCTTACCAAAATTATCAACAACCGCAAGTCACTCCTTACCAAAATTATCAGTATGCTGCACCTGCGGGTCAAGTTGCTAATACATGGGGTGCTGGGGGGCAGACCCAGGGTCAACTGCCTGCATATGGACAGAATACATATGGGCAGAACCCCTACGGACAAGGTCCCTATGCGCCAGGCCCTTTTGGGCCAGGTCCATCGGGACAAAGTTCTTATGCGCCAGGCCCTTTTGGGCCAGGTCCATCGGGACAAAGTACTTACGCGCCCGGCCCTTTTGGGCCAGGTCCGTCTGGACAAAGTTCGTGGGGGCAACCACCACCTGGTTGGAACCCTAATACTGCCTCGAACCCACAGCCACAAATGTCCTTTAACCCTCAATTTTCATTCTTAGTGACGTTGGAACTTTCGGACGTGTCCAAATTAACGAATGATCCCATTCTGCATAATGCGTACTGGCCACCAGTTCCAACTAAAATAGCTGGTGATTGTCCAAAATTTGATGGCAAAGCAGGAGAGGATCCTCAAGCACATGTTATGACCTATCACCTTTGGTGTTCATCCAACTCATGGCTTGATGACTCTATCCGACTTCGTCTCTTTCAGAGAACGCTCACCGGTTCAGCCGCTAAATGGTACATTGAGCTGAATCGCGGCATGTTTCAAGATTTCAATTCTTTGGCTATGGCGTTTTTAACTCATTTTTAGTTACCCATTCGGTACGAGACGGGACCAATCTTCTCACGTCTCTTAAACAGGATACGACTACGCACATCTCTGATCACATACATGAATGGAGAAGGCGTCGTCAATTGATCAAATTTTGGATTCCTGATCAACTCCTGACCGACTGGTTCACAACTTCCTTTGTCCCGAAGATCGCAAAGGACATCGCTATGGGAGCTTGTGTAACTGAAGATTATTTGCCAGACGCCCTGAGGCCTGGACAGACCAAGGCTCCGTCCAAACCATCTGTTGATGGAGTCATTGGCTCTGTTAATTCGTCATCGAAGAAATCGGTCGCAAACCCTGGGAAGAAAAAACAGAATGCTGCTAATGAAAATGCTTCTCAGGGCCAATCCAATCCTGGAAGTACCTCTGAGGTAAACGTCGTCCAGTCCACCGTGGCGAATAAATCCTCAAAAGGGAAAAAGAAGGGAAAAGCTAAAGATAAATCTGGTCAGCCCAAGCAGGGTGCCCCTAAACTTCCACCCGAGGAAGGAGCCAAGCGAAAACCTAAGTATCCTTGTCTCATCTGTGATGAGGATCACTACACTAAGGACTGCCCAAGGTGGTCCGAAGTTAGTCGGTTATTGAAAGGTGCTCCTGGGACCCCTGCTGTACTTAAAGAGCCTTTTCCTTCCCAGCAGACTCAAATGGTGGCGGACCCATCCCAATCCTCTTCCTCGTTCGGTTCTCAAGTGTTCATGGCTGGCACGATCCCCATCCATGTCTCAACTCAAGCGAAAGATTATCCATCTCGTGCCGGGAAAGAGCTGGAGGTTCCCTCCAGCACTCCTCCATCTAGTTCTGGTCCTCTCCATATCGAAAGGCCCAGCACTGAGACGATCCCCCGACCCCCTCAAAAAGGTGTACTCAGGAAGTCATCATACAACCCTAATGCTCGTGCTGCTCAGCACTATAGCATTGTTGAGGACCTAGCTCAGGCTCCGTCTGCTATGTCCGCTTTAGAAGTCCTCCAGAGCTGCCCCTCCCAGAGGAAGTCCCTGCTATCAGCGATTGGTGGCATCGACCCAGCAGATTCGGATTTGATTTCTTTCAATCTCGAGGGGTTTACACAGAGACTGCCTCACCAAGTCGCTTTTCTTATACAGGTCATCATCAATAGCAGAACGATTCACCGTACGGTTATTAATGAAGGTGCCTCAACCTGCATCATGTCCGTTGCTTGCTGGAAAGTGATTGGTTCCCCTGCTTTGAGTCAGTCCCCTACGACACTCGAAGCTTTCGATGGAAGAGAATCTCGCCCTTATGGTATACTCCAACGCTTACCTATCTCTTTGGAAGGAAAGACCGTAGAAGTAGAGGTTGAAGTTGTTGACGCAAATTTGACTTACAACCTCCTCCTCGGACGGAGCTGGACATACGCCATGCAAGTCGTGGCTTCCTCCTTGTTCCGTGTCATTCGTTTCCCTCACCAGGGGAAGATTGTCACGGTGGACCAGCTCTCTTTCTTCGCCTCTTCTTCTGAAGGTAATGTGCCATTCGTGGAGCATACCTCGAAATCACCTGTGAATGTGGGTGCTGGACTTTTCAAAGATCCCACTCTAATGGGAGTCTTTCCCCACCCACCCCCAAATCTCGCCCCTATCAACATGATCTTTGTCCGCTCAGATCCGTGGGTTCTTCCTCCTGCTAATCAGGAAGACTCTTGGGGTGATATGATGTCGTTGAGCCCTGTCGAACTCAACTACATCGAGATTGTCGCTGAATCGGCTCCCCCTGATGAACCTGCTCTTCCGGGCAGTGTTCCCGATTCGTATGATCATTTCCCTTGGATAGGAGATGAGGCTACGTCGGATCCGCTGAAGGAAATATTTCCCTCCGACGAAGCTATCATCGAGACTATGTCTCTAGAAGAGCTACCTTGGTCAGATCACCACCATCGCTCTTCGTTTCTCCCTCCCCATTCGGAAATGACCACATGTCTCGAAAGGTTTGCTTCATGCATCCCTTCACCGCCCCTCCAAACACCCATTCAGCTTTATCAAGTGTCAGAGGGCAATATGGGAAATATTACGCAAACCCAACCAATCGACATCTCTGTCAAACCAGGGATCGTCGAAAGCATTTATATCGGAGTCACTTGCACTCCTGAGGAAGTTCAGCTCTATACTGCTCTATTTCGCGAATTTCGTGATGTCTTTGCATGGTCCTATGAGGAAATGTCTGGCATCGATCTTAGTATAGTGGTGCATGAAATACCTACATATCCAGATGCCAAGCCTGTTCGTCAGCGCTTACGCCCTGTGCACCCCCGAAAGGCTGCAGCCATCAAGGCCGAAGTCGAAAAACTGCTTAAAGTTGGTTTCATCTACCCCATTCCTCTTACGGATTGGGTGTCTAATATAGTCCCTATGAATAAAAAGCAAGGTACTATCCGGGTCTGTGTTGACTACCGAGATATCAATCGTGCCTGTCCGAAGGATAACTTTCCTACGCCCTTCATCGATCAGCTTATTGATGATTGCGCAGGAAGTGAAATTTACTCGTTTATGGACAGCTTCTCTGGTTATAACCAGATCAACATTGCACCCGTAGACCAGCATAAAACAGCTTTTATTTGTCCTTGGGGCACCTTCGCCTATAAGAAGCTTCCTTTCAGTCTAAAGAATGCCGGTGCTACATTTCAACGTGCAATGTCTTACGCTTTTCATGATATACGTCACATTGTACAGCCTTACCTGGATGACCTTCCGGCTCATTCATCTAAGCGTCAGGACCATCCCTCACATCTTCGCGAGATCTTTCTCCGCTGTCGACACTATCGTATAAGGCTTAATCCTCATAAGTGTGTCTTCTGCGTAGAATCAGGCTGACTGCTCGGGTTCATCGTCTCCCGAGAAGGCATCCGTCTGGATCCCCTCAAAGTCAAGGCCATCTTGAATCTTCCTCCCCCTGCCTCTTTGCAGCAATTGCAGAGCTTGCAGGGTAAAGCGAATTTCCTTAGACGATTCATTCCGAATTATGCCGAGGTAGCTAAGGGTTTCACACGATTATTAAAGCGAGACACACCCTTTCGTTGGGATGCCATCGCTCAGGAGTCTTTCGAGCGACTCAAGGATCTTCTTGTCTCGGCTCCACTCTTAAGACCTCCGAATTATCACCATGATTATTCTCTTTATCTAGCTGCCGTAGACACCACTATCGGCATGGTTCTGGTGCAGGATGATGATGATGGCAATGAGCATGTTATCTATTATCTTAGTCGCAATCTCTTGGATACAGAAACCCGCTACGCGTATGTCGAGAAGTTGGCATTGGCAGCTGTCTGCGCCGTCCAATGATTCCGGCACCATATCCTGTTGCGCACAACGACCGTGATTTCTGACTGCAACCCCATGACCTACATCTTGTCACATCAGCTACTGGGGGGCAAGTACTCGAAATGAATTGTCATCCTACAAGAGTTTGACTTGGAGTTTACTGCAGCCAAGTCTAAGAAATCTCTGGTCTTTGCAGAATTGCTCTATTCTTTGCCATCCTCTTTTGCACCATCTCGTTCGGAAGAACATATCCCGGATGAAACACTCTTTCTGATCAGCACCCTCGACCCTTGGTATGGGGACATCATAGTGTATTTGCAGACGTCTTCCTTCCGTCCTAATGTATCGAAAGACGCTCGCCGAAGGATTCGTCACCAATCTCACCCCTATCGCATCATTGGCGATACCCTGTACCGCCTCGGCGTTGATTCGGTTCTCCGCCGATGCTTGACCCTCAAGGAGGCTGAGCGGGTGTTGAATGACTGCCACTCCGGTGCTTGTGGCGGACATATGTCTGGATATGCCACTACCCAAAAGATCCTCCGTGCTGGTTATTTCTGGCCTTCTATCTTCAAGGATTGCATTCTTGCCGTCCGTGCATGTCATGAATGTCAGGTTTACCCCCGGAAAATGCGTGCACCTCCTGCACCACTGCACCCCGTTGTTACCGTAGGTCCATTTGCCAAATGGAGCATCGATTATACGTCCTGTAACCCTCGTTCGGCCGGGGGGCATGGGTATATCATCGTTGCCGTCGATTATTTCACCAAATGGGCCGAAGTGATGCCTACATTGAACGAAGACGGTTACACGTCGGCGCAATTTCTTTTTAATCATGTCATTACTCGGTTCGGAGTCCCCCAGGCTATTGTCACAGATCACGGAAAACATTTCCGTAATCACATGATGACGGGACTAACGACCCAGCTAGGCTTGCGTCAAGATAGCTCGACGCCGTATTACCCTCAATCCAACTGCCAAGTGGAAGCCGTGAACAAAGTTTTGATCACAATGCTCCAACGTACCGTGAATATGCACAAGTCTAACTGGCATCTAATGTTGTTCCCTGCCTTGTGGGCTTACCAGACCTCTATGAAGGATGCCACCGGTTTCACTCCTTTTCAGCTTGTTTATGGACTGGAGGCCACCCTTCCTATTGAGTGTGAGATTCCTTCGTTAAAATTAGCTGTCGAGTTGCTTCCCAACACCACTCCGGTGGAGGAACGGCTTCTCTATTTAGAAAGGCTAGACGAGACCCGTCGCTTAGCTTCTCTGGCTATTGAAGCGCAGAAGAAGAGGGTTAAAGCCCACTTCGACGATACCGTTCGACCTCGTTCCTTTGTTGAGGGAGATTTAGTACTGCTCTATGAACAAGCTAAGGATAAGCTGGGGGCAGGTAAACTCGAATCCATGTGGCTAGGCCCCTATATCATGAAAAGAGTTTTGCAAAAGGGGGCATATGAGCTGATCAATTACGAAGGGAATCCTCTTGACAAGCCCCGCAACGGGCTTTATTTGAAGAAATATTATGCATGATCTCGTGCACTTACTTTGTACATACGTGTGTTCTTAAGCAAGTGTGTCATGCGTGCATGATTTCTAGTTGTGCTTTAGTGTGAAGGCGTGTTTGCCTCTTATTTTGTTTCCTGCTTCTTGTGCAGATGTCTAGTACACCTTACGTTGGATTCGCAGATGGCGCCTGCCGTAGTACTTGCAATTTGTCTTCTGCGGCGTGGGCGATCTACGATCCTCACGGCGAGTTGCTAGATCTCCAAGGCATGTGCCTGGGCCGTACCACCAACAATGTTGCCGAATACAGTGCTGTAATTGAATTGCTAGCCGAAGCAGTTGATCTTGGCATCCGTGCTTTAGTGGTAAACCTGGACTCTCAACTGGTTTTCCATCAACTCAACGGGCGATATTCCGTCAGAGACCAACGCATTCTAAGGTTGTATTTACGTGTAAGATTGTTAGAAAGGAATTTTGATTATATCACATATCAACATATTCTGAGACGATTAAATACGTTAACCGATGCATTGGCAAACCATGTGTTGGATAGACATTTGCGGAATAGATAAACATCATACAAGAAGAAATAGAAAACATAATAAGACCATAGCATAAGCATGTGTAAATAATTTCCAAGCATAGTTTGCATGTGTGCCTGCATATGTGTTTTTAAGCTTGCATAAAAATTAAAATACATGGGTCGTGTGTTGTGCAATAGATGCATAGATCACAATTGTATCGAACATTTGCATAAACATATTAAAAAACATCATCACATGTGAAACGATCCATCCAAAAAAAACAGTATATATATATATCGTGTGGCGCACTAAGGCACTCAAAAATAAGTGTATATGTCAAAAATCGAGTCATGGTTCTCAGTACATCCGAGACATATGTCTCTCAAAACATCAGTGGAAGTAAACCTAGGCGAGTACTGTGCTGGGTTATGCTCTATGTAGCATACAGCTGCTCGTGCCACCCACCTCAAAAGGCAGTGCATCCTGGGTGCCACCCCCACTGTGTGGATCTGACGCTCTATAGGGACCTCCTCGACCCCCTGGTAATCTGGCACCCCCTCCAGCAAACCCTCAAGGTTGCGAGCTACAGTCTCCGACGTATCAACTCCTGGAGGAACTAAGGCCAGGGCTCCAGCTCCTTGTCCCTCCCTTCGTGCCGTTGGGGCTAGCCCGATGGGTCTCACGGGTCCCACATTTGCACACCGTGACATTTATTAAGACATGTACATGAAAAATCAAAAAACATCAAAAAATATTGAAAAAAGATCAAGTGTCATACCTCCATCGTCCCAATGCTCTCCCGCAGGCAGTGGCATGTCAGGATCATTGCGGAAGTCCATGCCAGCATATGGCCAGTCCTCCACGATGACAACCTGACGATCCAGCCACTCTCTGAAATACACTCCCCAAGACACTGGGCGGCCTCCACCTCCACGTGGCATGACTCGGGCCCATCGACTAGCCCTCGTCTCCAGAGGACCTCTAAGTGGATCCACGACCATGGTCTGTAACTGTAAAGCCGGCACCTGCTCCAGCATGAGCGGAAGAAGAAGCGACCCGTATGCAAACTGCTTCGTCTCTCCGCGACGGCAGTTGTTTAGTTGCCTCTTCATGCTGGTAGTCACAGTTGTCGCCCAGTTGAAAATGGTGGGCTGTAGGCAATCCAAAGCTAGTAGTAGTTGGTTCTTCGAGGCCTCATGATTGGCCAAAGAACCTGCTGCCCGTGTTACTAGGAAGAGTATAGTGCGAAGAGGCATGTCTCGAACTGTCGGGATACCCACCTTCCCGCTCCGTGTTTTGGCAGCTCCTGGGCATACTCGAGCCATCAGCTGGTCCAGAGTCTCACTGCTGGGTTGCTGCCCCTCCAAGATGGGCATCTGACCCCAGCATGACAATCCAGTCAAAAAGTAGATGTCCGTGGAGTCAAACTCGATATCCTGACCACGGATTGTGAATTTTCCATCCACTGGGTTCCAAGCTCTGATTAGGAACTCCAGTAAGTCAGGTTGCGCCCTCAGGCGCGGAGTCAGGAAGAATTTCAAGAATCCGCATGCCCGCATTGCATTTCGGCATTCGGGAAGTGCATAGGCGGCTATATCCTCATCATCGTGAGATCTCTCTTGCCATACAAAAGACATTTTGCCCTGCAAGACCATGAAGAAACATTAGAGTGCTAATTGTGGAAGTTTGAACGTTCATTTCATTAAAAATCAAATTTTTCCACGCCAGCGCGACTGTTTTTAAAACAGTCGCGCTGAAAATGGCGCACTATTGTTTTTTCACTGGGTCAGCGCGGAAGCACACGTGTTTTCCGCGCTGACCCAAAAGGTGGTACGTGTAAATATAAATCGATCAGCGCGGTCCCGAGCGGGAAACCCGCGCTGACCGAGAGCGCACCAACGCTCAAAAAATTTGCCCATAGGGCCACATTCCACCGTGGAATTGCTCAAAAAAATGCTCAAAATGAAACGCAGGGAGAAGAGAACCTACCTGGAAGAAGCTGCCGGATGAATGGTGTCTGTACGGGCTGGAAATCACTCCGTCAACCTTGCAGCTCCTCCACGTTCTTCACAACTCAAAATGGTCACAATGGTAAAAAATGACTTTTACCCCCCTATTTATGGTAAAAAACTCATAATTTGCTGTAATTTCTTGCCAATGTGGGTTTTTGTCGTATTTTCACCATGGATTTAGCTCTAGTGTCACTAAATTATGCCTTGATGCATGTTTTATTATGTTTTTATGCATATCGAACGGATTTATGCGGGTGGTGTTCTTGTGCAGGTCCCAGTAACCGGCGTGGTCATAACGATTCTTCGTGCACTTGGTCCCAAAAATGTTGTCGTTAAGATCTTTTCCGACATGAATCAAGAAAATATGGCCGAGCTTCCTTTCGGCTCGTTAAAGGGAATGAGAGGCGGTCGTTTTAAGCTCTTTTTCCGACCGTATAACTTAAAAAGATTGCCGGGTGTTTGTCGTTTCGCACTCGTTATTGGCTCTAAAACGACGTGCTTCCGACCGCTTTTTTACTTTTTCGGGTCGAAGCTACTATTTACGAAAAGTACTCCTCGGTCGTAATGGCCGGGCGGTTCTTTCGAGCATTGTTTTATACTTTTTCGGGCTCGAG
This sequence comes from Pinus tabuliformis, assembly GCA_031772625.1. NCBI lineage: Eukaryota > Viridiplantae > Streptophyta > Pinopsida > Pinales > Pinaceae > Pinus > Pinus tabuliformis. Next base: position 1,927,931,193 of record CM062818.1, on the reverse strand, counting down.
AGACACAACTTTATGAAAAAGGACCCCCCTGGAGTCTCCTTTTCTGCTGTCTTTTCAGACTCTCTAAACAAGAAAAGACACCGAGCTTCTCCTTTGTCAGGCTCGTTAAAACTTAATGACATCGGGCATCGTCGAAATGACACCTCTCCAAGCATATGCTATCCCCGTCAAGCTTGTCATCCAAAAATAATCGGGGCACCTGCCAGAAATGGTGGGGAAAATGAAACTATAATAATGGTCGTGTCGGCAGTATGTCGCTCTTGAACATGGCACTCCGCTGCATTCGTGTCTGGGTGGGGATTTCTCATCTTGTTTTACACTAGCCTCCATGGGTTTGGGTTATCCTATTTGACCTCTCATCTGCTCATTGCCTTGTCACCATGACCTCTGCTCATTTGATGTCAGATACTGCCAAATCCGCCTTTGTGCCGCCGATATGTTCAAGAGAAGTTGATCTCTGCAAGATTACCACCTTCCCCTGATATCTCACACAAAATCTTTTATCCTTCTTTGTCTCGCGTCGATGATGTGGGAAACATTATGGCCCACCTTCGATCAAGGTTACTTCCTGTCGACTTCAGCTCATTCTCCAGGACAGTGACCTAGAGACTCCCTTCAGGTGCCTTAGAGCCTGCATGCCTCAATGGCAGGTTCTTCGTGTTTGACGTGAGGTTTTCATCATTGGCCTCCGATCGGATGATTCTGCGGGTGTTCGACACCAGCTCATTGATTCACACGCCGCAGATTGTACCTAGAAGTACCTTGAGGGCCATTGTCATTTGGTACCTCTCGCGTCTGTTAACGGTTTTCATCATTGACTGGTAATCAGACGATGTTCATGCATGTTCGACTTCAACTCATGTATTCACATGCTTGAACTTGTACTTTGTGCGGGTTGGGATGGAGCGCAAGACCCTGGTTTTTGTCTGTTATGAACCAGGCTGCGATTTTGTGGATTGTTATTACATGACTCATTGATGGATGGCTGCGCCCATACCTGAGTCTTCGGGATGGCTGCGACCATACCCTCTTATCTTTATGGTCTCTTCAGCTGGGTGGCTGCGTCCATACCACAGACCTTATTCGTATGTCTTTTGGATGGCTGCGCCCATGCCTAGACTACATGTGATCGAGATATCAGTTGTACATTCATGCAGGTCCTTCTTGGTGGTGTTCCGGTTCAGCAGTTTTGTAAAGCATTTCACCCCTCCCACTCTCTCGGGCCTCATGCTTTAGGGGGCATCTGTTACACAGTAATTTGTCACTGTCTCCCTATCAGTCACCCTACTGTGTCAGGAGTTCACAATAATCAAGTTCATGCCTTCTGAACTGGCCAAAAAACCCACTTTCCCAAAGTTTTCCTCATCAGCGCGTCTGTTTCTAAAATACCCGCGCTGACTGGCGCTTCATAACAGACCGCGTGCGCTGCCAGCGCGGAAGCACACGACTTTTCCGCGCTGGTCGAATTTCATGACCAGCGCAGCCTCTGTTTGTATTAACCCGCGCTGACAACAGCTTGACCGTTATTGCCTTGCGACGTCAGCGCGCCAGACCAGTTATGCACCCGCGCTGATCCAGTTTGGGCGAATTTGTTCCAACAGCCAGCCTTCCAGATAACTCCAGACTTGGTTGTTGGCTTTGTGAGTATCGCCTCCCTTCTATGGCATGTCTGTTCGACCCTTTGCAACCATTTCCCTTGGAGATAAGCTTGTCCTCCCACCATTCATGGGGACTCCTTCTCTATATAAACCTCCACCATTACCATGAGCAGCTAGTTTGGATAGTGTGGAATTCATAGTGCTTGGATTGCTGCTGTTAGTAGGTAATTGGTGTGACAAGTGTGGTTTTGTTAGAGGAAGCCCAAGGAAGGTTGTGATTGTTGCTTGTGTGAGACAGAGCTTTTGTGTTGGGAGAATACACTTTCAAAGGTGAATGCTTATGAGACTTGCTGTATGGACCCTCAAGAGAAGGATTCAGCGTCAGAACATTGGTTGTACCTTTCTCTGTTATTGATTTAATAATAGATGACTACTGTTATGGTTCCATTCTCGTTTGTCTTGGAATGGTTAATGTGAATTACATCTTTTCTGACTGATGTATAGTTGCTTTTATTAGATTTCACGCTTGTGTTTGTCTGTCTCTTCGTGTGTGCAAGTATATATTCACGGAGATCGTGGTAGATCGTGACCGGCTGGAGCGAAGGAGCGAGAGCAGCATCTCTTCATCAAACGATAGCGTTGGAATCCAAGTAGGTGTTCTTTGCCTCTTCTTTAATTGCAATTAGGAACTTGCACAGTAGCATTGATTGATTGTTGCTAGTCCCATTCTGGGCTAGTAGGGATCGCCTCTATCCGTAGAGGGGATTTGCCTCTCCAACAGTGCACATAAATCAATGCATATCTTCCATGTGTCATCTTTCTTTGGCACCATCACAATGGGAAACTTGCATGAAGATGAACTTGGTATTATGGCTCCTTGATCCAATAATTCTTGGACTTGTTTTTTGATCTCAGCATTCTTGATCACGGACATCATGTACATACCCACATTAGGAAGAGAGGCATCATGTTGCAGTTGAATTTCATGTCGAATCTCCCTCTTAAGGGGCAATCTTGTAGGGCCCTAAACTATCTCATCATAGCTAAAAATAAGTTCAACCAATTCATTCTTGTGAGGAGGATCAAAACCATGAAAAGCATTATTTTCATCAACATATTTTGGCTTCACTATCATAAGCACAAAATTCTTGCTAGTGTTGATGAGCCTCTTCATTTTCCCCGCACTAACAAGTGATAAATTGGTTTCCATGTGGTGTGCTCTAACAATATATTCAGCTCCATCTTTGGTGAAGTGATATTTATTTTTTTCCCTGAATAATATGACATGTGTTAGGTCCCTATACTACTAGGGTAACCCCTTATTGTTGTTAGTACAACCCACTTATTATATTGATGTACCCATGTAGTGCCCATATTGTTATTACTGTGCCCCATAGAATCCCTCTATTGTTATTTTTGTGGCTTTATATTATTATTGTTAGGTCGGCTGGATTATATTGTGACTCCTTAGACTCCTATATATAGAAAGGAGGTTTTGTCATTTGAATCATCCAAGAATTGTTTATTTATGTAATTTAAAGGAGGTTTCCCCCTCAAAGAGGCTAAATTCTAAGGCGTTGATCTATCTTTTCTATCTTTTCTTGAGCTGGTTTCCATAACATTTGGTATCAGAGCTTTGGATTCTAGGGTTTCGCTGCTCCAAACAGGTCATTGTGGCATTTTCGCTATAACTTTTTTTCTGCGATGTTTCAGAAGTTGAAAAACAAACCCATTTGAGAAGACATCGCGCTAAATCTCAGGCCCGAATTTCAAAGCTTTTTGCGCTATATTTTCGGAGATATGATCTGAGGAAGTCAGTGTTTTTTACAGACTCCTGAATTACATTCCAAACAGGTGACCTGGGGAAAAACATCATAACTTTTTCTCTGAGCATTGGATTGAAATTTTGTAAGAAGGTAGAGAAAGAAGACAGACTGTAGTTTCTTGTATGAATTTTTCAGATCCAAAGGTCGAAACAGTGACACGTGGCACTTCATACAAGTTCGCTCTTCTGGAAAGGTCTATAATCAGGTCATCTTGGGAGATTGTGCATAACTCTTTCTTGGAGAATCCAATTTGGATCAGACTGGTGGCATTGGAAAGAGAACAAAGAGGGCTACCACAGGTTGCAATTTCAAAACTTAAAGATCCGAAAGTACAGAGTTATAGTCGTTTCAAGATCGAGCTCCTAAAATCAAGAAAAAGCAAGATGAGGAAGTTTGATGGCAAGGATCCAGTAGATTGGATACCTCAGATGGAGCAATATTTTGATCTACATGGTGTACCACTGTTACAAAAGGTATGTATTGCATCTTCATATTTAGAACCAGATCAATTTTTATGGTATGAAGGGCTTTGTTCTTGTAAACAACTTGTTACGTGGTCAATTTTCACGGAGGAAATGATAGCACATTATGAGGATACAAAGAGCAACACCTTCTTTAAAGCAACACCACAACAATTGGAAAGAGTAAAAGGGCTTTGTGACATATTAGAAAGAAAAATTATGGAAACCAGGAACCATACCCCTCACAACTATAAAGATGGAAATGTTGTTTCTCCTAGCCTTCCACAACCTACAAGGGTTACACCACAACAATTGGAAAAAAAAAAAGAGAAAAAGGGCTTTGTTACAATTGTGATAGCAAATGCACTAAAGTTAATAAGTGTGCTGAGAAGAAATTATTTTACATAGAATATGATGAGGAGGAATAAAATGATCAAGAAACATCAAAAGAAGAAGATATACGCCAAGACCCCACCCCAGATAAAGAAGAAATGAATCAAACCATATCTTGTAAAGCATTGGCAAGAATTACCACTCCTCAAAATCTCAAGATAGAAGGAAATATCAAGAAGAAAAAGGTGAAAGAAATGAAAGATCACATCGAGAAAGAAGAAATGAATCCAACCATATCTTGTAATTCATTGGTCGAAATTACCACTCCTCAAACTATCAAGATAGAAGGACATATCAAGAAGAAAAATGTTCAAGAAGTGAAAGATCACATCGAGCATCAAGAAATGAATCCGAACATATCTTGTAAAGGATTGGAAGAAATTACCACTCCTCAAACTCCAGAGATAGAAGGACATATCAAGAAGAAAAAGGTTCAAGCAGTGAAAGATCACATTGAGCATCAACAACAAGTTCTCCAAATTTTAAAGGATAACGCCACTTCAGTGCAAAATCAAACGAAACAACAGGTAGATCAACATTGTAGTGAAAAATGTTTTGATGTAGGTGATTGGGTATTTTTACTACTACATCTCAAGCAAGCTATTTATGAGAAGGAAATGTTGGCAATACTACATGCACTTAAAAAATGGCGACCTTACCGAATGGGAAGACTCTTCAAGGATGAGGATGTGGAAGCATTTTTTTGTGCTATTTCTATTATCCAACTAGATTGGATAAACGAAGCAAGGGATGAATGGAAGAAGGACGAAGAAGTATGGCCACTTATTCAAAAGTTGCAAAAGATCCCAATTCAAACAATATTGCTAGAAATTGAAGAGTAAGGAAAAATCATATTGGAACCTGGAGCAGTCACAGAAACAAGAACTCGACAACTACGAAATCGATCAATTTCAGAGTATCTCATCAAGTGGAAGAACTTACCCGCTGAAGATTCCACATGGGAGGACAAGAATTTTATACAGAAGCATCAAGAACTACTCAAGCGTTGAGGACAACTCTTTTTGAAGGAGAGGGGCATGTTAGGTCCCTATACTACTAATGTAACCCCTTATTGTTATTAGTACAACCCACTTATTATATTGATGTACCCATGTAGTGCCCATATTGTTACTATTGTGCCCCATAGAAGCCCACTATTATTATTATTGTGCCCTTACATTATTATTGTTATGTCGGCTCTGATTATGTTATGACCCTTGGACTCCTATATATAGAAAGGAGGTCTTTTCATTTGTATCATCCAAGAATTGTTCATTTATGTAATGTAAAGGAGGTTCCCCTCTCGAAGAGGCTGAATTATAAGGCGTTGATCTATCTTTTCTATCTTTTCTTGAATTGGTTCCATAACAGCATGTCTATCATATAAGGACTGCCTAATGCAATGCCACAAATTTTAAGAGGAACAAATTCTAATTCAACCTCATCACAAATTTAATAGTGATAGAAAATCTAATTTTACATTCCCTGGTTACCTACAGCTTTGTCTCATTGCATACCCAACCAAGTGGATAAGGTTTCTTGTGAAGTGTGGTTTCCAATCCTAGTTTCTTGACAATTTCTTCAAAGATCAAGTTCACTTGAGAACTAGTGTCAAAAAGAGTATTAGTATGTTTGATTATCACTCATATGAAAAATCTCGCTTTTATTTTTATCAAAATTAGAAGATGGATTAGAAGAACTAGAACTAGCATGAAAATATGTTTTACCTTGCGTTCCTAATGTTGTAATATGGGTTTCATCCCCTCAATCAGATCCCAAATCATGTTTCACTATGGAAATAGTTTATTGCTTCCGTTTGCCTCCAAATTGTTTTAGGATTTAATTCAAGATGTAGCTTCCAACAATGAGCACAGTCATGCCCTTCATTTTTACAGTGAGAGCATGTGGGTTTTGTCCCTGTTACACAGTAATTTGTCACTGTCTCCCTATCAGTCACCCTACTGTGTCAGGAGTTCACAATAATCAAGTTCATGCCTTCAGAACTGGCCAAAAAACCCACTTTCCCAAAGTTTTCCTCATCAGCGCGTCTGTTTCTAAAATACCCGCACTGACTGGCACTTCATAACAAACCGCGTGCGCTGCCAGCGCGGAAGCACACGACTTTTCCGCGCTGGTCGAATTTCATGACCAGCGCAGCCTCTGTTTGTATTAACCCGCGCTGACAACAGCTTGACTGTTATCGCCTTGCGACGTCAGCGCGCCAGACCAGTTATGCACCCGCGCTGATCCAGTTTGGGCGAATTTGTTCCAACAGCCAGCCTTCCAGATAACTCCAGACTTGGTTGTTGGCTTTGTGAGTATCGCCTCCCTTCTATGGCATGTTTGTTCGACCCTTTGCAACCACTTCCCTTGGAGATAAGCTTGTCCTCCCACCATTCATGGGGACTCCTTCTCTATATAAACCTCCACCATTACCATGAGCAGCTAGTTTGGATAGTGTGGAATTCATAGTGCTTGGATTGCTGCTGTTAGTAGGTAATTGGTGTGACAAGTGTGGTTTTGTTAGAGGAAGCCCAAGGAAGGTTGTGAGTGTTGCTTGTGTGAGAGAGAGATTTTGTGTTGGGAGAATACACTTCCAAAGGTGAATGCTTATGAGACTTGTTGTCTGGACCCTCAAGAGAAGGACTCAGCGTCAGAACATTGGTTGTACCTTTCTCTGTTATTGATTTAATAATAGATGACTACTGTTATGGTTCCATTCTCGTTTGTCTTGCAATGGTTAATGTGAATTACATCTTTTCTGACTGATGTATAGTTGCTTTTATTAGATTTCACGCTTGTGTTTGTCTGTCTCTTCGTGTGTGCAGGTATCTATTCACAGAGATCGTGGTACATCGTGACCGGCTGGAGCGAAGGAGCGAGAGCAGCATCTCTTCATCAAATGATAGCGTTGGAATCCAAGTAGGTGTTCTTTGCCTCTTCTTTAATTGCAATTAGGAACTTGCACAGTAGCATTGATTGATTGTTGCTAGTCCCATTCTGGGCTAGTAGGGATCGCCTCTATCCGTAGAGGGGATTTGCCTCTCCAACAGTCCCTTCTTTCTTCACTAATGTAGCCTTCTTGACTTTCCCTTTTCCTTTGAATTTGCCTCCTGTGGACTTGAATGATTGCTTCTTTTCAAAGCCACCTTCCACATTCTTACCCCTAGAGCCTCTAGATGGGTGGCTTGGACACATACTTCATCCAAATTAGTGGGGTTAAAATCCAAAATAGTAAGGCGTAGGTAACTATGCAACGCAGCAATGTATTTTGGAAGAGTTTCTTGAGAGTATAATGGAATATTTAAAGTCAATGCTCTCTTCCTAAATTCCTTAGTAAAGTCAAATACACTCTAACCCTTCCATGATGGCCTTTACGTATATCCCAAGGGATAAGATTGTTTCTTTAAAGTCAACGTAAATTCAAACCAAGAAAGAAGAATATTACCAGTCTTATGAATATCTTCCTGGAGTTTTCTTTGCCACCATACTAGCACAGTGCCCTCTAATCGAATAGAAACCAACTAAATATTTACTTCATCTTCTTTAATTTCTTGAACTTTGTAGTAAACTTCCAACTGTTGGATCCAGCTATCTAGTTTCTCAGTGTTCGACTCACCATTATACATTGGTAGGTTGAATTTTACATCCAACTTTAGCATTGGTTTCTTTGAAGGACTTTGTTTATAAGGAGGAGGAGAAGGAGGATGAGAAAGAGGCGGAGGAGGATGAGAAGGAGGTGGAGGAGGAGGAGAAGTGGAAGGAGGGTCATTGCCAGATTTTTCAGTCTTAACTTTTATGTTTCTACTTTCTTTTTTGTTGTCACTTCCTCTTATTATATAATTTCTTCGCCATTAATTTCATGGCTTTGAATGCTTCGAAAAAATTAGCCCCTGATTTAAAGGGATTTTCTATTGCTATTGCAGCCATCTCCTCTATTGCAACAACTCTCCTTGTATTGAAAGCCTTAAGAATGCCTTCTCACTTCTTTGATTTTCCCTCAGTAATCATTCACTCAAAAACCAATATCAAACTAACTAACAAAGCTCTGATACCAAAACTTGATCTGATCTTTGTTTGATAAGTTTTAAAGGTTCAATTCAAGAGCGTAAATACCAAAACTTAAAGAATGAGACAAAGGACTTAATAGCATAAATGCGCAACAAAAGAAATAAGCACAGAATTCAAACAGTTTGTTAGCAGATTTCCCCCAAGATGTGGGCTACATCTCTAGGTTTGTTTCCCAGTGAGAAGCCCTATTTTATTAATGATGCATAGGGACAACATTACATCTGACTCACAATCTACAAGTGTTGATTTTCTATTCTTTAAAACGGTGAGCTGCAAAAGATCAAGTCGAATCTCTCTGTTGGCAGCTCTCTAAAGGGATAAATAAGCTTGAATCTATACAATGGTATTTTACTCCTTGATGCACAGGCGATATCAAATATTTTCTCTGGGACACATTGGCACTGCCAAACTCTACTCCTCGACGCACTGGCATTGTCAAACTTTGTCTCCAAAACTAAATTAGGTTCAACCGATCCATAAAACAGGCTGAATAAGATTGTATATATTTGACCCTATTGCCTCGAATCACCCTCCTCTAATGCATGGACAAGGTTCTCGTTTTTTTTAAACCTTGCAAGTTTGACAGATCCACTACTGCCTCCAAAATCTTCGCATAGACTCCACTACGCAGGTTGCGTTCACAACGTTTATACTTGGCACGATGGGCCTTTACCTCATTTCTCTCTACCCTCCATTCGTAGTGTTCGTTGTTGATTTAGAGTAAGAGGCCTAACAGACATGGGGCAAGCCTACAGGTTGTCAGTCATATCCACCAACAATACACAATTCATTTTACAACTCAAATATTGTTAGGCTTCATCTAGCCCTGACACCCCTGAACTTGGCCAATAATATTCAATCACCACATCCATCGTGGAGAGTTGGCTGCGCACTGCCCTTTTGTAGCATGGTAGTTGTATATTACTTTAATTATACTAGTTTGGCCATTACAAACAAGGTATCAGTGTAACGTTGGTGGGGCGATCAGGAGTTTGACTCTTGTCCATCTCGCTTTAACCTGACAACCATATGTATTGGTCATTACTCATGCCATGTTTGTCTTGCTTTTGAACCTTATTTGGCCAGTCAAAGGCTATCATGTGGCAGCATTTTATTGGTCCACCTTACTCCAGCAAGATGCCACTTGTCTACTAAGTATGCACCCATACCAATGCCACATGTCTTCTACGAACTCTATCGCTTGTTTGTATGGACCGCCACATGGAATTTGTACAACCTACCATGTGTCACCTTATGGGGGTGCCACGTGTCACCTATCCTTCCCTTTTTTTGTTTTACAAAATATTCATAACATCATAACGTTCCCATACGGGGTCCTTTTTCATCCATTCAATCTGTGTTGGAAATTTCACATCGAGCTCTTCAACATGGCACCACTTGCATCAAGTTTTGGAACCTTTTGAATTTGATCCATCTCAGATCCTCCTAGGTCAGCAGTTGACAAGAAGTATGAAGAGAATGCAAACAGGGGGAGCAATCATCCGAAGAACTAGATATCAAAGTATTGCCATCAATAACAAAGGGGGGTGGTGTTGTTGAAAATGGTTGTTATTAATGTCAAAGGTTGTCCAAAGGAAAGAGGAAATTACATAGTCAAATAGCATATTTTGAAACCTTTCCAATGGTATATGGCATGCCCTCTAATTTCATAGGAACAAGGAGATATGAAATATTTTGTCAAGATGACCCAACAAAAGTACAAGCAGACCCCATTTAGATACCTTATCTTTGAAGGAATTTTTACTCCAATTTCCTAGCTAGCTCAAATGGGAGCATAGGATATACTGCTATAAATCTTATTCTGAGACCTTTCCAATGATATATGGCACGCCTTCTAACTCCTCAAGGTTGAGGAGAAGATGAATTTTTATTATTCACTATATGTTATGTTAGTTGCATCCGTCGGCACAGCCAGTGGATAAGTCGGCCCTAACCTAGTGTCCAAACGGACTATGAATACACATAAGGAGGAGGACTCCTAACCACTCAACTTAGGAATTCGATTCAATGCTTAGGAGAGAAAAGGAGCAAGTTTGAAGTTTATACCTCATGAACTAAGAAGTGAAGTGAAGTCGGGTTGAAGCAGCTTTATGTGGAAGGATTTTGGCACATCGTTTGAAGGGTTTTTGGCATTGTTCTTGGGAATAGTTTCTAGTTTGTTTAAGGTCTATTTTTAAGACTTGAGTACATGTGTCTTTGAAGGCCGAGTAGGATGAGTTCTAGCGAGGAGAAGGCCAAGCTTCAATCTTGTCTTAAGGATTGAATTATGTCTTGTAGAGGCCAAGTTGCAATTATGATTTGAGGGTTGAGTTTTGTCCTTGTGAAGGCCCAGTTTCAGAGCCAAGTATTGTTATTTGAAGGTCGAGTTTCAAGAGAAAAGTTGTGTTATTTGAAGGTCAAGTTTTAGGGCTAAGTTATGATATTTGAAGATCTAGTTCAGTTGTGGTTTGAAGGCCAAGTGCTAGTGTCTTGAAGGCCAAGTTCATGCATGATTTGAAGTCCAAGTTCTAGTGTATTAAAGGTTGAGTTCATGTTGGAGCCTACAACTATTGTAACTTGGTGCTTACTGAGGATCAGTATCCTCATCTTCTTGACAAATTGGAGCTTGAATTTTTTTGTTAGTTGTTGCTTATAGAGGATTGGTGTCCTCACAATAGATTGTAATAAATTAAAGATTGTTTTCAATTATTTCTTCTTCAAATTTCGATTTGCACTTTAATTTGTGTGTGAAAATTCCAAAATTTGGAATCCTACTACAGCAACTGATATTATCTCTTCTGTTTGTTAAATAAATTAAACAAATTATTTGCAGTTTCTTACGACAAATATCGAAATAAATACATCGCATCCTTCACAAATTAAATACTGCAGAAAAATAAATGCAAGGAAAATTAGAGAAATGCTAACACACATATAAGCACATTAACGCAGTTATTTTTGGATAATCTTCCTTGGAAAAACCCAATGCAAGAAAACCGGTGCAATAGATGAGGGTTTCTTTATTATTCTTCAACAGTAATTCATGTACAAGATATCGGACAGCAAAAATAGAGAAAGAAACACTGAGAGAAATTTAGCAATAAATTTCTCACTGTCCACAGCGATTCTCTGACCCTGAAACGGACCCTCTTCCCTTACGCTGGTCTCACTGTGTCATCCTCTGCACAGTGATTGCTCAGTGCCCTGATGAACTGTGTCCTCTCTCATGTTGGCCCTTCCAGAATTTATCCTGCACTCTCAAACTATTGTTGGTGCCCTCTCTCTCTCCCCTGCAACTCACCCTCTAGCTCTATCTTCTCTTGCTGAGCTTCAGCCACTAAGAAAATCGATTTTCCTGGGCAACTGAGTATCTGCATTGGTGCATTCCCCATCTACCCATCGACTTCTTCTTATAATCTTCTATTGGAGCACCAACGGCCAAGATTAAAACATAATCGATGGCCCAGATTAATTCCATGTCAATCCGTGTGAGTTTCTAGATGATTCTCACATCTCAATTAATTTTGATTAATTAACCATATTCCCTAAGTTTAGATTTAGGAAATAATTAAAAAATGGTTAATAATCTGATTGAGACACTTCTGGGTGGAATTTCCAAAAACGATTTATGGGTTTTGGAGAACTCATTCATTCTAGTCTCTCCACAAAGTTTTGTGGCTAGAACACATCTGATGCTACAAAAACTAGCACTCCCTCTTAGCGAGGAAAGTGTTCTATTGCTGCAATTGATGCTACAACACATTGTCTTTGCACCAACTCTTGTTGTGTTGTTGATGTCTGGCTATTTCTGCCCACCAACTACTACGCAACTCTAATATGCACTACATCTGTGCTACTACTGACTCTGTTGAACTATTGTCAACTACTACATCTACACTGCAACTCCCTCTCAACTGTTGTTGTTGAGAATCCATCAGTTTCTGCTATTGAAACGAGTTCTCCACCATACCCATTTGTTCTCTGAAATAGATGAACTTAGCTATCTCTAGAGATTTTGTGAGTATGTTTGTTACCTGATCACCTGCGGGGACATACTGCAACTGGACTGCCCCACATTGAACACAATCTCTAATGAAATGACATATGATATCAATGTTCTTTGACCTATAATGAAATATTAGATCCTAAGAGAGTTTTATACAACTTTGATTATCACAGTAAACACGGGCCGCTCCCATTTTCTTCCTGAACAAACTCACTAGCAGTTTCCTAAGCCATATGGCTTTGCACGTAGCCATGTTGGTAGCCATATATTTTGCTTCTGCTAAGCTTAGTACTATCCACTTCTGCTTCCTGCTACACCAAGAGAGCATCCCTGATCAAACGTTGGAGCAATACCCGAAGGTACTTTTCCTGTCCATTGAACTACCTGCCCAATCTGCATCTGTGAATCCACTCAATCTGGCGTCATCTCCTCGAGTATATTTCAACGCGAGCCCAAATTTTCCATGCACATACCTAAGAATGTGCCTTTTTGTTACCCAATGTACCCTTTTCGATTCCACCATGAATTGGCTAAGGGTATTGACAACGAAGAAAATGTCTGGCCTGGTGTTGACCAGATACATGAGTGACCCAATTAGTTGTTTGTACAAGGTGGGGTCGACTTCCTTGTCCCCTGATGCATCTATCTTTTTCCATTTGTTAATCATGGGTGTTATCATGGGTCTACAATCCTGTGTTCTGAATCTCTTCAAAATTTATGTAGCATATCTCCCTTACCCAAGGAAGATCTCCCTATTCTTCTGCCACACTTCCAACCCTAGAAAATAGTACATCAACCCCATATCCTTCATGTCGAATTCTACTGCAAGGTTCATTTTGCAGTCCTTTATGAGCCTTGATGATCCTGTCAAAAACAGAGCATCTACATATAAAAATAGAATTAGAGGCTCATTCTCCACCATTAGATAGTAGAGATCGGGATTTGCATCACTCTTGATGAATCCCAACTACTGCAAGTAACTGTCAATCCGACCATACCACACCCTAGGTACCTATTTGACCCCATATAGGGTTTCTTCAATCTGCATACATGAGTGCGCTTCTCATGAGTTTCGAAGCCTTCAAGCTTCTCTATGTCTACCTCTTCTTCTATAGCCTCGTTCAACAAAGTTGTCTTGGCGTCCATTTGGTGAATTTCCCATCCCATCTATGCTGCTAGGGATATGACGGATCTAATAGAGGTATATCTGGCAACTTGGGCAAAGGTCTCCTCATAGTCTATTCCTTCCTTATATGCATATCCATTTTCCACGAATCTAGCCTTGTACTTCTCCACACTGCCATTTGCAGAGTACTTGATCTTCTAGATCCATCAAGAACCTACAACTGATCTATCTTCTAGACGAGGCACTACCTCCCAAACATCATTTGTCATGATAGATTTGTATTCTTCTACCATGGCACACACCCACATCTGATGTTGTGGGGCTTTCTGAAAACTGGAAGGTTCTGCAACCTGAGCTACCAAGGCTTGATATTTGTCAGGTTACCTCTGTTGTCTTTTGTCTGCCTTGGGAGCACCAACAAACTCCTCTATGTCTCTCAAGGTCTGGCGCACTTCCCTACTGGCTCTGCCACTGGTGATGGGAGGTTCAGTCAATTCCTCCTCTTGTTTTTGTTGCTCCACCTACTGAGAACTTCCTGGTGTTATCACTCAGGTTGTTCCCTTTGACTCCCAAGGGAATACGACCGAGGTAACCACAAACCAATCTTTGGACTGTAGGATCTAGCCCACCTACAACCAGAGAGGGCTCTCTCTTTATGATTTAACTTTGTTGATGATGATTTTAGGCTAGTTATTGAGTTCAAGGGATTTTGTTTGAGTTTGGTGGGATGGATGAGGCTTCCAAGTAGAGAGGTAAGTATAGTGTGAGAGTTTCAAACCATTGGGCATGGAGTCAAGGATTAGGACTGCTGGTGCGTTTTCTTGGTCACAAGAAGAATATGGAGCAAGCTAGCTACACATGAAACAATGATTCAAGCTAAAAGGATGGAATGAGGGCTAAGGAATGAGAAGCAATTAAGAATTTCTCATTCAGCTTAACAGAGGGAAGGTGAATGAGCTTTATCTAGGAGCAATCAAGAATCCCTAGATAACTGTCAAACATAAGTGAATTAGGGGGAATACGAGCCAAAGGGAATTCATATTCATTACCAATTTGGATGAAAATATAAAGAAACAGCAGAAATTGAGCATAGAGTGCAGCCAAGCAAGTTCTAAGCTAATCTTTCTTTGTGCTATTTAGATGGTGATGTGTATGATATAAACATATATGAATTTGAAATAGAGATAAGAAACACTTATTGAGTCATGTTGCAGCGCAAGGATTCCATATTCATTCTTCAAAACATTAATAACATAGTAGACAGTCCGTCCTCCAAGCTTTTAGCAGTCTTTGATTAAAGAAAACATATCAGATATACAGAGCGAGTCTCTCTTGGAGTGCATTAACCAACCAACCCCCTAAACAGTAAATTAGGGTGGTTTTATAAGTAAAATATCTACAAAAATCAGATCTCAGACAGATCTGCTGTAATAAGTGTCTTTAACCTAACATATGTCTGAAATAAATGCGAGAAAATATCTTCGAGCTGCGCTGGGGGCAGCTGTAAAAAAGGAGTTAATGTGTTGTCTTTATGGCTCTGTGCTGATCATTTAGCCATAACTGTGCTTTGGGTTTTGATCCATTGCTGTTCGGTGGCTTTAAATGCTTCAACTGTGATGGGAGAGCCTTGATGGGCTTTCACCGCTTTCTTTGACTTTGTTGGAGGCCATTCAATGTTCACCTGCATTGGGAAATAAAGATTTCCATTAAAAACATTTAACTGATACTCTTTGCCGCTTCCTTGATATGCTTTGGCACTGAATGTGTGCCTTTTCTCACCGCTGATACTCTTTAAACTATCCCATCGACCTTTCATGGCTGCTGTTCGGCCCTCTGATGCCTTTAGAACTGTCTTCGCCCCTTTTCCGAACCTATGTGAAGAAATTGCTGTGAATTTGCAAATTTCGGGCCCTGCGGGTAGCCACGCCATGAGGGGCTTCCATTTTGGCCTATTTCCCTGCCTCGGTTTTTCATTCCGGGCATCCGTTGTGCAGATTTCGCGCTTCGCCCTTTTTGACAATGACGTCAGCGGTGGGTCCCAGTACGGTGGTGACGTGGCAGCGTAACATCAGCAGGGTGACATCAGCAATACGGCGATGACGTGGCAGGGTGACGTCAGCAGTACGGTGGTGACGTGGTAGGGTGACGTCAACAGTACAGCCGGGTGATGTGGCGGTACAGTGGGGGTGATGACGTGGCAGTACAGTGGCAGCGACGTGGCAGAGCATCGGCGGTGCGGAGGTGACGTCATGGGAAGACGTGGCGCCGACGTCACATAGGGGAAGCGGTTTGTGGTTTCATATCGCACCGCTTTAGCGCAGAAGCGGTTTCGGTGGAGGGGGCCCCGACACAGCCGGGAGGGCGACACGTGGCGGGGGTACGGCAGGGAAAACCGCCCATCCCCCAGACGTTAACCCTCGGCATATCGGGACAGGAAAAGACCCGCCCACCGTAGATCTTGGATGGGCCAGATCTAACGGCCGACGGGACGGATAAGGCGGCGGATGGTTAGGGACGGGGCCCGCGCGCATTTTATTATGTGTTTTTATACGGCGGGGGAAACTTTAATAATGTGGGTTTTTATGGGTTTTATACAACATGGGTATGATTTGAACCGATTTATCACAAAATTTGAACGCGGATTGACATAGAAAATGGTTCTTGAGGAGGGGGGAACAAATGGCTATCAATTCAACCAGAGGTTTAACTGATTCCAAGGGGCAAACGCGGAAGGGTTAAATATAAGTCCCAGATGGACTTAATATTTCCCCAAACTTTTGGAATATATGGCTATAGTGCCAAGGGGTGGGGATATTATTATTTTTGGGATTTTATATAGTTTTAGTAGCAATAGGGATGGGAAAGTAGTTAGGGAGCTATATAGTAGAGTTAGAAGTTAATATGAGTTTATGAGGTGAAAGTAGAGCAGAAGGCTAAGTTTCAAAAGTAGAACTTAGACATAGGAAGTGAATGGACTGTGGAGACATGATTTTACACAAGAAAAGTGGCTTCTTTTCACTGAAGAAAGTCAAAGCTTGACTTGGTGCTTTACAAAAATGAAGTGATAACAAGACTGGTTGGGCAGATCCCAAGGTCCTCAAGGGGATGTTAGTGAGTGATTTGGGGAATGAGAAGAAGGGGGAGTTAGACATGCCTCGCTTGAGCTCCTCCAAAGGGGAATTGCCTTGCACTTGTGATCTGAATAGATATAACACTTGAAAAGATGAAATGGATCACACAGCTTGATTCTGCAACCACAAAACTACTTACCCAGCCTACTTACCTAGCATTTTTTCTTCTTTTTGCATGGGTGCACTTGGACTTGTAGACCCTGATTATCCTTTTTTCTTTTTGCTGTCCTCCTATCTAAATCTACACTTATTTCTTCCAAGGGCCTAGATTAAGCAGTTAGGCTCCTTTGTTTCTCTACCTACCTACAAATCTGCCAAGATTAAACTGTTTGGACAGATTTTCATTCTCTACATTCTAGAACAAGAAACTGAAACCTAGGGAAGCTAAGATTAAGCTGTTTGGCGTTCCCTTAACAGAAAATTCTTCAAAAAGGAATAACTTATCAAAATTGGAATAGAGCAGTGGCATTTAGACTGGCACACTTTCATGGCCTTTTCTTTGGCCTCTTTTGGAAATATGGAGCATTGCAGTATGCAAAGTATGACATATTTGGCACTTTCAACTGTCAATCGTGAAAGATGAACACCTGTTGCAGCAGGAGGCTAACAGTGGCTCCACTTGGGGATGTCTTTTCCTTGCAAAAAACCAAGAATAGCAGGTCAGACTGCCTTGATCTCCTATTGTTGCTGTAGACTGAAACTTCCCTTGTGCTGGCTATCAAATGGTTGAAACTTTGAAACATGAACACAGCATTCTCATCAACTAAATTTTTATAGCATAGCAGCATCGCCTGCTTTCTTCTGCGTGCTCTATCATTACATGCACCTGTGCCTGAGAACCTGCCTAACAAACACAACATGGGGGAACAAAACTGGAGAACTTCCCTTGATTCTGTCTTGAAAAATGGTGCTGATGTAAACTGAAAATCCTCTTTTCTTTTAATACCATTGTCGGAAATAACTGCCTGCTCTTTTGCTGTGATTGATGAAATGACAGAGATCTGGATGGAGGACTTGCTTTGGTTCTGCCTTTAGAAAAACTCTGCTGCACTGTTCCATTATTCAGCCTGCTAAAAGAAACAAAGTGCTGAAAATACAAGTATTTATGTACAAATATAATACAGCTGCGTTGTGTTCAACAACAGGGATCATAATAATGCTTTAGCATTCGGCCATTGATAGGGCCTTCTTCAGTTATGTCGTCCTCTACAGATTTGAGGAAATATGTGTTATTTCCCTACACAGCGCTGATAACAAATGGACCTTTCCATAAAAAATCAAATTTTGCATGTTTGCCTTTGTCTTCTCTTCGTGAGTCCCACCTTAGAACTTTGTTGCCAACACAGAAATCTTCAGCCTTAACTCTCTTATCAAACATCTTTTTGAGCTTCTCCTGCAAAATTTGAGCTCTGTTATAGACCTGTTCTCTTGTTTGCTGAAGATGAATGGTCTGGTTTATCCTTCTTTGAATATCATTTGGTTCTGCTTGGATCTCTTGTAACAGCTTGATGATAGGAATGCCTAAGGAAGATGGAAATCTAGCCTCCATGCCATACACCAGCTCATAAGGGCTCATCCCAATGGATTTCTTTGTTGAAAGTCTGTCTGCCCATAGGGCATTTGTGAGCTTTCTATGCCAGTTCTTTTTGTTTTCTTCTAGCACTTTCTTTATGATGTTGATGGGGCTTTTGTTGGATGATTTGGCCAAGCCATTACCTTGAGGGTAATAGGCTATGGAGTGGCCCAAGGTAATGTGAAATTTATGGCAAAAATTGATCATCTTTTTAGATTTGAAGGCAGCGGCGTTATCAGTAATGATCAGGGAAGCCAAATCTAGATAGGATGTTGGTCTCAAGGAATTGGATAATGATAGAGTCATTGGCCTGTCTACATGGGATGGCTTCAATCCACTTAGTGAAATAGTCGGTGGCTGTTAGAATCCACTTATGTTGGCCTGAGGAAGAGGGGTGGATTTCTCCAATGAAGTCAAGACCCCATTGTTGAAAAGTTTTTTCGGTTGAGATGGGTTTAAGAGGCAGAGGTAACAGTTTTCTTTTGCCCTCAAAGATTTGACATTTATGACATGAGATAGCAAACTTCTTTACATCTGCAAACAAAGAGGGCCAATAGAAACCAGCCCTTAGAATTTTATCAGCAGTGGACTTCCAATATAGATGTCCTCCACAATCCCCTGCATGGAATTCTTTCATGACATTGTTAGTTTCATTCATGGTTAAACAATTAAGCAGTATGCCTTCATGATTTTTCCAAAATAAAGCACCATCTATGACACAAAACTTTGAAGCTTTCATCTTTAAAAATCTTTTCTTGGTTCTGGAATATCCTGGGGGAGCAAACAGGTTTAACAATACAAAGCATATATCATCATACCATTGGGATTGCAAAAAGGTTTCACTGATCTGTGGAGTTGCCAGCTCCTGTTCATTGTCCAGTTGGTTAATGTCTAAGGCTTGAAAGTTTGTTTCGGACATCAGTTTGGCTAAACCTTGTCCCTTTATGAGCTTGGTTGGTTTTATTTCTATGTCATACTCAAGGATGTTAGCAATCCACTTGCCTCTTTTGCCTTCTAGCCGCTCTTGGGTTAATATGTCTTTTACAACAGCATTTGGTACATAGGCAATCACATGTGAATATAAAATGTAAACTCGGAAATCTTTAATTGCTTTTACAAGGGTGTAGGCCTGCCTCTCCATGATTTGGTACTTCAAAGGAGCATCTCTCAAGGCTCGGCTGAAAAATGCAATTGGCTTTTCAGCTCCTTGATCATCCTTTTGCAAAAGGACAACAGCTATGGTATGCTCAGATGCAAATGAGAATATGATGAAGACCCTATCAAATTGTGGACTTGTGAGGACTGGGGCGTGGGTTAAGGCAGTTTTGATACTCTCAAAGGCTTGCTTGGTTTCAAGAGACCATTTTACCTTGGCATCATTTTTTAACATGTTGCTTAACAGTCTTATCAGCTCGGCTAGATTTGGGATAAATCTCCTTAGGAAATTGATCTTTCCAAGGAATGCTTGCAACTCTTTTATGTTTCTTGGATATGGGATTTGCAAAATGGCTTGGATCCTTTCCGGATCTATTCTAATACCATCTTTTGATATGATATGGCCTAGTAATTTACCTTCTTCAAGGCCAAAGAGAGACTTCTTGGGGTTCAAGGAAATGCCATATTTCCTACATGTCATGAATATTTTCCTCAAAGGTTTGAGGTGCTCTTGATCAGATTTGGAGAAAGGGGTTAATTCATCGAGGTAGACAACTAGGAAATCATGTATTTCCTTGGAAAATGCAATATCCATCGCCCTTTGAAAGGTAGCACCAGCATTTTTAAGTCAGAAAGGCATCTTCACATATTTAAATGTTCCCCACAGTGTGGTAAAGGCTGTCTTGTCTTGGTCATCCGAATGAACCAGTATTTGATAGAAACCTGAAAATCCATCTAGCAAAGAGATTCTAGATGACCCCACTACTCTTTGTAGGATGTGGTCCATTTTTGGCAATGGGTATTGGTCTTTTAGGGAGACTTGGTTTAAATTTCTTAGATCTACACATAGCCTAATCTCACCTGTCTTCTTTCTTGTGGGAACAAGATTAGATACCCATTCAGAAAATCTAATGGGTGCTATGATACCTGCTTCAAACATTCTTTTCACTTCCTTTTCAATCAACGGGAGAAGCACAGGATTGATTCTCCTTAGTTTCTATTTGAAGGGCTTTTGATTTGGTTTTAAGGGAATGGTGTGTTGGATCACTGAGGTGTCATAGGATTTCAAGTCCTCATAACTCCAAGCAAATACATCTTGGAATTCTTTGAACAAATCAACATATTTGGGCTTTTGATTATGTGGCAAAGATTGAGATAGTTTGATCATTTTGGGCTTCTCTGCTGTCCCAATGTTGTGTTCTTCTATAGCAGCGTTTAAGGGCTGCATTTTTGGCTTTTTGGGAACATCATTTGCATCAAACATATCTTCTAACGGAGTGAGGCCAGCAGGGAGAAAGTTATCTTTTAGATCAACGATCTTGGCCTCTGTTTCGGCTATTTCCTCCAAATGCATCTGTTTCAGCTCTTCTATGTTTGTGTTGTCAAAAGCAGTTGGGTTTAGCATTTGTTTGGCTGTTACAGCGGTTACAGCCTGCTAATTTTCATTTGTTTGTTGTTGTTCATCCGTCATAGCATCCATGTCAATGTTAATATTTGAAAACTCATGCTCAAGAGTGAGGAAATTGTTAATCTGGGTATCATTTTCAAACACTTGCCAATCTTTAACATTATTTGGGATAGTAGGCCTATGTTTTATCTCAGCAGTGAAATGGTGATTTGGCTCAAAGGGTAGCTTGCATGTACTAGCAAAAGTGGCTAGGCTGTGTGCATGAATGTTATGATCTCTTGAGATCTTGGCAAGCTTGGATTGAGTGAATGCATTGAGTATATTAGTGGAAGTAGTCCTATAGGCCCTCATTCTATTGTCATTAGTAAAAAAGTTGCCTTTCATTTGCTATATGACTAAATCTGAGTCACCTAGAATGGATACTTTCGCAGCTCCTAGAGCTTTGAGCAGTTTAAGGCCTAAAAGGAGGGCCTCATACTCTGCCATGTTATTGGTGCATTTGAAATTCAATCTGTAGGCGTGGCCTTCTGCATGATTGTTATGCGTATTGTGAATCCATACACCTGCCCCTGCTCCTAACTTGTTGACAGATCCATCAAACTCTAAATACCATGTGATTTCTTGCTTGTGGTTAGTATCGAGAGTTTCAGTCATTCTTGCAGTGGGCAGATTTGAATTTTCTATTTGGGGAGGTTCTTCTTGTATGCTGGTTGCCCTGATTGTTTTGACAGTTTCATCAGTATGGGCAACCAATTCTTCATTGGTGTGTGTGTCCAGTTCTAAAGCCAACGGCTTATCATCAGTGGGAGGACTTGTTTCATCATTAAATAAAATAAAAGAATCCATATCAGAATGGATTGAAAAAATAGGAAAATTTTGGGGGTTGTCCTCACTAGTTACCACATATTTCATCAGTGTTTCTCTATACAGTCTCTTTGGTTGCCCAAAGACAGATATAGTGGCATAAGAGAGGTCTAGTTGGAGAGATCCTTGGAGTTTTTCTCCCCAAAATCTTGACAATAGCATGCCATACTTTGGTGGAATGTCAGCAACCACCACACCCATGAGGATTGTCTTGTTGGGATATTGGACTAAGGAGACACATAAGTCTTTGATTAAGCCTAAACACTTGACCTGACATGAGTCAAAGGAAAATAAGTCTTTGTAGGGTCTTGTTATATCAAGGTTTAGTTTCTCCATTACAGCTTTGAGCATAAGGTTGTGTGAGGCACCTGAGTCAAACATAGCATTATGCAATACTTTATCATGAATGTGCAAACTAACATAGAATGGTAACACAGCTCCATGTCCTATTTTACCATTGACTTCAGGACCGAAAAGGAGCTCAGGTTGATCATCTAATACATTCACATCATCCCTATTTTCTGGCATTTATAGTGATCTTTTGATTTGCTGCCTAAAGATATCATGTTTGGCAAGTTCAGATAAAGGGATGGATATCTTCAGTTTACCTATTTCTGCCTCTAAATCAAAAGGTTTTTCTGACTGTGATTTAGTATTGTGACTGGCAGATTTTCCCTTTTCAATTGCACTTTCAGCTGTTTTTTCTTGTTCTTCGTTGATTTCTTGAACTATTTCTGATTTGGAAAGTTTTTTAGGATAGCTGTTCAAATCTTCTTTTGAGAAAGAAGGTGGCAGAGGTTGATCATTAGAGGGCTGCGTGTCTGTGACATCCTCTATGGTGACATCCTTTGGATTTGGAATTGTTTTATCAGCAGTTTCTATGAGGGCAGCCTTTTCTTTGATCTTCTTAGGCTGTTTGGTATCACTTGGTTTAACCTTTTCGGGCACATCTATGGTTCTTGTCCTCAGCTTGTACTGTTTGTGGACCTCATAAACAGTTGAATCATAACCCTGTTTAAAGTCAAAAGACTCACCAGATTTAGTTTGAAATTGATTAAAGTCATGCTCATCTTGGTCTTCTTGGGTTAGGAAAATTTGTTGCTCAGCCTTCAAATCCACCAAGTTCATGTGAGTGTCCTCTGTGGGCTCACTAGATGTAGATGCTTCAGCATAATTTTCATGAAAAGGAGGCCTTACATCATGGTCTGGGCTAGACCTACCAGCATTTGTGTTCTCAGTTTTCCGGAAATTTGGGTTCCTTATGGTATTAGATTGTTGTCCTTCCCATGATGACTTCCTCTCAACACTCTCCACTCTGTCTCCCAGCTTGTGCATGCCACTGATAATAGCATCCAACTTTTGATCTAAGGCTGAGGGTTCCTCTTTGAAGGTGGTTCTTCTCTCAGTTCTAGCTCTGTTTCTTTTGGCAATTAGATTTGCCTCTACGCTAACAGCAACATTTTGCATGTCTGCAAGGGTTTGAGGGGCTCTTTCCCTTAACTGATAAGCCATGTCAGTATCAAAACCATCAGAGAATTTATACAAAGTAAGATCAGGTGGAGGTCTTAAGTTCTGTGGTATTGCATTATAAACATTATTAAATCTTGCACAATAGTCCAAGACAGACTCTTGAGGGCCTCTTTTGATGGTGTCATATTCAGATAATATGTGTAAAGGGTCCTTCTTTTTCTCCCATATGTTGATAAATGACTGATATAAGGCTTCTGGGTCTGCTATGGAATTGGTTGTGAGTGCTCTAAACCAAGTCCTGACATCAGCTGTCAAACTTTGGACAAAAATCTTCATTCTCACGCTGTCATCATCTATCTCGTAGTTCTCAAAATAGTCTTGCATCCTCTTGGTATGCTGGAGGGCTGTGCAAGAACCAGTTCCATCAAAATATGTGATTTTAGTTTGATAATCCTGAGGCATAGCCCCAAGATTTGCAGGTAATTGCAGGGGTGCATATCTATTGGCCATGTTTACAGGGATAAGTGGAACAATAGGAACAGCCGGAACAGCTGTAACAACAGTGGTGGTAATGGTAGTATGTGCAGTGAATGGAGGTGTGGAAGGAGTGCTTTGAGAGGTGGATGATGAACAAGGGGAAGTAGGGGTTGAACGAAATAAAACTTTGACAGGGGTTGGAACACAGCTTGGCTGAACTGTTTCAGGGCTAGAATCAACAAAATCTTCTCTTCGCTCTAGCTTCCTGAGGTTCCTTGGGATTAAATTCGGATTTTCAAAAGCAGCTGGGGGGTTTGGGTCTGGATTTGACCTTGTATAACGTGAGTTCCTTTTGGGAGCCAGATTCTAAACCTGTTTTGGTATTTTCTGTGAATGTTTTTAGAATTAGTAAGGAACTGATCAAATGTTGGAATAGCTATCCATAACTTAAAACTAGCATGAAGATTGACTGAAGCAGCATTTATTTACTCCTGTAAATGCAAAGCAATAACAGTTTCAAAGGATCCCTGGCTAACATTCAGGCCTCATCTGTAGTTTTAAGGAATATACAACAATTGGAAAATTCATTGATCCCCAGTGGAGTCGCCATTATGTTATCACTCAGCTTGTTCCCTTTGACTCCCAAGGGAATACGGCCGAGGTAACCACAAACCAATCTTTGGACTGCAGGTTCTAGCCCACCTGCAATCAGAGAGGGCTCTCTCTTTATGATTTAACTTTGTTGATGATGATTTTAGGCTAGTTATTGAGTTCAAGGGGTTTTGTTTGAGTTTGGTGGGATGGATGAGGCTTCCAAGTAGAGAGGTAAGTATAGTGTGAGATTTTCAAACCATTGGGCATGGAGTCAAGGATTAGGACTACTGGTGCATTTTCTTGGTCACAAGAAGAATATGGAGCAAGCTAGCTGCACATGAAACAATGCTTCAAACTAAAAGGATGGAATGAGGGTTAAGGAATGAGAAGCAATTAAGAATTTCTCATTCAGCTTAATAGAGGGAAGGTGAATGAGCTCTATCTAGGAGCAGTCAAGAATCCCTAGATAATTGTCAAACATAAGTGAATTAGGGGGAATACGAGCCAAAGGGAATTCATATTCATTACCAATTCCGATGAAAACATAAAGAAACAGCAGAAATTGAGCATAGAGTGCAGCCAAGCAAGTTCTAAGCTAATCTTTCTTTCTACTATTTAAATGGTGATATGTGTATGATATAAACATATATGAATTCGAAACAGAGATAAGAAACACTTATTGAGTCATGTTTCAACGCAAGGATTCCATATTCATTCTTCAAAACATTAATAACACAGTAAACAGTCCGTCCTCCAAGCTTTTACCAATCTTTGATTAAAGAAAACATATCAGATATATAGAGCGAGTGTCTCTTGGAGTGCATTAACCAACCAACCCCCTAAACAGTAAATTAGGGTGGTTTTATAAGTAAAATATCTACAAAAAACAGATCTCAGACAGATCTGCTGTAATAAGTGTCTTTAACCTAACATATGTCTGAAATAATGGGCTTTCACCGCTTTCTTTGACTTTGTTGGAGGCCATTCAATGTTCACCTGCATTGGGAAATAAAGATTTCCATTAAAAACATTTAATTGATACTCTTTGTCGCTTCCTTGATATGCTTTGGCACTGAATGTGCGCCTTTTCGACCTTTCATGGCTGTTGTTCGGCCCTCTGATGCCTTTAGAACTGTCTTCGCCCCTTTTCCGAACCTATGTGAAGAAATTGCTGTGAATTTACGAATTTCGGGCCCTGCGGGTAGCCGCGCCATGAGGGGCTTCCATTTTGGCCTATTTCCCTGCCTCGGTTTTTCATTCCGGGCATCCGTTGTGCAGATTTCGCGCTTTGCCCTTTTTGACGATGACGTCAGCATGACGTCAGCGATGGGTCCCAGTACGGCGGTGACATGGCAGGGTGACGTCAGCAAGACGGAGGTGATGTGGCAGGGTGACGTCAGCAGTACGGCCGAGTGATGTGGTGGTACGGTGGGGGTGATGACGTGGCAGTACGGTGGTAGCGACGTGGCAGAGCATCGGCGGTGCGGAGGTGACGTCATGGGAAGACGTGGCGCCGACGTCACATAGGGGAAGCGGTTTGTGGTTTCATATCGCACCGCTTTAGCGTAGAAGCGGTTTCGGTGGAGGGGGCCCCGACACAGCCGGGAGGGCGACACGTGGCGGGGGTACGGCAGGGAAAACTGCCCATCCCCCGGACGTTAACCCTCGGCATATCGGGACAGGAAAAGACTTGCCCACCGTAGATCTTGGATGGGCCAGATCTAACGGCCGACGGGACGGATAAGGCGACGGATGGTTAGGGACGCGGCCCGCGCGCATTTTGTTATGTGTTTTTATATGGCGGGGGGAGAAACTTTAATAATGTGGGTTTTTATGGGTTTTATACAGCATGGGTATGATTTGAACCGATTTATCACAAAATTTGAATGCGGATTGACATAGAAAATGGTTCTTGAGGGGGGGGGGACAAATGGCTATCAATTCAACCAAAGGTTTAACTGATTCCAAGGGGAAAACGCGGAAGGGTTAAATATAAGTCCCAGATGGACTTAATATTTCCCCAAACTTTTGGAATATATGGCTATAGTGCCAAGGGGTGGGGATATTATTATTTTTGGGATTTTATATAGTTTTAGTAGCAATAGGGATGGGAAAGTAGTTAGGGAGCTATATAGTAGAGTTAGAAGTTAATATGAGTTTATGAGGTGAAAGTAGAGCAGAAGGCTAAGTTTCAAAAGTAGAACTTAGACATAGGAAGTGAATGGACTGTGGAGACATGATTTTACACAAGAAATGTGGCTTCTTTTCACTGAAGAAAGTCAAAGCTTGACTTGGTGCTTTACAAAAATGAAGTGATAACAGGACTGGTTGGGCAAATCCCAAGGTCCTCAAGGGGATGTTAGTGAGTGATTTGGGGAATGAGAAGAAGGGGGAGTTAGACATGCCTCGCTTGAGCTCCTCCAAAGGGGAATTGCCTTTCACTTGTGATCTGAATAGATATAACACTTGAAAAGATGAAATGGATCACACAGCTTGATTCTGCAACCACAAAACTACTTACCCAGCCTACTTACCTAACATTTTTTCTTCTTTTTGCATGGGTGCACTTGGACTTGCAGACCCTGATTATCCTTTTTTCTTTTTGCTGTCCTCCTATCTAAATCTACACTTATTTCTTCCAAGGGCCTAGATTAAGCAGTTAGGCTCCTTTGTTTCTCTACCTACCTACAAATCTGCCAAGATTAAACTGTTTGGACAGATTTTCATTCTCTACATTTTAGAACAAGAAATTGAAACCTAGGGAAGCCAAGATTAAGCTGTTTGGAATTCCCTTAACAGAAAATTCTTCAAAAAGGAATAACTTATCAAAATTGGAATAGAGCAGTGGCATTTAGACTGGCACACTTTCATGGCCTTTTCTTTGGCCTCTTTTGGAAATATGGAGCATTGCAGTATGCAAAGTATGACATATTTGGCACTTTCAACTGTCAATCATGAAAGATGAACACCTGTTGCAACAGGATGCTAACACCTGGATCTCCTGCTCCTGAGGAGATGCTGGTACTAGTCACTGTACTCAATCCCTGCAATTTTCCTCCTGCTTTTCCAACTTGTTATCCCTGTTGTTGGACTAACAAAACTTCTGTTGACTGATCTCCTGTAGGCTTCTCTCGAGATTTTCTGAAATCTCTATCTTCCATGAACTTTGCATCTCGCCTTACTACATTCTTCCTACTGCTAGGAATGTAGATCTTGTATGCCTTTGAGGTATCTTTATATCCTATGAGGAACCTCTTCTCTACAGTCTAATATAACTTACTCTGTTTTTCATTTGGGATGTGATAGTAATCCACGCTTCCAAATATCCTCAAATGACTCAGTTTAGGCTTCTTCCCAGTGAAGAATCCATCTAGTGTTTTCTTCCCCAATGCTCTATGAGGTGTTCTGTTTTGAATGTACAACGTTGTGTTACATGCCTCAGCCCATAGAAATCTAGGCAAATCCTAGTCATATAACATAGCCTTTGCAACCCCAACTATTGTTTTGTTCTTCCACTCCTCCATTCTATTGAGGGTTTTATGGAGTTGTACATTCTCTTTTGATACCCTCCGATGCACAAATACTTTTGAAGTCTTTATCAGTATATTCTTCATCATTTTCTGAACGCAACAATTTGATATTTTTCCAAGTCGTTTTCTCTACTAGTGCCTTGAACTCTCTAAACCAATCAAAGACCTCATCTTTGGTCTTTAGAAAATAGATCCAAGTCTTCTTGGAATAGTCATCAATAAAAGTGACAAAATATTCACTTCCACTAAGAGCTTTGGTGGACATAAGGCCACAAATATCTGAGTGTATCAATCCCAACATGCCTTTTGCTCTGTTATCACTTCTGGGAAATGTTGCCTTAGCGTACTTCCCAAGTATGCAGCCTCTACAAACGTTGTCATGCTCAGTTGTGTTAGTACCATGGACTCTACATCTGATGAGTTAGTACCTATAGCGTTTTCTACTTGGACCTCCTTGGACCCTAACTTTTTACTGATTGAAATATCCTGCAATGTAGTTTTCTTCTTCTTATACCAGAGCTTTAAGAATTTCTTCTGCACATTGATATTGAAAGTACCAACGGATTCCATCCAAGGGTATTCCAAAACAACATCCACATTATCCATATCTGAAGTGTAAAAATCAGAATGCAAAACATACTTAGCCATAAAAACCTTCAATTCTTTATAAATTTGAACATCCTCGTTATCAGCCTCTGTGTTTTCAATGTGTTATGCTGGAACTCGCAATTTTTTTGCCAAAATAACATTGAAAAAATTATGTTGGCAACTAGGATTGATAGACACGATGACCTTCTCTTTCTGAATATATATATGAACATGTAATAAGGAGATACCAGCAGAAAATAACCCCTTCTATTTCTCATTATCATGTTTTCTAGCATGAGACTATTTGTAGAAAAGGACTTTTTCAAATTCTTCATCGAGAAGGCTTACCAACTTCTTTTTATCAAGTGAGTTTCACCATATGGCAGCCTCATCTTTAAAAAGAATCCATGTTACCTTTTTCCAAAATCTCAGACATTTTGACTTTTCCCTTTTTAGGAATTCTTCAATAGTAGAGCCATTATAGTTCCCTGTAAAACACATCTTAGTAGAAGTCATGAAGAAGAATGAGGGTTTTGAAAAAAAATATTTACTTCGGAAAATCTAAAATGGCCACAACTTGGTCAATATGGATCAAAATCCTTATTATAGCTTGTTTTCGGAAATGGAACGATCATTCTACATTTTTCCATGTGACTGAAATCTCAAACTGGGAGCCCTTGAAACTCTGATTCGCACTGCAACTGTCATACTGTCACAAAAATTTTTGAAAAAAAAAATAGTTGATTTTAAATCAACGATATCTCCCTTATCCAAACTCTGATTCGACCGATTTTTTTTTTAAATTGGGTGATTTTTCAAGAGCTCGGATATGCAATATGTTTTCTGAAATTCTACACAAAAACTTCAAAAAATGACAGGAGAGTCGTTGTCCATGAATTGTTGTCAGAAAAATTTCCGCAAAACAATTGATTTTAAATCAGCAATATCGCCCTCATCCGAACTCCGATTAGGTTGATTTTTTTTTTTAATTTGGGTGATTTTTTAATATCTCAGATCTGCAATTAGATTTCCAAAATTCCCTACAAAAACTGCAAAAATTTACTAGAGAGTTGTCGTCCACGAATTGTCATCAGAAAAATTTCTACAAAACAGTTAATTTTAAATCAATGATTTCTTCCTCATCCGGACTGTGATTCAACTGATTTTTTTTTTTTAATTGGGTATCCTTTTGCAAGGAATTCAGATCTACTATTTGTTTTTGCAAATTTTGCACCAAAGGTTTTAGATCTGATCTGCAAACTCACTGCCCAAAAAAAATCTTGCAAAAAAAAAAAAAAAAATCTCCTTGTTTTGCCCAAGAAAGAGCTCTGATACCACTTGTAATAGATTTGTCGTGCAAATATATTAAAATGAAAAATATGCCCAGAAATAACATGATAAATGATAGAACTTCAAACTTTTATTAACGAAAACCCTTGAGGTGGGGTAACACCATACAAATACTAAAGATCTGAAGTTCTATCATCTATCTTGTTATTTCTGGGCATATTTTTCATTTTAATATATTTGCACGACATATCCACTACAAGTGGTATCAAAGCTCCTTCTTGGGCAAAGTGTGGAGAAATTTTTTTTTTCATTTTCGCAGAAATTTTTTGGGCGGTGAGTTCGCAGATTGTATCTAAAAATTTTGGTGCAAATTTTTCGAAAACAAATAGAAGATCTGAATTCCTTTTGAAAAAATGTCCAATTTCAGAAGGAAAAAAAAAATAATAATAATAAATAATTAAATAATTATATATATATATATATATATATATATATATATATATATATATATATATATATATATATATATATATAACAAACAAACAACAACAACAACAACAGTCGAATAAGAGTCCGGATGAGGGAGATATTGTTGATTTAAAATCAGTTGTTTTGCAGAAAAAAAAATTACGGCAATTCTTGGACATCTCTCCAGTAAATTTTTGTAGTTTTTGTAGGGAATTTTGGAAAACTAATTATAGATTTGATATCCTCTTGAAAAATCACCCAAATTATATTAAAAAAAAAAAACTCGACCTAATTGGATTCCATACAAGGAAGATGGTTGATTTAAAATCAGTGGTGTTGGAGAAATTTTTCTAACGACAATTCGTGGATGGCGGCTCTCTTGTCATTTTTGCAGTTTTTGTGCAGAATTTCAGAAAACAGATTTTATATCTGAGCTCTTCTTGAAAAATCACCCAATTTCAAAATAAAAAATTGGTCGAATCAGAGTCCAGATGAGAAAGATATCGTTGATTTAAAATCAGCGATTTTTCATTAATTTTTGTGACACTGGGACAGTTGCAGTGCAAATCTCAGTTTTCTAAATGCCCAAATCGGGATTTCAATCACATAAGAAAATGCAAAATGGTCATTCTATTTCCGAAAACAAACTATAATAAGTATTTTGATCCATATTGACCAAGTTGTGGCCATTTTAGATTTGCCTCATAAAGTAGGTAATTTTTTTCAAAACCCGCATTCTTCTTCATGGTTTCTACTAGGATGTGTTTTACAGGAACAGATGATGGCCCTATTATTGAAGAATTCCTAAAAAGGGAAAAGTCAAAATGTCTAAGATTTTGGAAAATGATAACATGGATTCTTTTTAAAGATGAGGATGTCATATGGTGGGACTCACTTGACAAAAAGAAGTTGGTAAGCCTTCCCGATGAAGAATTTGAAAAAGTCATTTTGGACAAATGGTCTCATGTTAGAAAACAAGATAATGAGAAGCATAAGGGGTTATTTTTTATAGGTATCTCTTTACATGTTTATGGATATATTCAGAAAAAGAAGATCATTATGTCTATCAATCCTAGTTGTCAACATAATTTTATCAATGTTAATTTGGCAAAAAAATTGCAAGTTCCAGTAAAACACATTGAAAACACACAAGTTTATAATGACGATGTTCAAATCTATAAAAATTTGAAGATTTTTATGGATAAGTATGTGTTTCATTCTGATTTGTACACTTCAGATATGGATAATGTGGATGTTTTTTTGGGATACCCTTGGATGGAATCCGTTGGTACTGTCAATATTAATGTGCAGAAGAAATTCCTGAAACTCTGGTATAAAAAGAAGAAAATTACATTGCAAGATATTTCCATCAGTAAACAAGTAGGGTCCAACGAGGCCCAAGAAGAATACATTATAGGTACTAACACATCAGATGTGGATTCTGTGGTGGAAGTAATAATAGAAGACAAGCAAAAGTCGCAAACGGCACAATAGGTACCAGATACCACTCAGGCTCCATCAGGTGGTGAATTGAAGAAATATACACCATCAGTTAAAACTTCAGCATATCACCACCCAAACCACCCAGCCAGACAACAACCAGCAAGGGGGAAAAGAATTAGCAACAAGGACAACAACCCCTATATGACACATAGAGAGGTGCGACGAGCCACCCACAGCACATCGACGCAGAGGAACCACCAAAAACAACTTCCATCTCAAGCGAGCGAGGCACCAACTAGATCGAGTGTTCACCTTTCTCTAGGATGGCTAGATGCATGTGCATGGTACCAGTGGACTACTCTTTTGAGTAGATCTTATTATTTGTGTTATTCTCATGTTTCGGGGACAAAACATGTTTAAGGGGGGTGGAATGTAGTGTACGTAGGGGGGATAATATGGGGTACAGAGAGAGATACCCAAAGGAATAATATGATGTAATGATTAAGGATGATAAATAAATGGGCCATAGTTTATAAATAAAGTGGTTAACCCGCATTATGCAAGGGACCACAAATAGTTAAGAAATAATGTGATAAGCTCATGGTATTGGATGTATGGTATTTAGAGACCCATGGCAATGACCCATGGTATTGTATGTATGAAGCCTATATAGAGGCTAGAGACTCCCCATTGAGGATGTCAAGTATTATTGTATTGACAAGCGTATGGCTTGTGCAGTGTTATCCTTCCTTAAGGAGTAGTTGTATGGTGTTACCTACCTCAATGGTTTTGATTAAGAAAGAGTTGAAGTTCTATCATCTATTGTGTTATTTTTGGGCATACTTTTCATTTTAATATATTCACACAGCAAATCTACTACACAAATAGACCTTTAGATTGATCTACATGGTCATTCATATAAAACATTCTTTCTCCTCTAAGTGTTTTGTGACATGAACCTTCTATTGAGGCCCTCCCTAGTTGGATTTCTGATCTGCCAACCTCTTTCTATAGAGCTTCTCCATGTGTCCTACCTTGCCACAATAGTGACAAGTGATGGTCTTTAGGTTCTTGGTATATCCTCGTCATTTCCTTGATTGGGTTTCTTTGTCCATTTCTCTTCACCCTTGACATTGGCTGCAATGGCCTCTTTTGAACCCTCAATCTCGCTGCTGCTACCGAATTGTTTTTCATATATGTCCTATTGTAAGAGCTTATTGCAAAGCTCTCCAAACTTCAAGTCAACATCCATAGTTGTGATGTTCATGGTCTCCATGAAGTGCTCTTTAGCTCATGTTAAGTTTTTTAGAGTGATAACCACCATATCCTCCTCTCCCTGCCAATGGCCTCCAACTATTCTCGAATGTCCTTGATCTTGAGCAAGGACTCCTGTAATGAAGCACCCTCACTCATCGTGATTGACAATAGCATGTTTTCAAGAAAAAGGCGTTGCCCTTGTCTCAAGTCTCATGCATATCTATCAAATGTTTCCAAATCAACGCAAAAGTCTTCCATTTTAAACCTCAGGAAGCATCCCATCAGTTACGAAAATTTGAGCAACACCATCGCTTCATTGTCTTGTCCAACAGTGAGTCAAGTATCCTTATCGAGGGCAATATCTGACAAACACCTGTACTCCAATATAACCAACATAAGTTGTATCGACATATTGTAATTCTTCCCAAAGAAATTTGACAAACACATGTACTCCAATATAGCCAACATAAGTTGTTTCGACATATTGTAGTTCTTCCCAAAGAAATTTGGTTGCTTTCCAGTATGATGTTGGGAGACCAAGCCGTGCGTACAAGTTAATTAGTCTAGAAAACTAGATTGAGTCACAAAATAACTAAATTATCCTCCCTAAAACTACAATACGGGAGAAGATATACTTGTATACTTGCTTGAAGCTACTATTAAGGCCACGTATCATTGGAAGACATCCAGATTGCTGAAAGAGCTACCCTAAATTTGTCCAAGAAAAGAAACATAGTTAAATATGTGTATTAATAATTGAATTCTCACAGACTTGGAATGATTTTGTTAGGTCCTTAAAATATTAGTGATTACCCCATTACTATTGTAGTTATATCCCTTATTAATATTGTTGTGCCCCTATTGTCCCCATATTGTTATTATTGTGCCCCATAGAATCCCTCTATTGTTATTTTTGTGCCTTTATATTATTATTGTTAGGTCGGTTGGGTTATATTGTGACTCCTTAGACTCCTATATATAGAAAGGAGGTTTTGTCATTTGAATCATCAAAGAATCATTCATTTGCGTAATGTAAAGGAGGTTGCCCCCTCGAAGAGGTTGAATTCTAAGGCGTTGATCTATCTTTTCTATCTTTTTGTGAGCTGGTTTCATAACATTTGGTATCAAAGCTTTGGATTCTAGGGTTTCGCTGCTCCAAATAGGTCATCGTGGCATTTTCGCTATAACTTTTTTTCTGCGATGTTTCAGAAGCGAAAAAAAAACCCATTTGAGAAGAAATCACACTGAACCTTGGATCTGAATTTCAGAGCTTTTCGCGCTATATTTGTGGAGATATGATCTGAGGAAGTTGGTCTTTTTGCAGACACCTGAATTACATTCCAAACAGGTGACCTGGGGAAAATCATTATAACTTTCTCTCTAAGCATCAGATTGAAGTTTCGTAAGAAGGTAAAGAAAGAGGACGGACTATAGTTTCTTGTATATATTTTTCAGAGCCAAAGGTCGAAACAGGGACACGTGGCATGTTGTACAAGTTCGTTCTATTGAACCAGTCTATAATTAGGTCACTGTGGGAGATTTGGCATAACTCTTCCTTGGAGAATCCAATTTGAATCAGACTAGTGGCATTGGAAAGAGGACACGGAGGGCTACTACAGGTCGCAATTTTAGAACTGGCTGATCCGAAATTACAGAGATACATCAGAGGCAATATTGAGCTCCTACAAAGTGAAAAAAGGTGTGTAGATTTTTTTAAATTTTTGCTTAAGCTTGCTTTGAAAAATTATTTTGAAAGAACTCAAAGGACATAGTAGAGCATTATTATCGGTAACTGATGCCCCAAGGAAAGAAAATGCAAACACCTAGTAAGCAACCTGAAAGCTCTAGCATGACTCATGAAGAAGAGGAAGAAATGTTACATGATATATCAAAATTACAAGACCAAGTGCAACAAATGTCACTCTCACAAAATCTAACAGAAGCTAAGATAAATGGCATCGAATCTAAGATAAAGGGCATGGAAGCTAAGATGGACAATTTGACGATAGATTTGAAGAGAGACATGGCATATTTGAAGACAGATTTGAAGACAGACATGGCAGATTTGAAGCCAGATTTGACAAATTTTCTATAAGAATACTTACAAATGGTGAAAGGGTAGTAAAGGAAACTCATGATGCAGACAAAAGAAATGGTAATCATGATTTCATAGACTCTAATGTTGGATCGAAGACCCACCATATTCCAAAAATCGATATGAGGAAGTTTGATGGCAAGGATCCAGCAACATGGATATTACAGATGGAGCAATTCTTCGATCTCAATAATGTGCAAAACACACAAAAGGTACGTATTGCAACTTTATATTTGGAACCAAATCAGTTTGTATGGTATCAATGGCTTTGCTCTCGTAAACAAATTATCACTTGGGCAATTTTTACGGAAGAATTGACAGCACATTATGACGATACAAAAAGCAACACTTTTTTTAGCCAATTGATCAGTCTCAAACAAAAGGGTTCAATAATGGAACACATTGAAGAGTTCCAAAAATTGAACATAAGGGTAAAAAATATTCCATAGGAGCATAGGATTGATGTGTTCATAGGGACTTTAAAGGATAATATCCAACATGATGTTCGCCTTTGGGAACCTGATTCATTAGAGAAGGCATTCAGGTTAGCAAGAAAAATGGAAAACAAAATTATGACAACCAGGAAGCATACCACTCACAACTATAAAGATGGAAGTGTTGTTGCCCCTAGTCTTCCACAACCCATAAGGTTGACACCACAACAATTGGAAGAAAAAAGAGCAAAAGGGCTTTGTTACAGTTGTGATAGCAAATACACTAAAGGTCATAAGTGTGCTAAAAAGAAATTATCCTACATAGATTGTGAAGAGGAAGAAGAAAAGAAGCAAGAAAGGTCAAAAGAAGAGGATATACTCTGTGGAGCACTTGGAAGGTATGCTTTTTGACAAGAAATCTAGTGGTTTTTCAATAATATTTCTAACCTTTTCTGCATTATGAGTCTAAAGAATATAAGGGTTTTGATAAATTGTGTGAAAATGGACAAACGAAGCTCAATCACTAATAATTGATGTTTTCTATGCAGAAGGACGCGGAAACAAGGAATCATCGAGTAAAAACAAGAAGCGAAGGGAAAGTAACTGCTGTCCCGTCGACAGGGAACCGGATGCGGACAAGATCAAGTAAAATTAGAGCTGAATAGTCCAGGAAAAGAACGCAGGATACCGAGACGGAGAACGCAA
The DNA here is from genome assembly GCA_031772625.1 of Pinus tabuliformis. Taxonomy (NCBI): domain Eukaryota; kingdom Viridiplantae; phylum Streptophyta; class Pinopsida; order Pinales; family Pinaceae; genus Pinus; species Pinus tabuliformis. The sequence continues at coordinate 1,927,895,230 of CM062818.1, read as the reverse complement.
GAAAGGAAAGAGAAGAACTGAACGATTAGAGAATCCCTCAGGATCTTCGATCCTGAGGAATCGCTGCTTTAAGCTTATCTTTTGTATCTAGATATCTCTGTCATTTCTGTTATATAAAGGTACCACGCCATCGAGTGTGGGGGACGACTGTTGTTGTAATTACAAGCTTCAGAACAACTTTGATCATTAAGTTTTGTTAAGACCTGATTTTGTATACTTTTGTTAATGCAATCAATATAAAGGACTTGGTGTTCACTTCGTTTCTGCATCTGAAGTAACTTTAAGCAGTGTACCATTGGTAGCCAAGGGCCCAGCTCCGACGGTCACTTGTTGTTGTATCATACGGTGATTTGTGTGGTTTGCTTATTTCTCTTGTTTCAGTATTCCGATATATCTTTTATATGATAGACTATGCTTCCTAATTAATATCTGAATCTGAATAAGTTCTTTAACCCACGTCTCTGTATTACACAAAGTGAATCTATTCGAATTGCATCCATTTCTATAGCAAGATATTGGTATGAATGTTATCATCATTGGATTCATATAAAATAAGTATTTGCGAGGCTTGAAGATAATGTCACTTTGTTCAGAAACATAATCACATCATACATTACTCTCGGATTGCTACAGTAGTCTAGAACGTGTACATACATCGGAGTTTGCTGTTCCATTTGAGTTTGTTGTTCCAATTTATATGATTGACGTTTCCTGTTTATGATAGTTTGCTGTTCCATTTAATTACTGTTGTTCCATTTTAGAATTGTTGTTCCATTTTACTTTCGCTAATCTGCCTTTATTGATTTTGCGTGATAGCAGGCCTAAGGCTGTCGTGAGCCCAGCAAGACACTGCCTAGTTCCCAGACCTATAAGTCCATGCTTTGGTTTTCTTTCTTTATCAGTTTCTAAAGGGAAGGGTTATTGTTTCCGTACCCTTGACTGATCAACTGCTTTGTGTGATTTTATCTTTTGAGTTGGTTTAGTTACAGCTTAGTGTTTGTTTCCTTTCAAATCATTAGAACGCTATACTACCGAGCATTACTTGGACAAAACAGCCTCGGATTGAGTTACTCCTTGAAAGAACAAAACGATCCTGGATTGACTTAATAATGTGGAATAATTGGTGGTGTGAGAGACCCTAGTTATCGCTCTACATTTTGGCGCCGTTGCCGGGGAAGGGGTAATAGCCATTTGTCCTTTATAGAGTAGTGTGCAAATCTGCTAGGAGGGAGTTGGATTTTAAAAACGGAAGGTAAGAACCTGTGTACGGAGCATGTAAAAGCCCTGCTCCACCGTCCGCTTTCCTAGCAGAATTGATTGGTTAAATAGGATTTAGCAGTTTAATTGGAGTGCATGACTAAGCAGAAAAAGTTAGAGAAAGATCAAAAGCCTCCATCCAAAGCCAAGGGGCCGGTGACCCTTGGACGAACGACCTTCATAGACGAAATCTATAAGAAAGCCGACTCTCAGCCATCAGTAGGTTATAAGAAAGTCAATTCTAAACAGCCTACTAGTTCCCTTCAGGCCTCGGGATCACCATCTGAAGCCTTTGCTGAAGTGCACAGTTAAACAGAGGAGCAGGATTTTCAAGAAATTGAAAATTTGACTCCTGGACCATTGCACGAAGGGACCCAAAGTAACCTTTGTGAAGGAGAAGGAGAAACAGGGGAAATCGAGGAACCTAGATCTCCTATTGAATTAAACCAACCTTTAAATAGCCCGGACAAGGGAAGCGTTGTAAAAATCCTTGTTGAAGGAATTCATTCACCGCAGACAGTTGGGGCCATTATCATCCCTGATCAAGGGAGTGGTGTCAAGACAATCCCTGTTAAGACTACCCCTCCTCAACCAAGGAACACTCTCTTGGAAATTCCTGAAGATTACTGGCATATATTCGATCCCATGGCGCAGAATCAGCCAAACACCCAGACCTCCACATTGCAATATCCGATAGTAGATTATGCAGCAAATGCGCCCATGAAAGCCATCCCTCTCCAGCATATTCCCACATTTCATGGCCTTACATCAGAAGATCCGGACGCATTCTTGTTCGAATTTGATGTATTATGTAGAGGATACGATTACACCACCGATCCCCAGAAACTGAAATTGTTCCCCTCTACATTAAAAGGGGCTGCGTTAAGATGGTTTATGGGCTTAGGTGGTGGGGTTATTAACAATTGGGATCAAATGAAAGAAGCCTTTTTAAAGAAATATCAAGATTACTGTAGGTCAAGAGAACTAAAAGATGAAATCTTTCAAATGTCAGCCAGACCAAACGAAACCCTAGAAGAATATGTGGAACGTTTCCAATATAACTTGCAAAGATCCCCTTATGCATCGCTACCTCTGCCTGATAACGTGTTGAAAACTGCATTAATTAGAGGTATGAAAGAACAATGGATCGAAACGTTAAACATTATGGGGAAAGGAGACATTTATCAGGAAAATTTTGCTGATATCATTGATCTGTGTATCAGGAGCTCAAGAGGCAGCACGAGGATAAAACCAGCGGAATATGATCGCTTCCCCAGAGATAACAGAACATCAACAGAGGGAGTAACATGGGTGGAACTTGCAAATTTGCTAGAAAATTTTAAAACTGATATCCTAGGAACATTAACTACACAACTTGACATTATGCAGGCTAAACAGAAGCAAGCCGAGGCGGAGCAAAATCTAGCAGTTTTTTGCCCACGATGCAGGAAGAAACACAGCCACAAGGAATGCCCGCTGGATACAGTCCAAATATGTGCTATCTGTACCAAGGACCACCTGACTGAAAGCTGCCCTTCACTTCCTGGTTTGAAGGCAGTATACAAAGAAGCAGAAGAGGAGCCAGAACCAGCATATTTTATTAACCAGCGTCGTCAATGGCAGCCTAGGCAATCAGGTATGTTTTCAGACCCCTCCTCTTCTTTTCAATCCCCGCAGTTCAATACTCAGCAACAGAATATGTGGCAAAACCAGTCTCAACCCCCGTTTTCAAATTGGTCACCTCAAATGTTTCCTACTCCGAATCCTTGGATGTCCCAATTTGGTTGGCCAAACTGCCCTTATCCTCCACCATATTGGCAGAATAATTCATATCCTCCGCAGTGGACCCCTTCCACTTCGTAAAGCTCATCCTGGCAGACAAGCTGGCCAAGATCGACATATCAGCCAGCAGGATCAATTCCGTTCCCTCAACCGACTCTGCCAGCCTTACAACAAAACCCCCAGCCTAATCTGAGACCGCAGCTCCCAGCCCAACCCAACCCTAATCCAAATAATAGACCAGTTCAATCTCTTCAAATTATATAATCCTTAGAAATTGAATCTGATCTGCGGGAGTGCAACGATCTTCAGTTAAGATCTGGGCGAATAATAGAAACAGAGGGAGACAAAACAATTCGCATTGAAGATCAGTTACCAATAGAACAACCCCCACAACAGAAGGATGAAAACAAAGAGCAAAACAATAAACAAGCAAGTACATCCTCTCCTCCTTTCCCAGAACGATTAGTCATATCTCGACCTATACAATCTCCAGACTTCGACATTTTGGGAGAATTACAAAATTTGTATATAAAGATTCCATTCCTCCAAGCCATACAAGATATTCCTATATATGCAAAAACCATAAAAGAATTGTGCATCAAAAAAGCAAGGAGGAATACAAATACTAACCCCAGAGTCCAAGTAGTTGGTACTTTATCCGACCTACTATCAGGAAAAGAGGCACCTATCAAATATGAAGATCCCGGGAACCCAATTGTAACTGTCCAAATCTATGGCCAAACCCTGACTAACGCTCTAGTTGACCTGGGAGCTGCAACCAACATTTTGACAACCTCCACCTGCCAAAAGCTTGGCATCACGTCAGTAGAACCTACCTCTACTCTGTTAGAATTGGCAGATCGATCTGTAGTTCGACCAGAAGGTACTCTGAATGATGTCATGGTTTCCGTAGATTCCTGGGAGTATCCCACAGATTTCCTGGTAATTAATCCTAAAACCCGACTAGATGGACATCCGTTAATCCTAGGCAGACCCTGGCTTGCTACTGCCGATGCCTACATTGGTTGCCGGCAGGGAAACATGACTATAACTAAAGGACCAGATGTTAAAAATTTAATTTTATATCCTCCAGCACAGCCAAGCCTTCCAATGATTAAAACTAACTCTTATCCTGTGTCATATCTTGCTAACAATATCAGATCTCCATTAACTATACAGAAGGCTTTAGACTTTAAAGATCAAACAGAAGACGACGCCATTAACAATTTTATTAGTCAAACTGAAGCTAGAACACATATGCAGTGTTTTATGATAGAAGCAGCATTTGATAGTGAGCTAGAAGAAGATCCTTTAAAAGATCTGCATGACCAAACAATACCAGTAACTGTTGTTGCCAATAGAAAAGTAGTGGAAATTGAACCTGGTAAAACTCTGAATATTAACGCCAACCTTACATCAGATCAAGAAATAAAGCTTGTTAATCTGTTACAAAAATACAAGGATGCATTTGCGTGGGATTATCCTGACATGAAGGGGATTGATCCTCAATTATGCACCCATCACATCTATATAGAGAAAGATGCAAGACCTGTCTGTCAGCCACAAAGAAGACTCAACCCTCACCTAAAAGAGATAGTAAAAGACGAACTTCAGAAGCTCTTAGATGTTAACTTTATTTACCCTATCTTTGACAGTAAATGGGTCTCTCCCCTTGTGGTGGTACCCAAGAAAAATGGAAAATGGAGGATTTGCGTGGATTACAGGGAGTTAAACAAGGCTACACAGAAGGATCACTTTCCCCTCCCATTTATAGACCAAGTATTGGACACGTTAGCAGGGAAGAAATTTTTCTCCTTCCTGGACGGCTTCAGTGGATATAACCAAATCCAAATTGCCCCTGAAGACTAGGATAAAACTACCTTTACGTGCCCCTGGGGAACGTTTGCCTATCGAGTATTACCCTTCGGCCTATGTAACACCCCTGCTACATTTCAAAGGGCTATTCTCGGTATTTTTGCAGATCTAATAAACGATGGACTTGAGGTGTATATGGACGACTTCACACCGTATGGGGATGAATTTGATCCAGCTCTGGATACCCTGGAAAAAGTTCTACAACGTTGCTTTGCTACCAAACTCTGCTTGAGCCACGAAAAGTGCTACATGATGATGACGGAAGGGCTCATTCTAGGGCACTACATTTCAGCAGCTGGCATCCAGGTAGACCCTGCTAAAATTCAGATTCTTTTGCTCATCCCTACCCCTACTACTCAAACAGAGGTACGTAGTTTCCTTGGATTTTCTGGATATTATAGATGATTTATAGAACATTATTCACGAATTGCAGCACCTCTATGTGCCTTAACTGGTAATGTTGATTTCTTGTGGACAGAGAAATGTGACCAGGCTTTTAAAGAATTGAAAAAGTTGCTGTCAATAGCTCCAGTCCTTCGAGGACCAAACTGGAATTTTCCATTCCAGATCTCATCTGATGCCTCGGATACAGCAATCGGTGCAGTCCTAGGACAAGAAGAGGATAAGAAGCCATACGCTATTTACTATATTAGCAAAAATTTATCCTCTGCCGAACTCAATTATATTGTTACTGAAAAGGAATTCCTGGCTGTAATTCATGCTGTTAATAAATTTAGGCATTATATTACAGGTTATCCTGTTGTGTTATATACAGATCATTCTGCTATCAAATATCTAGCAAACAAACCTGTCACGAATGCTAGAGTAACTCGATGGTTGATCCTGTTGCAGGAGTTCGACATCACAATTAAGGATCGACCTGGCAAGGAGAACCCTGTAGCCGACTTCCTCTCAAGAATACCCAAATCAATCGAAATAGCAGCAGTAGAAGATCAATTCCCTGATGAACATCTGTTTGCCATTGCCATTCGAACACCCTCGTATGCTGATGTCGCCAATTACCTTGCAGTGGGTAAGTTACCAAAACACCTAACCCCTCAGGAACGAAAGCAAATTGTTCAAAAAAGCACTCGATTTTCGTGGATTGGAGACCATTTATTCCATACAGGGGCAGACATGCAAATCAGGAGGTGTATTCGAGAGGATGAGATCCTAGACATCTTAAAAGCTTGTCATAATGGACCATGCGGGGGGCACTTTGCCGACAAAAGAACAGCACATAAAGTACTACAGGCAGGATACTATTGGCCTACAATTTTTAAGGACGCGAAAAAGTTTGTACAAGCCTGTGATAGCTGCCAGCGAGCAAGAAAACCTGGTCAAGCTGATGAAATGCCTCTGAGACCACAAGTGGTTATTGAGCCATTTGAATGATGGGCTCTCGATTTCATCGGGCCCATTAATCCACCATCAAACCAGAGGACATACATCCTGGTAGCAACAGACTATGTTACTAAATGGGTTGAGGCTGAATCATTAGCTAGGGCTACAGAAGATTCGGTAATACAATTTTTGTTCCATTTGTTTGTACGTTATGGACTTCCGAGAGAAGTAATTACAGATGGTGGACCACAATTTGTTGGAAATAAACTAGCTGCAACACTTAACAACTATCATATCCAACATAAGATCACTACTCCCTACCATCCGCAGGCAAATGGACAAGTAGAAAACAGTAACAAGATAATTGAATCAATCTTAACAAAGACTATCGCATCACACAGGCGTGATTGGGCTGCTCGGCTACCTGAAGCACTGTGGGCTTATAGAACCACATGGAGAAGTACGACAGACTATTCACCTTATCAATTGGTGTTTGGGAAACAACCAATCTTTCCTATCGAATTTGAGATCCAAACACTACGAACTGCACAAGAGGTCGGCTTAGATCTGAATGAGGCACAGATCAATCGACTACGACAAATCAACGAATTGGATGAGATTAGGCTCTCTGCATTACAAAACACAGCATTAATCCAACAGCAGCGAGTTAAGTGGCATGATGCACTTATAAAGAATAAAGTCTTCCATGAAGGAGACTGGGCTCTGTTATACGATTCTCGGTTCCAGGATTTCCCGGGGAAACTCCAGACTCGCTGGCTAGGACCATATGAGATCCAGAAGGTGCACGACAATGGGACCCTCACTCTGATCACAATTGACGGTTCTGGACATACGTTCAAAATAAATGGCCACCGAGTTCGTCTCTATCGAAGACCTCTTACTCGGGAATCCTTTTGTCAACAGCTACAGCAAGATACTGATTTGGAGATCTTAGGAGAGGAAGCAAAATCTTCCTCACCTATAACTTAAGCAACTTGTTTTTCATAATTTGTACATAACATCCTGTACATATGTTCTTTTCATCTTTGTTTGTAGTATTTTTGTTACCTTATTTTGCACAGCACTTTTTGATTTTGCTGTTCCTTTTCAAAAGGAACAGCACTGGTTTGATTTTGCTGTTCCTTTTCAAAAGGAACAGCACTCGTGTGATTCTGTTGTTCCTTTTCAAAAGGAACAGCACTTTTGGTGTTTGATGTTCCTTTGCGAAAAGGAACAGCACTTGGTGTTTTGCTGTTCCTTTGCGAAAAGGAACAGCACTTTTTGCTTTGATGTTCCTTTGCGAAAAGGAACAGCACTTTTTGCTTTGTTGTTCCTTTGCGAAAAGGAACAGCACTTTTTGCTTTGTTGTTCCTGTGCGAAAAGGAACAGCACTTTTTTGCTTTGTTGTTCCTTTGCGAAAAGGAACAGCACGTGTGGATTTTTGTTGTTCCTTTGCGAAAAGGAACAGCACTCTTTGTGCTTTGTTGTTCCTTTGCGAAAAGGAATAGCACTCGCATATTTCTTTTTCCAAGATACAGAATTTGGCTAATTATGCTATTTCTTTTCCACAAGATAACTCATTTACATGCTTCTCTTAGAGAGGACACCATCAGAACCTTTCTGCTCCTATTGGGACATTTTGCGATTATGCTCTCCTAAATCCTTTAGATATAGCAATGACATTATGCAATGAACATAAAGCATGATATACCGAAACCAGCATATCATAAATCGCTACTATTTTAACAGTCAGTATATATAAGAAGACAAGAGGAGGGACATTAACTTTTGTCTTCAGTGTCATTATCTTATTCCCGAACCGTGGTTTGGTAATTTTTATCATGTCGATCTCCCTAAAAACTTTCTTGATCATTACTGAGGAATATGAGCAAACGATTTATATATGTCTGTTGGGATTGCAAGACTTCTTCCACCATTCCCCGCTCTTAAGGAGTGCGGAACCACCCTTATGTGTAATTGAACAAAGAAAAAGAGAAGTGTGCTGCAAAAGAAGAATAAAAGAAAAAATAAAAACAAGATATGAAATCGTCAAATGCAGGATAGGGGGTCTCATTCAGAGCCAGCCTACCAAGATCATAAGGATGGAAGCGAAGTGGCATTCCCATTACGGCCACCACACCAGGGATATGGTCCAAAGGTAAAATAACAAGAAAACCTTGGAACAGGAGGTCTCATCACGAGCCGTCCTGACCACGTTTCGTGCCTACCTTGTGAATGGCATTATGGTTATCTGGTCACCAAGCCAGCATAATGGCCTGCATTTTGACAAAGCACTCTTCAGTAGATACACAAAGGATAATGGTTCCGGAGGGTGAGATAAACAACTTTGCCAAGGTTATGAACACCTGTTGGCAGCAGAGCTCTGTTAATGGCATTGGAGTCGTAATATTTACACCAACAGGTATGATATTAAGTCTGTTTGTCTTTTATATCCTTTGGATGTATCATATGTCACACCCTGATATAATTATCGCATGAACATTATCACCAATCATGGCAACGAAATTGAAAATGACTACTGGAGACTTGGTACAGTTGACAGATGTCCAACCCCTCGGTTCCTCATTATATCACACTGGATTATCTAAAAAGCGATCCACTTTTCTGCCTTGGTTTCGGTACTCCATTGTCCTTTTACAACATGGCATAATTCTACCTGTTGTACTTTATGATTTGACTCCTAACTGGCTGCTGCTCCTCTCTTTGACGGCTGGGGGCAGCCTATCAGATCGCGGGGGGGAGGTAACCTCATTACTCCAATGGTTACGTGGCTGCACACCATTCGGGCAAAATAATGACACGATTTAACGGTATGATGATCTCATTCTACGAACTGCCATCCATGATCTTTCTCTTTGCTGCATGCTCTGCGAAGATCCTTCCTAAAATTAGCATCGAGTATCCTCTCTGCTTGGTAAATACTGCAAACAGTTGTTGTTTCATTCCTGAGTCTATTTCTGGAGTAAGCTATGGGCGGGAGGACAATCCGAAGTGAACCGCACAAGCTGACCGCGTCTGCTGCTGCCCGCGAAATTCTGGAAAATGCAGGATGGTTGAATTACTTCAACCGCCTGCAAGAATCGAATGAGGCTGTAGCGTTGGAATTCCTGCAAAATTTGCAGGAAAACCACTCTATAGTCGGAGGAAAGCGGATAGGAGTTACGGAGGACATTATCGCAGAAACCTCAGGATTACCAGCTGTTGGACCCAGATGGGAGCTGAAGAAGGAAAGACTGCAGAAAGTAATGGAAATTTTCCAAAGCGAAGGCCAAAGTCTGACAGTCAAAGGGAAAGGAGTTCTGCCGACAACACTGGGGGAAACCTGGACCGAGCTGGCGAAGATAGTGCAGAGCTATATCACCTACGAAGGGAGAAAAGATGTGGTAAGGGCTCGTCACTTAAAACTTCTAGCTGTTTTAAAGGGAAAATGTTCTGTAAATCTCCCTGCCCTTTTAAATTCGTTATTACATGATGTGGCCCGAAGCCTGAAGAAGGCTCAGCACACAGATACGGTTGTTAGCCACCACGGACTGATTCGGCTAATAATAAGCCACAGTCTTACCCAACAGCAAGGCACTTGGGAGGAATTGGTCGAAACAGTTAAAGAGGGACTGGCTGTACCACCCCCAAAATCTAAACGAACCTCCAGCACACTGGAACGTTCAGAAAAACATAAGAAGCCAGCAGCAGAAAAGCATGTTGTTTCAAAACGAAAGCAGTCCTCCAGCACGCCGGAACAATCAGAGAAACGTAAGAAGTCGGTGGCAGAAAAGCATGCTGTTTCGAAACGGAAGCAACCCTCTGATACGTCGGAACGACCAGAGGAACCTAGAGAACCTGTTGGCACTCCCAACCTGCCTGAAAGACCTAGGAAGTCAGCTCGATTGGTTCGAATACGGGGAAGGTTGGAAAAGATTCAGAAAACTGCGGCCCAACCAATTGAAATCGAGGACGAACCTCCAGAAGTGGAAGGTGAATTACCCGAAGGAAATGCTGAGCAATCAGAGGCTGGAACTAACCAGCCAGAAGGAGGAATTGAAGAAGGACACGACCAATCTGAAGGAGAAGAGACCACCAAGCGAGACAATCAAGAAGAAGAAAACGCACAATCTATGGGTAGCCCGTTGCAAGACCCTCCAGGAGAAGAGGAATTGGTAGCAGTTCTGGCCAATATGAGAGGATACGGCCAAGCCTCCAGTACAGGAGGCATCCTTGATGGCCCCGCAGAAGAAGAAGTACCCGAGGAAAGGCATGCAGAAGAGGCAGGGGAAGAAAACCTGCCTGGTAATGAAGCAGAAGACATCAATCCGGGACAATCTGTCCCCAGGACGCCGGAAGATGTTCCAGGAGAGGAAGAAGAAGTAAGATTGAAGGCCAAACCCTCTGCCGAGGCAAGGGAAATTGAAAAATTGAGGAAGAAGCACTAGAGGATGCTGGGCACGATAGCCAGACTCCGGCAACAAATTAGAATGTTGAAAGCCAGTCTGAGAATACAAAAAACTGCAAGGAAAAGGAAGAGGACCACGGCAGCAAGAACCCCGAGGGTTAGAGTTCGTTTTGATGGACGAAACCCCATCAGGAGACCTACTGTCGAGGAACAGTCTGCTGTTCCAAATGATAATGAGGAACAAGGTGTTGTTCCAATAGAAACTGCTGTTCCATCTGGCCCGGAAGAACGAATGGACATTCCAATGGAACAGCAAGAGGCTCCGATGGTAGGAAGACCACAGCAACCCTTTGTTCGCATTAAAAAGGAAACGGATAGCAAAGAGGTTCAAACAGAAGCACCCCCCTCGGGTGTAATTCGGGTCCAAAATTCCAAACAACGTAATAAGAAGGTCCAGGTTAAACTTCCAACTTCTACGGCTGTGTGGAAGAAAGACCCAAAAACCAGAACCTTGCATAAAATGATGAAGGAAGCCCAGCAGGAGGCCGAGAAGTTGCGAGAACAGACGGTCCCCAAGGAAAGATATGAAGAGCTCCAACAGCAACTTCGAAACATCAGTCAGTCTGAGAGCCAGGTCTTTGAAGGATGGCAGAAGGAGCAGGAAAAGGTTGCTAAGGTAACTCGTCGACTAGATAGTGTTGTTAAGCAGATGGACACCCTGTGTTCCTTGTATACTGATGTTTTGACTTGTAGAGCCCCTGCTAAAAATTATGCTTTGTTTTTGCTTGAACGATATTTGAGATTAAAAATAAAAGCTGTTAGGGCGGGAGCACCTATCCATATCAACACTGTTAATGATTTTATAGACTGCTGCAAGCACTATGGAGTTAAAGTTCAAAGGTTGTTATGTGAATTTTACCTGCACAATCTTGTCTTAGATCAGGAAACTGATTTGAATCCTGGCCCTTTCGTTGGCGATATACAATTCCAAGCCTTTATCTTATTTGGGGTGAATCAGTTAAAATGGCTTAAAGCTTACAACATCTTCCAGAGGCAAGAAAATAGTTTAGACCTATGGGTACGAGCTGAACCTAGGGACCCAGCGGCATTATGGAGAGAGCATAGGAGTGTGATGAGGATCCCAGGTGTCATGAAGATATTAGGTCCCATGCATGGAGACTTGATCCGAAATGGTCTGGAGTATTTCCTGACTATTAAAGACCATGCCCTCCATGCTGCAAAGTTTCGCTACCGAACCTCTAACCCAAACATCCAGCTCAGGGAACCCTTTAACTTTGAGAATTTTGAATTGGCTGCCAGTCGATTGAGTCTCTATGGGGAACGGATTCTGCGAGCAGGACCATTCTGGTTGGGGTATCGGTTTCGCAGCCCAATTATTTGGCATCCTGCACCTGGATATCAGGCCCTATATGAGATGCCTGCAGATCAGTTAGATCAGTTCTTTGACCATCTAGTTGCTAATCATGGTTGTCGACCTCTTCGTGAGATCCCTTCTCCGGCCTACTCTCTCACAGCCTTGCATGTCAATTATAACGTTTTCATGAGGACATGAAACAGGGTAAGCAGGGGGGTGTGTGGAGCACTTGGAAGGTATGCTTTTTGACAAGCAATCTAGTGGTTTTTCAATAATATTTCTAACCTTTTCTGCATTATGATTCTAAAGAATATAAGGGTTTTGATAAATTGTGTGAAAATGGACAAACGAAGCTCAATCACTAATAATTGATGTTTTCTATGCAGAAGGACGCAGAAACAGGGAATCATCGAGTAAAAACAAGAAGCGAAGGGAAAGTAACTGTTGTCCCGTCGACAGGGAACCGGATGCGGACAAGATCAAGTAAAATTAGAGCCGAATAGTCCAGGAAAAGAACGCAGGATACCGAGACGGAGAACGCAAGAAAGGAAAGAGAAGAACTAAACGATTAGCGAATCCCTCAGGATCTTCGATCCTGAGGAATCGCTGCTTTAAGCTTATCTTTTGTATCTAGATATCTCCGTCATTTCTGTTATATAAAGGTACCATGCCATCGAGCGTGGGGGACGACTGTTGTTGTAATTACAAGCTTCAGAACAACTTTGATCATTAAGTTTTGTTAAGACCTGATTTTGTATACTTTTGTTAATGCAATCAATATAAAGGACTTGGTGTTCACTTCGTTTCTGCATCTGAAGTAACTTTAAGCAGTGTACCATTGGTAGCCAAGGGCCCAGCTCCGACGGTCACTTGCTGTTGTATCATACAGTGATTTGTGTGGTTTGCTTATTTCTCTTGTTTCAGTAATCCGATATATCTTTTATATGATAGACTATGCTTCCTAATTAATATCTGAATCTGAATAAGTTCTTTAACCCACGTCTCTGTATTACACAAAGTGAATCTATTCGAATTGCATTCATTTCTATAGCAAGATATTGGTATGAATGTTATCATCATTGGATTCATATAAAATAAGTATTTGCGAGGCTTGAAGATAATGTCACTTTGTTCAGAAACATAGTCACATCATACATTACTCTCGGATTGCTACAGTAGTCTAGAACGTGTACATACATCGGAGTTTGCTGTTCCATTTGAGTTTGTTGTTCCATTTGAGTTTGCTGTTCCAATTTATATGATTGACGTTTCCTGTTTATGATAGTTTGTTGTTCCATTTAATTACTGCTGTTCCATTTTAGAATTGATGTTCCATTTTACTTTCGCTAATCTGCCTTTATTGCTTTTGCATGATAGTAGGCCTAAGGCTGTCGTGAGCCCAGCAAGACGCTGCCTAGCTCCCAGACCTATAAGTCCATGCTTTGGTTTTCTTTCTTTATCAGTTTCTAAAGGGAAGGGTTATTGTTTCCGTACCCTTGACTGATCAACTGCTTTGTGTGATTTTATCTTTTGAGTTGGTTTAGTTACAGCTTAGTGTTTGTTTCCTTTCAAATCATTAGAACGCTATACTACCGAGCATTACTTGGACAAAACAGCCTCGGATTGAGTTACTCCTTGAAAGAACAAAACGATCCCGGATTGACTTAATAATGTGGAATAATTGGTGGTGTGAGAGACCCTAGTTATCGCTCTACATACTCCAGGAACAAAGCCTAGATAAAAAGGAAATGAATCTGACCATATCTTGTAATGCATTGGCGGGAATTACCACTCCTCAAACCATCAATATAGAAGGACAAATCAAGAAAAAAAAGGTAATAGTGTTAATTGATTCAGGAAGTACCCACAATTTTATTCATTGTAAGGTAGCAAAAGAATTGAATTGCTTCCTACATCCAGCACCAGAGTGTCAAGTGATGGTTGCAAATGGAGGAACAATAAATTGCTCTGAAAAGTGCCATAATATCAAGCTATCCATGGGAGAATATGTATTGACTAGCCCAATGCTTTCTATTCCAATGGGAGGTGCTCATATTGTACTAGGAGTCCAATGGCTACAATCCTTGGGTACAATAGCTTTTAATTTTCAAGAACTTATCATAAAATTTTCTGCGGAAGGAAAGGAAGATGAATTAAGGGGTATTGCAGGGAAACCAGGAAAGATAATCAGCTCTAACGGTATGACAAAGCTTCTAAAAAAGGAACAAAGAGGTGTAATTGCACAATTATGTTCACTAGATGTTTCCACATCGAAATCATCTATTTCTCTAGATCTCCAAAAAGCCTTGGACAATCATTCCAAGGTATTTGAAACTCCTAAAGGTCTTCCACCTATTCGTGATCATGATCATGCTATTCATCTGATTCCAGGAAGTGTTCCTCCAAACACCAGGCCATACAGATATCCCTATGCCCAAAAGAGTGAAATTGAACGTATGGTTGCAGAAATGCTAGACACTGGTATAATTCAACCTAGTCAAAGTTCTTTCTCTGCTCCAGTAGTATTGGTGCACAAGAAGGATGGATCATGGCGCATATGTCTGGACTATAGGGAGCTCAACAAGCTCACTATTAAAGATAAGTTTCCCATTCCTGTCATTGATGAATTACTGGATCAATTTAATTCACCAAGTTGGATCTTCGTTAAGGATATCATCAAATCAGAATGAAGACTGAAGACATTCTGAAAACAGCATTTAGAACTCATGAGGGTCATTATGAATTTTTGGTCATGCCTTTTGGCCTTACCAATGCACCTTCTACATTTCAAGGTTTGATGAATTCCATTTTCAAAGCCACCCTTAGAAAATTTGTGTTAATATTTTTTGATGATATACTAATCTACAGCAAGTCTTGGAAGGATCATGTTGAACATGTTGACAGGGGGCTACAACTATTGGAGGATAAACAATTATATGCAAAAAGATCCAAATGTTTCTTTGGAGTACAAGAGGTGGAATATCTGGGTCATATTGTATCTCATGAAGGAGTTAAGGTAGACCCTAGCAAAATTAAAGCCATTAAGGAATGGAAAATCCCCACATCCATAAAGCATCTACAAGGATTTCTCGAGTTGACAGGGTATTATTGCAAGTTTGTTAAAAATTATGGGAGAATAGCAACATCTCTAACAACATTATTGAAGAAAGATGCATTTTCATGGACTCTAGAAGCAACAAAGGCCTTCGAACATCTTAAAGAGGCAATGTGCCAAGCACCGGTCTTAGCTACACCAGACTTCACAAAAACCTTTATTGTGGAATGTGATGCTTCAAGAAATGGAATTGGTGTTGTTTTAATGCAAGATGAAAGACCCATTGCTTTTGAAATTCGTCCAACCAAGGGAAAGTTTTTACACAAAGCCATTTATGAGAAGGAAATGTTGGAAATACTACATGCACTTAAGAAATTGTGACCCTACCTAATGGGAAGACACTTCAAGGTAAAATGGATCATGATCGCCTTAAATACTTTTTAAAACAAAGATTATCCTCTGAAGAACAACAAAAGTGGGTCACAAAAATGTTGGGTTATGACTTTGAAATCATCTACAAAAAAGGGAAGCAAAATTTGGTCGCAGATGCACTCTCAAGAAAGGATGAGGATGTGGAAGCATTGTTGTGCGCCATTTCTATTATCCAACCAGATTGGATAAACGAAGCAAGGGAGGAATGAAAGAATGATGAAGTGTGGGCATTTATTCAAAAGTTACAACAAGATTCCAGTACATCTGATACATTTAGCTGGAAAAATGATTCGTTATGGTACAAAGATCGCTTATACCTCTGTAAGAATTCTCAACTCAAACAAAATATTCTTATGGAATTGCACACTACTCCCTTAGGAGGGCACTCAGGATTTTTAAAAACTTACCATAGGGTTAAGAGGGAATTTTTTTGGGATGGCCTTAAATCGGATATTCAAAAGTTTGTGGAAAAATGTTTGGTTTGCCAACAAAATAAAGTTGAAACAATTAAGACCTCGGGTCTATTAAAACCTTCATCCATTCCAAGCCAATGTTGGGAGGAGGTTTCAACAAATTTTATCACAGGTTTACCCAAGTCTGAGGGAAAGAGTGTCATCATGGTGGTAGTTGACAGACTTACCAAGTATGCACACTTTTGTGCATTATCACATACATTTAAAGCCAATACAGTTTCTACTGCATTTATGGAAACAATTCAAAAGCTACATGGAAACCCAAAGATTATTGTAAGTGACAGAGATCCCATTTTCCCTGGAAATTTTTGGACAGAATTATTTTCTTGTCTCGGTACTCAGTTAGCTCATAGCTCATCTTATCATCCTCAATCTGATGGGCAAACTGAGATAGTAAACAAATGTTTGGAAGGATATCTTCGTTTCTTTGTATCTGATAAACAGACACAATGGGTCAAATGGTTGCCTCTGGCTGAATGGTGGTATAACACTTCCTTCCATACAACAACAAAAATGACCCCATTTATGGCACTTTATGGATATCAGCCACCATCCATCACATCATATTTAAGAGAACTTTCTAAGGTTCAAGCAGTGGAACATCACATTGAGCATCAACAACAAGTCCTCCAACTCTTAAAGGATAACCTCGTGTTGGCACAGAATAGAATGAAACAACATGCAGATCAAAATCACAGCGAAAGAAGTTTTGATGTAGGTGATTGGGTATTCCTACGGCTACAACCATATAAAAAAATGTCCATCAAGCAAGCTAAGAAGACTAATAAATTATCACCAAAGTATTATGGTCTGTACAAGGTGTTGCAAAAGATTGGTACTATGGCATACAAATTGGAGCTTCCTGCAGCTTCTCGAGTGCACCCAGTTTTCCATGTTTCATGTTTAAAGAAGGTTATAGGCGACAAGATCCCAGTTCAAACAGTATTGTCAGAACTTGACGAGGAAGGAAAAATTATATTGGAATCAGAAGCAGTCACAGAAACAAGAACTCAACAGCTACGAAATTGATCAATTTCGGAGTATCTCATCAAGTGGAAGAACTTATCAGCTGAAGATTCCACATGGGAGGACGAGAATTTTACACAGAAGCATCCAGAACTACTCAAGCATTGAGGACACCACTTTTTTGAAGGAAAGGGGCATGTTAGGTCCCTATAATACTAATGATTACACCATTACTATTGTAGTTATATCCCTTATTAATATTGTTGTGCCCCTATTGTCCCCATATTGTTATTAATGTGCCCCATAGAATCCCTCTATTGTTATTTTTATGCCTTTATATTATTATTGTTAGGTCCGCTGGGTTATATTGTGACTCCTTAAACTCCTATATATAGAAAGGAGGTTTGTCATTTGAATCATCAAAGAATTATTCATTTGTGTAATGTAAAGGAGGTTGCCCCCTCGAAGAGGCTGAATTCTAAGGCGTTGATCTATCTTTTCTATCTTTTTGTGAGCTGGTTTCATAATAGATTTACCCCTGAATAATGAAGATCGTCACCTCATCAATCAAGTATATTACAAATTGGCTGAAAAAAAAATTTTTTTGTAATCCAAAACACCAACAATTCAGATAAAAACATATCAAATATGTTTAGAAACATTAGAATATGTAAAGAAAATGACGAAATTGCATTTATTGCAACAAATTTCAGACTATACAATCAAAAATCAAACTCTATAAAATAAAAATCGTATGTATTTATCCATAATCCACAATTTCCTAATTAAATTGTGAAATTGGGATAATATGTACTGTGTACGGCCCCGTACAAACTCGTGTTATCAAATTCATGTAGAGTATAGCGACTGTATGGCAAATTACAACTGTACAGATGCAGTCTTTACGTAAATTGATTTCAAAGCTGGCTGGTTCCAAATGTGTTACATGAGTGATCCCTCAATCTGATTATGTCAATAGCATTCCCTAGGTTTTCATACTCTCACAGACTTTGTGGCTTTAGATGAGCTCTAATACCATACCAACCTAGATTCATCTTAACCTGGATTTATCAAGTGTCGAGAGAGATTCAATCTCTCGATGTGCAAACCTCTTTTTTGAGTGCAAAACTTGAAGAAAATTTTGCACCTCAAGAAATTTGATCGCTCTCGACACTTGAGAGATCCGGGTTAAGATGGATCTAGGCGATTATATAATATTATATAATATTTATATTTGTATCTATGTGTCTCTTTCTTATTCCCTCTGTCTATCTCACCCCCCAAACATACACTCTCTCTCCATATCTATCTCTTTCTCTCCCTCCCTCTTCCTCTCTGCCCCTCTCTCTTCCCTTTATCTCTCCTCTCGCTATCACTCCCATGTCACTCGCTCTCTCTCTCTACCTTTCTCCCTCTATGTCTTTCTTCTTCCTTCCCTCTCTCTCCCCCTCCAACTTCATCTCTCTCTCCTCTCTCTTGAGTCCTCAATCACCCTTTCTCTCCCACCTCCCTCTGTCTCCCCCCCATCTCTCTCTCTCTCTCTCTCTCTCTCTCTCTCTCTTTGTGCCTCCCTCTCTCTCTCTTTCCCTTCTCTCCCTATCTTTATCCCCACCTATTCTCTCTCTTCCCTCCTCTCTTCTCACCCTCTCTCTCTATCCATCTATCCCTTGTCACTCCTTCTCTCTCTCCACCTCTATCTCCCTATGCCTTTTTTATTTCCTCCCTCTCTTCTTCTCTCTCTCCCCTCTCTCCCACCTCCCTCTCTCTGACTCCCCCCATCACTCTCTCGCTCTCTCTCTCTCTCTCTCTCTCTCCATATTTGTCACCATCTTCCTCCCTCATTCTCCCTCCCCCTCTTCCCTTCACTTTGCTTGTTATCATCACTTAGATCCTTAGTTAAGATAGATCTATGTTGGTTCTTACTAATATTTGTATTATATGAATTTCACATCTTTAAATATAAAAGTATTCTCATTTTTAATTTTATTAAAACCTTAATTTAATTTATATGGGAATATTTTTAGTCATGAGGATAGATGGTTTATATTATCTCAAAACTAATTATAATCCTTTTCCTCTTAGCTTCAAATAAAAAATGTTATAAAATTAAATTAAAATAAAATATTTTTATTGTGAAATAAGTTACAGTTTTTGGAACGTGGTATTGATAAGCCATGCTATTGGCCCATGGTATTGTAATAAAGCCTATTTACAAGTTAATAATATCCATGGTAAAGTGGGGGTGAATATCGATGGTTAGGAATCTTGAATCTTGTCATATTGTTATAAAATATTTAGATTGTGAAATACGATATGATTTTCTGGCATGTGGTATTGATAAGCCATGGTATTAGCCAATGCTATTGTAACAAACCCTATTCACAAGTTCATAATATGAAATAAGATATGATTGTTTAGCATGTGGTATTGATAAGCCACGGTATTAGCCGATGCTATTGTAACAAAGCCTATTCACAAGTTCATAATATCAATGTCAAAGCGGGGGTGAATATCCATTATTAAGAATCCTATTATAGCTTTGATACCACTTGTCATAGATCTAACCCAGAAATATATGAGAATACAAATATACCCAGAAATAATAAGATAGAAATAAATAGAAATGTTTCACTTTATTAATCAAACCCTTAATGTAGGGAAACACCATACATTCACTCCTTAAGGAAAGAGAACACTCCACAAGCCATATGCATGTTCATACAATAATCCTTCACATCTCTCAATGGGAAGTCTCTAGCCTCTATATAGGCCTCATACATACAATACCATGGTTCCCTCAATACCATCTATCTAATACCATGGGCTTATTACATTATTGCTAACTACTTGTGGTCATTTTGTTAGGCCCCTATACTACTAGTGTAACCCCTTATTTTTATTAGTACAACCCAATTATTATATTGATGTACCCATGTAGTGCCCATATTGTTACTATTGTGCCCCATAGAAGCCCACTATTGTTATTATTGTGCCCTTACATTATTATTGTTATGTCGGCTCTGATTATGTTATGACCCCTTAGACTCCTATATATAGAAAGGAGATTTTTTCATTTGTATCATCAAGGAATCATTCGTGTAATGTAAAGGAGGTTGCCCCCTCGAAGAGGCTGAATTTTAAGGCGTTGATCTATCTTTTCTATCTTTTTGTGAGCTGGTTTCATAACATTTGGTATCAGAGCTTTGGATTCTAGGGTTTCGCTGCTCCAAACAGGCCATCGTGGCATTTTCGCTATAACTTGTTTTTGCGACGTTTCAGAAGCTAAAAAAAAAAACCCATTTCAGAAGAATTTGCACTGAATCTCGAGTCTGAATTTCATAGCTTTTCGCTCTATATTTGCGGAGATATGATCTGAGGAACGTGGTCTTTTTGTAGACTCCTGAATTACATTCCAAACAAGTGACCTAGGGAAAATTGTCATAATTTTCTCTCTAAGCATCAGATTGAAATTTCGTAAGAAAGTGCAAAAAGAGGACGGACTATAGTTTCTTGTTTATATTTTTTAGATCCAAAGGTCGAAACAGTGACACGTGGCACTTCATACAAGTTCGCTCTTCTGGAAAGGTCTATAATCAGGTCATCTTGGGAGATTGTGCATAACTCTTTCTTGGAGAATCCAATTTGGATCAGACTGGTGGCATTGGAAAGAGGACACAGAGGGCTACTACAGGTCACAATTTCAGAACTTAAAGATCCGAAAGTAAAGAGTTACAATCATTTCAATATTGAGGTCTTCAAAATCAAGAAAAAGCAAGATGAGGAAGTTTGATGGCAAGGATCTGGTAAATTGGATACTTCAGATGGAGCAATATTTTGATCTACATGGTGTACCACTGTTACAAAGGGCATGTATTGCATCTTCATATTTAGAACCGGATCAATTTTTATGGTATGAAGGGCTTTGTTCTCGTAAACAACTTGTTACGTGGTCGATTTTCATGGAGGAAATGATAACACATTATGAGGATACAAAGAGCAACATCTTCTTTAGAGAAATACCACAACAATTGGAAAAAATAAAAGGGCTTTGTGACATAGTGGAAAGCAAAATTATGGAAACCAGGAAGCATACCCCTCACAACTATAAAGATGGAAGTATTGTTTCTCCTAGCCTTCCACAACCTACAAGGGTTACACCACAACAATTGGAAGAAAAAAGAGAAAAAGGGCTTTGTTACAATTGTGATAGCAAATGCACTAAAGGTCATAAGTGTCCTAAGAAGAAATTATTTTACATAGAATATGAAGAGGAAGAAAAGGATCAAGAAATATCAAAAGAAAAAGATATACGCCAGGACCCTACCCCAAAGAAAGAAGAAATGAATCAGACCATATCTTGTAAAGCATTGGCAAGGATTACCACTCCTCAAACTCTCAAGATAAAAGGACATATCAAGAAGAAAAAAGTGCAAGAAGTGAAAGATCACATCAATAAAAAAGAAATGAATCCAACCATATCTTGTAATTCATTGGTCGAAATTACCACTCCTCAAACTATCAATATAGAAGGACATATCAAGCAAAAAAATGTTCAAGAAGTGAAAGATCACATCGAGCATCAAGAAATGAATCCGACCATATCTTGTAAAGGATTGGAAGAAATTACCACTCCTCAAACTCTAGAGATAGAAGGACATATCAAGAAAAAAAAGGTTCAAGCAGTGAAAGATCACATCGAGCATCAACAACAAGTTCTCCAACTTTTAAAGGATAACGCCACTTCAGTGCAAAATCAAATGAAACAACAGGTAGATCAACATTGTAGTGAAAAATGTTTTGATGTAGGTGATTGGGTATTTTTACTGCTACATCTCAAGCAAGCTATTTATGAGAAGGAAATGTTGGCAATACTACATGCACTTAAAAAATGGTGACCTTACCGAATGGGAAGACTCTTCAAGGATGAGGATGTGGAAGCATTATTTTGTGCTATATCTATTATCCAACCAGATTGGATAAATGAAGCAAGGGATGAATTGAAGAAGGACGAAGAAGTATGGCCACTTATTCAAAAGTTGCAAAAGATCCCAATTCAAACAATATTGCCAGAAATTGAAGAGGAAGGAAAAATCATATTGGAACCTGGAGCAGTCACAGAAACAAGAACCCGACAGCTACGAAATCGATCAATTTTAGAGTATCTCATCAAGTGGAAGAACTTACCCGCTGAGGATTCCACATGGGAGGACAAGAATTTTATACAGAAGCATCAAGAACTACTCAAGCGTTGAGGACAACGCTTTTTGAAGGAGAGGTAAATGTTAGGCCCCTATACTACTAGTGTAACCCCTTATTGTTATTAGTACAACCCACTTATTATATTGATGTACCCATGTAGTGCCCATATTGTTACTATTGTGCCCCATAGAAGCCCACTATTGTTATTATTGTGCCCTTACATTATTATTGTTATGTCAGCTCTGATTATGTTATGACCCCTTAGACTCCTATATATAGAAAGGAGGTCTTTTCATTTGTATCATCAAGAAATCATTCATTTGTGTAATGTAAAGGAGGTTGCCCCCTCGAAGAGGCTGAATTCTAAGGCGTTGATCTATCTTTTCTATCTTTTTGTGAGCTGGTTTCATAACACCTTTACATGATACGGGTTAATCACCTTATTTATTACTATGGCCATCATATTAGTACATTATTCCCTTGAGTACCTCCCTCTGTACCCCATATTATCTCCCCTAGGTATACAATTTTGTTATAGCTCTGATACCACTTGTTATAGATCTAACCCAGAAATATATGAGAATAAAAATATACCCAGAAATAATAAGATAGAAATAGATAGAAATGTTTCACTTTATTAATCAAACCCTTAAGGTAGGGCAACACCATACATTCACTCCTTAAGGAAGAAGAACACTCCACAAGCCACATGCCTGTTCATACAATAATCCTTCACATCTCTCAATGGGGAGTCTCTAGCCTCTATATAGGCCTCATACATACAATACCATGGGTCATTACCATGGTTCTTTCAATACCATCTATCTAATACCATGGGCTTATTACATTATTGCTAACTACTTATGGTCTCTTACATGATACGGGTTAACCACCTTATTTATTACTATGGCACATCCCATTATTACATTATTCCCTTGGGTACCTCCCTCTGTACCCCATATTATCCCCCCTAGGTATACTACAAATCCAGTCATATTGTTATAAAATATTTTGATTTTAAAATAAGTTATGTTTTTTGGGCATGTGATATTAATAAGCCATGGTATTGGCCCATTGTATTGTAACAAAGTCTATTTACAAGTTAATGATATCCATGGTAAAGTGGGAATGAATATCCATTGTTAAGAATATTTCATATTGTTATAAAATATTTTGATTGTGAAATAAGTTATGTTTTTTGGGCATGTGGTATTGATAAGCCATAGTAAGCCATAGTACTGCCCCATGGTATTATAACAAAGCTAAATTTTTACAAGTTAATAATATCCATGGTTCAAAATATTGTCATATTGTTATAAAATATTTTGGTTTTGAAATAAGTTATGGTTTTTGGGATTGAAATATTGATAAGCCATGGTATTGGCTCATGGTATTGTAACAAAACCTATTCACAAGTTAATAATAAAATCAAAATATAACAATTTAATTTTATTATTTTTATTATTAATTGAGCCAACATTTAGATTTTTGCACTCATCCCCATAATTTTGACCTTTATTATTATTATTACTATTATTATTTAACGAAGCCGATATTTAGAATTGTTTACAAACTTACATTACACCTAACATCTACTCTATACTGGGTTGTAGAGAGCCTCTCGGAGAAATAACAAAATTGAACACATAAAGAAATCTTATTAAATAAGAAAGCTTTCTTGTATAGGATTACATCAAGTCGAGCTAATCCACTTTCGATAAAATGAAATATGAAATAAGACAAAGTACAAAGTAATCTAAAGTTGAAGTGACTTTAATAATATCTAAGTCTAAAATGTAGTTTACCATTATAAACTAACATTTATTTTAACAGGATGATGTGATTTTGGTGATTTTGTTAACACAAGTGGTCACCGTAAGTGTCACATCTCTATCTCAATGTTTTAAAAGCTCTAGTTGTTCAATACCGTAGGGTTTTGGGTCAATACCCTAGCAGAGCGGGAGTTATCTACAGCAAAAAAGCATTCCACACAGCCATGATACTAAAATAAGCAAACTACGCGAAGAGGGGTGCACCTCAGGGTCCTTCATTTGGGTAGATCCAGCCAGGGTCCAAACCCTCTTGGAGTTCCTTTCGATCCTTAAATTTGCAAAATAATCAATTCAAAGAAGCATAACAGTATATGGACCAACCATCATATAGAAATCAACTTCATAACATATTGAAAGGTAGTTAGTTATACAATTGAAACAACTATTCATGTGCAAATCATAACAACAACATCATAAGCATGAAGAAGAATGATTTCAGGAACAAGACAAATGTTTCCTTATTGCAGATAACTAAAACAAAGTAAGGAATGATATCACCTAAATCTTCCTCTTACAGGGTCCAAGCGGAACCGTCCTCCGGATTCGTCCAATCCCAAGTCTTCAAAAGGTTCTTTCGATGACTCACACAAGGATATCTCAACTAGTGAAAAGACATCATAACTCAAGGAAACAAGGGTTTTCTATAATGGGGGAAGCACTGGAAGCACAAGGATCTTCAGACCTGATTAGGGATAATCTCAGCAGAGTGATTTTTCTCCCTATTCTCTCCCCCTTTAGGCCTTCCCATTGAAGCATTTTTATACTTCTCCCAAAGTAGTTTTTTAGTTGGGAATTTGTTGGGAAATGTTGGGCCACGGGCACTAATAGGTAATTAACAGGTAAAACCCATGATCTCTGCCCAAAATTAAGGAGATTTAATTTTTTTAAGTGTTTTAAGACATACGCGGGTTGGGTATACACAGACCCGCGTACACACGCATTTAGCTCAGGGCAATGCCGCGTATAGGGAGTAAAACATTGTTTTTTAAGTATTTGGACCAGGTCTGGAAGGATGGGTTGCCCTAGGCCATGAGTGTAGCATCACAAACATCAAGAGTGAGATTTGGAGCTATAACAGACACCCCTTAGGTCAGAAGGGGTACATGATGGCCGAAATGTATTAAGTAAGTACATGGAAAGGAAACTGTCAAAAACTAAGAAGGACTTCACCAGATTTCAGCCTGCCAAGCTACAAAAGGAGATCAACAAACAAAAAAAAAAAACACTTTCTGAGGTGGGCATACCCATGCTCAAAGAAAGTAAAGCATGTCCGCATATCAAGTACAACCAGATCCACTAAGTATACAAGTATAGAAGACTGAAAAATACATAATGGGTCATCTGATCATGATCGAACAAGTACATGTCTGAATATCACATATAAGAATGTTAATGATGTTGAAGGATGAAGCTGATCACTGATATCAAAGACTAATCCCAAAAGTACCAAATGAACATGATGGAGTAAGATGGTACTACACTGCAAACTCAGGTGCCAACATATAGAATGTCACCATGAATGATTGCAACATATAAGGTGGAGTGGTATCAACTAGCAGCAACAGGAGCAACTGTCAAGTGAACCAATGAATGCTGATGCAACCCGAGGTCTTCACTGACCGTCGTAGTACATTTCTACACCATGGGAATAAATGATCTGAAGTCGACCACGTGAGAAATCGTTGGATTACCGGTCATTGATGTATATCGTTAACAAACGCAAGACTACTCACTGATAATGATAATGAGAGTCAAGGTACCCAATACAATCTAACAAGTGCAAATAAATGAGTTGGAGTCGAACACCTGTAAGAATCTATCGATCAAGAGACAATGATGATTTCCCACTGTCGATAGCGAAGGATTTGCCACTAATGACTACAAACCCCAAGGTACTGCCAAATGGACTCTATATCTTTGCCCCAGAGCAATGAGTCGTAGTCGATAGGGAAAGATCCACTAGAAGGAAGGCATTAAGGCATCCTTCATCAATCTAGCGCGAGTGTAACCCGTAGGCCAATAATGTGGAAGGAATCGGACGAAAAAGATGTAGTAACCCGACCGAAGCACGTTTCCGACATACACAAAATGTGGCTAGCGCACGACAGAAACCCATTGAACCAACCAATAATAAAAGCTGACACAGAGGCGAGGTATCCACCAATAGGGTCAAATGGAAACCAAGGTACTGCTCGAATCCTAATGTGTGATAGTGTAAGCTGATTTCGAACACAAGGGAAACCACTCAGTCAAAGACCCATGATACTGATCGATGCTAAGCACAAGGTGACCTATAAATAATGAAAATAGGGCCAGGGTGCAACTCTAGGCTTGTCCTCAGAGCAAGATGTCGTCGTCGATAAGGACAAGACCCACCAGCAAGAAGTCAATGGAGACCTTCTCAAACCGGCATGAGTAAAGGACTAATATAACTGATGTGATGATAGACAAGACACTGACAACCAAGGATGGCCGACTAAAAAATGAGTCAAGAGACATCGCAGAGAGGCCGACTCAGGCTAACTTCCCTTGAACAAAAACATGACTCAATGTGACTATGTGGTAGCATGCGATGACTCTGTATAAGTTTGTCATGCAGGAGGCACGAACGAACTCTCCATATGATTGGAAGACATAACCAACCGAAGAAGAACTGACTCAATAACAAGGTTAAGGCGTACCTAAGTCAAGCTAAATCCCGCCCAAATGGAGGAGACTTTGTTTTGAGTGCTTTGTTCAAGGGAAACACGACTGACTCTAGCTGCCAATAATAAGTGGAAATATTGTCCCGTTCCTGCTCTTTTTGGAATATATATTTTTTGTCTTTTTCTTTAAACTGGAAAAAGAATAAAAGAATGCTATAGCACAGTGGAAAGAACGAGTGTCGATGAAATAGATGATCTAGTTCCTAGGATTGGAACAATCCTATGCTCAATGCAGGAAGGCGAAAATTGGTCAAAGACACTCAAAAGTATGTTCCTTCCACGGGTCTGGGTGTGTCAAGTTGCAGAAGTCAAGGGGATGCAAGTTTGATTTTGCAGACTTCATGGTCAAAAGTTGGCTTAAACACGAGTCCAATGAAGTCGGCTAAAAGCCAAAAGGTGCAAATAGTCAATATGCAATGCAGTAGTACAACTCAACATGAAAGAGCCTCTAGGGTATAAGGCTAGAACGAAGCGAAGAAGCAAAAATGAATGAGTCTTCAATGCATAAGTCATGGCGGGACTAAAGAGAACTCTCGAGCCTAGGGACGAAAAATCAGCATGAGTGCCAAGTGACAACAAGGTACTATCTAGCGCACCCATGATAAGGTAAGCTCTACCACACAAGTCATGATACTTCTAAGCAATGAGAAGGTTCCGCACCACAACTTGGTGGGGTCGATCCTAAGGCCAAAATGGGAAAAGAAACTGATAAGTGCACAATGCAGGTGAAAACCTAACCTATATGCTAGTTTCGAAAACCAATACCTATCCAAACGGATCAACCATAACAATTTCCAAAGGAGAAATCTTCCAAGTTCTGTAAACATAAATAGGAACAGTAGACAAGAAGTTAATACATCCCACATATAAACTTCCTATAAAATCCTGTGTTATAGAATACAAACTTGAAAATGCGTACCTTATATATACAATATGGTACAAGGAACCACGCAACCTTGCAGCTTACGCATAATAGTTCTTCTGGACAAACCCCTTGCAGGGCTCAGGCCAAGGACTCCTTTGGTAGTAACAACTCATGGCTTCAAAAAGTTCCTCCTGTGAAGGCAAAACAAGTTCTGAGAAATCATGAGAACTACAAGGATCAAAAGAGGGAATTAAGGGGTCCCATGTCCCTGTAGGAAAAATCTCTCGGTCAACTGTCGGGACCAAGTCCCAAGAAGGAGAATAATAGGTCAAAGGATCCTTCTCAGAAGTGATTGAACATTGAGGATTCAATGCCACATAATTCACCCGTGGCAGGGTAGAGTCTACTTGAACACTTGGAACAAACCAAGGGGTATTCTGCAGTAAATTCGAATTAGGGTGGTAATTATCAGATGCAAGCTGATCAATAGTGACAATATTCCCTTTATGAGGAAAGCACATCACTCGAAAGAGTGAAGACACCACAACATTCATAGCATAGACATAATCATGCCCAAGTAGCATATTAAAGTCTAAAGGGCTATCAACCACCATCATATCGATTAAGATAGTCTTCCCACCTAAAGTAATAGGCAGTTGAGTAAGAACACCCATAGATTCACCAGGTCCTCTATCATAGGCTAACAACTAACTCTAAGCTGTCAACAACTTTGGGGAACCCAAAGCTTTCCAAGTTACAGAGCATATAATACTTGCAGAGGATCCTTCATCCACCATACATCGATAAATGTTTGTGGAATTAACTCTGACCTTTATTTGGAAAGGTGCAGCGGAAGGAACACAAGGCTCGACAAGACTATCCCAATCAAAGGAAACACTCCTAGAACTTGGGGGGGGAACATTCGAAGAAACCAGCATGCCCCCTATCCCAGAAGACTTTGTACTAGAAATCAAATAGACTCTTTTATTAGGCACTTCACCCCCCAAAAGAGGAGTGTAATCAGCTAGAGATTGCACTGGCTCTACCACATTATCAACCAAAGGTTGATGGGATTGATGAGAAACCATATCAGATCTAGGAGTAGAAGAACTTTCAGAATCGGACCATATCCTTTGAACCTCTGGAATACCAAGGCATAAATGAGTAAGATGGTCTCCCTTGCATATCTTACAAGGGAACTTAGGTTTAAAACTTCTACGTTGAGGTTTCTTATCAACCTCCAATCCGCCAACATGACTAGTTGTGGTTTGTGGAGAGTCCTAAACATGACTTGCAGAGGTCGGTGACTCTTTGACTTGTGCCCCCAGCATGACTTGCAGCGGCTGAAGGCTCATCTCCAACATGACTAGCAGAGGTTGAAGACTCATCTCCAACATGACTAGCAGAGGTTGAAGATGAATGGATAGAATTATTCTTCTTCTTCGTCTTCCTCTTTCTCCTCTTTTTAGATTTCTTATTACAAGAAGGAGGAGAAAAAGGAATCCCAGATTTCTCTTTGAAAGAAGATGAACAATTAGCACCCATGTGATGCCCCTGAAATAAAGCATTCATCTGAGAAGCTTCAAGAACATCAGGAATATTTGGAGTGGACCACAGCCAAACGGGTAGTCCAACATTCAATCCAGGAATATTCAAGGTGGCCATCAAGGGATTACCAACATTTCCAGAAAAAGGAAAAGCACAAGGATCCCCTTTTGGGAGGGTACCTTGGTTGGTTTCCACAGGAATATTGGCCATATCTAACTGATTCGTAAACCCTTCCCTTACAGGAATGTAGAAATGACTTTTCAAGGAAGATAGATACACAATCAAAACCTTTTCCCTTGAGGAGGCAACTCCACAACTTCCGAAAGAACGACCAAAAGCCTTTCAAGATCAGCGGAGTGGTAAGTCAGTCACTCAGAATACAAAGTCCAAAAAGTGACTAGACAAAAATACCTAAAGCCAACTATATACAAGGAGCAAAGAGCACTCAACTATAAAGTCCCTAAAAGAAGTCAGCCAGTCAAACAACTTTCAAGTATTTCCGCTCTGGGTGATGAGGACCGGACACCAAAATACAAGAAAGTGAAGTAGGGGCCTTCCGAAGATAGTCTGGGATAATGACGGCCCAGGCCTACCAGTAAAGGTATCAGAGGAAGTTATGCTAACCTCCAAACAACAACCTGTGCCGGTGCAAGCCCCTGAGCTTCGCAAGGGTGCCCTCCAGAAGTACTGCTGAGAGTGATACAACGTCGACCTCAGGTGCCACGGGATTCCCCTTCGCAGCCACTTGTGTAGATCCCTAGGATAAGCAACTAAGGTTACCAACTCGTGTCAGAAACCAAGCGGAACAGTCTTGAGGTAATATCCGACAAGTAGGAGAGGGGGTATCTCTCTTCCTTATCTTCAAAAACCCTCGTGCTTAACTCCTAGATTCGGAGCTTTCCTGGTCTCCTTAACGTTATTGGATTTGCACTAGTTATTCAGACTTCTATGTTTGACAGTTTAAAGTGGCCTTGGAGAGTTTTCTCTCCACTAGCCTAATCCAAGGCCCTAAATATCCTAAAACTTATTGGTGTGTCTAAATTGACAATATAAAAAAGTTCTAGTATATTTTAGTTAGCACTTGTTTTTAAATGGGTTGTTCTTAAGTCAAGGGATAAGCGGAAATGAAACTTGTGGTGTTTTTCGACGCAAAAGAAATTAATAAAAACCAAACTATATGCAAATGCACTCGTTTCGTTCTTCAATGAAAGAAATTTCTACCAGGTTCTAAGGAACTTCTAAGAAAGCAATAAATTTTTCTTTTCTTTTCTTTTAACCAGCTTCACACTCACAAAAATTAACAAAAACTATGGATGTCCTAAAATATGCACAAACTATCCTAATGCAATAGAGTATATGCTGAAGCAAAAACTTAAGACTACTCTAAAGAAAAGAATGAAAGTAACTTGTTTATCGCTTCTAATTAGCCACTTAAGATGCTTAGATAGAATATAATTTGCTAATGCTCATTTTCATCCAAATACTAAAAGCAAATCTCAAAACAAACAAAAATGTACTTTCACTTGCAAAAAGAAACTAAATCAAAACAAGGCCAAAGAAAGCAAAAACCAAGTTTTCAAAGTTTTCTTCAAAAGCAAAAACAAAAAACGACTTTTCAAAAGTGCTCCAAATACTATTGAAAACTTTGAGACCGAAGAATAAGCAACAAAAACACTTTGCAAGTTATCAACTCGAAATGGGCGAAAACTCAACAAAATAGGTGTTTCAAGATGCTCTTAACGACCAAAAAGCAGCAAAAAGAGTTTGGTGACGATGATCAAAAGATCAAGAAAGACAACTCTCAAAATCATCACTCAACAACTTTCAAAAAGCAAGAAAAGCAAATGGCCACAAGATGCAGTTTTGACACAAAGTAAGAAGATCACAAACATAAAGTTTGTCGCAAAGATTGAAACGAATCTTTCTGCCCTGGAAGACCAGAACAGCCAAGATTCACAGAGAGAAATCTTGTGCGCTCAAATACAAATGATGACACTTGCAACAAAACAAAACAAGACCAAAACTTTCCACAAACGGAGAGAATTCGAAACCGGAAACTTGTTGTAAAAACAGAGACTGACAACCAAACTTCATTGTTCAAGAAACACTCAAGCCAGCAAACAAATTTATTGAACAAGAAAAATTTGCAAAAATCTTGGAAAATTAGGGTATACGCGACTGTGTCAATGCACAGCTGCGTGTATACGTGATTCAGCCCAAAGAAACTTGCGTATACGCGGGTTCATATGGGGAAACTTGCATACATACGCTTTTGCAACCTGACAAAACTGTGTATATAACATTTCACAAAAAAAAAAAAAAAAGCAAAAAAGGGGGTCTGAAGAAACTGTTCAGACTTAAAGTCTGAGTTCCTATAGGAACAGACAACTCAGTTATAGCAAGAAAATCAAAGGCTGAGCCCTGATTGGCTTAAATTAACCCAAACTAGGAACAACAATACTGTTGTCCCCAGTGGAGTCGCTAATTATGTTGAGAGACAAAGTCCCCTAGGGTTTTGGGTCAATACCCTAGCAGAGCGGGGGTTATCTACAGCAAAAAACAAGCATTCCACACAGCCATGATACTAAAATAAGCAAACTACGCGAAGAGAGGTGCACCTGGGGGTCCTTTGTTCGGGTAGATCCAACCAGGGTCCAAACCCTCTTGGAGTTCCTTTCGATCCTTAAACCTACAAAACAATCAATTCAAATAAGCATAGCAATATATGGACCAAGCATCATATAGAAATCAACTTCATAACATATTGAAAGGTAGTTAGTTATACAATTGAAACAACTATTCATATGCAAATCATAACAACAACATCATAAGCATGAAGAAGATTGATTTCAAGAACAAGACAAATGTTTCTTTATTGTAGATAACTAAAACGAAGTAAGGAATGATATCACTTGAATCTTCCTCTTACAGGCTCCAAGCGGAACCGTCCTCCGGATTCATCCAATCCCAAGTCTTCAAAAGACTCCTTCCATGACTCACACAAAAATATCTCAACTAGTGAAAAGACAACATAACTCAAGGAAACAAGGGTTTCCTGTAATGGGGGAAGTGTTGGAAGCACAAGGATCTTCAAACCTGATCAGGGATAATCTCAACAGAGTGATTTTTCTCTCTGTTCTCTCCCCCTTTAGGCCTTCCCATTGAAGCCTTTTTATACTTCTCCCAAAGTAGTTTTTTAGTTGGGAATTTGTTGGGAACAGTGGGGCCAAGGGCACTAATAGGTAATCAACAGGCAAAACCCGTGATCTCTGCCAGAAATTAAGGAGATTTATTTTTTTAAAGTGTTTTAAGACATATACGCGGGTTGGGTATACACAGACCCGTGTACACACGCATTTAGCTCAAGGCAATGTCGCGTATAGGGAGTAAAACATTGTTTTTTAAGTATTTGGACCAGGTCTGGAAGGAGGGGTTGCCCTAGGCCATGAGTGCAGCATCACAAACATCAAGAGTGAGATTTGGAGCTATAACACTAGTGTGATTAATACATTCATTGATGGGCACATTGCTTTCAACATATGTGAAGGATATTGATCCACCTCAAACAAATGTATTGTCCCTTGCTTGAGAATTTTAAAGAATATCTTTGCAGTGAGGAAATTGTTACAGCTTCATCCTCGCTTCAAATAATTTTTGTCTAGGCTAGTTTTCCATCTGCTCTATTGTTTCAAACACATATTCACCCAAACAATCTACAATGTGGTATTTGAAACCTAGAACTGAGGATGGAGAGTTCTACAATACTTGATCCCCCCTTGATAAATGAAGTGATAAGATACAACTCAAGACTATTACGCTAGCCAACAACAAGCAAAGAGTAAAGGAACACCCTTTCCTCTCAAGTATTTTTTACTTTTGGATCTAGATTGGCAACACCTTTGGCATTATTGGTTTCCACATAGAATGTGTTGCTATGATTTTTGTCAAAAAAAATTAGTGAGATTTGACATTGCAAGCATACTAGTTTGTGTAGCAACAAAACCGAGTCCAAAAGCCACACATTTTCCTAGGCCTGTTGTTGTGGTAGGCAAAGGATGAATTGAACAACCTAAGCCTCGGACAAGAGCAAAAAATGTCACAAAGCATCTAGAGTCCATGATAGATTGGGGATGCAACTAAGTGAAGCGAAGGTATCGCCCAAATGAAAAATGCTAGCAAATCACCCAAAAAATCTCCAAAAGGGTATCTAGTTGTATCTATGTATATATGTACCACCATATATTTGTACTCAAGTTGCAAAGGGGTCATGTGAATGACACAAAAATGATGAGAGAAAGGAAACAAGCTTGAGGGTTTCAAACTTCAAAGAAATGGTAGGTCAAACACTTAGACCTACTCAGAAGCTTAGAATGGAAAATCCATCGGGTTTCTGAGCGAGACTTGCTTTGATACCATTGTTAAAATGCACTCAAATGAGAGATAACAAGGAATTCACTTTATTAAAATGATATACATATAAATACAATGTCAATGACCTTTGGACTCAGCTTTCAAGGTCTCCTCGACTACCAATGATTGTTTATATTCCCTTGACACTCTTTATATTCTAAAGGAATTAATGAAAATAAAAAAAAAAAATTACGAGAAACAGAAACATGGCAAAAAAGGTCTATAGCCTCAATGTATATTGTATATGAAAATAATGAGAATGATATAATATAAATACATCAAGATTATGTCTTAAGATAGTTCGTCTATCTTGGATACACAATCACTTTGGTTGAGTGAATATCTCAACCACACACTAATCTAGGAGCCTAACTAGTTAGAGAGAATCTCTCAACCAACTAGACCTAAACAAACTCCCAAGTTTTAGGAACAGTGTTATTTTAGAATAGACAAGTATAAATTATTCAAAGTTTAATAATTTATTATTTTGGACTTAATGATTGTTTTCTGAGAGTGTGAGGCTAACATTATCCCCCTAAATCTTAAGTTCAAAATAAGAACCTGATACCATCTCCAAGTCTTCATGTTGAAACTACTAAGTTGATCCGAAATGAAGAACTGCCTAAAAAACCGCCAAAACTGGATGCCAAACAAACTCCAATATGAAGAGAGCACACCAAGAGAAGTGAATCAGTTGCAACTCTGATACAAGTCTTAATATGTTTGACAACACAATCAAATGCCAAGCTACAATGCAAAAGGATCCATCTATCCTTTGCTTGGTCCAATGACCATTCAAGTGAAAAAAAGAATGTCCACAAATGCTCTCAATCAGCATCCCAATCACTTTCCCACTAGAAAAATATTGATGCCACGGGAAAAATTTGTTGAAACTTTCAGTATGACAACCATCAATTCCCCCCTTTGCCAGCTGAAAGGAGAGACCATAATCATCTGCATTTGTCTTGAACTTCCCCCTTCAGATGTAGGAGAGTTGCACCATTGTACTCCCCACATGAGAGTACCATCTTCATTCGACTGTTGGTTACAATAGGTGAGATTGAATTTTGCGGTAAAATCTATACAATGGTTTGATTGTAGATGACTCCCAAGGATCAATCCATGCATAATTGATCTTTAATCTAGTTGGTTCATTTTGTTTGCAACATTTCTCTGATGAGTGATTCTTCTTGCCACAATGGTGACAAGGATGGAGATCAAAACAATGATCTTCCATATGACCTGTTTGTGAAAATTTCCAGATAGAAATCCAACTGCGGTGACTGATATTATTTCTTCTACTTGTTAATTCAAAAATAAGTTATTCACAGTGTTTCTACAGCAAATATAGGAATAAATTCTATTGCAGCCTTCAAAATTAAAATTTTGCGGAAAGTAAATGCAAGGAAAAATACTAACACAAGTATAATCACAATGACACGGTTATTTTTGGACAATTGTCCTTGGAAAAAACTCAATGCGGGAAAACCGGTGCAACAGATGAGGGTTTCTTTATTAATCTTCAACAAAAATCTCATGTACAAGATACAACCAGCAGAATAGAAGAGGAATCTTTGTGATAAAATTTCCTGACAGTTCTCTCACACTTCACGGCGATATTCTGATCTAGGAGAGGACCTGTTTCCCCATCTGCATCTCACTGTGTCAATTTCTGCATGAGGACTGTGTAGTCCCAGAGTCGGCCTCTGCACTCTCCTTCTGCGTCACAACCTCTGCATTGTCCCTTCTCTGCTCTGCATCTTCTGCTCTTGCACTCTAGACTGATGTTGCTACCCCCTCTTCTCCTCCTCACCTGCAACTCTCCCTCTGAATCGATTTCCTCTTTTTGAACTTCGACCAGTAAGAAAATCAATTTTACTCGGGTAACCGAGTATCTGTCTGGTGCATCTTCCAAATGCCCATCGAAGTCCTTATAATCCTCCATTTGATAACCAATGGCCTAGAAATTCTAATCAATGGCTTGGATCATTTGGACTCGATCTTTGTCTTCTTCTAGAAATTTCACCCACAGATAGATTAATACCCTTTAATTATTTTAATTTCCTGAGTTTAGACTTAGGGTCCCATTAAATATAATTAATTATTTTAATAAAACCATATGCAAGTAGAATTTCCCAAAATGATTTTTAGGTATTGTGGAATACATGTGTCCAAACCTCCCTGCAAAATTGAGACTTAGAACACATTCAATGCTACAAAAAATCAACACTCCCTCTTAGCGAGAAATGTGCTCTAGCAATGCACCCTGTTGAAGCATCACATTGTTCTGTAACATCTCCCTGTTCTATAACATCTCCCTCTGTGTTGTTGATGTCAGACATGACTGGCCACCAACTACTGCGCAAATGTTGCATTCGTATTGTTGCTGACCTTGCCATTGCCAACACTACGTTTGTACTGCAACTAAGAAACCATATGTTTCTGATACTGAAACAGATTCTCTACCATACCCATCTGCTCCATGAACTGGGTGAACTTAGCTCTTCCTAGAGATTTTGTGAGTACATCTGCTACCTAATTTCATGTGGAGACATACTACAATTGTACTGCCCCACACTAAACACAGTCTCTAATAAAGTGACATCTAATATCAATGTGTTTCGACCGATCATGAAATACTGGATTCTAAGAGAGTTTAATACAACTCTGATTATCGCAAAAAAATACTCGTCGCCTCCATCCTTTTCATGAACAAACTCATAAGCAGTTTTCTAAGCCATATAGCTTCGCACGTAGCTATGTTGGCTGCCATATATTTCGCTTATACTAAGCTTAGAGCTACCAACTTCTACTTCCTGCTACACCAAGAGATCATTCATGATCCAACACTAAAGCAACACCCAAAGGTACTTTTCCAGACTACTGAACTACCTGCCCAATATGGATCTGTGAATCCATTCAATCTGACATCATCTTCTCGGGTGTATTTCAACCCATATCCGACCGTTCCACGCACATAACCAAGAATGTGCCTAGTTGTTGCCCAATGCATCCTTTTCAGTTCCACCATGAACTAACTAAGGGTGTTGACAGCAAAGCAAATCCCTGGCCTAGCGTTGACCAGAGACATGAGCGACCCAATGAGTTGTTTGTACAAGGTGAGGTCCACCTCCTTGTCTCCTAATGCATCTATTTTCTTCTAGTTGGTGATCATGAGCGTAGCCATGGGCCGACAATCCTGCATTATGAATCTCTTCAGAATCTCTATAGCATATCTTCCTTGTCCAAGGAAGATGTCCCCATCCTTCTGCCACACTTCCAATCCTAGAAAATAATGCATCAACCCCATATTCTTCATGTCAAATTCTGCTTCAAGATTCTTCTTGCAGTGCTTTCTAAGCCTAGATGACCCTGTTAGAAATAAGTCATCCACATTTAATACTAGAATAAGTGGTTCATTCTCCACCATTAGATAGTGGAGATTGGAATCAACATCACTCTTGACGAATCCCAACTGCTGCAAGTAACTATCAATCTGACCATACCATGATATGGGTGCCTGCTTGAGCCCATACAAGCCTTTATTTAACCTACATACATGAGTTATATTCTCCTGAGTTTCGAAGCCTTCCAGTTGTTCTATATACACCTCTTCTTCTATTACCCCCTTCAAGAATGTTGTCTTGACATCCATCTAGTGAATCTCCTATGCCATTTGAGTTGCTAAGGATGTAACAGTTCTGATAGAGGTATATCTGGCTACTAGGGCAAAGGTCCTTTCATAGTCTATTCCCTCTTTTTATGTGTACCCCTTTGCTACGAACCTAGCCTTGTACTTCTCTATACTGCCATCTCCAGCATACTTGAACTTGTAGATCCATCTTGATCCTGCAACTAATCTATCCTTTGTCCCAGGTACCACTTCCCAGACATCATTCGTCATGATAGAGCTATACTCTTCTACCATGGCATCCACCCATACTTTGTGTTGTACAGCTTCCTGAAAGCTAGAGGGTTCTTCAACCTGTGCTACCAAGGCTTGGTACCTGTCAAGCTATCTATGCTGCCTCTTCTTAGTTCTAGGAACTCCAACAAACTCCTCTGTGTCCCTCAATGTCTGTCATACTTATTTACTGGTTATGCCACTGGTGGTGGGAGGCTCAATCAAATCCCCCTCTTGTTCTTATCATTCCACCTGCTGAGAACTACTTAGATTTCCTTCTTCTAAGAAAATATTGGTGCTAGTGATCGTGCTAGTTCCAGGTGTTTGTCCTCCTGCTTGTCCTCCTTGCTAACCCTGCTGCTGCTGGACTAAAGGAATATCTACTGACTGATCTTCTGTTGCCATCTCTCGGGATTTCCTGAAATTTCTATCCTCCATGAACTTCGCATCTCGTCTTACTACAATTTTCCTGTTGTTAGGAAATTAGATTATGTATGCCTTCGAGGTCTCATTATATCCTACAAGATACCCATTTTCTACAATCTAGTCCAGTTTACTACGCTTCTCGTCTGGAATGTGACAATATGCCACACTTCTGAATATTCTAAGATGACTGCCTTCCGGCTTCTTCCTTGTGAAGAGACCTTCGCGTGTTTTCTTCCCCAAATCTCTGTGAAGAGTTCTAATCTGGATATAGATCGTTGTGTTGCAAGCTTCTGCCCATAAAATCTAGGCAAATCCTGGTCATACAACATAGCCTTTATTGCCCCAACAATAGTTCTATTCTTACGCTTTGCTACTCCATTCTGCTCCGGATTATTTGGAGTTCTCCATTCTCTTTTGATGCCCTCTTTTGCGCAGAAATATGTGAAGTCTTTGTCTGTATATTCTCCACCATTATCTGAACTCAATACCTTTATCTTTTTCCCTGTCATGTTCTCAATGAAAGCCTTAAACTCTCTGAACCGATCAAAGACCTCATCCTTGGTATTTAAGAAATAGATCCAGGTTTTTCTAGAGTGATCATCAATAAAGGTGACGAACTCTTCGCCGCCACTAAGAGCCCTTGTGGACATTGGACCACAAATATCTGAGTGTATCAATCCCAATATACCCTCTTTTCTATTTTTACTCTTGGAAAAAACTTATTTAGCGTACTTCCCTAGTACACATCCTCTACATATATCATCATGCTGAGTACTAAGAACTGGAACTCTTGTAACAGTCTCTCTGAGCATCCTCAATACTCCATGGTGTAAGTGTCCCATTTCCCTGTGCCATAGCTCATTCAGTTCCTTTTCACCATTAAGATTGTTGCCTATTAGTGCCATTGGAGACTTGAGTTGCAACCTATACAGTTTGTTGCTTCGAGCTCCAATTTGTCTCTTCTTCTTCCAGCTTGGATGTTTGACATATACTTTCTTTCCAATGAAGTATACATCATTAATCTTGTCTTGTAATTGGGACATTGAAATCAGATTCATTCCTAACCCAGGCACATGCAAAACATTAGTGGCTCAAATGTTGGTTCCTGCTTCCGTCTGAAATGTTATGGTGCCTCTCCCTACTGGAGTACACTTCATTATGTTTCCCATAGTAATCTGGAAGTCCATTTTCTCTTCTTGATAACTCGAGAAATATTCTCGTACTCCAGTCATATGAGCTAAAGCCCCACTATCAATGTACCAAACATCTACTAATGTTGAACTTGCCAAGCATGTGAATTCTTCTTCTAATCTAGAAGATAATCCAAAGACATCTTGATTTTCCATCCTTCTTTGTGCTATTGTCCTATCGATTTCTGATGCTTTTCTGCCCCAGCAACTGCTGCAAAATATCTACGTCCCAGCTGAAGATCTGCTCTGCAAGGAAACATATGTTTCTCCCTTCTGCCTCTAGTAAGCTTTGATCTGGAGATCGAATTTCTATGTCAACTCACTCAGAGAAATCAATTTCTCCTCAAAACTTCGTCCTCCTTGGCCTTCGAACTGTGTTGCCTCTGGGGTTTTGAATTATTGCCTCTGCAGTAATTTTGAAATCCTTTTCCTCTCTACTTCTGAGTTCTTCTACTTACGGTATGTCCTTTGATACCATGTGAAAATTTCTAGATAGAAATCCAACTGCAATGACTGATATTATTTCTTCTACTTATTAATTCAAAAATAAGTTATTCACGGTGTTTCTACGACAAATATCGAAATAAATTCTACTGCAACCTTCACAATTAAAATATTGTGGAAAGTAAATGCAAGGAAAAATACTAGCAAAAGTATAATCATAATGACAGTTATTTTTTGACAATTGTCCCTAGAAAAACCCAATGCGGGAAAATCGGTGCAGCAGATGAGGGTTTCTTTATTAATCTTCGGTAAAAATCTCATGTACAAGATACAACCAGCAGAATAAAAGAAGAATCTCTATGATAAGTTTACTGACAGTTTTCTCACACTTCCCAGCATAATTCTAATCTAGGAGAGGACCTATTGCCCCCTCTGTGTCTCACTACATCAGCTTCTGCGTGAGGATTGTGAAATCCCAGCGTCAGCATTTGCACTGTCCCTCTACGTCACAGAGTTTGTGTTGTCCCTTCTTTGCTTTACGTCTTCTGCTCTTGCACTCTCGACTAATGTTGCTACCCTCTCTCTCCTCCTCATCTGCAACTCTCCCTCTTAATCGATTTCCTCTTGTCGAACTTCGACCAGTGAGAAAATCGATTTTACTCGGGTAACTGAGTATCTGCATGGTGCATCTTCCAAATGCCCATCGAAGTCCTTCTTATAATCCTCTAGTTGAGAACCAATGTCCCAGACTAGATTCTAATCAATCACTCAGATCATTTGGACTCGATCTTCGTATTCTTCTAGAAGTTTCACCCACAGTTAGATTAATACCCTTTAATTATTTTAATTTCCTAAGTTTAGACTTAGGGTCCCATTAAAAATAATTAATTATTTTAATAAAATTGTATCAGGGTGGAATTTCCCAAAACGATTTCTAAGTATTGTGGAATGCATGTGTCCAAGCCTCCTTGCAAAGTTTGAGACTTAGAGCACATTCGATGCTGCCAGAAATCAACATTGTGCTTTGACAATGTTTGCATTTTGGTTTTTCTTCAACTTTCTCATGGCTTTCTAATGTTACTTGATCAAGAAATCCTCCATTGATGAACTTGATTAGTTTTGAATAATATGGGATATGCAAGTTTTTGTCATCTTTGTCATATCCTAAACCACGTTGATTTTTGTTACATTAGATTTCCTCCCATGGTTTGATGATTGGCTTGAAACAAGAAAGTTGAACTTGGTTGTGTACAACTTCTACACTTGAAATTGTATCATTGAGTGTCTTGGAATCAACATTTGGAGTTGTATTGTTGAATGGCACAGAAACATGACTTTTCTATTACAACTCATCACGTTGTACTTGTGATTCAAGTTGGAGAAATTCAACCGTTTCATGTGCCTAATGTAGATGCATTTTAATATCAGCAAGAGCGCTTTGTTGATTTTCACTGTGTCCTCAGCAGTGGATACGATCAAATTGTTAAGAACCTCTAACAATTGAAAGTTCTTCTCCATGTGAAATCGCTCGCTTGAACTCACGTTTGCTTGCTTTTGTTTGCTTAAATTTGATTTCTTGAATTTCATGCTAACTTGATCTTAGAGTTGTGCTTTGCTTTGCTTTGCTCACTTTATTGACATATTTAGGGTGTCAGCTACTACCAAAAATGCACCCAATTCGAATATATTTACAATGATTAAAATGGGTGTCAGGTTCAACCGAGAATGCACCATTTTTGTTACAACACATAAATGATTTCATCTAACCTCAACTTGGACTTTTACCATTTAACTTTTTATATACTCAACGACTCCTTTATGACTTCCAAAGTCATTATATTGCTTACAAAAGACATTTTAATTTTCACTTTCATGTTCCCATATGGACTTCAACTCCATTCCCTAAACTTTGGACTCATCTCACACTTTTACAATGAATTCATTTGTAAAAAATTGTCTTTCTCAAATATGGCAAGCAAAATGAATAATTCAAATTTAAAAATATCTTAACAGTGTGTGGTTCATTCAATGAGAATTTAACCTCTTTATCTTGGCTGCAATTGCATTTTTAAAATTGATTTGTTGTGTTGAGGATGGAGACCGTTGTTAAAAAAATGAGCACATGTTTTCATTCCTTGCACCTTGATCGTGATTCAAACCTCAACCTTCAACAATTTCTAACTTCGTGGTTCCCAACTTTAAAGCCTCAGTTTTATCATATCGGATATACAACCTGAAAAATTTTGAAATTCTTGTCATTGTAAGCTCTACAAGATTACATAGGTGTAAATATTTCCATCCTCCTCGTACAACTGAAAACACGCAATGAGCCACAATCTTCACACTTCACAAAGGAATCAAATCCCTTTTCAACGCCTTACCAAATCAACACCAAGAGCCATAAGTCTGTCAAATACAACATACCATTCAACATGACTCCCAAAGGCGATTCCTCCAAAGAGGTCAATCTCTCATCATAATGCTTTCACCAATTGATTTAGAATGCAACTATTCCATGCTGATCTCCGCTCATTATTTTGAACAAGTCTAATTCATATTTGAATGCCAACATTCAGTTTCAGAGGTTCATTTCCAGGTTTGATTTGAGTACTACTCAATCATAGAGCAATATTAAACCAATCATATAGCACAAACCCAGTTCCCTTTCCACTGTATTTAATAAAATACAAAAACACAGAGACTTACGTGCCCATTACAATTTTCAGTGGAACCCTTCAGCTAGAGTTCAATACACGAAAAAACACTGAGAGCATTTTTCACACCTTCTTTCAACGCATCTCAATGACCATTCCCCCACAAATCGAAACCATAGTTTCATCTTTCAATCCAATATATTCAACATAGAAAGCTCAGTTTGCAAAACATAAAACCATTTACTAATGACATTTTAAACCCTGGAGTTCCTGCAGAACCCAACATGTAGGCGACTTCATGCACCAACCTAGCACCTCCCTGCCACCCTATAATGACTAAAATGAAACAAGAGTGTGATTCTCGTACCAGAGACAACAATCCACAATACAATATAATTTACAATGATTGTTACCAAACACCCAATCACACTATAACCTGCAACCCAACCATGACATCATCCCAATAGAGGCTCCTATACCTCCCAATAATGTCTTTTCGACTCTAGGCATATTGACTCTTTTACAATAATGACTCTTCCAATGATGATACTTTTTCAAATGACTCTTTTACAGCTTTACAATGATGACTCTTGGCCTTAACACTCCTTCACAATATACGGATAGTTGTCATGTCTTCAAAGGATGTCTTGTTGCAATGCTTCCTTTGATTTGTGTTCTTGAATTCTTGCTTGAAGTTGCACTTGAATCTTCTTCTACCTGCATGGAAAATTTGTCGGGCAAAACCAATCCCAAAACAAAACAAAATACCTTTCAACATACCTCTGCCTGCAAAACACATGTAAGTGCATCCTAATGAATAAATACAAATTAAAATTACAATGCGTACCTGAAGTCTGCTTGTCACTTTTGTTGTTGACTTGCTGCAGTAGTAAAAAAAGACTCCCACTATTGATATAGGCCTGGACTCTATCCAAGACTATATCCAAAACTGACCTAAAGATATATACAATAAAAATTGATGACAGACCCTAAACTTGTGTTGGTCCAAGTTGTAAGTACAACACAGAGACCATTCCATCAACTATGACAAGACAAGTAACATGAACTTACAACATCGTATAGATTTAGCAAACTTGGTGTAGCATCAAGAATATGTAG
The DNA here is from genome assembly GCA_031772625.1 of Pinus tabuliformis. Classification (NCBI taxonomy): domain Eukaryota; kingdom Viridiplantae; phylum Streptophyta; class Pinopsida; order Pinales; family Pinaceae; genus Pinus; species Pinus tabuliformis. The sequence goes on along the minus strand of CM062818.1, from coordinate 1,927,851,967 downwards.
CATAAAATGTGTAGTATCAAGAATAGGACATTCGAAAAACTAATTGTGACATATAGACACATAGAGATATAACCGAGACATTGTATATACTTACGTTGTCCTGCAAAAACATATGTCAGAGATGATACTCAAAATTCAAATGTAAAAACTAATTATACATACCTTGTTGTAGGATACTTACCCTTGACTGTTGATGTGTGGTCCTTACTGCAGTGATTCTTGAGTGCATGTTTTTTCTTGCCTTCTAGGAGCTCGATATTGAATTTGTTGTATCTATGTAATTTTAGATCTCCAGGGTCTGAAATTTCGTCCTGTGGTAGCCCTCTAAGTCCTCTTTCCAACCCCGCAAGTCTAATCAAGATTGCATTCTTCAAGAAAGAGTTATTCCCAATCTCACACGATGACCTAATTATAGACTAGTTCAGTAGAGCGAACTTGTACGAAGTGCCACGTGTCACTGTTGCGACCTCAGGTCCTGAAAATGCTACTCAACAAACTACAGTTCGTCCACTTTATGTGACTATTTACGAAATTTGAATCCAATGCTCAGAGAGAAAGTTATGACGATTTTCCCAATGTCACATGATTGACATGGAATTCGGGAGTCTGCAAAAACCTTAAATTCTTCATATCATATCTCTAAAAATATAGCGAACCAAGATCTGAAATTTGGTCATGAGGTTCATCAAGATTTCGGCTCAAATGGGTTTTAATTTCAGCTTCTGAAGCTTCGCACAAAAAAAGTTACAGCGAAAATGCCACAATGACCTGTTTGAAGCCACAAAATCCCTACTAGAGGAGGATATGAGGGTCATTATTATGAATGTCTTGAGTTGAGAGGGTCCTCAACAAGTGAATGTCAGAGGGATTTTAGAAGCAATTTTTTTATTAATTATTGACTATTCAATGACCACAACCAATTATGAGTTCCATGCCACAACTCCATAGGGTTTTATCCCACTAAATGGGGTTACTAACTTCAAACATGAATATCTCTCAAACCGTGAAGAATTACTTGGTGTGCCATATATCAATGGAAACATCTCGACGAGTAGAATACATCTAGAATATCCTTGACTCAAAATAGAGTAATTTGTCAAGTCAAAATGCCCATGCAAGATCGGGGTAGCCCCTGGTGCTGCTTGGGTTGACATCAATGACAACCATTGATCAACAATCTCCCCCTTTGGCATTGATGGCAACACAAGTACTCCCCCTGCAATCATGACACCTCTTCCTACTGCCTTCTCTCCCCCTTTGTCATCAATGGAAAAGGGTAACTCCCCCTGACAAACAACCATCCTACGGACCTGTACACACCTCCACTCCCCCTTTCTACTCGAGTAGATAAGAGAAAGAGTCTAATGAAAACTTGGGAGAATCCCAAGCTTTTGGCGAAGATACTCAAATGCTTCACGAGGTAATGGTTTGGTAAAGATGTCAGCAATTTGTTCCTTTGTGCCAACATATTCAAGCTTGATATTCTTTTCAGCGACCTTCTCTCTAACGAAATGATATTTAATCGGAATGTGCTTCATTTTGGAATGCATCACAAGATTCTTGGAGATACTAATGGCGTTGGTGTTATCGCAAAATATGGGAATAGGCTCATCAAACTTGACTTGAAGATCTTGCAAAGTTTGCTTCATCCAAAGAACTTGAGTACAAGAAGTTGTTGTCGCGACATATTCTGCTTCTGTTGTGGATAACAAGATTGAAGACTGCTTTTTACTTAACCATGAAATAGGACAACCACCTAGATAGAATGTTGCTCCAATGGTACTCTTAAGCTTGGATGACCAGATCATTTCCTTTGGGATACCATAGACCATATTCTGTTGTGCCCTTAAGATACCAAAGAATTTTTTTAACGACAATAATATGAGATTCTTTTGGTGCTGCTTGGAATCTTGCTACTTGTCCAACTGCCTACATCACATCAGGCCGGGAGGCTGTCACATATAAGAGATTATCAATCATGGATCTATACAACCTTTGGTCCACATCCTTTGACAAATTTTCTATGCTTAACTTGCAACATGTTACCATAGGTGTAAGGACTGGCTTGCAATCTTCTATCTGGAATTTCTTGAGCATTTCTTTGATGTACTTGGTTTGATATATGAATATTCCTTTATCCTGATGAGAAATCTAAAGCCCTAAAAACAATGTCAGTTCGCCAATCATAGACATTTCAAACTCACTTTGCATTTTTGTGGCAAAGTCTTTACTTAATCTGTCATCACTGCTTCCAAATATCATCCACATATACTTCGATAATTGTTAGGTTATCTCGATCCAATTTCCAATAAAGATTGTTGTTAGCACTTCCTTTCATGAGTCCCTAATGATGTAGATATCCGTCGAGATGAGCATACCAAGCCCTAGGAGCTTGCTTGAGACCATATAAAGCCTTCCTTAATCTACAGTCGTAGTCTTCTTTGTCAGAGAGTAGAAAACCTTCGGGTTGTTCAAAGTAAACTTCTTCCTCCAATTCGCTATTTAGAAAAGCTAACTTAACATCCATTTGGTAGACCTTGATTTTTCTCGAGCAATCATAAGTGAGAAACATCATGATAGCTCCCATTCTGGCAATGGGAGAAAATGTTTCTTCAAAATTGATTCCTTCAACCTGTGCATATCCTTTGCAGACTAATCTTGCTTTGTTCTTGGTAACCTGTAATCCTTCAACGTCCCCTTGAACCTATAATGAAATTGTCATCTTGTTCAAACTACCTTCTTGTCAATCGTAGACTTGTGCCATATACTACTGCATAGACTCCTCATCTACAAACATTAAGGAGTCAACAAGCCAGATTGTTCAAAATAGTGAGTCACCTAACGGGCCATCTTGACTTGAGTCATTATCTAAAGCAACTACTAATTCCTCATGACCTTTTGCTTTTACAAATCCTGAAAGCATAATTGTTGAAACCTTGTTATCTAGTTTGTCTTCTTGTACCTGTTTCCTTTTCCAGACCTTCTTATTCCTTCAATCTCGAGCCACATGCCCATAGTTATGACACTTGAAGCATTCAATGTTGTCCATAGGTGATTCCATCTGATATTTGCAACCGCGAGCGCTATGGCCATAGTTATGGCATTTGAAACATTCAATGTTTGGCCCATCTAGCACGTATTCTCTTCTGACAAAATCATCGTGGAACTTGTCTCGTGATCATGCAAACTTGCTTTTGAACGATTCATTTGGATGCGATGGTCCTTGATAGTTGTACATGTCAATAAATTTACAATCCTTGGCCATATGTCCATAGTTAGCACATGAAAAACAATAACCATTAAATAAACGAACATACCTGGAAGATTTTTCATTCTTCTTTGGAGGCGGTTTGGTAGTTTGTTGTGGTCCTTTGTTCTTGATTTCTTTGGTCTTGTTCTTTAGATTTGCAACATTCTGCTTTGGCTTTTCACTTTGATCAAGTTCGTTCTTAGATCATCTTGCAAAGATGTGGAGCTTGTACCTTCATCAACGTGAGCTTTACCATCTTTAATTGCTTTCATTTTTGCTTCTTCATCTGTCTTATCTTGTAAGTGTTCTTTTTGCGATCCCTTGAGTTTGTTGATCTCATCACGGGTTGCATCAAGTTCTTCTTGCTTTTGAGAAAGATCTTCTTGAAACCATCTTTTCAAGATCTTCCTTCTTTTTTTTGCCTCCTCAACCTGTAGCTTGAGAAGAGTGGTCTTCTCTACTTCTATGTTGAGAACCTGTATCTGTTCCTTCTGCTTCTTATTTTGAATCCTAAGCCTGCTTATTTCTACTAAAGATGTTTCTAATTCCTTTTGCTCTTGGTCAACAGCGGATATGTATCTTTGATCATATTCCTTCCTTTCAATTTCTGCTTCCTACATCTGTTGTGTGATCCTGCTAATCTCTACAAACATTGTGTCAAGTTCTTGTTGCTTCTATTGGACTTCTCTCTTGAGGTCTCATGTTGTTGTATTATTGATTTCTTCCAATTGAGTTCTAAGACTACTAATCATCTTCTCAGACTCTTCATTTTCTTTGATGAGTTCTTTTGCTATCTTCAATTTTTCTTCCAAAAGTCTTGCCTTTTCTTTTTGACTTTTGAGTTCCTTTATCACCTTGATCACTTGATTTTGAAACTTTGTTTTACTCATTTCTCCCATTTCTTCATCATAATCAGAAGGATCCGATTTTTCAATAACATATTGACCTGATTACTTTGTTGAATAGATATTATGAAGCTTTTCCCAAAGAGCTTTAGTTGTTGAACATTGACCAACTTTTGTTTTCACAGAATTTGGCAAAACATTCAAAATTACATTCATGGCCTTTGAATTGTACCTTTTAGCTTCATCGGTAGATGTGTCTCCAGAAACAATTGATTCTCATACTCCATGTGCCTGCAAATGTACTTCCATCCTAGATTCCCATATCCAGTAATTATCTACATCAAAATCAAGGGTTAGTACATAATACTCACTTTCTTCATATTTTGTTGTAATTGTACCTTCCTTTGAAATCCTTGTAACCTGCTTCTTTGACTTTCCCATCTCTATGCTCTGAAAATTGACTTCTAGCGGTTCAGTTGTTACTAAAGTAATCAATCTCTGATACCAATTGTTGGAAATACTGAGAAGGGGGGTGAATCAGTATTCCTTAGAAATTAGCAGTTTTAAATCCTTTCAGAGCATTAGTTAATCTTCAATTATTATTAATGTTTATGCAGTAATAACAGTAAATAAAAGAACACAGTAGACACAAGAATTTTAGGTGGAAAACCCCCTTCGGGTCAAAAACCACTGAATGCTTTTCTAATAAATTCTTTAATCTTCAGCCCCAACTGAAATGAAAGCAACAACTTCCTAGAATTCTAGAAAAGCATTCTTCTCCAGCTCCCACTGGAAGGACGCCCCAATGCCCTGGTTTCTTCAGTAGTTAACTGAATGGATGCCCCAACATCCTAGACCAACCTCCCACCCTAAAGTGTTCATAGGCTCCAACCTATAGGTGACTTCATGTACCAGCCTAGCACCTCCCTGCCACCCTATAATGACTGAAATGAGACAAGAGTGTGGATTCCCATATCAGGGACAACAATCCACGATACAATATGATTTATAATGATTTTGACCGAACACCCAATCACACTATGACCTGCAACCCAACCATGACATCATCCCAACAGAGGCTCATATACCTCCCAATAATGCCTTCTCGACTTTAGGCAGATTGACTCTTTTACAATAATGACTCTTCCAATGATGATACTTTTACAAATGAATCTTTTACAACTTTACAATGATGACTCTTGGCCTTGACACTTCTTCACTATATACGGATGGTTGTCATGTCTTCAAAGGATGTCTCGCTGCAATGCTTCCTTTAATTTGATACTTCTGCTCTTGAATTCTTGCTTGAAGTTGTACTTGAATCTTCTTCTACCTGCATGCAAAATTGGCCCAACAAAACCAATCCCAAAACAAAACAAAATACCCTTCAACATACCTCTGCCTGCAAAACACATGTAAGTGCATAATAATGAATAAATACAAATTAAAATTACAATGCGTACATGAAGTGTGCCTGTCACTTTTGTTGTTGACTTGTTGTAGCAGTAGAAAAAGACTCCCACTCTTGATATAGGCCAGGACTCTATGCAAGACTATATCCAAAACTGGCCTAAAGATATATACAATAAAAATTGATGACACACCCTTGACTTGTGATGGACCAAGTTCTAAGTACAACAACCGAGACCATTCCATCAACTATGAAAATAACATGAACTTACAACATCATATAGATTTAGCAAACTTGGTGTAGCATCAAGAATATGTAGTGTAAAATGTGTAGTATCAAGAATAGGACATCAGAAAAACTAATTGTGACATATAGAGACATAGAGATATAACCGAGACATTTATATACTTACGTTGTCATGCAAAAACATATGTCAGAGATGATACTCAAAATTCAAATGTAAACACTAATCATACAGACCTTGTTGTAGGAGACTTACCCTTGACTGTTGATGTGTGGTCCTTACTGCAATGATACTTGAGTGCATGTGTTTTCTTGCCTTCTAGGAGCTTGATATTGAATCTGTTGTATCTATGTAATTTCGGATCTCCATGGGTTTGATCAAGATTGGATTCTTCAAGAAAGAGTTATGCCCAATGTCCCATGATGACCTGATTATAGACTGGTTCAGTAGAGTGAACTTGTATGAAGTGCCATGTGCCAATGTTGCGACCTTAGGTCCTGAAAACACTATTCAACAAACTACAGTCTGTCCTTTTTCTGTGACTATTTACGAAATTTGAATCCAATGCTCAGAGAGAAAGTTATGATGATTTTCCCAACGTCAACTGTTTGACATGGAATTCGGGAGTCTACAAAAACCCTAACTTTCTCATATCATATCTCTAAAAATATAGCGAACCAATATCTAAAATTCGGTCACGAGGTTCATCAAGATTTCGGCTCAAATGGGTTTTAATTTCAGCTTCTAAAGCTTCGCACAAAAAAAAAGTTATAGCGAAAATGCCACGATGACCTGTTTGAAGCCACAAAATCCCTACTAGAGGAGGATATGAGGGTCATTATTTATATGAATGTCTTGAGTTGAGAGGGTCCTCAACAAGTGAACGTTGGAGGGATTTTAGGAGAATTTTTTTTTATTAATTATTGACTATTCAATGACCACAACCAATTATGAGTGCCATGCCACAACTCCATAGGGTTTTAGCCCACTAACTAGGGTTACTAACTTCAAACATGAATACCTCTCAAACCGTGAAGAATTACATGGCGTGCCATATATCAACGGAAACATCTCGACGAGCAGAATACATCTAGAAGATCCTTGACTCCAAATAGAGTAAGTTGTCAAGTCAAAATTCCCATGCAAGATCGGGGTAGCCCCTAGTGCTGCTTGGGTTGACATCAATGACAACCACTAATCAACAATAGCCTGCGAAGGTCAATTATGGAGTTCTCGTCTTCACTTCCTGCTTCCTCTCAGTGGGCGACTGGTCGAAGGTCTTCCAGATAAATTACGCGATGGTGGCCAATGTCTGCCTTGCATACTCCGTCCCTATGTCGTTGTGGAATCTCCTTGATCTCGTCCAAGCTTGGCGCTGCTTACTTTTCACTTTACATACACACTAGAGATCAACACCATGGAGATTTAGAACTTTGTTATTCCTCTCGAATATGCTTACGACGGACTCATGAAACTCAACCCCAATCTTTATTTCCTGCAAACTTGTCAAATGTTGTAGAAACTTTGATCCACAAAAAAAAATATGCTCCATGCAAGGTTGCATACACCTCCACACTCCATCTCCTGCACTATCAACACTTTAATGCTTCTCCCATGCATAGGAAAATTAATGTTGATTGTTTATCCACATCAATGTATAACTCCGACACTTCACTTTCACAACTTTGTGCCTTCAAATCCTTCACGTAGACTCCAAGAACTCGAATCCTTGTAACAATTTCAATTTCATTCAACATTTGACTTGAGTTGGGCGCTGCCTTCAATCTAGCAATGTACCTTCACTTGGCAATCATATGGCTCTCATTTGATTTGGCAATTTGGTACTTTTTCTTTGACTTGGGCGTATTACAGCCATCTCTATCTCACTGTCTAGTTTACCTATCAATCAATCAAAACTATAATATGCAAACAAATCAAATATTTAATCATCTCAGATCAAACAACTCATGGCACAGCACGACAGTAAATACAACTCTACAACGTTTATTAAATCACAAGCTCAAAAAACGTAGGACACAGCCACAACTCCCCGTCCTCGATATGGCTCCAGATCTACATGTGGCAGTTGGTGGGAATAGTGCAGTGAATCTTCACATGCAGAGAGATCACACGCGATTGCACGAAAATATTAAATGTTAGTGTGATTGCATATCTTCACTCTGTTTTTGAACTTGTATTCTTTGATTTGGCTTAGCATCCATGGCAATTTCTCTAACAACAATCCCAGGTCTCATTGTTTTGGTGATAATTACTTCAACAAGAGCTCAATGCAATTCCAACAACGTTTTGTACTGCACGCTTGGCACGACCTTCTACTGGGCGCATTTTCTATCATTTGCACTGTGAAAATTTCTGAATCGAACAAGTCAGAAATCCTACTGCAGTAAACTGATTTGCATTACCTACTTGTGTTCTTCAGTTTAACAAGTTATTTTCAGAATTCTTCAGAAAATATTAATGTAAATATACGGCAGCCTACACCACAATACTAATCAAGTACTGAAACATAAATGAGACAACCATACAATGGACACACTTATTTTTGGACTAAACGTCCCCAGAAAAACCCAATGTGGGAAAACTGGTGCAGTGGATATGAGGGTTTTATTATTAAGCATATTTATGAATACAACTAGGGTGCCAAATCTAGCTCACCCAACAAAGAGTAAACCCAGCAAAAGTACCTCTATCCAGAGACAGATATTTCAGCAAATCCAACAACTAGATAAACAAACCCCACAGGTGACTGTGTTTTCCCCAGTGTTGGGCAGCGAATGTTGCTCCAAGCTCTGCACTGGAACTGTATCACCTCCTCTAAGAGTTGTGTCACCCTCCCAATGAGCCTTCCCGACTCAGAAATTCGATATGTTAAACTGTTGCTCTCTTTGCCTCACAGAATCCCCAGCGTTGCCTCTAAGTGATTGTGTCAGCTCCTCTAGCCTCTGTGTCACCTTTTCTGGAGTTGTGTTGTCTCTCCTGGTATTGCTCTGCCTCTCTGCTATGTATTCTCGGCCTTGGACTGAAGTCCCTTTGTTGAACTACCCCTCTGCTAGAGATCTCCTCAATCGATTTTCCTCCTGAGAACTTCTCACTTCAGAAAATCGATTTTCTCTATCTCTTTGTGTGTTTTCTCCAACTAACCCCAAGCCTCGCTTTATACTTTTCCTGTTGAGAAATCAACGGTCGTGATATAATCTCTAATCAACGGCTAAGATTAAATTAGACTTGATCCTCGTCTCTCAGAAGCTTCTCACCCATATTTTTATTAATACCCATTAATATTTTAATTTTCCTAAGTTTAGACTTAGGAACCCCATTAAAATTATTAATTATTTTAATAAAATACAATCCAGGTGGAATTTCACCAAACGATTTATGGGTCTTGGAGATCTCATGTGTTCTAGCCCCTCCACAAAATTTCGGAGCTAGAGCACATCCGATGCTACCTAAAAATCAACATGCACGATTCAGATGGGCATTTTCCTTCAAGGTATTTGCCTTGACTTATAGGATGATTCTCTTCTAAGCAAAAGTATTCAACGCCTTCCCAGTTTGAATCAATCTATCAATTATCAATCAGACATACGGAGTTCGACTGAGCTCCTTCCAACACAGAAACACTCCTTGAATTACAAATACTTCCTCACGCTAGGAAGCAATAACATGTTTCTCCCATAATCGTGGTTGTAAATTTCCTCATTGTATGAAAGATTAAATCCCCAGTCTATCAATTTTCACATACAGAAGATAAAATGCTCACACAGAAACAAATTAATACAATATGAAATTTTATTTGAATTCAGAAAATTTGCACATACATCTACTGAAGGCCTCACTCCTTCCTGGGCTTGATTTACACCATTCAGATGGGCGTGCCATCCCTAGCCTTTCTATTCATTCCACACACTCCTCTCAACTGCCACACTTAATCTCTACCTCGCTCTGATACTATCAGGCCAGGCAGTAACTCCACAAAACAAACAACTGATTCATATTTTATTCCATAGGTAGGTCATTGTTATATACAATAGGAGTGATTGTTCAGTTCATCTCCCGATGACTGTTCACATTCCTAATTTATTTATTTACACAAAATTCCCCCAATCATGAAGATTAGGTGTCAACATTCCCCCCCTTAATCTGAAGGGATGTTGGTGAGTCCAAGCATCATTCTGAAACGTTCAAGCTTTTCCCTTCCAAGTGCTTTGGTGAAGATGTCTGCAATTTGCTCATTTGTGGAACAATGACGGAGATGGATTGTTTTGGCCTCAACATGATGTCGAATTAGATGATATTTAGTATTGATATGCTTTGTTCGATCATGGAACTTTGGGTTCTTGGCCAACTTTATTGCAGAGGTGTTGTCAATCATGAGTGGAGTTGATTGTACTTGTTTTACCTGCAAATCTTCAAGAATTTTCCTAAGCCACACAATTTCTTTCGTTGCTTCAGCTGCTGCCACGTATTCTGCTTCTGTTGTGGAATCTGCTGGAATTGATTGTTTGCGTGATCTCCAGGAGACAGCTCCTGATCCAAGACTCATAGCATATCCTGAAGTAGATACCCCAGTTTCATTGTCTCCATCAAAGTCTGAATCAGAGTATCCAATCAAGCTGAAGTCATCCACCTGTGTATACTTGATTCCAAGGTCTTGAGTTCCCTTCAAGTAGCTTAGAACTTTTTTTGCAGCAGACCAATGTCCCTCACAAGGCTTTTTCATAAACCTGGAGAGGATTCCAACAGCAAATGAAATGTCTGGTCTGGTAGTAGTGAGGTAGATGAGACTTCCTACAAGTTGTCTATACTTTGTTGCATCCTCAAATTCCTTTCCTTCAATAGATGTGAGCTTTAAGTTTTGTTCCATTGGAGTAGTAAGAGGATTACACTCTGTCATGCCAAACCTGTTCAACAAATCTCCAATGTATTTCTTTTGAGAAAGAAATATGGACTTTGGATGTTGGGTTACTTCAATGCCAAGATAGTAATGAACATAGCCCAAATCAGTCATTTCAAAACTTTTCCCCAATTCCTTCTTTATGGATGCAATGTAGCTTTCATTGTTCCCTGTCATTAAAAGATCATCTACATATACCACAAGATATACAACTGTTTTGCCAACTTTCTTGACAAATAAAGTTGCATCATCAAGATCAAAATGATTGAAGTTGAGTTTCAGAAGATGCTCAGTTAGTTTTTCATACCAGGCTCGTGGTGCTTGTTTGAGGCCATACAAGGACTTCACAAGTTTGCATACTTTATGTTCATGTCCTTTCACAGCAAATCCTTCAGGCTGGGACATAAAAACATTCTCTTTTAGATCTCCATTCAAGAAGGTAGTTTTTACATCCATTTGATGGACTTTCCAACCATTCTGAGCTGCTAGTGCAAAGAGTGTCCGGATGGTGGCCCATTTTGTTGTGGGGAAAATGTTTCCTCATAATCGACCCCTTCCTTCTGTGCAAAACCTTTTGCCACAAGCCTAGCTTTGTGCTTGTCAAGTGAGCCATCAGCTTTGTACTTGTTCTTGTAGACCCACTTGCAGCCAATTGGTTTGGTTCCAAATGGAGGATCAACCAGCTTCCAAGTGTCGTTCTTTATGAGGGCATCATACTCCTTTTGCATCGCTTCTTTCCATTCATTATGAGAAGCAGCTTCTTTAAAGGAAGTTGGTTCAAAATCTGTAGACAAGTTCAATTCACAATCATAAGAAACATCCACATCAACAGGTGAATTAGAGTCATCTACATCACCTCCATTTTGTCGGTTTGAATTTCTGGTTCCTGTTTTTCCAATTTCATCAGGATGAACACTTTCAAGTGTCTTTGTCAGCCACTTTGGGGGACCTTTCTGAGATGGTCCAGGCTGCTTTGTTGATTGAGTTGGGACTGAATCAAGATTGAGTCTCCCAATTCTATCAATTACATCACTTAAAGCATCATCTGTTATTGGAGTTTCAGTCGGGGGAGAGTGTTCTTCAGAAGAAGATTCCACATTTTGATCTAGTATAGGAATCCCCCCTTCAAGATGTGGAATCTGATTATCAAATTCTTGAAATAATTTCGTTTTTGCGAATCTATCCAAGCGATCAAGTTGCCGCTCAACAACATTGTCAGATTTGGATGATTCAAGAAAAATTACATCTCTAGATACAACAAACTTTTTATTTACTTCATCATAGAGGCGGTATGCTTTGGAGGTTGTTGAATACCCCAGGAAGATACACTTACGACTTCTAGCACCAAGTTTGTTTCTATGTACCTTTGGTATCAAAGCATAACAGGTGGAACCTGTCAAGCCAGGAGTAACTCCAGTTTGGCAAAAAACTGATATGATTTATTTCATTAGGTAGCTATTGTTATATACAAAGAATGTGACTGCTCAGTTCATCTTCTGATGACTGTTCACATTCCAAATTCACCCAATCGCAGAGGATTAGGTGTCAACATTCCCCCCCTTAATCTGAAGGGATGTTGGTGAGTCCAAGCATCGTTCTGAATCTTTCAAGCTTTTCTCTTCCAAGCGCTTTGGTGAAGATGTCTGCAATTTGCTCATTTGTGGAACAATGACGGAGATGGATTGTTTTGGCCTCAACATGATGTCAGATCAGATGATATTTAGTATTGATGTGCTTTGTACGATCATGGAACTTTGGGTTCTTGGCCAACTTTATTGCAGAGGTGTTGTCAATCATGAGTGGAGTTGATTGTACTTGTTTTACCTGCAAATCTTCAAGAATTTTCCTGAGCCACACAATTTCTTTCGTTGCTTCAGCTACTGCCACGTATTCTGCTTCTGTTGTGGAATCTGCTGGAACTGATTGTTTGCATGATCTCCAAGAGACAGCTCCTGATCCAAGACTCATAGCATATCCTGAAGTAGATACCCCAGTGTCTTTGTCTCCATCGAAGTTTGAATCAAAGTATCCAATCAAGTTGAAGTCGTCCACCTGTGTATACTTGATTCCAAGGTCTTGAGTTCCCTTCAAGTACCTTAGAACTCTTTTTGCAGCAGACCAATGTCCTTCACAAGGCTTTTGCATAAACCTGGAGAGGATTCCAATAGCAAATGAAATGTCTGGTCTGGTAGTAGTGAAGTAGATGAGACTTCCTACAAGTTGTCTATACTTTGTTGCATCCTCAAATTCCTTTCCTTCAATAGTTGTGAGCTTTAAGTTTTGTTCCATTGGAGTAGAAAGAGGATTGCACTCTGTCATGTCAAATCTGTTTAACAAATCTCCAATGTATTTCTTTTGAGAAAGAAATATGGATTTTGGATGTTGGGTTACTTCAATGCCAAGATAGTAATGAACATACCCCAAATCAGTCATTTCAAAACTTTTCCCCAATTCCTTCTTTATGGATGCAATGTAGCTTTCATTGTTCCCTGTCATTAAAAGATCATCTACATATACCAGAAGATATACAACTATTTTGCCAACTTTCTTGACAAATAAAGTTGCATCATCAAGATCAAAATGATTGAAGTTGAGTTTCAGAAGATGCTCAGTTAGTTTTTCATACCAGGCTCGCGGTGCTTGTTTGAGGCCATACAAGGACTTCACAAGTATGCATACTTTTTGTTCATGTCCTTTCACGGCAAATCCTTCAGGCTGGGACATAAAAACATTCTCTTTTAGATCTCCATTCAAGAAGGCAGTTTTTACATCCATTTGATGGACTTTCCAACCGTTCTGAGCTGCAAGTGCAAAGAGTGTCCGGATGGTGGCCCATTTTGCTGTGGGGGCAAAATTTTCCTCATAATCGACCCCTTCCTTCTGTGCAAAACCTTTTGCCACAAGCCTAGCTTTGTGCTTGTCAAGTGAGTCGTCAACTTTATACTTGTTCTTGTAGACCCACTTGCAGCCAATTGGTTTGGTTCCAAATGGAGGATCAACCAGCTTTCAAGTGTCGTTCTTTATGAAGGCATCATACTCTTTTTGCATCGCTTCTTTCCATTTATCATGAGAAGCAGCTTCTTTGAAGGAAGTTGGTTCAAAATCTGTAGACAAGTTCAATTCACAATCATAAGAAACATCCATATCAACAGGTGAATTAGAGTCATCTACATCACCTCCATTTTGTCGGTTTGAATTTCTGGTTCCTGTTTTTCCAATTTCATCAGGATGAACACTTTCAAGTGTCTTTGTCAACCACTTTGGGGGACCTTTCTGAGATGGTCCAGGCTGCTCTGTTGATTGAGTTGGGACTGAATCAAGATTGAGTCTCCCAATTCTATCAATTACATCACTTAAAGCATCATCCGTTGTTGGAGTTTCATTCGAGGGAGAGTGTTCTTCAGAAGAAGATTCCACATGTTGATCTAGTATAGGAATACCCCCTTCAAGATGTGGAATCTGATTATCAAATTCTTGAAATGATTTCGTTTTTGCGAATCTATCCAAGCGATCAAGTTGCCGCTCAACAACATTGTCAGATTTGGATGATTCAAGAAAAATTACATCTCTAGATACAACAAACTTTTTATTTACTTCATCATAGAGGCGGTATGTTTTGGAGGTGTTTGAATACCCCAGGAAGATACACTTACGACTTCTAGCACCAAGTTTGTTTCTATGTACCTTTGGTATCAAAGCATAACAGGTGGAACCAAAGATCCTGAGATGTTTTACCAAAGGAATATGTCCATACCATAATTCATAACGAGCCTTGTTTCTTATAGCATTAGATGGACATCTATTCTTTATATATGCAGCACATAGAACAGCATCAGCCCAAAACATTATCTTTACATTTTTGAAGAAAAGCATGGATCGTACCATATTCAAGATTGTTCTATTCATTCTTTCAGCTACACCATTCTGTTGGGGATTATAAGGCACAGTTGTTTGATGTTTGATCCCATGTTGGCGAAGATAGTTTTCAAATTCATTTGATGTATATTCTTTTCCATTATCAGTGCGAATAGACCCAATATGAGATTGTGCATCATTTTCAATCCATTTATGAAAATTCTTGAATGTTTGAAAGGCATCAGATTTGTTCTTCAATAAATAAACCCAACACATTCTGGTGTAATCATCAATAAATGTCATGAAATATTTATTTCCATTTGCAGAAAGAACAGGCATTGGACCATATAAATCTGAATGAATGAGTTCAAGCTTCCTATGTGCTCTTGAATGCGAATCATGAAAAGACTGTTTGCTATGCTTTCCTAGAATGCAAGCATCAATTGCTTATGTTTCCTAGGAATTGTAGGCAAACCAGCAACACCATTTTTCTTCAATAAGCGGAGACTGTCATAGTTAAAATGTCCAAATCTAGCATGCCATAATAAACTTGATGGAAGTGTACCTTCTTCATGATGAGAAATATATGAGAAATTTTGTGCATGAGCAGAGGTTCCTTGCAGTTTGAGAAGCTTTTCTTCTTCTATTCCCCTCATGACAAGTGAGTGGTCAGATGCTTTTCTTACCTCAAGCTTGCCATCAAACAAATGAATGGAGTGACCTTGCTGGCGGATGTGAACCAAGTACAGCAAGTTTATTTTGAGCTGTGGGAGATATAGAACATGATCCAGAAGAAAGTCTGGAAGACCAGGCAGTTTAAGCCTGATTGTGCCAAGCCCTAATGGCTTGATTTTTTACTGATCTGCAAAGTATACTGCTCCATCAACATTGTTAGTGAAATCTTCAAAAAAATCTTTTCTATGAGTCATATGACAGGTTGCTCCTGAATCAAGCAACCAATCATTTTTCGAAGAAGCAAGTGAAGCATTAAACAAATCTTCATTTACTCCAATGTTACATTGTGCCTCAATATAGTGAGCGGATTCAGGTGCTTTACCTTTGTCTGTATCATCAGTTTTACCTTTCTATTGGTTTCTTTTCTGCTCAATTTTGTCCCATGGTAGCTTGCATGTAGAAGCATCATGTGATCCATTTCTTTTGCAGCGAATGCAATGTAAGTCTGCCTTTTCTCCTTTAGAATGTCTGCCCCCTGCCTCTGAAGTATCTTCCTCTTCCTCTTCGTCCACCTCTTCCTCTTGTAGAATCTTGAGCAGGATGCTTTTCTTTATGAGCAAGGCACACAGTCTCTTCAGAAGATTCAGGGGTTGTCTTCTTTCCAAAGGCTTTCTCTCTTTCAGCAAACTTTTTCACAAGAGAGTCAAAGGTTATATCTTTAAGATTTCCATTTGCTTGTAAAGACTCAAGATAATTGGAGTAGGTAGGATAGAGTGCCTTGAGAAAAGCAATAAGAGGGATATCCAGCTCAACCTTAGTGGATTTGATATCATGCATTATAGACTTTACTTCAGATGCAAGAGCAAGAGGATCATTATTTTTCAGTTCAAGAGTGAAGAGTTTAATCATGAGCTGAACAACTTCAAGTGCAGAATGTGAGTCATAGAGTTCTTTCAGCTTTTGTAAAGCTTCAAAGGCAGTTGAATATGATGAAATATGGCGACTCACCTCTTCATTTACAGATATTGCGATTAATGCACAGGCTTTGTTGTTCTTGTTTTCCCAAATGACGAGCTCTTTGTCTGATGTAGGCTGCACTGGGTCATTGTCTGCTTCTCCGACACACACTCCTTTCCACAACTCATTGAAGATGAGGGTGTGTTTTATCATCCGGGACCATTCAGGATAGTTCTCCTTGCCAGTGAGAACTATTCCTACCATAGAGATGATTGAATGCATTCTGTAAAAAAATACTTCTTCTGATAATAAAAAAACTCCTGCTGATATACAGTGAAATTGTACTCAAAAAATTTCTTGGGAAATAACTTTGGTTGTTTAAAAATAATCAATCATTCACCGCGAGCTCTACAAAGTTGGAGCAGCAACGGCATCAACCGCGAGCTCTACAAAGTTGGAGCAGCAACGGTATTACAATTTCAAAGTTCACTGAAAAGACTAAAAAAAATCACCATAAATCCCTTTGATTCTCTAGACTTTGAAGCCAGTAATAAAAATATGGCAGCGTTAAAGTGTTGGACAGTTTTTAAAATATGGGACAACGTTAAAGTCGTTTTAAAGACATACTAAAAAATGTGTTGGATCACCATTGCCAATCAATATATACCATTTAATATACGGTATTCAACGCAAATGGGAATGCAAAAAAAATTTCCCGCACTCAACCATATACCATATACCAGGTCATACCAAAACATATTCATCATATGCTGAACACTTTATGAAACTGTGACCACAAAGCCCTTCCGTGTGCAGTGGTACCATGAAGTTCCAGCGTCTCTTTTGCAGTGTTCCCTTTTCCTGCGACCCTCTTCCGGCAGAGGCAGGAAAACACCACGTACTTGTCAAGTGGTGACAGTAAATGCAGGTTTCAACGAAGCAGTAACAACCAGCAACACCATTTAAATGTGTTGTCCATTCAAAAAATATACCAATCGAAACCCGCAGAGACCGACAGATCAGGTGCAGACTCGCGTTCTCTCCTCAATCTTGACGAGAAATGGCCTGAGGGGCAGAACTAACAGAGCAAGAAGTGTTTACCAGTAAAATAAAACCGCAGAGCGCTGTATCAAATCATAGACAAACGAGCAAACGAGCAAAAACGCAGAGTTCAATACCATACATATACACTGGACCATTTCAACTGCACATACAACGTTTCAAATACCATTTAAACATCGCATACAGCATTTCAAATACCATTTAAACAGCGCATACAGCGTTTCAAATACCATTTAAACAGCGCACAGCTCAATACATATTTCAGCGTCAATACACATTCAACGTTAATACCATACAGCGTTAATACTCCATTCAACGTCAATACCATACAACGTTTCAGCGTTAATACATATTCAGTTTGAATCGCTTGGAGAACTGGAGTTTGACTGCAGCTGGAGAGCGTCCTTCATATTCCTTTCAATGAAAAAAATTTGAAAAATGAATACCTCTCTGCAAGAAGGCCGAAAATTGAATAACTCTGCAAGAAGTATCCGCCGGATTCGATGCTCCGCTTCCAGAGCAGGGGACAGAGGCGTTGAGGACAGCGCTCAGTGGACAGAACGACAGAGGCGTTTGAGGACAGAGCTCAGGTCAGAACGACAGAGGTGTTTGAGGACAGAGCTCAGGCCAGCGTACAGCCCACAGTAGCAAAAATGAAGGGAGTTACAACTATTTTTAGAACTGGCTCTGATACCATGTCAGGCCAGGAGTAACTCCAATTTGACAGAAAACTGATACGATTTATTTCATTAGGTAGCTATTGTTATATACAAAGAATGTGACTGCTCAGTTCATCTTCTGATGACTGTTCACATTCCAAATTCAACCAATCGCAGAGGATTAGGTGTCAACAGAACCAAAGATCTTGAGATGTTTTACCGAAGGAACATGTCCATACCATAATTCATAAGGAGTCTTGTTTCTTATAGCATTAGATGGACATCTATTCTTTATATATGCAGCACATAGAACAGCATCAGCCCAAAACATTATCTTTACATTTTTTAAGAAAAGCATGGATCGTACCATATTCAAGATTGTTCTATTCATTCTTTCAGCTACACCATTCTGTTGGGGATTATAACGCACAGTTGTTTGATGTTTGATCACATGTTGGCAAAGATAGTTTTCAAATTCATTTGATGTATATTCTTTTCCATTATCAGTGCGAATAGACCCAATATGAGATTGTGCATCATTTTCAATCCATTTATGAAAATTCTTGAATGTTTGAAAGGCATCAGATTTGTTCTTCAATAAATAAACCGAACACATTCTGGTGTAATCATCAATAAATGTCATGATATATTTATTTCCATTTGCAGAAGGAACAGGGATTGGACCACATAAATCTGAATGAATGAGTTCAAGCTTCCTATGTGCTCTTGAATGTGAATCATGAAAAGATTGTTTGCTATGCTTTCCTAGAATGCAAACATCACATTGCTTATGTTTCCTAGGAATTGTAGGCAAACCAGCAACACCATTTTTCTTCAATAAGCGGAGACTGTCATAGTTAAAATGTCCAAATCTAGCATGCCATAATAAACTTGATGGAAGTGTACCTTCTTCATGATGAGAAATATATGAGAAATGTTGTGCATGAGCAGAGGTTCCTTGCAGTTTGAGAAGCCTTTCTTCTTCTATCCCCCTCATGACAAGTGAGTGGTCAGAAGCTTTTCTTACCTCAAGCTTTCCATCAAACATATGAATGGAGTGACCTTGCTGGCGGATGTGGACCAAGGACAGCAAGTTTCTCTTGAGCTATGGGAGATATAGAACATGATCCAGAAGAAAGTCTGGAAGACCAGGCAGTTTAAGCCTGATTGTGCCAAGCCCTGATGGCTTGATTTTTGACTGATCTGCAAAGTATACTGCTCCATCAACATTATCAGTGAAATCTTCAAAAAAATCTTTTCTATGAGTCATGTGACAGGTTGCTCCTGAATCAAGCAACCAATCATTTTTCGAAGAAGCAAGTGAAGCATTAAACAAATCTTCATTTACTCCAATGTTACATTGTGCCTCAATTTAGTGAGCGGATTCAGGTGCTTTACCTTTGTCTGTATCATCAGTTTTACCTTTCTGTTGGTTTCTTTTCTGCTCAATTTTGTCCCATGGTAGCTTGCATGTAGAGGCATCATGTGATCCATTTCTTTTACAGCGAATGCAGTGTAAGTCTGCCTTTTCTCCTTGAGAATGTCTAGCCCCCCTGCCTCTGAAGTATCTTCCTCTTCCTCTTCGTCCACCTCTTCCTCTTGTAGAATCTTGAGCAGAATGCTTTTCTTTATGAGCAAGGCACACAGTCTCTTCAGAAGATTCAAGGGTTGTCTTCTTTCCAAAGGCTTTCTCTCTTTCAGCAAACTTTTTCACAAGAGAGTTAAAGGTTATATCTTTAAGATTTCCATTTGCTTGTAAAGACTCAAGATAATTGAAGTAAGTAGGATAGAGTGCCTTGAGAAAAGCAATAAGAGGAATATCCAGCTCAACTTTAGTGGGTTTGATATCATGCATTATAGACTTTACTTTAGATGCAAGAGCAAGAGGATCATTATTTTTCAGTTCAAGAGTGAAGAGTTTAATCATGAGCTGAACAACTTCAAGTGCAGAATGTGAGTCATAGAGTTCTTTCAGCTTTTGTAAGGCTTCAAAGGCAGTTGAATATGATGAAATATGACGACTCACCTCTTCATTTACAGATGCTGCGATTAATGCATAGGCTTTGTTGTTCTTGTTTTCCCAAATGACGAGCTCTTTGTCTGAGGTAGGCTGTACAGGGTCATTGTCTCCTTCTCCGACACACACTCCTTTCCACAACTCATTGAAGATGAGGGTGTGTTTTATCATCCGGGACCATTCAGGATAGTTCTCCTTGCCAGTGAGAACTATTCCTACCATAGAGATGATTGAATGCATTCTGTAAAAAAAATACTTCTGCTGATAGAAAAAATACTTCTGCTGATATACAGTGAAATTGTACTCAAAAGGGCAAAAAGATTTCAAATACTTTATGCACTATGTTTTCTTCAAATCCCTCCAATGTTTATAAAAACATCCTCATATAATATTTCCATATCACCTCCCTTTTTTTCTTTTAAACAAGAGCTCCACGCACATATAAAGTCAACAAAGGATTCAAATGGAAACCATTCAATATATATACGCTAGACCATTCGCTGGACCATTCAACGGATTCAAATGCAGTTCATAAGCGGTGTATATCACTCAATAAAGCCGCAGTTCAAATACCATGTCAGGGTTTCAAATACCATTTCAACCGCACAGTTCAATACCATATAGCGTTAAAACAGGAAAACTGGACAGCGTTAGAACCATTCAACACAGTTCAATGGGACAGCGTTAATATTCAAACAGCGTCCAATAATTCAAACGCATTCAATATTCAAAACTCAAACGTTGTGTCAAACAACAACACGGCATATACAGCGATACCAAACGTTATGGACAAGCAGTTCAATACCAAACGTTATGGACAGCGTTACCAAACGTTATGCAAACGTATACCACTCGTATACCATGTCAGTCCAGAGAAATACGAACTCAAACACTTTAAAAATTCCTGCGTTTAATAATTCTGTTACAGTCTCGCTCTCAGAGGATTTTCAAAGGAGAAACGAAAATATGGAAACTCAGAACTTTTGTAATCTGAATCGGGAAGAAGACAGCAGTTCGTTTGTATGCGATAGACTTCAAAGCCTCATAATCATATCAAACAGCAGAATGAGAGAGACGAATAGACTACACAGAGATTGGAATCTAGAAAGGGCTCGTAGACTGCAATTCTCTGGCAAAGCCTGCATCCATGGCAGAAATGTTTATGAATCAGTCATCCGCACAGTCATAGTATGCAATGATACCATGTCAGGCGCAGCTACCATGTTAGAAACGTTTATGAATCAAACAGAGAGCTGAACAGTCAGACAGTGGGGCAGCTAATTTTATGAAGAACCTGCTCAGCTATATGGAGAGCAAACAGGGAGTTACAAGGGACACAAAGGCTAAAAGGAGTTGGCTCTGATACCATGTCAGGCCAGGCAGTAACTCCACAAAACAAACAACTGATTCATATTTTATTCCATAGGTAGGTCATTGTTATATACAATAGGAGTGATTGTTCAGTTCATCTCCCGATGACTGTTCACATTCCTAATTTATTTATTTACACAAAATTCCCCCAATCATGAAGATTAGGTGTCAACAGATACCAAATAAAAAAATTAATGAAAATAAAAACTTAAATTATGAGAGATAGAAACATGGCGGAAAAGGCCTGTAGCCTCAATGTATATTGTATATGCAAATAATGAGAATGATACAATATAAATACATCAAGATTATGTCTCAAGATAGTTCGTTTATCTTGGACACACAATCACTTTGGTTGAGTGAATATCTCAACCACACACTAATCTAGGAGCCTAACTAGGTGGAGATAACCTCTCAACCAACTAGACCTAAACAAACTCCCAAGTTTGAGGAGTTGTCTCATTCGAGAATAGACAAGTAGGCATTATTCAAAGTTTAATAATTTATTGTTTTGGACTTATTGATTGTTTTATGAGAGTGTGAGGCTAACATATTCCACCTTAAGTGAGTATTACAAATTCCCATAAACCTTACAGATTAGGTTTCCAACACAAGAAGATTGACTTAAACGAATTAAACAAGTGTATCTAAGCAAGGTAACAAATCTAATCATGGTGGTCTAATAACAAAGAATCACAATACATACCAAGATCCTGAACAAAACTCCAATCACTTACTACTACCATCATCTACCTTCCATTTCTTCTTCTGCAACAATATGTTTAGGTTTCCAACACACAACAAGATTTTCATAAATGAATTAAACAAGCGCATCTAAGCAAGGTAAGAATTATAATCATGGTGGTCTAATAACAAAGAATCACACCTCCTAATACCTACCAAAATCCTGAACAAATTCACAATCAACTTTGAACACTTAGTCACCACTACTACCATCATCCACCTTCCATATGTTCTCCTACTACAATATGTTGTAATGTTGCCTCCACTTACCTAACCCTAGATATAACCCTACAGCGGAAGCATAAAAAATATCACCCCAACTTCCTTAGTAGCCAACCAACAATCGTCGTCACACATCTTGGGGAGCATGACTAATACAACCCTCCCAAAACTCCAAGTTTTGGAGTATACATAGTGAGAAAAACCTCCACCCTTCCTAATAGAACTTGATTCAACACCCTACATCAAACCATATTATGCAACCATTGTTCTTAGTTAAAAAACCACTCTAGACAAGTGCCATTTTTCAAAACAATACTTACCCACAAATCATAGAAGTGTTTGAAATTACAAACTAATAAATTTATAGTGTACATTATCTTTATGATTTCTACAACATCTAGGTTACCTAGCAATACAATCATTTGGCCATTACATAGCTTGTGAACATGTAGGTTAGCTCACTAATAACTCATATATATATATATATAATGCATTAAAGTACAAATAAGAAACATTTTCATTTATACTGTCCTTCGGAGCTATTACACATTTGCAACATAATTTTGAACTAGTATCCCATATCAAAATTCCATATTTTAATTTACACACCTAAATATATCACATAACTATCTTCAAATAAGAAACATATGTTTATTTATACCGTCCTTCACATCTATTACACATTTGCAACATAATTTTGAACTAGTATCCCATATCAAAATTCCATATTTTAATTTACACACCTAAATATATCACATAACTATCTTCAAATAAGAAACATATGTTTATTTATACCGTCCTTCACATCTATTACACATTTGCAACATAATTTTGAACTAGTATCCCATATCAAAATTCCATATTTTAATTTCCACGCCCAAATATATCACATAACTATCTTCATCATTAACATATAATGATAAAACCACATCTCACAACGCATAAATAGGTCCATATGTCCATATATCAAATGTCTCATTAGTTTGATTGATCTAAATAAAGACTAAGCATATAAAAGATTAGGGTGCATCATAATATAGTTCTATCTTCCTACTACCAAATGTAGGGCATTACATAAACCCACCATTCAAGAAACTTCCTCCCAAAGTCATGGTCATTTACAATATATAAAGAAAATCATGACACGGTGTCTTTGTCTTCTCTGATAACATGATGGAAGACCCTAGACTATACTAGTCTTCTTGGACCTTCACTTGATCAAAAGATGTTGGGGACATCTATCTAGTATACATACTAGCTTGGTTTGGACTAAATTCTCATTGACCACCTAGAAATTACTCCTTTTATCTCATGGGATGTTTGTAATACGTACTAGAACAAAACTAAAATAGACACCATATATATCTTACATAGGTTGGTGGCATGTGAACGAATAAAAAACTAATCAGATCTCATCAATGATTTCAAATATTCTAATTGATCCACAAAAAAATTAGATGCCCTTACCATTTTTTGTTACAATCTTCTATATTATGATTAGTAGGTGGAATTTGTCCTTTGCATTCACATTTATTTTGATTATGAGAACATCAACATAAACTTTTGTTGATGGGAGTTGAGGGAGTGGAGGGTTGCGCAGAACCCTAGCTGCCTTGGCCCTCAAGTTTGTGCCTCCTTTTCACGCGAGATGCCAAGACTTATCTTGGGTTGGATGTTGTTGTTTTGACTGTTGGTATCTACATGCATCGTTTTGGGCCATCATTGCGGATTCCGTGCGGCCTACTACCTCCCCCTGTTCTCTTTTATTGCCAATGGTGTCTTTGCTTGGGTTTTCATTTGGTTTTTATTGTCGCCAACTCCTACCGCCGTCGCATTTTTCCCTTTCTACTATGTCGGTTCGTTGCATACCAGGTTGCCTCTCTTGTCTTCCACCACTACCGCCTACGTTCGGGCTCGTTGTGGTGTGTTCTAAGCACTGTGGAATGGGTATTTCTGTTGGCGTCTGGTTGGGGGTGACAACCCTTTCTCTTCTGGGTTCAACCCTTGTTTTATCTTGATCCCCTTTGGGGTTTAATGCATGTGGGCCTATGGGCTTTGTTATTTGGGTTTGTCCATCTAGATGTTTCAACCCTAGTGTATGATATTTTGTGAACCTCTGGAAGTTGGGGCACTGTTCTTGGAGCTTTGTGTTCAATTTCTTGTAGGCCTTCTGGCTAAATTCTAAATGTGTCTTATACAGCATTTACAAAATGTAATTTTGTTTTCAGTAATAAAATTACCAATTTTTTTTTTAGAAAAAAACATAAACTTTTGTTGATGCCTAACTTTATTTAGCCTCTTTCCAATTTGAACCACATATATTACAATATATTATAGACATTATCATTACATCTCATGGATTACTCTTTCTCCAACCAGTAGTTAAAGGTGGAGACGGATAGTGGCACAAGGCTATTTCATGCCCAGCAACGAAAATTATGAAAAACCATGTCATAGTCTATCCTCACAAAGCAAAAGGCATGCCTTTAGTTGATTTACTAATCACAATTATAATTGATCCACATCACCTGTAAAGTATTAGGTCATTTTTCAAAGTCGAAGGATATAGTGTCCCGTCAAAATTTAAATAATATCATAGCTATGACCCATGTGATTGAATATTATAGACATGGTCTCTATTTTTTAAGTCCGATTACTCAATCATTTTGTAGAACTTTGCACACTTTAAAATAAACAATTTTATCACAGTTTAAAGTTTGGGTGAACATGGAATTATGCCTAAGATAGAACTGCTAAAATCCTGCGCTTAGGTCTAGTTTGGCAAGTTTTAAAGGTGGTTGTACTTGAGTCGAAAGTTTACAGACATGAGTTCAACTTATTTTTATTCGTTTGTTTTTCGCTTTATTAAAGCACTTTTCTTTCTTCTTTCTTCTTTCTTTTCCTTTTATATTTTCCTCTCAGTAAAAATGTTGGCCAAGGGGTTTGAATTCGCAGAATATGGTATATTTTTAAATCATCCAGTCAACTCAGTGAAAGTCTATTCCAAATTAAAGAATTGACAAATCTGGTAAATATGTCCAGGCCTACAAGATGGATTAGATATTCGACACTAAAATACTGATTTACGAAATACTCGATGAAAAAAAAGTCCCTTGCTGTACCGATTATTTTAACCAATCTCCAATCATGGACAGGAAAAAAAACCAACCATAACCAGCTGTGCAACAAAATTTAGTCCCGAACATCATTTTAAGAGTGAGTATTGAAAACAACGGATAGAATATTAGCTAATATGAAAAGCATATTTCCGGGAGCCCATGGGAGCAGCTCAATTCATCATCATTGTGTTATGAAGTACGATGTAAATCATGAAATTCAATATTCAAATCCCTGTGGGTGAAGCCACCGAGAAAAAAATAAAAATAAAAATCAAAGAAAACACACGGGGCAGCTCAATTAGCCATCACATGTTATGAAGTATTATGTAAATTGTGTGTTATGAAGTATTATGTAAATTGTGAATTTCAAGGTTAAAATCCACGGTGGATATTTACCCTCACAAAGAAGAAAAAATATATTTCCAAGCAAATAAGATGCTAGTTTATAGTATATACAACAAAAGCTCAAGAAGATCACTCTTGACCTTAATATAGATAACAGCCTCAATTACTGAAATACAACACTCATTTAACTCAAATGAAATAAGCAATGTTACATAAGTGTATAAGGAAGACAATGGCGAGAATAAAATCATGCTACGTAGCTCAAACAATAAGAATGTTTGGCGGTCAAGTCCTACCAAATAATTTTTACATTGTTCCTTCTTATTGAATTTGAAATATAACGCTTGAAAATTGTATACTAATCTGAAACTTCCGGAATTTTAACGTAAGCTGTTAACCTAACTCTGGTGGAGTAGCTGTAAAAAATCCAAAGAGATCAGGTCTCCACAATTTCTCAAATCATTCTGGGACTGTTGAATCCTTTAACAGTTTTGAATTTTGGATGAGAACAGCTTTTGGTTCAGATTTTGAAGGACAGCAGATCCATTGTCATTACCCATCTCATCTGAAATAACCCCATTCAGCAAGGTCACCTCTATCCCCCGTAAAGTAGAAAATTATGTTTAAAAAAAAAAATGCTAAACAGTAAATAAGACCCCTGTGCAATCAGTTAGTTAATTCAGTAATAGATTTTATAAAGAAAAAGAAGTGAAAAATTCCCACACAATTCATGTCATTTGGCATCTCCCTTGTCCCACAAACAAAACGATGGTCTACCTTAACTTTGGCGTCTCACTAGGTTGTGATCTTAAATTAGAATATTATTATTTTATTAATTACTCATAAACGTTGAAGCAAGAAGTCAACCATCGACTGCACATGAGAAAATTGGAAAATGGAAGAAAACCTAAAAACTAAAACAAAGTAAACAAGATTGAAAATCCAGAAAATGAAACAAAGTAGATAAGATGAAGAACGTTAAAAACGAATGCAGGAAAAGAGGATACAGGTACTAAGTCTCATTTAGAAAAATGTGCATTGATGTACGACTTGTAATTTGGATCCTAGCATGATATCTTTTAAGATTAACAAAAATGAAAGAGGTAATAAACTTTTAAGACAGTGTCTAGGGCATAGGAATACTTGGTACAACAAATAGAGAATTTTTTCTTCATAGAACTACAGGTAACTCAAACTGAGAACCACAAACTTGGGAATAAGATAATAATGATATCACCTGTTCAAAATTACATATACTAAGAATAAACATTTGGAAAGAATTGCTGGAGGTAATAACCATCTTTAGAACTAAGGACTTAGATGAATAATAAATGCTCACTAATAAACTGATGTAATAATGGGGCATTTAACGTACTCCTCTCATATCCTAATATGAAATGAGACAGTATTATCAAATGAATGTATCAATCCACTCTTTCTCATTTATGTGTATTCCTGACCACATGTTTTTGTAAAATCTCAGATGATATTATGGTCACATTGAGGAGAAGCAAGGAAGCGGGTGAAGGTGCCAAGGAACTTCTGTGACCAAAGAAGGCAACGAGGGACTGTAATCACACACCCATTTGGATAAATGAGACATTTAAAACATAGAAATATAGGGCTCAATAATTTGTGTATTAAACTCTGGTGTGTTGTTCTTTGTGACAATTACCAAAAAAAGAAATGGTGATGTCTGTTGAAGAATGTAACTAATGTTGGTCTTCATAATTTTATTTGAGCCATGATATAGTGTATTTGTCAAAAGAAAAAGGAAAAGAAATTTTATTTATTTTCTAGGTCATCACCTCCATTGAAGGCTTCTAGGTTTTGTCTTCAGTCAAAAGAGTCTATGTCACATTTATTAGACCCTTCTTGGGCTTTTGTATCATGAAAAGAAATGTTTATTTAAGTCAAAACAGTCATTTTACCCCTCCTCACCAAGTCGGCCTTGTCCTAGAGAAGTCGGCCCAATTAGAGGGAATTCGACCATGTGGAAACAGTAATAGAGACATTTCCACTCATTTGGAACACACACTCAACAAGTTCGATTTACAAGAGAGAGTACGAAAAAGAAGAGCGAATTGCAAGAAAGAAGACCTAATTCAAGGAAGAAGCAAAATCGAAGCTTGGAGCATCTCTCTCTCTCACACGTGCGAGTTTTCTAGGGTTTTTAGGCAAGTTGCAGGGGCCGAATTCTAGTTTGAAGAAGTATTTAAGGAGTTGACACTTGGAGGATTTGGCAGAGTTTGTCTACTTGAAGAAAGGGTTGGCTTGGTGACTGGAGGAGCTCTGTCTAGGTCAAAAGGGTTTTGGATTGTCTCATCTTGATTTGAATCTACTAGAGGAAGAGTTTGATTGGGTTTTCCCCTTCATAGGGGTTTTTCCCTGGCTGAGTGCCTACATCTTGTGTCCCTTGTTTTTGTGATCTTCATGCACTTTTGATTTGGTAATTGCTTGATGAAAGATAACATAATAAAGAAGTAAAAGAAGCCAACACACATCACAAATAATTATCAAGAAAGAGGAATCAAAACCCTAATTACTACAAGCATTGATTTCTCAACATGGTATCAGAGCTAAGGTGAAGGAAGGACTATTTGAAGACCACTTTGTTAGCTATCATTTGAAGGAAGGAAGGCAATCTTAAAAGAAAGATCACTCTCTCAATGGTAAGCTATTTGAAGATGGGACTCAACCTCTTGAAAATTGTAGGAAGATTGGGTATAAGGGTCATCTACAATCTAACTAGAAAAGGCAAGGGTGAAGGATTATTGGTTGCACTTACAATTAATTTTTGCAATTGCGGTCAAATTCCACCTTGGACAGCTCCGATGACCGAGATGATGATTGCAATAGATTCCTTTTTTCGAGAGGACCAAAATCGACACAAAAATCACCTTATTTGGACAAGCGAAAGTTGATTTTTTAATTTATTTATTCACTCATGTATATTGGGTTAGGTCTACGCTAAGTACATATTAAATTGGATAGGTCGGCCTCAACCCCAAGTGGACCCTCATGAAAGCCTATAAATAGAAGAGACCTCAAGCTCATTTGGACACATTGATCAAGCCATCTTCTCTTCTCTTATTGTTTTGGTTCGCACAGGGCTGTCGAAGGAAAGTTCACGCAAGGGTCCGAAATCTCAAGGATGAAGCTCACTCTGATCTAGGGTTTTCTGATCCCTACACGTTGGCATAGAACTGGGCCTTTTAGTCCCTGGACGTTGGCACACAGTGGTCAATTAAGTGTCCAGAGAGCCCTAGCCGCTGGCACAGAAGCCTATGGGAGCGTCCAGGGTTTCAAAGGGAGATTTGGAGGTGTCGTCTTGAAGAATCTAGGGCAAAGTAGTGTAGTGTGATTCTTCGTTACTTGATAACAATTTGTGGAGTCTATTTACCTTTCTTGTTAGCGTATTCTTCTTCTTCTTCTTCTTCTTATTAGTGCATATGTGTGTACTTCATCAAACTGCTACCAAAACATAAAAAACAAGAACACAAGATATTGGCTCTCTACCAGGGCCAAAACCTCTATACTCTTGACAGGAAAACCCTTTAGTGAATTTCTCTTATTGAAGCTTTTATTGATCAATGCCAAACCCTAGACCACTGACACAGAGATCCTCCAAGCACAAGTCATGTCTTCACTCCTTTTTGCACCATATACCCCGACACTTCTTCCGGCACTTCGTCCTCCTACTTCCGGCGCTTCGATCTTCTTTCAACTTGTTAGTAACCTTGTTACACTTGCCCTAGAGAAGATACTTTAGATGAGACCCTTCTTCTTATGATGATTCCTTTCTTCTCTTCACCAATCAACTAATTTGGATGATTGTAATGTAGGGTTGTTATGACAGCAGAGGCAGCCTCCTTTTCCCTCGCATGTGTGACTGTAATGAGCCTTAGAACAGCCCTCTTACCTTCGCTTTTCCTCCATGATCCTTCGCTTGAGAGAGTGGTCTTGTAGGCTTGGATTGAGCCCTAAACAATGAGATATGGTGAGTTGTTAGTGATTGTTGTCATAACCGCAGGCAGCCTTCCTTAACTTCGCACATGTGGCTATAGCTGTCCCAGAAATGCTCCCCCTAATTTTGGTTCTATATACTTCTTCTACGTTGCCCTTAAATACCCTATAGACTTCCTTATCTTCGCTTGTCTCTTCGCTAATTTCAGAGCTTAAGAGAGTACGATATAGAGGAGTGGACAGCCTCTATATATAGCAATGTTTTAAAACTCTGACTCCGACTCGGAAATGGCTGAGGGTCGACTCCGACTCCGACTCGGTATCAACTCAGCCGATTTGATTTCAATGACTCGGTCATTGTAAAAAATACATTAAATATATTTTTTTTTATAAAAACATAATTTTAAAGATTTTCATTCATGTTTCCAAACACAAAGCTTTAGAATATAGAAAGAAGACAACATATGATCAAAGTAGGCTCATGAATATATCTATTATATCAAAATGGCACCCAGTGCACTATCCAGTATAAAGTTCATACTTAGCCACCAATGCCAAGATTATTGTCTGCCTCAGCCTAAAGACAATCACTAGACTACAACATCAATAATACCAATTCTCTACCCCTAATGAAGTCTCAAAACCCTTGATTTAATTCTGGTCAAGCTCCAGAACAATCAGAGGTAAATATGTATTTATTAGTCCATTGCCAAAACGTTTTCCTTTTTAAAAACATTCTATGGTTCAATGCATTTTTTCAGTTTCCTAATTCATGCCACTAAGATAACCATACTTCGGCCTTGTAAATTTCAAAACTTTCTCACAGTGATAGATTACTTTAGGGCTATAAATATGCAATAAACAGCAACCCAACCATTGATATGTAGGAGGCGGAGCAACTTTTGACAAATGTGCTTCAGGATTTTTGTCAAAGAGCCCAGCGAGCCGAGTTGTTACCAAGTCGACCGAGTCATTACCGAGTCGGCTGAATTATTACCGAGTCGACCGAGTCAATGCCTGGCTCGGTAACAACTCGACCATCCATTCTGTTTTGGACACCGAGCCGACCCGGCCAGGCATTGGCTCGGTCTGACTCGGCCGATTCGGAGTCGACTAGGTGGTTTTTTAAAACAATGATATATAGAGGTTTGTCCCTCCATTTAGGCTGACTTGTCAATTGTATTTAGGCCGACTTGTCAACTGATTATAGGCTGACATGAGCACTGCTTTTATGCTTCGGATTTCTTCTTTCAGGGATGTCGTAGCTTGGAGGATGCTTGTGACTTTGCTTGGAGGTATTCTCTTGACCATAATACATATACATACAAGGTATAACATGCCCTTAAGGTCTTCAACTTATTCTTTTGACTATTTGACTCACCTATAGCACTTTAAATAGTGCTAGACCTATTTCAATGAGCAAGAAACTCATTGACATATATTATAAAAATAATATTTATTTTCTTGAATAAATACAAATATCAAAAGTACATTTATGAAGACCGAACCTACTTACATTTCCTTCAACATGTTGGTCCCCGGACGCTCGCACAGAGTGGTCCTGAGAGCGTCCAGGTTGTCCCGGACGCACGCACAGTAACTAGAAGAGAGTGTCTAGGGGTTTGGAGCAGATCTCATGAGTTGGTCCCTGGACACATGCACAAAACGGTCTAGGGAGCGTCCACGCTACCATAGACATTGGCATACAATTCATAGAGAGCGTCCAGGATTGTTATATACGCTCGCACAACTCCTCCTCCCTGCGTCCAAGACTCAAGGATGAGATTTTAGTATTCCGAAGATTTCGCTCAGTGTTTAGCAGTGTTCAACACATTCACAGCAGTCTCCAGTAGTTGACTACAGTCAGTGACAGCACATTACAGCCATCAGAATGAGGGTTTTGAAAATAAGCATGATTAGATTTGTTTCATGGATATCATAGTCGTTTTGTTGCATAGATTAAGTTATGGATCATTGTACTCTCTTTTGCTGAATCATTTGATAACGATCTAACAAGAAGAAGATTTGCAAGGGTTTTCCCCATAGTGGGTTGTGCCTTGGTCTCGAACGAATCCTGGTGTCTATGTGTGTGCATGTTTTTATTCTATTGTTCCTTTATGTTCCGTTGCATTGATGATGATGTTGTTCTTTCTATATAATTGCATACGTTGATGAATAATGGTGTAGATCTTAATAATATAATGATGATATGGGGTGAACTCAATGTATTAATGAAGAAACGCAATCATCAAAGCAAAGAACATGTAGCCCTATGAAAAATTAACATGGTATTGGAGTTGGACTGAAGAAAAGCCATGGAGATCACCTTGATGATGACATCTTTGATGGAAGCAAGAAGTGGATGGTGGAGACCTAAAAGAATTCTAGGGTTTGAAGAAAACCCTAGGCAACTTGATTATTAGGGTTTGATGGATTCTATGAGGTTAGGGTTGGAGAGAAAACCCTGGTTTATGGAAACAATATGAGATATGGAACCTAGCTGGTCAATGTGAAGATGCTCAAGCACTTGACAAAGATTTGATGAAGCCCTAGATGGGATAATCCCTAGCAGACCTGGTTGGATAATTGAAGGCAACATTGGTATATGGACCATGGACATTGATGGCTCTTGAAGATTGGTTCAAGAGGGAGAGGATCACCTCTCATTGAAGATAAGTATTTCTTGACTTATGATGCCTCTTACTTTTGTTTAGACCTATGGATCTGATGATTATGTTTATTACTTATACTTCCTGCATATGTATTTGAGTATATGGATGTTTCTAACCTCCTTGATGAGATGTGATAAGTGGATCCCTCTTGAGGATCATTTGAGATGCAGGAAAGAAAAGCTAGATCTGGAAAGAGGTAAAGAGGTACTTGATGAAAAGATGACAAAGCACTACAAGATGCCTATGAGAAGTTGCACAGGTATTTGAATACCACAAGGTATGCATGGTATGTTATATTTCAACAATAATATTGATGCCTAGGTAAGCACTAAGGTATGATGAGAATGTCTCTTTCCTTGATGTAAAATAGTGCGAAACACGCATATAGATTTCAATGAAAATGAATTGAATTGATGAGCAAGCTGAAGCTCAATAATAATACAGAGATATTTACAGTAATAGAAACATCAAGTTTCTATTTAGGAAATGGAAACAATCAGTTTCATCTAAGAAACTGCTAAAAGAATAAAAATAGCAACAGCTAAAAGAATGAGCATTAAATACTAAATAGGATTATTCTAATACCCTCCCTTAATGCTCAATCTATTTACAACACCAATAGACCCTCTGAATTTTACAAACTTATCAAGGCCAAGAGGCTTGGTGAAGATGTCTGCAGGCTGCTCTGTTGTGGGAACATATTGCAACTGAACGGATCCGTCTTCAACAAGCTGGCGAATGTAGTGGCAATGAGTTTCCACATGCTTTGTTCGTTCATGAAAGACTGGATTCTTGGCAAGTTTGAGCACTCCCTGATTATCACAAAACAAGGAAGTAGGACCTGTCTGGGAAACATGCATATCTGCAAGCATACGTCGAAGCCAAACTGCCTCACAGGATGCCTTAACTGCTCCCCGATACTCTGCTTCTGTTGAGGAGAGAGCCACTGCCTGCTGCTTCTTACTAGTCCAGGTAACAGCACCGGATCCTAGACTAAACACATACCCAGCTGTAGATTTACGGTCATCAACCGAACCGGCCCAGTCAGAATCTGTGTAACCACTGAGTATAGGATTGGAACTTCAAGTGTATAGGAGTCCATAATCAGAAGTGCCACACACATATCGTAGCACACACTTTGCTGCTATCCAATGATCAGCTTTAAGAGCTGACATGAAGCGGGAAATGTAGCTCATTGCAAAACTGATGTCAAGTCTGGTGGCAGTAAGGTAGATGAGACTGCCCACTAATTGCCTGAATAAAGTTTCATCCACAAGGGGAGAGGATGACTGAGCTGAAAGTTTGAGCCCTGGTTCCATAGGAGTCGTGGCCGGTTTGCAATCCTGCATTCTGAACCTGTCCACAAGATTTTTGGCATACTTGGACTGAGAGAGAAAGATGTGGTTTTCAGTCTGCCAAACTTCAACCCCCAGACAGTAATGAAGAAGTCCCAAGTCTGTCATATCAAAGGTTCTGCATAAGTCTTGTTTGATCCCATTGATCAAATGTGCAGAGCTGCCAGTAATGATAAGGTCATCCACATAGACAACCACAAACAAGATATCATCACCAGTATGCTTGATATACAGGTTTGCATCAAATGGGCTCCGCTGAAAGCCATGATCTGTCAAGTACTGATCAATTTTCATGTACCAAGCCCGAGGAGCTTGTTTCAATCCACAAAGTGCTTTAGCTAATCTACACACTTTCTGTTCTTGACCAGCAACCTTGAAACCTGGAGGCTGCGTCATGTAGACTTCTTCTTGTAGGTCACCATTTAGGAAAGCACTCTTTACATCCATCTGATGAACTTTCCAATTGAACTGAGCTGCTAGGGCAAGGACAAGCCGTATGGTACTCATCTTGGCTGTAGGAGCAAAAGTCTCTTCATAGTCGATGCCTTCCTTCTGTGAGAACCCTCGAGCCACAAGACGAGATTTATACTTGTCTATGGTTCCGTCAGCTTTGTATTTCACTTTATACACCCATTTGCAGCTGATGGGATTTTTCCCTGCAGGAAGATCAGAAAGGGTCCATGTGTGATTCTTCTGAAGACTCTGGAATTCAGCTTCCATAGCCTGTTCCCACTCAGATGTACACTCAGCATCTGAATAGGTTTGAGGCTCAAAAATACCGTGTAGGTTAGCCATAAGAGCAAAATTGACTGTAGACTGTTGTTTGCTCTTATGTCTAGAAGTTCTACCTTCAAGGAGCTCATCATCCCGGAGATCACCAATGGTTTTAGCCCACCATTTAGGCCGAAGAGTAGAGGAACCAATATCAGGAGGAGGTGGAGAAGGCTCAAGAACAATAGGGGCAGCAAGAGGAGGGTTATTTTCTGGAGGAAGCTCAGATAGAGTATTATCAAACACTGATGCTGCATCATCCCTCCCATCAGGTGGACCGACCGGAAGAAGAACACTGTGAGGCTGATCTTCAGAACACTGCTCAGAAGGAGAAGACTGAAAGAATCCACTGTCTTCATCAAATACTACATCCCGACTGAAGCTAAGACGACCAGTGGCTATATCTATCAGCCTATAGGCCTTGTGATGATCACTTTACCCTGTCATCATGAGTTTCTGGCTTTTGTAATCCAGCTTAGAGCGCTTAGCAGCTGGAATCCAAACATATGCAACTGAGCCAAATACTTTGAGGTGACTGATCTTAGGCTTACGGCCAAACCAAACCTCTTTGGGAGTCTTCCCTTTAACAGCCTGAGTGGGTGATCGGTTAAGAAGATAAACAGCAGTAAATACTGCTTCAGCCCAGAATTTGTTCGGAACACTCCTGTGTTGTAACATGGAACGAGCCATTTCAACAACCGTGCGGTTGCGACGTTCGACAACATTGTTCTGCTGAGGAGTGTAGGGTGTAGTTAACTGGCGTTTGATGCCATGAGTATCACAGAAGTTGGAAAAAGCAGAAGAACAAAATCCCCCCCATTATCGGTCCTAAGAGTCATGATGTTACAGCCAGACTCTTTTTCAACTAAGGTTTTAAACTTCTGAAAGGTACTAAATGCATCAGATTTATATTTTAGAAAATACACCCACATCTTTCTACTGAAATCATCTACAATAAGCAAAAAATATTTGCAAGCAGTGATAGAAGATGTATTCATAGGACCACAAATATCAGCATGAATTAACTGGAGTACCTTAGATGCGCGCCAAGATTCTCCATCCTTGAATGAAGACCGATGTTGCTTTCCAGCTTGACAGGCGCCGCATACGCCCAACTGCTGAGTCTGAATATCAGGTAATCCTGACACAAGTCCCTCCCGAGAGAGCTGAGAGAGATACTGCATGTTTAGATGCCCATATCGCTGATGCCACAGAGTGCTGATGGGAGAGACACGCGCTGCTAGAGCCACTTCTGGAGAGTCACCGGTGTCAAGAAGCCTGTATAGACCATGATCCTCTAGGCCAACAGCAACTGTAAGACTAGTCTCCCTATCAATAATGGAGCACTTGTGCGCACTGAACACTACATCAAGCTGAGGAGAGTTCCTCATAATCTGACTGACAGACAACAGATTAATTTCCATACTAGGAACATAGTACACATTCAGGAAGATGAGTGTGCGCCCACCAGACTGGATCTGAACTGTACCTCTGCCAACCACTGTGTACTTTTCACCTCCGCCAAATACTACGGAATCACTGAAAAGTGAGAAGTCAATAAACCAGTCACGCCTGTGAGAGAAATGGCGTGATGCACCAGAGTCAATGTACCAGGCAGAAGACAGAACATGATCTGAAGACCTTTTAGCCATAAAGGCGTAAAAGGCAGAATCTGTCTGCTCAGAATGTTCTGCAACATTTGCTGTCTGATGGAGCTCTCTCTGTTTCTTCTGTTCAGAAGCAATCCTTTGTCGACAATCTTTCTTCATGTGGCCGAACTTGTGACAGTAATTACACTGCACATTTTTCTTCCTAGCAGGATCAAAAGGTTGAGAAGAACCTTTCTGCTGAAAGGACCGAGAGGACTGATATTTGGCAGCAAAAGCATTTTCTGAGGAGGTTGATGCTGCACCACTACCAAACTGTTGTTTCCAACGATCCTGCTGCATGAGTTTGGTGCATAACTCCGGAAACTTCAGATCAACATTAGTGGCGGTAATGTTGAGTGTTTCTATGAAGTGCTCATAAGATTTTGGTAGACTTTTCAAAGTGATGACTACCATATCTTCTTCCTCCATGGTGCGACCAATGGCTTCGAGCTGATCTCGAATGTCTTTAATCTTGTTGAGATGTTCTTGTAAAGACATATGTTCGTCCATCATGATGGAGAACAACTGATTTTTGAGAAAGAAAGCTCTGCTCTTCTCAGATGTCTCGTGCAGTTCTTTCAACTGTTGCCAGATCTCGGCAACTGTCTTGCCAGAAGGAATCTGCAGTAACTGATCATCAGCCATAGAGAGCTTGAGATGCATAACAGCCTCTCGATTTCGATCATCAAACTTATCTTGATCGGTACCAGCTGTACCGGGACGAAGCTCTTTGCCCAAAACGAGCTAATCAAGACGCTTGTATTCAAAAATGGTCAACATTCTTTGTTTCCAGATGTTATAATCGCTGCCATTAAAGCATTGATTTCCTTCTAACATCAGATTGGTGAGCGAGGCCATTTGTACGTTTCCCAAGACAATAAAGAAGTCTGGCACAAATTTCAATGTAGATGCCCGCTGATCCTGGTGCAATAAAATAAACAAAATAGAATTCGTTCTGCGAAGCAGGTTCAAGAAAATATATAGAGCTTACCCGGCAAAAGTCTCCACAGAGATAATTTATTTGAGGAAAAATGAGCTCTATATTTTTGGAACAGCAAAATTTTCGTGCGACTAACTTTCCAGTTAAATCGAAACTCAAACGTCTGATTTTGCAGCAGTTTTAGCTTAATCCACTCAGCCAAGAAACAAAAAAATTGACCAATACGTGGACAGAAATTGACCAATACGTGGACAGAAATGTGAACCCACGTCTTTGTCAGAGCAATCGAATGGTTGCAGATGCACGTGAGCCGCCGGTTGAAATCTCACTCACAGCAAAAAACTTTAGACAAAAAATAAACTTTCGACTTTCACGATGGTCGATTGACTTGCATACGCACACTATCTGTGAGCAGAGATACGGGGTCGAATCTGAAGAGTGATAATGGCGTGACCTTCTTAGCGGAAGAGAAAACAATACGCATACGCGTTCTCGGACAGAGCCACGCTGCACACTGTGATGTCGCGTCAATGGATGCTGCGAGAAGAAATGACAGAGGTATGCCGTCCGTCCAAGGGTTTTACAGTAAGGATTTACGCTGCTCTGTCACCATCAGGGCTTAACCTCTTCGTGGATACGACAACAGCTGGGATCCGCTCCGCTCCAAAGACGCTAGGGTATCAAATGAAGCTTGGTGAATGCACGTAGCAAGAAGTCCTGTAAAAAAAAATTTGACCGCACACACTGAATCGCTTAATGTAAACACGATCGATCGATTGCAGGCACCAGCTTCCACGAAATGACCACTCACGTTAAAAAATTCTCCACTGAATGAGCAATTTCGAAATGAGACACTAAATTTTTCATAAATTGAAAAATTATTTCGAAAAAAAAAAATCCCGAGCTCTGATACCATAAAACAGTGCGAAACACGCATATAGATTTCAATGAAAATGAATTGAATTGATGAGCACGCTGAAGCTCAATAATAATACAGAGATATTTACAGTAATAGAAACATCATTTAGGAAATGGAAACAATCAGTTTCATCTAAGAAACTGCTAAAAGAATAAAAATAGCAACAACTAAAAGAATGAGCATTAAATACTAAATAGGATTATTCTAATATGATGGCTCATACACACATATGAAAGTGACTTGGATCTATGTTTCCTATGATGAAATGATGCACATGGTGTTGAACATTTTGATCTTCTTGAATTCTATGAGGCTATCTAATATTGATACATTGATACACTTGATGATTAGCTAACATCCATCCGTTGGAGATCTTGATCCTATAAGAAAGGCTAGCACCTTGACTTTAGCAAATGATACTCTTGATACTTGTCATGATGGATTTCATATAGAAAGATAGCTCATTGACTCTTATACATGATACTACTAGTAATTCTTGTGATAAGCATGATGAAAGCATATGGAAAGAGAGATTGACACTCTTGTTGTTTTGATAAAGCTTTATTGAATGACCTTACCTGATCCTATTGATCATGATAAACATGATGTTAAAAGTATAACTATGAGATTGATATTCTAGATCTCTTACTACCTGTGGTCTTGTCTTGATGGCATACGGTTAAACTGAATGTCCTAACTCGATGAAGTATCTTGGTAAAAAGTGTTATTGTGTCCATAATCTTTGAGATATGATGTTACATCTATCTGTTGCTTTGAGTCTAATATTTGATGCAAGATTGATGTCATGATGTTGATAGCCATGATAGATAGATGTTTATGATCTAACAGATTTGTTGTTGCTTGACTCTAGTAGAGACAGGTTGATGACATAGATTCCTAGTCAGAGGGAGAATCTCTTCTCAAGATTCTTATTCTTATTACTATTTGCATTTTGTATTGTTGAAGTATGATTTATGTGCATCTGAAATTATTGCTCTGCAGCAAAGTCTCAGATCTAAAGCTTATACAAAAATTAGGGTTTATGCTCCAGACGCGGGCATTGAATTGGGAAATCGCGTCCCTGGACGCATGCATGCTAAGGCCCTGGTAGCATCCAGGCAGCTAAAGACACTCCCATACTAACCTGAAGGGAGCGTCCAGGGGTTTGACTACAGTTGACCATCATCTGAAGTTGTCTGAACTCTAAATCAAGATGTCTCTGACATATTCTGTCACTGTAATCTAATTTATGAAGTTGTTGGGTTAAATTGTTGATCACATAAAAATGAAGTATTGTGCATGAAATCGGATGGTCACCTGGAAGATGTCAGTGCCACAGATGTGTTGCAGATAACAAGATCTGGAAGCCAAAAAAGCTTGAATGTTTTCCATAACATGAACATGCAGATTGAACTTGGGTTTGCAGGTGACCGAGACATACATATAGATATCACTATGTTTGTGCTACAAGAGGTTGGCATGATTGAATGAACAATGTGTTGTCATGATGCTTGACAATAACTTTGAATTGATGAATGAGATATGCTTTGACTATAGATCTCTATACGATAGTGAATTTGGACTTGACCTGATGACTAATGATCTGATTTGATGATTGTTGGTTTGCCCTGATGTCTATGCTATGTGGGCATAATGACTTATCTGGGTATTCGGAAAAATTATTTTGTATTGGCCTCTTCATTCCTAGCACAATGGTTGAGGTACTGATAGTTGTGATTTAGCATGAAATTGGAACCTACGTGACTCATCCTTGGTGTATGCATTTGCACCTAGTGACAGAAATGACTTGTATTATGATTATGATAATGACTTGATAAAGTTCGGATCGTTAATGCATGGTAGATGACAACTTGTTGGCATGATAATAAATGACGTCACAACTTGATATGAGCTCTCCCTGTCTCATGGATGACAGAATTGATACTATGATGGACTAAACTTTGATGAGCTGACTCTACTGATGTGATGGTACAACATTGATTTATGCAAGGCATTATGCTTAGAGCATTGCATGAAGCAAGCTCCCCAATCCAGATATGTCTATATTTGACAGTTATCTGATGAAGTCAGGATGATGAGTTCCAAGGTATGGCTTTGATTTTGATTATGGTTTTGGTTTTATATCTTGATGGTCTACCCTTGACAAGTGATGAGCCTCTGATGATCTAAATCAGAGGGAGATAGCTTTTGAAGCTCGAAATGATGTATCATGGCATGATGAATCAATTTCTGGAATTTGGAAAAGAAATTCTATATTGCAAAGTTATTGAAAATGTTTTTGAGTAATGAAAATGAAAATCCTTGGATACTCCGATTTGAAGTTCAAAGATGTTGTTGAACTTGACATGGCATCTGACTGTTGATTGAAGCATTGATGTTCCGTTTTGAACATCCATCTGTATATATATATGATGTGCATAGAACCTGAATAAATTCATGAGTGAGTCGCTTCATTCACATAGAGTTGCCACCAAGCATCCTTTGAAATATCTGCATGAGATATTCTATTTTTGAGGCTGAGATATTTCTCCTATGATATGTGATTGCATGGATGTATTGTTGTTGATAGAGATTATTGTTAAGCACATTTGGATGTTGCTTTAGTATGAGATCTACCATGATATCTTGGATGAGAGGTCCATAGTACGATTGAGGATGAGTACGATGTTGCTAGCATGGCTAGTTGTGAGGTAGGATGAAGAAGCTCCTTGGAGAGTTGTCTGAGCATGATCTGGATATGACATGGATATATTATGATGACATTGAGTGAGATTCGATTGGCAGAAAATCCCATATTTATAGTTGGGACCGAGATACTCTCATATATTGAGACAGTGCAGTTGTTTGAAACAAGCTCAGGCTTGTGGTTGGCACCTCTTTGAGAGGGTGGATGATTATGGTATCCTTTTGTGATTTATATGATTATTTATTCTGACATGATATTTAATTTGATGTCCTGTATGAACAAGAAACAGCTACTATTGAGACAAGCTGATACTAGATTTGAGTATGATGAGAGCAGCGCTAATCAAGGATACAGGGCCAACTCTTCCTCCCAGTCTGAGCTCCCAGGGTGACGAATTGAGATGGAGGGCTCCTAAGGTTGAAGGAACCCTGGACAATAGGGCATGACCCCTATCTGTTACCCATATGGTTGAAGATGTTGCTCCCTTGTCTTCATAGGGTCGGAGAATGTTGCCCCCCTATCTGGTCTTTGTAGAGTATACCCCAGTTGGCATCATACCCACAAGCAGGGCTTGCCGAGAATATTGTTCCTCGTTTGGCCAACAAGTTGAGAGTGTACTTGGGGTGTACAACCCAAGTCGATTATGATACAGGTGTTCTACCACATGACTATTCAAGGTCATTGATGGGAATATCAGTGGGCAATAGGATGTGTTGAGATAACCCTATGTGATTCCAGGTTGAGATTGAGCTCCCTTATGAGATCCCAGGGTCGAGATGTGCTTCCCTATGTGTTTGGATATCATATTGCTCAATATGGGGTTGTAGATCTATAGCTCCCCAATGTGATTCTGAGTTGAGACGTGCTCCCCAATGTGGTTACAGGTTAAGATGTGCTCCTTGATGATATGCTCTTTGATGATGATTGATCATGATATTCCGGGTAGTAGCCCGCTGGCAGAGATTCCAAGTAGCAGCCTGATGGATGGAGGGTGGTAGCTTAAGCTCCCCTCCGGTAACAAATTCTTCTTCTTCTAGATTTTAGAATGTTCAGCATACGA
The DNA here is from genome assembly GCA_031772625.1 of Pinus tabuliformis. Lineage (NCBI taxonomy): Eukaryota > Viridiplantae > Streptophyta > Pinopsida > Pinales > Pinaceae > Pinus > Pinus tabuliformis. The sequence goes on along the minus strand of CM062818.1, from coordinate 1,927,810,237 downwards.
GCAAGAACAATCAAGAGATAAACAAGAATAAGCAAGGGATAGATGGAGATATACACCGATGATTTGTGATGATGACATACTTGAGGTGGTCATGGCATGATGACTACATGATAGAGATGATCAACAATGATACGTAATGACACTTGAAGACACCAGAATAGCATATTGATCGATGGACAAATATTGGCAAGTGGAATTCTCTCTAGTTGAGAGGGAGTGTTAATTTTTTCAATTGTGGTCAAATTCCACCTTGGACAACTCAGATGACCGAGATGATGATTGCATTAGATTCCTCTTTTCGAGAGGACCAAAATCGACCTAAAGATCACCTTATTTGGACAAGCGAAAGTTGATTTTTGAATTTATTTATTCACTCATGTATATTGGGTTAGGTCAGCCCTAAGCACATGTTAAATTGGACAGGTCGGCCCTAATCACATGTTAAATTGGATAGGTCGGCCTCAACCCCGAGTGGACCCTCATGAAAGCCTATAAATAGAAGAGACCTCAAGCTCATTTGGATGCATTGATCAAATCTTCTCCTCTTATTGTCTTGGTTCGCACAAGTCTGTCGGAGGAAAGTTCGCGCAAGGGTCTGAAATCTCGGGGATGAAGCTTGCTCTGATCTAGCGTTTTTTAATCCCTGGACGCTGGCATAGAACTAGGCATTTTAGTCTTAGGACAATGGCACACAGTGGTCAAGACAGCGTCCAGAGAGCCCTAGACGTTGGCACAGAAACCTGTGGGAGCATCCAGGGTTTCAGAGGAAGATCTGGAGGTGTTGATCCCTAGACACTTGTAGAGAGTAGTCCTAAGAGCGTCCAAGTTGTCCCGGATGCACGCATAGTAACTGGAAGAGAGCGTCTGGGGGTTTGGAGCACATCTAGTGAGTTGGTCCCCAGACGCACACATAGAATGGTCTAGGGAGCGTCCAGGCTACCATAAACGCTGGCATATAGTTCACAAAGAGCGTCCAGGATTGTTATAGACACTCGCACAGCTCCTCCCTGCGTCCAGGACTCGAGGATGAGATTTCAATATTCCGAAGATTCCGCTCAGTGTTCAACAATGTTCAGCACATGACAGCGGTATCCAGTGTTTGACTACAGTCAGTGACAGCACATTACAGCCATCAGAATGAGGGTTTTGATTATAAGCATGATTAGATCTGTTTCATGGATATCATAGTTGTTTTGTTGCGTACATAAAGTTATGGATCGTTGTACTCTCTTTTGCTGAATCATTTGATGATGATCTAAGAAAAAGAATATTTGCAAGGGTTTTCCCCATAGTGGGTTTTGCCCTGGTCTCGAACCAATCCTAGTGTCTCTATGTGTGTGCATACTTTTCTTCTATTGTTCCTTTATGTTCCGTTGCATTGATGATGATGTTGTTCTTTCTATATAATTGCATATGTTGATGAATAATGGTGTAGATCTGAATAATGTAATGATGATATGGGGTGAACTTAATGTATTAATGAAGAAATGCAATTATCAAAGCAAAGAACATGCAGCCCTATGAAAAATTAACAAGGTACACTTGATGATGACAATGCTTTGGATTATTGATACTAGAGCCTCAAAACACATAACAAGAGAAAGTGGACACCTTCGTACTCTATCAAAAGGTTCATCATCACATTTAGTCGAGCTTGAGCTTGGAGACAACAACAGCCATGCATTCAAGGTCCATGGATCTACATCATTGGAGCTAGAAAGTGGAGGAAATCCACATCTCAACAACATCCTATATGTCCCAGGTTTGAAAAAGAATTGTCTTTCCATTTCTTGTTTAGAAGATAAAGGAGATAGGGTTGCTTTTGTAGATAGTAAAGTTTTGGTTTTGGGAAAGGATTCAAGTTTTGAAAAAGCAAGGGTTGTTGGGATTCGTGAAGGAAGATTATATAGAGTTATTACACCATCTCCTCAAGCCTCTGTTCACATGGAGATTAGTCCCATCGAGATTTGGCATAGAAGATATGGACATATTTGTTGGAGAACATGTAACTAGGTTCGGTCTTCATAAAAGAAATTTTGATATTTGTACTTATTCAAGAAAAGAGAATTTATTTTGATATTATTTGTCAATGAGTTTCTTGCTCATTGAAAATAGGTCAAGCACATTGTGAAGTGCTTCTAGAGAGTCAAAGTCAAAATGTAATTATGATAAGACCCTTTGAGGGCATGTTACATCATGTATGTCAATGTACAAAGTCAAGGGAACAACTCCAACCAAGGTCAAAATCCTCTCCTAGCACCAACGAAGTCTCCAAGCAGCAAAAAGATGAATAAAAATTGAATTATAGTGCAAACTGTAAGTCGGCCTTAAAGACAGTCAAGTCGGCCTAAAGAGGAGGGAAAAACCTCTATTTATAGAGGTTGTCCACTCCTCATTCAACGTGGAACTTGTTAGTGTCAGTCTTTCCAGCCTTCCTCTAGTGATCAAATATGCTCTTACAAAGTGGTCTCAGAGTGTCAAGGTCAAATTTTGTCATTTCAGTGAGTCTTCAAGCAAAATTTGGTCACTAGGCATTAGGTCTAGGGTTTGTTTTCACTCCTTCTAAAGTTGTCCAAATGTCGGTCCATGTCACCATTCAGCTGAGTTTATCATCATTCATAGGGTTGTCATTATCATGTCAGTGTCTAATGAGTCATTTTACACCTTGTCCATGCTTCAGTTGCGCCTAGGCAAGGTCATTTCCCTCTCCTAGGGTTTTGAAAGCTAATTTCTCTTGGACGGTCAAATCATTGGCAAAACTTGTTTCCTGATGTTCATACACCTTCCCCTATCCTTCATGTACCTTATCAAACACTTTCCATCACTGAGATCCCCAAATTCCTCATTTTTACACAAACCCTAGTTTCTAGCTACAACCTGGCAATTTCTAGGTTTGCCTGTGTTTTGCCCTTTTGGACCCCTTCCCCTCGCTCAATCTCTGAGATTCCACTTCCCCTGCTTCCTAACATCCCTCCCCACTCCAAAAATTCCCCAAGAATTTAGAAGCCCCCTATCCCCTTCATTTCGCTCCATTTCGACAAAATTCCTTGTTTCACACATCGGGACAAGTCGCACTCAAATGATGTTCCAGAGCAATAAAAGATGAATTTTGGAAAACTGAGAGAGGTTTTTGTCCATAACATGCCAAAGAAGAAAAACCTCCTTCACTTTTTGCACAGGTGTCATGGTTTTAGAGAAATGTCAAAATTGCAATCGCCAGATCCAAGGAGGTTGGCCAAAGCACAAAAACGAAGAAAAAGGTCCGACCCCCTCCACATCTTGGCCGAGGCTTCCTTGAAGGAGCATGGCACTAAATAGCTCAGCCCCAGCACAAATTCCAAGAAATTTTGAGCATTTTGGGTCATTTTTGGTTTTTTCAGGCAAAAAACAGGTTTTGTCCCCTCAACGGGTCTCACCCCCTGCGCGACCCTTTCATTTGGCTACTCCGTTCCGGGAAAACTCAGCATTTCTGGATTTGTCATGAAAAGTTACACATGCTCACCCATTGCCAAGAGATTTTATGAAGTTTTGGGCCTCCAGAAAGTCAAAAAAACAAGCAAAAAATGACTTTCTGCCACATTTTTGACACACAGAAAGCAGTCTTGGGAGATTGCAATTTTGGAGGGGTAAATGACCACCAAATTCAGAAATTCCACTTGGGTTGGAAAGTAGACATCCAGACCTTTCCAACAAGCCTACTCTTGCCCCATTTGGACACCTGGAAGTGCCCCAAAAGTGCTCTCAAAGGCGCGCGACCCATCAGGCAAATTGCTCAGGATTTCAGCCTACAGCTCAGCAAAACGCAGTTTTGACTATGTTTGACTTTTTGGAGTTGATTTTTATCCTCCTTGTTGTAAATGATGTAATTTTATGACACTTTTACACTTATGTATCTCTTCTAGAAGATTCATTCATGAGATAGGTGAAAATTAAATGAATGAATTGGTTTCCTAGCTTATAGAGGCAAGTTGTTTTGACTGCCTAGTTTTCAGTGCTTAGTTTAGAATTGGTTGAAACAGCTCCTAGGATAGTGAGCTCGACCCCTAGAGGCAGGGAAAGATGTTAGATGATCTATATTATGTACACTCTTACTCATTTTTATGGTTGGACTCTTAAGGGAGAAGCTCTTATTGTATTATTCACTGTATCTCTGCAATTTTTGGCAAAGGAAGACCAGGGTTTTGCAGTCCTTTTTGGGATTCTTGTGGTCACATGTATTGATGGTGTGTTTCTCTTTGTACTTGTAAGTGTGTTATGTGAATCATTTCCTTACTTTTCCTTCTGCAAATTAGGCAAATGAAGTGTTAAAGTAGAATTCATGACTGTCATGCTCTGCTTTTAAATTTGCTTGATATTAATGTTTTCAACTGTTTAAGGGGAATTCAAGGTTATTGCTTGCTCTCCTTAACTCCTCACCAGTCATTCTCATCCATCCATCTCTATCAAAGGCATCAATATTGTTTCCTACCTTGCCCCAAAGAACCCCCTGCGAAAACTGTGTCCAATCACCGCACCCGAAATTGCCATTCCCCAATTTTCCACCAAAACTTTAAAAATCCCAAATTTAAACCTCTTGATCAGTTTACTAGCCTAAAATCAGTGTTTTCCTATTGGTCATCTCGCCCATTGAAGATCTTTACTGAGATAGACCGGAGAGAGCCCTCTCCTGCCCCGTAGGGCTAGCTACGAGACTAAGTGGTTTGATGTTGCCTTGAAGTTTACCTTTCTCAGCCTGAGGTGAAATTTCAAGCGCTAACAGAACTCAAGTTCTGAAATCCACAAGCAAAGAGGAGATAATAGGGTTGAAGCAAGATGAAAAGGTCTACTAGGGCAGCGGAGCAAGGAGGAAGAACAGCGAAGTTAAGAGGTTGTTCCTTAAGCATCTACAGCCACACATGCGAAGAGATAAGGTACAGTCTACGACTAGATCAATAGTGAAGTTGTAGGGGTATATTCATTCTGTTTTGGGCTAATACACAAGGTCTATTAGGCCTCCCCATCCAGCGAAGAAGGAAGGAAAAGAAATCGAAGAAAGGAGGATTGTTCTAGGGTTTCTGTCCACATGTGCGAAGATTCCAAAAGTAGATTGTTGTAGATTTGGCAGCAGTTAAGAGCAGCAACATGAGAAGCCTCATTTGAATGTACATTTAGGTCTACAAGGTATCCCAAGAAAAGCGAAGGAGGTTATCTCTATAATGAAGTAAAGAAGCCCTAATGTTCTAGGGTTTCCTAACTTAGAAGACAAAGTGTTGGAAGACAAAGTGTCGGAAGAAGTGCCGGAAGATGTGCCCAAAGTGACAGTGCAGAAAGAGGAAGGATTTGACCTATGCTTGGAGGATATCCTAGTAAAGAGTCTAGGGTTTGGCAGTTGTTCAATTAAGAAGCTTCAATAAGAGAAATCCTACAAAGGGTTTTCCTCTCAAGAGTAGAGAGGGTTTGTCCCTGGCAGAGAGCCAAAATTGGTGTTCTTGTTATTTTGTTTTGGTAGCAGTTTGATGACACACACACATTAATAACAAGAAGAAGATAAATGTAAAAAGACATCACAAATTGTTATCAAGCAACGAAGAATCACTTTGCACTAATTTGCCCTAGATTCTCCAACATGGTATCAGAGCGTAGGTGACACATCAAGGAAAGGGCAACTCAAGAATACTCAAGCATCTACAAAGTTGAAGCATCAAACATAGAAGTCTCCACCACTTCAAGGACAAGAAGGGTCTACAATTCATCATCCATCAAGGAGATCTACAAAAGCTAGAAGAAGAGCCTTATATAAAGGCACCTACAAAGAAGAGCGGATTGAAGGAAGACCTACATCAAGCTACAAGTCTTCAAGCAAACCTCATCACCAAGCAAGTCCACTTGAAGAAGGAAACTTGAAGAACATCAAGATCCAAGGAAGACAAGCCATCAAGCTTTCAAGGAGGAAGCAAATCCATTACATCTCAAAATCTATCAAGTACATGTCCCCTTTTGAATATATTTCAATGTCTTTTTGCAAGGAAAGAAATAAATTGGTAGGTACCAATAACTGTCTTGCATAGAAGAAGAGGACGGATCTACTACTCAAGGAGAATGAACTCCTAGAGCATGTCAAAGGGAATATCACTATCCCTGCTAAGGAACAAACTCAAGCCTTAGCCAAGTACAATAAGGATGAGACAAGAGCTCAAAGGATTCTGATAGAATCAATCAAAGACTCTCTCATTCCTTATGTCTCCAAGTTTGAGACATCAAAAGAAATTTATGATAAGCTAGTAGAGCTATTCTCGGTATCCACAACCAGAGAAGTAATATCTCTGAGGAATGAATTATACAAGATGAATATAACAAAGGAAGGAATAGCTCCCTACTTCATGAAAATCTCTGAAATGAGAGATCAACTTCAAGAGCTTGGGGAAGTCATGTCTGACAAAGAGATGACAACTATTGTACTCAATGCTCTACCTAAGGAGTGGGGAAACTTCACATCTAGCATATATGCCAAGAAGGAAGCAACCACTCTCAGTGAAATGTGGTCTCTATGCAGAACAAAGGAAACCAGACTTAAGGCAAAAGAAGATGTGGGATCAAAGGAGCAAGCATTTGCTACCATGGCCAAAAGAAAGGGCAAATTTGGCAAGTTTGGTCCACAAAGAACAAACAACAAAGACATGTCCAAGATCCAATGTTTTCGATGCCAAGAATATGGACACTACAAAAGGAATTTTCCTAAGCTTAAAAAGGACAACAATAACAAAAGGAAGAGGGAAGAAGCTCACTTATATCAAGAGATGAAAGAAGAAGGAAAGAAGCAGAAGAAGGAAGATCCTCTAGATCTCTACTATCACTAGGTCAAACTATTTACTTCTAGACTTCTTTCAAAGTTTTGAGTAGATTAGGAGCATGTAGGAATAAATTAAATTACATGGCTAGAATCACCCTCTAGAATCTAGCAGCATAATGTGCATAGAGTTCTAGACACTCATGTAGATGTAGCATTTATGATAAAAACAAAAATGCATAAGTAGAAATATTTTCTAGAATATAGGAGCATGACAAATATAGCTCAAGATATTCGTGTAGAAGAAGCATACCTAGTATATCACCTCATAGATGATGAAAGAAAACTTGATTATGATAAAATCTTAGAAGACCTACATCATCAAAGGAAGAAAACATTTGCAAGGCAAGGATCTTTAAGATCCTATGATGGAATCTTCAAAAGAAGGTTCATGAACCAAGGCAGATGTCTCATTGGGAATCCAAGTCATGGATTCAAGAAAAGGATGATATGCAGACACGCTAAGATGAAGCAAGAAGGGCCACACGAAAGGATGATCAAAGGAGAATCAAGATTAGGTATGTATGCATCAAAGTTTAAGTCATGTTATCATTTGTATATTATTGAGTCATGGGCATAGTTCTATAACATGATCAAGCATGAAAGAATCTCTTTCACCAAGAACATGCTCAAAGGCATGTACCACAGTGCAATGAAGGTCAACAAAAGAATATGCTCACATAAGGAGCATAAGATTGTTGACTAAGAGGCAAGAAGAAATGCTGACAAGTCTAGAAAGCAAGCAATGAAGAAATACTCTCACAAGGAGCATTAGATGGTTGACCTATCTATCTGAGAAAGAGTAAATGAAGATCAAGCATGTGAAGAACACCATGATCACCGAGAATCATTATCTGACAAAAAGGTTTGAAGATATCTCCCGAAAGAAGGCAGGACAACTCTGATAAAGAAAGAAAGGACCCTCAACACCTATGAAGGCCTTGGAGATATAAAGGTGCAGATAACTGATTCTACTCTACAGAGATGTCGTGAGGATGAAGCCATCCAACAAAAGAAAAAGCAATGTTGAAGCAATATCAGGATGAAGTCATGATGGGCTACTAGGTAAAAGCATATAACCTAGCAAGTACGATGGAGCATCCATGAGGAGAGCATTCCAAAGCATGGACAAGATGACAAAGGAGTAGCCAAGATGACAAGAAGAACCTGATAGTCACTTTCCACGAAGCAATGACATGACAAACCAAGAAGGAAAGTGATCGATGGATGGTACCCTACCTAGAAGAAGTTCGATCGAAGACTTCAAGACATCAAGAAAGGAAGGAGATCAAGTAGTTGAAGGACCCCCGAAGAAGAAGTTGTTGACGAAGGAAAGAGTCCCCAGTTAAGAGGGAGCTCTGACAGGTCCCTGATCAAGAGGGAGTTTTGAATCACCCGTGATTACAAAGGAGTGACAATTGTGTTTTCCATGTCATGGGTCATGCACTAGACCATAACTAACAGCCATAACTCTAGATGAAGGCCATGAATGGAAATGTAAACACAAGATAAACACAACATTCTTGTCTTCACTTGGGAAGAAAGAATGGGAGGATTAGGTAATCATCTAGCATCTGATACTCTTTGAGGATGTGTAGGGCATCCAAGACAAGAGTAGGCAAGAGGACCGATATTCTTTGAGAGTTGGGAACCCAAGATAAGAATAGCCCTAGAAGGTCATACTCGAGAACACTCGGGGGGTATGTGCCTTGAGGGACAATGATAAAAGTGTTTATAAATCATTAGTCTCGCCAACATTGTAGCTCATGGTCTCGTAAAGAGATGGAGCTATTAGTCAAGGCCTTGCACTATGACAACGCTGATGAATATGATGCTATAACAAATGGATTGCTAATACAGTTTCTCTTATGTGAATTCTTCAAGATTGAAAATTGCCAAACACCTTGTAATGTTGTATGAATACCTCCCTAATTAAGAGGGAGTGGTGGAGAAAATGTAACTAGGTTCGGTCTTCAAAAAAGAAATTTTGATATTTGTACTTATTCAAGAAAAGAGAATTTATTTTGATATTATTTGTCAATGAGTTTCTTGCTCTTTGAAAATAGATCAAGCACATTTTGAAGTGCTTCTAGAGAGTCAAAGTCAAAATGTAATTATGATAAGACCCTTTGAGGGCATGTTACATCATGTATGTCACTGTACAGAGTCAAGGGAACAACTACAACGAAGGTCAAAATCCTCTCCTAGCACCAACGAAGTCTCCAAGCAAGGGATGTCCTTTAGGAAAGAATACTAGGGAACCTTTTACTAGTTGACAAAAGGTCTAAAGAAATACTAGACCTCGTTCATTCTGACGTATGTGGAGTCTGGACCCATGTCTGATAAATCTCTTGGAGGCCATCTATACTATGTAACCTTCATTGATGATCACTCTTGAACTACAAGGCTCTATCTTCTCAAAACAAAGGATGAAGTATTTGAAAAGTTCAAGGAATTTAGATCCGAAGTAGAAACCCTAATCGAAAGAAAAATAAAGACTCTTAGATCTGAAAATGGGGGTGAATATACTTCTAAGAAACTTATAGCTTATTGCAAAGAAACAGGCATTAAGAGGGAGCTCATACTCCCCTACAATCTCGAATAAAATGGAGTAGCAAAAAGGAAGAATAGAACCACTGAAGAATGCATGAGAACTATGACATTTAATCAAGACCTACCAAAATTCCTATGGGGAGAAGCAACCATGATAGCAGAGTATAGATACAAAATAGAAGTCTTCATAGAATCCTTGATAATATGACACCAAAGGAAGCATCCTCAGGAAGGAAGCCACGTGTAGACCATCTCTGAATCTTTGGATGCCCTGCATAAATACATGTTCCAAAAGACAAGTGAAAGAAGCTATATTCTACAAGTATAAAAGGTATCTTCATTGGTTATAGCCTTTCATCAAAGGCTTATAGAATCTACATTAAAGAAGAAAGGTGAATTGAAGTCAACAGGGATGTCATATTTGATGAAAATCTTGCATACAAAAGATCCAAGGATATACCTATTGAATCTGATGAAGAAGATACACCACTATTTGAAGAATCAGAGCAACATGAGAAGTCATCTACAAATCTAGAAGAAGAAGGACCAAGTGAACCTATTCAACCTACTATTATTCTCTAAGTAAAGAAGAGACTAGCTTGGTTGAGAGCTACACTTAAAGAAGCCGAAGGACACAAAGCAACAAAGGACACATTCAAAGAAAGCAAGAAGCCTAAAAGATACTCAAGATATGCAGCATGCATGACAAAGTTAATTGAAGAACCAACCACTTTTGAAAAAGTCGCTCATCAAGAATAATGGAAAAAAGCAATGAAATCGTTCCTAGACCTAGTGACAAATCTGTTGTCACTTCCAAATGGATTTACAAGATCAAACATGTCGTTGATGGAAGCATAGACAAATACAAAGCAAGATTTGTTGCAAGGAGTTTCCCTCAAAAGGAAGGAATAGACTATGAAGAAATTTTTGCTCCTACTGCCAGGTACACTACTGTTAGATCTTTGGTTTCTTTAGCATCCACTGTGGGATGTAATATCCATCAAATGGATGTCAAAAATGTCTTCTCAAATGGAACCATAGATGAAGTATATATTGAACAACCGAAAGGCTTTGAGATAAATTGCAGGGAAGCTCATATCTGCAGATTAAAGAAAGCTCGATATGGCTTGAAGCAAGCTCCTAGGGCTTGCTACGTGATGCACACATGTTGTCAAAGTTCCAAGGAAGCAGTTGTACCATATTTTTCAAAAAATCAAGATCATCAACCATCAACTTTTTGAGTCAATGTAAACCCATTCTACAAAATTTAATGTAAATGATGCTGGTAAAACCGTGTATGTATGTAACAACCTAGGTAAGCCTATTAATTTGGCGACAAATTTCATCCTAGGAGGTTTTACGTCTCACTAATTTATCTGTGATTCTAAACACGAATGATCGACAAAGTTTTTCCCTCCAGCCTCACCCCAAAGCTAAGGTGGAATTTACTGTCAACGTCTTAGGTGATTGCTAGTGTTTTAGTCAAACCTTTTTTAAAAGTGATTTGGGAATAATTTAAGCTAAATTATTTTATTATAAGTCACTTGGTCTACTAGATCATGATGTCTTGCAAAATTGGGTGTGTATTCTGAGGATCCATAACAAACAAGTATTCCCCCTTTGAGGGTTGAATTTTGTAAAATCTCATGTAAAAAATATTTTAGTGCATAGTCCCTCATACTTAGACAACATGGCTAAAATATTTGAGGGTCAAAAAATAATTAATCCCCTCAAGTGTTAATTAATTAATTTTTCTAGCAAAATAAAATTAATCCTAAGCCGGAAAATTAATTAATTAATTAGAGTAAAAAAATTAAAATAAATTCTCCAAGTGCAAAAATTCGTGGGTCTTAAAGAAATTAATTTTGGGAGGTCCACCACTAAGGGAATATTGGAAATTTCAAAAAAAATTGGACTTTTGGGCTTTGGTGGTTGAGTCAAAGTCAATTTTTTTAGGAAATTAGCTCAAAATAATTATTTTTGAGCTAATAAAAAAGGGGTTTAATGAGAAATTTGAAAATTCTTAAAAAAATAAGTATTTTCGACGGCAGAGATTAAAAGTTGATCAAGGATCTATCGACGATCCAAATTATTTTGACGGAGATCAAGCCAACTAGCCATTATTTTCCATTTGGAGGATTTATCTATAAATTAGAGGTCATTTGTGTCTCAAGGAAACGGATCTTTAGATAATGTAACTTTGTAAAAGCTAATGTAAAGCTATTGTCCCGCTAGGAACGTTTTGATAATCACGGTGTCTTTGTCTCGTTGATTTGTCGTATGTGCTGAATACGAGCATTCCTATATTGTGCTATAAAATTTAATTGAATCGTTATTTCATTGTAGATGATAGGAACATTCTATTGGTAAGTTTTGGGCTTATCTTAGGTGATTTTATTCACTGAATGTTCTAACGGTTTATTCTTGAGACAATATATAGTGTTTGTAGGTTCTCCGACCCTTGGGCTCCAAGTTTCCAAACTGTGGGCACACGCTGACCATGTTTGGATTCTGAATATTTTATATGATTTTCTAACTTCGCTAAGGCCATGGTTTTGTATTTATTTTTCGAAATACATCTAGCCATTGTCAAAATTTACAAAAAAAAATATTCTCAAAAATTCTCCTAAACAGCATACACTTGAATATTTTGTAAATCTACTTTGCATAATTAATTTATAAATGATTTTATTTTTTAACCCTTGTTTTGCAATTGAGGTTTTCTAGGGTTTTGGAATTTTGAATTTTTGTATATATTGTGGATTTGGGCTACTGTAAATTTATTTGTGCAAGTGAGACCAAAGGAGAATTGTTGGATTAAAGTTAGATCTAGGCCATTAAGGGTAAGATCTAGCCTCTACAATTTTTGCAGGGCCAGCTACTGAAAAATTTTGCAGTAAAATTGAAGATCTGAATGAAAATAATTTTTTGGGCAAGGGTTTCAAGCTTTTCATGCCTCTTAGGCCTAGCGTCTTCTTCTCTCCCAGTCGTCCAGCCTCCTTCACCCCCTGCGTCAGCCCTTTTCAGCCTTTAGAGGCTAGTCATAGGCCCCTAGAGGCCTCGAACTCCCTTTTTCCCCCTAGTTGTGGGCTTTTAAGGCCATTTTAAGCCTGGTCGTAAGCCTTTAAGGCTTTGGCCTCCCTCCCTACACCTAGACCGCTGCCTTTTAGGCCTTTCGTGGGCCCATCTAGGCCTCTGAGGCTTGGACGCAAGCCTTTTTAGGCCTCTTCCTTGCCTCGACCTCCTCTTCCCTCCTCCTAGGCATTTCTCCCTTTCCTTTCTCCATCCTCTTAGCCTCATTTGCCCTCATTCGTCTTCTAGTTGGTCATTTGATTTCTGGACATAATATTGGTGGGTTTTGCTGGAGAAATTTGCTTCAATTTTGATGTTTGCAGGTGTTCCAACCCTTGGAAAAAATTGAGCAAGTTCAGCAAGCTTTTTCTAGGCCTAAGGCTTTTGGTTTGACCTCTTACCCTTATCCTCTTATCTTTGTTTTGCTAAAACAGTCACAGTTACTTCATAATAGTGGCAAAATATCATTTTAATTGGCTTAAAACAAGTTCATAAGTTGTCTAACACAGTGTTGATAATATTGCCGAGATATTGGCGATTTTCGGAAATATTGCAATATTTTTGGCAAACTGAAATATCACCGAGAAAATATCACAATATTTCCTTGCCGGAAAATATCGTGATATTTCCAAAATATAGTTGATATCTTGGCAAAATATCGCGCGACGATATAAAAAATCGTCGGGCAAGCTGGGTCACGGCTAGAAAAGGCAATTTGGTCATTTCATTTGCTCATTTTGGTTTTTGAGTCTTGGAAAAGGAAGGGGAAGAGGTTTGTGGTGGTTGTCAAGGAGAGATTGAGGATCAAACAGTGATTGTCACCACCAACTAAGAATTTTTTGTGGATCAAAGATTGAAGAACAGTGAGACAAACTTCATTTCTTCCATTAATAGGTATGTTCTTAAAAACCCCTATGTTAATGATTTTTTCATAGATTTAGGGTAATGCTTGCTTGCCTCTTTGCCTACCAACATTTTGCTGCTTCTTTTTTTCCCATTTGCTATGATTTTCATGCCCATGAGCCAATGCAAGGGTTTTCTCCATATTTGGACAGCAAGCTTGATTTCTTTTTTTTTAACTTTCTTATGCACCCTCTTATTGCCATTTTTCATTCACGTTGCAAATAATGTAGTAGAAAAATTATTTTTTAAAATGAAGTGGTTATTACTTATTATTTTTTGTATATGGTTGTTTAATGCCAATTTTTTGTTTTTCTGGTGCTCTAGGTTTGAATTAGCTCACTACAAATATGCCAAAAGCCTTGGACCCATTTTGTGAGTATGGGGAGCCTTATGATGGGGCAAATCGGGCATATCTATCATGCAAATTGTGGGACCAAGATGACAGAAGGGGTTATGCGATTGAAATACCATCTAGCTAGACTCCCTGGACATGATGTTGGGCTTTGTATGGTTTCTAGTGCAGAGCTTATACAAAAAGCTCTTGAAGCAATTGATGAAAAAAACAGAAAGAAGGAAGAGGTAGAAAGAAACAAGGTTGAACGTGTAGGTAGATATTTCGGGATATCTTCTTCTGATTTTGAAGCTAAGGGTAGTGGGAGGGGCTCCATAGTGTCACCTGCTACTAGGAGTGGGAGGTCATCATTTTTTGTTCCACGAACAGGACATGGAGCACAACCTTCCATAAAATCAGTTGTTAAAAAAAGGGAGAAGCAAGAAGCAGATAGAGTTATGGGGAGGTGTCTTTTTGGAGCGACTTACTTCTCAGCGTCACCAAAACCAATCCATTTTGGCAACTAATGTGTGATGTTATTGTTGTTGTGGGCCCAAGGTACAAAAGTGCTACATATGAGGAGTTGTGGGGGCCAATCCTTCAAGCAGAAAAGCAAGACATCAACTATAGATTGGCGGAATTGAAACAAACATGGGAAGTGTCTGGATGCAAAGTGACGTCTGATGGTTGGACAGATAGGAAGGGTAGGACCCTTCTAATTTTCTTGGTACATTGTCCTAAAGGTACCTTGTTTATTAAATCAATGGATGCATCAGCACATATAAAAAATGCAGCAATGATATGTGAGTTGTTAAATGGGTTCATCCGGGAAATTGGTGTGCAGAATGTTGTGCAAGTCATAACAGATAATGCAAGTAATTATGCATCTGCCGACACGATGCTTATGGAGAGGCACCGCACATTATTATGGACTCTGTGTGCAACACATTGTATCAATTTTTTTCTTGAGGATATGAGGAAACTCTCCTTCATCAAGGAGGTGATTGATATGGCTAGGAGCGTCCCCAAGTTTATATATAACCAGGCTTTTGTTCTTAGCCTCATGAGGAGATACATTAGAAACAAGGAGTTGCGGCATCCTGCAATCACACGTTTTGCCACCAACTAAATTACTCTTCAATCTTTGCTTTGATGCTAGTTTGAGTTGAAGCAAATGTTTGTTTCTGATGAGTGGCGTAATTGTAGATACAGTAGGAGACAGAACGGGAGAGCCATTGCAAAAATGGTGTAGACTGACACATTTAGGCAAGGCGTAGAAGAAGTGCGCTCAGTTAGTGAACCTATAGTAAAGGTTCTGAGATTGATAGATGGGGACAAGCCTGCAATGGCTTATTTGTATGTGGCCATGGATAGGGCCAAGGAGACCATTCATTCTTATTATGCAGACAAGGGTTCTACTGGGCTTGATAGACATAGGATGTTATGAGATGTTATTGATAGTCGGTGGACAGGGATGCTTCATCGACCCATTCATGCAGCAGCACTCTTCCTCAACCCCGCATTTTCATACAAATGTGCCTTTGATTTTGATAGCGAGGTGATGGAAGGGCTCCATTCTTGTATTCAGAGGATGGTGCTTGATCATGAGCTTTGTAGCAAAATCAATCGCGAGATACAGTTTTATCGGGATTGTGTTGGCCTATTTGGCTTTGATGATGCTATTAGGGAAAGGACCCTCTTCATGCCACGTAAGTGACAAGTCATCACTCATTAGAATTTTTAATTTAGAATTTACTTATTTATAATTCTGGATTTTTAAAATTCAATTATGCAACTTTTATTTGAAAGTTTAATTGTGTTTTAAGTTTTTGACTTTTTATTTCTTTATTTTGTTGTAAATATTTGGTGGCGAAGCTATGGTGCAAGGGCACCAAATTTGCAGAAATTGGCCATAAGAATCTTGAGCCAAACATGTAGCTCTTCAGGGTGTGAACGCAATTAGAGTGTATTTGAGAAAATACACTCAAAAAATCGCAACAGGTATAACTTTAAGCTTCAGCCTTCAGTTGATCAATTACATTTATTGAAATTTTTAATTTTTAATTTATGACCCTGGAGTGTCAAGAGCCAAGACTCATTAGTTTTTTTGACACTCTTACAGGTTGGAGTTCTCACGCCTCAATGATTTAGTGTATGTGCATTACAATATCCAACTTTGAGTGAAGCAAATAGAAGCATCAATGGATCCAAATGCCATTTACTTAGACAATATTGAAGTATTGTCTCAGTGGAGGGTGGAGTCTAAAGTGGCCATCTTGGAGGAGTCACATGCATGGTTTGAGCCAGAGAAACCATTCGAACAGGGGCAGCAAGAGGAGGAGGACTCGGGGGAGGAGCAAGAGGAAAAGGAGGAGGAGACTATGGGAGCATCAACGTCAACACCATTTGCTATAGATATAGGAGAGCACAGCTCCATACCCAGCAGTGATTATTTGACATTAGGTGCAGGGGCAGGACCTTCTAATGCTAGGGGCGGGCCTGGAAAACAACCCATCATGTTTTCCCATAAAAGGGGGAGAGGGCACTGATTTCAAATAGATAGCTACTACTTTTATTTGTTTTGCTACATATAGCTCATGATGATAAGATACTTTTATATATGTGATGTTATTTTGTATTGGTTCTCCACATTTGAGTCCTTGATTGGACAATTATCAAGGATCAGCAGAATTTGGTATTGCCTTTGATATATCATTTTTATTTTACATCCACTACATCATATATATCAGTGCTTTCTTCATATTTATGTGCCAATGTGTTTATTTCATGTTGTTATTGCTTTATATGTTTAAAAATCTGAAGAAAAAAATGAATATATTATGCATTTTTTATGTTTGTCGATATTTGCCGATATTGCCAATAAGATATTTTATGGACCCTCGCCGATATTTTTGCTGATACCGATATTTTCAACACTGGTCTAACATACCAGGAAGTTAATTGCTTAAATTTGGCATTCATCATTAGGCTTGTTTCATGGTTTATTGCTGATTGTAATGAGCGTAATCAAATCTGATATATCACTATTAAACACGATTAAGAAGGCATAAAATTGATTGGTAGGATATCTAGCATATTGTCAAATCATTTAAGCAACTTGTGCATTAATATTTTGGCATAAATCTTCAAGTTTTCATGACTGACATCTCTGCATAACAAGTGTGATCAGATCTCACTTCACATTGAAAACTACATCATAAGAAGGCTTGTTAACTCATAATTTCATATTGGCAAGTTTGATTTGGTATCTAGAAGTATTTTGGCATATTTTGACATATTAGTAGCTCACCATTTTCATTAGTTATCCACTGTTATCATACAAAATCTTATTGTTGTCCTAAAAGGTTAATAATTGCTCATTAATTGGAATGCAAGTTATACAAGTGCTCTCATTGTTTTAAATGCTATTGTGAAGAAGAATCGTTGAGCATTGGGATCTAACATTTGCTTGACTTGTGTAAGCTCTAAAAAATCTCTCTTTGTACTAAACTCACTCATATAAGCATCAAATATCATTGTGAATGGTAATCTCATATTGACTTTAAGGTTTAAGTACTCTTTGTTTGAAGTCTTTGAGTTAGCATTGAAGTATCTTGTTTCTCTTAAGTGGCAATCTAATTGGCAAATTGGTACCCTCACATGATCATTCTTGCTTTAATAATGATATCCATTTATGAATGATAAGTACACATTGGTATTGAAATTCTAAGTGTCCTTGGTTCTAATCTAATTGAGCATCTCTTGATTGTTGGCATTAAGTAATATTGGCATAAGATCATTGATAATCTTGTTGTAAAATTATCATTGGCATTTACCTTGTTGAAATATTTTGGAAGATTTCAAATTATCTCAAGTAACTGCCATTGGCATTCCATATTGAATCATTGAAGTGGATAAGTGCTCTATATTGTTATCATTGACATTGGTTAAGCATCTTGTGGAAGATAATTTTGTCTTGAGTTGAATTGATCTATTGTTGAGTGTTGGCACTAGATAATTTGGCACATTCTTGTTGTTAAGATTGTCTTTCCATCTATTGTTAAGTACTCTTTTCATAAAAGCTAATCATAACTAAAGTACTTGGAACCCAAAGCAATCTTAACCCAAGAAACACTCATAATCCTTGCATTGCAAGTCTAGTTGCACTAATAACTTACCTCCAAGCATAAGCTTGGTTGATAGACATTTAGGGCCACCCTTTCTCAATTTATCTTGAGGAATTTAGACCCTTTTTAGTGGTTAACACGGTGACCTTGCAATCGTCAAAGCCACAGTCCCTATAGTGCGGGAGACATCGGGTGGTTGGAACACAAGGGTAGGTATCGTTAATCAAGCCTTTGCTTGCTTCCTGCTAACTTCCATCCCACAACCTACTCTAGAGACTAGTTCCAAAATAATTCAGATGAAGGTTACACCTAGAATAGGCATCTAAACTTAAAATTAACCAAGATTTTGCATTTCACCCAATTGGTAGGATTTGCACTTCATTCAGGTTAGTTAAGCATTCAAATAGAGGTTGTTTATCTGGTTACTTGGTATCCGATTGATAATAAGCAATAAGTTGACTCCATGAGGCACTGGTCTCACATCTAAATCTAATATAATCCTTAAAGTCTTGCTAAATCAACCAAGTAGCTAGGCCATTCATCCGTGTCTCCCAGATTTGTTGGTTTCCAACAAGTCTTTCATCCTCACGTCTCATAGGGATTAGCACCCCATAGCTTGTTGTTGGGAGAAAGCTAGAATGAAGAGGTCGGGGATTAGAGTGACAACCCCCAACCTAAGTCATTGTCGCAGTGCCTATACAATCTGAGTGAAAACAGTAGGCAAGGATTGATGCTTATCTTTTAAGGATTGGCTTTGTCAAAAGTTCTACAAATGCAAACCTCTATATCAAGATAGTGAAAAATGAACCAGTGATTATACTTTTATATGTGGATGGTTTATTTGTTAAAGGTGTGGAGCCAGAATTCTAAAATGTAAGAAGATGCTAGAAGCTGAATTTGAAATGAAAGATCTAGGACTTATGCATTACTACTTGGGCTTGGAATTTTGGTAGAAACCTGATGAGATATATCTTGGTCAAGGAAAGTATATAATCAAGATGTTACAAAAGTTTGGCATCATGGATTCCAAGCCTATGACAACTCCTATGATAACAAATCTAAAGAAGTTGAGAAGTTTTGATTCTAGTCTGGTTAATCCCACAAGTTACCAAAAGTTGGTTGGTTCCTTGATGTACTTAGGGAACACTAGACATGGTATATGCTTTGCTGTAAATGTTCTAAGTCAATTTCAGACGAAACCTCATCATGATCATTGGATAGTTGCAAAGCACATTTTGAGATATCTACGTGGAACTATTCATCACTGCCTAAAATTTGATGGGAAGGAGATTCGATTAGCAGGTTTTACCGACTCTGATTGAGGTGGCAGTGAGACAGATGGAAGAAGCACTACCGGTGGTTGTTTTAGTTTGGGATTCGCAATGATTTCTTGGATGAGTAGAAAACAAGATACAGTTGCTTTAAGTAGTGTTGAGGCCGAATATGTTGTTGCATGTGAAGTAGGAAAAGAAGTAGTTTGGTTAAGAAAGCTTCTATCAGATTTGTTTGGAGGACCACTAGATCCTACAGTGATAAATTGTGATAATCAAAGCAACATCAAGATGTTTGAAGACCCCGTGTTCCATGCCAGGACGAAGCATATTAATAACAAGTACCACTATATTAGAAGTTTGGTGCAAGATGGGGTTGTGAAGCTACAATATATTCCAACTGATGAACAGGTAGTTGACGTATTGACAAAATCTCTTCCAAATAAGAAGTTCAAATATTTCATAAGCATGCTTGGACTAGTTGACATTACATATTTAGTAGATAGGGAGAGTTGAAGCATCTGGGGATGAGTTTTTTATGCTTGGGAGAACATTTGGCCAGCCTATGTGATGATGTCCAGATCCTGAAGTAGGGAGGGTATTGTTGGTCTTGTGGAGCTCTGACCTTGGATACGATACCTAGATCCTTGGATTGGTGTTAAAGTTGAAGCCTGATGGTACCTATAGTGGTTGAAGCTTGGAACACACCTTAGTCCCACCCAGTTAGATAGCTTGGTCAAGTATCTAATCTGTAGCACTGGATGTTGTGATTCTTCGTAGATCATATCATTTTGAGTTCATCCTTATATATATATATATATATATATACCACCCTAGTTAAGAGGAAATGTTGAAGAATGTAACTAGTGTCGGTTTTCATAATTGTATTTAAGTCATCATATAATGTATTTGTCAAAAGAAAAAGAAAAAGATATTTAATTGTAAAAGAAAGAAAACAATGCAGCATGGGTTTCATGCTCTTCTATTTACTTTCTAGGTCATAGCATCCATTGAAGGCTTCTAGGTTTTGTCTTGAGTCAAAAAAGTCTTTGTCACAATTAGAAGACCCTTCTTAGGCTTTTGTATCATATAAAGAAAATTATTTTTGAGTCAAAACAGTCATTTTACCCCTCCTCACCAAGTCGGCCTTGTCCCGGAGAAGTCAGCCCAATTAGAGGGAATTCACCCTACGGAAGTAGTATAAATAGAGATAGTTCGACTCATTTTGAGCACGCACTCAACAAATTCGATCGACAAGAGAAAGAGGACAAAAAAGAAGAGCGAATTGCCAAAGAGAAGACCTAATTCAAGGAAGAAGCAAAATCGAAGCTTGGAGTATCTTTCCCTCTCTCTCTCTCTCACATGCGAGTTTTCTAGGCTTTTTGGGCAAGTTGTAGAGGCCGAAATTTCTGCAATAACTGCAGGTCCAAACTCATGTTGCTGGGAGGCCGAAATTCTGGTTTGAAGTTGTATTTGAGGAGCTGACACTTGGAGGATTTGGCAGAGTTTGTCTACTTCAAGGAAGGCTTGGCTTGGTGACTGGAGGAGGTCCTTGTCTAGGTCAAAAGGGTCTTGGATTGTCTCATCTTGATTTGAATCTACTAGAGGAAGAGTTTGATTGGGTTTTCCCCTTCATAAGGGTTTTGTCCTGGCTGAGTGCCTACATCTTGTGTCCCTTGTTTTTGTGATCTTCATGCACTTTTGATTTGGTAATTGCTTGATGAAAGATAACATAATAAAAGTAAAATAATCCAACAATTATCACAAGTAATTGTCAAGAAAGAGGAATCAGAACCCTAATTACTACAAGCATTGATTTCTCAACAGCGTGCCATAAAGCTGATACGGGACAAGTCGTTGCATTGATCTAACACTGGTACCTATGGGAAGTCACCTATGTTGACACAAACAGAACCTACGTTTATGTAGCCAATGCACAATGAAAGGAGGGGTGAATCAAACCCTGTATTAGTGGATAGTCTCAAGGAGATACCTAAGAAGGTCTATGTCAAAAAACTGAGTTGGCATTGTCTATTGTCATTGCAAGTCAGCTAGTGAAGAAAATCGAAGACATAATTGTTATCGCTTCCAAATTGAGAGATAGAATATATGTGCTATGTGATTAGTGTCACAATTAAAGGGAACATCGAAGAGGTCACAAAGTAATAGAGCTAGCCACTACCAATGACGGCCACGAATCACAATTAAAGAAAGAAGACACACATAGTTCCATTACCACAATTAGAGGTACAGTTAGTTGAAGTTTGATAAGTTGCATTAAGAAGCTATAAACACAGTGAGAAGTCGATCCAGCGTTCATTAGTGATAGGGCGCAGATCGAGTTGCTAGAGGTTGAGTTCTTCAGGGAAATTTCATCTAGAGGCAGCGTTCCTTGAGGTCAATTTACCTAGGCCGAATTCATTACGAGGGAGTCGAGTTGTAGGTTCCAGATTTGTATTTTTCCTTGTATCAATATGGGTCGAAAAACCCAGGTTTTCTAGATAACAGAGAATTGATTGTGGGTTAATTAATTTTGCAATGTTTGATTGATTTCTCTGGTTTATTTCCGCTACATATTTTTAATTCTAGAAGTTAAAAATGTTGGAAAAATGTAACTACGTTCAGTCTTCATAATGTCTCATATAATTTTGATTTTTGTATTTGATGTAAAAGAGAAAGAAAAATTATTATTAGTATTTTATAGCATGGGTTTCATGCTCTAGGTTAATTTATTTATAGATCAAGCACCCATTGAGTGCTTCTAGGGCTTTGTCAAAGAGTCATTGTAATATGTAAAGGACCCTATTGGGCATCATGTATCAAGTCAAAGGAATTTATGTAAGTCAATTTGTGTCATAAAGACCCTCCATTAGCAAGTCGGCCTAGCCATCAACAAGTCTCACTACAAGAGAGGACAAGTCAGCGTACAAGAGAGGACAAGTCGGCCTCATGATGACAATTCAAACCCAAGGAAAGCCTATATATAAGCCATCGACCTCATTTGTAGAAAACACTCATTCAAGCAAGAAGCAAGTTCAATCACAAGGGAAAAAGAAGCCTTATAACCACCAAAGAAGAGAACATAAAAGGAGGTAGACCGAATCTTTAAGGACTATTTTAGGGCTACATTCTCCCACATGTGCGAAGGGTCTAGGGCATCATTTGTTGTAGAAAATTAGTCATCAAAGGAGCTGAAATCAAGTGTCAAGAAGAATCAATTTGAAAGCAGAGTTACTAAGAAGGAAGCAGCTCCCCAAGCGAAAGAAGGAAGAGACATATTCTACCATCTTTTCCCACACGTGAAAAGTTAGGTTTTCTGCAGTTACGTTGAAAATTGCAGTCATAAGTTGCAGGTCCGAAATTGAGGTCAAAGGAGAAGTTGCATCATTTTTTGAAGCAAGTTTGACTCGGGTTGATTTTGTGAGAAGCAAGTTCATCAAGGACAAGTCTGACTTGGTCTTGGATGGGTCTTCCTCTTGGGTCTTAGGTCTTTGAATTCATCATTTGAAGAATTTATAAGAGGAGAATTCTTGTGGGTTTTCCTCTCAAAGGGAGAGGTTTTGGCCTTGGCTAGCAGCCTATATTTTGTGTCCTCTTGTCTCATTGATCTTCATAGTTTGGTAGTTGCTTGATGATAAAAATACAATAATAATCAAGTGAAGAAGAAGCTAATAACAAGTACATCAAGTTAAGTAAAAGAACATCACAAGCAATTATCAAAGATAAGAGAAATCACCCTAATCTAGCTGCCCTACATTTCTCAACATGGTTTCAAAGCTAAGGTGACAACAAGAAGAGGTAGCTTGAAGATCATCCAACTGAAGAAGGATACATAAGGGTCAAGCACAAGAAGAGCATCTAGGAAATCAAATCATCAAGGAGAACGAAGAGCATCAAGGAGGACTAGTCAACACATCTAGAGATCCTATCATCTTGAAAGAAGAATAAGACATCAAAGACCCTGCCTCTATATCAAAAGAACTCTACTCATTTGAATTATTTTGGGAAGCCTCTCACATTCTACAACCATCAACCAAAGGAAGCAAGAAGAGCACTTCATCATCAAAATCAAAGTGATCTCCCTCACATTGAAGAAAGGACCACATCTCAAACATCTTTGAAAGAAGAGAATCATCTCTCCTTATATTGAAGAAGTATGGGCACTCTTGAAGGAGGAAGACATCATCAAGGAAGCAACTAGTGGAAGAAACCATCAAGGAGGTATTTTCATTTGACAAGTATTTTATATTTCATGTCTAAATCTACAAACCAAATGACTTCTTTCTGCAAGGAGAACAATAAACTGGCTGGGACCTCAAACTACCTTGCATGGAAGAAGAGAATAGATTTAACTCATGGAGAATGAAGTTATTGAATATGTCAAGGGCTCAATCATCAAACCACCACAAGAGCAATCTCAAGTGCTATCAAAGTATATGAAAGGAGAAATAAGGGCTCAAAGAATTTTCATTGAATCAAAAGGATTCTCTCATCGCCTGTGTAGCAAAGTTGAAAACATCAAAAAAGATCTATGACAAGCTGGTGGAGTTATTTTTTGTAAGCACTGCAAGAGAAATCATATCTTTAAGAACCAAGCTATACAAAATGAAAGTGTTAAGGGAAGAAGGGGTAGCTTCATATCTCATGAAGGTATCTCAATTAAAGACCAACTACAAGAACTTGGAGAAACAATGTACGATCCAACGATGACCACCCTTGTACTCAATGCATCGTTAGAAAATCAGAAAGGCAGTAAAGATTTTCTTGATCTTGATAATTACTTGTGATGTTTCTTATTATTATGATTATTTATAACTTCTTTCTTTAGTTCATCAAGCAATTACCAAAAGCAATAGCACATAAAACAATAGACACCAAATGTAGGCGCATTCCAAGGCAAAACCCCCCTCGAGGGGAAAACCAATTCAAGATAATTCTTCCTTTCAATAATATTCTTTGAGACTCTTCATCCTAGACCAAGACCAGACCTTCTCTTCACCCTAGATGAAGACTAGACCTTCCCTCCACACCAAGTCCGCCTCCCAGAATTTCGACCTCTTCCTAGTAACTTCGACTAGGCAACGACTTATGGCAATTGGCAGCTTCCGGCAACAGTGAAACTTGGAAGACTTCGATCTCCCAATCCGGGACACGAAACAAAGAGAGAGAGACACCAAAATTTCGTTTTTCCTTAGCTCCTTAGACTTCCCCAAACTCGCATTCACTTCGGCTTCTCGACAATAGACTTCGCACCTTTTCCTAGCTATAAGACACCTTTGCACTTCTGCCCAGATACAAGAGATTTTCGCACTTCTTCCAGCTACAAGAGAATTCAAACCTGTGAGAGAATGATGATCCAGATGAATTCGATGAGCTTCCTTTTATAGGATTCATGTGGGGCCGAATAGGGTCCTTAAGCCGACTTGATCTTCTTCTAGGCTGACATGGTGTGGAGGTTACATAATTCATATTTGACTCAATACTTAACCTTTTTACATGATTCAAAAGCCCGAGAAGGGTCTCTTTAAATGTACAATAACTCTATAGACTCGGAATAAATCCTAGAAGTCTTCAATGGGGACTTTGACCTAAGGCATGGTGACCCAAGTAGGAAACCCATGCTTTAATAAGTCACAACAATAATAATAAAAATTATTTTCTTTATTCTTTTGACAAGTACAATACATAATGACTAAGTACATTAATGAAGACCAAACATAATTACATTTTATAAAAAGCATTACCAGATGAATGGGGGAACTTTGTATTAATCATTTATGGGAAGAAGGAAGCCACTCCATTCCGCGATCTATGGTCATTACGCAAGATTGAAGAAACTAGATTAAAGGCAAAGAACGATGTTGGGTCAAATGAACAAACACAAGCATATGCAGCAATGGCAAGGATGAAAGGGAAATTTGGAAAATTTGAGCCTCGAAAGAAGTTTCAAAAGAAAATTGATATGTCTAAGATTCAATGTTATGAGTGTAATGAATATGGGCACTTCAAAAGGAATTGTCCTAAACTCAAGAAGGGCAACAAGAAGAGAAAAGAAAGGAATGAAGCCCATGTGACTGAAGAAATAGAAGAACTGGAAGAGAAGAAGACAAACGAGGAAGTGAAAGAACTCTACTATTAAGAGGTCTTTCACATACAATTACTTTATTTTTCAGTGTATAGAAGTCAGCAAGTCATGGTAGGATGCATTGCCAGATGCATTATAGCAGAAATGAGATGACATTTAGAAGCATAGTTGGAGTCATCTCACATGATAGAAAGAAAATAGCTCATCATCATTAGAATCATAGAAGGATAACCAAAGTAGCAGTTTGAATGGCTGAAGAAAGTCATCTAGCGAGATAGAAAGAGAGATCATCATACATCATCACCATTACAAAGGAGCATTTTTAGAATGAGGATCATCAAGATCCTCCATTGGAATCCTTGTTAAAAGGGTTCATCACTATTTAAAGAAGCAAGTATCACATTCCACCTATGGGATTCATAGTTTAGAAGGATGAAGGTGTGTGACAAAGAAGTGCAGCATGTCAAGTTAGTAGTTGAAGCATTTTTCATCTTCAAGCAAGGAAAGGGATTTTGCTGAAAGAAGTCTAGATGATCACATGAAGAAAGAGGTATGCATATATTTGTTAATTGATAAATGCATAAAGCCATGTCATATCTTGATTACAGATAGATTGGTTAGAATGTTCTATCCCATGAGCATGATTGAAGAAGAAGGAACTCTTCCTTGTTGATTTGGGGTAGCATCGGATGTGCTCTAGCCACAAAATTTGGTGGAAAGGTTAGGGCACATGAGATCTCCAATACCCAAAAAGGGTTTGGGCAGATTCTAAACAATTGAGGAGATGTTAAAATAATTAATAGTTTAATGGAGTCCCTAAGTCTAAACTTAGAGAAAATAAAATATTAATGTGTATTAATATGAAATTGTGTTAGAATGGTCCAAAAGACATGGATCAAGCCAGAACTAATCTTAGCCATTGATTAGGGACTTAATCTCAGTGGTTGATATGTCAACAGGAAAAGTATAAGAGGAGGCTTGAAGGTCACTTGGAGAACACACCAAAGTGATCAGTCATTCTACTCTCTAGAGCTGGGTTTGCTAAGAGAGATAGAATCAGTGATCAGAGAACAGTTGAGGGGCATTGAGTATAGAGAGACAGAGAGACACAGATGGTGCCAGGAGAGCAGTAGAGCAGCCAGAGAGAGTGACGCAGGAGCAGCCAATGCTCACGTAGGGCCACGCAAAGGCAGCTAAGTGCTGCGCAAAGCACAAGAGAGGCCAGCGTCGCTGATGCAGAGGGTCAGAGAGCTGACACAGGGCCTCCTGGGGCTGACGCAAGGCCAGCGTTGGGCTAGGAGAGGCTGACGCAGTCTAGATTGGGAAAACGATGGGGTTTCTGGGACAGATTGGTGTTGAGTAGCTGCCGGAAGGATTATCTGTGGTTTCAACCAGTAGATTTGTCAGAAACTGAGAGGTATTACTGCCAAAGAAATTCTCTGTTGGGTAGCCCAGTTTCGGCACCCAAATTGTACTCTGATATTGCTTAATAAGAAAACCCTCAGATAGTTGCACCGGTTTTCCCACACCGGGTTTTTTCGGGGACATTAGTCCAAAAATAATGGTGTCATATGGTGTGTTTGTTTCTGTTTCTTTTAGTTGCTGATCTGTAATATGTCGAGCATGCACTAGTGTTTATTTTCAGTATTTACATTGTAAATAACTTGTTAAGGAAAATAACAAGTAGGTAGGAATAAATCAGATAAAGTGCATGGAGGGTTTCTAACTAAGTAAATTTAGAAACTTCAACATTCCTTATGTAAGATACATGAAGGCATCAATGTAATATGCCTTGAACTCTTCTACATAATGACAAGATAGAATCAATATGAAGATGACCTCATAAACAATATGAGGTGATGGACAGCAATAGTTCCTATGCAAAAGGAGCTATGTATAGAAATCCCGAAAAGGAAATATGTAGAGAAGATGAATGAAGAGTTTGTGAAGATGTACCGATAGTCACTTGGTGATAAAATAAGTGATCAACATCTAAGGATTAACTATGACATCTCCATGGAGAAAGTATGAAGACCATGATACGTATGATGAAAAAGGAGAACCTTGATAGTAAATGTCTTGAAGATGGATTTATACAGTGTGCAGCATGTTGATGTTGCAGAAGCTGACCAAAGGCCATCATGAAGAGGTAATTAAATTTTTGAAGTTCACTTTTGATTTTTGAAAGAAAGCATCTTGTTGGGATGAAAACAAGGTTGTCGAAAGAGGGTTGTAGAGATTCACCTACAACTAGTACACATAAACTTGGATGGAAAATCCTAAAAGGAACGTGACTTGAAAATGGTAGTAGTATGAAGGATAGCCAAATGATGACGAAGGTCACTTTTCAATGAAGAGAAGGATGACATGACTATTGGTTCAACACGATGTTTCATTGAAGGGAAGTGATGAAGAAGATGGCCGAAGCCCTACAAAGAAGTAAAGGAAGATGAAGGCTCCATGATGAAGAAGTTGAAGTTCATCTATGACATGATGATGCAGAAAGAAGGAGCCCTATGTGAAAATTTCCTAATGTAACACATCAGAAACTCTTATTGCAATATCTTGTTTACTATCTCCTACTTGTTCTTTTCATTAGCAAGTTATTTAATAATATAAACAGCGAAGTAAACACAATTGCAGCCTTCACAAATATACAGATCAACAACTAAAATAAATTGAGACAACACAACAGACACCATTATTTTTGGACAATCGTCCCCGGAAAAACCCAATTCGGGAAAAACCTAGAAATGGCTCACCCTTAAAAGAATATCCTCAGCAATAGTACCTCTCTCTGGAGACAGATATTCCAGCAAATCAGCAATCGGATGATCAACCCCACAGTGACTCTGACTGTTCCTTGTGCTGGACAACGAAAGCTGCTCCACGCACTCCTCTAGAACTGCGTCACCCTCTCTGGAACTGTGTCACCCTCTCTAGAACTGCGTCACCCTCTCCCCACTGATCTGCTCTCAGTCTGCCCCACAGAACCTCCTCAGCACGGCGTCTTCAGCCCAACATCAGCCTCTACAGCCCTTGTGTTGTCTGCGTCAGCCTTTGCAGCTTTCTGCGTCTGCCTTTGCAGCTTCTGCATCCTCTGCGCTGGCCTCCTCAACCTCTACGCCAGCCCTCTTAGGCTCTACACTGCCTCTTTCAGCACTTTGTTGCCTCTCTGATATGTATTCTTCAGCCTTGGATCAAAATCCCTTGTTGAACTGCCCCTCACTGCAACTGATCTCTAACTCAATTTCCTCAGCAAACCCAGCCCCAGAAAATCGAATTCTTGATCTCTCTTAGTGTATCTCCAACTGACCCTCAAGCCTCCTCTTATACTTTTCCTGTTGACGATTCAACGACCGAGATTAAGTCCCTAATCGACGGCTAAGATTAGATCTGGCTTGATCCTCGTTATTTAGTACTTTCTCACCCATTTTATATTAATACACATTAATATTTTAATTTTCGTTAGTTTAGACTTAGGAACTCATTAAAAATATTAGATATTTTAATATCCCTTCATCCAGGTGGAGTTTCTCCAAACGATTTCTGGGTCTTGGAGATCTCATGTGCCTTAGCCTCTCCACCAAATTTCGTGGCTAGAGCACATCCGATGCTACCAAAAATCAACACCCTACAAGCAGCTATTAGTACCATGATCTCCACCGAAGAGCAGATAGTTGTTGTTGGAAACAAGTCCCTAGTTAAGAGGGAGCTTACGTATATTCCTTTTATAGGAATGAGTAGATTCTCCCTAGTTGAGAGGGAGAGATAGACACATCTTAATGTTATGAAGAAAGAATGGAGACTTAGGTACGCATTTGAGACTATTTCTGATACTCTTTGAGGATGAGGTAGGGCATCCAATAGGTAAGAGTAGTCGAAGAGGAAATTCCTTGAGGATGTGTTAATCCAAGACAAGAATGGTCCTAAAAGGACATACCTTGTGAACATCCGGACAAGGTATGTGCCTTGAAAGACAATGATGACGGAGTCTATGAATCATTTGTTTCCCCAACATTGTGCTCTAATCTTGTGGAGAGAGAGAGTTGTTAGTCAAGGGCTTGCTATATGACAATGCTGGTTGAGATGATCAGATGCACTGATATTAGTTTATGAGATAGCTTATGAGATGGCCTACCAATCCGACTCTTCTTATGAGAGTTCTTCAGTATGAGAATGTCCATGTACCTCGTAAGTATTATGAATACCTCCCTAGTTAAGAGAGAGTGTTGGAAAAATGTAACTACGTTTGGTCTTCATAATGTCTTCTGTAATCTTGATTTTTGTATTTGATGTAAAACAGAAAGAAAAATTATTATTATTATTTTATAGCATGGGTTTCATGCTCTAGGTTAATTTATTTATAGATCAAGCACCCATTGAGTGCTTCTAGGGCTTTGTCAAAGAGTCAAAGAAGTAAGAGTCACTATAATATGTAAAAGACCCTAATGGACATCATGTATCAACTCAAAGGAATTTATGCAAGTCAATTTGTGTCATAAAGACTCTCCAAGATCAAGTCGGCCTCATGATGACAATTCAGTCCCATGGAAAGCCTATATATAAGCCATCGACCTCATTTGTAGAAAACACTCACTCAAGTAAGAAACAAGTTCGATCACAAGGGAAAAAGAAGCCTTATAACCACCGAAGAAGAGAACATACGAGGAAGACCGAATTTTTAAGGATTGTTTTAGGGCTACATTCTCCCACACGTGCGAAGGGTCTAGGGCACCATTTGTTGCAGAAAATTACAGTCAACAAATGAGCTAAAATCCAAGTGTCAAGAAGAATCAATTTGAAAGCCGAATTACTAAGAAAGAAGCAACTCCACAAGCGAAGAAAGAAAGAGACATATTCTACCATCTTTTCCCACACATGTGAAGTTAGGGTTTCTGTAGTTAGGCCGAAAATTGCAATCATAAGTTGCAGGTCAGAAATTGAGGTCGAAGGAGAAGTTGCATCAGTATTTGAAGCAAGTTTAACTTGGGTTGATTTTGTGAGAAGCAAGTTCATCAACGAGAAGTTTGACTTGGTCTTGGAGGGATCTTTGTCTTAGGTCTTAGGTCTTGGAATTCATTATTTGAAGAATCTAAAACAAGAGAAGAATTCTTGTGGGTTTTCCTCTCAAAGGGAGAGGTTTTGGCCTTGGCTAGCAGCCTATATTTTGTGTCCTCTTGTCTCATTGATATTCATAGTTTGGTAGTTGTTTGATGATAAAAATACAATAATAATCAAGTGAAGAAGAATCTAATAACAAGTACATCAAGTCAAGTAAAATAACATCACAAGCAGTTATCAAAGATAAGAGAAATCACCCTAACCTAGATGTGCTAGATCTCTCAACAAAAAATACCAATGATTTTATTTTTCGGTTTTCGGAAAATCAGTGTTTATCTGGGTAAATAAATAAATTGTAGGGGATTGTTGATTTTTGATAGCTTGGGAGATACTACAAGCCCTAGGGTTCAGGGTTTTGGAGGTTGGAGCACCACAATGGGTCATTGTGGGTTGCGAACCCAAGGTTGGGGTTTTGCACCCAATGATGTTTGGGCCAAAACCATGAGGCATTTTCTACATATGATGGATGGAGATGATAGAGGATGGCGAGGAGAATCCAACGCAACGAAAATCGTCAAAATGTAAGTTGTAGAAGATGAGATATGAATTTTTGAGGTTAATAATTGATTTTTGGGCATTCAAGTCACGTAGGCTTGAAGATAGTTATGCCAAAAGTCATGTCTCTTGGTAAATTCGTGGTTCCCTTCTATTGTGTATAAATAGAAGGTGAGGAGAGATCATTTTGACATCCAAGTGTGCAACATATAGCAAGAAGAAAGCTCGTTGAAGAGAAGAGGGCACTTTTGTTTATGCCACAGGGAGGAAAGGGTAGGACCAACGAAGGAGAAGAAGGCTTAGGTGAGCATCTTCAAGACTGTTTGGGAGCCATTTCCATCTTGCAAGAGGGTCGAGTAAAAGAAGGTAAGTACAAAAGTGTTTTGGATTATTTTCTATGTGGGTAATCCTGTGTTAGAAGGCTGCATAACTGTACAGGGTTCTAAGGGAGGGTCGTGTTGAAATTTTATGACTAAAATGTTTCCTGCAATCCCAACCTAGTTTTAATTTCACCTTATCACTACCATTCGATTAAATGCCTTTTCCCATAAACATACATTCAACATATAAAATTCTGGAAATGAAATTTTCAGATTAAAACACATGGGACTGTCAACACATGCTAAAAATAAATATGGACATAAACAAACCAGCAACACACATAAAAATACACAGATTTTTGGTCAACTTAGACCCAGGTAAAACCCCTTCAATCTTCTCCGAGGAAACCCTGTTAGAGAGCTCTTCAAATTTATTTATCTTTCAAGTTCAGGAAAAATACATTTGCAAACAAAACAAAACAACAAAATACAACTTATCTCTTCAACCCAAAACTCCTTGAAAACCGTGCCCACTTTGCCTCGATTTCCATGCCCACTTGAAGCTTAAAATATGTATTGTGCAGATACGAACCGTACGAACTATACTGTACAGATTCCGTACGGAGTGTACGGTTTTTTTTCAAAAAAAAATCTCAAAGCTTCTCTCGAACGATGTGCAACTCACAACATTAAATGTTGTTCGTACTGTACCTTCTGATGTCTTCTCTGTCTCATTTTTCTGTGCCCAACTTTGCCCAGAAATCATTCCTTTAGCGTGCTACAACAAATTTTTCCTTCAGAAATTTTCTCCAGCTCTCAGCCTCCTTTCTCCAATCTGCTCATGAAGAATGAATGCAGTCTCTCTTTTCTTTTTCCCCTTTTGTTTCCCTAAATGACTTTTGGGCAACCCTAAGATCTAATGGCTCAGATTCATTTAGATCAAGGGATGAGAATAAATGTGCATTTAATTCTCACTTTTTATTTTTTAACTCACCCATTAACAAATTACCCACATTGTACTTTATGTCTAAAGTCACTTTTCACTTTATAATTTAACATTGACTTTACCACTTAAGTCACTTTCACTTTATAAAGTCACACTTAGGAAAAGAATTATTTTGGACACTTTTCCCTAAGTAGAGACTAACCCATGGGAAACCAATTGTCCAAGGTACATTAAAAATCAACACTCCCTCTTACCGAGGAAAGTGTTTCCCACCACACCCATCTTGTCCCTGAAATAGACATGCTTGCCTCTTGGCAAGGACTTCGTGAAAACATCGGCCACCTGCTCATCTGTTGATATATACTCCAGCTTCACAGCGCCCTTCTGAACATAGTCCCTGATGAAATGATATCTGATGTCAATGCGTTTTGACCTGTCATGAAACACTGGATTCTCTATGAGTTTAATGCAACTCTGATTATCACAGTGAATAATCGTCGGTCTCAACTCTTGATCAAATAGGCCATACAACAACTTGCGAAGAGAAAAATGGTCTCACAACTAGCTTGGCTAGCAGCCATATACTCAGCGTCAAAAGAGCTCAAAGCAACTGGCTTTCGCTTTCGACTGAACCACGACACAACTATCGAACCCAATCCAAAGCAACACCCTGAAGTGTTTTTCCTGTCAGAAGCACAGCCTGCCCAATCTACATTTGTGTAACCTACCAACCTCACCCCATCTCCCCACCTATAGTCCAGACCATAATCAACAGTCCCCTGCACGTAGCGAAGAATGTGCTTTGCAGCTACCCAGTGCACCCTCCTGAGCTCAACCATGAATTAGCTAAGTGTGTTCACGGCAAAGCATATATCTGGCCTAGTGTTGACCAGATACATCAAGGACCCAAAAAGTTGCCTATACAATGTGGGATCCACCAAACTAGAATATGAAGCATGAAGCTTCTTCTAGTTGGTGATCATAGGTGTAGACATGGGTCTACAATCTGCCATGTGAAATCTACTCAACACATCCACAGCATACTGCCCCTGCCCCAAAAAGATATGTCCCTCCTCCTGCCACATCTCAAGCCCCAAAAAGTAATACATCAACCCAATGTCCTTCATCTCGAACTCCATAGTAAGATCCTCCTTGCAACCACTAATCAGTCTCTTTGCCCCAGTAATGAACAAGTGTTAAAATTGGCAACCAGGGAAAAACTTCATGTGGGTCATCTTATTCATGGCTGATAATATTTTTATTAGATTCCTCTCGTCGAGAGGTGTAGGATTGATATAAAGATCATCCGATTCCGATAAGTATTCATGGAGATATGAATTTATTTTGATTATGGAATTATTATCAAGCCGACCTACAACTCATGTAGGCTCAGAAGCCCAACAGTCGCATCTATTCACCCACCAACGTTGTGTATAAATATAAGAGGACTTTTCCTCATTTGGACTCACTCATCTCATCACATCTCTCTCTCTCTACTGCGCAGATATGAGTCTCTTCTCTACTGCGCTGAAATGGGTCTCTCTCTCTCACACATGTGAAGCCGGAAGCTGTTGAATTTGAAGCTGCAACTGCAGAAGTAAAGATTGACTTGCGTGGCCTAGAAGATCTCCTCTTTGGAACTGCGTTGTAGGTTCATCTGAACCTCTTTTGAAAGCCGCAACTTTTGGTGGTGGAATGAAGTCAATCCGACGAACGGTTTGCAAGATATCGACTGCCCTAGTTTGAAGCCGGAAACTGCTGAAAGTGAAGCTGCAACTGCAGAAGTAAAGATTGACTTGCGTGGCCTAGAAGATCTCCTCTTTGGAACTGCATTGTAGGTTCATTTGAACCTCCTTTGAAAGCCGCAACTTTTGGTGGTGGAATGAAGTCAATCCTACGAACGGTTTGCAAGATATCGACTGCCCTAGTTTGAAGGCGGAAACTGCTGAAACTGAACCTGCAACTGTAGAAGTAAAGATTGACTTGCGTGGCCTAGAAGATCTCCTCATCTGAACTACGTTGTAGGTTCATCTGAACCTCCTCTGGAAGCCGAAACTTTTGGTGGTGGAATGAAATCAATCCGACTGTCGGTTTGTGAGATATGGTCTGCCCTAGTTTGATAATGAAGCCGCTAATGCTGATGCTACTGATCTAGCGTTTGCTGCTGCTGATATGAATCAGATTTATTGTACTATTTCTCTCTGCTGAATTATTGAAGATAAAAGAAGATTTGATCAAAGGGTTTCCCCACACATTGTGGGGTTTGTCCCTGGCTAGCCGCCACATCTTGTGTCTCTTGTCTTGGCTTGTTTTCTGTCGATCGTTCAATGTTCTATCTGCACTTTACTTTATGTACATGTGATTGCTAATCGGTGGAATATAATAAGAAAAAGAAGTAAACTGTTATAAGCATAGAACATACCATAACTTAACATGGTATCAGAGCTGAGGTGAAGACAAAGCCCGAGCAAGAGCAAGAGCAATCATCGAAGAGAAGATTGGCAAGGCTATCCTAAAAGAACTATGGGGTCCTCAACACTCTTTCCTACCGAAGACAAGCTCCGTGAGAAAGCTGACTATCACGGATGGAAGATGTCTATCGATCTAACCCTTGAGAATCAAGGAGTGTTGGATCATGTGAGAGGCAATATTGTTGAGCCTCCATCAAATGCATCCGTTGCTGCCTGGAACAAATGGAAAAATGGAGAAGTCAAAACAATAGAAGATCATCCGGGACTCTATCGTCAAGCACTTGGTGGCCTACATCTTTGAACTGGACACCTCCAAGGAAATCTACAATAGACTGGTGAGTTTATTTAAAGTTAATGATGCAAATCAAGTTTTGTTTCTTAGAAATAAGCTGAGGGAAATCAAGAAGGGTAAAGATGAAAGTATGCAAGCATACTTCTTAAGAATCACCGAGATAAAGAACGATCTCCTATCTATTGGGGAAACTATTACTGACAGAGAAATGGCACTCACAACTCTTGGAGGATTACCATCTGAATGGTATGTGTTCAGGACTACTCTTCTGAACTATAATGTAATTCCTGGTTTCGAGGAATTAATGGCTAGATGCATTCAAGAAGAAACAAGGGAAGAAGTGCAAGAAATGCCCATGCTTAAAGGTCCTCCTGCTGCCTTTTCTTCTCATGAAAAGAAAAGAAATAATTCCGGGACTAAATCAAAAGGAAAGGTTGGACCTAAGGCTAGAAGAAAATGACGATGTTACATTTGCGATAAAGCAAGTCACTATGCAAGGGAGTGCCCTGATAGAAAGGACTCACACCGGGACGATGATCAAAATCCCTCTGATGGCAATCAAAGGAATGACAAATTCAACAGCAAAGGTAAGAGGAGAGCTGGGAATCAAGGAAGAGGACAAGCATTCAAGAAGGCTAGAAATTCCAGGATGTATTAAATGCACCTGACCTCAAAAGGAACCTAGTGTCCATCTCGGCAACGGAAGACAAAGGCTACAAGGTAACCTTCAGCGATGGCAAGGTACGTATATGGAAAAATAATGTTAAAGATGCCTTTACTCTTGGGTTTAGTGTTGATTCATTATATCAGGTCAATGGAAGTCTGCTAGGTGTCATGTCTTATGACACATCTCTTCAGTCTGAACTTTGGCATTAGAGGTTTGCCCACCTTCATTATAAAGCTCTACTCGATGTAAGACAGATGGTAACAGGGATTCTCGAATTCCAAATAGAAAAAGAAGGTGTATGTCCGGGATGTGCCGAAGGAAAGCTCAAAAGGGGACCATTCCCCTCAAGCCAAAGCAAGACCTCCGATATATTACAGTTGGTTCACTCAGGCATACCTGAGGTTGGCATTAAGAGGGAGACTACTACACTACATACTCCCGAGCAGAATGGTGTGGTGGGAAGGAAGAACCGCACGATGATGGAAGCTGTCCGGGCCATGCTACATGATCAAAGACTTCCAAAGTTTCTATGGGCTGAAACTACAATCACCGCCGTATATGTACAAAATCGATGCCCTCATCAAGCATTGGGTTCCTAAACTCCTGAAGAAATGTTCACCACCGGTCAAAGGGAAGTCATGATTAGTCATGATGTCATCTTTGACAAAGATATGGCTCTCAGCGAGGTGGACAATCTGCTGACTTTGAGTAGCTCTCAAGAAGCCGACACCACGGAACCGAAAGAAAAGGATGATGAATCAATGCCTGATGTAGAAGAACCCATGGATCCGATTGATCCTCATCCACATGAGCCTTCCTCTTCTGGGAAGAGGCCTTCATGGTTTAGGGGGATACTTGATGATGCTGAAGGACATGCTACACCCTGAGGAACCTTCCATCAAAGTAAGAAACTTAATAGGTATCAAGGATACCTGACCATCATGAGCACGATCATACAAAATGAGCCTTCGTCATTCTCAGATGCCGTCAAGCATCAAGTATGGAAGGATGCTATGACCGAAGAATATGAGTCTATCATAAAGAATGATGTTTGGGAAGTAGTTCCCAGACCCCAGGACAAGACTGTTGTTACTTCCAAATGGCTTTACAAGATAAAGCATGCAGCAGATGGAAGCACGGAAAAGTATAAGGCTCGTTTTGTTGCTCGAGGTTTCTCCCAAAAGGAAGGTATAGACTATGATGAGATATTTGCACCTGTTGCCAGATATACGACCATCCGCTCGATCATAGCCCTTGCCGCTTCACAAGGATGGAACCTACATCAGATGGATGTCAAGACTGCGTTCTTGCATGGATCGATCAAAGAAGAGGTCTACGTGGAGCAACCCGAAGGATTTGAGATTTATGATCGAAAATCTCATGTATGCAGGTTGAAGAAAGCTCTCTATGGGCTGAAGCAAGCACCCCGAGCATGGTATGAGAGGATCGATAGCTACTTGATGAAGCTGGGATTCACTAGGAGTGAAGCTGATCCTAACCTTTACTTTAACGTTGAAGATGACAAGCCTCTCATACTGGTGTTGTATGTGGATGACCTCTTTCTAACAGGTGCAGACCCTCTCATTCACAAATGTAAGAGGGAGCTGGCTTCTGAATTTGAAATGAAGGACCAAGGACTTGAAGTATGGCAGAAGCCAAGGGAAATTTTCCTATCTCAAGGAAAATATGTGGTAAAGATATTGGAAAGATTTGGTATGATGGACTGCAAGCCTGTGACTACCTCGAGGATCTTAACTTTTAGAAGTTATATGGTAGTGATGTCGGACCAAACTTGGGAAATGCCTCTGAGTTTCAAAATCTCATTCGCATTGATGTTCTTAGCGAACCTCCGTCCGAACATATGTTTTGCAGTTAGCACTGTGAGCTCATATTTGGTTGAGCCTCACTGCATTGATGCCAGGAATCTTCTGAGATGTCTTCAGGACACAATCTCTCATGGATTAAGATACACTGCCGGAGATGTGAGACTACTTGGATATACTGATGTTGATTGGGCAGGCAGTGTGGTGGACCGTAAGAGCACTTCCGGGTACTGTTTTACCTTGGGATCTGCTTCAATATCCTGGATGAGCAGGAAGCAGAAGTCGGTGGTTTTGAGCACCGCCGAAGCAGGATATATTGTTGCTAGCATAACCTCGTATGAGGCAGTCTGGTTGCGAAAGCTCTTCAGTGAGTTGTTTGGATTTACATTGGATACCACTGTGATTCTCTGTAACAACCAGAGGTGGGATTCAATTATTGAGGAATCCCGTATTCGTCAATTGCTCCAGCAGATAGACATCATCTGGGATATGGTAAGTCGATGAGCAAAGAAGCTCCATCACATTAAGATGATGTACAGGTTGATTCACCTTGTCAAAGCCCCGAGGAAAGATCTAATCTGTGATTTTCCCAAACGACTTGGAGTCGGCAAGAAACCCTTGTACAAGGGTCCTGCATGTTGCATACATTGAGCTCTGGGAGCTCTGAGGGCTTGCGGTTCCTACTGGAGCAACATATGACCACAGGGTGACTCACCCTCCCCTGGTGGTGCACACTGGAACAAGATGATTCGCTCTCTTGTGGGACAAGATGATTCGCTCTATTGTGGAACAGGATGATTCGCTCTCCTGTGTAGCAGGATGATTAGTTCTCCTGTGAGGCCTGGATTGATGTGTTCTCCATGGCAGCCTGGATTGATGTGTTCTCCATGGCAATTGTAGCAGGATTGATGTGTTCTCCTGTGAGCCCTGGATTGATGTGTTCTCCATGGCAATTGTAGCAGGATTGATGTGTTCTTCTGTGAGGCCTGGATTGATGTGTTCTCCATGGCAATTGTAGCAGGATTGATGTGTTCTCCTGTGAGGACAGGATTGATTAGTTCTCCTGTCGAGGCATCCTACCCATGCAGTCTGGGACTCATGGGAAGTACCTCTCATCTGATCAATGAGCAGGGAAATGAAGTTAGGGACCATAGTAGTACCGATGGACGCATCGTTATAACTACCGTACTCCCCACGCTAGGATGACCTCCATTGATCTGGGAACAATGATACTGGTCTGGGACCAGTGGTAGGAGTTGTACCATACTATGACGCTGACTTCGGGTCGGTTGAAACTGGTCTGGGATCAGTGGTACATACTCTGAGACTGACTTTGAGTCAGTGGAGGATGATATTGGTCTGGGACCATTGGAGTTGTACTCACTATGACGCTGACTTTGGGTTGGTTGAGACTGGTCTGGGACTAGTGGTACATACTCTGAGACTGACTTTGAGTCAGCATGATACATCCTCGATCATTTCTTCTTCTTCATAATTCGGACAAAA
This sequence comes from Pinus tabuliformis, assembly GCA_031772625.1. Classification (NCBI taxonomy): domain Eukaryota; kingdom Viridiplantae; phylum Streptophyta; class Pinopsida; order Pinales; family Pinaceae; genus Pinus; species Pinus tabuliformis. The sequence continues at coordinate 1,927,771,425 of CM062818.1, read as the reverse complement.
GCAAAGTAGAACAGAACAATGCAAGAGCAAAGCTGAACAGAACAAAACAGTACAGATCAGTGCAGGGCAGAACAAGACAAAGCAGAACAGGCAAAATAGAGCAGAGCAGGGCAAGGGTCAGGCTGTACAAGGCAGTGCATTTGATGGATGAATAGTAACGACCGATAGACAGATTGCAGATGAAGTTCTCCATGGTTGAGAGGGAGTGTTAAAATTGGCAACCAGGGAAAAACTTCATGTGGGTCATCTTATTCATGGCTGATAATATTTTTATTAGATTCCTCTCGTCGAGAGGTGTAGGATTGATATAAAGATCATCTGATTCCGATAAGTATTCATGGAGATATGAATTTATTTTGATTATGGAATTATTATCAAGCCGACCTACAACTCATGTAGGCTCAAAAGCCCAACAGTCGCATCTATTCACCCACCAACGTTGTGTATAAATATAAGAGGACTTTTCCTCATTTGGACTCACTCATCTCATCACATCTCTCTCTCTCTACTGCGCAGATATGAGTCTCTTCTCTACTGCGCTGAAATGGGTCTCTCTCTCTCTCACATGTGAAGCCAGAAGCTGTTGAATTTGAAGCTGCAACTGCAGAAGTAAAGATTGACTTGCGTGGCCTAGAAGATCTCCTCTTTGGAACTGCGTTGTAGGTTCATCTGAACCTCTTTTGAAAGCCGCAACTTTTGGTGGTGGAATGAAGTCAATCCGACGAACGGTTTGCAAGATATCGACTGCCCTAGTTTGAAGCCGGAAACTGCTGAAACTGAAGCTGCAACTGCAGAAGTAAAGATTGACTTGCGTGGCCTAGAAGATCTCCTCTTTGGAACTGCGCTGTAGGTTCATCTGAACCTCCTTTGAAAGCCGCAACTTTTGGTGGTGGAATGAAGTCAATCCGACGAACGGTTTGCAAGATATCGACTGCCCTAGTTTGAAGCCGGAAACTGCTGAAACTGAAGCTGCAACTGTAGAAGTAAAGATTGACTTGTGTGGCCTAGAAGATCTCCTCATCTGAACTACGTTGTAGGTTCATCTGAACCTCCTCTGGAAGCCGAAACTTTTGGTGGTGGAATGAAGTCAATCCGACTGTCGGTTTGTGAGATATGGTCTGCCCTAGTTTGATAATGAAGCCGCTAATGTTGATGTTACTGATCTAGTGTTTGCTACTGCTGATATGAATCAGATTTATTGTATTATTTCTCTCTGCTGAATTATTGAAGATAAAAGAAGATTTGATCAAAGGGTTTCCCCACACATTGTGGGGTTTGTCCCTGGCTAGCCGCCACATCTTGTGTCTCTTGTCTTGGCTTGTTTTCTGTCGATCGTTTAATGTTCTATCTGCACTTTACTTTATGTACATGTGATTGCTAATCGGTGGAATATAATAAGAAAAAGAAGTAAACTGTTATAAGCATAGAACATACCATAACTTAACAACAAGTCATCAACATATAGCACAAGAATGAGCGGATCATCCCCTACAACAATGTAGTATAGGTTCGGATCTGCATCACTCTTCGTGAAACCCATCTGCTGCAAGTAAGTATCAATCCTCGAATACCAAGCTCTCGGAGCTTGCTTAAGTCCATAGAGTGCTCGCCTCAACCAGCATACATGGGTCTCTCGCCCAAGTACCTCAAAGCCCTGTGGCTACTCAACATACACCTCCTCCTCTATAACTCTGTTCAGAAATGCGGTCTTCACATCCATTTGATGGATCTGCCAACCCATTTCTGCAGCAATAGAAATAAGGGACCGGATAGAAGTGTACCGAGCTACGGGAGCAAAGGTCTCATCATAGTCAACTCCCTCTATTTGTGAGAACCCTCTAGCCACAAACCTCGCCTTGAACTTCTCAATGTTGCCATCCGCAGCATGCTTGATCTTGTAGAGCCACCTGGAAGTCACAACTAACTTGCCCTCGAGCCTAGGCACCACTTCCTAGACATTGTTCTTAATGATAGAGGCATACTCCACCATAGCCTCTCTCCATACCTCCTGGCTGACAGTCTCCTCATAGCTAGTAGGCTCAGAGTCAACAATGCTGGTAGCCTTGGCTACATAACTGCAAAACCGCTCAGGTGGCACACTCTCCCTGTTCACCCTCTTCGGAGGACCAACGGACTCTACTTCCTTCAAGGTGTCTTGAAGCCACTTGGGCCTCCTCTTCCCTGAAGAAGCTTCCCCATAGGGAACCTCATCCTCTACCCCCCAGTCTGGTGAACTTGAAGGTTTGCCAACTGACCCCAGTGTGCATGTACCAGCACTTGTCCTCAAAGAACCTGTATTGGCACTTGTGCCTGTGTCAACTGAAGTGCCATGTGAACTCTGTACCAGTGGACTCCCTAAAGAAGTGCTCAATGAACTCGCCACTGGTGCCCCAGATGTCACTGACACTGAAGTACCTCTTGTACCAGTCGATCCAGAACCCTGAGGTCCTACTCCCTGTACCTGACCTCCCTGCTGAGGAGAAGTCTGTGACTCTCTCTCATCATACTCCCATGATCTCCGATAGGCCCTCTCCTCCTCGAACTTCACATCCCTCCTAATCACCACTCTCCGTTTAGAATGAATGAAGATTCGATAGGCCTTCGAATTCTCGCTGTAACCCATAAAGATACCCTTCTCTGCCATGGGTTCCAGCTTCGTCCTCTGCTCCTTGGGGATATAAGAATATGTGAGACATCCAAAGATACGAAGATGTCCCACATGAGGCTTCTCTCCAGTGAAAGCCTCCTCCGGAGTCATATTCCCCAATACTCTGTGAGGACTCCTGTTCTGAAGATAAACAGCAGTATTGCAAGCCTCAGCCCACAAAAACAAAGGCAACCCCTAATCATGAATCATCGCTCTAGCAACCCCAACAATAGCTCTGTTCTTCCTTTCAGACACCCCATTCTGTTGGGGTTGTAAGGAACCGTGAACTCTCTCCTAATTCCTTCCTGTGCACAGAAGTTAGAAAACCCACCATCAGTGTACTCACCACCATTGTCTGACCTCAAGACCCGAATCTTCCTACCTGTCTGCTTTTCCACAAGATCTTTGAACTCTTTAAAGCGACTGAAGGCCTCACCCTTGGTCTTCAGGAAATATATCTAAGTCCTCCTAGAGTAGTCATCAATGAATATAACATAATACTCATAACCACCCAAAGACACATGAGACATACGACCACTAACATCAGTATGAATAAAGTCTAGTATACCTGTAGATCTGTTGTCGCTCGTTGGGAATGGTAACTTGGTGTACTTGCCCAAAGCACACCCTCTACAGACCTCATAATGCTCGACACTGAAATTAGGAACTCCAGTAGTGATCTCCCTCAGTACTCTCAAAGCTCCATGATGCATATGTGCCATCCTCCGGTGCCATAACTCGCACAAGTCTCTACTGCTGGTGGTACTAGTGTGAGTGCTACCAGATGTGCTACTCACCAATGCTCCTGCCGACTGAAAACTGAACCTATATAGTTTCCCAGAGCGGACTCCAATCACTTTGGCCGAAGTGATGGAAGCTCCCCTGGGATGCATCAATACCTGCCCTCCTGAGAAAGTGACATCAAACCCCTTCTCCTCCATAGCAGACACTGAAATCAAGTTCTTCTTCATCCCCAGAACATACAAAACATCCATGACCTTCAAAGGAGGCAAAGACTCCCTCTCAAAGGTCACAATCCCCACACCAACAGCTCTCACAGTGTGGTCATCTCCTAGTACAATCTCAATATCAAGTGCCCTCTCTGCAAGCTCTGAAAAGAACTCCCATGCACCTATCATATGGCGGGAAGCCCCACTGTCTATGTACCACACATCAGATGATGTACTCCTACTAGATGTAGAAGTAATAAATGCAAAGTCCTGGTCAAACTGTGAAGCAAACTACTCCACCTCTGTTGAAGCTGCAGTACCCTTCTTCCCCTTGTTCTTCTTGTCAAGACATGTAGCAGCATAGTGTCCCATCTTCTGACATGCCCAACATTTGACTTTGGACATATCCGTTTCTTTCTTCTTCTTCTTCTCTTTTCCTTTAGCCCCATCTGATGAGGCCCCTTTCTTGGCCTTCCCTTTGTTCTTCGTCAGGGCTGTCAAGGCTACATCCTCCTCATCTGCTATATTCACCCCACCACAGCCATCCTTCTGTATCTCATGTTGTACACAATCATCCCAAAATTTGTCCCAATTGGGAAGATTCTCCCTAGAGGTAACAACATCTCCAAAGACCTCCCAAGACTTAGGAAGTCCCGCTACAGCTATCCTGACTAACTTTGTGGGTGCAACTGCCTCACCAATAGCAGTCAAATCATCACTTACATGTTTGACCCTACCAAGATAATGAACTACACTTTCAGCCTTTGTCATCCTAATGTTCCATAATTGTTCTTTGAGTACCATCTTCCTGCTCTCATTGGTACTATGATAGAGAATAGTTAGAGTTGTCCACATCTGATATGCATATGTGTTTCCTCTCACCTGAGGAACCACATGATCCTTCAGACTGTCCATCAAAATCCTTTTTGCCTTTGCATTATTTTTTGTGAATTCAGCAAGTTCATCTGCAGCAGTAGGAGGTACAACCACTTGCCGCATTATGTCCCAAATTGTTGCCTCCTCAAACACTGTCTGAATTTTGTCCTTCCAAACGGCATAGTTGGATATCCCATCCAGTCTGTCCTCTATCCTTAAGAACATGGTCATGACTGCTATCCAAAATTTACAAAACCAAGAAAATGGAGAAATGAACTTTCCAGCACACCTTGTTGTCCCAAAAGTTCAGTCTGTGTGAAATTTCACCTTTCTGTCCCAAAATATCGGTTCGTTGTCCAAACTGAGTTTGTTGTCCAAAATTCAGTTTGTTGTCCCAAACTACCCTATGTTGTTCAAACTGCAATTTTCTGCTTGTAGCTCTGAAACTATGTTTAAATTTGATGACTAAAATGTTTCCTGCAATCCCAACCTGGTTTTAATTTCATCTTATCACTCACATTCAATTAAATGCCCTTTCCCATAAACATACATACAACATATAGAATTCTGGAAATGAAATTTTCAGAATAAAACACATGGGATTGTCAACACATGCTGAAAATAAATATGGACATAAACAGACCAGCGATACACATAAAAATACACAGATTTTTGGTTAACTTAGACCCAAGCAAAATCCCTTCAATCTTCTACGGCGAAAACCTATTAGAGAGCTCTTCAAATTTATTTATCTTTCAAGTTCAGGAAAAATACATTTGCAGACAAAGCAAAATAGCAAACTACAACTTCTCTTCAGCCCAAAACTCCTTGCAAATCGTGCCCACTTTACCTCGATTTCCGTACCCACTTGAAGCTAAAAATATGTATTGTACAGATACAAACTGTACTGTAGTGATTCCGTACGGCCTGTACGGATTTCAGTATTGTTGTACGGATTTTTTTCAAAAAAAACTTCTCTCGAATGTCGTGCAACTCACAGTGTTAAATGTTGTTCGTACTGTACCTTCTAATGTCTTCTATGCCTCATTTTTCCGTGCCCAACTTTGCCCAGAAATCACTCATTCAGCTTGCTGCAACAAATTTCTCGTTCAGAACTTTTCTCCAGCTCTCAACCTCCTTTCTCCAATCTGCTCATGAAGAATTAATGCAGTCTCTTTTTTTTCCCCTTTTGTTTCCCTAAATGACTTTTGGGCAAACCTAAGACCTAATGGCTCAGATTCATTTAAATCAAGGGATGAGAATAAATGTGCATTTAATTCTCACTTTCTATTTTTAAACTCACCCATTAAATAAATTACCCACATTGTACTTTATGTCTAAAGTCACTTTTCACTTTATAATTTAACATCGACTTTACCACTTATAAAGTCACTTTCACTTTATAAAGTCACACTTAAGAAAAGAATTATTTTGGACACTTTTCCCTAGGTAGAGACTAACCCTTGGAAAACCACTTGTCCAAGGTACATTAAAAATCAACAGGCCGCAACCTTAATTAAGGTTTGTTAGGCATTAAAAGGGGCTAGAAATAGCCCAAAACTTCAGCGTATGAAAGGAGCCTTACATTTGATGGAACCTGCAGGTGTTAGGAGGACTGTAAAAGAGCGCAGAATTGGGACTAGTGTCTTGCCCTAACTAGGTCAAGGTCAACAATGAAGAAACAGACCCCAAACAGTGAGCAATAAGGTATGTATTTTGCCTTGTATCGGGTTTAAATTTAGACCAGTTTGGATAAGATTTGTTGCAGCATGTGGAAGCCAAGGAGGAAGGGCTAACGTGGAGGTTAGAAGCCCTAACCAGTGGGCATATTCCACAGTGAGGATTGGTGATTGGATTGGGCACCTTTGGACTGTTGGAGGGCAACGTGTAGGTAGCCTAAAGTAGCCCTAGATCAACGTGACAAGAAGGATATTGATAGTTGTGCATTGGGTGAAGGATCAAGCCTAATGTGTAGCTCTTTGATGGACGAAAGAAGCTACTAGATTAGCAATTTGACGCTCAGTTATTGGCCAGCCTAGAGGAGCAAATTGATGAGCCCGTGTTCATTGTCGCTAAGGTGACTTGCAGCAGTGATAGGTGGTAGCCATCCCAGATTCTCTATGTGTTGTTTCTTGATGGACTAAGGGGCAACTAGAAAGCAGAACGGAAGTGAAGGACCAGCAGAACGAGATACGACATAGATGCTAAGCTTGTAGCAATATTGTTATTGTATCTTGTATTCTTGTACTTGTGGATATTTAAGGGCCATTATCCCTTATACAGGAGCCCTAGACAGTTGTATTATATGTTGATTAATATAACGAAGTTGGGTTGAAAATTTTGTAAACAGTTGTCAATAATTGTGCACGTGATTTACTGTTGTTTATATTTTGTTTTGCAAAGTAACTTTGTTGAGATTCTTGGTTTGGTAGCGTCAGAGATTTTAAGATTCCTTCCTAGACACCAGGGTCATTGAAATTGAACATGGTATCAGAGCGTGTCTGAGCTACTTTGAGGGGCAGTAAATCAAAGTGTGCACAACGAAGTACAGCTTAAGAGGGAGTTGGTCATATTGTAGGTGAAGGGCTCACTACAATGTCAAAGTTGCAAGTTGGTCTCCAGTATGAGGACAGGTTGGAAGGGCTATCCAACTATAATCCTTGGAAGGAAAGGATCAAGTTGGTATTGCAGGTCAACAGGATCTAGGAGTTCGTCAAGAAAGAGATCAAGAAGCCAACCGACTCTAAGGAGCTGGAAGTGTACAAGGAATTGGATACGAGGGCAAGATTGATCATCCTTGATGGTGTGAAGGATCCCCTAATACCTCATTTGTCTGGGATGAACACTGCACATGAGATGTGGCAAGCTCTTCAGAATTTGTTCCAGAATAAGAACGAGAACCAGGTACTAGTATTGGAGGATAAGTTGAATTCCACCAAGATGATACAGGGTGAAGGAGTGACTTCGTAGCTAAAAAGGTTGTCTCAGGTCAAAGATGAGCTTGTTGTCGTCAGTGGGACGAATTCATTCAGGAAGAGTTGCGAGATGAGGATCTTCATCCAAAGAAGAAGGCTTTAGATGATGGTGTGGCACTTGCAGCACGAATGAAGGGTAAGCAGAAGAAGGACTTGAGTAAAGTCAAGTATTTCAACTATGGCGAGATGGATCATTTTTCGTCGAGATGTCTGATGAAGAAGAAGACAGGAGATGGCCAGAAGAAGAAATGGAAGCAAGTCGTCGGTGTTGCCACTTCTGTTAAGATAGATGCTCTCACCAGGGAGTTGGAGGAGGAGGACTTTTCTATGATCCCTCATTTCTCGTAGGGTACCATCGATGAGGATAGATGGTACGTGGAGAGTGGTGCATCGAAACATATGACAGGGTCACAGGAGGTATTTGAGACTCTAGTTGAGTGGGACTCGAAGTTGCACATGGTGTTGGGCGATAAGAGTCAAAAAGAGATCTGAGGATCGGGAATTGGCCATTCAAGATGGAGTTAGGACGAGTGATGCAGGTCCAAGATGTATTGTTTGTACCACGACTCAGATATAGCATGATATCGGTCTCAGTGATCGAGAAGAATGGGTTTGAGGTCTTATTCTAGAATGGGAAGGCAAGACTCAGGCCCAAAGGCTCTAGCTCCGTAGGTATTGTGCTTGGAGTTAGAGAGCATGGTCTATCCAGGCTAATGGGCAAGCCTATAGATCATGGGAAGAAAAAGCAAGCGGACCAAGTGCGGGTCCCAAAGAAGCAGTTGCAAGTGCACGCTTCCGAGGTTCAATTACAAGTTCCAGAGAAAAAGATCCAGGTTCCGGAGACTCGGGAAGAGTCGAGTTCTAGAGGGAGTTTGCATATTCAGAGGGAGACTTTGCAGCCCAAGAAGAGTGTGTGGTCAGTGGGGAGCAAGGGTGCTCTTACAACTACCAAGAAGGAATCATGGAGGGAGTGGAAGAAATTTCAGGAGAAGAAGAAGAAGCAGGATGCTTCCAGCGACAGCGACACTTCCGAGAGAGGCGTAGTTCATGCTACAGGGATTGTTGTAGTTGTGAGCGCCAGGAGTTGGGCGAGTGTTGTGATAGTGATGATGATGATGAGTTACTTCCTAGTCTTGGAAGTACCTCCCTCGCTAACAGGGAGTGTTGATTTCTGATAACTTGGGAGGTATTCCAAGCCCTAGGGTTTAGGGTTTGGAGGTTGGAGCACCACAATGGGTCATTATGGGTTTGGAACCGAAGGTTAGGGTTTTGCACCCATTGATATTTGGGCCAAAACCATGAGGCATTTTCTACATGTGATGGATGGAGATGATAGAGGATGGCGAGGAGAATTCAACGCAACGAAAATTGTCTAACTTTGAGTTGTAGAAGATGAGATATGAATTTTTGAAGTTAATAAGTGATTTTTGGGCATTCAAGTCATGTAGGCTTGAAAATAGTTATGCCAAAATTTATGTCTCTTGGTAAATTCGTGTAGCCCTTCTATTGTGTATAAATAGAAGGTGAAGAGAGATCATTTTGACATCCAAGTGTGCAACACATAGCAAGAAGAAAGCTCATTGAAGAGAAGAGGACACTACTGTTTAGGCTGCAAGGAGGAAAAGGCAAGACTAGCAAAGGAGAAGAAGGCATAGGTGAACATATTCAAGATTGTTTGGGAGCCATTTCCATCTTGCAGGAGGGCCAAGAAAAAGGAAGGTAAGTACAGAAATTCTTTTGGAGTATTTTTTGTGTGGGTAATCCTGTGTTAGAAGGCCGCATAACTATACAGGGTTCTGAAGGAGGGTCATAGCTCTAATTGAGGTTTGTTAGGCACTAAAAGGGGCAAGAAATAGCCCAGAACTTCAGTGTATGATAGGAGCCTTACATTTGATGAACCCACAGTTGTTAGGAGGGCTTGTGTGCTGTAAAAGAGCGCAGAATTTGGGACTGGTGTCTTGCCCTAACCAGGCTGAGGTCAACAACAGAGAAACAGATCCCAAACAGTGAGCAGTAAGGTATGTAGTTTGCCTTGTGTTGGGTATAGATTTAGACCAGTTTGGATAATATTTGTTGCAACCTGTGGAAGCCAAGGAGGAAGGGTTGACGTGGAGGTTAGAAGCCCTAACCAGTTGGCAAATTCCACAGTGAGGATTGGTGATTGGATTGGGCACCTTTGGACTGTTGGACGGAAACGTGTAGGTAGCCCAAAGTAGCCCTAGATCAGCGTGGCAAGAAGGATATTGACAATTGTGTGTTGGGTGAAGGATTGAGCCTAATGTGTAGCTCTTTGATGGACAAAAGAAGCTACTAGATTGGCAGTTTGATACTCAAGTATTGGCCAACCTAGAGAAGCAGATTGATGAGCCCATGTTCATTGTCGTTGAAGTGACTTGCAGCAGTGATAGGTGGCAGCCCTCCTAGAGTCTTTATGTGTTGTATGCAGTGTGGAAAAAGTCTGCAAAAAATCGCAATTTAATCTTAAAAACGCAATTTTTTGAACTAAACAATTTAATCCCCCGACTTTTTGGCGACTTTTTCACAAAGGAAAAAATCGCGATTTTTTCGTTATACTCCCGATTTAATCGGGAGTCGACCCAAAAAGTTGGCCTCCCTTCCCAGGCCGCGGCTAAAGAGGCCGCAAAGGTGAAAAAACTGTAAATTGAAGCTTCCATCCATGCATTTTCAAGTTATTGCATTTGTATTGTTTGTCATACTTCTTGCGAGCATAGCAGTCTCATTTGTAATTTGTTAGTTTTGATGTTAAGAAATGTTTTTGTTTTCCAAGGAAAAACAAATCTTTATACTTCATATTTCTAGTTAGAAAGCAAAGTATACATTGGCTAAGCCTCCAGGGTTTCAGTGATCCAAACTCTAATAGCCATTGCCCCTTCAAAAGATTACAAAAGTACCGAAAGGACAAGCATACAACAGTGTTCCGTAGAAAGAACCCCACGCCATCAAAGACATGGTTACAGTTGTTGAATGCTTCCAGAAGAAACAACAAAGAGGAGGTCATGAAGATCAAACAGCAACAACCTATCCAAAAAAAAACAAAACCAGTGCCTCAAAAAAGAACCCATTTTTCAGAGAGGAACAAAGTACCTATGAAATCTTGTGACAGCAAAGATCCTTCCTACAATGAGAGCACGTTTTGAAAGGGAATCTTCTTTAGTGGTGAACTCCCTGTAAATGTGGGGAAAGGTTATGTATCAGAAGTGGATTTTACCTCCAAGAGTTTTTGAATAATAGATGCCAAGGCTATGTTAGTACTCTGACATCTAATATTTTCTCAGAAAATAAGCAGCTTGGAGTCACCAAGCGTTAATTTTTACATCTACTGTGATACTCACTGTTAATTTTCATTGGACCTACCACCTGACACCTTATTACCCAAGCAGATTACAATCTACTGAATAAATGCATGACTTATTTCTTAATACAATTAGCGGAAACAAAAATTAAAAGGGGAAGGGGATCTCAGTGACTGATTACTTGATGACTTTTAGATGACTCATGATACACATTTATTATACTTTTTGTTGATATTTTGACTCTTGAGAGTTGAGACTCAGAGAGGACTCAAAATTCACTTGTTGATTCACTATTTTGATATGTGATGTAGCACTAGATTTCATATAGATATTATATATCACCTTTCTTTACATGTTTATGTGGAAATGCATTTATTTGATGTTGTGGATATTGTAGATGTTAAAAAAAATAAAAATAAAATGAATAATGTTGTGTTTTTTTAATTTTCCGACTTTTTGCCGACTTTTTCAAAAAACTCCCAACTTTGACAAGTTTTTCAACTTTTGGACCCTTGCCGAATTAATCCCAACTTCGACTTTTTCCACATTGGTTGTATGTTGATGGACTAGGGGGCAACTAGAGAGAAGAACGGAAGTGAAGGAATGGCAGGATGAGATACAACATAGATGCTAAGCTTGTAGCAAGATTGTCATTGTATCTTGTATTTTGTTCTTGTGGATATTTGAGGGCCATTATCCCTTGCACGGGAGCCCTAGACAGTTGTATTATATGTTGATTAATATAACGAAGTTGGGTTGAAAAATTTGTAAAAAGTTGTCGATAATTGTGTATTTGTGATTTAATGTTGTTTATATTCTGTTGTTCAAAGTAGCTTTGTTGAGATTCTTGGTTTAGTAGCGTCAAAGATTTTAAGATTCTATCCTAGACACCAGGGTCGTGGAAATTCAACACGTACAAATTAATCTGTTGTGAGAAAATAAATCTAGTTGCTATTAGAAATTTAACATGGTATCAAAGTGATCTAGAAAACTCTGAGAGAAAGATCTAAGATCACGAGGGTTTGCAGCAGCGAGTTTTCCTTTTTGCAATAGCAAAATTATTTCATTAAATTTTGTAGTTGGGTTTTGTGGCCATTGATGATTTTTGAAGATGGCATTGTTGTCGCCTGGATTGTACAGGCATCGCGACAACGGCTCAAGGCAGGGGCTATCACTCTTATCCCCACCCACTCCGTTCTAGCTGTCTCCCAACATCAGGTTATGGGGTATTCCCTATGGAAATGAGATGATGGAAAGCAAGTTGGGAACCAACTTGCGTGGGAGACACAGCTGAGTGGCCTAGCTACTCAGTTTAATTTAGCAAGATTAAGGATTCGATTAGACTTGGAATTGGGACAAGTGCCTTATGGAGTCAAAGCTCTTGCTTATTATAAATTATATCCAAGTAACCGAATGGGAAATTGTTTCTTATGTGATTGACTAACCCAGTGTTACTTGGGAGCGGGAGCGGGAGCGGGGAGCGGGAGCGGAAGCGGGAGCGGGAGCGACCATTTTCAGAAGCTCCCGGTTTGGGAGCGAATCCCGGAGCGATTTTTTAAAAATATATATATTTTTTATATTTTTTAATTTTTGATACATATATGTCAACAAAAACATGTAGAATGATGAAATAGACATAAAAAACATAAAAAAACATAAATTGATCATTGAACCATATCACATCAATCATCTAGAAATTATAATCGTCATCAACCTTAGTAAAATAATAAATTAAAATAACATTCAATTCAATAACATTTATCATCATTGATCACCAAAGTAACAAGTTGTACTTGTAAGCCAAGTTTAACCATTACAAGAAGTAATATCGAAGATATTTCTAAGTCCTAACTTCTAACTGTTAACATGATATGAAATGTTAAAAATTTATAAAATGAAACATGAATAATGAGATGAAATGAAACAACTTTAGTCTTTCACAAAGCATCATATTCATAATTCACAATCATTACCAATGAGTTATAATTGCCAAGGCCCAACTTCAAACTTCAAATTTTCATTGTCACAGTGATATAATGTTTACAAAAAATATCATAATGTCATAATGATATGAAAGAGTCAAGAGTCAAGAGTCAAGGACTCAAAACTCAACACTGAACAGTTATGAAAACTAAAGTGACAAGTCTAATAGAAACTAAAAAAGACAAGTAAACTGTAAATCTACAAGTGGCCCTTGCCACGAGAGTCTCCAGGAGTATAAGTAGGTCTTGGCGGTCTTCTAGGAGTCTCCCGCCCAGACCGACAACCAGAACTAGAGCCTCCACGCGAGGGTGTCGATGGAGGTGGCGACAGCAATGGAACAAGACTCGGGCCCCGAGAACTGCTACTGGATGGTGGAGGTGGAGGTGGCATGGCTGCTGCAGCTGCTTCAGCTTCATCCCGTACAAGCTCATCTTCTAGTTCTTCCATATGTACAATGCCATCCTCCAAATTGTCGTCCTCAGGGTGATTGTCCCAAATTTTATATGTGGGATCTTCATTAGCCCGATCACAGTAATGGCTCAACAACCTCAAATTGTAGTGCACATAAACCAAGCTTTCTGCTCGGTTTTCGTTGAGCCTGTTTCTTTTCACATTATGTATATAACTGTAGGTGCTCCAACACCTCTCTGCAGAAGAAGAATTTACAACCTGTGCAAGAACTTTCAATGCCAATTTTCGCAAAAGTCCGTCACCGCCATATGTTTCCCACCATGTGAGAGAATCAAATTTATCTTTGTCGTCCATTGCATGGAAGTTACCATACAAACCACTGCCAGTGAAGTATCTGCCTATTTCAAGGCGCACAGCTGCACATTCCTCCCTGTCAGGCACCAACTTTTCTAATGCATCCAGATATCCTTTAGTTACCTCTCGATCTAAATGGGGTTTGGTCCTAACACCACCCCCTGCTGCAGGTTTGCCCAACCAAGAATCTGAGTAGTATTTTGGCGTAAGGATATACGCCAAGCAATGTAGTGGAAGGTTAAGCCTTTTCCACCGTTCACACACACAATCGTGAATCAGATTGTACAAGTCGGGATCTCTGTTATTAACAATGTCTTTTATTTCCCCCAACATGGTATCCATTTGCTCATACACCTCGCCAATCACTGGTTTGTCTGTATCTGCAAACCGAATCATGTTATAAATTGGCTTGGTGAAATCCAATACCTGTCTCACAGTTGTCCAAAACTGCCCATCAAGAGCGGCCTCCTCCACCGTTTCAAAACCTGCAATGTCAGCTACATTTGTAGCCCTTTCCTTTAACACCTGCCAATTTGGACTTGATACCATGCTAGCTAAACCCTCTCTTACCTTCAAAAGGCGCCTGAAGGTGAGGTAATAGCTACCAAATCTAGTCCTCGCAATCTTCAGCAACTCCAATCTCGAGTGACTGCGGAAAAGGCCATGGGTATTGCTATGATTTGTAATAAATTTTATCATTTTTTTTCCTCTCTTGTACAAATCACCAATCCATTGGTATTGTTCATTTTTGTTTTTGACAATATCATGCAACAGAAGGTTCAATGTGTGAACCAAACATCCAGACCAAAATATGTTCGGGTATCTATCCTCAATAATTGCTCCTGCTGCCTTACAATTAGGAGCATTATCAGTGATGACTTGGATGACATTGTATGGGCCAATACGCTCAATTGTTTCAAGCAATGCTTCTGCAATGTTGATAGCGGTCTTGAACTTGTCTGAGTAATCATGTGCAGCTAGAAAAATGGGACCACTTCGGGACACAGCAAGAACACTTATCAATGGCTTGCCTTTTACATTTGTCCATCCATCAGATACAATGGACACCCCATTGTCAGTCCAAGAACTTGTCATTTTATTCAAAGAATGTGATATTTTTGCTTTTTCATGATCAAGGCCAACTGTTCTTGCCTTGTCATACCCAGGGCTCTTGTATCCTTTAGGGGCATCATTTATGGCAGAAACCATTTCGTGCCAATAAGGTGAGCGTAGAACATTGAATGGTATCCCATTTGCATAGAGGAACCTGTAAATTTTTGAATCCACATCATTCCTACACCCCTCATCAAGGAAATCTGATATGGTTCTACGGCGTAAAGATGATGACCCTGAGCCTCCATGTCCATATCCACTGCCTTGGGAGGATGCTGAAGGAGTTCTTTGTGAGCTTTCAAAGAAACCCCTTGATCTTTTTGCTTTGTATTGGGCGTCCTCCTCTTCCTTTATGTATTTGGCTCTATCTGCTGTTGACACCGCGTCGCAAGTTCTGATTCCTATTTGTTTCTCTCCATCCCATGCCCTTTTCCCGCAAAGGTGTCTTCTCAAACGGGTGTATGAGCCTGTGAAATCATTGTTGCAATGGGGGCAATGAAATTTAGTGGTTCCACCCCCTCTCCCTGTTTCAGGCCTCTGAACATATTTCCACAATGGAGTTTGGTCTTGTTTAGTTTTTTGACCCTCATGTTCACCCTCCACATCCTCCTCACTGGGGTTTTCACCTATTTGACTTCCTCCGGCTTCTTCATCCACCTCTTCAGTTTCAGGCCCCCTCCGTTTCCTACTCTCCACCACCATAATAACCAGAAAAGGGACCAGGAAGAGGAAAATGCCAATAAAAATCCCCAGGTCCATCATGTTTGATGTTTGTAGGGTTTGAGTCTTGAATCTGCAAATTAATTTAGTTTATTGGGATTAATTCATTTAATTTATTAATTTAATTTAAATTAATGATCTTTAAACTCAAACAGGTAAATTAAACTAAACAAACTAACTACCTAACCAACTAAACTAACTAAATGATTAAGTTACTTACCTCTGCAAGCTTGCTCCTCGCTCCTTGGCACTTGCTCCTCGCTCCTCAGCTCTGGCTCCTTGCTCCTCAGCTCTTGCTCCTTGCTCCTTTGCTCTCAAACTCAAGCTCAATCTCATTGAAATGATTTTGTTTTGGCCCATTGGGCTTATAAACCCAAAAAAATTAGTTAAATTTTTTGTTTTTTTCAGGTCCGCAGAATTTTTTTCCGCCGAACCGCTCCCGGTTCACTAAAATTCGCTCCCGGAGCGTTTTTTAATGCCCGGGAGCGATTAGGGAGCGATCACTCCCCGATCGCTCCCGGGCATTAAAAAGCACTCCGGGAGCGCGGGAGCGATCGCTCCCTGAAGCGCTCCCTCACAGACCAGGGAGCGCAAATTTTTTTACGGGAGCGATTTGGGGAGCGCGCTCCCGACCCGCTCCCGAGCCGCTCCCGCCCGGAGCGCGCTTCGGGAGCGGGTTCGAAGGGGGGGGGGGCGCTCCCCCGCATCACTGGACTAACCTATATGCGATGCAACTCCTAAGACCTAAGTGTGATGTAAGGATCTTGGTTAGTTTTAGATTATATGCCTCATCTAAATGGAACCTTTCCCTTAACTGTTTTGAGAAACAGTCTTCACAGTAGGTTATGAGATGGAAGCCAACAGGAAGCAGGCAGTGGCCTGATTAACGGTATCTTCCCCTATGTTCCAACCACCCAATGCCTCTGTTGAAGAATGTATCTAGGTTTGGTCTTCATAACCGTACTTGAAGTCAAAATATAATATATTTGTCAAAAGAAAGCAAAAAGAATTTTTATTATTAATTTCATTGACTTATTAACGCATGGGTTTCATACTTGGGTCAATTGTTAGAGGTCAAGCCTCCATTGTAGGCTTTAGAATTGGCAAAGTCAATTTTGTTTGAAGACTCCTCCATGATTTATGGTAGCATCAGATGTGCTCTAAGCCTCAAAATTTGCAAGGAGCCTAGGAAACATGTATTCCATAATACCCAGAAATCGTTTTGGGAAATTCCACCCGGAGACAGTTTTATTAAAATAATTAATTATTTTTAATAGGTGCCTAAGTCTAAACTTAGGAAATTAAAATAATTAAAGGGTATTAATTAAACTGAGGGTGAAACTTCTAGAAGAAGACGAGGATCAAGTCAATATGATCTGAGCCATTGATTAGAATCTAATCTGGGTCGTTGATTACTCAATTGGAGGATTATAAGAAGGACTTCGATGGGCATTTGGAAGACACACCAGGCAGATACTCAGTTACCCAAGTAAGATCAATTTTCTCACTGGTCGAAGTTTGGCAAGAGGAAATCAAATCAGAGGGAGAGTTGCAGGTGAGAAGGAGAGAGGGCATCAGCATCAGTCGGGAGTGCAGGAGCAAAAAGAAGACGCAGAGCAAAGGAGGGACAGCGCAAAGGCAATGACGCTGGGACTGCGCAGTCCCTATGCAGAAGCTGATGTAGTGAGACGCAGAGGGGGCAGCAGGTCCTCTCCAGAGTCAGAATCTCGCTGAGAAGCGTGAGAATATTGTCTGTAAAATTTCTCACAGAAATTCCTCTTCTATTCTGTTGGTTGTATCTTGTACATGAGATTTTTGTTGAAGATCAATAAAGAAACCATCATCTGCTGCATCAGTTTTACAGCAATGGGTTTTTTCGAGGACAATTGTCCAAAATTAATTGTGTCATTGTGATTATACTTGTGCTAGTATTTTTCTTTGCATTTGCTTTCCGCGGTATTTTATTGTGAAGGTTGCAGTAGAGTTTAATTTGATATTTGTTGTAGAAACACTATGAATAACTTATTTCTGTATTAATAAGTAGAAGAAATAAATCAATCACTACAGTTGGATTTCTATTTAGAAATTTTCACATGGTATCAGAGCTAGGTTAAGCAAGAGTGCAGACTGGAAGAGCCAGCGTTGAAGAGAAGGAGGGAGTTCGAAATTGTTGCATAGGCAGAAAATCGAATCCCTAGAGGGATTGCGCAGTCCAGTCTAGGAGGGAAAAATTTTCATAGGAAAATCTCTCTCTAAGAGAGTCGAAAAAGAGAAATATTTCCAGATCGAAGTTTACCAGTGACAAAAGGAGCAACACAGAGCAGTCTTCAAGTAAGGACGCAGTTTTTCTGCAGCAGTTTTTGGAGCAAAAAAGCGTCAGAAATCAATAGGAAAAATAACACAAAGAAGGATGGAAAATCAATATGCCTCTGAATTATCTTCCAAATTGGAAGAAGAATTCACATGCTTGTCAAGTTCAGCATCAGCAGATGTTTGGTATATTGATAGCAGGGCTTCAGCCCATATGACTGGAGTACGAGAATATTTCTCGAGCTATGAAGAAGAGAAAATGGACATCTAGATTTATATGGGAAACAAAACAAAGTTTACTCCTATAGGGAAAGGCACCATAGCATTTCAGAGGAAGCGGGAACCAGCGTCCGAGCCACTAATGTTCTGCATGTGCCCAGGTTAGGAATGAATCTGATTTTAGTGTCCCAGCTACAAGACAAGGGATATGATGTATACTTCATTGGAAGGAAAGTATACGTCAAACATCCAAGCTGGAAGAAGAAGAGATAAATTGGAGCTCGAAGCAATAGACTGTATAGATTGCAGCTCGAGTCTCCAATGGCACTGATAGGCAGCAATCATAATGGTGAAAAGGAATTGAATGAACTGTGGCACAGGCGAATGGGACACTTACACCATGGAGCACTAAGGATGCTCAGAGAGACTGTTACAAGAGTTCCAGTCCTTAGTACTGAGCATGATGATGTATGCAGAGGATGCGTACTAGGGAAGTATGCTAAAGCAACTTTTTCTAGAAGTAACAACAGAGTGGAAGGTGTATTGGGATTGATATACTCAGATATTTGTGGCCTAATGTCCACAAGAGCTCTCAGTGGCGAATACTTCGTCACCTTTATTGATGATCACTCTAGAAAAACCTAGATCTATTTCTTAAAGAGCAAGGATGAGGTCTTTGATCAGTTCAGAGAGTTTAAGGCCCACGTAGAGAACATGATAGGGAAAAAGATAAAGGTATTGTGTTCAGATCAATGTGGAAAAAGTCGAAGTCGGGATTAAATTGGCAAGGGTCCAAAAGTTGAAAAACTCGTTAAAGTCGGGAGTTTTTTGAAAAAGTCGGCAAAATTAAAAAAACACAAAAATATTCATTTATTTTTAATTTTTTTAACATCTAAAGTATCCACAGTCCATTAGGGCTTGCAGTCTGCAACATCAGATTTGCAATCTAACCAATGAGAAATAGACAAGAACAAACATATAGCTTACTTGTTGAAGTAGCCCATCTAGATCAACACTTTCTGCATTTTTTGTCCTTGACACCTAGCAGGTCCTTTACCTCATTTGCCATCAATTGCTCACTAAGTATTCGCTGCTCCAAAATACACAATATACTCAGCCCTAGCCAAATCTACTTCTCAAGTGGATTTGACCACCAAATCACTGTACAATGAGCATCAAAGTATATCATCAACTCACAATGGTTTGGCCAAGTGTTACTTGGGAACGGGAGCGAAAGTGGGGAGCAGGAGCGAAAATGGGTGCGGGAGTGACATTTTCAAAAGCTCCCAGTTTGGGAGTGAATCCCGGAGCGATTTTTATATAATATATATATTTTTTATATTTTTTATATTTTGATACATATATGTCAACAAAAACATGTAGAATGATGAATTAGATATAAAAAACATAAAATAAACATAGATTGATCATTGAACCATGTAACATCAATCATCTAGAAGTTATAATCTTTATCAACCACTTCCACAAGTTAGTAACATACAACATATTGAGCCTCGTGAATCATGATTCATCAATCTTAAAGTTTCAACTTCAAGCTTTCAAAATTGAAAATTCAATATATAACATTTACCATCATTGATCACCAAAGTTGTACTTGTAAGCTAAGTTTAAACTTTAACCATTACAAGAAATGATATCTAACATGAAATGAAATGTTATAAAATGAATTATGAAATGAAATGAAACAACTTTACAGAAGCATCATATTCATAATTCAAAATCATTACCAATGAGTTATAATTGCCAACTTCAAACTTCAAACTTAAATTGTCACAGTCATATTGTTTACAAAAAATATCATTATGATATGAAAGAGTCAAGACTCAACAGTTATGAAAACTAATAGAAAATAGAAAAGAAAAGTAAATTGTAAATCTATTATCTACGTGGTGGTCTTCTAGGAGTCTCCTCCCGCACAAACCGACGACCAGAACCAGAAGGCACATGCCCTCCATGTGAGGGTGTAGATGGAGGTGGCGATAGCAAAGGAACAAGACTCGAAACTCGAGCACTGCTACTAGATGGTGGAGGTGGCATGGTTGTTGCTTCATCTTCCTCTCTCATAAGTTCCGCTTCCAGTTCTTCAAGATGTATAGTGCCATCCTCCAAATTATCATCCTCTGGGTGGTTGTCCCAAATTTTATATGTTGGATCTTCATAAGCCCGATCACAGTAATGACTCAACAACCTCAAGTTGTAGTGCACATAAACCAAGCTTTCTGCCCGGTTTTCATTGAGTCTGTTTCTTTTCACATTATGTATGAAGCTGTAGGTGCTCCAACACCTCTCTGCAGAAGAAGTATTTACAACCTGTGAGAGAACTTTTTTTGCCAATTTTGGCAAAAGTCCATGGCCACCATATGATTCCCACCATGTGAGAGCATCAAATCTATCTCTATCTTCCATTGCATGAAAGGTACCAAACAAACCAGTGCCACTGAAGTATCTGCCTAATTCAAGACGCACACTAGCACATTCCTCCTTGTCAAGTATCAACTTTTCTAATGCTTGCAAATATCCTGTAGATACCTCTTCATCTATATGGGGTTTGACCCTAACCCGACCCCCTGTTGCAGGTTAGCCCAACCAAGATGTAGAGTAGTATTTTGGCGTAAGGATATACGTCAAGCAATGTAGTGGAACATTAAGTTTATCCCACCGTATACACACACAATCGTGAATCAGTTTATACAAGTTGGGATCATTGTTATGAACAATATCTTTTATTTGCCCCAACATGGTATCCATCTGCTCATACACCTTGCCAATCACTAGTTTATCTGTATCTGCAAACTGAATCATGTGATAAATGGGCTTGGTGAAATCCAATACTTGCCTCACACGTGCCCTAAACATACCATCAAGAGCGGCCTCCTCCACCTGTTCAAAACCTTGCCTGTCAGCCACAATTGTAGCCCTTTTCTTTAATACCCGCCAGTGTGGACTTGATACCATGCTAGCCAATGACTCTCTTACCTTCAAAAGGCGCCTGAAGGTGAGGTAATAGCTACCAAATCTAGTCCTCGCAATCTTCAACAACTCCAATCTTGAGTGACTGTGGAAAAGGCCATGGGTATTGCTATGATTTGTAATAAATTTTATCATTTGTTTGCCTCTCTTGTACAAATCACCAAACCATTTGTATTGTTCGTTTTTGTTCTTAACAATATCATGCATCAAAAGGTTCATTGTGTGAACCAAACACCCAAACCAAAATATGTTGGGGTATTTATCCTCAATAATTGCTCTCGCTGCCTTATAATTAGGATCATTATTAGTGATGACTTGGATGACATTGTATGGCCCAATACGCTCAATTGTTTCAAGTAATGGTTCTGCAATGTTGATGCCAGTCTTGAACTTGTCTGAGTAATTATATGCTGAAAGAAAGATGGCACCACTAACAGGCACAGCAAGAACATTTATCAATGGCTTGCCTTTTACATTTGTCCATCCATCAGATATAATGGACACCCCATGGTCAATCCAAGAACTTGTCATTCTATTCAAAGAATGTGATATTTTTGCTTTTTCATGATCAAGTCCAACTGTTTTTGCCTTGTCATACCTAGGGCTCTTGTATTCTTTAGGGGCATCATTATGGCAGAAACCATTTCGTGCCAATAAGGTGAGCGAAGAACATTGAATGGTATCCCACATGCATAGAGAAACCTGTAAACTTTTGAATCCACATCATTCATACACCCTTCATCAAGGAAATTTGATATGCTTCTGCGCCTTAAACCTGGTGACTCTGTGCCTCCATATCCACTGCCTTGGGAGGATGTTGAAGGAGTTCTTTGTGCATGTGATTGTGAGCTTGGTTCAAAGAAACCCTTTGATTTTTTAGATTTGTATTGGGCTTCCTCCTCTTCCCTTATGTATTTGGCTCTATCTGTTGCTGACACACCTAAACAAGTTTTGATTCCTATTTGTTTATCTCCATCCCATGGCCTTTTCCCGCAGAGGTGCTTTCTGGCACAGGTGTATGAACCTGTGTAATTATTGTTGCAATGGGGGCAATGAAATTTAGTGGTTCCACCCCCTTTCCCTGCTTCAGGCCTATTAACATATTTCCACAATGGAGTTTGGTCTTGTTTAGTTTTTTGAGTTGACTCATGTTCACTCTCCTCCAGCTCCTCCTCACCGGGGTTTTCATCAAATCCACTATGACCCCCTTCTTCATTTTCAACCCTCCTTTTTCTACTCTCCAACACCATAATAACCAAAAAAGGAACCAAGAAGAAGAAAATGCCAAGAAATATAACCATGATGTTTGAAATTTGAAGTTTTGAATCCGCAAAATTTTTAAAAAATGAAATGGGAATGGTAATGGGAAATAGAGAAAAAAAATATTTATTTATTTAGGAATGAACATTAAAAAAAAAATTGCTAGACACTCTATTCAATATTGTAGAGCCTACCTCTTTCGCATCCAATCTCCCCTTGCAAGCTCTCTTCCCCTTGCTCCTTTCTTTCTCTTGCTCTCTCACTCTCTTGCTCCTTGCTCCTTGCTCTCTCTTGCTCTCTCCTTGCTCCTCACTCTCTTGCTCTCACTCTCACTCTCATTCTCACCCTCACTCTCACCCTCTCTCTCACTCTCTCTAACTCTCACTCTCACTCTCATTACAATGATGAAATGAATGAGGGAGGGTCTACTTAACCCTCCCTCCCTCACTTTATTTCCACAAAAATCTTTTTTCTTTTTTTTTCCCGCCGAAATCCTTTTTTCCTGCACGTTTCTCCGGGCATCGCTCCGGGAGCAGTCGGGAGCGATCGCTCCCCGACCGCTCTCGAGTTAGAAAAATCGCTCCCGAAGCGACGGGAGCGACGTTCCCTATATCGAATTGAAAAAAACCAGGGAGCGTAAACTTTTTTAAGGGAGCGCGCACCCGAAACCGTTCCCTTTTCGGGAGCGATTTTGGGAGCACGCTCCCGAGTCACTCCCGCTCGGAGCGCGGATTGGGAGCGGGATCGAGAGGGGAGGGGGGGGTGGCGGCGCTCCCCCACAACACTGGTTTGGCCCTTCCAAGACATTGAATACTAGTTGTCCAAAACCCTTATTGTTCAGCCTCCTCACAGCAAATTTGCCTCGTCAAATTCATTATATGACAGCTCTAACAGTAATGGCAAATCATAGTAATTTTGCTTATCAAATCACTATATGATAGCCCTTAAACACCACTGTCATATCCCACATTCAGCAGAGATGGCCGACTTTTTCGTTCGACTCCCGATAAAATCGGGCATATAACGAATAAATCGTGATTTTTTTGTTTTTGAAGAAGTCTGCAAAAAATCGGAGAATTAAATCGTTTTGTTGAAAAAATTGCAATTTTAGGATTTAATCCCGATTTCTTGCAAACTTTTTCCACACTGGTTCAGATAATGATGGAGAATATACGTACAAAGACTTCACAGATTTTTGCCTAAAGGAGGGCATCAAAAGAGAATGGACAACTCCATATAATCCAGAGTAGAATGGAGTAGCATAGCAAAAGAATAGAACTATTATTGGGGCGGCAAAGGCTATGTTGTATGACCAGGACTTGCCTAGATTCTTCTAGGCAGAGGCATGCAACACACTGGTGTATATCCAAAATAGAACTCCTCATAGAGCAGTGGGCAAGAAAACGCCTGAAGGTGTCTTCACAGGGAAGAAGTCGAAGGTGAGTCATCTCAGGATATTCGGAAGTGTGGCATCTTGTCACATTCCATACGAGAAGCGCAGTAAACTGGATCAAACTGCAAAAAAGGGGTACCTCGTAGGATATAGTCAGACCTCGAAGGCATACAGAATCTACATTACTAGCAACAGGAAGATTGTAGTGAGACGAGATGCAAAGTTCATGCAGGATAGAGCTTTCGACTAATCTCGAGAGATGTCAGCAAAAGATCAGTCAGTAGATGTTCCATTAGTCCAGCAGCAGCAGGGACAGCAAGGAGGACAAACACCAGGATCGAGCACAATGACCAGCACCAGTATTTCCTCAGTTGTAGGAAATCCATGCAATTCCCAGGAGATGGAACAGCAAGAACACGAAGGGGATTTTATTGAGCCTCCCACCACCAGTGGTAGAACCAACAGGAAAGTACGGTAGACGCTGAGGGACGCAAAGGAGTTTATCAAAACTCCTGGAACCAAGAAGAGGCAGCATAGACAGCCTGATAGGTACCAAGCATTGGTAGCACAAGTTGAAGAACCCTCCAGCTTTCAAGAAGTCGTACAAAACCAAGTTTGGATGGATGCCATGGTAGAAGAGTATAGTTCTATCATGACGAATGATGTCTGGGAAGTGTTACCTAGACCAGAGGATAGATCAGTTGTAGGATCAAGGTGGATCAACAAGATCAAGTATGCTACAGATGGCAGTATAGAGAAGTACAAGGCTAAGTTCGTGGCAAAGGGGTACGCTCAAATGAAGGAATAGACTATGAGGAGACCTTTGCCCCAGTATCTAGATATACCTCTATCAGGTCCGTTATATCCCTAGCAGCTCAAATGGGATGGGAGATTCACCAGATGGATGTCAAAACAGCATTCGTGAATAGGGTGATAGAAGAAAAGGTGAATATAGAACAACCCGAAGGCTTCGAAATTCATGAAAAGAGAACGCATGTATGCAGGTTAAAGAAAACCCTGTATGGACTCCAGCAGGCACCCAGAGCCTGGTATGGTCGGATTGATAGTTACTTGCAGCAATTGGGATTCGTCAAGAGTGATGTTGATCCCAATCTCTACTATCTAATGGTGGAGAATGAGCCACTTATTCTGGTATTATATGTGGATGACTTGTTTCTAATAGGGTCATCTAGGCTCATAAAGGACTGCAAGAAGAATCTTGAAGCAGAATTTGACATGAAGGATATGGGGTTGATGCATTATTTTCTAGGGTTGGAAGTTTGGCAGAAGAATGGGGAGATCTTCCTTGGGCAAGGAAGATATGCTACAAAGATTCTGAAGAGATTCAGAATGCAGGATTGCCGACCCATGGCTACGCCCATGATCACCAACTGGAAGAAAATAGATGCATTAGGAGACAAGGAAGTGGACCCCACCTTGTACAAACAGCTCATTGGGTCGCTCATTTATCTGGTCAACACTAGACCAAACATTTGCTTTGTTGTCAACACCCTTAGTGAGTTCATGGTGGAACCGAAAAGGGTGTGTTGACCACTATGTGTCAATGACCCATAGCAGTACACCCCCTTTTTGCGCAAAAGGGATAGCGCCTGATTGACGTGTCTGTGTAGTCCAGCTATCATCATCAGCCTGATTATCATGTTATAATGTAAACCCATTCTGCATATATATGATGTAAATAATCTCAGCGGATCTGTGTCATGTATGTAATTGCCTAGGTAAACCTATTTTTTAGTAACGATCTACATTCTGAGGGGTTTTTTGTCTCACTGATCTATTCTCGAATGGTCGGCAAAGTTTTCCTTCAGCCTTACCCCAAAGCCGGAATGAATTTTGTCAACATAACCTTAAGCGAGTCCTAGTGTTATAGATCGAGTCTATGTAAAAGTGATTTGGGAATAATCCTAACTATTTGGCTAGGTTATTTTATTAGAAGTTGCTTAGTCTGCTGGATTATATTTGTGTCGCAGAAATGGGTAGTCTATGAGGGTCTTTTTCAAATGGGTTTTCCCCCTTGAGATGTAAAAAATGTAAAAAATCATGATGTAAAATGTCTTGAGGGTTAGAAAAATAATTTATCCCCTCATATGTCCTAGGTCCTAGGTAAATTAAAATTTGTGGATCCTTTAAAAAATTAAATCTTAACAGGTCCAGGGACTAAGGTTAATTGATTATTTTGCTAAAATTTATGCGTTGGGTCCCTAAGGTTAAGTCAAAGTCAAAATTTTGAGGAAATAAATGCAAAATTTTAATTTTTGAATTTATTAAAATGCATTTAATTGAAAAATTCGAAATTTTCTCAATATTTAAAATTTCGACGGATGAGATTAAAAGAAATTTTGATCCTCATCAACGGTCGAGATCACTTTGACAAGGATCACTCGAACTAGCCGTTGGGAGATTTATTTTTAAATAGGAGGCCAGTGGTTAGTTGAAATCATTCGATCTTTGAGTTGTGTGCTAAATGAAAGCTCTCTTGTAATCTTTTTTCATGAGCAATAAAGAAAGACTTTGGGGTTAATTTCTGCTGGTGTTACTCTTCGTGGAAATGTTGTAAGATGTGTTATTTTCATGCATAGATTTCCTTTCAGCCATTGATGATAGCTTTATGAAGAGTGATTTAAGCACAAGTATCTTACTTGATCACTGGGGTTTGAATGGTAATTTAGGTTCTGAATATAATGACAGGTATCTCTATTAAATTTGAATTTTATTATCATTTTCTCGCTTTACGTTAATGGTTGAATTGAGTTGTGCAGGGAATTTTGATTTTTAGATCATCGGGCGTTCGAGGAAGTTTTCAGTTGGACCAGCCAACTCCTGATTAGTATTTTCTGAAGAGCCCAGTTTGATTGAATCCCGGGCTTATCATAAGAAGTTTCATTGTTGATGCATGAAGGGTCTTGGGCGAAGCACCTCCGTTTCAATTTAAAATTTAAAAAAAAAAATTGTGCTAAATTGATAAATCTGGCTTTTCAGAGCCTCAGATTATCAGATCTGGGAGCGGAGTTGGACTCACACTCGCCAGATCTAGTAGATCTGCTACTCCTGTGCATAGATCTGTAATTTTTTTTACTGACTTAGGGTTTCTGGGGTTTCATCCATATTTGTATATCCGGGTCCTGGGTGTTTGTGTTTTTAGGTATAGCTTGCAGATCTGAAGGTGAAGTTTGATTTTGAAGCCAGATCTAGGCCCTGGAGGGTAAGATCTGGCCTCGAAACCATTTTGCAGGGATACTATCCAGATTTGTTGCAGTCTAAGGGTTTAAATTTTTTATTTTAAATCTGGAAAAATTGTAATAAGGGTTTCATATTTTTCTAAAAAAAGAATTCTTCAGATCTGGAAAGAAAATTTCAAGCATAATTTTTTTTTGGAAATTTCTGGGTATTTTGTGTTGTTGCCTGGGGTTTAGGTTTCGCATCTGGCTGAAGAAGTTTCAAGTATTTGTGGGAGAAAACGCTGCTACAGATCCACTGCCCATCTGCACATCCAAAATCCGTCCATCCTCCTGCAGTCCTCTCATTACCTGTCCGCAAACCTTCGCTACCCTCTCCTTAACCCTCACGCAGCTCCATCTTCCCTTCTCATTTCCGCAGTCTCCTTCAATGCTGCTCTTTCCCTTCTGCGTCCTCGAAAATCTTCTGTCTGTTGCCCATCGCTGCCTTCAAACTGCAAACAACTTGTAACTTTCTCCATACCCTCGCTTTGTCCACGCCTTCAAACCCTCACCTGCGTGTTTCCACGAGCATCCCTCTACGACATCCATCCCTCAGTCTATTCTGCCTGCGTCCATCCTCCTCTATCCCTCCACGCAGCCTTCGCGTAGTCTACCCTCACTACCCTCCATTGCTATCAGCCCTCCATCGAAACTATTACCCTCTGTGTGCTTAACCCTCCCCTCGCAGCCTCCCATCCGCGTCCATCTCTTAACATGCTGCTCGTCATATTCAAGAAAACGCTACCCTCAATCCACTGCTGATCCCACGCACCCTTTCTCAGCATCTCCATCATCCCGTCCATCTCTCTCTTCCATCGTGCTCTTACCATCGAGCTCCCTGTCCGCAAACCTTAGCTGCACGTTGTCTTCCCCTTTCTCATCGACCTTCAACCTGCACACGTACAACAGCCAAACTTTTTTTGATTTTCATTTTTTAATTGTCTAGTGTATAAGATAGAGTTTAGGTTGTGTTTTCTCGCTTTTCTTTTTAATATAATTCGATTCATTTTTTTGGGGTTTTGGTTAGGTTTGATGCATTTTGGGTTTATGATTTTAGTTGTGTGATTTTAATTTGATAATGAAAAAAAAGGGGGTCTCAATTTTGTTTTTCTTTTCCACTTTGTTCAGTTTGATTTTGATTTTATTTTTCCTTTCTTTTTTTCCTTTTTTTTTCAACTCTAAAATAAAAAATTAAAATATTAAAAAAACTAAAAAGATAAAAAAATCTAAAGTATTAAATCGAAATAAATTTCACATTTAAAGATTTTAAATTTTTTTATGTGGCCTCTAGCCCATTAAAAAATTTAAAAAATTATTAAATCTTTTTCGATTTATTTTTACCACATTAAATCTTGCTTAGCATATAAAAAGAAAAATCTTCCTGATGACTAATTAAATTGAAAATTGAGAATTCCTTTTGGTGTCTTTTTGCGCTAAGGACAAGATATAAAGAGAATTTTTGTGGTATTAACATTTTCATTTCTCTATATTTAAATGTGCTTAAATTTTTATATCTGAAGATTAACTATTTGAAAGTGGTGAGTTTCCTAGATTTGGGTCATTGAGCATAATCATTTAAATTCTAGGATCTGAACTGGTTAGCTTTTAAATTTCGTGGTTGATTAAGGTATTTGTATCTCTTGAAATTTCACTGTTATGGCATTGTGCATCTAATGAAATTGATCGTCATTGCTTGAATCATTTAATGCTCATTACATGCTAGATATTTTGCAAATATTTTCAAGCGATTGTTAAAGATTTTTATTGTGGAATTACAAACAAATTTCATATCTCTGTTTCCTAAGCAGCAGTTGATAATCAATTACTTGAATCATTGACTCCATAAGGCACTGGTATTAATCATTTAAAATTTAAACAAATTCTAAATCTTGCTAAGCCTTAATCAAGCATTTTATTGCCTCACTGTGTCTCCCAAGCCGGTTGATTCCCAGTTGGTTCTCCTTCATCCCATTTATCCACAAGGTCTACCCCCCTTAGCTTGTTGTAGGGAGACAGCTTAAACGGAGAGATCGGGGATCAGGGTGACAGCCCCCGATCTGAGCGTTGTCGCGGTGCCTAGACAATCTATGCGACAACAAGTTGCATTGGGCAACAGCTAGGCACATTCTTAAATATGTGCGTGGAACAGTGGAATATGGGTTGAATACGCTCGAGGAAATGATGTCAGATTGAATGGATTCACAAACGCAGATTGAGCAGGTAGTTCAGTAGACCAGAAAAGTACCTCCGAGTATTGCTTCAACGTTGGATCAGGAATGATCTCTTGGTGCAGCAGAAAGCAAAAGTCGATAGCTCTGAGCTCAGAAGAAGCTGAATATATGGCAGCCAGCACCACTACGTGTGAAGCTATATATGGCTTAGAAAACTGCTTGTGAGTTTGTTCAGGAAGAGGATGGAAGCGACCAGTATTTTCTGCAATAATCAGAGTTGTATTAAACTCTCTGAGAATCCAGTATTTCATGATCAGTCGAAACACATTGATATCAGATGTCACTTTATCAGAGACTGTGTTCAACGTGGGGCAGTACAGTTGCAGTATGTCTCCACAGGAAATCAGGTAGCAGACATACTCACAAAAGCTCTAGGAAGAGCTAAGTTCATCCAATTCAAGGAGCAGATGGGTATGGTAGAGAATCCGTTTCAGTAGCAGAAACAGATGGTTTCTCAGTTGCAGTGGCAGGAGATGAGAGGGAGTTGCAGTATAGATGCAGTGTTGGTGGTGGCAGGGCCAACAGCAGTACAAATGCAACATTTGTGCAGTAGTTGATGGACAGTGGTGTCAGACATCAGCAGCACAGAGGGAGATGTCACAGAATCAGAGTGATGCTTCAGCAGGTTGCATTACTAGCACACATTCCTCGCTAGGAGGGAGTGTTGATTTATGGTAGCACCAGATGTCCTCTAAGCCTCAAAATTTGCAAGGAGGCTAGGACACATGTATTCGACAATACCCAGAAATCGTTTTGGGAAATTCCACCCGGAGACAATTTAATTAAAATAATTAAATATTTTTAATGGGTGCCTAAGTCTAAACTTAGGAAATTAAAATAATTAAAAGGTATTAATTAAACTAAGGGTGAAACTTCTAGAAGAAGACGAGGATCAAGTCAATATGATCTGAGCCATTGATTAGAATCGAATATGGGTCGTTGATTACTCAACTAGAGGATTATAAGGACTTCGTGAGCATTTGGAAGATACACCACGCAGATACTCAGTTACCCAAGTAAGATCGATTTTCTCATTGGTTGAAGTTTGGCAAGAGGAAATCGAATCAGAGGGAGAGTTGCAGGTGAGAAGGAGAGAGGGCATCAGCATCAGTCGGGAGTGCAGGAGCAAAAAGAAGACTGTTGATTTGGGGTAGCATCGGATGTGCTCTAGTCACGAAATTTGGTGGAGAGGTTGGGGCACATGAGATCTCCAATACCCAGAAAGGGTTTGGGAAAATTCTAAACAGATCAGGAGATATTAAAATAATTAATATTTTTAATGGAGTCCCTAAGTTTAAACTTAAGGAAAATAAAATATTAATGAGTATTAATATGAATTTGTCTTAGAGTGGTTCGAAAGACATGGATCAAGACAGATCTAATCTTAGCCGTTGATTAGGGACTTAATCTCGGTCGTTTAATCGTCAACAGGAAAAGTATAAGAGGGGGCTTGAGGGTCACTTGGAGAGTACACCACAGTGATCAATCATTCTACTCTCTAGAGCGGGGTTTGCTAAGAGAGATAGAATCAGTGATCGAGAGAGCAATTGAGGGGCATTGAGTACAGAGGAACAGAGAAGGCAGAGATTGTGCGGAGAGAGTAGCGCAGCAGCCAAGGAGGGAGACGCAGAGCTAGCAAGGGCTCACACAGGGCCACGCAGAGGCAGCCAAGTGCTGTGCAGAGCACAAGAGGGGCTAGCGTAGCTGACGCAGAGGCTCCCAGAGCTGACACAGGGCCTCTTGGGGCTGACGCAAGGCCGGCATGAGACAGAGAGGGGCTGACGCAGTCCAGATTGGGCAGACACTGGGGTTGTAGGAGCAATTTTGTGCTGCGGAGCTGCCGAAAGGGTTTTCCAGGGTTTCAGCCAGGAGATTTCTCTCAAACTGTGAGGTATAGTTGCTAAGGAATTTCTCTGTTGGGTAGGCCAGTTACGGCACCCAAATTGTACTCTGATATTGCTTAATAAGAAAACCCTCAAATCGCTGCACCGGTTTTCCCGCATTGGGTTTTTTCCGGGGACATTGGTCCAAAAATAATGGTGTCATGTGGTGTGTTTGTTCTTGTTTCTTTTAGTTGTTGATCTGTAATATGTTGAGCATGCATTGGTGTTTATTTTCAATATTTACATTGTAAATAACTTGTTAAAGAATAATAACAAGTAGGTAGGAATAAATCAGAAAAAGTGCATGAAGGGTTTCTAAGCTAAGTAAAGTTAGAAACTTCAACAAAGACGCAAAGCAAAGGAGGGTCAGTGCACAGGCAGTGACGTTGGGACTGCGTAGTCCCTACGCGAAAGCTGACGCAGTGAGACGCAGAGGGGGCAGCAAGTCCTCTCCAGAGTTAGAATCTCACCGAGAAGCATGAGAATATTGTCTGTAAAATTTCTCACAAAAATTCCTCTTCTATTCCGCTGATTGTATCTTGTACATGAGAATTTTGTTGGAGATCAATAAAGAAACCCTCATCTACTGCACCGGTTTTCCTGCATTGGGTTTTTCCGAGGACAATTGTCCAAAAAGAACTGTGTCATTGTGATTATACTTGAGCTAGTATTTTTCTTTGCATTTACTTTTCGCGGTATTTTATTGTGAAGGGTGCAATAGAATTTATTTCGATATTTGTTGTAGAAACATTGTGAATAACTTATTTTTTGAATTAATAAGTACAATAAATAAATCAACCACTGCAGTTGGATTTCTATTTAGAAATTTTCACACTCCATCCATCAAAGTCTCCTTGTTGTCAAAGAACTCATCATCAAGTCGGCTTCCCTCAATAATCTTATGGTGGCCTAATACAGTGACACATCTTTTCACATGCTCATGTCGGCTCATTTCAATGTGGAAACAACTATATATACAAGCCTAAGAAACTCGCATTACACAGTGAATAAGTTTGGATATCCCTCTGAAATAAGTTCGGATATCACAATGTGTACAAGTTCGGATAGTTCAGGAAACGGTTTCGGTGCTATTACAGAAGGACAGGTTCGGTGTCATTACAGAGATGAACTCGCATTACAGTGACCACAGGATTCGGTGCTATTACAATGACCTCAATTCGGTGCTCTCACATGACCACAGTGACCTCATCTCTATGCTATTACATGTTGATTTGGGGTAGCATCGGATGTGCTCTAGCCATGAAAGTTGGTGGAGAGGCTAAAGCACATGAGATCTCCAAGACCCAGAAATGGTTTGGGCAGATTCTAACCAGTTTGGGAGATATTAAAATAATTAATATATTTAATGGAGTTCCTAAGTCTAAACTTAGGAAAAAATATATATTAATGGGTATTAATATAAAATTGGGTTAGAAGGTTCCAAAGTCATGGATCAAGCCAAATCTAATCTTAGTTGTTGATTAGAGATTTTAATTTGGCCGTTGAAGGACCAACAGGAAAAGTATAAGAAGAGGCTTGAGGATCAGCTGGAGAACACACTAAGGGCGACCAGTCAGTTCGATTTCTGGAAAGGGGTTGGCTGAGAAATTCAAACTAGTGGTCTGGAGAGCAGCAAGAGGCAACAGTTACGGAACAGAGAGTCAGGAACAGCGCCAGAGGACCAGCGTAGAGGTTAGAGAGGCAGATGCAGAGCCCCTCAGGCAGACGCAGAGGCAACAGAATTGCGCAGTCACTGGAGGGCCTGCGTGGGTGATGCAGAGGCCCAGT
This sequence comes from Pinus tabuliformis, assembly GCA_031772625.1. Lineage (NCBI taxonomy): Eukaryota > Viridiplantae > Streptophyta > Pinopsida > Pinales > Pinaceae > Pinus > Pinus tabuliformis. The sequence continues at coordinate 1,927,738,768 of CM062818.1, read as the reverse complement.
GCTGACGCAGAGAGGCAGGAGCTGACGCAGAGGGTCTGGGAGTTGCGTAGAGGCTAGCAAGCCTGACACTGAGACTGGGAGAAGTGCTGGAGAATTTTTTCTCTGTTGGGTAAGCTAGTTTGGCACCTAGTTGTACTGAAGAATTGCTAAATAATAAAAATCCTCCTCTGCTGCACCGATTTTCCCGCATTGGGTTTTTCCAGGGACAATTGTCCAAAATATCTGTGTTGATGTGTCTGATTCTTGTGCATGTATTTGTTTCTGTATTATGGTGTGATATCTGCAACAAAATTTATTTTAATGTTTACTGAAGGGTTTTTCATAGATTTCTTATTGGGAAATAAGTAGGTAAAATAAATCAGTTGTTGCAGTGATAGAATTTTCACATTACAGTGACCTCAGTTTAGTGTTGTCACATGAACATAGTGACCTCATCTTGGTGTTATTACAGTGGTGCTTTCCCAATGTCTCGGCGCTATTATAGTGGTGCTATCACAGTGGATGAAGGAGCTTGAATTGGTTGCAAAGATGATCTCTTCAAAGACACAAGTGTGAAGAAGACTAACTGCTACAAGAGCACTAGAACTGAAGCATGACAAGGTTGACTTGATGGATGGAGATAGTTTCGCGTCTAAGTTGTGAGGGTCTTGGTCGTCTCATCTTGAATCAACTGAAGGAAAAATTTTGACTGGGTTTTCCCCTACAATGGGGTTTTTTCCTGGCAATGTGCCTACATCTTGTGTTCTCTTCTATTTGTTGTTTTGGCATTAGTCTTGATGATAAGAAAATATAACTCAAAGGAACAAATAATAATAATGAAAAACATTACAAGATAATGTCATAATAATAGAAATCGTATAATTGTCACTCTTTGATTTCTCAATAGCCTCTGGCGCTGTAGAGACAATGGCTCTAACGACTACAGGGTTTGAAGAATTGATGTTGAGATGCATTCAAGAAGAAACAAGAATGGTGGAGCAAGAAATGCCTTCTAATAGAAGCAACCCCACTGCATTCTCAGCTCATGCCAAAAGGAGAAATAATGAGGGTCTAAAGGTCATTTCCATGGAAAGCCTGAATCTAAGGGAGGAAGGAAGGGCAGGTGTTTTGTTTGCAATAAGTTTGGCCACTATGCAAGGGAGTGTCCAAATAGAAGGGACACATTGCATGATGATGATCACAATCATTCCAGGGGCAACTTCAACAACAACGATCAAAGGAATGGCAGGTTCAATGGCAAAGGAAAAAGGAATGTGAGACATCAAGGAAATAGTCGACCCTCCAAGAAATCAACGAACTCCAGGAATGAAGAATCAAATGTTGTTAACAATAAGCAAAAAGAGTACTATCTTATATCGGCCCTCTCCACTGCCTCTCCTCCGAACACTTTGAGAAATTGGTTGATTGATAGTGGTGCCTCAAGGCACTTCACCAAATACAAGGAAGCCCTCTCTAGTCTGATAGAAACGGAGACAAACTTGGAGATCATCCTTGGCGACGATGCCACCTATCCCGTGTAGGGAGTAGAGAATGTTACCCTTCAATTGAATCAAGGTAACACTATTCATATGCAAGAAGTACTATATGTACCTGATCTCAAGAAGAACCTGGTGTCCATTTCAGCCATGGAAGACAAAGGATTCAAGGTGGCATTCATCAATGGAAAGCTACGTGTTTGGAAAAGAAATTTTAAAGATGCGTTTACTCTTGGGTTCAGGGTTGACACTTTGTATCAAGTTGGAGGAAATCCATTGGGAGCCATGTCTTGCGACACATCTCTACAATCTAAACTATGGCACCGGAGGTTTGCCCATCTTCATTATAAGGCCCTACCCGATGTGAGACAGATGGTGACAAGTATGCCTAAGTTCAAAGTAGAGCATGAAGGTGTATGTCCGGGATGTGCCCAAGGAAAACTTACAAGGGGACCATTCCCCTCAAGTAATAGCAAGACCATAAATATATTGCAATTGATCGACTCCGACATATCTGGTATGATATAATGTAAACTCTTTGGGAGGATACTTATATTATCTCACCTTTACAGATGATTATTCTCACAAGACCTGGATTTACTTCTTGAAGAAGAAGGATGAAGTGTTCAGCTGGTTCCGACACTTGAAATCCTTGATCGAAAACCAATCCGAGAAGAAAATCAAGATATTGAGGACTGATAATAGGACTGAGGATGAATCCAATGAATTCCAAGATTATTGCAGAGAAGTTGGCATTAAGAGGGAGACTACAACGCCATACACTCCTTAGCAGAATGGTATGGCTGAAAGGAAGAATCGCTCTATTGTAGAAGCAGTTTGTGCCATGCTTCATGATCAAGGCCTTCTGAAGTTCCTATGGGCTGAAGCTGCAAATACCGTCATGTATGTTCAAAACTGATGCCCTCATCAAGCATTGGACTCCAAGACTCCCGAAGAAATGTTCACTGGTAAGAAACCCGATGTCTCTCATTTTAGAATTTTTGGAAGTCCCGTATATTTTCATGTGCCGAAAGAGAAAAGAAGAAAATTGGGTGCATCTGGGAAGAAAGGAATCTTTGTGGGCTATAGTGAAAATTCTAAGGGATATAGAATTTATGTGGCTGGTCAAAAGGAAGTTGAGATAAGTCATGATGTCACCTTCGATGAAGATATGGCCCTCAGGAAGATCAACAACCTTCCTATCCTAAGGAAGGACAAAGAAGTTGACACCGGAAATCAGGGTGCAAAAGAAGATGAAACGATGCTTGATGTTGATAAACCTATGGATCCTATTGATCCTCCTCCTCATGAGCCCTCCTCCTCCAAAAGGAGACACCGTGACTTAGGGGGACTCTCAAAGATGGCGAGAGACACATTGCGCCAAGGGGGACTTTCCGTGAAAGCAAGAAGCCGAATAGGTATCAAGGATATTTGACCGCCATGAGCACTATCATTCAAAATGATCCTTCATCATTTAAAGAAATTGTGAAGCATCAAGTATGGAAGGATGCTATGAATGAAGAATACGAGTCAATTATGAAGAATGATGTATGGGATGTGATCTCTAGACCCCAGGACAAATCGGTTGTCACCTCTAAGTGGCGCTACAAAATCAAGCATGGAGTTGATGGAAGTGCAGATCCTCTCATTCACAAATGTAAGAGGGAGTTGGCTTCTGAATTTGAGATGAAGGACCTAGGACTGATGCACTGTTTCCTAGAGTTGGAGGTCTGGCAAAAGCCAAGTGAAATTTTCCTCTCTCAAGGAAAATATGTTTTGAAGATATTGGAAAGATTTGGGATGGTGGACTGCAAGCATGTGACTACTCCGATGGAACTTAACTTTAAGAAGTTATGTGGTAGTGTTGCTGGACCTGAATTGGGAAATACTTCTAAGTATCGTCAACTCATAGGAGCACTGATGTTCTTGGTGAACTCCCATCCGGACACATGTTTTGCAATGAACACATTGAGCCAATATATGGTTGAGCCTGATCATATATATTGGATTGGTGCCAAGAATCTTCTGAGATATCTTTGGAGCACAATCACTCATGGACTAAGATACAATGTCGGAGAAGTGAGGCTGCATGGTTATTCTGATGTTGATTGGGCTAGCAGTGTGGTGGATCGCAAAAACAATTCTAGATGTTGTTTTTCTTTGGGTTTTGCTTCGATATCTTGGATGAGCAGGAAGCAGAAATCGGTTGCCTTGAGCACCGCTGAGGCCGAATATATAGCTGCTAGAATGGCCTCCTGTGAAGTTATCTGGTTGAGGAAGCTCTTCAGTGAGCTGTTTGGACATGTGTTGGATACCACCGTGATCCTATGCGACAACCAAAGTGGGATCCGATTATCAAAGAATCTCGTGTTTCATGATCGCTCCAAGCATATAGATAGGTACCATCTTTATCTGGGATATGGTACAACGAGGAGCAATAAGGCTCCATCACATTGGGACTGATGGGCAGGTCATCGATATTCTGACAAAGCCCCTGGGGAAGGTCAAGTTCTTGGCCTTCCGAAAATGACTTGGAGTCGAGGAGAGACCCTCTTATGAGGATCCTGTATGAGATGGACATTGCGATCGGGGAGCTCCGGGGGGCTTGGGGTACTTCTTGGAGCAATGAGCAACCATAGGGTGAGTGGTTCAACCTTCCCCTAGTAGTTTGTTGTCTACAAGGTGAGTGGTTTAGCCTTCCCCTGCAATACCCCTTGGCGACACGTAGGCAAGATGAGTGGTTCATCCTTCTCATGCTAAGACATCCTACCCATGTAGTCTAGGACTCATGGGAAGTACCTCTCATTTGGCCAATGAGTAGGGAAATGAGGATAGGGACCATAGTACTACCAATGGACGCATCGTGTACTACCGTACTCCTTATGCTAGGATGACCAATATTGATCTGGGATCAATTGAAACTGATTTCGGGTCAATAAGAGTGGTATGAGACACTCTTTTGATTGGAACTGACTTAGGATCAGTGAGAGTGGTATGACACACTCTCCTTTGATTGGGACTGACTTCGGGTCAATAGAGAATGGTATGATACATTCACGATCACTTCTTCTTCTTCATAGTTCAGCAGTGCAGAGCAGTGCATTGATGGCAGAGATAGTACAGATTGGCAAATGGACTAGCAGATGGAGTTCTCCCTAGTTGAGAGGGAGTGTTAAAATTGTTAACTAGGGCCAAACTCCACAAGGGTCATCTTATTTATGACAGCTAACATTTTTCTTGGATTCCTCTCTCCGAGAGGTGTAGGATTGATCTAAAGATCATTTGATTATGACATGTACAAATGAACTTATGAATTTATTTAGATTATGGTCAAATTGTCAAGGTCAGCTAGCAAACTTATGTAGGCTCAGAAGCCCAACAGTCACATCTATTCATCCTCAACGTTGCATATAAATAGAAGGTGACTTAGCCTCATTTGGACACACTCATCTTCACACTTCTCTCTCTCTCTCCTCGTTGATTGGGTATGGATTTCTGGGCCTGTCTCTCTCCACACGTCCGAAATTTCAAGAGAGCGAAATTTCAGGAGGCCGAAATTTTAGGAGAGCAAAATTTCAAGAGACTGAAATTTCAGGAGGTTGAAATTTCAGGAGAGCAAAATTTCAGGAGGCCAAAATTTCAGGAGAGTGAAATTTTAGGAGGCCGAAATTTCAGGAGACCGAATTTATGGACAGTTTGACCAAGCATTGACCAGCATGTGTTGACCTCCTTTGACTGCGTTTTTGTGAGGGCTATCTCTATTTAGGCAGGCCGCATTTCTGGGCATAGAAATCAAGGCTAACGTTGATTTTTGACCAACGTTGACTGCAGCTAGGGCTGACCGCAAGTGGGATGTTTGACCAAACTTTGACTGGGCTGAATTTCACTGTTTTGTGGGAGTTTTTATCTTGTTGTTTGGAGGCCGAAGTTGACTAAAGTTGACAAATTTGCTGAGGGTCAAATCTGCCCTGTTGACCAGCATTGACTTTTCTGGTTAGGGCTCTTTTGTTGTTGTTATAAATTATCAGATTTGTAAATTGTACTATCTCTCTTCGGCTGAACTATTGAAGACCAAAAGAAGATTTGATCAAGGGTTTCCCCACATTGGGGTTTGTCCCTCGTTGGTGACACATCTTGTGTCCTCTTGTCTTGGCTTGTCTTCTACTGTTTATGTTTATGTTTTATCTGCATTTTACTATCATGTTGATGTGATTACTAATCTGTATATTGATACTGGGGTAATAAAGAAATTGAAGTAAATTGCTCTAAAGCATAGAACATATCATTGTTGTCTAAAATTAACAGGATTTCCAGTTGCAGGCATCCAGATTGTACTCAGATTTTCAATACTGCATAATAATAAAAACCCTCACTGTTGCACCGGTTTTCCCAAGTTGAGTTTTTCCGGGGACATTTGTCCAAAAACAACGGTGTCATTTTTATTGTGTGTGTGCTAGAATTTTCTCAGTATTTTTCTGCAGTATTTTATTTGTGAAGGTTGCAGTGTGTTTATTTTGATATTTGTCGTAGCAGATAAATTGTTAAATTAATTAACAATTAGGAGAAATAATACCAATTGCTGCAATAGGGTTCCAGTTTCGAATTTTCACACAGGCGGCAGCATCCGCAGAGATAAACAAATTGTCCTCCAGGTTAGGAAGACTTTGCCATGTCTGCAGTTATACCTCCAGGAGTGAGGTGGGGCAATATGGAGCTATTGTCCCAGAGTTGCGCAGAGATTTGGGTAGTGTCCATTAAGGTGTTCTCCTTGCTACAGGGGCCTACAGTGTTCAGTAGCAAGATGGATCAGTGTCAGTTGATGCAGTTAGATTCCAGAGTGACAGTTGCAGACTAGTTACAGTCAGGTACCGAGGAGCGTAGAGCAGTGTTGACAGCAAAGCAGGAGGCTCGGTAGCCGAGTCAGCGGCAGCGTAGAATCCCCAGTGGACAGTGCAAAGGCTAATAGCAGTCAGATGCTCAAGAGTGAGATGCAATACAGAGACATAGTTGATTCAGTATTTCAGATGCTTCTCAGTTGTAGCAGTTGCAGTAGCAACAACAACAGTTGAGAGGGAGTTGCAGAGCTGGCAGCAGCAGCACAGATGCAGCAGCTCAGATGCAACATCATAGTTGCACAGTGATTGATGGGCAATTGCAAGTAGTCACAGTGGCCAGACATCAGCAGCGTGTATGGAGGATGATGTAGATAGGGTGTTGGAGCAAGTTCAGCACTAGAACACCTTCCTCACTAAGAGGAAGTGTTAGTTTTTGTAAGCATCGGATGGTTTTCTAGTCCCGATAGTTATCAAAGAGGCTAAGAAACACTAGGACTCCATAACCCAAAAAAGGTTTCAAGAAAATCCACCTAAAAATGCCTTAATTAAGTTAATTAATTAGTAATAAATTTTTTTGTAAGTCTAACATAGAGAAAATGATTAATTAAGAGCAATTAATTGAGGAAGGTCAAATTGTAGAAACTCACATGGATCGAGTAGGAAATTATCTCGGCCAGTTATTGAGTTTTAATCTTGGTCGTTGGAGTCCCAACTAGAGATTATAAGAAGAACTCGATGGGTAGATGGAGGAACACAATTGAGATCAATTTCCTTGGGTAGCTCGATTTTTCAGAGAGCAACAACATTCTGCAGGAAGTGTTTGAGCCAGAGAGGGGACATAGAGATAGAGAGGGGTAGAGACAGTGATTCTGGAGGAAGTCTTCTAGTTCCGGAGATTATATTGTAGAGAAGCAGAAGTATCCACAAAGAGGCTAGCACAAGAGTTATGTAGTAGCCTCTAGAGGGTAATTCGATTTTGCTAGAGAGAAGCTCATTTTCAGTTCCAGACGCCGGGAAGTGTTTACAAAGTGTCGGAGAAAGTTTTCTCAGTCAGTAGCAGAGAGAACGGCTAGAATAACAGTTGTTCTAAGCAGTGTGTTTGGCAATCTGTGCTAGGGTGACACAGGGTCTGTGTAAGCCAGTTTAGACAGCTCACTTGGAGTTGACAATCAAAGCCCCGATTGCTTGTGGGGTGGGGAAAATTCTTCATAATATTTTTGCCAGTATTTTTCTTTGTAGGATTGCCATATTTCAGCATCAAGTTGTATTCAGAATTTCTCATTGTTGCTTAATAATAAAAACCCTCAGCTACTCCCACATTGGGTTTTCCCAGGAACTTTTGTCCAAAAATAACAATGTTATACTTTTGTGTGTGTGTGTGCCAGTATTTTCTCAGTTTTGAGTTTATATTCCACAATATTAATTTTTGTGAAGCAATAGTATGATTAATTCGTTGTTGCCATAGCTATAAACTGCTAAATTAATTTACAGTTAGAAGAATTAAATCCAGTTGTTGCAATAAAATTTCAATAGTGAAATTTTCACATATATGTTGTGAGGGCAGCCAGTGAAGACTCTCATCCATGAGAGTGATAGCCAAAGTGAGATTTGACATAGGAGGATGGAGTACCTACACTATAGAGCTCTTTCGATGCTGCACAAAATGGTTACTGGTTTTCTAGAGATCTGGCTGAAGCAGGATGGAGTGTGCAAAGGGTGTCTGCTTGGCAAGCAGGCCGAGGTTGTGTATCCTCACAATGAGATTAGGTCAAAGAGCGTGTTAGACTTGGTGCATTCTGATATTTGCGGTCCCATGTTTGTGACATTAATCACGAGATCCTTATATTTTACGACATTTGTAGATGATTATTCCAGGAAGACTTGGATCTACTTCCTGAAGACCAAGGATGAGGTCTTCGATAGGTTTCAAGAGTTCAAGGCTCTTGTGGAGAACCAAATAGGCAGAAAGATTAAGGTGTTGAGATTGGATAATGGGGGTGAATATACTTCCAATGAGTTCCAGGATTTTTGCAGGAAAGCAAGAATCAAGAAAGAGCTCACAGTACCTTACAACCCTCGACAAAATAAGGTTGCCCAGAGAAAAAATAGGACCATCATGGAAGCAGCGACGGCAATGATCTATGATCAGGAGTTGCCTATGTTCTTGTGGGCGAAGGCATACAATACAGTTGTGTATGTGTAGGACAAGAGCCCTCAAAGGGTGTTGGAGGATGTGACTCCTGAGGAGTTGTTTAAAGGAGTGAAACCAGATGTGGGTCATTTGCGCATATTCAGTAGTCTAGTTTATGACCATGTGCCTACAGAAAAGAGGACTAAGTTGGAGCCCTTATCTGAGAGGGGTGTGTTTGTTGGCTATAGTGAGGTCTCAAAGGCCTACTGAGTCTACATTCCAGGACAGAGAAAGGTGATCTTGAGTCATGATGTTAGACTCATAGTTTTAAAAACCGGAACCAGTACCAGGCTAGTCCACCTAATAAACCGAGTTTCAAGCTGGGTCTGGTCAGATCTCATGGAACTGGTTAAAAAAAAAATGAAATAATTAATTTTTAATGAAAAAAACTATTTTTAAGATTTAAAACCATGATTCCAAGCCAATAGATACAAAATATGCAAATTTTTTTCATCTATATACCATGTAAAGGTGAATATATCAAAATGGCACTGAGTGCAATACATATCATTGACAAAATACATAAGCAATGAGGCTCTGCTGCTCTAAATGGCCTATAAAGTCCAAAAACAATGCTACAAGCTACGAGGCCATTGGCCTACTACAAGACTACAAGTCTACACATGATCAATCATCAAATTCATCACCACTACTAGACACGGGATCATCAACAAGAGCTACATAGGCGTCATCTGGATCAGAGCCTGAGGATGCCTCGGCCTCATCTACAACCTCAGTAGTAACACTGCCACCAATAACAATAGAAGTGGACCTAATGGAAGCACGAGTTGGACAAACTGCACGACTAGTGCCTTCCATTAGTTGTTTGACTTTGCTTGATGCGGCTACTAATCCTAGTTTTGATGGCGCTACCAAATCTGCTCCATCCCCCCCGATGCCATGTCAATATCAAAATCAGCATCAAACTCAGGATCTTCAGTATCCTCCACCCATTTTGATGTTGGATCAATATCTTCGAACAAATTGGGATCTAGATGAGGTCTTTGGTTCATCATTTGGTTGTGCCTTAGTCGAAGGTTGTATTGCACGAAGACAAGATTATTTAACCGTCTTTGTTCCAAATAGTTTCTCTTATTCTTGTGTATGCGCTCAAAAACAGACCAATTGCGCTCACAACCTGAAGCACTACAAGTTTGGTTGAGGACTCTAATTGCAAAATTTTGCAATTGAGGACATTGGCCGCCAAATGACTCCAACCAATGTGCTGCAAAGAAAAAGACATTAATTAGTGACTTAGTTCATTTCATTACTTATTTACAAATTACAAGTATTTATAGATAATTTGTATTGTAAATTTGTAAACAATTTAACTTGAAAAGAAAAATAAATTGGAATTGCTTACCTGGTTGATCCACATCTCTTGCCATCTTTGTCTTTTTGCCAAAGGTACTAGCTTCCATACTGAAAAGAGTAAGTTGTTTATGAATTTCCAACTAGTCTCCAAGGTTAGGGACCATGCGCTCCAAGAATAAATCAATTCATCTATGACCTCCCCAACTTGCAAATCTCCTAGCCAAGCTTTATAATGATACTTTGGGTTCAAAAAATACCCAATTGCATGTATAGGACGATGGAGTTGATTGTTCCATCTGTTATCAATAATCTCCCATATACAGCCATATTTAGATAACTTATCCTTATAAGTTGCCCGTATCTGCTCCTTTGCCTGATCCATAGCCTCATAAATGTAGTTCTCACGCGAGGGAGTCAGCATTGGTAGAGGAGAGGGGGGGGGGGCCGAGAAGCTCCTAAGGCTGAGCAAGGACACAACCAGCAGATTCGAAGGATGAGTTGGATATTCCTTCCAGCATTACCAAGAGGAGATCGAGATGGGTCGAGCAAACATTGAGAGATGTTGAGGAGCATGTGGAGGCTTGTAGTAGAACTTTCGGGCACAAATCTACAAGGTTTAAAATTTAAATGTATGATGATCAGTGTTGCACAAACCCCCCCCCACAAGGATCCAAACCAGGAATCATGTCTTGTACGGAACCGTGCTGGATCCATTGTCGGATCCGCGGTTCAGAATTTCAAAACTACAGATCAAGCCAACAAAGATGGTTCCTGGAAATTCAAAACTATGTCGACTTGATCCGCAGTTCCAGATTTCCGAACCGCAAATCCGACGACGGATCCTCCCTAGATCCGCAACGGATCGAGCACAGATCCATATGGATCCCAAGTAGATCCGAAGGGAGACAGGTGGTTCCACGGGGTTCTAAATAATTTTTTTATTTTTTGTTTGGCTTAAGTTGGGTTGGGGCTTCTCAGACACTCCCAAGGTGCTCCCTTGATGCTCCTTACATGCTTCCTAGATGCTCCTTCATGGTAATGGTAAATTCTTAAAGTAAAAGTGACATTCTCCTTTATTTTTCATTTTCATCATTTTACTTAAATTTTTAACATTACCATGAAATGACTCAAGATGTTTGAAAGTGGTTCCATCCTCAACAGACTTCATATGGAGAAAATAGAATTTCATATCCTATTCAAAATTCAAGACTTAACAATTTTCAAGAATTTGGGATCAATGGGATTGTGTCATTTCATTAGATTATATCATATATGAGGGTATGTGATTAGCATTTAATCAAGAGCACCAAGCCCTATATGTACACTAGTTTGGTGGTGTTAATTGTTGAATTCCTTTGTCATGCCCTTAGCAAAAAATTACCTTTCAATCAAAGTCAAAATCACTGATCAAGCATGTTAAGCTTTTTCTACCATATTTTCAGGCTCGGATTAGGTAGTTTGATCAAAATTGGGCAATGTTGACTAATATCCCTAGAAAATAGAGGTAGAGGCAAAGGCTAGACAAGAGGAGAAGAATCTTGATTCTAGATGGTTGATGCATCTAAATGGTTGATGCTCGAATAATTAATCATTAATGTACAATGGATTTCATATCTATCTTGATTTATGTACAAATATACATGTTTCCATATCTTCTACAACTAATTTGGTATTTTGGATGTTTTTTTAATATAAATGCAAATATATATATAGTAGACGCTTCGGAGACGCTTCACTTCCTAGATTTTTGGGAAATGACGCTTCGTGCAACATTGATGTTGATAATCAATTAATGTTACAAAGTGTATGGATGGTAGTTGAGAATTATATGTTAAAAATTCATATGGATTTGCAGCTAAAATCAGTGATGGTAGGTGTGGACGGTGTGACTGAGTACAACAATAGAATGTGGTAGCAGTATTGTATGGTCTGCAGTGGAAGGTGGCACCTATAGGCGAAGTATAGTTGGACCATATGGTTTGGCTATAAAATATATACAGTGAATTTTCTTTTTTTGGATCATAATAATATTCTTATTTTCTTTTAATAGAAATTATGGGTTTTTCGGGGGGTCTTGTGGCCAAAATCCAAAGTGTGATAGAAAGACCCAAAAAAAGTCAAAGAAATTCTAAAAACACCGTAATTGTGGCCAAGGGCCGAGGACAACAAATTTTGACAGAGGGTCTAGTGGCCAAAGGCCGTATCAAACAACAAAGCTCTAATACCAAATGTGACAACCAAAATATGGCTCATAAATAAAATATCCAAAATACTAGGAATATAAAGATATCCATTAAGATATATAATATATAAATGTATGAGAAAATGATATGATAATACAAATAAGGGCCACACATAAATAAACCTAGGTCGAAGTGCCCTTTCATCAAGAATCATGTCCTTTGAAACATGTCCTTTCATTATTGCTTACTAAGTATTACTTAATGATATTTACATTTATATTCGTTACATATTCATTATAGATAATTCCAGCTATTGCAAAACATATCAAGATAGTAAGTTAGGATAAAATAAAGGTCCTCTTTATAAATCCCCACTCTGCACTTTAGATGTCAACTTTAGGCCTAAAATGCATCCAACAACAGATGGAGATTATAAAAGAAGGGATACACACATTCATCATAACCACACTTCCCAACAAAATATGAAGTATGCTTGAGAAAAACAGCACGTCAGATATGATAAAGGGAGAATGAGCGTGAATTATTGAGAGTTTCATTGAAGACAAATCTTGCAATAATTAGGAATCTATGAAACAAGGGCTCCTCGAGGCAGAGAATATCATCAAGAAAAGATTTGAGAGTGGAATTTCAATTAATAAACTTCATTTTTGGCCCAACGATAGAAGATAGTACTCAAGGAGCTAAGTCTAGAACAATTTTCAGGTTTTGCAATAAAAGTCTGATACTTACTAGACTTGAGACCAAGCTGCTGATTCCATTCATCAATAATCTGTCCAAAAAAATCGACTGTGCAGTATTAAAAAAGAAATAAATATAAGAACGTATGATGATGAAACAAAAAACTAATACTTTTGTATTAGAAAGTAATCCGGGACCCCTGTACACGCCCGTCTTTTCCTAAATTGGGGTAGTTTATAAAACAGAATTTTAAATCTTCCAAACAGTAAATCTAATTACATCTGACAATTTTCATAGTGCAATTGCTGGAAAAATAGCTTCTAGACAGAATAGAGATGAAATAAATTTTCAGGAATTATAACTTCAGAAAGGAGTGTGAAATCTGTGAAAAATGCATGATATTAGGCGATTTGATTAGCATTCCAGTACTCTGATATCACAGCAAAATAACCAATTCAATGGAATGAACTGTCACAACCATTTACTGCCACAAAGGCTGTGACTTATAGTGTTAGTTTGGAATGAATATCCTTTGTAATAGTTTTCATGTTAACCTTCAAGTTTCCAATAACCCATGAACTTCAGATTCCTACTGTTATATATACAGATTGAGTACTTTAGATGCATTATCCAAACCATGGCCATGTTAGGGAAATCTGAGGACTGAATCTGTATTCTCCTATTAAAACAAAATTTATTCAAACTGGCATATAAGGAGGTCTTCCTCTTTTGGTGCCTCCCACGAACTGCAACTCTTCTAGTTAATTACCACATCCCACAAAAACATACCAAAACAGTCCCTACCACAGCTTCACTCTTGGTAGCAGAGCATTGTAACTGCTTTTGATGTTCCACAAATTACAATACAAGCAAAACGTTTAAACACTAGACATCCTGACCCTTTGACTTGCTAAGAATTCTTCCTTGACATGTGATTATTATATCCCATCCCAAAATGTGATCAAAAAAGTGGACAATCAGAACATCAACAACATATATATAAACAATTCTCGTGTTGACTAGAACCACTTGATACCTCATCATCAATCAGAGGTAGTGTGCACACAATCTTTACTAAGTGGAATAGACATCATGTCCTCTCACAGTATTCACGTCCTCAACTCCAAGAACGATCAACATATCATAGACAAAGTTTTGGATATCCTCTTCTATCTCATTTTTTGTCATTGTCACTAACAAAAACTAGGAATCTCTCATTGCCAAACTCCAAATGCAACAATTTCACCAAAATGTTGAATGTGGTTTCACCTAAGTTTTGAGTTTATAATAATGACAATAAATAGAGTAAATAGAAAATATGTGTGTATCCTCTTGGGCACAGAAAGATCCTTCTCAAGAGTGTTATAGAAGTTATCCCTGTGTTCTGGTCCTCTGGATGACAGTGGCCTTCATTCCAGAGGGTATCCTCCAGAAGATAAGGAAGACAGTAATCAGGTGCATATGGGCTCAAAAGAAGGAAAAAAAGAAGTATGGCACTAGTCCAGTGGCAGAGAATATTAGTCCTTAAAAGAGAGGGATTGGGATCTAAAGGACCTCCCTTCGTTCACAAAAGCTTTGGCTGCCAAAGAGATTTGAAGGATCCTCTTTACAGAAGGACCATGGCAAGACATTATGCGCAAGAAATACATCGAAACCCTCACCAAGGAAAACTGGATAACAGCTCCAAGGAAAAATACTGCAGGTACTAGCATGGACGACCATGTTTGATACATGCAGCATAACCTATCATTGGTGACAATCTTGTATGGCTCATTAGCAATGGGGGACAGATCAGACTGGGGACAGATCCATGGGTGAGATGGGAAGGCACCCAAGGGCCCTCTCGTGACATTTTACATCACCTGCACTCCCAAGTACATTACCTTTCAGACATCTATGATAGAAACATCACTGACTGGTGTTCATCTGGATGGAAAGAAACAAACCTCTTACGGATGGAAGAAAGAATGTGCAAATGAGAGAAACTCTTATGTAGGAGCATGCAAATCAGCGTTCATAAGGTTGAAAAACATCTCTGGCAGATTGGTATGTGCAGCTAACAAGACAACAGGTCAGTCACTATTAAGCTTGGGTATGTAATGTCCTCATTTTCAGTTTCCCTTATGATGCGATCAGGATGGACTTCCAGGATTGGTGACAGCCAAGTTACAGGAGCAAGATTACAACATCAAAGGGCCTGGAGGGCCTTGGAGGAGTTTTATGGAGTCCGATAGAGTTCACTTGCTATAATTCATTATCAGGGCCAGTTCCACACAGTTCGTTCTTGGCTCTATTGCATTTGGACGAATCCCGTAAAAATGGGGTTATTATCAGCATAATTTAATTAAAAACATTAAAGGTGTTGTTTGAAGGGGATTATTTGGAGAAACACCTTAGTGTAATAGCTGGAATGAAGAGATCTGCAAGATGGGATGGTAAAAAGTGACTTTACCATTTTCCTGGATTAAAAGAGACTTTAATTAGTCACTTTATTAATATAAAAGAGGGCCCTTGATGAAAACCCTTGGGTTTCCTTGTGTGAGTTGGATGAAAACCCAACCCACTATTGAGGAGGTTTCAACTAGAAATCTCACAGAGCGTCATCAACATCATTTGTGAGTAGATCTGGAGCAAATTTGTAGACTGGAGTGGGGATCACACAGATCTCCAATTCTGGCATTGTTACCGCTCAAACTAGCAAGGGACCTAAAAGGGACTCCTAAAGGGTCAACTACTAGATCAAGGGCAACAATGGAGACTTAGCCCACTATCACCTCAGCTAAGACTCCCTACTCTTTACGGACTTTCACCGATGGGAGGAGACCCAGTATAAGGAAAGTCACTTGTGAAGGATGAATCAACAAATGGATGTGAAGTGACCTTAATGATCCCTTTCCTAGAAGGAGGTTAAGAATGGAGCTCGCTTGCTCATCAAGCAAGGTACAAAGCTTTCTAGGAGAAGGAGGTGAGGAATTAAGGGCAAGGTTTAAGGAATATGTCTTGTAAAAGAGTATCCCAATCCCTAAAATCCTTACTTGATTTCCCAAGTGGTTATTGAACAATTAACTTTTCAAAGGTATGGGACCACACGGGGCCAAGTGGACCCAGGCTAGGTTAAGGGGAGGGAGTTTAGCAACCAATGATGATCTTAACCCAAAGAAGGAAGGGGAAAGGATCAAAACAAGAGTTTTCACTTAGAAGTGTCAAATTGATCCTGTGAGGTACTAGCCTAGGGAATACTAGGGCAAAGTTTGATCTCAGAGCTAGGGCTTGGGATATCTCGCAATCCCACCATCGGAATTTCTTCAAATTTGGAGGAGACCTTGAGGACACACCAGCGCAATAGAGGCTAGGAGATCGAACTTTTTCTATGGCTACTTTGTTGGGAAAGTGATGCCCTAGGTGGCCTAGCATGGCTAGACCTAGAATGAGGAGGGAAAGGTGAAGAAAAATGGGTCTTTGAGTGACCACCTATTGGTAGACCAGTGCCTAATCCCTCGGGGAGAATGGAGTCTAGGAGAATGGTGAGAAAGGACGTCATTTCTCGGTCAAGAAAGCCTCAAGGACTACATTGCTCGGCCTTTAGGGCAAGAAGAAGTGACCTTAAAGCTTTCGCTTTGCAAAAGGGGATGGCTTATCAAGATAAATTCCATGGTAGAATTATCCCTAGGAGATTTCATTCAACATACATGGCCCATAGATTGACAAATTCTGTATAGAAACAATAATTTCGCAATTATGCTGTGCAATAATTAGCCCTAGTATATCGAAAATCCCATTCCAATGCATATGACAAAGAAAAACAAGAATAGCATTAAATGTGTGTACTTACATGTAAGAGAACATATCCAACCATCAACATATTTGCCAATAAAGAAGCTCCAAGATAAGAAAGTCCAATCCAAACATCAAAATTCATCCATGCTCCAATTCATCCTCCAAGAAAGAAATGCAAAATTCTCAAGAGAGAGAATGATCCAATCCAAGTGATGATACAAAATGAATTCATGTCTCTCCTATTTATACATTCATTAGGAGTTTGAATTACCTAATTTGAGCCTACATTAGCCCATCAACAAAAATAATGTGCAAATTATATTATCCAATTATTTAATTTTAAGGTCACAGCCAAGCCAGACACCGAATTGGTGTATGAAACCCCCTTGGTTGTGGGACAAGGGACCCACCTCCATGCAGCGATTTGACTGCTAAGTCTACGAAGGCATACATACTCTATCCCCCTCTAGTTTTGAACCTGTGACCTCTTAGGAGGAAACACATGCTCTTAACCATTAGGCCCACTCAAGCTATGACAAGCCCACCAAACTAGCTCATAATCAAAATAACAAGCCTCCCAAGAGGTCGAATAATCAATAATGCATGTCGTTGGGCTCTCTAAGGGGCCTGATGAAGTCCATAAGTGCCAAAATGATGAATTGGACTTCCAAAAGTAATAGACAAGGGGTTGGCCCCTTGTTCTCCACATAATAAACTTGTGGTGCTCCCAATGGCTGTGAGGGCACACAAGTGACCTCATCGGTCTCCAAGTAAGTCGAAGATGCCTGTAGACCATCTATAACATTGTTTTACAAAACGGCCAAATCGACTCCGAGTCGAACCGAGTCAATGGCCTGGGGAGTGACTCGGCGAGCTAACCGGTCCGGTTGACCGAGTCACATATGACTCGGCCGAGTCATATGTGACTCGGTCAACCCGGCCGGGTCCGTTATGACTCGGCCGAGTCACTGTTGGGACGGCTGGGGAGGTGTAAATGATAAAAGAATTTCACTTTTTTGGTAATTTTTGACAAAGTTAAATGAAGTTTATGGATTCCAAAGGGTAATAGTAATTTGTTAAATGCTTTTGGGGTCCATTTCCCCCTCCCAAACCCTATTTAAGACACCCAAATGCTCTCATTCACTCACAGCAGTCTTATGCATTTGAGTGAGAGTCTTCTTTGAGAATTAGTGAGCAGTTCTTGAGCTTGTTTTGGAGCAGCAGTGAGGAGTCTTGGAGGAGCATTGTAGCTGGAGTGAGGAGCTTCTTGGGCAGCCATTTGGAGCAGCATTGAGGAGCTGATTCTTGGAGCAAGCTTGAGGAGGCAGTTTGTGCCTGGAGGTATTTTTTTCCACCTCTATAAATCTGTTTTTGCTTAGTAAATTTTAGGTGCATATCAAGAAAGCTGAGAGTGTTTTTTGTCAAATAAATGAACATTGAATCAATTTTTATTTTTTTTTCATTTTCAGATTGTTTTCCTAGTCAAAAAATGGCACCTAGAGCAAAAGATCCTGCTTGGGCATATGTTGAAATGGTTGATAGTCAGATGCATTGCAAATTTTGCCATAGGAAAATTAAGGAAGGTCCTCGGGGCATTAATAGGCTGAAACAACACTTGGCAGGGATTAGAGGCCAAATTACCCCATGTACCTCATCAGAAATTGGGGAGATTAGAAAGAATTTGTTGGCCAGCTTTGAGAAATTTAAAGAAGATAAGGCTAGGCAAAAAGAGATACAGGCTTAAATTGGGAGGAAGAGGGAGATACAAAAAATGATGGCTACCAACCCCCACTATGATTTTGAGGGTTCTTCCTCTATCCCTCAAACTGAGGCATCCAACCCTTTCCGTTATGTTCCTCCCTCTTTTGGTTCTGTTCAAGATAAGGGAAAGGGTAGAATGAATTTGACAAAGGGTGATGTGACTATCAAAAGTTATTTCACTCCCTCCTCTCCATCAGATGCACATGGTCCTGAAGTTAGTAAAGGTCAAATTCAGCCCACTTTAGATGACCATTGGAAGAAAGAATTGAGGGAGACTGCTTGTGACTACATAGCTAGATGGTGGTATGATGTTGATATCCCCTTTAATGCTGCTTGTTCACCATATTATGAGCCTATGTTTGATGCCATACATGCTGTTGGAAAAGGCTTCAAAGGCCCTACTATGCAAGAGCTAAGGGGGTTTCGTTTGCAGAAAGAAATTCAATCCATTAATGAGTATTTGCAAGAGTTCAGGGACTCATGGGCAAGAACAGGGTGTACCATCATGTCAAATGGATGGACTGATCAAAGAAACCGTACCATCATAAACTTTCTTGTCTTCTGCCCACAGGGAACCATGTTTTTAAAATCAGTTGATGCATCTGATAAGGTAAAAGATGGCCACTTGTTGTTTCAGCTATTGGATCAGGTTATTGAGGAGGTGGGGGTGGCTAATGTTGTTCAAATCATCACAGATAATGCCTCTAACTATGTTCTTGCTGGTAAACTGTTAGAGGAAAAACACAAGACCATCTTTTGGACCCCATGCGCTGCACATTGCATAGACCTCATGCTTGAGGATATTGGAAAATTAGATTGGGTCAGAAACACTGTAGATCATGCCAAAAGCATAACAAAATTTATCTACAATCATACACTGGTTTTGAGTCTCATGAGGAAACACACTGGAGGCAAGGATATTATTAGGCCTGCCATCACTAGATTTGCTACACATTTTTTGACATTGCAATCTATGCTTTCCCAACATAGAAACTTGCAAAAGATGTTTTCCAGTGATGAATGGAATCAAAGCAATTGGTCTAACAAACCAGAAGGCAAAGAATTGAAAAGGAAAGTCCATGAAGAAACTTTTTGGAGAAAGGCAGCAGAGATTGTGAAGCTTGCTGAGCCACTAGTTAAGGTGTTGCGGTTGGTGGATGGGGAAAGGTTGGCTATGGGTTTCATTTATGAGGCTATGGATCAAGCAAAGGAGCAAATAAAGACAGCATACAAGGATAGAGTGGCAAAGTATGGGCCCATTTGGGCAATCATTGATGAAAGATGGAACAATCAACTCCATCGCCCTATACATGCAGCTGGGTATTTTTTGAACCCACGGTATCATTATAAAGCTAAGGAGTCAGGAGCTTTGAGGGGGGAGGTCAGAGATGGACTGGTTGATTGCATTGAACGCATGATCCCATCGGAGTCTGATCAGCTGGAGATACATCAACAGGTCACATCCTTCAGCAATGCAACAGGTACCTTTGGGAAGAACCTAGCAAAGATTGCAAGAGAAGCAGATGAGCCAGGTAAACAAAAATTTCAATTTTCAATTTCTTAATGGTTTTACAGTTTTACTTTTTTTATTAAAGTTTGTTAAATCATTTATAATTTGAAAGTTAGATATAATTTGTAATTTTGTTGAGCTTCAGCCTTCATCTAACTCATAATTCATTACACTCCTATGTTTTTTGCAGCACAATGGTGGGAGGCCTTTGGTGGCCAGTGCCCTCAATTGCAAAGGTTTGCAATTCGTATTTTGAGTCAAACTTGCAGTGCATCTGGGTGTGAGCGCAATTGGTCTGTCTTTGAGAGGATTCACACAAAGAAGAGAAACCGTTTGGATCAAAAACGTTGAATGATCTAGTTTTTGTCCAATACAACCTTCGGCTCAGACGAAACCAATTGCTGAACAAAATACCTGATTCAAATCCCATTGTGTTGGAAGACATTGATCCAACATCAGATTGGGTAGTGGAGAGTCGTCCACCAGAGTTTGATCCTGATGAGGATCTTGATGAACTTGAACATGTTGTTCAACTTCAGCCTGTTCAGTTGAATGCAGATCCCAATCCACCAGCCTCAGTCTCACAGCCAGCAAGGACTCCAGTTGTAGGTGCTTCCTCTGCTCAGCCACGACAGAAGCGCAGCCGCATATCTACTCTATCTCAGCTTGCATCTGCTGCACAGCCTGCTAGTGGTACTGGTACCACTTCTACAGTTGCAGTTGGAGACGATGATGATGATGAGGAGCCATGGGGCCCCTTGTCTGACTCTGATGATGATGATCCAGAGATTGGTCGAGATGATCTTGGCTCCTCTGGCAGTAGCTACTAGCCAGTAGAACTAGTATTGCAGTCTGGTCACCATCACAGTTTACTTTTGTTGTAGAGGCCATTTCTAGCCTCCTTGGTTATTTGTATTTTGTTTTGAGTCTTTGATCATGTATGACAGTTGACTATGTATTGCCATTGGGTACCATTTTCATATAGTGGATTGGTTCATGAGCCTACTTTGATCATATGTTGTCTTCCATCTATATTATAATGTTGTGTGTTTGGAAACATGAATAAAAATCTTTAAAATTATGTTTAAAATATTTAAAATTATGTTTTTTAATAAAATAAAATAAAATATTTAATGTATTTTTTACAACGACCGAGTCATTGAAATCGAGCCGGCCGAGTCATTACGGTTTCGGAGTCGGAGTCGGAGTCGATCCTCGGCCGAGTCGGAGTCGGAGTCGGAGACTTAAAACATTGATCTATAAGGGCTTCGATGATGGTGTAAGTGATGCACATCAGCATACAAGTCTTGGGTCACCTACCAAGTGCATGGTACAACTGTGGGGTTGGCTAGGCAAAGGTGAACCAGATGCATCTTCCTCGTCCAATAGGTGAATCTCGAGCAATCTCTGAACATCTTTGAGGATCCATCAAATGTTGTCTAATGTTGTGGAGGCCCATGGCTCTCAACACACACCCTACATGTGCCAAAGTAACCCTCTGGAGGATTAGGACCCCGTATAGGGAGACCAAACCCAAGATGGAGATGTTGAATGTGGCCAATTATGCTTTTAGTTGTCTTTTTAGCTGCATCAACCTCTAGGACACCATTCTAGGCCTGACCCAAGGTGCAGCCAAGGGGAAAAGGAGAGCTAGCCCTGTGTTGACCCAGTGGAGGAATGTGGACCCAGGTAGGAGATATGATGAATGGGGTTTATAATGAGTGGAAAGGGGGCAATATATGTGGATGAGGGAGCGGGACAACACAACCAAAATCAGGGTTTCCCAAGAAGTACCATCCCTAAAGCCAAATGGTGAGTAAAAAAGATTCCACGGGACTAGAATCCAAGGTCAACATCCAAAAAGGGGTCTAGGGGACAAGAGCACAGACCTAGCCCATTCTTTCCATCGAATACCCCCATTACTCCATGCCTAGAAGCGTCCATGGTAAGCAAACTACAATACTCAATTACCAAATGACAAGGCATACCTTTAGGTTCGGGAGGCCCACCTTCAAACACCCGATGATGGCAGATGGGTGAGGGACCACATAGTTGGCTCAGGTGGCGGAGAAATGGCACAATGATCTAGTTGGTGGTTGCAAGGCGCTGCTAGCTACCAACTGAGGGCCATCTTGGAGAAAAAAATTTCTCCTAGGGATATCACCCACAAAATGGTGGGTAACAAGCATCATTTCCAATAGCAATTTTGGAGGCCAGGTTCAGTATTGCAATAGATATTTTGAGGTCGGACCTAGTTTGCAACAGTTTGGAGGGTTCTATCTTAGCTATTCTCTAGCTATTTGTGTGGGCATGAACTTCCATAGGGCTGCTCCCTCTGAAGCTAGACTCTCCCTCTAAGACTCGATCTCCCTGTAGGAAATCTCTCTACTCCCTTCTAGCAACTCACATTGTCCTCCTGTACTGGAAACTGGACTGCGTAGCTCTGGGCTGGGAATCATCTAGTTGGAACTGCACCTGCATCTTGCAACCGGGCAATTCGCATTACCCATGTCACTGCAACTAGTTATGCAATTGTCTCTCGAGTACTAACTACAACTAGCTATGCAGTTGTCATCTGAATAATTGACTCCACCTACTGACACTGAACTTGCTACTATGATACTGTAGGCTCTTGTAGCAAAGGTGATGGTCCTGCTGCAGCAAACTGGAACTGATCTGACTAATCTCCTTGTTGCAACTGCATTGGACCCTACCCATCTGGCACACTAGAGTTTCATACTCCTCTTGGATCTGGTGCCTCACAATCTCCTTTTGAGCTCAGTCCTTGTCTAGGACCCAACTCCGCTTTGCAACTCGTACTAGACAACTTTCACTTCCTCTGACACTTGTCTCCGGCAACTAGAAGTCGATCTGTTCCCCAGATCTCCATTCTGGCTAACTCACACGACCTCCTCTAGCAATCTCGTACAACCATCTCTAGAAAGCTGCAAAATCTACGAAACTCAAATAATGTGGAGATTATTGCTAGAAATCTCCCTCTTTCACCTGCTCGACTGCTAGCACTTCTACTCACACTCCTTCCTGGAGTGAGAAAATATGCCTGCTGCAACTGGAAATTTTGGATTTCTGAAACTAGAAACCCTCTGAGAGAAGCTCCCTCTGTGTGTACACTTTCTTTTCCACTCGGCACTGATTCTGCTCTAGCAAACTACTGCAAACCCTTTGTGCCTAGACAAGAAATCTACTATGCAATAATACTGATTTGTTGCTACTCCCTCTACCTGTTGGAATCGCCATTCTAGACAAATCGAATTTTCTGCCACCCTGCAACTAAAAATCAAGCCCTCTATCCAGCAATTTGCACTGCCTAGCTAGGCCCTGCACAGCCCCATAAGATTTGGGCCTATTGCTCCCTCTAAAAAGCAAAATTTTCTCTCTTCTACCTCTAAGCTTCCTATCCGTCAAATATGCTCTGATACCATGTGAAAATTCCTTGAAATGCAACAGTGGAATTAATTCTCCTAACTGATTATTCAGTTTATTAATTTTTGATTAATATCGAATTAATCACACTGCATTTTCTTCACAAAATAAAATAAACATTGCGGAAATAAAAATACTGGAAACTAAGAAATGCTAGCACACACAAAAATTACGACACCGTTATTTTGGGAAAAAAGTCCCTGGAAAAACCCAATGTGGGAAAACCGGCGCAGCAATTGACGATTTTTGTTATTATGCAGCAACAGAAATTCTGAGCACAATAAAAATGTCGCCAAACTGACGATTCTATCTAAGACAAATACTGGCAAAAATATCTGAGGGAATTTTACCCTCGCTCCAAGCAATCCCGGCTCAGTCTAACCTTTGAAAAGCAAGCCGTCCAAACCCTCTGCGCAAATCCTCACATGCTTGGCCAGGAACTGATGCTAATCAAGCTATCTTGCTTGCTGATGACTGGGAAAGTGTCTCTCCTGCCTGCTAGAAAATCCTCCCAGTCTCTGGAAACTAAAATGACCTCCCCTCCAACTAAATCGAACTGCCTTCTTAAGTCCCTACGCAGCCTCCTAGAGAAACAATTCGGCCTCCTCTCTTGCCTCTCTGGAACTGGAAAATCTTCCTCCGGATCACTGTCTCTACCCCTCTCTAGCCCTGTGTCCTCTCTCTGGCTCAAACTCTACTGTTGGCTAGCTCAAACTGCCGAAGGAACTCGCACTGTTGCTTTTCACTCACTGTAATGTGTGTTTCTCCATCTACCCATCGACCTCTTCT
Organism: Pinus tabuliformis; assembly: GCA_031772625.1. Taxonomy (NCBI): domain Eukaryota; kingdom Viridiplantae; phylum Streptophyta; class Pinopsida; order Pinales; family Pinaceae; genus Pinus; species Pinus tabuliformis. Next base: position 1,927,714,790 of record CM062818.1, on the reverse strand, counting down.
TATAATCTCCATTTAGGACTCCAACGACCACGATTAAAACTTAATCGATGGCTGAGATCATCTCCAAGTCGATCTTTGTGAGTTTCTGGAGAATTCTCACCTTTATCAACCAATTGCTATAAATTAACCATTTTTCCTAAGCTAGACATAGGAAATATTTAATTAAGGTCAATTAATTTAATTGAGCCATCTCTAGGTGGAATTTCCAAAAACGATTTCTGGGTTTTGGAGAACTCCTGTGTTTTAGCCTCGCCACAAAATTTCGAGATTAAAACACCATCCAATGCTACAAAAATTAACAGAATACAAAAAGGTTAATGTACTTTACAATAGATGACCCACCTTCATCGAATGAGTAGACAAGATGAAAGAAAGCACTGATTGGAGAGAAGATGAGAAGCATCTGAGGCTAGGGGTCAAAGGAGAAAAATTTCCTCCTAGGGGTCACCCATGTGGATGGGTAATAATCCCATCCTTAATACAATTATACAACCCACTATAAATTAGGCTTAACACCCCACAATGTTCAGGCATTCTGGAGACTTATTTTCTAACTTTGGGGAAGAATAGAAGCAAATTCAGAATTTGGAATGTAACAATAGCACAGAAAGAGCTAAATGGACTTGTTTCAAAGGCTTCTAGATTTTATAGTTTTCATGAGATATACATACAAATTTATATATCAAGGAAAGCATACTGTAGACCAGCATCAAATTGATCTCAACAATCTAGGTCATCCGATCATAAGTTCCAGTCATTTGATATCGGTGGCATGCTGGTCAGAAGTGCAATTGCTCTAGCACAACTTCGAAAACAAAGCCACCAACTGTTAAAAGTTGCTTGGACAGGAAAAAAGAAAAAAAAAAGAAGAGTACTCAAGTCTGGAAATAACAGTAAAAGAGCATGCCGCTGACATCACTAAGTGCATTGTGATGGAAAATGGTATGGGTAACCACATAAGCCATCATTAACCTACGTCAAAATAAAAGAGTGCAAAATTTAGTGAAGTGTAAAGTTAAAAGTACATCGATATACTATGAGATGCATTTAAATATTCAGAAATTTAAAAAAATAAAAATAAAAAGAGAATACTCAAGTCTGGAAATAACAGTAAAAGAGCATGCCGCTAACATCACTAAGTGCATTGTGATAGAAAATGGTATGGGTAACCACATAAGCCATCATTAAACAACGTCAAAATAAAAGAGTGCAAAATTTAGTGAAGTGTAAAGTTAAAAGTACATCGATATACTATGAGATGCATTTTTCATGAAAACAAAAAGTATAGACTATTGTACATTAGATATTTAATAGCCAGAAACTCCTGTTATTGCAACCGTACTTTATGTTTCACATGCTAAAGATTTAAATAGGGCAGTTAAAAATTACCACTAGGAAAAAGCTCAAGATGCAAGGGACGCTTTTGCAGGGGTGGAGTATTTACTTATTAAATTATATGTAGCAAAATATCTATTGATGATAGAATACATATAAAAAGAATTACAAATAATATAACCGCTGTTGATGCCAGTGCTTTTGCACTAAGGTGAGGCACAAGAATGCATAAGACCACATTGACAAAATCCCAACATAAGATGAACCTTCTCGTAAATTGTATTGAAATGTTAAAGAATGTGATTCACGACAGATTGGTGCAAGAACAGAATCTATCCTATTATGAAAAAATCTTTTCAAACATTGTACAAAGGTGATTGGCAAAGATGTAGAATCTTTGTAGTTGCAATTCAAAACCCAAATATACAATTCAGTTAAACCAATACATTACAATTCTACAGGAATATGCTATAAAGTTAGTAGCATAAAGTCCAAAAATCTCAAATTTTGAAGAATAAACAAAAGAATTGTTACCCAACAAAGGTGGGTGACTCCCTAGGAAATTTTTTCTCCTAATCATCTTCTTTCAGCCGGCAGCCAGCAGCCCCTGATAGCCACCTTGTAGCTGACGTGATGTGCCATTTTATCTTTGCCACCTGCATCAGCCATATGTTTCCTCACCCATTTGTCAAGAGCACATATTAGAGGGTGGGCAATATGATCCAAAAATAATGTTATTCATTGTGCAATCAGGTGCATATGCTTGTTTTTCATTTGGGCATTTGGCATGGATTATTGGGTGACTTGGAAGAATAAAGGGATTTGACCATGGTTTTGTTCCCTCACCTTAAATGGGGGGTTAATCTTCAATCATAGTCCAGTGGGACATCCCCTAATGGTCCATGGCTTTAGGAAGGGCACTACTTGGGAAACGCTGATTGAGATAGTGTGGTCTCTGTTACCCACCACCTGTGGGTAGTGTATATAGGAGAAAAAATTTCTCCTAGATGGTCCTCAGTTGGCAGCCAGCAGCCCCTTCCAACCACCAGATAACTTGATGTGCCATTATCTTCACCACCTGAGGCAGCCATGTGGTCCCTCACCCATCTGTTATAATTGTATGAATGAAGGTGGGCCTCCTGACCCCGAAGGTATGGCTTTTCATTGGTATAGTTGACTAACTTTCCTTGCTTTTCATGGACACTTTTGGGCATGGATTGGTGGGGGGATTCGGTGGAAAGAGTGGGTTAGGTTTGTACTCGTCTCCTCTGCCCGATTTAGTGGTTACCCTTGTATCCTAGTCCCGTGGAATCTCCTTTACTGCCCATTAGCATCAAGGTTGACACCACATGGAATATCCTGATTTTAGTTGTGTGGTCCCACTTCCCGACAACATATACATCACCCCCTCCCTCTCATTCTAACCCCATTCATCATTTTCCCATCTAGGTCCACATAGGGTTAGCCTCCCCCTCCCCTTGTCCACACTTTGGGTTGGGTCTGGCACGATGCTCCAGAGGTTGATGCAGCTAAAAAGAAAAGAAAAAGCATAATTTGGTCACTCTCAACAAGAAATGTACTATAAAATGCAAAAGATAGTCGAGACACACAAATTTAGCACCTGGGCAAAAGCCAAACATGAGCTCTACCCCTTATTTATGGCCATCACCCTAGTTCCTACAGGCCCTAGATGAGCCCCCCTCCACATAAAGGACCCATGATTTTCCCAACCCCTGGTAGGCAATGAAATGCCCCACCTCAAAAAAAGGTACCTACTACTTCATCCTACACATCAAGCTCTCATCCCTTAGGGCCCCGAGCAGTTATGAAGAAAAAACAATTAAAGGCAAAAGGCATATGAAGAAGGGTGGAAAAACAATGATCGGGGTAACTCATGTACCACAATCTGGTCCCACCTACACTCATATACTCAAATGCGGGCTTCCCTCATTATAGCTAACCTCTTGTCCCATGACACGTGGTCTGGATCCTTCCCTTGATCCCCGCTCCGCTCCATCATTATATCACTTGCCACCTACCATCTAATGGACATACTATGGATATGTCACCCCCTTTAAAGGCTTAAACCACTTAATAGGATCTTTGGTTAACTGTTGATTTTGGGTAGCATCGGATGTGCTCTAGCCACGAAATTTGGTGGAGAGGTTGGGGCACATGAGATCTCCAATACCCAGAAAGGGTTTGGGCAAATTCTAAACAGATCAGAAGATATTAAAATAATTAATATTTTAAATGGAGTCCCTAAGTCTAAAATTAGGGAAAATAAAATATTAATGTGTATTAATATGAATCTGTGTTAGAGTGGTCCAAAAGACATGGATCAAGCCAAATCTAATCTTAGTCATTGATTAGGGACTTAATCTCGGCCGTTGAGATGTCAACAGGAAAAGTATAAGAGGAGGCTCAAGGGTCACTTGGAGAATACATCAAAGTGATCAGTCATTCTATTCTCTAGAGCGGGATTTGCTAAGAGAGATAGAATCAGTGATCGGGAGAGCAGCTGAGAGGCATTGACTACAGAGAAACAAAGAAGGCAGAGATTGCGTCGGGAGAGCAGCGCAGCAGCCAAGGAGAGTGACGCAGAGCCAGCAAGGGCTCACGCAGGGCCACGCAGAGGGAGCCAAGTGTTACGCAGAGCACTAGAGAGGCCAGTGTGTCTGACGCAGAGGCCCAGAAAGCTGACACAGGGCCTCTTGGGGCTGACGCAGGCCAAGAAAGGTTGACACAGGGCCAGCGTGAGACAGAGAGGGGCTGACGCAGGGCCAGCGTGAGACAAAGAGGGGTTGACGCAATCCAGATTGGGCAGACGCAGGGCCAGCGTGAGACAGAGAAGGGCTGACACAGTCCAGATTGGGCAGACGCTGGGGTTGTAGAGCAGTTTTGTGCTGAAGAGCTGTCGGAAGGATTTCTCAGGGTTTCAGCTAGGAGATTTCTCTCAAACTGTGAGGTATAGCCACTAAGGAAATTCTCTGTTGAGTAGGCCAGTTTCGGCACCCAGATTGTACTCTGATATTGCTTAATAAGAAAACCTTCAGATAGCTGCACCGATTTTCCTACATTGGGTTTTTCTGGGGAAATTGGTCCAAAAATAATGGTGTCATGTGGTGTGTTTGCTCTTGTTTCTTTTAGTTGCTCATCTGTAATATGTTGAGCATGCACTGGTGTTTATTTTCAGTATTTACTTTGTAAATAACTTGTTAAAGAAAAATCCTAGCAAAGATTGATATAAGATTCTTGGGTATGATGATGAAACCCTAGATGTAATAATGCTTTCACTATGATTAAAATCCTAGCTTGATTTAGTTGTTGATATCTAAGGCTTTAGTCTTGATAATGGAATCTAGGGTTTGCACAAAAACCCTAGCTAAAATGATTGTGAAAATCTAGGGCATGAAAGGTGTAACCCTTGTTGATTGAAAACCTAACTAGATTTAGGTTTTGATATTGAAAGTTTAATTTCTTATTTTAAGTTTTTGATAACCCTAGATGCTCTCTCTATGATAATATGATAATCATAGTTTGACTGTTCATGCTCCTCTATATTTGTGCTTGGTTGTACTTCTTGTTGAAGATTTGTCAGTACATAGTCTTCAAGATATTGACGATGCTTACCTACCTGATGCTTGATGATCACTTGAATATGATGATGAGCATGATGTAAAGGAGTTGTAAGAATCTTGAAGTTTACATTGCTATTTAATAGATGACCTTGTAGTCCTGTGAAGATACAAGGAATGATGTTTCGTATTTCGTAAGGTTGAAGTTCTCTGATGATATGACGACGCGAAAGAAAAAAACCTGTGTGGTTGAGTTGTTGATGGATTTGTCCCCTAGTAGAGAAGAAGTTTCATATCTCCCCAGTTCAAAGGGAGAACATATTGTGATAGCTACAATGAGGACCATGAAGATAGAATCAAGATTGAAGAATGGCTAAAGCACTATTGATGGTTATTCATGATTGATGAAGTTGTACACAAAATTTGAATGTTTGGAAAGTGTTGAGGTTGAGTTTGGTGTTGTCGGAAAAGTTGAAGAAGGAAGTTTCCATTGAGTTGAGTTTGGATATTACGATGACCTAAGCAGCATCAAAATAATTTAAGACCCCGAAGATTGTGTTAGCATACAAGAACATATACATTGAAAGTTTTATACTGATTGGGGTCATGAAGCTACAATACATGCCAACAGGTGAACAAGTAGTTGATGTGTTGACGAAATCTCTTCCCAACATGAAGTTAGTTTATTTTAGGAGCATGCGCAAACTGGTAGATATATCTCTGATTTAGAGGGAGAGATGAGTACCATAAAATTGTTTGTACTTGGGAGGACATCACGGCCTACTTAATATTGAGATCTCAGTTGAAGTCAAGATCCCTGAGGGAGGGTATCGGTTGGAGCTCCGATTAGTGTTGATACCTATATCCCTGTAACAGTTGGTATCAGGGCATGCAGGCCTAGATGGTATCTATTTCCTATTGGATGGATACCAAAGTTGTAGCCTAATGGTACCTATAGTGACAAATGCCTAGATGACACCTTAGTCCCTGTTGGAGGATACCTTGACAGTGAGGATATACCAAGTATTGCGTATGTTATTCTACTATTCTTAAGAACATTTCAAATTGAGGTCAACACTGTACCGATTGAACAATTATGAATACCTCCCTAGTTAAGAGGGAGTGTTGAGAAATGTAACTAATATCGGTCTTCATAATTGTATTTGAGTCATGATGTAATATATTTGTTAAAAGAAAGAAAAGAAAAATTATTGTAGAAGAAAAATATTTATAAGCATGGGTTTCATGCTTTATTTATTTTATTTCTTGGTCAAAGCCTCCATTGAAGGATTTTAGGTTTTGTGTCATAACTCCTTGTCCATATCATCATGCACTAGACCCTTCTTGGGTTTTGTATGCCAAGAAAGAAATTTATTTTTGGGTCAAAATTGTATTTTATGCCTCCACCAAGCCGGCCTACCCTCCAGTCAAGTCAGCCTCATTGAAGTAATTTGATCTCACAGAATGACTATAAAAGCAGTGCTACTCAACCTAATTTGGATATCCATCAAGCAAGTTTGATTTGCAGTTGCAGGAGGAAGAAAGAAGTGTGAAATACCTAGAAAAGAAAGAGATAACCCTAGCGAAGAAGGAGACACTCGTCAAGCAAAAGGAAGCTGAAATTCTCTCCTTTCTGCCACACGTGCAAGTTTTTGGGTTGCTGCAAGAGGGCTGAAGTTGCAGGACTACAGTAGGGCCAAAATTTTGAAGCAGGAAGGCATGAATCTGAGTTTGTTCCAGGATTGTAGCAGTTTGACTAGAGTTGACTATTGAAGTTTGACTAATCATCCTAGGAGGCTGACTCCGTGGATTGGAGGAGGTCTTTTGGTCTGGTCAAAGGTCTTGGTTATCTCATTTGACTTGGTTCTAAGGAAAGAGAAGTGAAGTTTTTGGGTTTTCCCTTAGAAGAGGGGTTTTAGCCCTGGCTAAGAGCCTACATCCTATGTCTTTGTTGTGTTGATCTTCATGAACTTATGTTTTGGTAGCTGCTTGATTATAAGAAGATAAAAAAAGATAATAAGAATTCAAAGATAATCAAAAGTAACTATCAAGATAAGAAAATATTTCTGCCTTTATGATTTTCTAATTCATATGACACACTGTCTGCAAAGCATTCAATTTACATTCCACGCAGAGGCATATGATACTTCACGGTATGGAACTCACCACAATACGTTGCTTCAACGCTCAAAAGACTGCCCAAAGAATGCACTAGAGTCTTCAATGCACAAAGAGGAGCACACAGACTTCAACAAGGAGCACACACATAAAAAGTTGTTTAACACACAGCTCGCACCATACCATACAACTTCAACACATGTATTATATATCATAAAAGCATACGGCCTCCAATTCAGCGCAAAGGAGTAAGGCAGCCAGATTTCGTAGGCTTCAACTTCACAAGTCTGCTTTCACAACCAGCTTATTCCACATTCAACGCAACGAACAGTTCAGTCGCGCGATTAAACCATATGCATTCAACTCAGTGTATACACCAGCAGACAGAAGACAGAGGATTCATGGACAGAGAACAAAACAGAGTTTTAATGGCAGGAGTTACAAAGCTGAAAACTAAATTGGGACCTATTGCTCTGATACCATGTCAGGCCAGGGATCTGTAACTCCACAACTTGATAATTTTCATTAAGAGAATACGTAAATATATACAAGGAGAGAGAGACTATTGGGATTCATCTTCCAATGTCTCTTCATCTTCTTTATTTTGTTATATACAATATTTACACTAATTTCCCAATCCCTTAGGATTAGGTGTCAACAATACCTCATGAACCAAGTGAAGTGAAGCCGAGTTGGAGAGGTTTTCTGTGGGAAGGATTGTTGGCACATTTTTGGAAGGGTTTTTGGCACTCTTTGGGAAGGTTTCTGGTCCTGGTTAGAAGCCAAGTTTCAGAGTTGTTTTAGAGGTTGACTTTCAGCCCTGTTGAAAGCGACTTTTAGCCCCATTGAGGGTTGAACTTCAATCCTATTAAGGTTGAGTTTCAGAACTGCTCTAGTGACCAAATTTTGGTGTTTAAAGGTCGATTTCAGGGCTAGTTTGAAGGCCAAATCGTGGAGTTTTCAAGGCCAAATTCAGGTCTGGTTTAAGGGCCAAGTTCTGGTGCATTGAAAGCCAAGTTCAGGTGTAGTTTGAAGGCTGGTTTTTGGTGTTTTGAAAGTTGAGTTCAACCCTAGTTTGTGGCCGAAGTTGCAATCCTGTTATAGACCAAGTTTGCGTCTAATTTTTGAGGTAGTCGAGATTTGTTGGAAAATTGTTGCAAGGATCTTTGGAGGCTGAGTTTGGTTGGCTAAGGAAGTATTAAGGGAGTTGTTGGCTGAAGTAGTTGTGATGTTAAAGTGATGATAGGACCGAGCCCTATTGTGGACAGAGGTGCAGTGAGAACAGGGTTGTCATGAACAATTTTTGTGCTATGCCGGTAGGTTGCATAAAGTGAGTGTTTAATGCAAAGGTTGATAGGCCGCAAGAAGCAAACCTTCAAGGTTGTAAAGGCCTGTTTGGTTCCAAGTGTGTTGAAAATCCCTATGTAGTAGAAAGAAATCTACAGTGTTGAGTACAAGCTACCAGGTGGGCAGACCTTCTCTTTGAACATATAATAAGCCTAAGCAGTGACAGTTGAACAGTGAACAGCAAGAGTTGAGGAAGTTGAAGTGACAGGTGGGCAAACCTCCTTTTTATCAAATACAAAGAACTGACATATAGCAGATCAAGTCTAAAAAACCAAGTCAAGAAGCCTAGTTGAAGAGCAGAAAGCTAAGGTGTACAGGTCAAGTGGCTGTGATCAATCTTGAAGGCGCATAACCTGAGGGTTGCATGGGTAGATGACAACTCACTGTAGAATTTCTCGAGGACCAAGATTATTGATGACAGATCCAAGTAACAACTTGAAGATGTAGGTCGGCGCCTACAGTTTGCTGAGTTGGTGCTCAACTGGGGGATCGGTGTCCCCTGTAGATTGGTGCCTACATTCACTGAGTTGGTGCTCAGCTAGGGGAATGAAATCTCCTATAAGTTGGTGCCTACAAAGTTGCAAGTTGGTGCTTACTTTGTACAAGGAATTCTACAAAACATTTACAAAGAAAAATTGTAGACGTGTTTCTTATGAAGATCTGTGTTTCATGATTTACGTGCATCAAATGTTTTAAAAGGTAAAAATAGTTTAAAATAATGAAACACTGATTCAGCAATCCCCTCCCCCTCTTTCTGTATTTCCAGAATTATTTTGTCTGAAAATTTCTAATAATGTCAATGTTGAAACTGATGTACATATAACATAGAGAGTAAACCCATATACAGCCTCTGTCTCGATTTTTGAAAATTAAGTATGCAAGCATTATCACTGCACATCAACTTTATAAAGGCAGAAAGCATATATTTTCTGAATATTTCTTTATAATAAAATTTTCGATATAATTTCAACTTTGAATGGAAAATTGCCCATAAACAATAGTATACTGCTTCCTCGTAGATAAACTTCATCTACAAAAAAGTGTCATACAAATATAGCACCAACCTTTTCAAAAGAAATGTAGACTGTATCATCAGTATCACAGATGACTGGAATATTTGCACGAGCTTGCATGCGTTGTAGCAAACCTCTATTTCCAACAAGCATACTTTGTGTTTTGTCAATCAAATCCTGCAAGCAGTTGCAACTGATTACTTTGAAATCACAAGCATTACATCTTTATGTTGTCCAACACACCAAAAGCTGTCCAAGTATCCAGTACAGATGTTGTCACACGGTATCGTCTGTTATGGAGTTGGTCATCATAGTTTTCATTTGCTCATACAAGATGATTATAGAAAAACAGAATAAGTGCTTCTTAAGCCATGCTTATAATGAAAAGATATTATTTGGGAGTTTGGCAACCATCAAAGACACAAGCATTTCAACACAAGATTAAGTCATACTTAAAATCCATAATATATAGCAATCAGTATATTTAGACTGTGAAGCAATCACTATGAAGAGCAAAGAGGAGGTTCTCATCCAAGCATAATATTGCCAAATTTTAAACCAAATAATTCTTTTTGTATTAGATCTCTCTCAATGCACAGTAACATCACACCTGACTAGCTAAACAATGCCTTGTAAAAAGACCATTCCACAAAAAATTTCATAAGCACGATCCCTCCTTGAGACAAGACTGAAGTGATCAATCTGCTAGGAAATCCTGGTTGAATGCTTCAAAAGTCCCCTGCCATGTGCACATAGCCGATAGGTACTTAGACACCCCTGCAATGAGACACAAACATATAAATAAGCCCAGCAGGCAAGCTCGAGTGGTCGAGTGCTTTGAGCTTAATGCACTTAATGCAGAAAATCTCAGGGTCAATTCCCCTAGCTGATTGCCTCTATTGTGTGCCTCACTCAATGTCCTCACTGGGTCAAGCACTGTAATCAGCACCAACGAATTTGCACTGTGTACAATCTGTAAATGGAGGAAAGTGCCAGGGAGTTTGCCTGAATGGAAATAGCCATATAATTAAAAAGTACTAACAAATAAATTAAGTATAAAAGGCTTAAATATTATAAAAATTACAGAATATATATAATTAATAACTAATAAAACAAATATTCAACAAAATTAAAAATGTGTCTCATGTGTCCAACATGCAGGATACTCATGCATGGGGCACTCATTTTTCTACAGCAGTAGATAAAGCCTAAAATCAGAGTCGTAGAGGCTCTTTCGCATATCTTCAACAATCACATTGGGGTGAAAAAAGGTTGCCCAGTCTCTGCCACACTATTCAATGTTTACATAGATAAGCTAAAAGAATTGATAAACAAGAAAGGTCAACAAGAAATGGCCATGCGAGAATTATCATAAAAATTGGGTCATTTGCAAGCAATCTAACACCTAAGTTGCACGAAACAGGGAAACGGGTACGAGTTTCCGAAACGGGAAGCGATACGAAACGCGACCTCCCCAAATTTTGGAAACGGGGAAACGTGAATATATATATATATATATTGAAAATATTTAAATATATATAGGTGCAATCATAAAGCATAAATGATACATTATAATTTATTACACTTAAACATTAAGATTTAATTTACATCACATTTACTCATGAATGATCACATAATGAAAATAAAAATATCGGAATATCCAAAAGCAACCTTTATTATATATCCAAATCTCAAAATCAGCGTTTATTTATATTAATATATGAGGCTGCAAGTACAATAAAGACTATAAGGCTGCAAGAGAGAGATCCAAATCAGGATTTTCTGCATCCACATCCCATTCTTTAGAAGGACCATTGTTGTATTGGGAGTCTCCTCCTACATAGTCGAACGACCTTAGTGCTCTTGATTAAATACATGTTTCATACCCTAGTACCCTACATGATCTTGATTATTGGGAGTTTCCCATGCATAGAGGGCTTGGTCCTCTTGTTTAAATACAAGTTCCATACCCTAGTACATGATAAAATCCAATGAAAACATTGCAATCCCTCCAATCCTGAAATCCTGAAAAACAAATAACTCTGCTGGATTTTGAGTGAGATCTAAAATTCTACTTTCTCCATATGAAATCCAATGAGGTCGAAACCACTCTCAAACATCCTGAGTCATTTCATGGTAATGTTAAAAATTTAAGTAGAAGGATGAAAATGAAAAATAAAGGAGAATATCACTTTTACTTTAAGAAATTAACATTACCATGAACTGCATATCCCTCAAACTTCCTGATGAACTGCATATCAACACTAGGGCAAAAATTCACTTTTATAGCTTTAGACACGCATCTAGAAGCAACAATAAGTCACTAACAACCCTAAAAGTAAATTAAAAAACAAATTAAAAAAAAAATTAAAAATTAAAAAAAAAAAACACAAGTTAATGAAGAATCGTGGGTCGTACGGCCCTGAAACGCATTTCCGGCCGTACTGGCCACGTTTTCGTTTCGGGAAACGTGGCAGTATGGCCGAAAGCGCGTTTCACGGCCATACCAAACGCGTTTCCGTGTTTCGTACCCGTTTCCGTACGGAAACGGACCTCTATACCACGTTTCCTGCAACATAGTCTAACACTAACAACAAGGACAGTACACAAGCCTATATGATCACTAGAAGCCTTAAAGTCAGTTTGCACAAATATTGTGATGAACGTGAACATGGGAAAATTATGATAGTAGTATTCTTGCCACAAAAAGGAACAAATCATCTTCAAAGGCAAGCCATTAGAGATAACCCAAATTTATTGCATGCATCCCACCATAGCTTCTGATTGACATCTAGCCCCAAACACTTGAGTTTTGGGATGAATGTGAATACAGGAAAACTAAATAGTATTTGTTAGACTGTGAGTGCCTAGACAATCACAAAGTCCGAGAATACAATTGTCGTGAATTGTAATTCTTATCTTGATGAGGTGTCATGATGATCCACTAATGAGTTGTCAGTGTGATCTAGATCTAGATCTAGAAGATTTAGAAGGTCAATTGGTGTATTATAAAATCACATGTTGAGATCAATACAATTAACAAAAGGGCTTAAAGCCTTTTCCACCATCCTACTTGTCTTGTCTCGCTCATGTTAATTCTTAACATGGTATCAAAGCCAAGTAAGTTATGAGATGTTGATATTATCAAAGCCATGTTAGCGAAGATGCGAGAGGCTATAGCTTGATATTATCAGAGCAAGCTTATGAGAACATAAGGACTTGTTGAGTTTGTAACTATGGTCGGTCTTCATAATGTACTTTTGGTCACTTGATGTAATTATATTTATCATTGTAAAGAATATTTATAAATGCTTGATTCAAAGGAAAATTTATTTTGATTCAAAGTCTCATTGCAACTTTTAAAAAATATAAATTTATTTTTGAAATGAAATTTTTGGCTCCAAAAGAGACAAGTCGGCTTCCCTCCAAGTCAAGTCATCCCTAGCCAAGAGACACGTCCATTCACCCTAGACAGAGTACTATATACAGGCAGCTCGAGCTTCTGATTTGGGCAATTCGCACTCCTCTCTCAAGACAGTTTTTGAACAAGTGAGCGAAGAACAAGAAGGATAAAGAAAGACGAAGGCCGAATTTTCTCTCATATCTCTCTCTACCAACTCGCACATGTGAAGGAGTGTCTCTCTCTGTGATTCACAATTTCTATGGCAACTATTGCAAGAAGCTGAAATTTTAGGGGTTACTGGGGTAACTGCTGCAAGGCCGAAATTCTAGGCAACTGACTATTTCAGGAGAGCCGAAATTCTTGAAGTGCAGGATCAACTTCAAGAGAAAAGTGCATGATCAATTTGGGTGATTCGACTTGGAGGAGAAGACCAGGTTTGACCATAGGTCTAGGTGTGTCTCTCATTGAACAAGAAGAATTTCTCTATTGAAAAGGTTGTTAGGTTTTTCCCCGTAGTGGGTTTTCCTAGGGTAAATCTTGTCTCTCTTTTGTGCATTGTGATCTCTATTGTTCTACTATTCTTTATTGTTGAATTTTTGAAGTATAATTGTTGAATGATATATTGGAATAAGTTAAAAGAAGATCTACATCAAAAGTAATTATTAGAATTTCAGAAATATTGTGCTAACCCTAATTGCACTAGAAAATCAACATGGGATTAGAGCCTTGGTGATAGAAGGAAGGTACATTGAGATCACTTTTGCAGAAACCCTAGAGAGAGCATTTTATTAAAGCCCTTGTACATTAGCAATTATGGCTTCCTCCATGAAATCCAAAAACAAACTAGAGGGAGCAACAAACTCAACCAAAAGCAAAGTGTTGGATATTGTGACAAGAAAGACTATTCAACCGTCTAATGCAGTTGGAAAAGAGAAGTTTAAGGAGGATGACATTACTGCCATGAGTCTAATAGTGGACTCCATTAGAGATCATCTCATTCCCTACATTGTAAAGCATGATACCTCCAAGAAGATGTATGATGCCCTAATAAATATCTACACTATCAAGAATGTTGGTTAGTCCATGAGTTTAAAGAATGAGCTTTGAAATACAAAGATGACTAATGACAACACTGTGGCTTCATACTTCTTGAGGATTTCGCAAATCAGAGGTCAAATTCAAGCTATTAGAGAATCAATTCCCAATCAAGAACTTCTAACTATAGCACTCAATGGTCTCCCTAGATCATGGGATGCATTTGCAGCAGGGATAAGTAGTTGGAAAGAAGCTCCTTCATTTGAGCAATTATGGGCATCATGTGTGATGGGAATCACAATTGTCGTTAGACCAAAACCCACAGGTGTTAGTCAACGATCGCATCGGCAGAGATAAGGATCCACGAGAGGCGGTTAGTCCATGTCATGAAACACACGAGGAACGTTGGTTTATCCAATGTCCAACAATCTCCCCCCCAACATGAGCCGGGTGTGTATCGAACTCGTGACCTACGCTTTGATACCACTTGTTGGGAATCACGATTGTTGTTAGACCAAAACCCGCAAGTGTTAGTCAATGATCGCATCGCCAGAGATAAGGATCCATGAGAGGCGATTAGTCCATGTCATGAAACACACAGGGAGCGTTGCTTTATCCAATGTCCAAAAATGTGCTCAAGAAGAAGCAAGATTGATGACTAGAGATCGTCAAGATGAAGAAGTTCAAGCCCTTGCAACCCGCTTCAAGAACAAGTGAAAGAAGAAGTTTGGACTGCAACATAAGAAGTCAGGAAAGGGATCTTCTTCCTCTAAGAAGAAGAAAGACTTATCAAAGATACAATGCTATGGTTGTCAAGAATATGGACATTTCAAAAGAGATTGTCCTAATATGGCTATCAAGAAAAAAAAAGGGAAACAACATGCTTCCTTAGCAGAAATTGAAGAAGATGAAAAACCAAAGTCATCCAAAGGTGAAAAAGATTTCATCTACTATTTTGCTTTGACAGGTTCCTTTGCAGATGATGATGGCATATGGTTGGTAGATAGTGGAGCAGCAAGACACATGACCGGAGAATGAGGGAATCGTTCAAGCATGATAGTGAAGAAGTTGTCTCAAAGGTTTGAATTGGGAGACAATAACAGTTAAGCAGTCAAAGGAGTTGGAAATGCATTCATAGAGCTGGAATCTGGTAGCAACGTTCATCTCAGTAATGTCCTTTATGTACCAGGTTTTAAAAAGAATCTTGTCTATGTTTCTTGTTTAGAAGATAAAGGAGATAGGGTTTCTTTTGTGGATGGCAAAGTACTTGTGTGGTCAAAGGGCTCTAGTATAGATGATGCTAGGGTTATTGGGATTCGTGATGGAAGATTGTATAGACTTGTGAGTCAACTAGATCAAGCATTAGTACATGATGAAATAGATCCAAGTGAGCTATGGCACCGAAGGTATGGACATCTTCATTTTAGAGCATTGCCTGAATTAAGTGAAATAGTGTTAGAGGTTCCTAATCTACAGATAAAGAGCGATGATGCATGCAAAGGCTATGCTCTTGGGAAGAACATTGAGAAACCATTTCCAAATAGTGATAACAGATCTAGGGAAGCCTTGGACCTAATTCATTTTGATGTATGTGGTCTAACGCCCGTAAAATCACTTGGTGGTTCGTTGTACTAAGTGACATTCATTGATGACTTCTCCCATATGATTTAGATATATTTCTTGAAGACAAAAGATGAGGTATTCGACAAGTTCCAGGAATTCAAAGCTAAAGTAGAAAACTTGACAAGTAAAAAGATCAAGATATTGAGATTTGACAATGGAGGAGAATACACCTCAAAGGAGCTTGTTGCTTTTTGCAAGCAGGTTGGGATTAAGAGGGAGCTAATTGTTCCCTATAATCCACAACAGAATGGTGTAGCAGAATGAAAGAACAGATCCATTGAAGAATCTGTCAAGGCCATGATGCATGATTTGGACTTGTCGTTGTTCTTATGGGGTGAAGCATCACAAACAGTTGTGTACATTCAAAATCGAAGTCCTCATAAAGTTCTAGAAGGTATGACTCCTGAAGAAGCCTTCTCCAAAAGGAAGCCAAAGGTTGGGCACATGAGAATCTTTGGTTGTCTTGTATATATTCATGTTCCCAAGGATAAGAGGAACAAGCTTGAACCTTCAGGAAAGAAAGGAATATTTGTTGGATATAGTGAATCTTCAAAAGCCTACAGAATTTACATTCCATGACAGCGATGGATTCAGGACAGCTGAGATGTCACCTTCGATGAGAAAGTGGCATATTGGAGGTCTAATGAACTCTTCGTATATTCCTTGGATGAAGTGAAGCAGGAGGCCTCAAGAGAGGAACATTCAAGTTCTAGAGAATGTATAGGAAGGCCAGAAGGGCCTCATGATCCAACATAACTAGTCATAGTTCCAGAGATCAAGAAGAGACCAGCATGGCTTCGATCCACATTGGAAGAGGCGGAAGGACATGCAGTTCCTAATGGCACATCTAGGAAGTGAAGAAACCTAAGAGGTTCTCCATCTATGCAGCTCTCATGACAAAACTCACTTATGAAGAACCTTCCACATATGAAAAAGCAGCTAGTCAGTAGGTATGGAAGGAAACAATGAATGAGGAGTACCAATCAGTCATGAAGAATGACATTTGGGAAATTGTGCCAAGGCCTGAAGGGAAGTGAACTGTGACTTCCAAAAGGATCTACAAGATCAAGCATATTGTAGATGGTAAGTATTGACAAATACAAGGTGAGGTTCATTGCTAGAGGATTATCCTAGAAAGAGGGAGAAGACTGTGATGAGACTTTTACTCCAGTTGCCAGGTACACCTCCATTAGATCAATCATTTCTCTTGTTGTTGTGTTGGGATGGAATTTGCACCAAATGCATGTGAAGATTGCTTTCCTCAATAATGTGATTGAGGAAGAGGTGTACATAGAGAAACCTCAAGGATTTGAGGTATATGAAAAGAAGTCTCATGTTTTCAAATTGAAAAAGACCATGTCTAGACTCAAGCAAGCTTCAAGAGCTTGGTATGTTTGTATCAACATTTATCTGACAAGATTGGGATTTACCAAAAGCAAAGTTGATCCAAACCTTCACTTTAAGGTTGTGAGGAATGCACCTGTGATCTTACTATTATATGTTGATGACTTGTTTCTAACAAGGGTCGAGCCTCTTATCATTCAGTGCAGGAAGTAGTTAGTTTCTGAGTTCGACATGAAGGATCTTGGGTTGATGCACTATTACTTGGGATTAGAAGTATGGCAAAAACCAGGGGAAGTCTTCCTTGGTCAAGGAAAGTACGTATTAGAGACACTTCAGAAATTCGATATGAGGGATTGCAAATCCATGGCGACTCCCATGGTGACTAACTTGAAGAAGTCAAGAGGCTCTGACTCCAAATTGGTAGATCCATCTATGTATCGGCGACTAAATGGTATGTTGATGTATTTGGTTAACACCAGACCAGACATTTGTGTTAAAATTGGCAACTAGGGCCAAACTCCATGTGGGTCATCTTATTAATGGAAGTTGATATTTTTCTTGGATCCCTCTCATCGAGAGGTGTAGGATTGATATAAAGATCATCTGATTCCGATAAGTATTCATGGAGATATGAATTTATTTGTGTTATGGGACAATTCGTCAAGGTCGGCTAGCAACCAAATAAACCCCACTTGTGCTCAACGTTTTAGTATAAATAGAGGTGGCCTTCAAGTCATTTTCAACACACTTGGGATCTCTTCCTCTCTACTTGTCTTTGGGTTTTAGTAGGATATCCTAAGGGATAATGCTACCCTAATGCAGAGGGCAAAATCCGGAACTGCCGAGAATAGCCGGAACTGCCGGGAAAAGTCGGAACTGTCGGAGGCGCTGGGAAAATCCGAAAGTGCCAGAACTGCCGGAACTACCGGGAAAAACCGGAACTGTCGGAACCGCTGGGAAAATCCGAAAGTGCCAGAACTGCCGGAACTACCGGGAACTGCCGGGAAAAACCGGAAAAGCCAAAAACGTCGGAAAAGCTGGAACTGTCGGGAACTGCCGAGAATAGCCAGAATTGTCGGAACTATCGGAACTGCCAAGAATAGCCGAAATTGCGAGGAATAACCGAAACTACCGGAACAGCCGAGAAAGCTGACGCAGAGGGCAGAAGCCGGAACTACTGGAACTGTCGGAAAAAGTCGGAACTGCCGGAGCTGCCGGGAATAGCTGGAATTGTCGAAACTAACAAAACTGTCGGGAACAGCTGAAATTGCCGAAACTGCCGGAACAGCCTGAGCATCTGTCTCCGAAGGAGAGCAGCATGCAAGGGACAACTAACTAACATTGGGCTAGTTGTATGGTACTTAGCAGCAAACATCAAGCATGCAATGTTATAGCTAGCATGCAAGGGACAGCTAGCATGCAAGAGCAAGCATGCAAAGGACAACAAGCATGCTAGGGACAACAAGCAAGCAAGATGCAGCCAGCACATAGGTCAATATGGCAACATGGTGCAGCAATGGCACATAATGCAGTACAGTGATGGGTACAGTCATGATTAATGAAGCATGATGAGATGCAGCATAGTGATGATGGGTGCAGCATGGTGCAGCACGGTGAGGTGCAGCATGATGACGAAATGCAGCACAACGATAGGTGAAGGAGTCACCTTGGAGAATCAGTTGAAGCAGCATGTCTTCAACTGATCTCATGTATCATCTTCTTAGTGATGATCTTTGCTCTTATCTAGACAAGTCAAAGTGTTGACTTCTGTTGTAAACGTATTATCTCTCTCTCTCTATTAAACTATTGAAGAAGATGTAAGAAGAATTGATCAAGGGTTTCCCCACATTGGGGTTTGTCCATGGCTAGCACCACATCTTGTGTCCTCTTGTCTTGGCTTGTCTTCTGCGATTTATGTTTATGTTCTATCTATAGTTTACTTTAATGCTGATGTGATTGCTAATCTGGAAAAGATATTGAGCTAACTGTGAAAATTAAAATAAATTGCTCTAAGCATAGAACATACCTAAAATTAACATGGTATCAGAGCTGAGGTGAAGACAATGCCCAAGCAAGAGTGAAAGAGAAATCACCGAAGATAGTTGGGAAAGGACAAAAGAATTAGTGGATTCCTCATCCCTCTTCAAATTCACTGAGGGTGAAGTCGAAGCAGAGAATATTATCAGAATGGCGCAGCGGAAGTTTCTGATGGTCTACCTAAAGATCACTTCATTGGGAAGTCCGGATCTAAGGGTGGAAGGAAAGGCAGATGCCTTGGTTGCAATAAGTTTGGCCATTATGCGAAGGATTGTCCGAATGGCAGAGACACATCTATTGATGAAGATAACAATCATTCCAAGGACATCTTCAATGATCAAAGGAATGACAGGTACCGCAGGTCATCAAGGAAATGGCCGACTCTTTAAAGAAAGCAAGGAACCCCAGGTATGAAGAATCAAATGTTGTTTTTGATAGGATAACGAAGCATTATCTTGTATTGGCCCTCTCCTTCAGATTCTTTGGGAATCTAGCTTATTGATCGCAGTGCTTCAAGGCACCTCATTGGATACAAGGGTGCTCTCTCGAATTTGGTAGAGACAGAAACAACCGTGGGATTATACTTGGAGTCGATGCCACTTATCCCGAAAAGGGTGTAGGGAATGTTACCCCTCAATTGAATGAGGGTAACTCTATTCATTTACAAGAATCTCTTTTATGTACCTAATCGCAAGAAGAACCTAGTGTCCATCTCGGAAATGGAAATCAAAGGTTTTAGGGTGGCATTCATCAATGGAAAGATACGTGTTAAAAAATAGAATTTTCAAAGATGCTTTTTCTCATGGGTTCAGGGTTGGCAATTTGTATCAAGTTGCAGGATCATGTCAATTGACATATTGCATCTATAACACCGGAGGTCTACCTTTGGGGCCCTACCCGATGTGAGTCAGATGGTGATAAGGATGCCTGAATTCAAGAAGAGCATGAAGGTACATGTCTGAGATGTATCGAAGGAAAATCTTATAAGGGGACCATTCCCCTCATACAGCAGGTCCATAGTTTTAGAACAACCCGACGAGTTTGAGATTCATGATCGAGAATCTCATGTATACAGGTGGAAGAAAGCCCTCTATGGCTTGAAGCAAAACACCCCGGGCGTAGTATGAGAGGATTGATAGCTGTCTGATGAAGCTGAGACTCACTAGGAGTGAAACCGATCCAAACCATTACCCGAAGGTTGTGGATGATAGACCTCTCATACCAGCACCTTATGAGGACGACCTATTTCTGACAGGTGTAGACCCTCTCATTTGCAGAAGTAAGAGGGAGTTGGATTCTGGATGTGGAATGATAAACTGCAAGCCTATGACTATCTCGAGGATCTTAACTTTCAGAAGTTATATGGTAGTGATGTCGAACCAGATTTGGGAAATGCCTCTGAGTTTCATAAACTCATTCACATTGATGTTCTTGGTGAATTTTCGTCCGGACATATGTCTTGCAGTTAGCATGGTGAGCTCATATTTGGTTGAGCCTCACTGGATTAGTGCCAAGAATCTTCTGAGATATCTTCGGGGCATAATCTCTCATGGATTGAGATACATTGCCGGAAATATGAAACTGCATGATTATTCGAATGCTGACTGGGCAGACAGTGTGGAGGATCACTAAAGCACTTCTCAGTGTTGGTTCTCTTTGGATTTTGCTTCGATATCATGGATGAGCAGGAAACAGAAGTCGATTGCTATAAGCACTGCCGAGACCGAATACATAGCTACGAGTATGATTTCGTGTGAAGCTACATGGTTGCAGAAGCTCTTAAGTGAGCTGTTTGTACACATGATGAATACCACTGTGATTCTCTGTGACAACCAGAGGGGGATTCGATTATTGAGGAATCCCGTATTCGATGATTGCTCCAGCAGATAGACATCAGATACTGCCTTATCTAGGATATGGTAAGTCGATGAGCGAGGAGGCTCCATCGCATTGAGACTGATGTACAGGTCGCAGACATTTTGTCAAACCCCGGGAAAGGTCAAATATGTGACTTTCCCGAACGACTTGGAGTCGTTGAGAGACCTTCTTATAAGGAACCTGCATGTTGCATGCATTGAGCTCTGGGAGCTCTGAGGGGCTTGGGGTACTTACTGGAACAACATACGACCACAGGGCAACTCACCCTCCCCTGGTGGTGTGCTATGTACAAGATGATAGGTTCAACCTTCCCCTGTGATACCTCATGGCAACTGTGGAACAGGCCGGGATGATTAGTTCTCCCGTGGCAACTGTGAAACAGGATGATTAGTTCTCCTGTGGGCCGAGATGATTAGTTCTCCTGTGGCAACTGTGGAACAGGATGCTTAGTTCTCCCATGGCAACTGTGGAACAGGATGATTAGTTCTCCTGTGGGCCGGGATGATTAGTTCTCCCGTGGCAACTGTGGAACGGGATGATTAGTTATCCTATGGGCCGGGATGATTAGTTCTCCCGTGGCAACTGTGGAATGGGATGATTAGTTATCCTGTGGGCCGGGATGATTAGTTCTCCCGTGGCAACTGTGGAACAGGATGATTAGTTCTCCTGTGGGTCGGGATGATTAGTTCTCCTGTGACAATTGTGGAACAGGATGATTAGTTCTCCTGTGGGTCGAGATGATTAGTTCTGCCATGGCAACTGTGGAACAGGATGATTAGTTCTCCTGTGGGCCGGGATGATTAGTTCTCCCGTGGAAACTGTGAAACAGGATGATTAGTTCTCCTGTGGGTCAGGATGATTAGTTCTCCCGTGGCGATTGTGGGGCAAGATGATTCGTTCTCCTATGGACAGGATAATTAGTTCTCCTGTCGAGGCATCCTACCCATGCAGTCTGGGACTCATGGGAAGTACCTCTCATCTGATCAATAAGCAAGGAAATGGGGTTAGGGACCATAGTAGTACTATCGATGGACGCATCGACGTATCTACCGTACTCCCTATGCTAGGATGACCTCCATTGATCTAGGATCAATGAAACTGATCTGGGATCAGTATGAGTAGTTTGGGACACTCTCTTGTGATATTGATCTGGGATCAATAAAACTGACTTCGGGCCAATAAGAGTGATGTGACACACTCTCTTCAGATGAAACTGACTTTGGGTCAGTAGAGAATGGTATGAGACATTCTCGATCAATTCTTCTTCTTCATGGTTCAGCAGAGAAAAGCAGAGCTCAGCAGCGCAGAGCAGTGCAAGGCACTGATGGTAGAGATAGTACAATCGGACATATGGATCAGCGGATGGAGTTCTCCCTAGTTGAGAGGGAGTGTTAAAATTGGCAACTAGGGCCAAACTCCATGTGGGTCATCTTATTAATGGAAGTTGATATTTTTCTTGGATCCCTCTCATCGAGAGGTGTTGGATTGATCTAGAGATCATCCGATTCCGATAAGTATTCATGGAGATATGAATTTATTTGTGTTATCGGACAATTCGTCAAGGTTGGCTAGCAACCAAATAAACCTCACTTGTGCTCAACATTTTAGTATAAATAGAGGTGGCCTTCAAGTCATTTTCAACACACTTGGGATCTCTTCCTCTCTACATGTCTTTGGGTTTTAGTAGGAGGAGAGATCCTGAGGGATAATGTTGCCTTAATGCAAAGGGCAAAAGCCGGAACTGCCAGGAATAGCCAGAACTGCCGAGAAAAGCCGGAATTGCCGGGAAAAGAAGGAACTGTCGGGAATTGCCAAGAATAACCGGAACTGCCGGGAATTGCCGAGAATAACCGGAACTGCCGAGAATTGCCGAGAATAACCAGAATTGCTAGAATTGCCGGGAATAGAAGGAACTGCCGGGAATAGTCGGAACTGCTGGAACAGCCGGAAAGATGACGCAATGGGAAGAAGCCAGAACTACCGGAACTGCCGGGGAAAGCCGGAACTGCCGGAACTGTTGGAATAGCCGGAATTGCCGGAATTGCCGAAACTGTCGGAACTGTCGAGAACAGTTGAAATTGCCGAAACTGTCGGAACAGCCTGAGCATCTGTCTCCGAAAGAGAGCAGCATGCAAGCGACAACTAACTAACATTGGGACAGTTGTATGGTACTTAGCAGCAAATACACCAAGTATGCAATGTTACAGTAAGCATGCAAGGGACAACTAGCATGCAAGAGCAAGCATGCAAAGGACAACAAGCATGCTAGGGACAACAAGCAAGCTAGGGACAACAAGCAAGCAAGATGCAGCCAGCACATAGGTCAATATGGCAACATGGTGAAGCAATGGCACATAATGCAGTACAGTTATGGGTACAGTCATGATTAATGAAGCATGATTAGATGCAGCATAGTGATGATGGGTGGAGCATGGTGCAGCATGGTGAGGTGCAGCATGATGACGAAATGCAGCACAACGATAGGTGAAGGAGTCACCTTGGAGAATCAGTTGAAGCAGCATGTCTTCAACTGATCTCATGTATCATCTTCTTAGTGATGATCTTTGCTCTTATCTAGACAAGTCAAAGTGTTGACTTCTGTTGTAAACGTACTATCTCTCTCTCTCTCTATTGAACTATTGAATAACATATAAGAAGAATTGATTAAGGGTTTCCCCACATTGGGGTTTGTCCCTAGCTAGCACCACATCTTATGTCCTCTTGTCTTGGCTTGTCTTCTGAGATTTATGTTTATGTTCTATCTGCAGTTTACTTTAATGTTGATGTGATTGCTAATCTGGAAAAGATATTGAGCTAACTGTGAAAATTGAAATAAATTGCTCTAAGCATTGAACATACCTAAAATTAACAATTTTCTTTGCTATGAACACCTTGAGCCAACTCCTGGTAGAAATAAGACTCAAGCATTGGATTGCAGCAAAGCACATCTTGAGATATTTGTGTGGTGTTTTCGCTCAAATTGTACTCCAGAATGCGACAACACTCAAGGCAGGGGTTGTCACTCTAATCTCGGCCCTCTCTATTTAAGTTGTCCCCCTAAAGAAGGATAAGGGGGGTTAGTCCCTATAGATGAGATGATGAGTTCGGGAGACAGAACTGAATGGCCTAGCAACTTGGTTGAAGATAATTGGCAAGTTTAACTATTTAGCACAACTTGATTAGATTTTCCAAGATTTTAAAGTTAGAGACCAATGCCTTAGGATTATTTACTTGCTCAAGTTAGATTTATATTCCAAGTTACCGAATGAATAGTTGTTGCAGGTATGCAAATCTATTCTACATGAAGTGGAAGTCCTAGATCTAAGTGAAATGCAAGCTCTTGGTTAATTTTAGTTAAATGCCCTATCTAGGTGAATCCTTTCTCTCAACTGTTTTGAAGTTAGTCTCAAATGTAGGTTTTAGAGAGAAGCCTATTACCGCTCAATCTAGTAGGGTCCTATGTGTTGAGAAATCTAGGGCATTAGCATTAGGTGATTTCTCTTAGATTAGTAACTACTTGTGAATGCTTTTTACTTCACTAGATTAGAATATTCTTTGCCCTAGATTATTAGTGTTCTTCTTCATCAAACAGTAACCTATGCACAAACATAAATAGACAACAGACACAAAATGTAGGCTATGAGCTAGGGCCAAAACCTCTCACTCTTTGAGAGGAAAACCCGCACAAATTCTTCTTATAGAGATTCCAATTGACGAATACCAAGACCAAGACCCTTGACCTAGTAGCCACTCCAAGACCAAGACACACATTCTCTAGTCAATCTTCTTCTTGACTCCTCTTCCACCAAGATCTTTATTATTGCCTTGATGTCGAGATCTTCATCACTGTCTTGACAGCACTGCTTCATTTACTGAGCCCACATCACTGAGATGATACCTTATCACAATAGTATTACCATCACATTTGTGGTTCTAACAAACTGTTATGTCATCAATACTACTTTTCTGCACTTGTTGTGATACCTAGATAGAGAGACTCTTCACTCATTGTCCCTTCATCTTCCTTCAAAACTCATCTGAACTTCTTAACTGTGATCACATCCAAATATGTCTTGCTGCCACTGTGAACCGAGCTTCAGAGAGATCCAAACTGTGGAGATCCGAACTATGCTATCCTAGACAATATTTTGTTGGCCCTTCAATACTCCTTGTTGTCACTGTGATCTAAACATAAGAGGGATCCGAATTCCCTACCCAATCTCCAATCTTGTGCCACATCTGAACTCCGTAATTATTCTCCGAAATCTCAGAGGTATCCGAAGTCTTGAACTGTGTTAATGCGAAGAGCCTAGCCTCATATATATAGTAGTTTGTCCATATAATTAAACTGACAAGAGCATCTGAATGGGTGTGTCTCCTTAATGTGAGCCAACATGAGTTTGTCACCTTATCTTGAAGCCGACATGAAGAGAGGATTGTGTGCTTGTCGTTGGAGGGCTACATAGACTTATATACAATTTAGATATGCTCAAGAAGAGCTCTTCATACATGACACTGATCTTTGACTCAATGATAAATCCTAAGGCTCTCAATGGGAGCCACTAACAAATAAAATTTGTTCCTCATGAAACCCATGAAGCAAGGCATTACAAAAATAATTTTATTTTCTTCTTTTCATCATTTACAAATATCATAATTACATGTCATTATGAAGACCAAACCTAGTTACACTTTTCAACACTATGAGGGGTTCCTATAGAGCAACTACTAGGTCAAGTGGCAACAATGAAGCAATAACCCACTGTCACCTCAACTAAAGCTCCCTGCTCTTTACGAACTTTCACTGATGGGAGGAGTCCCGGTATAGGGGAAATCACTAAGAATGGTATTCAATTAATGGGACGTAGTGATTTCAATAGCCTATTCAAAGGAGAGACTCTAGTGATAGGGTTTACTTGCTCAAGAAGCAAGATGGATGGCTCTCCAAGAAGGGCTAAATGGAAACCTAGACCTAGGGAAGAGGAGTATTTCTTGATGTAATGCACCCTAGACCTAAGAATCCTAGGAGAATAGGGCTTTCTAAATGATCCTTGTGAAATTAGAGTGACACGGTTGCGGGACCACAAAGAAACCCTAGTGGACCCAAACGAGGTCAAGGGTTTAGGGTGAAACTTCAAACAAATGATCTTGACCAAATAAGGGAGAGGAAGAGGAACAAAGGGATTGGATTTGTCTTGAGATTTAGTGCAATGATCCTTAATGGAGCCACTAAACAAATGAGACCTAGGGCCAAGAACAGAGTTGGAGCTAGAGGTTGGAATAATTCCAAATCCAGCCATGGGATTGATCTCGAAATTTGTTGAGGCCTTGAGGACACCCAGTGCAATATGGACCAACTCGTTCACCAAAAGGATGGCTACAATGGATTTTTCTTGATGCCCTAGGAGACACTAGGGTTAGGGCTTAGAAAAAGAAAGAGGGAGGTGAAAAAGATTTTCGTTTAGGTGATTGTGAGGTGATCACCAAGGATTAGACCAGTTCCTAGTCTATTGGGAGAATGGAGTCAAGAATGATATTGATTTAGGGTTTTCACTCTATCAAGGAGCCCAATTGCAGCTATGCATGCCCTAGTGAAGCAGCTACCTAGCTATAACAAGGATTTATACTTCGACTTGTCAAATTATGGAGTTTTGGGGTTAGGTCTTCAAAGACAACCACTAGCAACATTCGCTTTTCTTGCCCAATGAATAACGCATGCAATAAATCAAGACTACCAAAGTGATTCAAGATTTTCACATAATTTAGAGCACAAGCAACATCATGATGCAGTATTTCATACATTAAACATATAATGAAAAATTTGCATAAAGGAAAACTTACATGGCAAAAAAAGTATATCCATCCATTACATTTGCAAGAGAGAAGCTTCAAAATAGAATAGCATCAACCCAAACATCAAAATGCATTCAAGAATCTCCAATTCTTCCTCAAATAGCTATAGCGAAATTCCAAAAGAAACAACAATCCAAATCCAAGTGATGATTGTAAGAACTGTGAATAATTTAAACAACTATTCCCTATGAACAGAGTATGAAATAACAGAATATTATAGCCATTGCAGAGACAATAAACGCTTCTAGAATTACACTTCATGATCCTGTGATAAAAATTCCTGAATTTTATAAATTTAATTGAAAGAACCAATGAAAGTACTTACCTGAAATCCTACGGTCAATGATGCCTCAAACTACTCCTGCTTCGGTTACCAAAAGACCGAAACCACCCAGCCAAACTGAGTAGAACCTCGCTACTCAGTCCAGTAAACTTCTCAGTTGAAGCAGATTGTTCCCCTGTGCCCAGAAACCTCAGACAAGTAAGGCCTAACTCTTCCTGATGATAAACAAACTCTGTGTATAAGTTTTTGTCCTGTTTTTCCTCCCCCTGCCTCCAACCGTCCCTTCCTTCTTATAAGTTTCCATTTACCGACATCCTCCATCACCGTGTCTAAATTATGATACGTGTCGATTTTTATAAACAAAACCTGATTTGATTTTATCTGCATATCTTAATTTGAAATAAAGTTTATTTATTTATTTATTTTAATGATTTAATTTTAATTTATTTAATTTTTAATTTTTAATTTAATTTCATAAATATTAATTTACTATAAGTGGGTCATTACATACATCCCTCCTTCCAAAAACTTCATCCCGAAGTTAGGGTTTATAAAATATATTAATGATTATTATGAGTATATAGGTCTTTATATTACAAAATTGAATTTGTTTTCTTTATTATTTTTAATATTTTACAACTATAATATCCATGTTCTGTCTCAGTTGGTTTTCAACTATTCTATAATCATCCTATCCTTCCTAATCTCTTCCGCTCCCATCCTATCCGTCCTCTACTGGAGTATGCCATGGCGTCAGTTATATTGACCTAACCATTCATAAACTCCAAGGATGACAGCGTCGGCTATACCGACCTGATCCTTAGTAGGCATCCGGCAGTCATCATCACACGTCTAGGGGAGCGTGACTCGCACAGTCCTCCCATGACTCCAGGGTTCGGAGGATAAACAGTGGGCAACACCTCCACCCCTCCCAATAGAATCAAGGTTAATACCCTATCATGGAATCTCTTTGAGCCTTAATTGTTCTGAAGTTTCTGTCATCACGTGGTCATTTTGGTAACGGATATTATCTGCAATCATAAACACTTGTCCATGCATTTATAAAATGTGCATTAATATATTCAAAAACACATAGCTTATGTATATTTCATACATGTCATCTAAAGTATAACATACTTTGCCATAATTTATTCATGTCGATAGTTTTCGTATCAAAATGTAATCATTCTTTGATTTCTATCTCATCAATCATATTGATATGCATAAATAAAACAAAATTATAATATCTTAATTCCCATCAGAAGCAAAATTACTCAAATATTTAAACTTTATTTTGATAACTATAATTTAGTAAGATCAATAACATATTTCGTTTTGGTATCCATGTACTAGCGAAATTAAACAGATATTATGTCATAAAAGTTTATGTTTATATATGGTCATTCAAAAATGGTTCTGAGTCTCTGATTTACAGTAAAGTAAATATATACAAAACATAGTTTAAAGTTCTTCAAAATTGACACAGATTGGGGTATTTTGACATATGTTTCTTTGTATCTTCCCAAGTAGCTGATTCAGGACTATACTTGTCCCACTGGACCTTAACTTGGTCTACTAGACAATTCCTGAGCTGTCGAACCCTACATTCCAGTATATGTAATGGTTCGACCGATATGATTCCTTCGTCCAATACTTGCAGTTCCTTCCATTGAAGG